>OX465579.1:65148083-67601053 GCA_950022655.1 Alentia gelatinosa | reverse complement strand
AATTTGACTCCTTATGTCACTTCTCCTAACTCTCCTAATGTATTAGATAGAAATGTCTTAATGTAATGATGAACCAGCCTGGGGCATGATGTACTTTCTGAGAGTCCCACACGGTAATTAAGCTGGGCCGAGGCTACAAATTCATTAAGGCTTCTGGCGACACAGTATCTCTGACTCTGAATAGATCAGGGCCATGTAATGTCTGGAATCTACTTATTGCCAGTTATTGTCGCAGAGCCATATATATAGTGTAAGAACCGAGTGTGATAGAGAGAAGTGGTGTACGGAGCGTAATGAGGCAATACACAAAAAACACATAATTAAGAGAAAAGTCGGACTGCCTTAAAATAATGTCCATTGGACAATATCATTAGAATATGTCATGAATAACAAAGTGTTGAGATTTGACAGTAATTTCGCCTACTACTTGTAGAATGTATGAAATAGTAGGTTATATGAAAGATTTTATCAAATACCTGAGTGCGAATGTCAGTGAAATACTACCCACTCACGGGGGTTCCGTACTCGCCGACTACGGCCCACTATGGTGCGCTTCGTCTTACTAAACGTAATTTAACGTGCTATGGACGAGATCCGAGAGATCGACAGCAATGCGACCATGTCAACATGGCGGACGACGTGACTTCGCGACTTCAGAGTAGTGATATAACCTCCCCGTTACGTGTACAAGTGCGTCAGAACATTTTGAAAGGGGGGGGGGGGGGGGCGAACTGAAAAATTACTGACTTGTTTCTTAGTATGAAGTCAGACTTTGACATTGGCATGTTCCACACGATCTGTGATTCCAATTTCTCTGGAGATCATCTCTTGTTATTTATCTTTACCCTGAAAAAAAAGGATTTACTGTAAATCTGCGAAAAGTCTGTGAAAAGTCAGGTCTTAGCCTTCAATACATGCGGAAAAGTCAGACATTTTTCTACGGTAAAGAGTCAGGGCTTAGCCATCAGATTGTTGCATTCTAAAAAATCAGACTTTGACATTTTTCCACAGAGAAAAGTCAGGGCTTAGCCATCACTGATGCTATAATGTCAGACAAAGACATTTTTCTGTGTTGGAAAGTCAAGACCTAGCCATTGGAACTCACTAAAAAGTCAGACTTTGACACTTTCCCACAGTGAAAAGTCAACGCTTAGCCATAGTTACATGCTAAAACGTTAGATTTAGACATTTTTCAATGTTGAAAAATTAAGACAGTTTCTACATTTGATTGAGTTAGATTTGAAGGTGCTGACTATTTTTGGGGCTGGCCAAAAAGAGGGGGGGGGGACCCCCCCCCCCTACTCCCCCTATCCTGATACCAGTGGTAATGACCAAATATTGAGGTATCTAATATGGGGCTTGCATATACAACAATTTAAAAAGCTCAAATATTCGAAATCAATCGATAATAACAACATGTCACTCGCCTCAAGAAGGGGCTTAGACTCTAACCTAATCTTTGTAAAGGACTAATGCGGTCTATGCCGCCGTGTTGGGATTTGTATGGGAACGCTTATAGCTTTTCTAGCCGACAGAAATTAAAGCCGATGCTTCAGGCGATGCACCAATTATGCAAATTAGGTTGGGCCAAAGTTCACAAGATTATCGTTGGTTGGCCAGACTGTTTGGTGGATCGCCAATGACCAACAGACAGGCCTTGGGGGACATGACGGTGGGTGACAATTGTAATGCCCGGTTTATTCATGGCTGTCATGTCTGATCCACCAACCAGATAATTCCAGGTCACACACATTTTGGAAACTATGTTAGTTAGGTGACACCAGTTGCCCTCTCATCAATATCTGAAACATCACATCTCATTTTCATCATCATCCTGCTACCTTCTCAAGAGGTCGCTATAGAGTGTAGTGTATACCATCTTCAGTATCAGAATTCTCTTTTGTATTGTTATTTTTCTATGACTACATGTGACTATGTCACGAACCAAAACTTGCCTATGATTGTAAAGCCCTTAATGTAAGGGACTGTTCATTATTTACGGAAGTACGGATAAGCTGCCTGAAGAAAATGTAAGGTATTTATTTCCTGATCTTAGGGTCCTGACTGCACTATTATTGTTGCTATTAGTACTATTGTTGTTAAGCTCATCCTCTCCCTGATCTACTGTGTCTCTCACATTTTCTTCCATCGTCATGATGGGTCCTATTTCTCTGATATACACTCTTCTCATATAGGTCAGAGTTAATTTTGCTCGCCTTCTTTCAAGCATTGCTATCTTAGTTTTAGTATGTAGCACTTCGACAGTGTGCAACATGGCAGTTTTGCTAGCCACTTCTTACTGGCTCCTTCCAACAGAATGCACGCATAGTCTAAGATGGGGAGTATCGCCATTTTATAAACTTGCTATTTTCTTTGTCATGAGATATCTATTTCTGCTTAGTAAGAACAACTTGTGGGAAACTTTTTTGAAGATATGTCTGCATTGTTTTTCAAGGTTTAGACCTGAGTATAATTGCACACCGAAGTATTGATAGACCTCAACTCTATCTAACTTTATGTTGCCTGTATATATAGGTCAATGTTCTCTAGTAATCCTCTCTTATTCTGTGAAATAAACCAACAGTACTTGGTTTTTGCGGCATTCAAAGTTAATATATTCTTTTCACACCAGGTTTGGAAGGCATTTAGGGCAGATTGTAGTCTTGTTGCTACAGTTCTGGGATTCTTACCTTTGGAAAGTATCACTAAGTCATCTGCATATAATACGATTTCAACATTCTCAAGAACACTCATGACATCATTTATATGATAAGTGAAAAGTAGTGGGCCCAGAACCAAGCCCTGCGGCACACCATATTCTACTTTTACCCAGTAAAACTTCTTAACATCTACTTTTATTCGCTGCTTGCGCCCACTTAGGTATGATCTGATCCAATTCACTATGTTGCCAGGTAACTCTAGGACCGTAAGTTTATGGAGAAATCTGCCATGGTGCACACTGTCAAAGGCCTTTTTGAGATCAATTAAGGCAGCACAGACAAGTTCCCGTTCATCTCTTGGATTATAGATTGTATTAACAACATTATATATGGCAACTAAAGTACCTCGATTACTGCAGTATCCAAATTGAGATTGAGCTAAGATATTATTACTCTCTAGGTGATTTGCTAATATGTCCTGGACAATTTTTTCTCCTATCTTACCAGGTATCGGGAGCAAGGAGATAGGTGTCCAGTTTGCCGGGTTTTTAGAATCGCCTGTCTTCGGATATTAAGTGAGGTACTAAGGTATTAAGGCAGAGACTATCACAGGGTTATTACAGGACCTTGTATTGTCATTTATGTCCTGAGTAATATGTGATGTTACCATACAGGTACATATTTTCAATAGATAAACCCTGATAAAACAACAGCTGCCTGAAGAAAATGTAAGGTAAATTACAGTTGCTGTGATGAATGACAATTTTGATGAAATTCACTCAACAAACTCCCAAATCACCGCAGTAATGTTACCCATGAGCTAATACCTTCAATTGCTTATTCATGACCCTTATTTTGCGAGGAGATATCCGTCATAACCACAAATTCAACAAATATGAGAGTGTATTACATGACTGTCAGGACATTTTCAGAAAACAGCAAAAGCTGCATTCTGCCCATGTAGTAACTGGTATCAGAACCAGTTATTTTCCAACCTTTGCAACACATTCTTCTATGGCATTTTCTGTGATAACTATGGGTATCTGGCCTCTGCATATGTTTATAGTACAAAGACCAAGAACTTATGAGGAAAGATAGTCCCAACTGACATTGTGTGGTCACTGTATCAGGGATCTTATAAAAAAAATGGTTTGATCTTTATTTATCAGTTGGCAGTATTGGTTTGATTGTAAGTGGTAACAAAAGCTAGGTGAACACTCACCTACCATCTGTAATAGACTGCATTCCAGTGATGGCATTCTACCTGCCAAGACAAGGCTTTTACTGTGCTTGGGTGCCAAATTTTGGGATATCCTTTCCTGGGTGTGGCAATCGGTAGTCCCAAAAATGCATGCAGAATATTTAACTGTATTTTCACATTTCAAAAGATGCATCAATGCGAGAACATTCTCTGGATTGAGCTCATTAGAATTGTCATACGTTCAAATAGTCAAACACCAACTTGATAAGTTATTGGGATTGGAGTGAAAGGTTGGCATCAATGTTTTGAAAGTAAAAATGGGTTTTGCTTTAGTCTTGGATTTTTGTGAGACTGGCATAGCTCTCACTGGTAATGAGGGTCCCCTAGTCTCATTGGTGTGATCTCATACACGTTCATATGTGAAAAGTCCCTGCACCAGTGACTAAGTACCTTGGGGCACTGGGTACTAGCCACGGGCACTTGAGTCTCAAGCAAGGCAGTAGCATGGGAAAAAGCTGCAAGTTAGAGACTTATGTACCTTGTGAAAGGGAGCATGTCTGAGACTATGTACTGGGTGTTTCCTCCCATATGAATCTGATCCACCATTTTCTTTCAAGAATGGGAAAGTTCAATTTCAGTATTCTGCTCTGAGATGTTTGGACAGAGGGAAAATTATCGGAAATTGGGGAAAAGATGTAAAGTACACCAGTCTCAAGTACATGAGTATCTCTATGTGAATCACACTTTATTGAAAACATTTGTTATTAGAAAGCAGCAGACTTGCCAAGCCACAATTTGATGCACAGACATGTTGGATGTACTTGTTGCGCATGTGTGAAAATATGTTGTTGACCTTCACTCCAAATTGCTGTCACTCACTGTATTCCGCCGCTTTGACCAGCTATTGTACATCGCCGCTATTCGGTAATGTAATTTTTACGCTAGGCAACGGGCACGATCCTGCGCGATTTCCGGCTAGTAGCAGACAGTCTCAACATGGAGGGGTTGTGACTTGACGACTTGATAAATGGCGTTTTTTGAGTAATTTGAGGTACGTAATGATAGGATAAAGACCTGACTGTGGGCAGAGCTTGGTTCTCGGTCACCTATCGCGGACGTTCTTCTCTCTGCCTGCAGCGTCAGGACGAATGTTAAAGTGACCTCAAAACAAAGCATAGTTCGCCCACAGTTAGGTCGTTTTCTCTTATTTCATAAAAGATATCACATGAATAGTGTATGGATAATTAAAATGAAATTAAGTTTGTAGGTACACCCATATTGGTCTGGGTGGGTGGGTATGTCTGTGCACTCTCCCAGCATATCTTTCGTGGCACTAGCGCTCATTACCCTTAATCCTTGAGAAAGGGAAAGCGAAGCCGAAGTGTGCTAATAAAACTTATTGATATGAATAAGGAATACAATTATTACAATGAATTATCAATAAAATACAAGTATGAATAATTGACATAGTGGTTGTTTGTGGTCAATTATGAAATACAGTAAATATAATAAGTGATGTAATGGTTACTTATTATATGAGGTATTATAATAATACAATAATATAGCCCTACGAATGAAGTGAGTAGAGAAGAAAAGGAGAGGGTGGGTGGGAAGAAAAGAAGTATGTGCGTACGGTGTGAGCGTGAAGCGAGAAGTGAGGGAGAGATGCGTGCTGTGGGATGTGAGGTGCGCGTGGATGAGAGGTGCGCAAGGGAAGCGCTAGGGGGGGCGCTGGGGGCGCATGTAGTGAGAGGGACAGTCACCAGGGGGTGCAATGACCACCACTGACCAAAGGCCATGAGTCACCCATTACCCCTAACCCTGGAGAAAAGGAAAGCGAAGCCGAAGTGGGCTAATAAAATTTATTTTAATTTTATGAGGTCTTATTGATATGAATAAGGAATACAATGATTACAATGAATAATCAATAAAATACAAGTATGAATAATTGACATTTCAATTATGAAATATAGTAGATATAATAAGTGATGTAATGGTTACTTATTATATGAGGTATTATAATAATAATAATAATAATAATAATAATAATAATAATAATAATAATAATAATAATACAATAATATAGCCAAGAAGCCATAAAAAAAGAGAGAGGTGGGAGGGAGAAAAATGAGAATTAGGGGTTGGAGAGAGAGTTTATGAGAGTCTTATTGATGTCTCTAGAGTTTGATGCCTTGATGTACATCCTATGGGCATCTGAGCGCCAACCACCACTCGAGGTATGCCTTCGTAAAACTGACCATGGGGGCCTGGGGGTTTGCTCCCATCCTGCTGCAGAACGCCAGGTAGGTCCCCACGGCTGAGCGCTGGTTGGCGACCGTTCCTCGGGCACGCGCCTCTAACTGCCAGACAGATGCCCTCGTCTGGAGTAAACATAGCGCCGGATCTGCATGTCAAACGGAGTACAGGCACAAATGCGGCATGCGTGCAGGGTACGATGGGATACAGTCGATGTTTGTTAATAAAGAAGGATGCCTTATCGTAATCCCGGGGGGAATGGTGGGCACGGCTGAGTGCATCGGCCATGGTATTCTGCACCCCAGGGACGTGAGTGAACACGAGGTGAAGCTGTAGGCGTGCCTGGGTCATCCAGGCTTGGCGAGCGCATTCTGTGAGTACGGAGTTCCGGGCACGGCCGGAGGTGAGCGACTGCACCGTGCCTAGATTATCACAGAATACCTTGACCCTCGTACCACAGTCGCGGTCACTCAGGAAAGTCTAGAGGCCATACACGGTGTTCAGTGCCTCCAGTTCCGATATGCAGTTCACTGGGTCATCGAGCAGGCACACCTGTCTGGCATATGAGTGGCGGTCGTCGGTGCCCCCCACTCCTGAGAGACAGGCATCCACGGTAATACACTTGGTGGGGGGCCGCGCGGGATGAGGACGTGGCCGTTCCAGCCACGGGCGAACCGCATGAACCAGTGGAGGTCCTGCCATATCTCTGAGTTAATGTTGATATAATACCCATACAATACGAACCTGTACCGGAAGCGATGAGGCCATGGACGAATGCCCGGGCTGGGCGAATACACTTAGAAACATGGAGCACTTTACCTAATACAGATTGTGGCTGTCTCTTGGTGAGCGACTGTTTCCTGGCAATGGCCGTGGCATGCTCCAGGACATCAATGAGCTTTGCCTTGGGGATGGAGAGAGACATGGATGCTGCATCTATGTCTATGCCGAGCCAGGTGACTCGCTGGCTCGGGGGCTGCACCTTGTCTCGGGCCTCGGGAAGGCATAATTCCTGGAAGAGGGCACAGGCGTCCTCGAAGTCGCGTCGTGCCTTGTCCTCGTTGGGGGAGAGGATGATCAGATCATCCAGATACATTGCTGCTGAGATCCCCCTGCCTGCCAGTATCTCCACTATGGTGTCAGCGACACACTGCATATGATAGGATGAGGCGCGGGCACCGAATGGCATCGCAGTATGGCAGTAGTGCCCAACCTCCAATTTGAAGCACAGCAGTGGCCAGTCCAGAGGATCGCATCTGAAATTCTTATATATGTTCCTGAGACATCTATTGAGGACATGTATGGACATGTACGAACCTGTACCGGAAGCGATGAGGCCATGGACGAACCCATCTATGGTCGGCAGACCTTTGTCCCGCTCCATTCCGTAGACTAAGTTCTTTATTATAAAGGCGTTGACGCTCTGCTCCCGGGAGAATGTCATATCCGTGATCACACGGCTGTCCTCGGTCCCTTGCTTCTTATATGTCATAAACGGCGACATGTGGCACCAAGGGGCGAACGGCGGTGCGTCGAACTGCCCTAGCAGGTTAGAGTGGCACTGTTTTTTGGCGATGAATTTTTCCACCTGTGCCGGGTAACTAGTGGCACTAGGATAATTGGGGGTTTCCTTTGTATCGGTGATGGGTCCCAGGTAACCGAGGGGGAATCTGTATCCTATGTGACTCTCCACAGTAGACGCTATGTTGAAGCAAACAAAAATATGAACCGCGTAAGGCCCAACGGTTAAATTCGATCATCACGTTAAGGCCCGGCGTCCACCTACTACGATATGGCTCCGATATGCCCTACGATTCACCTCCCGATGCAAAATCAAAATCGCGTCGGAAGGTCACCTAATATCGGGGCAGTTGACCACGTTTCTGCGATTAGACACCGATAAAAACGCCATACAATGCATGGTGAATTGGCATGTCTAGACATATGTCTACGATTTGCACCTTCCCGATATGGCACCGATTTTGACATTTTGTGTCGGCGCCATATCGGGAGGTCTACGATTCTATCGTAGTAGGTGGACGCCGGGCCTAATTCTCGATCAAAATGTAAAATATTATACGGGAACAAACCTCAGAGTGTGGGGAATATTCTTGTATAAGTCACTGTTCATATATAATGTTAAACTCTTGTGCGATATGATTTCCTAACCCGCCCAGATACGCTTACCTGTCAAACTCTCAGCCAGGACCCACACCTTGACGCCCCATTTGGTAGGCTTCGCCGGCATGTACTGCTTATTCGAACATCTTCCTTTGTGGGTCTTTGTATCGTTGTTCTGGTTGAGAAGTAGTATTGTCGATATCGGTAAATCGTCCTCCCATTGCGAATCATTGCCCGACCACCCATCTGATTCCTCCATGTTGGCGGACTGGAGTGCGGCGATACTACGATTGTCGTCTGTGTGTGACGATTCACAGATTCATTCGATTATATGGTCACGTGATCACCTTTTCTTTTTATTATTTTGCACAAATTTATTGATTGTCAGGTAGTCCCTACATTCCCTGAAAAATAATGTTGATAGGTCCAGTATTAAGGGGAAAAAACAACGTTATAGCAAAATAGGAAAAAAATATGCCTTATGGCATCACCCGGCCACACACGGCGATACCTTAAGGCATCATCCGGCTACGCGCGGCGATGCCTTAAGGCATCGGGCGGCGCCAAAGGGTTAAAGCAGACAACCTATAAACTATCAATTGTCAGCTCTTTGCAAAGAACCCTAGATGTGTTGTAATTCCCCAAATGATTTGTTTAATCTTTGTATTTACTATGCTATGAGTATTTTGCATTGCGTCATTTACCCTTGAGGATCATCCCTGGCACTATTTCATGTTATGACAGGGCTTGCAAAACCTTACATGTAAATCATAGTATATCCCAAAACTTTTATATGCTGTCAATTGTCTTTTAAATTTTCCAAATTCTGCAAGGATCTACTTGGAATGTGCAGAAAATCACAACAGCGCTGCATTTCCCGTCGGTTACAATCTGTACAAGAGTAATGCATATAGACAGAGGCCTAGTGTAGCCTGGAAGGGAGAAGGAAGAGAAGATTACTATAGACTAAAGACTTTATCATATGGTGATTAACGTGCTCTCAATCCACATTTTAGCAGTTGAGATAGCAAGGTGTCAGACATTACACAACGCAGTACTTCTTCCATCGTATATTATTAGAGCGTGCTTTCACGTGCTATATACATCATCTAGAGACCTAGAGGTTAGAGTGGTCACATATATACACTTTCAGCGTGCTGCCAGAAAACTATCCCTTCACTATCTGCGTGCTATCCACTGTGATAGTGTGAAAGGAGCAGGGTACCAGTGTCTCAGGGACTTAGAAGCATGCTCAGCTGACCATGACCAATCATTAGAGACCGAAATACCTCATTGACCCACTTGTGCTTGACCTTGATATTGTTGGATCCTAGACTCAGGTTGTTGTAGACAGAGCAGGTTGACTGGGTTCCATTGGGCTACAGAAAACTATCCATAGACTGAATGTAACCCAAACCTTTTAGTTGTTATTCATATATAATTGCACGCTCATTCATCAATGATGAACATTCTATTTGCTCCTAATATATACTATAGGAATATTGCCAGGTGCGGTCTTAGATTCAGGATTGCTCTAGGATTGCTCTCCATTTAGGAGATATGCTTATTATTCTTACTTTAATAGATGATTTTCTCTACTTTATCTTGTTAGATCTGCCAAGCAAAGCTCAATCCACTCAAAATATGTAATATATCGATCTAAATAATATCGATGTTTTTATTGTGCAAATAAATTCATATCTTTATAGAGATAAATGCTAACTAGAGATGTAATGTAGTAGCATGTCTGTAGCGATGTAGCTACTAGGACCTTTAGCCTCTACGAAAAGACCAATATCATGCATAATTGACCGTCAGAAATATTCTGACAGCAAGAAAAGATGAGCAAGATAAGCAATTGAGAAACATTTCTTATAATAAAATAAACTGTTGGAATCACAGGGGGAGTGAATGAATCCAACAGAGGTACATGCATGTAGATTATATTGATAGCCTCGATTGTATTCATGAACATTTAGTTGGCAAATCAAATGATTACCAGTGAGAAATCAGACAGGAGAAGTACATAGCGAAAGGTTGGACATTACGAAAGACACAGGTATAGGCTAATAAACGTTGCCTAGAGAAACGAAGTGACGGAATTATCTATGGAATGCCTCACCTGGAAATCAGCGACAGTGGCTCGTAGCGCCACCTGCAGAGAGCGTCCGTTGAGGGACCTAACACCGCCGTCGTCTGTTCATCAGAATGACTCAAGCCTCGCCACAAGGAGGATGGTTTCCGTCCGGGATTAGGGATCTATATACTCCATTGGCAATCTGTGCGTAGAGGAGTAGCATGTACGAGGTGGTGAAAACCTAGTATTTTCAAGTATCTATCATAGCATATTGACTAACAATACCATACAGGATACCATTACTTGTCGATTCGAAATGGTATCTGAAAACAACTGCAGTAGATCTTATTTTGGAACTCGTGAGGAACGTTAACTCTGTCAACTACATTCTTTTTAAATCCATGTTTTGTGTTGGAAATATCTTAGAAAGGTAAGGATTTTTAACTTTCTATTCTTAACTACATTGATCTACTTTCTCTACCTATTAATCTGGATATGTCTATCACGGATGACTTCTGTATTTCTGGTTCCTGTCGCTCCTGTATAGCAATCCAGTCACTAGGCACTTCATCATAGCCCACCGTATTGCCTTTAACTCTATGAGCAAATCTTGATGCAGCGGTCGTTTGAATCTACCTTTTGAATCTGATACCTTTTGAGCAAAATCCAGAAAAGCCACTTTCTCTTTCTGCGAAATGTTCTCTAGATTTATACTTAAAACACCGTAATATGTAAGAGTGCTTCCTTTTGGAGTAAATACACATTACATCGTTTTCAATGGAAGCACGTCACAACTGATGTGCCAGTATTACGGAACTAAAAATATTAACGTTTACATAAAATTCCGTCAAATGAACGTGTGCCACATGTAAATCAACTTACAATGTGTTTAATGGGAACATCTTGACAGGATCGGGATGGCGCGCTATACTGCCCTACTCTCACCTCGCGTTCATACAACATCATATCTTTAGTATGTACGTGTTTTATATTTCAGAGAGACGTCTGCTCTATACAAGGCTATGGCTGAAAACGAGAGGCTGGCGGTACAGTACCTGGGATAATGCCTCCTGTCGTTAACTGATTTCACGCGTACATTGAAGCAATCATGGAATCGAACGTGCTGTGTGCATCAGACACATGCATTCAGTCTAATTTGTCCCAGATGCTGGTGATAGGAGAGAGCTCTGATCAGGGAACCTACAACCTCAGCCTTCCCTCCTCTGGCGTTGTTCCCATGTCACCCAACAACATGTCTCTCCTTGACGAAACCTCCGTGCAAGCCGCCATTAATACCTTCATGCAGCGCTACCTGACGCCGGTTATAATCTTTACCGGTGTCTTGGGCAATATGGCGTCGTTAGCTGCGTTCCGGACGTCACGACTGCGACGTCAAACGTCAACTGTACATTTAGCAGCGCTAGCTGTATCTGATACCGGTTTCCTGATCACGCTGCTATTCAGCTGGTTAGGATGGTTCCGCGTTTATCTGGTACATCGGCAGCCATGGTGCGTACTAGTAGTATACCTGACGTATGTATGTAGCTTCCTGTCTGTGTGGATTGTCGTCACATTCACTGTGGAACGATTCATCGTAGCCTGCTTCCCACTACAGCGCAAGCGCATCGTGCGACCAAAGACGACCAAGATCGTCCTTGCCGCGTTGATCCTTCTTGCACTTTTAGCATATTCCTTCGCCATATGGATGACTGGAGTTATTGATGTAGGCGGGAAGAACGTGTGTGGATACTACCCTCAGTACCAACAGGTGATGAGCATCTTACTCCATATTGACACTGCTGTGACCTTTGTTATACCTATGATCATCATCATCACACTCAACTCAGCAATTGCAGTCGCTGTATATAGGACTCAGAAGAGCCTTGCTAGAAGCTCGCACTGTGGCAACAGGAGCGGGTACTCCCGACCCACAGTGCTTACCTACCTCGAGCCGTCTTCAATTAAGAGCGGCTCAACGTATCGGTCGTTCAACGCCAAACCCACTCGGAAGAATGTAGTAGTGAGTTTATCTAATAGCAGCACATGCAGTAGCCAGGAGCGGGCCAAACGTCATATTCGCTCCACGAAGATGCTACTTGTTGTATCAACTGTGTTTGTAATGCTTAACCTTCCTGTGCATACATTGAAAGTGCACGCGGTCGTTAAACAAACAATCGATCCTTACTGGAGGCAAACAACCACTGAGAGGTTATGGACGCACATATTTGAACTGGTATACTATTTCAATTTCGCTATCAACTTTTTCCTGTACTCGCTATGTGCTCAGAACTTTAGACGATGTCTGTTGGCGTCGTGCCTTAAGATAAAGTCAAAAGTCGTCTGCTGGTTGACAGTGCGAGGCGGGAATACTTCTCGGCCGAAATCGGAGAACAGCACATTTGACCCTCAGCCAATGACCAAGGTGGGTTTTCTGATGACGAGCAAACAAAAGGACACGAGACCTGATCAAGAGGCAATGTCTGATTGGTCCTCGACTTCAATCTCATAAACTTGCATCTTGTGTTGCCCTACTGGAGAAATGTCCAAAGCCCACACATCTTCAAACATTTACATTATTAGTGAATTAACACGAAGGTAAATCATTTTAACAGAGGTATAACGTTTATACTTCTCTTTTAAACGCACCAGGAGATCCTCAGATTGCCTCAACATTTACGTTGGAGAAGCGTTTCAAACTGGTAAAAATTTATCACATGTGATGTGTGGGCGTAGTGTTCCAACGGCGTTATAAATCTTGGCTGTTTAGAGCTATATATGTTTCAGGAAATTAACAGCGACAGAACAGAAACGGTTTCTTCAAACTGCTACTTTAAACAGTCCCTTATTGATGTGAGTACAGATCTGTGTGAAAGCGGTGTAAAAACGATTACAATGCTTTTGCCAATGATCGGACATGGACATTCTCATATTGTCTTGAACTCAGCAGTCGCTAGTTCCCGATATGATTGAATGGTAATGATGTATGTTTTATGAAATAAGAAACAAATCCAATTATTATCTAAGAGGGTGATGAGAATGGATACCTTCCACACAGAAAAAACTAGAAAGATAACTCAAATGAACAGGCGGTTCTCAATCTGGCACGATATCAAAGTGGAAAGAATACAGTTTTGAAATTGAGCTTTGGTATTGGTCACAGAACCCGTGTTTACTAATTGATGAACATCTCTGCGGCGGAAAGATAAGTATAGGTAGTTTATGGCATAATTATCAGAGATGATGATGTTCGTAAGATCCCATTAGATAATCAGGCGGTCAATCTAGTGCTGATGACATTTCATTATCTTCTAACCGTGGCTTTTTCAAAGGTATAACAATGCATTAGGAACCAGGAGGCCAGGCTACGAAATAGTTGACGCAGGCCATTCGAACTGCTATGTTCATACAACTAGGGGTTAAATAATAAGGCTGTCAATCTAGTGCTGATGACATTTCCTTATCTTCTAACTGTGGCTTTTTCAAAGGTATAACAAAGCATTAGGAACCAGGAGGCCAGGCTACGAAATAGTTGACGCTAGCCATCCGAACTGCTATGTTCATACAACTAGGGGGAAATATATGATATTTGATATATATACTTTCAATCTCAGACAAGAGGCTTCAGACTCTATTGATGCTGATGAGATTTATTCAGATAATATGAAACTGATAACAAATAACAGCAATTGACACCCTTCAGGCATGCTGCACCTGATCAAGCAGGTCCAAGAATCCGAGGCAGGAGGGCCCAAGCTTTTCGTCAAATGCGCTGTCCACCCCACTACACTTGATACTTTGAAATGCCCTTTGATCTGCATTTCGTAGATGTTTTACCTTAATCTTCACGAAATTTAGCCCAACAGAAAGGCTGCACTTAAAAAGTGCAATAGAATGGCAGATATCCACAAATTCTATAAGAGTACGTGTCAGCTTACAAAGAAATAATAGCTGACAAGGAAGGAATTAAGAAGGATATGTAACTATTTTCATCTGCAGGAAAGGTGTTGAAATCAATCTGTGTACTATATATGCAAGGGGTACATTAAAGACAGGTAGGAACAAAGGCCGTATCGCCATAACGAATCAAAGATCCACATTTGACTAGGTGAAAAATATGTAGTCACAAGATTTTGATGGATCGTGAATGAAACTGTCAACAAAGGGCACCCATAAATTATGAACTGAAAATGTCTGATAGATTTGACCCATCATTCTCACCCTTCATCCTGTTTGCCATAGATAAAAGAAATTTCTCAAATTATCAACCACTGCATACATCCTTTTTGGATGACCTTTGTTATTTATGAATTATCAAATTTTATTATCCATCCTATAGAAAGTCCACATTGAAATGGGGACTCAGTTAACCACTACCACTAACATTATCAGATACCACAATCATGTTATCAGATTCAAATCGTTGGTATATGTCCTCAAAGCGATTGTCTACAGGAAAACAGTCCCTTTGTGCTGAAGAGCAAAATCTTAGTCCCTACTGATATACCATTTAATATGGCAGTTCCTGGGATTGATTTGGGTTGTTTTACTAGATATAGAGTAATAGTGTGCATTTTTGCCGTGAAGATGACTGCAGTGGGAGAGTCCCATGTGAATCACAATAGTGGCTCTATGCAGAGGTAATAAATCAAGCAGATCGTACAAGATGTAGTACGATCCAGCAAGATGCGCCTACTGCAAGACACAGCCCGACTTAGGCTGAGGGACTGAGGGAAGATTTTTTTCTTCTAAATCCGACCATCTCTACCTAGCTCTTCGGCTGTCTTGAACAAGAAACACACAAATGTTTTGCCTTCGATTGGCCTTAGCCTTGAGCCCTCTCCACTCGACCATCAGCTCAGGATGCCTGGTTCTGTCAGGCATTTTAAAAAGGATCTATGTGTACCTGGAAGAGAATGTTATCCCAAAAAAGGTTGCTTTGTGTTATTCATAATCAGACACTTGCTGCTTTCTGGACCGGCCATAAAATATAACACTAAACTTTGCACTTTAAACTGTGCTCGGTATAGGCAAAATGAGCTGTTTGTCTCGGCAGTTATCAGAGTTATTCCTCACATTAATCAGGTTTGAAGACCTTGGACACTGGTTTACTGGAATTGTAAATATAATCATGTTATGACAATTAGATGAGTAAATCCAACAATGGATACCTTTCTGTGGGTGTGGACAAGTAAGTGTAACTGTAGTAATTGCTTAGGTCTTCGTTGAGTCGTATGTAGTCTGGTATTATTGTAGCCTGTAGTGTGGGCGGCTTTCACCAGACGGCTCAAGCTGGGCCTGTTGGAGCGTGGTGAATGAGCCAGGCTGACAGCTGCCCGGAAGCAGTATGGCGGCCACTCTATGAGTGCATTCACGGCAGAGGAGGTGTGAAGCGTAGCGCCCCCTATCCTTTTGGCATGGTCTCAAATGACAGCTGAATGTGGATTCCTATACTAAAATAGGCTAACTATTAACAGCTACTACATACAAACTGTTAGAGCTCAATCAAAAATATTTTCAGATATTGATAGAGTGATATCTAATGTACTCCAAACCACAATAGAGCTCAATAGAGCTCCACGTTTTATGGCTGTTTGGTGTTGTTTAATACAACATTATTTCTCATAGGCTATGGCTTACAAGCCTCACACAGTCCATTCTCAAGAGCTCCTTCCCCTCTGCTGGCAGGTTTGAAAGTGGCGCCTTGAACCCTGCCGCTATCGCATATATGAGTTGGGTCCCTATAGGGGGCGCTGTGCTTCACACCTCCTCTGCATTCGCGGGTAGCAAAATCAAAACAAACAAGATGGCATGTCTGTGACGATGTATCGAATCGCGATTCGATTCAATATGTAGAATGAAGTAATAAGGACCTTTTAGATGTTAAATGGTGAACTACATCACTGCCTTTGTTGTGCAATATGCTACAGGGACTGACATTGAATTCCTGGATTCTATGCAGTGCCTCTACCATGTGGCAGGGAAATACCTAAAAAGCTTGCGCATGCGCACCATAGGCACCAAATTCAAAACAAAGCTGAAGGTAGGGAACTGAATGGAACGGAAATTTAACACTAAATCACATTATATATATATATATACAGGCATCAGAAGAGCACAGATTGTCGATTTGGTTTTGATGATTTGAGAATGTTAATGATATGACAGCTTGCACGTTGAGGTTTGTTTGGTATTCCCTTGGTTTTTGAATCTGTGCTAATTTTTAGCATGCCCAACGAGAAAATTCCCACATCCGACCAATGAGCGCCCAGCCATGGGAGACTCCTACATACCCTTCCTAGGCTGTCCTGTGCGCCTGAAGCAGTCGTGAAAGAGACTAGTATTATTGAACGACAATTCATCCCACAGACCCCTGCTGCCAGGTCTACGTTGACCTAACCCAATCTTCATCCTTATACTACTGTAGTCTACAGCAAGATAAGCTGGACTCTCATATATGGAGCTTGAAGATTACCTATTTCATTACCTGCACGGTATTGTCAAACTGGAAGTGCATTTTGGATATCGCTTTGGTTCTAACATATATAGATATATATGAGTATGTGTGCGTGCGTGTGTGTGTGAATATTATCTGCAGCATTTGTGTTCAGAGGACTGCGGTCAGAGGAGGAGTGTGGCCAGGATAATGTAATATATCATATTATAAGCACGCAGCTCCGACTACAATTCTGCTATTTTAAAGAATTAATATTCACCTCCCTCTGTTGAAAATATAACATTTTCAGTTAGGTATAGGCAATTCTTTCTTTAACCGTCCTTGTTCAGATAACACTCTCATTGGACTCTTTCTGCGAACACCGCTAATTAAGCTACTCCAAAGTTAGCCACCAACCGTTATCAGTCATTGTTCCCTACACTTAGAGCACTGGCAGATTTTGCTGACACCATTTCATAGACTGGCTGCATGGAAGCATGGCATGGAATAAGTAGCCCCCCTTAGGAGCTGTGAACAATTACTTAACAAGACACTGCAGCTAATTAATAGGTCCTCGGAAACCACTAAAAGCATCATATGCGCTGCGCCAGATTTCTGAATGCCAACAATATCCTATTATTACACCTGCGGTCTGCTTTAACGCTTGTGCCTTCAAACATACTGGAACTATCCTTGACCTAACTACTTCTGGCAATGTCTGGCTATCCCTCAAGCTGGTATGTCTGACTGAGGATCTAATGTGAAATCTCCCTGAGGGGCAGTGAGGCAATTACTACTCTAAAATGTTAGATTATTGTGTTATCCCCCTCCTACCACATAGACTTAAATAATATGGTATTTTACAATGGTTACTTTGCTGTTAAAATCGATGTAATCTGAAAACAGTCCCCTTGGCTTTATTTATCATCGCTATTTACTATACCATGCATTGTTTGACATTGTCTAATCCATGATTTATACAATTTGGCACATACCTTCATTTGTCTTGGTCTGTGTGTTATACGAATACGTACAGTATTGTCTTGGTATACGAGAACATTTTTCTAATGATGATCACTAATCAAGTAATGACGATACAACATATACTCAATATCATTCCTGTGCCTAAGCTAATGAGATATCGCATTTATGTTGCGAGAAATATTGAGTTATTTGTAATATGTGTCATGGTCAGGAAAAACATCTGGGGGTGTCAAGAGAATGCCTTAATAAAGTCCACCAATCATCAGAGAAAATAGCTGTGTCGCTTCTTTATTTGTAGTAAGCTTTGTCCCTGAGATCTAAAATACCCCATCTTCATCCTCGTCTAACTGTTTTTCTCTGGACCCTTCCTTTGTTCTCACTGTATCTCCATATTTGGGGCTGTCCTTAAATGATGTCACACTTATTTAGGGCATTTTAAGCCCCCCCCCCCCCCCACACACACACACACCCTGTCACACATTGTCACACATTCTGTACTGCCCCCAAAATGTTATGTCACACTTTCGAAAACGCACACACACACCAATTTTTATTTATTTTTTTATTTTTTTATTGATGACTTTAAAGACACATGGTACTCGCCGCTCAGTGGGTGCTCTTCCGTACCATAATCGTAACTATGTACAGTAGCAGACATATACAACACATTCATACAGCAACACAATACATTTCATCCGGTAGTTTCAGTACAACCAACTTAGAGAAAATTTCCACTCGGGGGATCTGTTGATCAATCCACTTTAACCATCATAGATCTGTTGATCTAGGAATCTAGTAATTTGTTTAGGTCAATCAGTAGTAATTCTCGTTTAACCTTGGACTTAAATGTGTCCATTTTGTTTTCATTTTGACATTCGACACTAAGTTCGTTCCATATTTTATTTCCAATATTAAGTGTACTTCTTCTAAATTTCTCAGTTCGTGGAATTTTCATATTAAGTTTTATTTTATCTTTGCTCCTGTTATTACCTGGTTGAACGGTTGTCAGATTATCTAGTAGTTTAGTCCACCATTTGACTAGTTGTAAAGATAGTATATCATAACAGTTATTACATTGCTGACAATGCTACTGTAATACACCAGGGAGATATTACATGAGATAAAACTCCTGATTTCCGCATTCACTGAAAAGCTATTGATACTCTACCATACCTTACTGTAGTAATTGTCGTTTTAGACCAGCCAATCATATGCAGCGCTAAACTTCCGATCAAGCATAAATCTAGTCGGCTCTAGTCGGCTCGGGTGAGTTACTACAAAACTCCACATCTTCCTCAAAGTGGTACTCCACATCTTCCTCCTCCATGTATATGATAATACACATTCATCAATTCAAAATGGGCACTGTACAAAAGTTGGGTCGGTGGCATTGGGGGATTTATTTTTGTGCATAACCATTGACCCCATAACAGACCATTTCTACCTGATGACTGCTCAACATTTAATTAATTGGTTGGGGGAGCACAATTTTTATCTCACAGGGAAACCTGAAGATAATCCCTTCCTGAGCTACAGCTGAGTATATATTTCCAACATACAGACTGGTGGGGTTCCTAAATGTGTGACTAGGGTTAAAGTAGAAATTTTCATCACTGAGGAAAAGGCCTTTTTTTCATGAGAGGTAACCACTGAAGAATCGAGATTGTGATCCTGCAATCTCTCCACCAATTAAATGTAACCAGATACATTTAATTGGTGAGCTAAAATATCATCAGGTAGTGCCAAACTGCTTTATGTTGAAGAGCGAAAATATTAACCTGAAATTATTATACCTGATGATTATCTGCCTGAAAGTCAGTCAGCGGGTGGTGAAATATGTCATAATCAGCCAAAATCATCAGGTGAAAACATGGCAATAGGTGTCTTGCATCCCTAGCAGAAACCTGCGGGCAAGTCAACTCCAGTGATGTGACATGAGGCATGGATGATGGTGGCATTGGTCGCAAAGTCTTTGTCATGTTGGCAGTCGTGTAGCACCGGCATGATGTGACTCTCTGCAACCCGACTATAATACAGTAGTAGGCCCAGGAGTCAATGTATGTGGAGAAGGCTGGGGTGATGGTGATAGCTGGTTTGACTCATAGTAGTACATAGTACCTCTGTGTTTGAGTTCTTCTCTCTCTTTTTAAGGTCTACTCCTTACGCAAGTAGGGTCCAAGACTTTACAATGTGTGATGTTTATGTGGGATGCGGCCCGTCAAACATGCCTGGCCACACCACAGCTTGTCTCTTGCTGCTGAGTCCTTGTACGCAGTGAGGAGTTTGTTTTACAGGGATGGGTTGTTCTGCACTAACTCTATGGCAGCTTTCTTACCTACTCACTGAAGTTGTTGCAGGTGTGGGGTGCGAGACAACAAAGGGGAGGGGAAGGTACATCTTCTGCCTCTGTTTAGTTTTTTTTTAGTTTTTTTAGTTTTTATTGGACACAAAATCAACAACTTGGTTGGTCTTACAATGTGACCGTAACAATGTGGCGGATTCGCATTGTTGTGAATCTCTAGGTCGTCAAGTTTAGATAATACAGACATACCAGCATTACCCTATGGAATAAATGATGACAAGGTCAATATAGATCAATATATGATCAATTAGCTTTACCATACCGTATCGTAACAATGATTAATGAACATGACAAGTACGATGAGTTTACAAATCCTGAGTACTTATACTAACAGTTGTTGGCTTTTGATCTGTAATTTACAACTTTTAGTATACCTCGATAGATCTGTATCTGTATCGCGGGGTATTTTGTTAATCAATTGGATAACTTAGTCATAGTCAAGAAACACAGTATCCATAGGGAATTTGACACACACTAGGATGCGTAATTTTATGGCTCTGGTTCTGGTTCTTAGACTGATTCTGGTTCAGTTGATTCAGCTGTGGCAGCAGCAGCAGTCTCAGCCGCATCAGGGACATCAGCAGGTGTATCTGGTTCTGTATGACTGGTGCAGGAGCGGATGCCTTCTTTTAACTTGGCTTCTTGAGAACCATTAACTACTACTGTGGCTGTTGTAGTTCTGCTATCGGAGATGTATTCGCTGCAGCTGCTGGAAATCGAATGATGGTCCATGTTGGGGTGCATGTTATATATATATGTATGTTATAATTAATAATATTAATGTTAGGGGGCGCCACCCAGAACCACCGGAGGGGGTCGCTACCAGCCCCCAAGGTCGCCCGGCTTCAGACTGGTTCCCTGCCCAAATGAAACTAGGAGCTAATGATATTTCCATTTACAATGGATGAGCGTGATACTTCTTAAGTACAATAAACTCTCACATAATAACAACCTTGATAATACAACTATTTGCAAACATTATTTCTATTATACATAAATGATGTAGTTTCTGATTGTGAATAGAAGAGGTCAGCGAGTCAGTGTGGGGGTGGGTGTGGGAGTGGGCAGGGGGAGGGGGTCGGTCTGTAGTCACTAAAAGCACAAGGGTGAATAACTGGTCAAACAGGTTTGCTGGCGCTGTGCCATGTAGGGGAATCTGTCCCATCAGTTTCTGATTGTAAGTAGAAGAAGTCAGTGAGTAGGTGTGGGGGTGGGGGTGGGAGTGGGCAGGGGAGGGGGTTGGTCTGTAGTCACTAAAAGCACAAGGGTGAATAACTGGTCAAACAGGTTTTCTGGCGCTGTGCCATGTAGGGGAATCTGTCCCATCAGTTTCTGATTGTTAGTAGAAGAAGTCAGTGAGTAGGTGTGGGGGGTGGGGGTGGGAGTGGGCAGGAGGAGGGGGTTGGTCTGTAGTCACCAAAAGCACAAGGGTGAATAATTGGTCAAACATGTTTGCTGGCTCTGTGCTATTTAGGGAATCTGTCCCATCAGTTTCTGATTGTGAGTAGAAGAGGTCAGCGAGTCAGTCTGGGGGTGGGGGTGGGAGTGGGCAGGGGGAGGGGGTTGGTCTGTAGTCACTAAAAGCACAAGGGTGAATAACTGGTCAAACAGGTTTGCTGGCGCTGTGCCATGTAGGGGAATCTGTCCCATCAGTTTCTGATTGTTAGTAGAAGAAGTCAGTGAGTAGGTGTGGGGGGTGGGGGTGGGAGTGGGCAGGAGGAGGGGGTTGGTCTGTAGTCACCAAAAGCACAAGGGTGAATAATTGGTCAAACATGTTTGCTGGCTCTGTGCTATTTAGGGAATCTGTCCCATCAGTTTCTGATTGTGATTAGAAGAGGTCAGCGAGTCAGTCTGGGGGTGGGGGTGGGAGTGGGCAGGGGGAGGGGGTTGGTCTGTAGTCACTAAAAGCACAAGGGTGAATAACTGGTCAAACAGGTTTGCTGGCGCTGTGCCATGTAGGGGAATCTGTCCCATCAGTTTCTGATTGTTAGTAGAAGAAGTCAGTAAGTAGGTGTGGGGGTGGGGGTGGGAGTGGGCAGGGGGAGGGGGTTGGTGTGGTCAGACTGGGATACTGGACCCCTGCTCATTTACCCAGGCCTTTATAGTTGGGACATTGATAGCGAAGTGTTAGATTCTCTGCAGTAAGCTGAAAGCCTGTCTGAGCATTCTAACCTCTCTAGATGACGTATATGAGCGCGATTTCCCGCGCTCAATAAGGGACTGGTAACTACTTCTTATGTAATACCACAGAGTAGAGAGAGCTACTAGCGAAATACCTTGAACTGACAGTCACGCCACCTCTCTTGCCTCAACATAGACTTGCACAAGTCTTTTTTGTTCTTCTATTCTCCTATACTAACGATGTACTACTTTCGGTTTTTTATTCTGAAGAAATACTGCTGCTGAATGTTTTACAGCAGTCCTGTTGTACTGGCTGTAAAGCCTGCAGGCCTATTACAAGTCCAGATAAAATGAATGAAATAAAAAGTAAAGGATACAGGGATTGAGGCAAGTCTAGGCTGTCACTCTCCAAGCAGATCTTTTGCAGAAGTAGAGTACAGGATCTCTGCTAGGAGAGTGCAAAACATGGAGGCGTAACATATAATACACCAAAAAAAATAGAACCCATTACCTGGCCTATAATATGTCTAGGCCAGGCTTCCAGGCTAACCCGGCTTGGTCACTCCGGAGGGTGATTGTGGCCCACTACATTCTAGGTCAACTTTTGACTGTAGAAGCGTCCCAAGGCGCTATAAATATCATGTAAGGAGGTCAGGGTGAAGGTCGGGGTTTGCTGTGAATGCAGCCATTGGCTACTGGGTCTACTCTATTCCTTATATGGCAGTGAGTGTAATGGGACAACTCCATGCAGGTCCGTAGCCATCGGGTCAGACGTACATAGTCCGCATGCTGAAAGTTTTCCTCCGTTTTTCATTGTGAATTTGGGTGAAAGATTTCCAAATGTCGGACCAGGAGGTGGACCAAGCGTCCATTCTTCACCAGAAGAATTGTTCTGGATGTGGGCAGAAACATTCAGCCCCTTTTGGGCGTTATTGTAAGAACCTGCTGCCAAGTGGACCGGCCGGAGGTCTGGAGACAGATAAGGACCCGGACGAGATGTCAAAGAAGGAAAGCCTACTGATAAAAAATCAGACAACAGGAGGAATTAGCTTGGAAATTATCCGAAGACGATGAGATTAGCCGTTTGGAGCATCGGCTAAAGAAGCTAACTGTACGGAATGAAGCTACGGAAGCTTCCTTACAACCTGGGACCAGTCAGACCGGTTCTGGTGACCACAGCAGCACAGGCGAGCGGGGGCCGCACCCGGTGACCCACCATCTGGGCAGCGTTCAGTGCTGGCCGGTCTGGCTACCGCTGGACTGTGCCCGACTGTGACTGAGTGGCAAACAATGTCTTGGTCTGTTGTGCTACACAGTGAGGCGTAACTGATCATGAGCAACAACCATCACACACCTTGGCACAACGCAGTTCACTGGGCTGCATTCACACTATGTTGTGGCTTCAACTGTACCTGACCCTGACAGACAGTAGGATGCTCTGCTTCCAAATGTGGTAGAGTGTGAGGCACAGGCCGCCATCAGAGATCCTTGGCACCCAATGCTCCCACACCCCGGTCAGCAAAGGCACACTGCGGTCTGTTATGTCCTCTCCCACCGCAGCCCAAATTGATTCCCATTAGTGCCCACATTGCTGGGCCAACATTTTTGACAGAGCTGCTCATGCCACCGGCCAGTGGCAAGGGTGAGCTACGGTCATTCACATTTCACAACCCTTACGCCACCCCCCTCCCGACGTCCATCCCGGTGCCTCTACAGTGCTCCTCTACCTAGGCACTGGGACCGCTGGGGACATGCTGTAAATGTAGCATTACAGCTTCAGCTCACTCGATGGTCCTTAAACAACTGGGTCGTCCTGGGTTGCGGTAGACATCCTGGGAATAGCGGGCAACCTACGATGTCAGATAACAGCTTTTATGAGTTTCATAAAGGCTCACAACTTTGTGCCTTCCCACATCCAACTAGCCATCAATGCTCAGTCCCTGATCCCAATGGCAGGGGGCAATGTTTAACCCTTCTCTCACCTTGTAATTCATAATTCAAGTTTTGTCAGGAGCCTAATGGACGAGAATTATAGTAAAGGAGTAATGAGATATGAAATTATCTGAGTAACCACTGGTAGCTGAATTGAGAAATATCTCTCGAGGGGTCATTAATCATTCTTTGAATCACTTCTTTGGTTATTTCGGTCTCAAAGACAGAATCTGGATATTCCCAAAATTCCAGACGTTAAATTAGTTCAAGCTCGGTTTTCCTGAGGGATAATCCTAAACCAGCAAATTAGAAAATACATATTCTTACAAACGTTTTTGGAATTAGGTTATTTTTGTAGATTATTTCATAAATGATTATCGATAGGAATAGTAGGTTTACAGTGAAACTATATTACATCTTATCAATGTCAGTCCTTAAGAATACTTTTTGAATTGTTGCTTAATGGAAACAGGCATGGACTGTACCACTGTCTTAAGTTGGGAATACATCTAATCTCTATAATGTCCGTCATGTTTCCCTTTTCCATTATTATGTAAATTGTGTGTAAAAAGTACAACCAAAGCTTGTAAAACGTTTGGAATCATTTACATTTATGGACAGATTAACAAGGAAACCTCAAGAAAGGATTCCTGAGTATCACAACTGTGGGTGAATCCATGAAACCTTACTATATATATCACACATTATAACATATATACATGTATATATACATCTATATATATTGCTTAGAATAGTTGAACTAATTATAGTTAACCCTATCAGTCTGAGAGATGCCTTGAGACACTCCAAGACATGGGACGATGAATGCCTCGAAGCACTCCCTTGCAAGGGACGAACAATGCCTCCAGGCATCTTTTGGAGCCATTAATACAAACGGTATTTCATATAAAAAAATTCCTAGGCTTTCGTAGATTTTTCACAATAATTGACAAACACGATAGGCATCAATTATTCAGTGTGAGTGTTCCATATGTAACTAAGACATTGCATATCAAATGCACCTGTTGCATAACTTCCGGTACCATTGTCATAAGAGTATGGTCCCCTAAGGGTATATTGCTACATATCTGTTAGAGTCCAGGATCCACCCAGGAGTATAATGAACAACGTCAATGGCGATGGTTCGGAACCAAGCATGTAACATGAGGGTTGATTAGATGAGCAGGATCTCGTGATTGTTCCCTTATCCAATTAATGAGGACCCGGCCGAATTACACCTAAGAAAGTTGTTGTTGACATGAATGTGAGCATGGCACAAGGCCCGTAATTTATGTTCTATATCTTATAGAGATGTCAAAATCACATATTATAACACAGAGGCGTAAGTATATGTAAAATAACTGTAGGGGTGGGGTTAGTCAAGCAGTGGTGTGTTCAATATATGCTCGAGGTCGGGGTTGACGATCCATGCTATGCGGCGATCCCAGAGAGCCCATGCGTGAGAGTGCTACGGGTTTGCCTGGATTACGTAATTTGGTCTGTATATAAGGCCGAGTCCGCAGCAGGTCGACAGGTTACTTGTGTGTTCTTCCACGTAAAGTGAACCCCTGGAGCCTCACGGTTGGTTGGGTTTCTCTAAACCCTTTTGGTGGTTGATGCCATGATGTAACTTTTTACAAGACTGGACAATCCTTGACACAGCTCAGTACTTGAGAAACCATAATGATTGTCTAGAATAAGCAGAGTGCGATATCTGTCCTCACCCCACAGTCTGGACCACTTGTCTTGCGTATTGTATTGTCATTGAATGTTGAAAGGAACCTGGGGTCTGATTCTTCATTTCTATTTCCCCATTTTTGGGAGTGGCACATGACATGGAGTAATGAAAGTATTGCAGACCGCTCTGTACTAATACCTTTTATTTCCCATTGCTAGGTATCTAGCAATTGTGGCTGGCATCTCCATGTTGAAGTAACATCCACTTACTATTTTCCGGGTAAGGGATTTTTTTGGCCATGTCTCATATGTTAGACACTGGTCTCTTATGTTTTTTTAATGTAATCTGTACACTGTTTCGTAATGTCTCTTGTATCAAATAAGTACCCTGTACTATATTGTTTGTACCCTGTCCTGTCAATCATCATGCTATATCAGTGCGATTGTGATGTTGTAATTAAAACAAAAAATACAAAAATAGAGCAAGCTCATACAGTAAGAGGAAGGAAATAAGGTAGTCCATATAAAATACCAGTCAAAGGATTAACCCTTTCCCAGCAGCAGGGTGTTACCCGGTTGGCCACTCGATCGCAGCGCCACCTATCGTTATACTGTGTACTACCGCAGCAGGCTTTTACCAGATTCACCGCTGTACCGCAGGCATGTTTTGCCGCTAGGGGCCTGAGGAAGGTGGTAGTGGTAGAATTTCTCCATTTTCTCCGTAAATTGATGATTTATGAATAAAAGATGACCATTACTATAACGGCAAGACCTGTATCTTGGTGTGTATATGTATTTTGTGAATAAAATTAATGGTTGAATATATGTAATCTCGAACTGAAGTTGGCCTAAAATACGCGCCTATGTAAAAAATAACCGTCCATGGCGTCCGCCTATCTTAGGCCTTACACACTACTGTAGCAGATTTCTTCGCATCAATATATAAAGTCGTTAAAGTCGATAAAACCCCCATTGATATTCAAATATGAACCCTACCTACACGATTCTAAAGTATTATGAAATAAAACGACTCCTAAGGTGATCTAAGCAATATTGAAAGTTTGAACTCGCGCACATAGCAAAACCGTTGGTGGGGGCGGGAGTGTCAGTGTAAACATGGATGGCTAAGCAGATTCCTCTACGCAATGGACGCTGTGTAAAATCATTTCCCCTCGTCAAATAGCGGATTAACAACAGAAATGAAACCCAGCACGTTCAAGATAAGGCTTGTGCCTACAAAAGGATATAAATATTATGGCGGAAAAACCATCGAAAGTGTGGTTAATACTGTCATAACTTTGGATCTGAGGCTGGGAGTATAGGTGTCAAGTCCAGTGACAGCGCCATGTCTGCTAAGCTGTCTGCTACAAGTCGATGCGACAACCCACAGAATTGCCATTTATATCTTCCTATGGCGTCAACAGTGTAAACTGAGACCAGCATTATGTTCATCTGATCATCAGCTATACGAGGGTGTCAGACTTGACACGGTGGAATTAACATAACGCTTTGTAACTAATATCGGCAAAGCCTCTATAGAGTGCTGTGTAGATTATAAGGTTGAATCTATGGGAAGCCATGTCACTGTTCGAAACGTAGGGTTGTCAAGTTATAATACAAAATCAGCTCGCACCGGGTTTAAACTTTAGATTAATGATGAATGATACGTATATTCATAATCTACATACTGTAAGGTTTCTTTCTATGTAAATAATGTCCAGGTTTGATGAGTTTATATTTAATCATTCAAATTTAGCCTTGGGTATTACGCAGTCGGCTTGCTGGTTCAGTAGAATTTCATACGATGATCACAAGATCAGCTCAGATAGGGTTTAAACAATATAATTAACCACAGGGAAGTGTATTTTCTTATTCTATAGACTCCAAGGTTTGTTCCAGTATGTATTTTATCAAATTAAGACGAGCAGAGACCAAGATATTAAAATATTACGATGCGAGTTACGCACGTTGAATTCTGGCCTAGCTTGATACGCCATCGCTTATACTGTGTAGTTAAGGTGGTCGAGCTGTCATAAGAAATCACCTCGCACCAGGTTTAAACTTTAGATTCATGATAAATCATATATATATTGATATTCTACACACTCTAAGCTACCTTTCTATGTAAATAATGTCCAGGTTTGACGAGTTCAGATTTAATATTTCAAATTTAAACTTGGGTATTACGCAGTCGGCTTGCTGGTTCAGTAGAATTTCATACGATGATCACAAAATCAGCTCAGATAGGGTTTAAACAATATAATTAACCACAGGGAAGTGTATTTTCACATTCTACAGACTCCAAGGTTTGTTCCAGTATGTATTTTATCAGATTTAGACGAGAAGAGACCAAGATATTGAAATATTACGATGCGAGTTACGCACGTTGAATTCTGGCCTAGCTTGATACGCCATCGCTTATACTGTGTAGTTAAGGTGGTCGAGCTGTCATAAGAAATCAGCTCGCACCGGGTTTAAACTTTAGATTCATGATTAATGATACGTATATTCTTATTCTACACACTCTAGGCTACCTTTCTATCTGTATAATGTCCAGGTTTGACAAGTTCAGATTTAATATTTCAAATTTAACCTTGGGTATCACGCAGTCGGCTTGCTGGTTCAGTCGAATTTCGGAGCAGCTTTTCTAAATCATATCGGACAGGGTTTAAACAATAGAATTAACCACAGGGAAGTATATATTAACATTCTATAGACTCCAAGGTTTGTTCCAGTATGTATTTTATCAAATTAAGACGAGCAGAGACCAAGATATTGAAATATTACGATGCGCATTACGCACATTGAATTCTGGCCTAGCTTGATCCGCCATTGCTTATACTGTGTAGTCAGGGTGGTCAAGCTGTCATTAGAAATCAGCTCGCACCGGGTTTAAACTTTAGATTCATGATAAATCATATATATATATTGATATTCTACACACTCTAAGCTACCGTTCTATGTAAATAATGTCCAGGTTTGACGAGTTCAGATTTAATAACTCAAATTTAACCTTGGGTATTACGCAGTCGGCTTGCTGGTTCAGTCGAATTTCATACGATGATCACAAAATCAGCTCAGATAGGGTTTAAACAATATAATTAACCACAGGGAAGTGTATTTTCACATTCTATAGACTCCAAGGTTTGTTCCAGTATGTATTTTATCATATTTAGACAAGAAGAGACCAAGATATTAGTAAATTAAGATGCGCATTACGCACGTTGAATTCTGGCCTAGCTTGATCCGCCATTTTCCATACTGTGTAGTTAGGGTGGTCGAGCTGTCATTAGAAATCAGCTCGCACCGGGTTTAAACTTTAGATTCATGATTAATCATTTATATATTGTTATTCTACACACTCTAAGCTACCTTTCTATGTAAATAATGTCCAGGTTTGACGAGTTCAGATTTAATAACTCAAATTTAACCTTGGGTATTACGCAGTCGGCTTGCTGGTTCAGTCGAATTTCATACGATGATCACAAAATCAGCTCAGATAGGGTTTAAACAATATAATTAACCACAGGGAAGTGTATTTTCACATTCTATAGACTCCAAGGTTTGTTCCAGTATGTATTTTATCATATATAGACAAGAAGAGACCAAGATATTGGTAAATTAAGATGCGAGTTACGCACGTTGAATTCTGGCCTAGCTTGATCCGCCATTTTTCATACTGTGTAGTCAGGGTGGTCGAGCTGTCATTAGAAATCAGCTCGCACCAGGTTTAAACTTTAGATTCATGATTAATCATATATATATTGTTATTCTACACACTCTAAGCTACCTTTCTATGTAAATATTGTACAGGTTAGATCAGGTTAGAATTAATAATCGAAAAAAGAAAGTCAGCATTACGCATTTTTGGGTTCCAGCTAACTAAATCATATATTTCGGGGCTTAAATCTTAGATAAATGAATTTTCGTATATTTTAACGTGAATTACACACTCTCAGCTTCATGATGATATAATATTGTCCATTTTGGTCGATTTGAGACCAAGTAATCGAAATATTAAGATTCGCCATACACACTCTCTATACTTTACTATAGGTTCAGTATGGGAGTGTGGATCTGGGCCAGACACGATTCAGAAATTCATTTATTATAAGGATTTAACTTGGATTCTATTACTGGAGACATTAATATTCATAAACTACGGGTTCTTAGCTTTCTCCTGATATATATTTTGTGTATTTCAGACGATTTGGGACTTAGATATTGAATTTAGAAGATTAAAAGTAATCTGTCAATAAAATGGCTTATTTCGCCATAGCTGGGTTCTAAGACATCTTCTTCAAAATGATTTCTTTGAGGCTTTTAACCTTGAATCTATGAACGGGGACTTATATCAGGGTAAACTACACTGTCTGAGGTTTGTTTATATGAAATATAAATCATTTTGAACCAGCGGATGATTTAGAATTGAATTAAAAGTAATGGTCATCTAAGCTGAGCCTTTACTATGGGAGCGGTAGGGGAGTTAGGCGCTGGGCCAGACATGATTCAGAAATTCATTTATTATGAGGATTTAACTTGAATTCTATTACTGGAGACATTAATATTCGTAGACTACGGGCCCTTAGCTTTCTCCTGATATATATAATGTGCAATTCGGACATAGTGGGATTCAGTTATCGAATTTAGAAGATTAAAAGTACCCAGTGAATAAAATGGCTTATTTCGCCATAGCTAGGTTCTAAGACAGCTGTTTCAAAATGTATTTTTCTAGGCTTTTAACATTGAATCTATGGACGGGGACTTATATTAGGGCAAACTACACTGTCTGAGGTTCGTTCATACGAAATATGATTCATTTTGAACCAGCGGCGAAATTAGAATTAAAACAAATGGTCATATAGCTACAGATTTACTATGGGTTTGGTAGGGGAGTCGGGCTCTGGGCAACACAGGATTTCGAAAATCATTTATTATGAGGATATAACTTCAAATATATGACTGGAGACATTAATATTCGTAAATTAGAGATTCTCAGCTTTCTTTCGATATATATAATGTGCAATTCGGACATGGTGGGACTTAGATATTGATTTATGAAAATTAGATTCGAGGAGTGCCTATATTGGCTTATTTCGCCACAGCTGGGTTATAAGACATCTTTTTCAAAATGATTACTTTGAGGCTTTCAGCATTGAATCTATGGACAGGGACTTATATCAGGTTAAACTACACTGTCGGAGGTTTGTTTATATGAAATATCATTGACTTTGAACCAGCGAAGAATTTAGAATCGAATTAACAGAAAGGGTAATCTATCATAGGCTTTACTATAGGAGCGGTACAGTAGTAGGGCCCAGGTCAGGACATGATTTTGAAAATCTTTTTTTAATAGGTTTTAACTTGAAATATATGATTGGAGACATCAATATTCGTAAATTAGATACTCTCAGCTTTTATTTGATATATATCTCGACCATTTCGGACAAGTTGGGACTTAGATATTGATTTTTGAAAATTAGATTCGAGCAGTGACTATATTGGCTTATTTCGCCATTGATACTATGGACTCGCCTAAGGATTCTAATGGAGTTTGATCATTACAAGGCTATATGTGGTTATCTCCCACACTCTAAGGATGATCTACATATATATTTGATGTCCAGGCTAATATATAATATTGAATTCGGAAAATTCGACTTGTGCCTATTCAGCATTGACATCTCCAGGAGGAGTTAACTTTTAAATCTATTGCTGGACAATGATTGACTATATCTACAGACGAATACTTCTGAAAGGCAGAAAAGAAGACAAGGTAGGTTAAGTAAGATTTAAAATATATTTTAATAATGTGTTGTATTTTTTTTCAGATCAATTATTCAACAATATTGTTCAATATATATACACAGGTTGACAAGGCTTCATACATTTCCAGGTGCAGCAGTCGTCATCGTATTCACAATATGTACATAGATTAGTGTTGGCTATACACAGATAGGCATGTTTTATTTCAGATTCAACAAGGTATATGATCAATTTCTACAGTTCTGAGGTTGATCTGAGACTGAATCAACGCTATATATATATATTACACAGGCAGGAATGATTTTTGTTTCAGATTGAAATAGTCGACAAGATATAAATATATTCAGTGTCTGTCTGGCACTCGACGTAGTCAGACCTGGGGGCTTTTTCTCCGATATAATAATCAATTTAACCACTTCTGATCAATATATTTTCACAAAATGTACATGTAGAGAATCTTGATGATACATAGATCGTAGAGGTTTACTTTGTTTCAGATTGATAACGTGGATTAGATACAAAATCCAATTATAGTTTGTGTCCATACACTTCTCAGTTGAATCGTAGAATAGCATTACATGCTACATCACATAGGCAGGAATGTTTCAGGCTGCTATACATAGATCAGTGTCGAACAATTCTGTTGTTGATATGCCAATGGAATGAGTAGGACACTAAGTTTAGCGAGTTTTCTTGGTCGATAGCGAATTTATGATCTTTGTTTCAGATTGATAACGTAGATTAGATATAAAAACCAATTGTAGTCGTGTCCATACACTTCTCTGGTGAATCATAGAATAGCATTACGTGCTAGATCACATAGGCAGGGATGTTTCAGGTTGATATACATAGATTAGTGTTGGCTATACACAGATAGGCATGTTTTATTTCAGATTCAACAAGATATAAATATATTCAGTGTCTGTCTGGCACTCGACGGGGCCAGTTGAATCGTAGAATAGCATTACGTGCTAGATCACATAGGCAGGAATGTTTCAGGTTGATATACATAGATTAGTGTTGGCTATACACAGATAGGCATGTTTTATTTCAGATTCAACAAGGTATATGATCAATTTCTACAGTTCTGAGGTTGATCTGAGACTGAATCAACGCTATATATATATATTACACAGGCAGGAATGATTTTTGTTTCAGATTGAAATAGTCGACAAGATATAAATATATTCAGTGTCTGTCTGGCACTCGACGTGGTCGGACGTGGAGACTTTATCGCCGATATAATAATCAATTTGACCACTTCTGATCGATATATTTTCACAAAATGTACATGTAGAGAATCTTGATGATACATAGATACTTTGTTTCAGATTGATAACGTAGATTAGAGACAAAAATAAACCAATAAAAACAAATCACTGGTGTACAGGTTGTCGAATAGACATCCGATCGAAAGGTCACATGGGGTATACATATAATTTAGAATTTCAGGTTCGAAAATTGAGTTGACAAGGGATTTTTTGCGATAGAAAATTACAAGTAGCGAAAGCCACAGGCAGATTAATATTTAACAAGGTATAATTCACCGATAATATGAAAAATTTGGATATCGTGGGAAGTGTGCTATTGACATTTTTACTTTAATTTGGAGCCTAAAAGGGTGGGGGGGGGGTGAGATGGCTGATCATTTTGACTTCCTATTCCTCTGTGGCACTATCAGAAATTTCGAAATTTGCTTTTGTGTGATAAATCCGAAAACAATGTGGAAGACAGAGGTGAGTGCCACAGGTTTTGCAACCATAGCGAGTTTGCTTCCTAGGGCCAAATCCGTTCTTGTTACGATAATAGCAAACCCGGCAAAAACTTTTACGCTCTAAATCGTCAGGAAAACATCTACTCGTTAATCGATTTGCAGAATCCGAAAGGGGTCTAGCGACTTCCTCGTTAGTTGCAGTCATAATCTGCTGGACCAGACAGAGAGAGAAGTCGACTAAACTGATTTTCTTGTCCGAAAGTGAGTTGTACATTATCTGAGCATTTAATTTCATGATCTCCATCACGAAAAAAAAGAATTTCTTGGTCCATTTCCTGCTTTTCCTACCAAAAGAATAATACGAAACCATTTTATCAGCTAAGTCGACCCCGCCCATGTGCTGACTGTAAGATTCGATTGTGTCTGGACAGGGGATTTCTTTTTTAGCGAATTTGCCGTCAGTACCCCGTAGTGTTCGAATACAAGTGGACATCGTAGAGCCGTGAATGGTGGACAGAATGTGAATTATCTTACGATCTAACCAACAGGTCAATAGCAAACACCCAGCCTTAGCGAAAATCGAGTCGCCCCGCTGTGTCAACTCGGGATGTTTCCTCGCCATGTAGGACTTAGGCACCTCCGTGCGATTCATTCGGAGAGTACGACAAGCGTAGGTTTGAAGTGAGTGGAGCCGTTCGAGAACCTGTACACCAGTGTAGAAATTATCGAAGAAAACATGGTAGCCTTTGTTTAATAGTTTAGCACCCCGTAACAGCCTCATAATTATATTTTCTGTCGAGTTACTTCCCTTACGGTCGTCACGGCCAAAGAAAGGAATCACCTGAAGCACAAAGCCCGTACACGACTCCGCCAGCACCCAGCACTTTAGACCCCATTTACAAGGCTTGTTAGGCATGTACTGACGATGTCGTGTACGCCCTTTGTGCTTCACGATTGTTTCGTCAATCGCAACCTCACGACGGGGGACATAAACGGAGTTACAAACAGAATTGAAATGCTGAAATAAAAAGTCAGTCATCATGTGTGGAGATCTGGGGCGGGAGGTCGATGGACCGGATGTTGTCGCGGGACCGGATGCGGCGCTCTGAGGACCAGCGTCTGCTCCAGTCGTAACGTCAGGGTTTGAGAAATGCAGGAATCTTTAAAATACAAGGGGAAGAATGGTCTAAGACTCTAGGAATACATAATACATGTATATTCTGAACTAATGTGAGGAAGACAGGGCTATATTTGCGATATAAATATATGAAAATCGATTCGCCGCTACAGTATCTGGATATCGTTTCACTGCGCTTGCGCAGCTCTGAATCTGGGCTGAAATATAAACAACGATAATGTCAACTTTAGCGAATTAAACTTACCGTAGAATGGAGAGAAAACGAGTTCTGGACATCAGTGATTTCAAGCCAGGGGTTGCGTATTCGACTATAGTTGTCCAATAATGCTCCACATCTGGTTTCTTCAGTATTCCCATCAAATATGTGAGGCCGATAAACCGCAACATCTCGTTGATTCCCACAGGAGTCCAGGCCGTCATTTTCTTAGGCATGCCACGCCCACCCTTGTTCGCCTCTGCGTATTTGTTGGTCCTGTCCACCAAACTCGTTATAAAACTTAGCGAGAGAAAAACTCGCAGAAAGTCTAACGATGTCTTCGTTTCTGCCGTGTCGACGGCTGCTGTTACTCCAGGTGTGCCTTCAGTGGGTTTCAGCCTTTCCCACCGTCCGATGTTTTCGGGGTAAGTTACCCATCGTCGCCCTCCTGGAGTAGTCGCTATCGTCACAGTCGATTCATCCTGGAGCGAGTTTTCTTGTTCCTTGTCCGCACTCTCGTAATCCTCTTCCGAAGAGGAATCCAAAGTAACTCCCATTCGTCATCGTAGACGTCTTGAAAGGGATCATCGCTTGCCATGTTAGCGAATTTGGTTGTGTTTCGCTAAGCAGATGTCGTAGAGGCTCACTCTGTGGAAGTGCGACGCGCTCTACGCATCATCGAAAGTTTTTGCGACTTTTATAGTCGCATATCAACGTCGCCATGGCAATATATGAACCCCAAAAACACATATTTATCAAAATTATAATGTTTTATTTACATCTTGAACGTCTCCTAACAATTTCCGACTTTACTCGCGTAAAAAGCGACTAAAAAAATGAAATTCTAGCTTGAGCGACTAGGGGCCTATATTTCGTTTAACATGTCCATACACTTGTGCTGTAATCGGGTGACTGATACAAGGCGATAGATCTGGGTTAATTTATATTCAAATATGAACAGATTCATTACGCATTATACTATTTTTTAATATTCGACAGGTTTCAATGATTTATTGGTCTCCATTTACAATATTATATGAGCTTCGGTGCTTTCCTCCGTCTCAGCATTGTTGTGGTTGGGGCGGGAACGTAAAACTAGGGCGACCGGAAGTGTAACTCTCCACTGCTGCGTTTGCTCTTGGTGTCGAATAAAATGTAAACATCGGCGGAGAATTCGCAAAATAGTAAAAACGAAAGTGTAAGACTGCCTAAAAACTTGCAAATTAGATAGTATATGTATATTCTGTACTAGTGTGAGCAAGACAACCAAATCGTACGCTTTTTAATATATATAAACTCGTTCGTCGTTTCGTCTATTGGGAAATGCTCTGACAGGCACTACACTCGTCCATATGCGCGACTCGATCAGTGCATTGCTTTATTTTTCTCCGTGTTCTACTCGCAAATAACCATCTCCATGTCCCGAAATAGACTCGAAACACACAAATACATTGATTTTAAACTGTTTTATTTATATATGGAGCTTTTCTTAACCCTTCTGTGCTTAAATCTACTGAAAAAATGACTTTATAAAAATAACAACTCTATGATGCCTCAAGGCATCATGCTGCGGTTCGCACGGGAATGCCTGGAGGCATCATGCTGCGGTTCGCACGGGAATGCCTCCAGGCATCATGCTGCGCCTAAAGGGTTAATAACCATTACAAGGATATTATGCAATCGTATGCTACACTCATATTGAAAACTCAGCTAGTCGTTCTATTCTACTGGAATACTAAAAAGAAAATATAGAAATCTTCAATGGATTATCTCAAATCTGGACTAGGTTGGATTTACACATGTAAACTATGAGGGATAGTTACATGTAAACTACGAGGGAAAGTCACATGTATAGCATACTCTGCTGAAAAATAATGAAAATAAAGAGAGCCTAGCTCAAAATAAAAATAAAATTCAAATAAGTTTTAGTTCATGCAAATCTCCTCTTCAAATAATTTTCAAAAAAAGTTTCAGTCAATGCAGACATATTTTATGTCATGGACATACAGCTTTAAGGACTGAATATTCATGGTCATCTATAGGTATTAAGCACCTGTGACACAGTGAAGCCGCTACCACACAGTGCACTCCTCGTTTTGGCGTGACCTACTTGCCGCCATTACAAAATGGCGCAAATGTGAATGGGGTCTGCTAACTTCCGTATAATAACCACGCGCGTCATTTTCCATCTAAGAACTTAAATAATCCTGTATGAGTAAATTTAGTCAGAAAGAGGCCCCTGGTGTATCACCAGAACACGCTTTATCGGCCATGCAGCTGTGTTTACTGCTTGCCTTGCTTGGGACAAACTTAAACAGTGAACCAACGAAAACCTCTAAGATTTTAAGGGATAAACCGAGTCCTAAATAGGACAGACCAGCTTTATACTGAAGCACGTGATCAACCAAATCAACTCTCAGAGACGGCCAGAGGCGGCCGGCCGGCTGGTTTTTACACGGCCGGCTGGCTGGCCGGCTGGCCGGCCAGAGGCGATGAACACATGGTTGCGGGCGACAGGGTTTTCAATGGGCTGGTCTGGCAGATTCCGGCCGATTTACTGATCCACCAGGCAGATTATCCCAGCGGTTCTGAGCCGATGAGCGATTTGGGCAGCCGACGTCCACAATTCCTCCACTATGATATTGTCTAAAGCATGCAATTTCCATATTATAGGTTAGGTGGACATTTGCCAAGTCTACGTATCTAGATCGTCTGTTCGGTGGATATAGCTCTCGTTTTACACAGTGGCCAGTTGGTCCGGAGCAGCTCAGTATCACCACACCATCCTCCCAGATGTCACTGCCCTTTTATCATACAAGACCATTAAGCACAGGTGCTGCTGATCGACAGACACTGTCCCCTACAAATGTAATATACCTGACATAATTAAAATGGTATTAGCGAATTACAACGCATATCAACGGGCCAATTACACCGCTATTGTTCATCGTTTCATGCTACCTATGTCACTTAGCCAAAAATCATCAATAACTTTTAACCAACGAAATTAATTTGAGTTCTTTAGGACATAGCGTTGTTGAATAGAGTTTCTGATCAGTGCTAAATACTACTCTCATCATCAGGTGTATCTATACAGATTTGGTAGTTCTTTTAGTTTAATCTATGTGGCATCGTAACATTACCACATATTTGGTCTTGGTCATCACAGCCAACTGGAAAAAAAGTAACACCACCCCAGCCGCGTTCGGTATCGAGGCATTAATAGCATTATCTGTTGGGTATTCAAGAACCTATAACTCCTCTTTGTTCAAACGAAGAGGTCGGTCGGGTTAAATCACGTACAGTATTTGCTGAGTGCAGCTCAAAACAGGTACTTTTGTTCTATGTAGGTTCTAATAGCAGAAATACTCAAAATTAAGGGACTATTCATAACTTAAAAAAATGATATTAAAACATAGCTTCCTGTTCATTATATCTTTTAGAAATATACACGAAATGAAAATGCAAATTGGGTTCGAGGGTACAAAATGACACACTCTCCAAGCAGTACAAACAAACTGGGTGGAGAGTGACAGACACTGACAGCTACTGGTTCGACATGGCCACGAATTTAACCCGACCAGAGCTGACGTAGGGTAGCTCTGGCGGCCAGTGTAAGCACCACTAAGCAGATTGAAAGTGAGAGGTGCCCTCACATTAGTATGACAACTACGCCATGCGTGTTTTGGTCACCATTTGCCACCCTCCCTCGCCCCGGGACGTTCCGCATTCTCAGAACAGCTCGTGGTCATAGCCAATAGTCCGAATTGCTCGGGGCCGTTTTGGACATTTCTAAACCTCTAAGGGTTTCTTGTCTGCAAAGTAGAGACCGCCATGGCATGATCGGGGCTTCTCAAAATGTCTGGAAATCGCTCAGTCATTCTGCGGGCCCCTCCTAACACCTCGAAACCTATCGGTTATGATGGGGGAAGGTCATTATGGGATATGGGTCGAGGGGCTTCTCCAAGTGTGGCTTGTGGGATCTGATTGGAGCTTGTCGGGCATATATACAGGATTCCTAAAGCGCATTTACCGGGTATGAAATTCCACTGGCGAGTTCACATAGTACCATATCTTTGCTTCATTTCACCATACAACATATATAGGGCGTTTTTCCACCGGGCAGGCCGATTGGACCAATATTGGCGTCACACGGGGGCCACATGGGCGCCGTGTTAATGCCTGTATAAGGCGGATATATAGAACCTGTGCAGTGGAGCAGGCTATTTGTTCACCGCTGGTGGTTGTACGGCCACTATATGGCGAAAACCTACTAAGAGCTAATGAATTTGCTTTTGCACTATCCTATCCCTAATAAAAAACGCCATGTTTGATAGACACCAAGTGAAGTTGAAATCTGGCCTATCTGATGGTATACACTCTTTAAGCGCTTGTTCCATCTAGCCGACAATAATTTCGTGATCGGCGGCTTGGCCCTGACAGAATCGGCAACAATCTTTTGCTGATTATCCGTGAAAAAAAGGGCGACAGTACCCGAAAATGTTAGACTTCACTCGATCTCAACTCCCACTAGTTCCACAGTTCTGGCCCTGTAGACTGTAATATGACATGAATACAGTTAGAATTCGATTATTTAACAAAATAATCACTATACACAATGTTTATTCACCTCAAAGACAGCACCTACTTTCAAACGGACACCCTCAGTAAACATTCCAGGGGTCAAGGTCGCAGGTCTTAGTCCCTAGTTCAGACACCAGAAGACACTAACAGTAAAAAAATCCTAGCGGAATACGGGTGTACTAGTATCGGCCTGCATCGGACATATGAAACAAGGCACACCACAGCGGCCGACGGCGGCACCGATCTTACCCGATTATGGTGTTCCATTTCACCGATGGTACCCGAATTGCAAATCAGACACTGTCAAAATCATACTTCAGCGGAGAATTCAGCTATATGGAACAGCCCCGTTAAACAGTTAATAGCGAGGTAACCTCTTTGATGTAAGTAGTGAAGATTGTGTTCATCCTTCGCTTGTGGGCAGTTAACCTTACTTTGGTATCTTCAGCAATTGTGAGCGGTGTCCAAATTACATTTCGTTGAATCTGAGCGCAACACGAATAGGCACTTCTTGCTACAACCAGAATTAACAATACAATCAAAAAGTTTCTATGACAGTCAGAACAATGCTGAAACCCTCCCCTATTAAATGATTCTGAACAATTTTCTAGAGGTATTTACAACATATTATGATATCATTATCAACACTAAAATAATCAAATTGAAAAATATATAAATGTGGTAGAATAATAATCCCGATATGAAACAATTATTTTCAGATATTTAGACTTAATCAAATAATATCATATTCAGGCTGATTATATACCTATATGCGGCCTATCCAATTCAAGAATGTCATAATATTCCGCCAATTATTTCACCCGCAAGAGATATTTAACCACTAGATAAGCTATAATAGGCTACGATGGGCTACGTATCCAACATGCTGGATTTTTTCGGGAGCTCTACGATTGGCGAAATAAATCCCAGCCTATCAGTATGCAATCATGACGTATTATAGAGTCAATCGCAGAAACCTGTTCCACTGACACAATTTTTTCTGATCTCCCTTTCATTTAGAGAATTCAATTTTAAAGGCCTATAGTTATCAGAATCGGTGTTGATGGGGGTAAACTGATAAGCACAGGTGTATGATAAAGTGGAACATGGACTGGCTGTTGAACTACCACACTCAATAAGCTGTAGAACCTCTGCTGGCTCTAGCTCGAAAATGGCAGGCGTTGATGTTGACAGCAGGGTTCTTGATGATGGATTCTTTTCCACCCATTCTTTGACTCTGGCGATCAGTACTCGGAACACCACGCACATTTACTCTGCAGGATTTACACCTTCTCATATTCTGTGAGGGCTTCTGTTGTTGCAGTCCATTCAAATCTGGCATATAGGTTTTGGCATTTGACATATTACTGGTATTGTAGACATGTAGAGAGACTTAACTGATATAATCTTTGCAGCCTTAACGAACTGACAAAAGAGTGGTGCTACTATAAGAAATCTAGTTTACAATCACCATTGAACCTGAGGGTAATTCTAAGAGGCACTACCTGTTACAACAGAATACCCATGTAATCAAAATTGTTGTTGCAATCAGAATAATACAAAAGCCATATATGCATCACCACCAGCTAGACCAATATAACATCGATAGCTAGGCACGTTTCATTTTCCTGCCTACAAGACCGCCATATGCATATTCAACGCGCTTCACCGCCACTACGAATGTGCCACATATTGGTTGTGGTTCCTTTAAGAGTGAGTCACCACCAGTATGACATTGTCACATATGCATTAGAAATGCATCACCACGATTAAGAATACGCCATATTTTTTGTTGGTTACTCGTCACCACTAGTTAGGCCCCGCACCCACTAGTTACGACACACTCCAGCACTTAAGGCTTACCCTCACCAACGCCGATGGTCTACGACATACATAATTATAACGGTTTCAGTTACTCAAAAAGGGTTGCCATGGCTTCTCAGACTATCGCAGCTAAAGAAAGCTCCATTTTTATCGACATTTGAAGGTATATAGGAATAGGGAAACCAAATCCCGGAGAAAATATGTCAAAATTACTCGGTAAGTATATCAAACTCAAAGCTACTCGGCCAAGGACTTGGGCAGTAATCGGTTTTTTATCCTTACCTCGTAACTTTGACAAACTTTCAGCAGGACATAGTTTCCCTCTACTCCATCTTTACTGCCAACACCTGAGTGTCTACAGTATGCATACAAATCCATCATATTGACCGTAATTTGTATGTATTATCCTCTTATACATGATATTATGGCTATGTATTGTCCAAAAATAGGACTAATAATGGAGGCCAGTATTTAGACTACAAAATAACTATAAAAGGATGTCCTCATGTAAATCCCATCCATAATGTGCATGCATTCTTCCAGCTATTTGTAAGGTACTAAGCCTGGTGTAGGTCCTGTCGATATACTATTAGTCAGAAATTACATCGGACATACAATAAGATGTTTCATTACCTTTGATGAAAACCCATTAGTCTAATGAATAGAGACGTACAGAAATATAATGCTGAGTCCGGGTATTTATCTTCTCGTGTTAATTATTTTTGACAATCTTTTCACTTGAACCCATATAAGTCCGTTTTAAAGAACATAATTTGTGATAGTGTTACAAATCCTCTTGTCAAGTCACTGCAATGAAGCCTTTTTTGGGTTTATTTATTGCACATAAATTCATCATCAAGATGTTATTCTATTTACGGCTATCACCTGACATCAAGATCCGATAGCTTTCAATATCTTCGTAGTATAGCTACAATAATAGTTGTGTCGATATCAAACTAATATATGATATAGAGAAGAAGATAGTAATATATATATATATAATTTACTCACTACCTATGAGATGATACGAATAAATGTGTAGATGGCCAACAATATATATCAGCAACAAGGATTTTGCGAATGTTCTATTGGCTAATGAGAAAGGATTACGCCGAGCACTGCCAAGGTTTGTGATCTGTAACTTCTGTAAAGTCATACAACATACACCATTATGCTATTTACCAATTCTGCTCTTTTTAGTATCTTTTTGAAGTACTATTTTGTTGGAGTCAGTCTAACATCGTTATCAGGGAGTTCCACGCGTTTTATCCTCTGTAAGGCCCGGCGTCCACCTACTACGATAGAATCGTAGAACTCCCGATATGGCACCGAAACAAAATGTCAAAATCGGTGCCATATCGGGAAGGTGCAAAATCGTAGACATATGTCTAGACATGCCAATCCACCACGCATTGTATGGGGGTTTTATCGGTGTCTAATCGCAGAAACGTGGTCAACTGCCCCGATATTAGGTAACCTTCCGACGCGATTTTGATTTTTTATCGGGAGGCGCATCGTAGGGCATATCGGTGTCGTATCGTAGTAGGTGGACGCCGGGCCTAAAAGGGAGAAGGCTTTTACAAATCCGTTCGTGGTTTTATAAGCTTGAATTGGTGTCTGAATTGAGACGTTGTAATTGATCATTATCCTATGTGCCCCCTCTATTGTTTATCGCCTGTTTATTTTCCGCAATTTCACCAGACAATAACTCTGACCTCCGACGATGCAACATTGCAGATCCGTCCGCTCATTACGACAGATATGATATCCTCTGTTCTGCATACGTTTCAACTGCCCAAAACGCCAGAATGCAGACAAGACTGTTGTGTTTCACCTTATTTATCTATTGGTAATGGAAATCATGGGATGAAGATATCAAAGGTACAGATACTGAGTGGGGGGAACTTTAGAATAGTACTGTTTACTGATGATTTCAATCTGTTTATCAAGAATCAAATGTCATTGGATTTACTGTTGGGTGCCTTGGAATGTTTGGGACGCTTTCAGGACTCTTTGTCAATGAGGAAAAGTCTAAAATACAGGCTTGTAATCCAGATACCCCTAAATAGATTAAATATAGGTTCAAATAAGTGAAGAAAAGAAAGAAAGGAAGGAAGACAATTTTTACTGGAACTTCTCAGAAAGAATAGACCGGTGTAAGGTCAGAACCAATAGCTGGAGGAATAGAGTATCGGCCCTAAAGGGCACGGTCTGAGCAATCAATACACTGATGTTACCTATCATGTTATATCCAGGTTCAAATATCCATGTCCCACATAACTTCTTCAGGATTTTTAGAAATATAGTACCATCCTTTTTTGGGGGGTGGGGGTGGAGGGGGGGGGGGAGATCTTGGTATACCTTAGTTTACATAGAGTACTTTGTAAAGGAACAGGTGTCGAATTTGGTGAGAAATGGTTGGAAGCTTTTCCAATCTATCGCCCAGTGGGAAGAGATTTGTTACCTGCCATATGCTATCTTCAGAGAGTCAGAGGCACAAGAATACCAATATAGAATCATTAATAAAACAGTTACTTGCAATAAGTATCTAGAGAAGGAAATAGTAGAATCATCAGAATGCAATTATTGTATGAAACAGTACAACTTGTGTCATTTCTTTTCAAAGAGTGTTTTGCAGTTAAGAACTCCTGGCAAGCTTAGTGAACATGGGTTCATGGTATTTTAGGGGAGGACATACTTGATGTTGATAACAAAGACACTATACAATGGAAATATGAGAAGACAATTGATGGCGGTAATAAAGTGACAAATTATGTTATATTATAAGCTAAAATATTTAGGCCTTTACATAGGCAAAGGCTCTTTCATTACAATGATCTCGATGTAATGATATTTATTCTAGAGTTACGGCAGAGGATTTTAACAGAAAAAATAGTATGAACAAATCTTGGTTCAAGAATCCGGAAAAGGTATAAGGTCACTGTGATGTGCTAGGAGCACTAGTGGATTAAAGATATCAAACAATAAATGTCAACAACAGCTAGACGAAGTAGATTGGCATCAGGCAGTAGGGATAATGTCAATGTCATATCATGAATATCAGTTGAAAATGTCACAACGACTATCACAAGTGTGGGGGTAAAAATATTTATTCATGTCAAAGGTATAAAAAAGATCCGGCACCATCGTTCTGTCCTGTCTAGTCTTAAATGTACCATTATCATTGTATGGAGTATAATGTAGATGTCCAATGTTAGTCTACTGAGACTGTAAGTCTGGAGCCGCTGGAAGATAGGGACCACTGATTTTCCCTAAGCGTAACCTCCAGGTTAAATAAAAACCTTTTAAAAAAAAGAAGACTGGTGATGTGTTATTGCAAGTATATCCTTCACAGCACCCAGGAGTTTCACGTTTGTCTTTAGGCTTTGAACCAAGTATGGTAAATGTTAAATGCCAAAGTAACAGATGAACTCGAAAAGAAAGAGAATGATGTTGTAATATGAGAAATGAAATAAAGCAATTGTTCCATGCTCATTTTTACAGCGGTGACGAACTCATCTTAGTATTTTCTGTTGAGAATCTCACATTAGAGAGAGATATTTCAATAGGCTCCAGATGCATTCAAATACACTAAGGACATCAGACATGTTATAGAAACCCTACGATGCAGCGTTTTAATGGAGGGGGGCATATCAGAATGGATTAACGTGCATCGCAGACCGCATCGCGAAATCCTGGCCAATTACTATGATTATCAATCATTATTTTCAAACCAAGCCCTGACTTGTTTGTCAGGGGGTTTCTAAGAATAAAGGTAAATCACCACATAACCTGCAGGTAAATCGCATATTTAGGCATTGATGTCCTAGTAAATGTCCCTATTCATAAATTAATCATCTCTTTCTGACGGATTATAAAGATGTATTAGGAAGTCATGAGGATTATAGAATATAAGTCGACAGTATGAGATAGCCAGTGGGGAAGAATAGCTGGGAAAAATACAACAGTGAGTCCGATATAATGACAGGGGGTTACAATTTTATTCTGATGCTCTTGATAATGATTATTAGTTTGCCTTTCTTTAGTGTCCTAATAAGATATTTTTACAAATATGCTCTTCAGGATCAAAGATAATGAGATATCACACTAGTTAGTAAAAATACACTTTCTGCAAATTATGTTTTCCTTCAAATCCAAGAGCTAACTCAGAGCATTAATACCAATTCATATTGGTAAGCTATTTACATCTAAATATATATTTTAGTATGGTTTCATAGTAATACAGAATTGTTTAGCGAGCTTTATTCATTTTCATTTTTTTTCGTTGGTGTACAGATATGGTAATTTTCTGAGTACATAAAAGTGTATGCCCGATATGTTTGTCGGAACATTTCTTGTAGTCTTCTGATTGTTTTGCTCCTTTGTTTTTGAATTTGTTTTGCATTTAGTAAAGTTCTTTTCTAAACAATGAGTAATCTTGAGTTCACAAGTAAGAGATTGCCACCCTCCTCGGGCATTTTCCATTGACCCACGCCTCTCAGTAAGCCTACACACTAACTATTGCACAAAAGACATTCCTGAATTGTCCTCATCACTTGTTGACTGTTCATGTGTATATTGTGTTACTAATCTACACTGAAGAATGCATCATAACGTACACCCTGAATCTAATCTGAACAAGTTTAAAGCTATTCCTTGAGAAAACCTGCTCTTACGATATTCCCATAGTATAGGGACTACATAATCATAAGTAGCTTTTCAACTTCATGAACTCAAACCGAATTACACTTCCTCAGGTTGAAGCTTAACCTTTAATATCTCTGTTGTTTCAAGAGACCCTGTGGACTTGCCCATCTACAACCACATTTAGAGTATTGTTCATTACAAGTAACAGCTGATGAAATTTGGAGTGCCTCCCTCTTCCTTCTCAAGCTCTGCTTTGTTGTTTTGATCCTCATTTTGAACGTTCTTTGCAATGATTACAACCTGGATCTTCGTGATTTCTTCTTGAATGCCTTCCGCATTTCCATCGAAGGCTTTGTTGTCACAGCCAATGTTCTCTGATGTTCGAGGCTTCTCTTCACCCATAGCCCACGATTGTTGGTCAGCGGTTCCAAAAATCATGAACACGAGCCATCCGAATAGAAAGATACCAGCACTGATGAAAAACACCGTTCGCCATTCCTCTGGTGAACCCTGAAAAGATCCCAAAATGACAACTCGAGATTTACATCCTGAAGTTTGTATGTAGCAGACATTCTGATATTATTGGCTTACATCTTCCCCAATACATTACTGGAGGTATCACATTTCGATTGAATCATCGGCCTGTGGTTGTGACAGTAGTTCTAATCACCAACCTTAATTCATACAGTTATGTTGGAGTTATGCCAACTGTTAGCATTTTCAAGATAATTTCGTAAATTGCCCCTTTCAAATTGTTTAACGGTGGATATGTTCATTATCGATGTTCATAATGTAGATACATATGAGGCAGATGGGTTGATAGATTAGTTTTACCAATATGCACGGCAGTAGGTCGCATTTGCTCTCTATAACAGTGAGCATGGCATACTTGTTTCCATCTTAATCTTTTTTAAATCAATCTGTTTGAGAAGCGCTGAAGAACATACAGTTACAGTGTCTAGCGAGATAATAATGTGCGCCTGCATAACAAAGCCTTTTTGTCAAAACAGTAACCATATCCGTTTAACCTTAATTGTATACTTCTTAGTTTCTTGACGCTCTAATTGAAAAAGAAATTAAATTTTAATGCTATTGTTCTCGATTACATCCAAGTGAACTCGAACTCTGAGGAGTGGGACTTCAGCAATGTCATGAGGTTATTTCTTTGAATGGATTTGGGAGCTACTTACGGTTGGTGTCAGTTCACTTATGATGATAGGAGCAAGGATCCCAGGCACTGTGTTCAGAGAGGCGTCTATACCCATGATCACCCCAGAATATCTAGAAATGCATAATTATCAGAATCAGTGTGCTTCAATATAGACAAACAGTTATTATTAAATACCTATCGGTGAACAATTCGTATGTACATGTATATCGTTGGAAGGAATATAAAAATAATCACTGCGAAGTTCACGGTTCGTGTACCGGATGGACTAGACAGGCTCCAGTCCCTGCATCCTATGGCTACCCCTCCACCTACCTTACCCCTCCTTGCTGGGATGCAGGGACTGCTACAGTCGGTAATGGTGTTAGATTTCTGGCGCTGATAAGCTCCAGTATTCCCAACACTCTCCATATAGATATCCTTGCCACTATTCAGGATATCTGCAGGGAGATTGATGCCCAGGACTGAACCAAGTCTAGTCAGGGAGATAAGGAGAGGGATCCTATGTCTCACTAATGGTCTCTGCTTGTTTAACACTATGAACGTATAAGGGAGTGCAGAGCTCCTGATTACTCTAGCCAAAAGTCGGTCCCAAGTCCCGTCGGAAGGACACTTATAATCGTGTAGGTTGATCACCTCTCTGCGAATAGGCACTGATGCAAAACGATTTCTTCCCAATGGATAACCCATGACATTTCAACATGTGGTCGGTAATCGCAGAGTACTCTCTCAGGAAAATTACTCTCACGTGTGAGATATTTATCAGAAGATTTTGAAATTAGATAAAAGATACATATGCCCATATGCCTTGCAAATTTGGGGATTTTTGATTAGGTTTTAGTGTCTCAGATCAAGATTTCCTTAGTTTAACTTGGAACAGAGCTTTTAAAGCCTGGAAAATAGTGTTGTTCTATGTGTCCCGGGGAATATTATCGATGCGATATTTCCTGAATAGTAGTATATCGAATATCTAAAAATGAAGATAACTCCTCAAGACATGCACTTGTGTCTTGGTAATATCATGGGGCATATCGAGACCATGATCAACCTTTTTTACCAGTCAACCCCTCACGATGTGTGGTGAAGTGGGTTGTCTAGACATTCTCTGATGTTTCACCGTCTCCTATATTTGCTTTTTGTATCGGGGCCATATCGGTAGGTAAAATTTCTATCGTCGTAGGTGGACGCCAGGCCTAACAAGTTCAACAGGGAGCGGTTGCACCCCCAGACCTGGCTCTCTAGGGACAAACAACCGTCAGATATAAATATGCTTGGTAATTATCATGTCCACACCCTAACATAGATTTCCTATCTGACATGTTCTGTTTCCATGCATGTTTTCTTGAAATAATAGGGCAATTCAGGTCCATTCAGAAATGATATTCCATGTGGAGATCTTTGTGGCTAATCCAAATTTTAATTACAGGATCAATTAAGCATTTAAGGACGGGCGCCTGCGGCGGAATCATGTGATGAGGTTTGTGTACTAGAGCCAGTGTATACTGATGCGGCACGAGTCGTAATAATCCAATTACTTTATCACATAATATAATAAAACAATGTTCCTGTAAACGTAATTATCTGGATCCGAATACATGACCCCAGACATTAGAGTTAGGTGTTTACACCGAGCTGTAAACGTCTGGGGACATGTGTTTGGATCACAACTATCAAAACTTACATATGCACAATGTTATGAGAAGTAAATACATATTAGGGTTAGCTAAGAGGTTAATTGGTGGTGTTGGTTAACATCGTAAACTATCATATGTTGCAATTTTGTATTTACATTCGGGTATTAACACTTGTTTAGCGACCACTGTATTCCTGAATACAAGACTCAAACATAAACATCTAAAGTGTTTTATCATGGAGACCCTTGCTTCATCAGAAGAAAGGCATCCTTCGATAATATAATGTCCCAAAATCTGTGAGCAGAGGTCATATGGAGGCAGAATAAGCCTGTTATTGAGTGCAATTTAGTCCAAGTGGCTGTAAGCAAATTTGGGTATTGACATTTTGCATAGGCAAAAGTAGGTCACTGATTCTGTCACTGTCACACCCAGTCCCTGTCAGTGTCTGTCTATTGAGTCATGGCTGAACATTATTACAAACCGGCTTCATCTATAGATTGGGTGACCACTAATATATAGTGTGGAGCCCACATAAAAATTCAATGGATGCATGGGTGTATGAGGTACCAGACACTAACATCACAACTTCAGCTCACATCCTCGCTGTCATGTCTCACTCACACTACCTTCTTCAGAGAGGCTAGGGAAGCTACACACCTTTTAGGTGTGGACAAGCTCATCTATTGCTGCAGATAAAGACTGCAGAAGGAAACTCATGCCAAAGGGTGCAGAAGCAACAGCTCATGCCTGACTAGAGGTCATGCATAAATTTGAGTCAAAATGAAGTGCATGGAGGAAAGTCCTACATCTCAAGTCAATGCAGTGTATAGAGATGCAACGCAGAAATCTCAAGCCAAGGCTCAACAAAGCAAGCCACCTAAGAAGTCTCACAGTTACTTAGAAAAGAAATCATCATCCAAATGATCATGCTACATAAAAACACACGCTACATGCAGATTTTGAAGAGCACAGTGACTCTGACGATATAATGTTGCGACTCTCTCAGCATCTGTAAAATTTGTGAAATCAGCCCCAAGAAAGGTCCTCGCAGAAGTTGAGTTTCACAGCCAAGAGGATTCATCAATGAATTATGGCAAAGTCAACACTGGAGCCATGGTATACTGTATCCCAGACAAAGGAATCTGAAGATATCATCTACAGCCAATTAATGTTGTCCTCAGAGGTGTATCAAAGAAGATCCCCCGGAATCAAAGATTTGCAGAGTTAGAGGTAATGTGCAACGGAATAAATAGACAATAATCGATAGTTTTGTGGACAGGCAGCCATACGCCACGAGAGATTGATGAGGAGTATGTCAACCTCACGTGGTTTACCAAACTACCAATTCACATCGTTTGTTGCATATATCATCCATCTTTTCAAATATATTAAGCACAGTAATTGCCATATTTAAGGGTATAACAATAGGGGCTATTTCTTTGCTCTCTAGCTGAGAAGGACTATTTTCCCTGTATACCATGGCTTTGAGGCTGTATACCACAGATTTGAATCTGAATACCATAGTTATGGTATCTGACAGTCTTTATATAATGGGTCGTAGTTTACTGAGTACCATATATTTCCAATGATGTATACGATGGATAACAAATGACAAAGCGCGATTCTACTTTTCCAACTCTAAAGAGGATGTTCTTCTTGGTTTACAGTTTTGCAAGAGACTTGAGCTAGTTGAGATAGCAGAGACCTGCATTAAGCAGAAATTCATACTACTTGTAAAGAAACAGGAGATCCCCAGGAAGACCTGAAGCTTATCTTTCTCCGTGACCAGGCCCAAATGGGCGCTCAGGGCTTGTGTTGGCCTACCATCAGGAAGTCTCTCTACCCTCAGCCACTGTTCTGGACTCCCAACGAATTTGGGTTCCAACCACCCACCCTACAAAAACTTTCTTTATCTCAAATTATTACACACTTTACTCTTTGTGGCTATTATAATAGCTCATGACAAAATATTCATTTAATCATAATTACTCTGGAAATTCTGCTGTTATTTTCTAGACTAAAATGTGACTCAATGGTTTTATCCATAGTAAACTCTTTTGTGTTAGTCAGTAATGATGGACCAGACGAATACTTACTTGGGAGCGATATCGACACCAGCGCAAAATACGCCTGAGTTGCTGAAACCCATCAGACCCACCCACAGGGCCAGGAGGATAACAGATAGGGTCGCCTCATCCGCCGACATGAAGGCGATACATATGATAATTGCAACACTTGGTACTGTGGCTATCGACAGAAAATAAAGAAATAGAATTATTATGTATGAATCGGGAACTATGCTGCAAGGGATAAAGCATATAGTGTGATGTATTAGTCAAGAAATTCCAATCGTATTCTCACCATTGTGAAGGTGTCATGGGAACAGTTGCATTGTTCAATAATTCTATAGGAAATATGCAATTGGCAGGATAGCCCCACCAGCAGAAGCACGGGAAATAGGGTGATGACATAGTATAACCCTACGCTATAATCGGGTGATAATGGAAACTGACATACACTATTTAGATCTACTAAATCTCATGTTGAAGTGTCGCGTGACATGTGTTACTTATGAGTTCAATAAGGGGTTAATACTCACAAATAGTTTCACACAGCTTCCTGGTCCTTGTTAAGGACATGAGGTTTCTCCTTGTGATCGCACTGGCGAATAAAGAGGCTGAAACTCCCAAGATGGCATTGGCGAGGTAGGGTAGGGAATTAAAGAGACCATTCTGAAAGTAACGATAATATATTTAAGACGTGTTAGCAGTGGTTATTTATGAGCAATGATTGTTGTGTTGAGGTAGAGGGGATGATATTCCCACTTCTATCTCATTAATAATAATGCAAAATCAGCAATGATAAAAAGTATGTATATTTATAAGCCATTTTCCACTGGGCGACTATTCACCACCAATTTTCAGTCGGGAACCCCGATCGATTTACTAGTTTATAAATAGCTTGCTTTTAGATAAAATCTAATTAAAACATTTAAGGAATCATAGGAAAATAATATAAAACACTCACATGTGGCTTTTTAATATGTATTAATGAGATAATTTCTCATTCCTCATTCTCCAGTAGATTGCCTGTTTTCAAATAATTTTCAATATATATCTCATGGAGGATCTCTGTTTTGTAAATCACTTCTCTTTTATATCAGTCAGTTTCCACAAGGTAGTAGAGTTAGCAATTTCATAAATATCCAGCAAATGATGCTTTAATGCATCATCCGCCACCTGCCGCTTGATGCCTTAAGGCATCATCCGCCCTTAAAGGGTTTTAAGCAATAAAAACAATAAGATTTTAACCATATTTATTTATTGATTAGGCCACTCAAAAAAAAAACTTGTTTCTCATCACCGCGCGCATCTGCAAAAACAATTTTAGAAGTTTTTTTTGTTTTTTTTGGTTAAAATAAGATGAACCTTGATAGAAATTATGAAAAGTATGTGTACTTATGCAGGGTTTTACTGTATGTCTAAAGCCCGTTTTATGACGCTTTTAAGCCATCTCATGGCTTGGTGATGAGAAACAATTTTTTTTTTGAGTGGCCTTAAAAAATTATTTTAATACTTTTCTTCGGATACTCATGACTTTAGTTGCCCAAATATCTCCGCTTTGCACCCGGCAGATTTGAAATCAGAAGAGTCTGGAGAAAAATAATCGTAAAAAAAATCGTCTGGACGCTAAAGCAAGGTATATCCCTCTCGTTGCCAGACTAATTGGAGGACTATCAAAAACAATGCATACACAGCACCCTCGCCGACAGCACCAGTCTAGGCTACCCCCAACCGACTTTGCGGAGAACTCAATTAACCGGTGTCGTTTTAGTCGACCAGTGGAAAATGGCTTTATGACAGGAGGTTATTCAGGACACTCTATGGCAGGTCCAATAAGTAAAAACACATTGCATACAAAAATATGAATGTCAATTTGAGGGAGAAATCTAGAATCAATCAGCTTCATTCACATGCTCGCATCATCTCATGATACCAGTTTCCTTAATCTTAGAATGTCATCTATAGGTGTTGCTTTATTTACGAAACTCACCTACATATGAAGAAGGCTATGTGTTTGATTTAATTAGTTTCAGAAGAGCTAGTGCTTACCTGTTGGATGTCTAGTTTGAGGACATCGTACAAATACTGAGGGAGGCAGGTGAGGGCGACATACCAGCACCACGAGAAGCAGGCCGTGCAGACAAACACGGCGTGTACAGCGGGAGTCATGAGTAACTCCTTCCATGGCACACTGAGAGACTGTGAGCAGATCAGAAACAACAACATAAAACCGAGTTATCAAATCTCTGCTTCAATTGTTCTTATGAATATACAATATGTACGTATAAATGTGTCCAATATGAGTTTCTGCCTTATGGCATATCTAAACATTAAAATTTAGTCTTATATACCATGTTTACTTTCGATTCAAACTAAAACATCACATGTATCACTTTAGATTTTGAAACAAATAAATGTATGTGTTCCCGTTGAATATCAATTTACTATACAACTAAGGGGAATGGTTTGTCTTACTTTTGTGTCTGTGGTGGAGCAGAGAGAAGCCTGTATGTGTTTGAGCTCGGCTGCTGTGATGCGCGGATGTTCTTCGGGTGAGCTGTATGCCATCAGGAACCAGATCACGCACCAGCCAGCTGATATGATGCCTGCCAAACACGGATTTACGTAATATGGTTATCACCATTGACACACGCCTACGCCAAGGTATATGTGAGGAGCTATTGTTGCTTATTACATTCTCGTTTTTTTTCATAATATTATCGTAATTCCAGCATGGTACATATGCTGGAATGTGCAGGACATCAGGCATATCCTTATTCTGCCTGATGCCTGAGATAGTCAAACAGGCCAAGATAGATAAATAATCCAACAAGGTGATAGGGCCGGAAGTAACACTAGTCACATAGTGATGCCAGATAGGTCTCTGAACCAATTATATAATTTCGTAGAGGAAAACGAAATACACCCAAGGCTATTTTTATATTTCTTCTCACCCTCGGTCGTGGTACGTTGCAATGAAGAACATGCCAAAGGTTTCCTTACATTTTAGTTGGACTGCAATTTACAGAACCCCCAATAAGTGTCCAGCATTATATTTCTTTCCTACCCTTAATATTGACACTGGTCACCCGCGCCGCAATGTAGCTATGCATTGGGGATCGGAAGGAGTCCTGCTTCCCCACATCTGAGTTTCTGCAGTATCCTAAACTATATATGAGAATACTTTTGAAGGGGAGTAACACAAATAGAACCTACCAAATACGTAGAATATTGAAGGCCATCCACCCATGAAGCTACTTGCACAGAGATATCCAGAGCCAAGGGAGCTGATAACTGAACCAACGGGGGCCCCTAAAACACATGAACATTATTGTTGATTATTCCATGGGCAGAGGATATTGGATTGGGTGTGTAGAGCTTATAATCATATTCTTATAAAAACGAGCACGTGCAAAATAGCACTGGCTGAAATGATAATGAGATGTCTTCTATAGGAGGATAAGAAAACAGGACTGATAATCCCTGTTGGATAGGAATTAATGAATAATAGCAAATAATAATCATGTATGCATATGGTAATGCAATGACAATTAACTCAAGTGGTTGCGTTATCAAAATTTATTATCATCACTATTAACATTATTATCATATAATAATCAATAGTCGGTATACTTCTGAATTAGAAATTAAAGTTTGCTCACCTGATAGAGCCAAACTGATCAAGAAGCCCCTTTCCTCTTTTGGAAACCAGCGTCCAGACAATTGGTATAAGGAAGGGAAGTAAAAGCCCTAAAAAAGGATTGTCCTTTGTTACAATACAATCAAGACATCGTATATTTCTTTGACATTTACAAAGTATTATGTAAAGTCCCAGTCTATACATCCCTATCATGACCAATTATATTGGTTTTTATGCAAAAAGATTAAGTCATCTAAATTGTCCATATTTATTAGTACCAAAATGACTGCATTAGGACAGTCGCCATCTTGTAGTAGCTCCCTCCCTGCGACAGACCGGAACAAGACTGGTCAGTCCTGATTGACTGTTTCTCCAACAGCCAATCCCAGCACAAGTTTACAAGCTTAGTGAAATCACGAGGCTTAGCTGTAGCACTTCTGAAACCAAATTTTTTCCAACTACGATGTCCGTCAAAGGACTTCAACGGAACGAAAAAATTGTCAACCAAGTTTACAAGCTTACTCTGAACCCATCTGCTACCTGCTGTTTGTTTATAAGCTGCATGAACATGTCATTGAATCAGCATTAAAGTTCAGTCTTAAGTTCTGACTCACAGTAGTACCTAGTACATCTGTGTTTGAGTTCTGACTCCCTTCTTCTTAAGGCCTGCACCTAGCTAGTCTAGGCCTCTAGGCTTTACAATTAATTCTCAATATATTCCCAAGTAAAGGAGTGATCTCGCTACGCTCAAGTTATATTTCTTCTGGACAGAACGAAAGTTAGAGACATCAAATCACAGGGTTATTTATCAGACGAAGAATCACGTTTCTTGGCTATCTGTTTTCTTACATATATATTCAAAATGCTCAACATACCGCTGAACACCCTTTGAGGGTCTGGACGGCGATGAATAGCGCCACATGTCCCTTCGCGGCGATGGGTGTCAACAGAGTTAAGGCTGTCATTGTAATCATACCTGCAAAAGATGTTTTGCATTTGTTTTATAGCCTACGAAATGCAGGTAGCTTCTGATAACAACCATGCTCTAAGCGGTGTGGCTAATTCTCTAATACCTAATAACAGCGGGAAAAGGGTAATTTTATAAAACAATAGAGTGAGGATATGTAGCTTTGCATCTGAATAATTTGACTCTATGACCTCCAAAATAGGATCACAAACGAGTTGGCCGTTTCATACAGAGGGAGCGAAACCAGGACTAGGACTATGGGAGGACATATGGTCTGGGAGGACAAGGGCAATGATTGGAGAGCAGGGGCTCGTTTAATAATCTAAGTTCGTTCATGAAGACCCTTTTCTGTACGCCAAAGAGACCCAGGGACGATGTGGGTAAACTTTACTCAACACTCGTGGACGACCTTAGGGACGACTGAGACTGTCTTAGCGAACAGACTTAAATATCGTTAAACGAAGATCCTTCTACGAGGCACATTTCCTTAATTTTGTCCAGATCGTAACCTCTATCATTATATTGGTTAGTTCATTACAAAGGCCCTCCTGTAATACCTCGTCCATTGTCTACTTCACCTCTCATTGGGGACTACACCCCTAGGAGTATCGTGGGTGATTCAACATAACAAATTAAAGCTCATTTATTAATTTAAACCAGAGGAAATATGTTTATCATGGTTCAAATACAAACTGGGGGTGTTAGATGGACAATTACTGAGATATTTGGTTCGATTCATTCATCATTGCAAATGATGAAATTATTTATGTCAAAAATACCATTATAGGTCGCCACCTTCAGTCATTACAAACCAAATTTCAAGTCTCTCCCAAAGTGTCTTTAAGGTTGATTTTGTCGTCGGGACCCTCGAACGACACTACAAACAAGGGGTCTCTTACATAAATTTTGATAGATCATGTAAATGATCTTACAATGGTCATAGGGCACATGTCGTTACATAAATGGTTTTGGTCTTACACGTATGACTTTTGAAAGATACGATCAAATGAGAATGGCAGATATTGTTACATAAACATTGACGTTATATCATCCAAAATCGTTCTAACGTACAATACCTCTAGAGGGTGTCATGGGTGTTGATTCATGGCCGTATGGCTTGAATACCAGTAGGCTGAATGATCGTTAACACTGGAACCCAATACGTCATAAGCAGTTGTGTGGATGGGAGGGGGGGGGGGGTGCATAGCTTCCACATAGTAGACATATGATCCCTTACGATCCATGTCAAAGATAATATAATTTGAACGAACGATTCATGTGTCTCCCTACAATCTATTTTATGTAACGAAATTGGATGAGGATTGTCCAGTAGGTCGTATATCGTTGAATAGACCGTATCGTACAATGGTCGTATCGTCAAAATTTATGTAACAGACCCGAGGATCTCTCTCCCTATGGATGACAGGGGTAATAAAATGCAATTGATGAGCCCTCGTCGAATAGTTCCTCCGCGGAGGTCTCCTTCGTCAGGACTGTCCTCCCAACAATAGTTGAAAATTAAAAAAATAAAACAGGTCCCAGGTCGCATTATATTATGTATCTCTCGCTATCACTAAATCGGATTTCTTACGAATAGTTATTCATTTTACCTTCCATCCGATCAACCAAAAATGTATATATGATACGTATATATAATAAATTATAGTGACTAGTTGTCAATCCTACCTGTTCCAATGATCTTGCGCGCTCCAAATATGTTAGACAGGAAACCTGTCAGGAACTGGGTCCCTAAATATCCGATATAAAATGAAGATAGTATCCATCCCTGGGTGTCTCGCGACCAATTAAATTCTCCTTGCTGCAACCATATCAACATATAAATTGTCATGCCATTTGTTGGGGGTAGGACGGCACTTGGTGCAAGAAAGGTAGATGCAAAATAATCAGAATTTTATTTCAAATCCATTCTATCCTCCAATTCGATCATCTGTTCTTTTTCTTTTTATATTAATTTTCATATGGCGTTACGCAATTGTCTTTTTTTTCATTTTCAGAAATCTAAATAAGGTGTTATACAGGCTTGCCGGCAGCAGCATACGGCTCTGCCAATGCATATAAAAAAGTGTGAATCGGACTGCTTGCTGCATGATATATACTTCCCAGCCTGTATGCATCATATCCTCAATTAAAACAGGGACAATCCAAAGGTGCATGTCAATCTGTTGCAACATTTCGTAATTCGATAAAAATAGATCGAACCTTGTGAAATTTTGCATGGAGAATTAGTAAAGGTAGATTCAAGATTGATGATATGGACTTGGGTTGTGCATATTGCAAATCTATTATCGGGATCCGCAAATATTATATGTACATAATATGATTTGATTTTTTTTTTAAGAAAAAAAAAGGACCTACCGTTGAGAAGGGGTTGTACGCATTGAACAGATTCCCTTGGGAGAAAATAAAGGGGGAGTATAGACTCTTCTTCTCCGATTCCTCAGTCATATTGGATTCTTCTGTCATGCAGATTAAAGCTACCGCCGTGTTGGTCATCATTGTATAGGAACACATAGAGCCCAGAAAGGTGACAATGGCCAAGGTAAGCCTGCAGGAGGTAAGCCACGGCACTGAAGGAAAACGCCCATCTTCATTAATTGTGGAACAGAATATTCATGAAGGAATTACGGACTGATCCTACGTAGATTTTATGTCCAAGAAACTGGTTGTTGAGAGCGTGTTTATTCAACGTCATATACAGGAGGGCTTATAAAAAGTATCGTTAAAGGCACTGAATTGTGTCAGGTCAGGGAATCAGCAACACCCGGACTCTTGGAAGTTATCTAGATATTGCTGCTGCGTTTGTTAAGCCTTATATTAATATGCAGGCCTACGTGTTCAACTAGTGTGTTAAAATGTATACTGAATTTTAGAATATATTACAACTACTTATCAACACAACTACCCACCAGGTAACAGTACATACACCTAAGGGTGGTGCCTGAAGATTTAATCATCAAAACAGCTAAAAATAGTTATGATAGTTTTTGTTCCAGTATGTTCTTCCAAAAGTACTTGCTGATTGTCAAGTGGATTATTTACATACCTTTGTCTCCAGTCGTTGTCATTCTCTTCTCGGCTGAAGCAATCATGGTGATTTCAGGATGGTTGGTTGCTCGTGACATATGACGTACCTGATGATTCTAGGTGTGAGATGCTTTGTTGAGTCAGCTGTGATTGAAGTGTGTTGTACATCAGTCAAGCATCCTCTGTATTTATACTCGATGGAACGTCAAAAATGAATATTCATGACTTCGCTCTTGTGATTTTATGGCAGACTTAGGGCAATCCAATTTGTTTCACAAATTCTGATAATTGTAACGATATATATATATATATATATATATATATATATATATATATATATATATATATATATATATATAACGATATATATATATATATATATATATATATATATATATTTATATATGCATAATAAATGCCACCTGTCAACGACGGGGAATATCCTTTAAAAAAAAAAATCAAGGGCAGTTTTAGAAATCAATTAGGTTTATTTGGCCGTGCCGGAACAGAGACAAATGCTTCTTTTACAAGAATGTTTTGAAAATTTCCCTTCTTTCCTTTTTTTCTTTTTTTTCTTTTGAGGGGGGGGGGCAGAATTCACATTATTAGACAGCCTGAAATATTGCACATTGCCGTGGTGGTTGTTCTATGTATCTTCATGATAATTCCATAGTGTTTTCAATATAACCCAATGGTTCATGTGTTCCCGTATCCCGTAATCATCGCCTTTGTTTATCGACATTTCACATCATATGGGAATATCCACCGCCATACACCAACAGATCAAACTTTTCAAGTTCGAAAGTCTAGCTTTAAATGTTTTTATGAACATTTAGTCTTCGTTTGTTTTGGAATAGTTCCCTATTTTAAACAAACCCGTTTAAATAAATGTGAAATATCTATATCAAATATAAAAGTAATTATCTTTTAATCCTTTTATGACACTAGCTACATTATAAGCCTTTTTCAAATGATTTATCGGTCATATTTGTACTGTCGTAGTTGTGAAACAAATAATGAATTATATTTCGCCTGTGATTTCGCGTCACGGGTGCTACTTTCTTGTCCAGACTTCAACCCACTGCTCCCTGAAATGTTGCGCCATGGGTCTAAGGTCAATGGTTGTGAAGGTGGAGCTGAGGGTCGAATTCAGGTACCAGCCAGACTGAGCCAGCCGACGCGACACAATGATACACACATGATCACCGACACTTCATGACAGAAATAAAGGTTACGGCAGGCTAGTCCACACCGGATCTCGCCAGTTGTAGATTGTTCTCTGCATAAGGCTCTTTCCAAGTGCGAAAGCCTATACTTAGCTGTTGGCGTGTTTTCAAGTGGCTCCTGGTAATGTTCAGGGATCGAGAAATATCAGTAAAAGTATGTATTTCAGGATATTTCAATATGCACCATAGACAATCATCTAAATACTCCCCTCGAGAATAAGGTATTCAGTAAGTTATCCAATACTCCTTGTGTTTTAATCAATCTTAATCATAATGCTCATTCTGAATAATGCAAAATATGCTTACAAGAAGGGTGGAAAAGTTTTCGTGTAATTTTGACAGATAAATAGAGGTATTTTTACCATGATAACTCATTGACGTCTCCTTTGTATAAATCTTCCGGTGATGTCGGTGCTACTATTCAACTTTTTCTTCTAGCAAAAATTGTGACCAAGAACCGATTTCAACATACTTAAGATTAATACAGGGGAGAGAACACTTTACTCGTATAAATGCCCAATATGTGTATCCTAATGAATTCGTGGGGTGTTCGGTAGCGGGTTTCAACTGTATGTGTTTTGTACATGTATACCAAATTTTATAATTTTCTAATGATTATTTTCTTTGTGAAGATTGTTTCAATAAAGCCGATGGTAACTATTGTCACTGCCCTGCGTGGCTGCTTCGTTCAAAACCAACAGTTGCACTTGGACCTCTGCTTTGAGCGGTGTTTCCTCTGGTGGCCAGTGTAGAGTGTGTCAGCCTCATACTCCCAATGGGACTATTTAATTCTACAAGCAAGTACACATCTGCAGCGAAATCGTGACTATATCTATTCTATCATTTTCATAAATAGGTTCAGTAGTTTTCTGTGGGACTTGATTTATTACTGTTCTTATTGGTTTTTTTAAATACATTTCACAAAAGATTCACCACAAGGGCAATCTTCCATTATTTGAACATTATAGTGCATATATATGGTAGAATTCTTTAAGTCTCATCTAATTTCCAATATAATCATTATTTTAAAGCTACATACATAATATGTTTTCATTTGTTCCTTTGCCACCACGCTTTTATCAGGAGATCAGTCCACTAGGGAGGGTTTTCACGCTTCTTTCGCAGCCTCTATTCGATGGAATTTTGACTTCTAATTTTAGGTCGTTCCGCAGATCTGGTGCTTCTTTGAATAATTCTGTGCATGGTCTCGGTAGTTTAAATTTCGGTTGCGTCTGGGACCTTAGTGTTCCCTGGAAAACAATATCTGTGGTCTCAACTATAGTAATTTTGGAGATGCCATAATCAAGATAAATTGCTTCTCCACATGTACAAGTAGTATAGGCCGCGCAACCATATTGAGGACTGAAACCTAGTTATTTTTTACTTGAAATGCAAAAGTTCTCAGAACTTGGCCTGTAAAAAAAGATACAGATTTGCAAAAGGCACCATACTAAACCAGAGATTATGGGCTTTATTGTCATATATATTTTGAATTTATTGAGATAATTCATCTGTTTTCATGTTTGACATATTTTCTCAGAAATTATGTTAAAAGTTAGACAAAATGTTTGACTTTTAGAATATGAGTAAAGATTCTGTAGGGGTCGGGTCAGTTTAGCGGTGGTTCTTTCATTCTTCACTAGAGGGTGTGGAGTGTCAGTCCCTGTTGTTTAGGGATTCGGGTGAACCCGCACACACAAGTGTTACAGGGTTGCCTGGATTACGTAACTCGGCCCGTATATAGGCCGGGTTTGCAGCAGGTCAGCAGGCTTTCTTTTGCATTCTCTCCAAGAGCATTGAATCCTTGGGGCCTCATTTGTAGGGTTTTTCAGAACCCTCTCGGTGGTACGTCAGTCCAGTACTCCACTATCTGGATTAGCCTCCACGGCTTTACTTGGCACACCGTGCCATGGTATTGTACTTTGGTGGTGATCTTACCAGATCACCTCCGGCAGTATAAATCTAACTTCATGAGTCTGGTTTTGTTTAACTAGGTTTGTTCATACATATCGAAAGGACCAAACCGACCCATGTAATAGTATATGGGGTGGCATATTGCGGGGAAGGCGTTTCTATACAATCTTTCTGAGGATAGCTTATCCTCCATAAGGCTAGAGCCGGCGACTGCTACAATTCCATAGAATTCTATATGGAACCAAAATCGAAACTCAGTTTAATCAAGCAGTGTTTTCCTTTACAATCATTTTGACACCTTTTGTTGTACTCATAGCAGAAGTCAAAATGGACTGTTTTGTTATCAAAATAGAGAAGTGGCAAAAAGGCCCCTTTTGTGGTATCTGCTATATGTTAAAGCACTGTCGTGGTAGGCAGAAAATGGAGGGTAAAGGCTTGGTTGGAAATGATGAAATATTTTTATATTATCATTTTAGAGAATGTTTTTTGTATTTAGATATCATTTATAAAGAAACGCTTACTTAAACTAGTTAGATCTGCAGCACAAGTCAATCTATAAGATCTTTTAGGGAAACACTATTTGAATCTGGATCCCACCATAGTCTCTAATATGCCTTCAAGGCCCACAGTTCAGTCCTACGTCGTTTTAGCATGACACATTTTGTCTCATCTTGTAAGCTCCTTGACAGTGTGCACCACGAATCTATTTTTCAAGCAGATTCTCAAACCTTTGTTTTGTAGTCTTCGCAGCTTCTCCAGCCATTTTTGGCATGCTCCATCTAAGAAAATAGCAGAATAATCTAAGATCGGTACTAGAGCCTGTTTGTAAAATTTTATTGCCACAGTCTGTATTGTTGCCAACTCGTTGGTGAAAATATGCGTGGGAGAGATTCTACTCTCCAGTCATAGACTTTGCCTACACGTGACCAGACAAATCATGTTACTACACTCTCCAGCCTGCAATGGATGTCTCGGAACTCATATATATGGGCTCCCCGGAATTTCGCCAAAAATCCCGGATCACCCCTTAGCCTCCGACTAGAAAATGGGAAAAACAAAGGTCAATACCCCCAAAAACACCAAGGTGGCAGAAAGGCGCCGCAACAAAAACCAGCGGAGGCATCGTTCACGTCACTGCACGAAAACCACTATTTTATTACCTACCTATTATAAAACGTGTAGATTCTGATAACATCCGCTTGGAGATGCTCCCGCACATAGAGACAAAGTGAACCCGACCTAGGCTTGGAGACTGAAGGGCCACGAGAGTGAGATTCTCGTACAGTACTTAGCTGAATCCTGCTGATTTTTTTTGTGTTTCTCTACACAGATATACTTCTATCCTTAGGATTTGTTTCTATCCATACTGAAATCATAATTTAAAACTGTAGTTTTCTAATTGACTTAACCCGTGATCAGCCACGAGAATAATTGCGCTGGTTCCTGGCAAAAATCCTGTGTAACGTGAAATAATAGGAGTCCTAATTTCCTAAAGTTGAGAACAGCAGCCGAGAGAGGGCACCACTTTCAGAAACATCTTAGACTCCGACTCGACGAAGTCGCTAGTATATGTATAATACGAAGCGCGTCTAACAGTAGGATTTTGCGTCTAGAAGTTCGACCTGTTATCCGTCTCGTAGACGCCTTATCTAGTGGCGTATATACATGTCCATGGTGCGGTCTTAAATACGTCATATATACGCCTGATTCCGTTGTATATATATATACACCAATCTCAAAAAGTTCCATTCTCTGCCACTTGGGGACACTACTGGTAGCATATTTCATTTGCCATTAACCACCCAAGACTGTATTATATAAAAATTGCAATCTTATATTACCAATTTATTTTATAAAAACCTAATTAAATATAAATTGATTAATTACACACAGTAAACCTTGCATTATGTCGCGGGTGGCGGGTAAGTGTTGGTGCATCCTCTACCAACACCCACAGGCCCGGGCGGGCCGCGGGTCGCAATTTTAAAATTTTTTTTGGTATCATATATACGCCTGGCGTATATATATTGCGCAGAGTATATTTTATCTTAAATATGCCAGGCGTCAAAGACAGCCAAGTCGCGTGCGTCTACATATGGAAACTGTCTTGTAGACGCCCGAAACATAGACGCGCATAAGAGGTGTATACAAATATAAAAAGCCACGATACAGCCGATACGTGCGTTATCGCGATGGCGTATATATATGTAAAATGGTGGTTTTCGTGCAGTGCGTGGCCAGGTGCATCCCGCAGCCTGGAGATTCATTAACCATCTAATCACCATCATGGAGGTCACTCTGAGACACACCATACCTTCAGGGACCTCCTCTAGTTCCCGCAATCTGCTGCAGCAGCAAATAGGGTATTGATATATGCCCCATCACGATTTCACCACCACCCTCACCGCTTCCACTGCCGCGGTCGTGTCATCTGGCCATTACCCTATCGCCCTGGCTGCCCTCACACAGACCACCGCCACGACAATGTGACCTCAACTCCTAGCCACCCTCGTCCTCAAGGCGGCCGCCACCTTCACTTCTGCAGCTCACAGGGCTTGGAAGTCATTTCATGACCAATGCGATTGTTGCCTCTCACATCCAAAAGGTGCCAGAAAGGACTTCGTTACGGCAGCTTGTGGTTGGGCCCTCTGACTCCTATAAGCTATCCATGATATTCATATCTTCCTAGGCGGGGCAGCTTACCTGTATGACCACGCTACAGCCTCCCTCACCAACCCCCCTCCGGATACTCCTCAACGCCCCCTCTCCCATAAACTCTCCCATCCAGGAGCCAGCGGACATCACCACACTTCCAAATAACCTCCTTTAAATTCCAGGCGGTGCCCCTGGGTGACAGGCCATTCTCTCTCTATGGGCATCAGTTGCACTCTCGACCTTGGTCAACAGGATGAGGCTAGCCCAGCTATATCTCTGCTCCTATGTGGACAATGAAGTCCCTCCTCTCATGCCCTTGCCGACTCATATTGCCTAGTTCCGACATTTCCTCGTTGCACTGGCCTGCAGACACAACTATGCCTGCGGGTGTCTGGACGTGGGTTGCCCTCGTGGGAGGGGATACCTCTGCCTAAGGCCCGGCGTCCACCTACTACGATAGAATCGTAGACCTCCCGATATGGCACCGATACAAAATGTCAAAATCGGTGCCATATCGGGAAGGTGCAAAATCATAGACATATGTCTAGACAAGCCAATCCACCACGCATTGTATGGGGGTTTTATCGGTGTCTAATCGCAGAAACGTAGTCAACTGCCCCGATATTAGGTAACCTTCCGACGCGATTTTGATTTTTTATCGGGAGGTGCATCGTAGGGCATATCGGAGCCATATCGTAGTAGGTGGACGCCGGGCCTTAGACTCTCCTCTCGGCCTTGCCCTCGTCAGGGGTGCCAACAACCGCGTTAATCACGTCCTGACCTGCACCCCTCTGGTACTTCCATTGGACATCCTACATGTCTCATCCTACTTTGACTGGGCGGGCCTTGCCAGATTCACACCAAAATCTGCCATTCTCATGGGATTCTTTGACTGGGGCACTATGACCTCAGGCAGGAAATGAGGTCCATCCCAGAGCCGCCCCTCCTTCTGGCGGTCCTGACTCTTCTGGGCTCCCTGGGCTCTCTGGCCACCGCCTGGTAGGCTTATACCCAAGCCTTCCCGAGCCCCGGACAGGCCTTTACCTTCACTACAAAATAACATATCAAGTGGGATTCACACGGAGAGACTCATGTACCTTCAGCAGGGTTTTGTCTGAGACAATTTTCCTGAGATTATTTCCCAGTACATAGTCTCCCCGTGTGACACACCCAGGTCTTATTTCCCTGAGACTGAGGGGGAGATGGGAAAATCGTCGGCGTCAATTTTCCCTGCCAAGGTACATAATCTCAAGCAATTTGGATTAAAAAAAATTCAGGGATTTTGGTGAGACTGGCGTACCTTTTGCTGATAAGGGGGGTCGCCTAGTTTCAGTGGTATGCCTTTTCACAGGTTCGCAGGTTCGAAGGCCCTGTGCTAGAGACTATGTACCCTGAACTTAATAAAAACTAAGCCAGAGACTATGTACCTTTTAAAAGGGAGCTCGTCTTAAACGGGATTCACACGGTGGGATTCATGTACCTCACAGGCCGTTTGTCTGAGACAAATCCTGTTGAGATTCGGTACTGGAACACAATCTCCTCGTGTGAATGACAGGCTTTCATTTTGCTGAGACAACTTTTTTCTCTTGCAATTGTCGGCGACAATCGCCCCTAACAAGGAACAGAATCTCATGAGATTTTGACTTTAAACAGGTTTAAAATTTAGAGGGACATTTTGGTGAGACAAATGTATTTCACACGTTCTCCCCCAATCTGTGAGTCTCAGCGGTCTCAAATAACACCTATTCACACGGGGAAGTACCCTGAGTCGGCGACTGTGTACCCTGTGTACCCTGTGTACCCTGTGTAGGGGTGTAGGGTTGAGACTATGTACCTGTTAAATCTTCTCATGTGAATTGAATCCGCCATGTTCCCCTGAGACTGTAGAACACCCCAATCTGTGAAACTTTGTTCCCAGTTGGAAATAGTAGCCGACTGGTGCAAAGGTGTGAAGTACACCAGTCTCAGGTCCATTTGTCCCACCGTGTGAATCCCATTTTAGACTATGTATTGGGTTTTTCCTTCCATGTGAATCAGTTTCGCCATTTTCCCTAGAATCTGGGATAGCTCAATTTCAGACTGGCAAAGACAAACAGATACAAATACAGATACATAGATACACACATGATACAAATACATACCTCCAACCCCACCCCTACCCCCTCCACTCATAAATATTGTCTACAAATGATCTATACAGGACCACTACAACCTTGTCCCAGTTCAGACCGTCCCCATTGATACTAGCAACTCACAAACTACAGTCATTACACCCGGTCCCCACTCTCCGGTGAAGAGCAACAGGCTGGAATTTATCACAGACGCACTATGATAGCGCTGAAGTACGCGCACGCATGGCCTTTGGTTTCGGTTTAGCTCTTGCGCAAAGCAACATGGCAGTCGCCCCAGTAGGCCTTTTTCCACCGGCCGGTGTTGCACCTTATCTGCTTAGTTACGCCACAGTTGAAGTTAAACATTCCCAGGCAATGTATACTCTAGCATTGAATCACTGAATGTACAAGAGCATAATGCGGCCTATAATATCCATGTACATCATTTTCATAGAAATAACAGCGATTGCACCGTATATCCAGCTTTAATTTGATCTGTCATACATGCATCACCTAAATGATACTTTAGATATTCAGTAGAACCCAGCTTATAAGGACACCCTTCGTTCCAAGCAAAGGGTTCCCTTAAGCAGGGTGTCCCCTATAGCAGGGTTAAAGTAAGCTAAATAAAGATTTCTGTTCCGAGCAAACTGTCCCCTTGAGCGGGGTGCCCCCTTGAGCGAGGTGTCCCGTAAACGGGGTTTTACTGTACCTTATATAGCACAGGGACACAGAAACTGCATACATGCTAATACATTGGCAGACCTAGCTACATTATGCTTATCTTTTTCCAAGTTAAAACCAAGATAATTATAAACTATAAAGTTTAGACAGCCTAGTTTGTTCCAGCAATCTATTCTGTCAAAAAACACTCCTGCAATCACACCCACCATTCACAGTCTATACATGAATGTTGTATGTCTCTATATGAATGTCGGTGGACCCGGCCGTGTTTGTCTGAGTGACGGCCTAACTAAGGAACTCTCCGTTAGGGGCGTTGAACGACAACACTTGTATTTGGCGAGACAACAGTAGGTGTTGTGTAGGACGTGGGTGCATTATTGCAATGTGCTCCATTATTATCTGTCACCTGCATGGTTCGCCAATATTAACATGACATATTAGGTTGTCCTTGTAGATTACTAGGGTTATTGTTGTCCATATCATAACTCTGATTAGTTATAGACTTCTGAGATTTTATTAACGGTGATGTGGCCTGAGAATATTTTTCAATCAGCAGACTACTAAAACAACAAGCTCAGGAAAATGTGAATATCACCACCGATGATGTGTTTAATGACATCATAAATTCATCCCGATTGGGACGATCTTCCATGCATGTCTCCTTAGGACTAATACATGCAAGGACCAACAGACGGAACAAGTCAGAGGACAAACATTGGACATACATCAAGGCATATGAGAATATCAAGTTATAAATAGAGTTATAAAGCTATAACTCGATGCTATCCGGAGGGTGGCGTATTACAAATCACATTACATGTTGCGTCAGAGTGCCACCATACATACTCCTGAAGGTTAACATCCCCCCCCCCCCCAAAAAAAAAAAAAATCAACATCGATGACAAAATGAGCACTAGTATCAAGCAATATATTTCTGTCGGTTACAGATTATCCATGTTTTTCCGCAAATGTTCCTTAACCACCATATAAAAATGGTCACATATTTGGAATGATATTTTGGCTTGTGTCATCTCGTGTTATGATGTTAGTGAAGAAGTATAATAGTGAAAGACTGTACATGGGAAATCGATCCTATATTGATGATTCGCGAACATATATTTCATATCGTCGAATAAACAAAGCAAACTCCGAATAGTTTTTGTTCGTAGCGTAGAAGTACACAATATTAACTGGTTTCAGATACAAGCGGCAGTAATCTCCGAAGACAAGACGCGTAGTGATCTCCGAGCGATAGCGAGGTGATTACACAGAGTCTAGTCCGAGGAGATTATCCTTGCTAATAACTACGATGCTCTTCTGAAACTTGGCCGATGTGCCCTCTATCATTAATGAAAATATCGTTCCTAAAATGCCCGTGAGGAGGCAGTTATGTATCCCTTCACCATGTTGGTTTGATGGTGTCATATGGGGATGGACTTAACGCTAAAATAAAGGACAAAACAAGGTAAGTACTTGTTGACAACTATAATCGGACAGATTATAGACCGATTATAGAGTGTAGGACACAATACCACAGATGAATTCACCAAACTTGGAATATAGACACTGTCAATTGCGATCTTGTGATCGCAATATCGTCTGCTGTTGTCATCTTGTGTCAAACTCGCTAGGATGACTTTGGGAACTATTTCCAGTAATCTCCTGCAGGAGGTTACGGGGTTCTCTCCTGGTAGCAAAATACCCAGACCCAATGCTATTCCTATGGAGACTCCGTATTAGGTGGTTAATAAATAGTGATAAACAAACCTGTGGAGGGAGTATGTATACCGTGGTCGTGCGTGTTCAATAGTCCTTGCAACTGGGATTCGTTGGGCCATGTCGTATCCCAAATTAATTCTTTGATAAATTGAGATGCATGAAATAGTAATCATTTCTAAAATGACCATACATCAAAGCAATTCGCAAACAAAGTAATTAAGGAGAACATGAACAAGTTGGGAGAAGGAAAACCGACATCCTCCAGGACCGCTCGGCCGACGTTTTTGTACTTGACCACATCGACCTTTTATCGCTAAATGAATATATTTTCCAGAACCACATACTTGGCAAATATATGTCTACTTAGAACATGTACTTACATTTTCGGATGCAAATAACAATGGCCTGTAACGACAACTATTGATATGATAACGACAGGATATGCTAAGCTTTGTATCTACAATGTCATTAGTTTTCCAATCTAAACGGAAATAGATCAAATTTCAATGCTGTAGAATGGACTATTTTTAATGGGAATCGAAAATATAGCATATATATATATGAAAGTTGTAAAATGAGTATCGGTGTTCTCCTTCTTCTTTGATATCCAGATGGATATGATTCCATTTACTGGCTGATCTGACAAAGCAGCATTATCTATAGACTTCTTAAAAGTATATCCTACAATTCACAATGGCGCCACCTGGTGATTTTTGAATAATGTCAATTACCAGTCAAAACTGGCTTCTTGGGAATCATTGTAATTTTACATAAGTAAATTCAACATTTTGTTCAGTTTATCCAATCTTGATAGGTAAAATAGACCAATTTTTATTTGCTTGATTTACATAGGAAATGTACTGGAAAGTATGGTTTTCTTCAATTCTATCAAAAACAAGGATGGTGACCTTTGGTTTTTAAAACCTAAATAAGTAGTACTATATATGTACCATATTCTGTGAAACTTTGAGGAAAATGACATGGGTTTTACTATTTTTTGTGTGTACAGTTTCCTTTATTGAAAGTTACATGAAGAGATATCCTTGTTTTGGTCGAACAAACATCACGATTCAACTCAGGTGGCGTATAGCCTCAGTTGTTAAACAACTGGTTTTCATGGCTAGGCCAGTAAGAATAAAAAGATCCCTGTGTCATATTTTAGTAATTATTAAACAACATATATACATCATAGCTTATACGTTTGCAAACGGAGCAGCAACATTTGTGTAGTTATATAATAGTAATCAGTGAGATCTGGGTGGTCCTATAAAAAGGGACACTCTAGACCACTATCGGGACTAGTCAATTGTACGTTACTGAATACAACATTCAAAATATTTTACGTGACCTGGGTGACAAGAAGCATCGACTATAGAAACATTTCAGTGATATACAAATGGCATCCTTTCCAGACATTCAAGTGATTTTCTTTTTGTCAGTGATTTGAACTCCTTGTAAGTACTTGTATTTCTAGTTAGAGCTGACTGTTCATTCCATAGTGAACTACCATTATATTGTAAAGAACGCATATATGCCATACAATTTGGTTTGAGCTTTTTCAACACCGGTGCCGCATACAGTCTAGTGGGTAGAGGATTGTTCACAGTATAGTTCAAAGACCTAGATCTTTTATACATGTAATTTAGTATATGTGCATTTCTCCTTTGTGCTAACATTGGTGTACCTGCCAATTTGTGTAGATAAACAGTAGGGGTTAAGAGAGGTAACTGTAAACAGATGCGTAAGGCCCTGTTTTGCATTATTTGCAATCTGTCCAAAAAACTTTTGATAACTACTCAAATACAAGACGTCTCCATAATCCAGGTATGGTAGGACTGCTGTTTTGTAGATGTGCAAGGCTGCATTGCTAGATAGGTATGACCTCATTTTCGATAGTTGGTAAATTTTTGTAAGCCATATTTTTGATTATATTTGAAAAGTGGTGTTTATAGTCAACTAAAGGGTCTAAAATGACACCTAAATATTTATAGGAAACCACGTCGAGGAGCACATCATCATTGATAGATAAGTTATGAACAGGGTAATCTTTTTTCTTTTTTGAGGAAAACGTAAGAACTTTTGAGTTTTTAATATTAATAGATAGTTTGTTTTGAACACACCATGTATATAAAATGTCAAGATCCTTTTGCAGATAACTATATGATAAAGCGTTTGTTTTCCCGTGATAATATAGAATGGTGTCGTCTGCGTACATCAGCGTCTTTACATTTTTAATTACATTTAATAAATCATTGATATAAACAACAAAGAGTAAAGGGCCAAAGACAGAGCCTTGGGGGACACCGTGAACCACAGTCATCCCGCCAGATACTACCCAATTTGCTTTTACCTTTTGTTTCCTATTTTTTAAATAGTTTTCAACCCACTTTAAGTTTACACCCCTAATTCCATAATACGATAATTTTTTAAGTAGGATACTGTGGTTCACGGTGTCAAACGCCTTCATAAAATCTATAAATACAGCAATGGTATCAAGTCCTATGTTTCTATTTATCAATATGTCGTCCGTAATCTTTGCAACAGCATCAAAAGTTGAAAAGCCCTTACGAAAATCAAACTGATTTCCATCGAGAATATCACAGTCAGACAAAAAGGAATACAAGTGTCCATGAACAATTTTTTCCATGACCTTGCCGACAATAGGCAGCAAGGCTATGGGTCTGAGGTTTGTTACTTGATAGGGATCGCCTCCTTTCGGTATAGGGGTAATCATTGATAATTTCCACGAATCAGGTATATGAGCAGAGCTGAATACACAATTATAAAGTTCAACAAAGACATCTGGTATGCTCAGTAAAGCATCCTTAAATACTCTAGCTGAAATTCCCTCCAACATTGATTGTTTATGAATACTCAAGTCCTTAGCAATTTTTAATAAGGTTTGAACATCGGTAGACATATCAATAAGTTGATTTGGATTTGAAGGAGCTGTGGGTTTCCATGGTATATGCATATCGCAAGCTAATTTATCACCTATTTGATTAAAAAATTTGTTGATGTAATCAGCAGTGTTCTTGCTGTCTATTGGGTTATTGTTTTCTTTTAATTGTATGGTATTTATAGGTTTACTTGTTGAGCCTGGGAGGATGCTATTAACCTTGCGCCAAAATTTCTTAGTATCGTTTTTGTTTCGGTGTAACTCCAGAATAGTGTATTGTTGCCTCGCTAGTTTGACGGAGCTGTTAGAGTGATTTCTGGCATCCCGAGCTATCCTTCTATCTCTTTCTTTTGAAGTTCTCCTAGCTTTTTTTATTAAAATGTTTTTATCCCTAATCGTTTCCAACAGTTCTTTATTCATCCACAGCTCCCCCACTTGTTTAATAAGAAATGATTTGTATTTACAATTTGTATCCAGATATGCATTAATCACTTTCTGAATATGACTCCATTTATCATCAGCATTGTCAAATAAATAAAAGGTATCCCAATCAGCATCTACCAGGTGCCTAATGAAGTCGTTCCTTGAGTACTTTATATAAGATCTACCATATATCTTCTTCTTTTCTATCGCTTTCTTCATATGTTTTCTAACCAGAAATATCATTTGATGATCACTTAATGAACAAGAAAGGACTCCTGACTGGGAAATGTTTTTGCCTGGCGATAAAATTAAATCGATTGTCGAGCTATTTTCTGACAGCCTTGTAAAATCATCGATTAATTGAGTTAAGCCCGAGCATTCCATATCTCTTAGAAAATTGTTTCCTTCTGCTGATAGGGGGTGTGCTACGTTAATATTAAAGTCACCTAATATAACATAGTCACTGTTTGGGACTTCTTTTAGTTTATCAGTCACGTAGTGTAAGTATGATACAAAATCTCTAATACTCCCTTCGTTGGGTCTATAAATATTGCAAATTATAAATGAAAATCCACCAGTATTTTTCAGATTAATTATTTGTAGTTCAATATTTTTCGTGCTACAGTTTAAATATGTGTATCTCATGTGATCAGCTTGTAAAGCAGATTTTGAATAAATGCATAGACCACCTCCAATTTTGGGTTTAGGATCCTGCGGGTTGTTTCACCACATCCTGTCAAGTCTAAATTTATCATACCCTTCGATCTGGTAGGATGAGTCATTGTCGTTAGTAACGTGCCATGATTCAGATAATGTAAGAACATCCCAACTATTTCTTTTAATATTAAGTGCAAGCGACTCATATTTTGACCTTAGGCTTCTAATGTTTGCATGAACAATTTTGCACCCTTTCATCCGGGCCACTTCGTAATCATCAAAGTAAGTCATATTTCACAGATTTAAGAGTTGTCTCCAGTATCCCAAGCGGCCGCACCCCAGTCTCTCCATAGTCCTTAAGATAAACTTCTGCCCCATTGCATTTATGAGGTGTACTGTCAATAGGCGCACAAAAAATAATAAGAAAAGATGAAACATAAATATAATATGACAAGACATCGGTTATTAAAACCGTCATTCTCAAACTAAGCATAAAATAGGTAGACATTTGGCGAGGGCGCAACCGGCCACAATATTTCTCTTATTCAAAATATGGAAAGTTAAACGAGCCTACCTTATATCAGTAGTTTCCAGGTAGGTATAGATATTGGCGTTCACTTTGTCTACACAAACATCCCCTTTTCCCTTTCCTGGAGTCATACAATATGCTAACTATAGGTAACAGAAAGTATAAAACTATGTTGCCAGGAATTAGTTTCAGTAATTATTATGCGTAAGCTTGTAGTTCCCATGTAAAGCATTTTTACCCAAAATTTTAGGAAAAAATATGTATATAAGCCCGCTGGTGACTTAGACTATTACTTCGTTATAGGTAACAACGTGTAATACAAATCTGAGTTCCAGGGAGTGTATGATAACGGTTCTAGATACTGATTTACCATTTTGATTCAGAGACTGGAATATTTTTCCCAAATGTTTTCAGAAACTCTCCAGCCCAAGTGTCCAGGAGCTGATCTGTAGGGTGGACTCCATCCTTTAGTTACGACCAATAATGGTGGTGTTTCCCTCTTCTCCACTTGTGTATGGCGTTGGTAAGCCATGGAAAATAGACACTGTGTTCAGAATTTAGATTAATAAGACTTTTGTTGAATTTCAAGACTGCTCCAGTTACTATGTCTTGGTTATGGCGTAGAATTTCTTCCTTGTGGTTTTTAGTATCTTCATCGTCATGATCGTTTGTTTTCTTTGGAAGACAGTCAGGTAGGTACGTTGCTGGAAGTGGACATATAACAAAACAAGATTTTGGATGATTTGTATCAAGCCATTTGTAACCAGTTGTTGCATAGGTATATAGATGCTGAAAAAGATCTTCTTCAGTCTCCCAAGTCATATCTAGAAGAAACCTCTTTTGTTTCGTTGGGTCAGGAATTTTGACAGTGATGTCGCAAGTTCCCCCCATAATGTAAACGATTGAGTTGGGTTGGTATTTCAAGTGTCTATCTGTTAGCACTATTTGTTCTTTCAAGGTGGAGCCCGGAAATGTATATACATTAAATCGATGTTTTTTTGTGTTCAGGTGAGTAATCGACTCATACAGTCTATTTGTCCTGGAGTCCCCAATAACTACATGATTCGGCCCTGGGACCCATGTACGAATTAATTCGTCTTCGAGCTTTTGTATATCCTTGGTCAGCTTGACTTGGTGGAAGGGAGTTGTGTAGGTGCGACACGCCATACCTATTAGCGTTACAGTTTAGTAGACTTTAGGCACTTCGCTTGATTACAGCTCTAACCTGTTGTAGAATTTTCCCCAACTCGTTCCGCTTTACAGTGTTGTCGTTACATTTCTCGATTTCCCCCAGGTGGTATCCACATCCCCAGAAGTTGTTTCTGGTCGCCTCAAAGAATAGTTTATCGTCAGTGCTCAGCAGTTCAGCTTTGAGAGTCGAAGGTTGTTGGGTAGAGATTACTATATATAGAGTGTCTGCTCTGGAAGTATATTCCCTTGTCGTTTTCGATGGTTTTGATATCTTTTAGGCCTATCCTGTTTTGAAGAGTGATTGCCTCATCATAGGAGTAGTTTTTCCCATTCACCACTATTCTTGTTCCTTTCACTTGACAGCGAATACCCTTTTTAGACGCCACCGTACGTATCGCTTTCAGATCTTGATTTTTCCTCCTTTCGTCAGGAGTCATGTTGTCTGAAAGTGTAACCCTTTTCCATTTATCAAGACCCTTCAGCTTCATTATACGCAGGAAAATCTGACTTTTTGCATTTTGGCTGGCGAAATGTACACAGATCAGACGCGTTTGGGTCTGACCCAGTTTTCCTCGTCCATAGATAGACTCTACAACTGCCGCTGTAGATTCCAATCCAATATCATTAAGTAGCTGGGTGAACAGGTCCCTGAAATTTTCATTTGGGGTCTCTGGTACTCCCTCCATAAATAGGATTTTCCTCTTCTGAACCGATTCAAATCTTAACATTTTTTCACTCAGATTTGCTGAGACTTGAGTTGTCTCATCAGCAATCTCCCTTAGTTCCGTAATCTCTTCATTCTGACTATCTAGGGTCCCTTCTATGTTATCTCCCATCTCGATAGTTGACTTCATTTTTTCTCTAAGTTTCTCTATGAAATCTAGTGATTCCTTTTGGATCTCGTCACTTTTTTCAAGTCTGACTCGCACCTTGTCTATGACGTCGACTGTAATGTTTAGAGTTTTGTCATGTTCATTTAGACGACATTCAAGTTCGTTGATTTTAGCTATCAAGGCGGGTGTGTCCGCTGTTGATTGTAGGGGAGGTGTGCAGGCCACTGCGGTACGTGGGATAGCCGGTGCATGTGGGGTAGGACTCACCTCAGCCGCAGCGTGGTCCTCCATTTTCTTGTGGGGAGATGTGTGATCTTTCTTGCTCTGCGATCTAGAGTCCGATCTCTTCGAACAATTTTTCCCTGTCATGGTGGTCTTAGTACACTTATGAGTCCATAAGCGAGGTATAGATCCGTGACTGTTTGTAGACCCCGGTATTTTCGAGAAAATATGCGGACCGATTACACCCTGTTACCGCCGTCTACGGTGGCGCCATCTTACTGCCACTATGTGAAAAAATACTAAATTATCATAATATTGTTCCATAAATCAAAGTGACCCCCGATTCTTAAGTTAGATATGTGTTCCACAACACTTGCAGATAATCTTTTTGAATTTTCAGGAAATTGACATGGGTTTTAATTTTCAAGCCAAATTGTCCGATATGCCTTTAAAGGAGGTGTGGGATGGTGGAGGGTATCGCGTGTCACTTCCATGGATATTATCATTATCTATGAAGCATTGTGGAGACATATAACATATGTTACTTTAAATAATAGACGATGAGATTGCCACCAGGACTGACACTCCCCATCCCCATCTCCCACCAGCAAGGGGAGGGGCTGCACTCAGAGGAACCACTCAGTTGCTGACCACCACACTAGCCGCATGCTAAGCATATGAGATGACTTCTAACTTTGGCTTTACGGCATGGGCCAAAGCCTCTGGCCTGCAAGGCCCGGCGTCCACTGAGTTCCCGATATACTCCGATAGGCCTATTATGAGACATCCCCAGACACAAAAGTGATATCGTGTCAGGAAGTCAACTCTAACCCATAGCCGATACACCAGAGGGTTCACCCTGACGCATGCATCATAAGGTCTATCGGAGGGTATCGGGAGTTCAGTGGACGCCGGGCCTAAAGGAAGATCCCAGAGGTGATTGCGGCTGATGACTATGCAGACTATGAGGTAATCATCATCATGACTGAACAGGACATCAAAGACCTAATGATGCTGCCTGGCCAAGCAAGTTGACTGCGGCAGAGCCTGGGGGGTGTTGCATAAACAGGGAACGATAGATAAAACCATAACGAAAGTGTACAACGAACGTTAGTGTTGCATAAAGAACGAATTGAAATGCAATGTACCAACAACGAACGTTAATTTTCAAACCCCCAAAAATCACGGTGCATAAAAAGTCTTCGCTGTTTTATCGTTCTTTATGTTTTCGTTCGTCAACTTTCGTAATGTCACGTTGCATAAAGACAGATCGACCCTGAATTGAATTATCGTTCGTTAATACGAAAATTCGCAAGGTAATTTGGTTTGCATTTAAACATTTCGACCCTCTCGTATGTGATGAGAAATGGCAACAACGAACGATAACCTCGGACAAGTCATGAGTTGTCGTAGGTGTAACACTATTCAAAAGAACCGCCCAAAACTCAACCCGTCCTCCGTGTGTTCAATCCGCCACCCCCGCACAAGCCCCCTCCAGTGTCTCTTGCGGTTTTAAACGAGCAACATGGAGGGGTACGGTCTACCGAGGCGTCCGCGCCTGCCGAAGCATTTTTTTAATAGAGTCAACCCATTTGATCAGTTTACCGATGCAAAATTCCTCGAACGGTATCGTCTAGATAAGGAAACGGTGACCGAACTCTCAAGAGAGTTTGAGGATTCCGGGTTTTGTACGACAAGAGGGGACGATCGTGGCGGTGGCATTAGCATAAGGGAACGAGTGAGTATCTATCTTTGTAAGTAGGTCAAGACAACTTAGTCTAGAGTGCTGAATCAACAATGCTGACCTCAGCAGCTACACCCCACTCCAGTACGCATTCAATTTAGTGTCGATATCGTTGGGTGTACTGATTACTATTCACTATTATGTGAATTTTACATAGTAAGATATACCATGTAATTCCAAATTAGATAGTGTTATATGCATGTTAAATTGTTCTTTCCTTCTCCATGAACATAACTTAAAAAGTCAATTCCTCAACCAAATATCCATATTAACCACATCAAATGATATGAAAGTATCTTCATATAGTTACTATTTATATTTTTTAATTTCAGTTCTGTTTGGCTCTGCGATATTACGCCACAGGGTGCAACATGCGAGTCATTTCCGACTTTCAAGGGGTGCACAAATGCACCGCCTCCAGAGCTGTGAAAGAAGTTTCAAATTTCTTCTACCATCGTCAGCAACGTTACATAAAGTTCCCGTTCCAAGCACGTGAGAGGTTACAAGCTGCCCGTGACTTCCACGAAAAGTTCGGTAAGCCAGGCATGATTGGAGCCATTGATGGGACACATGTTGCCATCCGGCAACCCGCTCACGAGGATGGCTATATTAATCGGAAGGGATACTCCAGCATAAACGTCCTGGTGTGTACTAAATAATTACTTCATAGCTCATTTTAAATCTTTTCCGGTAGTTATTGAAAATATTTTGTTAGTTAGACATAATGTAGATATTTTGATCAGAAAAAACTCACCTTCTTTTGGGTTATATATATGTTTTATTATTATATACCTAGAAAAAATTAAGTATGCCATTTTATAACTCAATATCCAACGTAATTTCTAGGCCAATAACATTCTCCCGTAGGTATAATAAAATTTAAAAATTTGCTTTCCTTTTCAGATAATCGTAGATGCGAACTGTAAAGTGATCCGGGTAAATCCCTGTTGGCCGGGTTCGAGCAATGATGCTTTTGTCCTTGGGCAGGACGATATTTCGGACGTTGGCGACAATGGCGAGATGGGGGATTGTTTCCTACTAGGAGATTCCGGGTTAGTTTCGTAACTGTATATACCTAAATATCAAACAAAAACCTAGTAACGTATTATATATAAATTAATGTTGACTTTAATTTGTTGGCTATATTATATTAATTAGGGATGCAAGTTCGCCGACAATTGACGGAAATCAGAAACTTCTGCATCTTGAAATATGATCATTAACAAAGTATTTAAACCTCCATAGGCCGTTAGCATTGACGCACACGCCGGGAAACCGAGACAGTCAGTACTTTGGCGGCAGTTAAACGCCCCAAGTGCCGAAATTTTGTTTGACGGAACGCTCCAGTTTTTTTTTGGTTTTTTTTCCGACTTTTTCATCAGTCCCGACTTTCATCCCTGATAAATGGTTGGTTTCAATAAAAATTGGTTCCCTTACTTACAATTGATTTGTTATCTTTACAGTTACCCGCTGAAACCTTATCTTCTCACGCCCGTTACCAACCCAAGAACGGAAAGTGAAGAAAACTACAATCGGTGGCATAGATCATCCAGAGCCATAGTAGAGCAGACAATTGGCCAGCTCAAACAACGGTTCAGGTAAAACATTTTTGACTAAACCTATTAAAATATAGAGTGTATTTTAATATTAATTCTATGGTGTGCATGTTTGCTCTTGGGTGTGGGAGTAGTATTTCTTATGCTCCGGTATCATAACCCGGTTTATACTTTGTGTTTACGAAAGATATGCATGATTTTATTCCTTAAACAAGCATAAACTTCTGTGGTGGGTATACCTCATGTGCTTAAATTTCAATAATTTCCTTGTTGTCCAAAGAGCAAAATTTTCTCATGATTAAGGTAGGCATTATCGTACCTATATCAAAAAATTCTTATAGTCACTTAGATTATTCTTAAGATGGTGATTGCAAACAGTTCAATCTTGCAAAATTGTTATCATTATTAATCAAGTCTGAGTCAAATTTCATTTAGCATTTGTTTCTGAAAGGTGAATCATACAAAAACTTTTTTTTTCTAATATGAATTATCTATTTTCAGATGTCTAGACGGTTCAGCAGGTTACCTCTACCATGCACCACAGAAGTCTGGCAAAATTATTGTCGCATGCATGGCCCTACATAACGTGGCCAAAGAGTAACGACTACCCATTCCACCTATGGACGAGGGCGACAACGATGCCCCCCGTGTACGCCGTCACAGAGGTCAACCCCCTCCCGATCCTGTTCCAAGGAATGCCAGGAACAACGCTCTTGTTCGAATGAACTTCATTGACACCCAGTTCTAAATGTGATTTTTCCTGTAGTTATATATATAGGAACGATGTCACTACATTAGTCATGAGTTAGCCACTACTTAGTATGCATTTAAAAGATCGTTGTTTGGGTACGTACCAACGAATATTTTGTGAGCATGTACGACTAACACAGTAATTTACTTTAAATAAATGTTTATTGCAAGTATATCAATCTTTCTTGTATATCAATCTTGTTATGATCGATAAACATTGAACAACAATTTGAGTGTTAATCACCATCAATTCAGTCATTATATAGATTTCAAAGAACGTAACTATACATCTACTCTGTAGAAAAGAACAACGGACGAAAGTCACAAATGAAAAGAAGTGATGTTCAGCCAGCGATATCACATAGCACCCATCTGCTGAAAAACTTCTCTATAACGATAAAAACAGAAACGAATATACACATAAATGTAACGTAAAAAATCATAAATATACTCTGCGTTCTCCCGTAAACTAAATCATCTTCAAAAGGAAGATTTCTTTCAAAATGAAAAGGAAAAGTCTATCATAACCATCCTATTAAAAACCAAATATGAGAATAACAAGGTCTATCTACTGGTCAAAACGTGACCAAACTTTAAAACAGCGAAAAACAAAAAAAGAAAATTGTGCACATAAATATAGCTAACACTTTTAAAAAAACTATACATCTTGTAATGGACCACCTTGTCATACACATTTATTAGATATTGGTTGTTAAGACAAACGAAATTAATGATTTTTGAGAATTTTGGGTAGATAGTAATTATATAACGTCCAACCATGCTTGTGCAAGTCACAGAACTCGATGACAATTTATGGTTTGTACGGAAGTCGGCGTGAACGCCTCGTTCTGTACAACCATAAATTGTCATCGAGTTCTGTGACTTGTACAGCATGATCAGGACGTTCTATGTTAAAAAAAATTCTTTTTTTTTTCTGAACAATATACTATTGTAACCAAAAATCCTTATACTTAGCACCTACTGATTATGATTTCTTTTTATAAAGATATTATCACCAGTCATAGTCCAGCTTGAAAAATGTAAGTTAAATACAAATATTCAGGCATTAGAAACACAGTAACAGGGCAAACCTGTTGGAACTATCAAATTGTCATCACAAGGTATAGTCAAATGGACTATATATCAGTTCAAGTGCACATCGTCCTAGATAGGAACCCTAAAATTCAATGACATTATTGTGAGATCACAAATGTAACTTGCTTCATTAGCGAAGGAATATCTCAGTTTTTGGCATTCATTCATACAAAAATGTTCGTTCTCAAGAACTTTTAGGTGTCACAGTCCACTATTGTCTATTTTCCTTTTTTGGTCTTTGGTTTTCGCTTAGATTTTCGAGGAGTGAATGATTCAGAGTCTGTAGTTTCGGATCTATGTTTTCTCTTCTTTGGTGGCAGTTGAAAATCTTCATCATCCTCACGATCATTTTCTTCGCCGTCTGTATCAATGGCCGAACTGTCATTTCCTTTTTTGGACTTCATTTCTGTTGATGCTTTTTCAGCAGCCCTGACGGTTTCCTGGAGGGCGTGTACTGCCGGGACAACCTTGTGGTCCTCCGTTAGATTTTCTATAGTTGGTGGACTTTCGACTGTTGAAAAAACACATTAAACATATTAGATAATATAAAAACTTTAAATACCCTAAAAAAAGAATTTGGTATGATAGTCCACCTAAAACTGTCAACGGCTACTTGTGCTCTTTACCGCACATAATTGAATAACGCCTTTTTCTAATTCAAAAATATAATTGAAGGTGGGACACAAGGCTTTTGGCCAGCATGCATCTAATATATACTATAAATGTTTGTAATTGTAAAAAACATATATTGTATTGAAAAGCCTAATATATTTTTGGCAATATCTTTATTGATACTGTGTTATATAGGTCAAAATACAAAATTTGATTATGTGGACAGAGAATAAATATAAAAATTGCAACACATGTAACAACTTGAATCATATATAAAGGGTAAATACTCACTGATCACGGAGCCAACCTGTGATCCATTGGCCACGATTGGGACGCTACGCCTTGGTGTCTCTGTACGTTTTCCAACAGCGACGACATTGGTTGGTAGTGTATGACTGTGTTGGTTTCTCGAGAAGGATTGTTGTTTGTCCTCGCAAATACAATCCACCATTGTGGAGAGCACTGTTAAAAAAATACACAGAACATATAACGTTAAATATTGATTAAATGTTCTGTTTAATTTCAATTATAGTTTTCTCATTTTAGGCAATATTTTTTTAATCTACTGATCAAAGATGTTATGATTCTTTTAAGTTGTTATTTTTGTTTTTTTTTATTTTCAGTACCTGTCAACGAAGGTTGAGTTTTTCAGGCACGTCTAGTTTAGATATTACAGATGAATATATGCTGTATAGACGAACTTAAACTAGTCTTTCTAAAGTATTCAAATAGCTAAGGTGAACTAACATTAGATCTAACGTGTTGAATATTCATAATTAGGAGCGGAGATTGCGTTTTATATAAGAGAGGATTTGACTATCCACCTTTATAATCAGGTGTATAAGATTGAAACAAAATTCTATTTACCTACTGTCGTATTTTCATCATTGTGCATTCCTCTTTCCAGTATGTTTACCAGTTTGGCGCCAACGTCTTTACAACTGTTCGTTAGTTCACGTATCTCGGAGACTAGATCGTTCTTAACTGCGTGCGTCATTTCTGAGAACTCATTCAGAATGTCTCGTTTGACCTCCCGTAAGACTTCGGGTCTGAGAATCTCTCGCACCTGTTTCATTATCATAGATTCTATTTGGGATGACGACTGAAGGCCTGCTACTACTTGGTTTTCTTTTACAGATGCAGCTTTATCACTGGTATCGGGGCAGAACGCTTCTGCCTCTGGAATATCTCCTTCTATGTCAGGCAAATGGTCCTCCACCACAACGTTTATATCGTGCTGAGGGTACTGAGTACACAAAGACACTACTTTTTCCTTTTGTTTTGGAGGCGTGGCCTTTGCTAGGGCCAAAACATCATCTTCGATGTTAATTACCTCCTCCAATTGTGAACTAATGTCTGATTCTTCATTTTTCAAAGCCGCTTTTTTTTTCTCAGCTTCAGTTCCCTTGACTTTATTATGTTTCTTTTTTGGGCGACGTTTAGATCTACGATCATCACGGCCACGATGTCTATGTTTCGATCTTTTCTTATGTTTTCCTTTCCCTTTTTTTCCTTTTCTTTTCCTGTGACGTCTATGTTTCTTGCTTGACGACGAATCTCCTGACGACGAGCTAACATCACTCAAGTCGCTATCACTACTGCTGGTGCTACTGCTGTCAGTGTCATCAAGACTCTCTATATCAAATATGTCTTTTAGACTGTAGTCTGACTCCGAGGACGAACTGGCATTGTGGTTCTTTTTTTTCTTTCCCTTTCTTGAGACCTTTTCTTTCATTTTTGGCGTCCACAGCATCGTACCTTTCTTAGGCGTTGATGTTTTTCTCATGAATTCCTCCTCGGTACATCCTCGCGCTGGAGGAACATCCAGTCCTCGGATTCCTTCAGATAAGAGAAACAGTTCGTTTAGGCAGGGTTTAAATAATTAATTATCACCAATATATTATATTGATTATACTGAAGTTATTTAATCCGCTTGAAGTGTCTCACGCCCATAGAAAAAGAATAAACCAGATGACATAGGCATGAAGACTGACTAGACACGAGATTGAACTGGATTATGACTTTTTGTTTGGTTTTCACCTGCACAGATCTACTTCTAATCTTATTATTTCTTTTTAGCTTTATTGAAAAAATCATTACAAATTGTATTTTTCTGATCTCCTGTCCTTGCGAGATCACAATCTTTCGTAGGTGGCAATCCACATAGTTCTAATCACCAATGATCAGCTGAAGCATGTCATACAAAATTATAACTACAAATTGACGATGGTTTCCCGTTCACCTGCGAGAGGTTGTTTCTTCATAAAAAATATAAATCTCACCTAGAACGTTCGATTCGCCGGCATAGTCCAACGCCAGAACTTCTATGGGTGTCATACGGTCCTTGTCCTTGACCGCACCTGCTCCTGTTTTATTGTACTTCTTGGCGAGTTTACCATGCTAGAACAAATATTTAAAAATAAACATTAATGACAATTATTAATGATATTTAACCTGACTGGAATCTGTGAAATAAAGATGGTAACATTATGGCAATCCACATATGGTCTCTATTCAAAATTATGTATTACAACTACATAGCGAATTTTTCTATATAGTGCTATGAATTATTGAAATAATTAAAGTAATGTTCTGACATAATTATACTATATCTTAATCCATAACTGATCTAATACAACTATCATATGCCTTTCGGGTATATATTATAAACAAACTTCTTGTAGTAAGTGTCGTTTGTGCTGTATAATCCAAGATTTAAAAAAATTTTACTTCTTGAGAAATATTGGAAATACCTTTGTTTTAACTTCCGATACGTAATGTTGACTTTTACGCTTACATTCCTCCGGGGTACGGTCAAACGGGGAAATAGAGTTGACCTCATCTAAGAATATGTAAACAATCTCCTATTAACAGCAGTAGCAAAACATTGTGAATCTATTAGTTATTCAAATAGTTTCATATATTGTAGGGTTATATACAAACTTTTAATACTTTAGTTGTACTGATGCTACGAAGAATGAAGTCACTAGTGACGATTTTAGTTGCACTCGTGAGTAAGAATACTTTTTTTTCGTGGTTGTAATTAAGATATAAAATTAAAGTGTATAATTACGTCACATACTATTTACATGAAATTAGACACTAAAAAATAGATTTCACAAATAACGTTTATATAAAGTGTTTAATCATCATTTATGATAATAATCTATATTAATAAACATTAGTCCTTATTATATATTGAATATTTCCAATAGCATTCCATTGTTACAGTTTTTTTTAACTTACCGGCCACTTGCTGCCATGCTCTGTCTTTTTTGGCCTTGCCGCCAGAGGCTCCCCTAAAGTTACACTTGAGGGCATCCTTATGTTGGTTTATAGCCTGTAAAAGTGCTAAAGTTTCATCAGGCTGCCAGAATGGCCGTCGTCCTGAGGGTGTACCCTTCCTTTTTTCCCCACCAGGAGCTGGGGAGATCGACGATGAAGGACTCCGATCTTTGCGCATCTTTACCTTGTCGGTTTTCTGCCCAGCCATATCCTTCGTACCATGAACATTTTCTTTGTTTTTTCTTCTCCGCGAAGGTGAGGGAGAAGAGTCAGACCACATACTGCACCCTGCTTTAGGGTTACTTGATACTTTCCCTTTTTTCTGGGGAGGGGGACTAACAGAAGAAGAACTAGATCGTTCACGTCTACGATGTTTCCTCGATTTTTCTTCCTTCCTTCTCTGAATAGTAAATAGAGATAGCGAGCCTTCAATATTAAACAATAATGTATATATAAAATCATCTAAAGTACCGATGTCTGCAGATAATGAACAAATTTAGTTGCACTCGTGAATTCTCGGGAGCGATGCCGACGTCACAAAGATACACTGCGTAGCTCAATGTTCTCGCTCTGCAGTTTATTTTCCCGAAAGTGGTCCAGTACACTCTCCTCATGTTGGATATTTACTGAGATATTACCAGAGACAAACAGTGAATTTAACATTGGTTTCAATGGGGTGAAAAGTTTTTTAACCCTTCGTGCGTGTGGGAGTGCACTGCACCGCTTTCGGGAAAATAAACTGCAGAGTGAGACAATCAAGCAACGCAGTGTATCTTAGTGACGTAGGCTCCGCTCCCGAGAATTGATATATCTTGTTAGAAACCCATCGAAATACCTATAACTAGGTATATTAATCATGTACAGTGAGTTTAAACATCGATTTACGTTTGGTCGATCGAGCGATAATAACAGAAAGCTAGGGTGATCGAAAATGGCAATACCCTTTGCCCCAAGCGGTCGTGAAAGAAACTAAAGGTTTCTGTCCTGAGAACAGTGAGACTAGGACTGCCAGTGTGAATGGTCTGATACCCGTTTGGAACACATAGCCAATAGGTTGATTAAAACAGTTTGTTTTCTTAAATTTCACCATGAACTAGTAAAATCGTATGAACATACACAGTTAGGAAGCGTAGCAACGTATTGAAATTCGAGAAAGAGCGCATGTAGGTTAAATTTCGTAGTACGACAAGATAGGAATGATCAAATAATAGTATTACAACGTATTAGCAGCGCACAAGTGATAGACTACATGCGAATATGCTCTAGGAAGAGATCACACGAAAATCTAATGAGCGATAATGTAGAAATTAGCGAACACTGAAGATCGACCTGGAAATCTCGGTTAACAGGACAGTTTTAACAATCAAATACACGTCAAGCATGTTCAGCTGGTTCAAAACCTACCTTTGATCGACTCCGATCCATTGTTTGTTTCCTTGTTAATTGGTATTTCCGCAGTTGTGTGTCAATGCGAAGTTGCGTCGGATTTGGCTTACAAATGGCGGCAACACGGACTAGATCACGTGACATATGACGTCATTGGGGGGTTTCCCGGGAATTCCCGGGATTCCCCTGAGTCAACCGGGGTCCTCCGGGTTCCCTGCCTACTCTTGCTATTATCGTACGTTGTTACTTTCGTTGTGTCAACTCACGAACGATAACACAACGATGTGTTTTGTGCAACACGATGAAAAAAATTACGTTATATTTTCGTTGTACTATCGTTCTTCACCAAAATTTACATGGTTTATCGTTCCCGGTTTATGCAACACCCCCCTGGCGAGGCTTGGGAACTCAAACATCAGGGAAATGAAAAGCGGTGACAGGGTGGGAGAAAAAACGCAGCTGGCTGAGAAGAATAAGACGAAGTGCATTGATGATGAGAGTTATATAAATACATATATCCCATGTCGGAGTCGACGATACATCGTTCAGAACTCATTCTTCGAACTCGTTCTGAACGATTTATCGTTGACACCTCGAATAAGTATCGCCATATTGGCGTCATCACTATGTCTTTTTATTATTATATGCCTTAGATTGGTTATAATTCGCCAAAACTCATTGAAACTTGACTCCGCTGACAGTCTAACCCAGCACGGAAAGTACTCATAGAGAACGTCCTGATCATGCTGTAATGCTACAAAACGAGATGAACATTAACGGGGAATACGGAACGAGGCGTTTACGCCGAGTTCGGTATTCTCCGTTAATATTCATCGAGGCAGGGAGGCAGGCAGACAGGCGGGGAGGCAGGCAGGCAGGCAGGCAAGCAGGCAGGCAAGCAGGGAGACAGGGAGGGAAGTACGCAGGCAAGCAGGTTGGCAGGGAGGCAGGCAGGGAGGCAGAGAGGGAGGCAGGGAGGCAGGGAGGCAGAGAGGGAGGCAGGGAGGCAGAGAGGGAGGTAGGGAGGCATGAATGGAGGCAGGCAGGCAGCCAGGCAGGCAGGGAGACAGGGAGGGAAGGACGCAGGGAGGCAGGCAGGCAGGTAGGCAGGCAGGCAGGCAGGGAGACAGGTAGGCAAGTAGGGAGGCAGGCAAGCAGGCAGGGAGGCAGGGAGGGAAGGACACAGGCAGGCAGGCAGGTAGGCAGGCAGGCAGGGAGACAGGGAGGCAGCCAGGCAGGCAGGGAGGCAGCCAGGCAGGCAGGGAGACTGGGAGGCAGCCAGGCAGGCAGGGAGGCAGGCAGATTTCTTACCTTGGTAAAAGTATGAAGGCGAATTAAGGTTCTTGTGAGCCTAGGGACACTTATGAGTGCCCCAGGGTAACAGGGACCCACCTTCCAATACCCGTCAGCCACGCTAAAAAAAAATAAAAAATTCCCTATTTGACGATCATTACCCCTACCCCTGAACACAAACGTATGAGTCGAGAGTTGGGAATAATAAAATTTATTTTAATTTTATATACCTTCACCGACATGAATATTAATACGGTAAATATTAATATGATATAAGGTAAAAGAAAGTAATTGACAGATATATAATGAGGTCAATTACGTTTAAGATACATATTGGTAATTGACAGATATAATGATATGTCAATTGGTATAAGTATATATGGTTGTATAACAATGAGTATATATGGTTATACAATATGAGTATAAAATGAGTATAAAAACGCCAAGACCAGAAAAAGAGGCGAGGTGGGGGGGAAAAATGTTTGTGAGGAGTAGAGTCACTGGTTGATGGACTGTATGAGGGAGGTGTTGACCTCTCGGGCGTTGGAGTCTTTGATGTACCTCCTATGTGCGTTGGAGCGCAACCCCCCATAACGCTGTATGGACAGCTCTGAGACCCCGGCCTGGGAGGCCTGGGTGGCCGCGGCCTTTCTCAGGCTGTGGAGAGTATAGGTCTTAGGGGGGTGCCATCCTATCTGTCCTCTATTTTCACTAAACTTTACCCGTATTTAGACACTGTCTCTGCACGGTCAGACACTCGGGGAGTATCTAAAGACGGCGTGGAGAGAAGGCCAAAAATTGGGAGAAAGAAAAAGTATGTGTGTACGTAGTGAAGTACAGGAACAGAATGAGGAGGAGGTCAGAGCGGCGGTTGGCCACGTGACCGCGGGGTTCACGTGACCGACACCAGGGGGGAGTGCGCAGGGTGCGCGGGGTGAGTGTCAGGGGGAGCAATGACCACCCCTGACCAACGGCCATGGGTCACCAATTTTTTTCACTAAATAATAAATTATTCCTGGCATACACACTCTTATGACTGATTACTATGCATTACCCTGCTGCGAAGTTAAGGAGGTGATTGCGGTGGTTTGGCGAGATCTCATGAGATGTGACGTCATTGGGGGATTTTCCCGGGATTTTCTGGGATTCCCCGGGGTCAAACAGGGTCCTCCGGGTACCTTGCCTACTTTTACTTTTATAGTTCGTTGTTGCTTTCGTTGTGTGAACAGACAAACGATAACACAACGATGTGTTTTGTGCAACACGCAGAAAAAAGTTATGTTGTACTTTCGTTGCACTATTGTTCTTTACCTAAATTTACATGTTTTTTTTGTTCCAGATTTATGCAACACCCCCCTGCTTCCCGTCAATTGATGTCGGCACAAATTCCGCATTAATATGTAAAAATGCACATGATTCTTTTACTGAATTTTTTTCAACTGGACAATTAGTAGCAGCCTTCTTCAGCGAATTATCTGCCTTCGTTCTGGTAAGACCCATCCTTCAATTTCGATCAATTCAATCTCAACTGAAATTAAAACATGTGTGAACAGGATAACGAACTTCGGTGGAATGACCGTTAATTGAATTACGATTAAATCTTATACTTATAAAGGGAAATATTGTCAGGCTTGTTGATATGTATGTTTCGTTTTATTAGAACATGCTTTTTAAAAATCGTAAAAATATGTCTTTTAGTTTCATATATTTACGTAGATTTAAGTTTGTAATATAACGTACATTTAGGGAAACGTTCTACGTTCTACAGTAAACCTTTCTACGTATTTTCCACCTGAAAAATACGTAATTTTTACCAGAGAAACATCTAAATTTACGTGGCTAATCTACCGTATTTGTGTTTACTGGGATGGCAATTTATAGCAGATAATGTCAAGTATTCTAGTGTGCTGACCAGGCCTGAAAAATAAAACACCAAGCTCGCAATCACAATTGACAATGACTATCTGGGGCCGCTGACCGCTTTCCACTCATCGATCACTGGATGATATTGGACCGTGAAATGATGATAATCAGAGATGCTGATGCAGATTGATAGATCAGTTTGTGAGATTGCTGATAACTATACGGCATTCTTATTATGTTCAGTAATAGACACCAACAAAGGTTATATAAATCTCCTAAATCACCAGGCATTGAATGCGGATCAGGAATAGCCCTGATGATTACCCTGCCTTTGCTTAATACTAAGGGTATTTGGAGAGAACGCTGAGGATGTGATTATATGGTTTTGAGAACATTTTCATTGTGAGCTGAGAATGTTAGTATAGTGCTACATGTATATATTGCGGATATGTGTCATAACCCAGGGTAAGTTTGTCTCGTATATTGCCAGACGTTTATTCTGGCCGATAAGTAGTTTTAAGCTGGTACATTTGATACAGCAATTTATACATATATTTACTTAAGTGTACTCTTTTGAATCACCAAAGACTAGTAGACATGTTTTTAATGATCCTCTGCTCATAGTGGCCAGGTACAGGTAGTGGGTTCATTCTATAGACAAAGGACATATATGATGATGTATGCGATACATCAATAAGACAGTACCGTTATCAAGTAGGAAACAATCCAGAAAATACAGGAGCTATAATATATAGGGATGGTTGAGTAGATATGTAGGCTGTGGAAAATGGGTGATATGAATTCTAAATAATCAGGATGAAATAAGAAATGTCTGGTTGGTTTTACTGTGACAGAAAGCTGTGCATTTCTGATTAAATTCGAGTTACACGTCAATCCTACCATTTCCGGAGGCACTACGGAATGTAAAGAGAAATAAATCACGTCGAACCAACCAACCAGACGCCTAGAGTTGGTATCGCTTGCTCGCAACTGACTAATGAAATTGGACGTATTTTGGGAGGACTCAAACTCAGTAATAGTAGATTCAAAATAAATAGCTTTCCTCTTTTGAAATCACATTGGGAATCAAATTAGATGACAACTTATTTCCCTAAGGTTCACACCACTCCGTGATTACCAAATATAAATTAACCTTCTAAAGTAATTCAAGTGCATTTAATTATAAAAGGGCAGGAATTCATGGGTACTAGCATAGATGTTTTCTCTATGATTGTCTCCCTCACTATTCATCACCGATTATTGTTGTCATTAGAAAAGTTGTAGATAACATTTAATAGATTATTTATACCAGTGTTGATGATCTATAAGTATCACAGCGTGAAAAACCTTTTTTTTTTACATATATGCATACGTCATGCATATATATATATATATATATATATATATATATATATATATATATATATATATACAGTAGAACCCCGCCTAACGGACACCCCGCGTAAGCGGACACCCCGCGTTAACGGACACCTTTGGTCGGAACGGTTCCCTATATTAGATGTTTATTTAACCCCGTGTAAGCGGACACCCCGCGTAAGCGGCCACTTTGGCCAGGAACGGAGGGTGTCCGCTTACGCGGGGTTCTACTGTATATATATATATATATATATATATATATATATATATATATATATATATATATTTATATATATATATCATTTGGCGTAAATATGTAAGACCTATTTGTGGTAGCAGGGCGATCGGGTGTTGAACCTTTTTTTATTATCTTTTATCAGTATACAAATATACACCAAACGTATATGATATGTGGCGACCAGGATATTTCTTTTTATATACGCTTTGCAGCAAATACAGCCATTATGCTTCCGTAAACAAGGAAAAACACACTTGTATATGCTGGCATAAAATATGGACGTAAAGGTTTCAATATAGATTGGATATGCTCCGGTGCATCACAGCGATGCCGGTCATGCATGCACCTACTGTCTTTACCCGGATAACTTCCTGGGTTTGAGTTATCCCGCCTAAAGACGTGGGCATGCATTAGTAAGAAGATGAGGCTGGAATGGCGGAATATATGATATTCATATACAACAGTATAAATAAGTACAGTCACAGTAAACCGCCGTACCGCCAAACGAAACGAATCATGAGAAAGTGTCTTCTGAAAACCGCTTGTCCGAATTAACTTTGTCCTCTAGTGGTTTAGACAAATAAAGGAAAACTGAATCTGATGACCAGTCCCCTCGAAGTCTAATCTGGTCCATAGGCATTCCATGAATGGACATAGAAGTTGCCCCTCCTCTCCTGAGGGAATGTGAAGTATAACCAGGTAAGCTTAACATCCTGGAAATGTCTCTCAGCTTCTTGGAAAACCAAGTATAGGTTGCAGGAACCAGTTTATTGTTTATATTATAAGGAAAGACAAAAGATCTTGTTCCGGTGGAACTGAACCTAATATTGATAGTAACAATGACAAATAAAAATGAACACAAAACCTCTTATCTGATATAATAGACAGAGGAATTTCCAGAAGTCTCTCAGAGAACTGAATCGTTTTTGTTCTGGTTAGATTAAATAACATACCCCGGGGGTGAAAAGATACATCACTCCACAGGAGGGCCGACCCATGGTGAACTGGCGGTAATGGCGGCGGAGTGATCGGTCGCGGGTGGCGTGTCGCTCCGTAATTTTCAAAGGTTACAGATAAACTGGAGGGAGTGTGACATGTAAATCATATCACAACAGCATATAAAGACATGAAGATCAGCCTACGCTAAATGGTATGTCCACGATCACAACAAGAAGTCAAGTAAAAACGCAAAAGGACTTACCCACAGGACGGGATACTACTCAGCTAGTCGACATGCCGCCAAAAACGCCAAAATCAGAGAAGAAAGTGGAACGTACAATCGATGATGTGTGGGATCTCCTGCAAAAAATGGCACAGGATTTAAAAGATGTACAATCGGATATATCTGAACACAAAACATCAACCACTAACTCTCTAACTGAAATTAAGACCAACATAGGCACACTCGCGACAAAAACTGAAGTCCTGACAGCAGAGCTACATAACATGGCCGCCACGGTTGACACACACGAAACTAATCTGACAGAGCACGATGTAAGGATAGAACGACTCAAAGAATAATGCAAAGGCTACGAGATGGAAAAGCGCAAACTAAACATGATAATTGAGGGACTGCCGGAAACGGATCAGCATGTAAAGGAAGAGGTAAACGATTTATTGGCTACAGTGAATACAAATTTCAACTGCGCAGATGTTGAAGCATGTTACCGACTTGGCAACAAGCCAAACACACCAGACGTAAACAACAGACCACGTGCAATCATGCTCCGCCTCGCCAGTACTCGCAAAAAACAAGCATCTTAACCAGCCTCAAAAACTTGAAAGGGGTTGACAAGTATAAGTTTACGCACGTAAATGAAGATCTGCCTCCGGAGGAAGCCAGGGCACGCAGGGAACTACGCGCCACAGCCTCTAGGGCGAACGAACTGGGCTACAAAAGTAGAGTAAAAGGGGCAACGCTGGTGGTGGATGAAAAGCCATATACGTACAAACAACTTGTCGACCTACCTGAAGAACTACAACCCGAAAACGTAAAGCTCAAGCAGTAAATGAACTGACAATCTTCTAAAGAGTGGAACGATCTGAAAGAAAACATCATGAAGAACATTGTTAAATCTAAATTTGATCAGAATCCTGGACTGACAGAAAAGTTGAAGAAATACCAAGGGCATCTGTACGAGGCAACCGCCGACACCTTCTTTGGTTGCGGAGTACAAATCCACCGTAAAGAATCAATCAGTCCAGACAAGATAACCGGCCAGAATCGCCTAGGAAAAATTCTTGAGTCCATACGGGACGAAGACCAAACGGCCAAACCATGAAGATCGATTTCGTAACGGACTCGAGAGGTAGAAACTTACTACAGGCCTTACGAAGTCAACAGCCGACGTTGTTTACAACACACAGCATACGGGTCAAGTTTACACCGGGAGCGAAGCCGGCTGGCGCAGTGCTGGCGTATCTGAACGACATGACTGCAGCAGGGGAGAAGGTGGACTACGTATTCCTGTCAGCTGGTATCAACAACCTGACTACTAGGAACAGATCACGAACTGTAAGTCATGCGGAAACAGATATTTGGTCACTAGTAAATGGCTATATTGATGAACTGACAACAGCTCGTGACGTCCTACTTTGTTATAGCCACCATGTGATTATAACCCATCTGATAGGACTTGATTTCACTGCCTATAACATGTGGACTAAGGCTCCTCTCTATGCTGACATTGTTACGGACCAAGTAACAATGAACACAGCGATAAAAGTCATAAACCAAGCCATCACAAGTATAAACAAGGATTATAACCTTATCAGCCCAAGGCTCCATACCACGGTACATTTCAGACTGGGAAACACTGACTTCAATACATACAAACGTTTGTACGATGGACTGCATCCCAAACATGATTTGACTGTGGCATGGGTAAACTGTCTAGCTAAGGTTATCAAGAAATTGTAAGCTAAAATTCAACATCTTGACTTGACCTGCAAAGATAAGGCTAAATATTTTTGAAACGGTGCGGTTAGGGCGGTTATAGTTCTAGGCCCGTCCCAAAGGGGAGACCTGGAACATGACTAGCCCTGCCACACTGTAATGTAAACATAGTTAATTATATAGGCTAGTAAGAAAATTCTCCTATTTCACACAATGATCTTCACAGTGATTTACATAACACCCCCCACATTTAATTTATAATGTATGAGAGCACACAATAATTCTTTATTTTTCGTGTTTATTCTGTTTATATCTTTATTATTTGAATGCTGCACTGTGGCCATAGTTGCCTATACAGTGATGATTAACCAGCAAATATATTGTTGTATTAATTATATTGTATGTTATTGTTTGAGCAGATCTTGTCTGGGTATGTGTTACACTGTGATGAGGGGCATATTGCTGTCTGTGGTGAGTATCGAAGGCACCTCTGATGGTAGGAGAAGAGTTAAACTGTAAATATGACTGAGAAACAAAGAGGGATGGAGATAGCACACTACAATGTAAGAAGTTTATGGCCGATCATCGATTCTGTACATCAGCTGTTAGTAGACTCAACCACGGATATATGTTGTATATCGGAAACATGGTTAACCGAGAACTCACCAACTTATCTAGTCGACCTACCAGGTTATCAATTTTTTAGAAATGATAGAGCATGGTGTGAGGAAGGTACAGATGTGATAAAACAGGGTGGGGGAGTAGGTCTGTATGTAAGTGATAGGGTAAAAAACGACTTTACTAAAACTGCATATTTAAACAGAAGTTGTGCTGACATTGAGATAATATGGATAACTGTTACTTTGCCAAATACTAGACCTATTTTTATTGCCTCAATATACCGACCACCATATGGTAATGTAACTAATTTCTGTAATATCATCAAAGAAAGTATCTTTGATCTAACTATTGACAAAGAAGCTGACATATTCATGCTTGGGGCCTATAACATTGACTATCTAGTGAAAAATACTCCTGAGTATAGAGAGCTACGCTTATTGGAAACAGCACTTGGCATGCATCAGTTGGTCAATGATATAACCCGATATAGTAAAATAAAGGACAGTTGTTTAGACTAAATCCTCACAAATAACACGAACTACATAGCTTTTGGGTTAACTGGTACTCATCTGAGTGACCATCTAGGGATATTTGTAACTAGAAAAAAACCGAAAATGAATTATAACAAAACAGAGTTCCAAGGAAGGTCACCTAGAAATTATAGTAAAGAGCAGTTTGAAAGATCTCTATTGGATTATAACTGGAATGAATTTTATACTATGGTTAACCCAGATGATTTATGGAAAATAATGCACGATGTAATTTGGCAAGGTTTGAATGAAATGTGCCCAATCAAAAACTTTAAGGTTAAGGAATTGTATGAACCCTGGATCACAAACGAGCTATTGGAACTAATCAAAGAAAAGGACAGATTACTCTCTAAGGCTAGGAGAAATAGAACAAATGTAAACTGGGAAAACGCCAAAAATATGAGAAATGCTACAACCAAAGCTGTGAGGAGAGCCCGTGGTAACTACATTAAAGAAACACTGGAACTAAATCAGCAAGATAACAAAAAATTCTGGGCCACACTCTCACAGTTTACCAAAGAAAATAAAAATAAGCAATAATCAACTATCAACCTTAGAGACAAAGATATAGATATAGAACCTACCAAAACTGCTGATTTTATTAATGACTTTTTTTTATTAATATAGGGCCAAACCTTGCCAAAAACTGCAACCAACCCTGGGTAAATGAAGTTGACAACAATCGTAATAAGCTAGAGAAAATAGAAATAACCAGGGAAGAAGTAGTTAAGTTATTGAACCAAATTGACATTCTTAAATCATCTGCCATTGAGGAGCTATGTGGTATTTATGGTTCTAGACTCTGCCTTACAATGCCCTAGATGCATGGGAACCATTTAAACTATTCCCCGAAAAGAACTTTTAGAAATATTCAAAATATAGAGTAGTTGCTGCAATTTCGTGATTTTCGACCATAAGAGACATTGAAACACGAAAGGACTTTAAAGCTTATCGGAAAAAGATGATGATGGCAAGTATCCTGTAAAACTGTAAAGCCTCTAAGCCATGCCTGTCATTTTTATCTCAACAATACTGCTGTCTCAACAACACCCTTTTCAAGTCCACTAGAGGACCAGGTCAGACCGTATGCTCGCCGGGCAGACTACCTGCCTCAACCCATTGTGTGACCAGCCCAGAATCTTTCGATCTATTTATCTGTGTTACTTTTTCATTTGGATATATTTTGTTTATTTTGCTGCCTGTAACGAACACATCGTCAAAACAATTCTGCTTTCTGTATAAGTACTGATGATTACCAAATAACTGGCCGAGCATGAAAACCAGTTTTACAAAAAACTGAGCTCTTCCAGTCAAAATAAAAGACTTAGAAATAAAAAAAATTAAAATGGTCAAACAAATTTGCCTTCCTGAGGAGACCCCTGAAACTAGAAGTAAGGATAACCAAAAAACTAAATCATAAATATTTGTGAAATCCAGTGACAGATAAATTAATTCTAAATCTGAAACAGTCACAGGAGGGGCTTGGTGGCAAAAATCACCTAATGTACGACGAATGCCCCTTTATGTTGATATAATTTGAAAATTATCCTGTGAGGCATGGGATAAATTATTGACCCTATGAGAGAACCCATAAGGCAGATAAATAGTTTGGAATAGAAGAAAAAGAAAAACTTTCAGCCATGAATGATAAATATAAACAAACAGTTTCTACTGATGTGAGTAAGGGGTTTTGCCCATAAACCTCGCAGAATTTAAAATAGTGTCTCCACTGAGACTGCCTGGTCCTTGCAGTATTGGCTGCCATCCATGACTTCTGGTATTTCACGGCCTTCAATTTCAGTTCCTCCAGGGCTGCAATAACAAAAAACAGAAATTGGAGAACATTCAGTCATATTTGGCACCTTTCAGGTGAAAGTCTGGGCAAATAATCAGGAACAATATTGTCCTTACTCTTTACATATTCACCAACAATTTGAATGTTAAAAACAAAACAGAGGCAAAAAGAGCTCTCGAAGCCAACACATGGCAGCTGTATTTCTACTTCGACCTGTATTTAACATGGTCAACACCTGGGTGTTGTCACACTTGAACCCGACTTTGTGGTTCTTCCAATACTCTCCCCACCTAGAAACAGAGACCACAACAGGCCATAACTCTAGGGTATTGATATCAAATTTTTTGGAAAATTCCAAAGGAGGAGGAATAAGATGATGGTCTGAAAGACCACAGCCCGGGTCCAAATGATGACTATTCCAGGGACATGCAAAACAGTCATTGGCCCAGGTACCACCAAACCCAGAAAGGGATGAATCGGTGGAAACTGGAAAATCGAAGAAGGAAAAATCATCAATGATTTTTGCCTTCCCATTGAAAGAAAAAATAAATCTTTCCCATCAGAGGAGATTATCTATCAACCAATCTGGTATACAAGTACTGTCTTCCCAATTTTCCAGGGAATTTGTGATGCTAATCACTCTACGGGTGAAGGTGCGACCTCCCCTCACCACCATGGAGGCATGGCAGAGGAGGCCAGCCAACCTCTGAAGATTCCTCTTGGTACAAGATTTTACGGTTCTGAAATTGCTAATACAGTCCCTGATTTTTTGCGCCCTGCCCTCAGGTAGCCTTAGCTCCATGAGGTTTGTATCAACAACAATGCCCAAATATGTGACACAGGTTGAGGGGTAAATGAATTTCTCAGAAGCAACATGAAAACCCAAGAACTCCAAAAGGGAATTCAAGACTTAAAGACCATGTAGGCATTCAGCTTCTGATGAAGCAACAAGTATAAAATCGTCAATGTAACCATAGATTCTGTTGAATCCACGACGATTCATAAAACGAACAATGAAATTAGTAAATTGTGTAAAAATAAATGGTGAGCATTTAGCTCCAAAACACAGACAATTATCAACTAAAAAATGGTCTTCACCTTCCATATTCCAACAAATACCCAGGAATTTCCGGTCTTGAGGATGAATATTAATTCAATCATAATAATATACAATTGACATCATATATTCGCTTATTAGCGTTCTTCCATATAATCGTCAGAAAAGTAGAGAGATACACATAAAACAGACACCACAAGTACACCACATTAAACAGTACATGGACAATCAATTACAACATAAGCCTTTATCAATTCACATGAATACTTACTTTCCTTGAACCATAAAGATCTTATGATCTTACTAACTTACCAGAGTTCTTCAATATTTATTTTTACCAGTTCCTCCTTTATTCTTGCCTCAAATGTATTCCCCCGAGGTAGGTATTGTGTCTTTAAGGACAGCTTATTCCATATTTTTTCACCTACTAAGAGGGGAGACCTTCAATATTTTTCAGTTCTTGGTCTTCTTATTTTTATCCTCTTCTTACAAGATTGATGGGTGTTAGCTTCAGAACTTTCGAATACATTATTATCATCATCTGTACACCACTTAAAAATCGACATAAGGTGTGTCAGTCATCGGAAATTAATAGGTCTCATTTTACATTTTTCATGCAAGGTTGTAATTTCCATATCCCTTGGTTTCCTAACACTCATAGCAATTCTTAGACTGTGATTTACAACAACTTGTAGTCTTTCTCTATTTCATTTTGTTGTCAACAAATATACAAAATCACAGTATTCGACTATTGGTGTGATCATATGCTTCACAATTCTCAAAGAGACATGCCTGGGCACATAATAACTAAGTTTTCTAAGTTTAAAATTTCTAACATTTGCTTCCTTGATTACCTTTTCAACTTGATCACTTAAATTAAATTTGTTGTCTAATATTATTCCGAGATATCTATAACTTTTAACAGTCTTGAGTACTTTTGAGCCAATAGTTATATTCTTCTCATAATCAGATTTGGAATGGTGACCTACCCACATAATTTTTTATTTATCGCTAATTTGTTAGATATAATCCATTTGTCAACAATCTTTAGGTCATTACTCATTCTGAAGGTGCCTCCAATTGATTTACACTTGAGCCTATTAATATAAGGTCGTCTGCAAAAAAAAACTTTCGTCGAAGTTAAATTTTTCATAATATTATTAATAAAAATAATGAAAAGCAAGGGTCCTAAAACAGACCCTTGCTGTACGCCACAAGTCATCGGTGTTTCTCTTGATAAACATTAACTTTTGTTTTTTGTCGTCTATAACCTAAGTAAGATTTAATCATCAAAATTAGCTCATCATTCATAACTATTTCCTGTAGTTGATTAATTAAAATTACATGATTTACACAATCAAAGGCCTTCCTTAGGTCTAAAAAAACTTAATACATAAACACATTTATTGTCTACGTTTATCAAGATTTCATTGATTACAGAAAAAATAGCTTGTCAAATCTCTTACGTGTTTGATGACAACAGGAGGCGATGGCTGGCCCTGGAGAAGCGGTCGTAGAGTCCGTAGCAGCGGTAATAATCTTTAAGTTATGAGGTAAGATTCGAACATACATAACCATGGAAGATGCTAAATTGATCTACACAATATTGATCAGGGTTGTACTTGAGTATTGCTCCTACATATTTGGATGGGGAATTAAAACAGACCTGGAAAAGCTGTAGAGAATAGAAAATAGGGCCATCAGAACTTTATCGAAAACGTACAATTATACGGCATATAGCCTATGATCCATGGGCGCCGCCATGACGCCCCCCGAGTAGGTGTTCTTCACTAAAGGAGGTGAAAAAGTAGGTGTTCTTCACTAATGGAGGTGCAAAAGAAGTGAGTGATAATTGGGAATTGTCACTTTTCTTGCCTTGCTCACATATGTAAATAAAGTGTTGCATGTAAAAAACATCATGTCCTGGGTTTTAGCATTATATCTTCCTGCTCTGGGATCGGTGTAGAGAGTCAAAGGAATCTTGGTAAAACATTGAAAGGCAGCTGAATTTCGTAAGAACAAATAGCCAGAATACAGGTTTTGTCCCCCGACCACCTAGTGACTGCTTCATGAACTAACAATGGCTCTGTCCCCTATAGAATGCTTGTTGCTGACCTATTACAAAGGAATGGAGTCTGGGATGGGACACTAGAGTAGATAAAGAGTATTAAATATCTTGTTAAAACATTTGTTTACCTGCAAGATGTCCCCATCAAAATTGATTTCCTGACATTTGTAAGTACTTGATTGAAGATCTACTTAAAGCTGGTATAAACCAATTAAGCTCTGTTAATTAATTCTAAAGAGTAAGCCCCACCCACTCGCCTGTCAGGCACACACAGAACAGGGCTTACGGGTACACGTTATTTCAATAGGGTGCATCAGGTGCACAGTGATGCCGCCTCTGACCAATTACCTTAAGCTACACTGGTTCCCATTGAGGCAGTGGTCACTAATGACAACTCTGCTTTCACTGTAGGTCATAGTAATACTGTTAATGTTTTATAAATTTTACACATTCTTATTAAAAACATTCAAAGGCAGCACAGCTTTTATCTTAATTAAGAAAAATCATTATTTCATTTGGCTTAACAACTAATATTCTAATAAACGTTTACAGAAGCGTTCCGTATTTTCCTATGCGGAACACTGTTCCGTACAGCATGTTTACGTTATACGGCGAAACAGTGCATATTTATCATATATACGGCATGTGTATATAGTAAATTCAAGGTTGTACTTGTGGTAGTGGTGGTAATGGCAATGGGGGAGGGGGCGGCACCTATATGTATGGAACTCTTTGTATCATATGTGACTAGATATCTGCATGTGTGTATCTGTATTTTTGTGTTAGTGTACATGTGTCTGTGTGTGTCTATTTATCATTCTAGTTATGTCCCAACACTCCTTCCCCTAAATGAAACAGCTGCACTCACATGGCCCATCTCTAACTTGTTCCGATCCCTACCTAGAAGTGCCCTGTAGTCCCCCCCCCCCCCCAACCTCCCACCTGGCTTATATATATATATATATATATATATATATATATATATATATATATATATATATATATATATATATATATATATATATATATTTAGTAGAAACCGAACGAGAGTTAGACTTGACAATGTTTATGATGGGCAGGTTGTGAATTACTACACGAGGCGTAGCCGAGTGTAGTGAGGAGCAGACCTGACCAGAGTGGCATAGACATTGACCAAGTCTAACTCGAGTTCGGTTTCGTATTTATCCTACCCAGTCTATGCTTTTGTATTACTAAAAGATAAATATTGAGTCAAGGACCAACAGAACTTTTTTCATAGTAGCTGACATTCTGTTCTCTGATTGGTCAATATTGTCATTACTCTAGTGGCATAAAAAACACTTTATGTCACGGCCTGCCACATAAAATTTCCCTATGTTAAGTCTATGGCGGTTTTTTATTAGGGGTAGGATAAATATATATATACCCCCTGAGTGGCTCTGCTGCCGCCCTAACTGGTCGCGACCGCTGCTCTACAGACAGACCCGTTCTCTCACTGTGTGGGTGGGTCTATATCTTAAATAGGATCATCATCAAAACTGATTTCTTTAAAACCATGTATATGATACGTCAATATATCAAACGTTTACACGTGACCTTATGGGCGACCTGATGAGAAAATGCTGGTGGTCGTTTTGTCAATTAGGATCAATATCAGTGCTGGGAATTTGTTCATCAGACGGCGCTGATTGGTGTAAGGTGAGCTTGTTATCGAAGGTTAGGCAATACTCTACTTCTTATAATTATGTAATGCAGCCCTCAGCGTTGGTTGATGCTCGCTTACGCAACTATGATATATTATCCAATAATCTTCGGGCCTGCTTTTCGTTGAAGATATTCAAGAGTCGTTACTTCAAACGCTACATTCTTATTCCTTATCTATCTTTACCAGGGGAATTAGATTTTTGAATAATGTTTATCTTGTTGAATATTGTTAACAACATCTGTGATTTTATTAGGTGATGAATTAAAATGTTGATGGAGGCTGATTGAGCATACTAAATATCGAAAAGTCAACTTTATCCCAGAGTCTAATGAAAAGCCAAGGAGACTAAGGACGTTTCGCGCTGATGCATTGCGACAGGATTCTAGTAACCGTTTCAGGCCACCCCGTGTTTTCAAACAGGACTAAAATGGCACTGATAGGAGACACGAAAAGACAGTTGTTAAGTAATGGGAGTGGAAAGGCAAGTACTGGGAACCGAAGTACATAGTTGTATGTATCTCGTGTTCAGCGTTTTAATAAGTGCTAGTCTGATACTGGCTGGCTTATATTAGAGAGGATTTTTGTATCAAACCCTGTAGTTGGCCCTCAAAATGAAGGACTGTAGATAAACTATTGTTCCCCTAACTTCAGACAAGAAATATAAATAATGACACATTCATAGGGTCACTATAGCCCTATAATTCGAGTCTCTAAATATTCCTCAGCAAAGACTATATTCACATAAAAAAAATAAGGAACTGTAGGCTATATAGAGTATATATATATATGAGGATAAAACATTTAGTATAAGATAGTTATGAAAAGAGTCTAAATAACATACTTCACTATAATGCTATGACTAGACTGGCACGACCCATGTTTCCTTTAGGTCAGTATACCAAATATAGGAAACGGCGACGTGGCGTGATGAATTAGAGAAAAACTCAGATGGATGAGAACATCAACCGTGGTTCCACTATGACAATTAGAAACCAGTGTACCAGTGTACCAAATAAAGCCCATACGTTGTACTAAAATATGGATTCCCATGTTCATGGAAAGTTGAAAAAGAACATACCCATACAGTAATTATCATTAGATTTGGTTAGTCGCATACCTCAGGAAAACTCCCTGAGATTGACATCATGCTAAATTAGTTTCTGAGGTACACATAGATAAATCTCATCATTCGGTATACATGTTAATTACGTCCCAGGATCAGGATATGGGAGAATACCTTCATTAGCACCTCTCAGAGTAAATTAATGCGGCATCTTATCTATGTCCCGGAGATTGCTAGGTGTCATCAAGGGGATTGTCTACTGAGTGAAGCGTGCAGCCTGATAAAGCGAGTATTCAACCAGAATGTCTTAATTTTGCTTAATATTGCTAATGACAAGATATTTTCCAAAATATCTTGTCATAATTTATGTGCTCCTCTACCAAATGTGTAAAAAAAAAAAGAAATATGTAACCTAACCTAACCTTTGGTTCATGTTCAGTCATTCTTTGGAAATTACGATTTGAAAAGTAAAACATGTCACACGTGTTAAATACTGAGCGAAAAATGGAAAATTGTCCGCTACGCATATGGTGTCATATGATACAGTGAGCACTGAGCGAAAACCCCTATTTTACATATGTATACACCCGGCGTATATAGGTATGATTTTGCATAAACAAGGTAGTCCTATTTTCTGACGTGTATACGCTTCATCTATAGGCGTATATAAGTGTCTTCTGTCTTTTTTACCAATTTTTTATTATTATACTTTCAAAACACCATCACTCTGTATGGTTCAGCATGAGTGTGTATATAATAATGCATGCTGTATAAGATGCCGGCGCCGCTTTCACACCCACCGCTTTCACACCTGTCTGCACACAGGCATGGCGCCGTCGACCTTTGGACAATACTCTGATAAAGTGTGTAGGCAGAAGACGTGGGGTCATTCGTTCACACACACTGGGGAAGACAGTGGGGAGCCGGAGGGAGGGGAGGGGGCGGGGGTAGGGTGATCAGGTGGTGAACCTTTTTTTTATTCTTTTTATCAGTATACAAACATGTATATACGCCAAACATATATAACACCGGCTTATATATATTGTGCACAGTCGAGGGACTCAGTGTGTGTGGACAGATGACCCCAAGTCTTCTGCCTACACACTTTATCAGAGTATTGTCCATGGTTTGGCATGTGCTTGACTATGTGCCGACAGGTGTGAAAGTGGTGGTTGTGAAAGCGGCACCAGCATCTGAGGTTTCGGTGGTGGTAGTGGCTTTGGCGGCGGCTGTAAGCCCGACCCCGACTGCAACCCGAGTCTATAACCGCAGTCTTATACAGCATACATTATATACACACTCATGCTGAACCATACAGAGTGATGGTGTTTTGAAGGTATAATCATAAGAAAAACAGTAAAAAAAGGCAAAAGCTTGCTGGGTTTATTATATGTAATTAATGAATTGATACTCATTAGGGTTGTAGAAGGATTTTATAATCAACATGGAATCAACATTTATAATATAACATTGGGTCTTTTTTATACAACAGACTTTGATGACTAATGGCAAATGAAATAAAACAACAGTGGTGTCCCCTAGATGCAGAAACCGGAATCATTCAACAGTGGCATAAATGTAACAAAATCAGGCATATTTATGATATATATCTGACTGCAACATGGGCATATGTATACGTCTGATATGATAGATAAATATGCCTTACACTGCACGAAAACCACAATTTTACATATATATACGCCATCGCGATAACGCACGTATCGGCTGTATAGTGGCTTGTTTATATTTATATACGCCTCTTATCCGCGTCTGCGTTTCGGGCGTCTACGAGACAGTTTCCATGTAGACGCGCGCGACTTGGCTGTTTTTCACGCCTGGCGTATCCAAGATAAAACATACTCTGCACAATATATATAGGCCAGGCGTAGATATGATACCAAGAGGGGTTGTGAGGCTGAGGTAAGATGATTTTAGTAGTTGACTTGGAGTTTGGACAGGGCTCTTATATAGTGGGCCTGGACTCAACATACCTAGAAATGGTGTTTTAAAGTCAAATCTATTAGAAAAAGGGTAAAAAAGACACCATAATGCGGCGTTTATTATATGTAAATAATCAATTTATACTCAATCAGGTTTTATAAAGGTTTTATAAAATAAATTGGTAATATAAGATTGTATTTTTCATATAATATAGACTTGGATGGTTAATGGAAAATGAAATATGCTACCAGTAGTGTCCCCAAGTTGCAAAGATCGGAACTATTGGATGGTGGTGTATATACAACGGAATCAGGCGTATATATGACGTATATAAGACCGCACCATGGACATGTATATACGCCACTAGGTAAGGCGTCTACGAGACGGATAACAGGTCGAACTTCTAGACGCAAAATCCTACTGTTAGACGCGTTTCGGATACATATGTAAAGCGGTAGGTTTCGTGCAGTGTTACATATACAGATGTTTTTCACGCTGTGTGGGGAGCCTGGGAGGGGAGTGGAGGGGAAGGGAGTGGAGGGGGGGATGTTGGGAGGGCGGGTATTCTACCAACAGTTCAGCACAGATGGGTGGTCAGAAATTGAAGGCGGGGGGAGACAGGGTGGCAAACCTTTTATATTTATCAGTTTACATGCATTTATATATATATGCCAAATGTATATGATCGGCGTATATATATGTCACACATAGGATATTTCTTCTCATATACGCTTGACGGAAAATACAGCCATTATGTGTCTGTATACAGAGAAAAACACATTTGTATTTGCTGCATACACTGGCGTAAAATGTGGACATATATATATAAACATGCCAATGTACAATAGATACATGCATTTAGTCGGTGGCGTGCATATGAAATGAGTGGGGGTTTTCGCGCAGTGTATTTTAGTTGGTATTGTAGGCACATGGAATTGAATTCTAATTAAGGATCTAACCGTAAAATGAGATTAGAGTCTAATCAGCACTCTCACATTCAAATTGGGATTCACATTCCCAGGCTAGACTAATCAACTCCTGACTGAAGCCAGAGCGAATTTGAATGAGAACCCATAGTTTTGATTAATGCTGTATTTGTTATTGCATGTGGTATAGATAAATGGACGTAATATATGTATTCTAAGGAAACTTTTATCCCGGTCCGTCTTTTTTTAAGCTGCCCATATGATCCTTTGTGTGAGTGTTGGTTACTAGTTTCCCAATTCAGACTCTGTGATAGTGCTGGGTATCTGCATGTGGAACATAGCTGGAAATTTCTGTGTTTCTTTAATAAGCAATACGTTTATTTCGCTTCTCATTCTTCAATACCAGTCACTTCCGTGGTTCTCTGTTAAATTGCCTTCCTTTCCTTTACCATACATTTATTTCATTTGGTTGTGGTCTCTAGGGTGTTCTGTCTTTTTTTTGTTACTTATTTTAAAAAGTAATAGACCTTGCCTTCTCTAACGCCTAACTGATTCCTACTCTAACACAAGTTTCCATTCTTTGATTTTTTTTCATCATTGCTTCTTGGGTTCATCTGTTATTTCGGCATCCAACATTAACCATTCAAGATTCAAAGTTCATGCACAAGGTCCACATACACTTCACTTTAAACGTGAAATTCTTTGTTTTTGAGTTCATCTGTCATTTTGGCTTTTAACATTTGCGATACAGCATCCGAGATTCATGTACAAACGCAAATCTCTTGGGTGCTGTAAAATTTACTCCATACTATAATGGATAATAAGTCACAGTAGACAAACATATTGAACTAACATAATAGACTAATTATATTGGACAAAGTTAGAAAAATTAATAAGCCTGGGAATGGGCTCAATCCCCGATAATAATTGAAGTCCTCCTATTATCAACAAGGGGATACCACACTCCCTAGAATCCAGTCTGATCATTAAGCAGAAATACCTGTTTACACATCCCATTCTGTGCAAGAACCGCAAGGGAGTATATTTGAGTGAACATTTATTTAAGCGTACCTATACATGTGTAAATTGCCTAGCAGTGCGCCAGCAGAGTCTATGAATAACAACGACAGTGGTATGCCCAAGCCTCTCTGACGCTCACACTGACTACGTCAGACGCCCTGACTTGTGACGTCTAACCCGGATGTGCCCTTCGCATGAACCCCACAGCACCAACATATTCATGACGTCCGAACGTCGCTAAAGGTAACAAGACTGCGTCACACTACTTATTCGCTCTCCAGCTCGAAACTGCTGGAATTTATATGTAATGGCTGTCTTGGTCATATATCTTACTTTTATATGAGGTAGATGCCTTATACATATATGGTCGAATCCCACAAAAGTGGTGCAAATTTGAAAGATTTCGATGGCTAACAATCTGCTTGATAATTATATGATCTATAACTACAGTATTTGTGGATTTTGCAGCAAATTCTATTTCACTAATCAGAGCAAGGGACCTAGATATTTAAATTTTCAGTTAAAGAAATTACCTCGGCCAATGATTAAAACAAAAGCTCTCATAATATAACAGATGATTTATTTCTTGTGTGATATGTTCGTAGAAATATTCGTCGTGAACCACCGAAGTGAAATCTTGTTCATGTGTCAACCATCATATAAACCATCGTAGAGAACTGGAAAATACAGAACAGGTAGCACCTTGACAATAACCAGTTAACTACACTAACTTGTTGAAACTCTGGTAATAATACAACAAGTCTGCTTTAAATATACTCTACTCTTGGATTTGTCACTAATAATACTCATATGGTAGAATATGGTAAAACTACACAGACTTCTTTACTCAGTAGGGTGAAATAATATTCAGACACAAATTTTAATTGTTTGTACACCCTTAAATTACATACTTGAACATGGCTTTAGGCCTTAAATGATATAGAATAGCCTCATTTGGGCTCATAATCTACTCCATATAGGATAATATTCACTTATGTCTTGACTCAATATACTTTTAGGCTCACATCATGGAGCAAGTAGATTTCAAGTAGTCACATGTTCAAACCAAAGTCATCTAATATGGGCCATAAACATATAGTTATCCAAAATATCTTCATTGTCCCCGACCGGCGGGTTGGAGGTAATGCGCGGCAGACCCGTCTTCCCGTTGCTACAGACGCTCTCGAGGCCACGCCCCCACGGCCCCAGGGGCCCCACATGAACACAGACAGCTTCCGCCTCACCAGTCAGACTCCCAACCATTTCTCTATACAGTTTGGCATCACCCAACTTTTTGGAATCATCACTTTTTGTAGTTTGACCCTTCATCACAAGGATTAGCCCTAGGTTTACAATTTTCCATTTTAAACCTTTTCAAGAGTGATTCTAGGTATTTGGTTTCATTCATCTCAACAGTACCATTTTCACATTTGAAATTGATACCTAAAAACCAAGAAAGCTTACCAAGATCTTTCATCTTAAACCATGCATTCAGGGGATGCTCTACTCTCTCTAATGCCTCTTGATCGCTTGCCGCGATTACTATGTCGTCTACCCAAACAACGACAACTACCTTGGAGTTACCTCCAGACTTGCGATAAACGCATGGATCAGCTTGCGATTGGCTGAAACTGTCATCTTTTAGATACATATCTGACATGTGATTTCAGTTTCTACCACTTTGTTTAAGACCATATAGTGATTTGTTTAGTTTGCACACTAAATTTTCACCATTTTTACCTTGAATTTCATAACCTTTCGGTTGCTCTATGTATAGTTCACAATCTATTGGAGCATTCAAATAAGCAGTCTTTACATCCATCTGGTGGACAACCATGTCCTCTTGAACAGCTAGTTGCATCAACACACGAATTGAAGTTAGGCTGGCTGTAGGCGAAATAGTCTCATGATAATCAACATTAGGTACCTGGGAATAGCCTTTTGCTACGAAACGTGCTTTGTATCGTTCATCACTGTGAGGTCCCATTTTAACTGCGTACACCCATCTGCCTCCTACTGTAGTTCTACCCTCAGGTAGTTTGGTAAGTCTAAATGTCTCATTGTCATTTAGTGCTTCGACTTCTGTATCCATGGCTTTTTGCCACTTTGATGCATCTCGACAATTCCTGGCCTCGTCATATGGTTTCGAAACATATACCATGTTATAACAATAGTCTATATTATATAGAAACAGGATTCCTGTGTTGTAAGTTTCCGGATTAGACCAAGGTTTAAACCTCCGGAGAAACGAGTGAGTAATCGGAAACTTACAGACACAGGCATACTGTTTCTTTATTACTATATGTAGTGTTATACACGCACGCCGCCCTGGTGGCGTTTCTTGTAACTAACATATGTAAAAGTTGTCTGGGACTGCTACCAGTTACAGCCCGGTTACAGGAAGTGAAATCTGGTCATGCTTGAATACAACAGTTAACAAGAAGATGAATCTACTTGTCTTTTATTAATCTAAGCCCAGAAGCTTTACAAGATGGTGTCAGAACTGAAGATGTCTTTCATTCATGCCCCAAAAGTGAAGACTGAAATGAAATCTGCCAGGTTTGATGTGTGACACTCAAAGATGCTCTGGGACTTTCTGTGAGTAGGCACTGATTTCTAATAAGTTTGGATCAAACTAGGCCCATCAACTAGCCTAGTCTAGCCTACTACTAACATTACTGTGAACATTGTTGCGTAACCTTTTCGTTCCGTTAGACCTCCCGTTGGTGGTCCGTAGTTCGAAAAAATTTTCTGTGAACATTGATTGCAAAACTATATCCTGAAATATCATAAACATTGACTTTATATGAATGCTGTAGATCTAGTGCCTAGGTCCGTCAGTACATATTGAAGAAAATGGCTACTGCTTCAGTAAAACCACCTGAAATCCTAAAAGTGGAAAGGGGTAACCCATCTCATTCTTGGATCCTATGGAAAAGAAAATTTGAAATCTACCTCAGGGCCACAGGCTCCAATGCAGAGGAGGGTGACAGGAAAATTGGTTTATTACTCCACCACATAGGGGATGAAGGGCTGGACATATTTGACAGTTTTGTTTTCAAGCCCCAAACTGATAACCCCATAGATGGACAACCACCTATCCCAGCAGAGGACCCTAATAATTATGACACAGTCATTGAAAAGTACACTGAGTATTTTGGTAAGAGGGATCCACAACTGTTGCTCAGGGAACAATTCTGGTTTCATCTCAAGAGGGGGGCCTCCCAAACATTGGAGTCATGGGTACTAGCAGTAAAGAAGTTTGCCGCAGAATGTAAATTCCCGAAAGACTATATGGAGCAGGCAGTACGAGACAAGTTAACATTCTCATGTACAGAAGAGTCATCGAAAGCGAAGCTGTATGATGTTGGCGCAGGGCTGACATTGGACAGAACTGTCGAGATCCTGTACCAGAAAGAAACTACTAGATACAAACTCCAAGAGTCGAAGAGTGCGAACATCGATGTAGTGCGCAGCAGGTTCAAGAAAAGCAGCTCAAGCAAGTCAGCAGATAAAAAAGCGAAAACTGGCGACAGAATTAAGTGTGGATATTGTGGAAGTGAGCACATGAAAGGCAAAAAGAACTGTCCTGCAAAAAGTCACACTTGTGAGAAGTGTAAATTAAAGGGTCATTACTCAAAGGTTTGCCGCACGTCTAAATCTCGGGTTTCTCAAGTCGTCGAGGGGGAGAAGGACGATAGTTCCGATGACAATGAATCGCACATATTCATTGGCAGCGTCACGACTAGCCAAGTAAATGTGACGTCATCCAAAACCACTCCAGATGACAAACCGACTGATTCAAGTAAAGGCTGGTATATAAAGCTCAAGGCTGGTCCAGATATCCTATCATGGTACATAGACTCAGGAGCTGAGATATCGGTGATGCCCGACACGCTCTACAAGAAGTCATACGGTGATATTCAGCCAACCAGACGCACACTGTTTGCTACAGGCGAGCATCAATTACAGACACTGGGATGTGCTCGTATGGAGTTAAGACGTGGAGACTCTACAATCCTCAAAGATGTTTATGTAGTAAAAAGCGTTAAGTCGCTACTCCTCGGACAACCCGCAATTGAGAAATTAGGACTGATACCTAACATACCTGGTGCATACAGGATCAGAGCCGTGAACAGTGATAGTCCTAAATTGGACACAAAGGATAAGGTCATCAAAACCTACCCAAAACTCTTCAATGGACTCGGTAAGCTCAAAGGTGAACACACTATTCGACTCAAGGACGACGCAAAACCTTTCTGCCTCTATACCCCACGCAGGGTACCATTGCCTCTTATGAAGAAGGTAGAAGAGGAAATCGCAGCACTTGTGAAGTCAGAAGTGATTGTGCATGTAGATGAGCCGACAGACTGGTGCGCACCTATGGTGGTCGTACCAAAGCCAAACGGGAAAGTACGATTATGTGTGGACTTGACTAAACTCAATGAAGGAGTCAGTCGTGAACTCTATGTGATGAAAAAAAGTAGAAGAGACCCTTGGGAGTATATCAAGTGGGAGTATGTTCTCCAAGCTGGATGCTAATTCCGGCTTCCACCAAGTGTTACTGACCGATGAAAGTGCGAAGCTTACAACATTCATAACACCTTTTGGTAGATATATGTTCAGACGGCTACCCTACGGAATCTCATCCGCACCTGAGCACTTCCAAAAGCGAATGGACAGAGAACTGACAGGCCTACAAGGAGTGTTGTGTCACATGGATGATATCCTCGTGATCGGCAAAGACAAACAAGAGCACGATGAACGTCTAACTACAGTACTGAACCGGCTGCAAGACAGCAGGATCACTTTAAACAAGGACAAGTGTGTCTTCGCCTCAAACAAACTTCACTACCTTGGTCAGGTGATAGATGTAGAAGGAATCAAGAAAGACCCAGCGAAGGTCAAAGCGATCATTGATATGCCTGAGCCCAAAGATGTCCCAGATGTCAGACGATTCCTTGGCATGGTCAACCAGCAAATGAAGTTCCTAGAGAATCTTGCGGAAGTAACAAAACCTATCAGAGATCTCCTTAAAAAGGATTCCGAATGGACTTGGGATCTCCCACAAAAAGCAGCGTTCAACAAACTGAAGCAAATGCTGGCTTCCAACAAAGCCCTTGCTTTATACGCCCCGGAAAAAGAGACAATCATATCTGCAGATGCAAGTAGTTATGGTGTAGGGGCCGTGTTCAGACAACGCCAGAAAGATGGGAATCTCAAGGCAGTTGCTTATGCCAGTAGATCAATGACAAAGACGGAGGGCAGATATGCTCAAATTGAGAAAGAAGCATTGGCGACCACATGGGCACTTGAACACTGGAGCGATCTCCTTATTGGCATGAAGTTTCATGTGGAAACCGACCATAAGCCGTTAGTGCCACTATTCTCAACCAAATTGATCGACGAACTACCAATCAGGATCCAACGATTCAGACTCAGACTGATGAGATTTGACTTCACAATCAGTCATGTTCCTGGAAAACTCCTAACCACAGCAGATGCTCTCTCGCGGGCACCACATGAAGAGTCAAGAAGCGATCAGCAAGCAGTGGATCTTCAACATGAAGTTGAGGCATATGTGAATGCTGTCATGGTATGCCTTCCAGCATCGGATAAACGTCTAGATAAGATCCGCCAAGCACTAAAAGAGGATGAGACACTGAGTGTTGTCATACACCATGTAGAACATGGATGGCCAGAAGCTAGACGTGACATATCTGGTCCACTTGTGAAATACTGGACTGAAAGAGGGAACCTCTCTCTACATATAGGGTTACTACTACGTGGTAGACAACTCATTGTGCCAGCTTGCCTGAGAGTTGATGTCTTACGAAAACTGCATGATGGTCACCAAGGACTAACCAAGACTAGAGCCAATGTCAGCTCCTCAGTATGGTGGCCTGGAATAACCAAAGATGTTGAGAAGACAGTGAAAAATTGTGTCACTTGTGAGAAGCATAGGAGAGAACGGGTCAAACCTATGAAAGGAACAGAATTCCCTGAACGTCCAAGAGTGGCAGCCGATTTTTTCTATCATAAAGGGCTGACATACCTACTTCTCGTTGACTATTACTCAAGAGACATTGAGGTATGTCAAGTGACTAAAAATGTTGATTCGGCTGAGACCATCGCTAAAATGAAGAGGATGTTATTACCATCAAGGCATACCTGATATTCTGTTTAGTGATAATGGACCACAGTTCGCGTCAGCAGAGTTCAAACGCTTTGCAGATCACTACAAATTTGAACACCTTACATCATCTCCGAGATATCCTCAGTCAAATGGTGAGGTAGAGAGAACTGTTCAAACCATGAAGGCAATCTTGAACAAGACAGATGATGAATACCTTGGCCTTCTCTCATACAGGAATACACCACTGCAAAATGGATTTTCACCAGCCCAGCTCAACATCGGGCGTAAGTTGAAAACCAGAGTTCCAATTCACCCGGATGAACTGAGACCCTGCACACCTGATGCCGATCTTGTCAGGAGGAGAGAGAGAGACTATAGGAAACAAATGCGTATCAACTATGATCGTCGTCACAGAGCCACTGAAGCCAATGAGTTATCGCCTGGAGAAAGAGCATGGCTTCCAGACCTGAAAGTGAAAGGAAGGGTTGTTGGCAAAGCACAGAGCCCTAGGTCATATATCATATCAACACCAAATGGACTAGTGAGACGGAATCGACGGATGACCAGAAACCTAGGCCCTGGTCCCAATATACCACCAGTTCACCAGAGTGATCCAGCCACAACTACAACAGTGGTTACACCAACTATTACTCGTCCACAACCTGTGGAGATCACTGATGCCCATCCAGTGGTCACTCCACCAACTCCTGATCGAGGTGCCACCCCTAGCGTACCTGATCCGGAACCGAGAAGATCTAAGCGACAGAGATCTGCTCCTAAAAGACTGATAGAAGAATACTAATGACTCTTCTCTTTCAGATTACTTATTATATTACTTTATAAGTTAGAAAGCATTTAAAGTTACCAAAGAACATTTGATCATATTATTTCATATTCAAAGACAATGAACAGTCCATTTACTTACAGAGACTTTCATATACATATTGACTAACAAGAGACTTATAGAGTTACTAGTATATCATAGAGTTATCTCATATATGAAAAACTTTGAGAAATAGTATTATCTAAACGATAACTCTCTTGCAAAGGGAGATGTAGTATTATACACGCACGCCGCCCTGGTGGCGTTTCTTGTAACTAACATATGTAAAAGTTGTCTGGGACTGCTACCAGTTACAGCCTGGTTACAGGAAGTGAAATCTGGTCATGCTTGAATACAACAGTTAACAAGAAGATGAATCTACTTGTCTTTTATTAATCTAAGCCCAGAAGCTTTACAAGACTATATGTCTCAAAAACACAAAGATATTTACTGTATTTAAGCCATAGGAGCCATTTTAAATATGATTTGGGCAAACAACACTCCTACCGTAACGTGCATTACACCCCCACCTTCAAATAGCCTCTAGTACTGTCAGCTCTCACTAGATGGCATTTCCCTGCTTCAAACCACTCTCCCAGCAGATCTTTTGTGGCGTTTGTTCTTACTTATCTCAGCTCCAACCCAATGACTGCATTCAATTTAAACCACCACACAGATCTGATAACCGTACTATGACTTTGTACAAAAGGTGGGTTGGTGCAGAGATACAACAGCAGAGGAAGTAAGGCTCAGAATCTATGCTCAGAGAGTGGCTTCAAAGTCTGACGTCATCATTGCCAACGTCGCAACTCACGGCAGCTATAGACCCTCTTCACACTGGCGCCATCTTGTAATGGCCGCCTTTGTACCTCAATCCAAAACGAGACGAGCCCTCTCCACTCAGTCCTGATCAATGATAAAAATACTAGTGTTTCTCTAACTTGAAAGCTGGAAATCGCTAGATCACATCTACACTAATCGGCCGATTTGTGTAAACAATACATTGTTAGAAAGCTGAGACTTAGGCCTATCTGTTGGGATATACATAATATATCTGTGTTAAGGATAAAATTTCCTGTCATAGAATGAAAATCTGAATTGTTTAAATGAAAAACATTAAAACATGTTACTTTCCACACTATCAACATGCATTACGTTCAGATTCATATATCAAGAATAACAACATCTAACTCAAGTCACTGATCAATCAAAACACTGATCACTCAATACACTAATCACTCAAATCACTGGAAGGAGATGAACACTTTTTATTATGGACTGCGGAGAGCTGTGGCCACCACTCTTATCAAACTAGATCTAGGACAAGGCTGCTAGTGAGGCTATGACTAATCAGTTTGACAAGGGTAGCAAGACCATAGCATGATTCTAACTGGAAGTCTGTGAGTACACATAAATTATGATATTTACACTATTTCTTTGTTTGCAATATGTATTTGATTAGGATTATATGTATTCGTCTGTGTAGGCCTATATCTACTGTATCATGATATATCGCGGTGCTGATTGTCGAATCGACGTGCCGATTTTTTCCGGCCGCCATTATCCATCCGCTAAGACCTTAGGCGTAACGTGCATTACTCCTCGGCAGTGCCAAAACCGAAGTTACCGTATATATAGCAACATGCTGTATTTACGTTAGTTACGGCAGTAGGTATATAGTAATGTATTTTACCTCAATTACAAAATCCTCCAGATGAGGTGGTGGTTTACGACTCCTTTTGGGGAACCTATGCCTTTCACCTTCATTTGCCTGTGCACCTTCCTGGTTTTCACCTCCAGGTTTTTCACCATTCTGGTCAGGATTTTCATTTACACCTTGGGGTTGGGGTACTGGTACATCATGTACTATGGGCTTACCTACTCCTTGGAGTTCTACATAGTCATCATTTTCATTGACTGATTCATTTTTATCACTTTGCACATCATTTTTGACAATGAACTTGACACACCTGACTCTCTGGATTACACCTGTGTTTGGGAAGTACACTAGATAAGCTGGACTTCCCTTGTTGTACCCTACAAAAATACCTTTTACGCTTCTATCATCAAGTTTCTTGGGGTTTCGGACAGAGGCTTAACAAGTGGAACCGAAAATGTGCATACCACTAAGATCTGGCTTCTCCCCTGTAAGCGCTTCAATGGGGTCTTCCCAATTCTCGGATTGAAACCTGTTCCTGATGTATACTGAATACATAACGGCATATGTCCATAATTCTTTCGGTAACTTATTTTCTGAAATCAAGCATCTCGCCATTTCAAATACTGTACGCCACGATCTCTCCACAGTGCCATTCTGGTGTGGAGAATATGGAGCAGTTCTTTCATGCTTAATTTGATTCCTGACTAAAAGGTTTTCAAACTTGGCAGAATTCACCTCCATTATCTGACCTTACACATTTCACTTTCCCATAGGGAGATATATCAGCTAAGAATCTTTCTGTTGCCTTTACTGTATCAGATTTTTCTTTTAAGAAATAAACCATGTTTACACCAGCATAATCATCTAGAAATGACAGAGTGTACCTGAACCCTTCCTTTGTTGCTGGGGTGATAGGACCAGCTAAGTCACAGTACATTACCTCTAGTGGGGCAGTGGCTCTTTTGTCTGCCTCCCTGTTTCTAGACTGAGTCATTTTACTCTTTATACATGTCTCACAATCCTCTATACAATATTCTATGCCATTCTCCCACTGTGTGGGATTGAATTTTATACACTCTCAGCTTTGTTCAAGTAGTACAGTCTACCTTCTTTCTCTATCTTGAAACAAGTACCATCTGGTGCTTCTAATTCTGCAGACCCTGGACCAAATTTCACACTTACTCCTTTCTCAGTGGCTGCATGCATGAGAAGATATCTTGTTGGTAAGTTGAAACATACAAAACATTTTTCAGGAGTTTACCTTGGTCATCTTGTAACAGTAAACTGGCTTGACCTTTGTCTTTTGCAATACCGTTCATCCGGCTACCGTCTGCGAGTTCAAAGAAATGATTTTCTGCAAGAAAATTCTCATCAAAACTATCAAATTTAGTTTTATCAGTGACAATATGTGCAGTTGGACCACAGTCGACTAACAACTTGTATCAGCTAGACTGGTTTGAATTACATACATCTGTATAGTCAACACTAACCTTGAAAGTAAATGCATGACCTAGATTTGAATCATCAGTCTTACTGTTCGCCAACTTTGCAGAGTCTTTCTTTCTGCATTGCTTTGTGTAATGAGTGTTAGTTTTACAATGACTACACCACTTTTTCTTTTTCTCTGGACACTAGTATGCTTTATGCCCAAGTTTACTACAGTTATAGCATTTTACATCTTTGCTACTCCAGTTCTCACTTTTCATTACACTGTCACTTTCTGACTTGTGTCTGCTCTGTTCCTCTTGTGAACGCAAGGCTACTTTTAAGTCTTTCTGTTCCATTGGCAGTTCACGCTGCGCAATTATTGTATTGAACGTGTCATATTCGGACGGCAGGCCCTTCAGGATCATAGCGATCAACAATTAGTCACTGACTTGTTCTCCTGCCTCCTTGAGTGAATTTGCTGCAGTTTCTGCCCTAATCATATAGTCAGTGATACTTTCTGCAGATTTTAATTTTAAAGATGTCAGTTCAGTGTACAAGTCTATGATTCTGGCTTTACTTTTCCCTTTGTAGTGGCTATTCAAAATAGCTAGTGCCTTCCTACCTTAATCTCTGGCATCTCTGATAATGAGTGACAGACTTCTATCATCCAGAAACTGGACTAACTCACCAAATGCCTTGGCCTTCTGATCAGCTCTTGGGGCTGTCTCTCCATCTACAGCTGGCAGGATGGTGGCAAGGAGATCATGGCTTCTCATGTAGCCAAGAAATCTCACCTCCCAGTCGTGACTGATTCTTGATAGAGGATTCACTCAATTTGTCATTAGAAGAAATATATTAAACACAACTTCTTTTTCTCCTAGATTTTAGTTTTCTAGTACTCATATGGCACCCACAGGAAGCACACTAGCTTTATTCATAAGCAGCAAACGTTGTGTACATTGATACCAGATACAACAGGCTGTTTTAATACTATATCTTACCCACAGAGGGCTGCACTGTACCTATATAGGAGTGGCTACTATAGTGAGTTTAAAAACATCAACACAGAAGTGTAAATTTATGTTTTTAAACTATGTGAATCTACGCAAATATATTGACAGAGATATATGTAATTTCACGTATATTGTAGGTAATTTATGTTTTTAGAAACGGAAATCTACATATTTATATGAATATGAAACCCTGCGTCAGCGGACACCCTTCGTTCTGGGCCAAAGTGTCTGCTTACGCGGGGTGTCCGCTTATGCGGGGTTTTCAAGTTTCCGCCAGTCCAACAAGCAAGTGTTATATGTCAATATGTAGGGGAGATGGAAGCGATGATAGATTTTAAATCATTTTTTCAATATCTTAATTGGGTCCGAAGTTATTAAACTTTGAATTACAAATTTTTTTTCTATGAATATACTCACGCACATTTATAAAAAACAAAAATGAATCTATTTTTGTTAGGGTGTTCATCAGAGGTGTCCCCTTACATGGGGTTTTAGGCCTTTTCGTACCGAAATAACTGCGGGGTGTCCGCTTACGCGGGGTTAAATTAAATATCTAATAGAGGGAAAAATTTTCATTCCGAGCAAAAGTGTCTGCTTACGCGGGGTCACCACTTACACGGGGTGTCCGTTAGCTGGGGTTCTACTGTATGTATTTCTTTATCTCTGATACCTTTATTTGTATTCCCATGAAATTTTTCTCATGTTTTTTAAAGGGAGGTATTTACTGGATCTACCAATGAAGATTCAGGCACCATTAGGTCTTAACATAATGGATAGTAGGTTCGGATGATAGAAACCAACAAATGCTCCCTGAAAAAAATCCACAGTCGGACCTCACACACCTCCATAAGGGAGAGTGGAAAGTGTTAAACCCACATGTCCTTAGATATTCATCATCCATCTAATGACAAACATGTGACTCGACTGATATTAATGTCAAAACCACATACCTGAAGAAAGGTGTGGTGCCACCCAACTGACAAACTTACCTAAAATTGGATAACTGCAGTGGCAAAAAGATCAGCCAATCAAAGCCTGAATGATATTAATGATAATCGAAACTGGTGGTATGTTAATTTTGGTACAGTACATACCCTCCTCAAGAAGCAAAACAAAATTGACAGAAACTACTGTCATGCTATCTAGTGAATTGATGGATATAAACGTTTTTGCACTACATGAATTTACGTAAAATTACCCCAAGCTGCAAAACATTCTACAGACAAGGTAAACCTTCCCCAAGATTTCTCAGTTCGAGTCAACTATTTTGGGCAAGATGTTCTCCTTTGCGTGGAAGGTGCTTATTAGGTAAGTGTTTTCCTGCCCCCCTTCCTTGCTTTGTTTGTCCTTTGTTTTGTGGAGGAGCCCCTGTGCCTAAACTCATTGAGTTTTTGTTTGGCATGTTTTTCGTAGTCTCTTGAGTCACAGTAGTTGAGTAAGGTATGCTTCTTTTCTGAGCTGGTGGGTGGGCCGAGTCATATCTGAGGTACATTTTTCGGTTCGTGGGTTTCAGATTGAGGTCCCTTTTTAAGTGCCCCTCCTCCGTTTTGCTGATCATTGTGTCCAGAAATGCCACATTGTCTAGTGAAATTTCGATGGTGAACTTCATTGTCTTGTGATACATGTTCAACCATTTGTGCTGTTTTCACAAAATTGATGGTATCAAGATGAACCAAAGGAAGTATCTTTGAAATTCGGAATGTTAGACTGTAAACCGAGGGGGACACCTAGTGAACAGGAGTTGGTTTTCAAAGATGATGTAGAATCATTGGATTCTTCACTTTACAGACAGGCCATTGGTAGTTTGATTTATCTCATGGTTTGTACAAGGCCTGACATTTCTTTCATCGTGTCCAGATTATCACAGGACTGTGAAAACCCAACAACTGGGCAATAGACTGTGGTAAAACATGTTTTTCGTTATTTGAAGGGAACAATGGAACACAAACTTTAATTTCGCAAAGATGATGACGGGTTAATCCTATTTTTTTTTTTTGAAACTTTTATTTATACTGGGATCATACTCAGCTATTACAGCTGTTTTCAACGTATGCCCAGATATGCAACATATTCCGGTATACAGTTGGTATAGATAGTTTTCATGCGGAACTTATGTGTGCAACTTATGTACAATAATTTATGATAAATACAAAGAAATACAAGGAAGAAACGAGCTCACGGGTCTTACTCTGAAATTGTCATTGAATCAAATTATCAATATACATAAGTATGGAAGTATTTCAACTTGTAATACAATAAGCCATGAATGAGTAGTTTTTGTGGTACCATTTTTTTGTGGACGGGAGTTGATGACTACAGGGGATTTTCGAGAAGTCTGTGTTGGTAATATCATGGGATTTTAGTTACTAAGTACCGCTTCTGGAGTATTTTAAAATGTTCTATGGTATCCATATTTCTAATTTCAGGATTTAGGCTGTTCCATAGTCTAGCACCATAGTACATAACATTTCTAGTGTAAGTAGTTATATGTTGGGTATTAAGTTTGAGAAGTGGTGCCTCACTTGCTCTAGTACTTCTCGTTGGCTCCTGCAGTAACTCTTTTTATCTCGATTTTATATACATAAAGTTTAGTACATGAGTGTCCCTGCGATCCTCAAAGTATGGTTATTGTAGTGAATGGTGTAACGTGGTAACATAAGTAAGTGGGTTGGCCTTCAAAATTATTCTCAGGGCTGCATTTTGGAGCTTTTGAATTTTGTATCGCTCAGTAAGATTAGTGTTTCCATATAAGATGTCTCCATAATCAATTATTGGTAGAGGTATAGTTTTATAGATTCTCATTCCTGATACCTGTAGGAGGGCACCCACTGAAGTATTTTGTTGTTTGATGTCAGATTGCAATCCTCGTGTACATGTTTTTTTAGACTTCGGCTTGTGCCATACAAAACTGATTTAGTTTTTTTTGGTATTTATTGTTAATTTATTCCCTGAACACCAGCGTTGGATATTATTTAAATCGTCTTGCATTGCTTCACAAATGTTTCGAGGACTGTTCCCTGATCTAAATAAAACAGTATCGTCAGCGTAGAGTAGACTGTGGTTGTCCTCCTGGCCCATATCCCCCCAAGAATAAACTCAATATCATTTATGTATATGATAAACAACATTGGACCAAGAATGGACCCCTGTGGGAGACCACATATGATCCAGTCTTGGTCCGATCCGACTGCATTTGCGTAGGTTGATTGTGATCCTTGATGTTAGTAGTTTTGGAACCAATCTAGATTTTTTCCGGAAATTCCCATTTTTACTAATTTCTTGATAAGTATTTCAAGATTTATGGTATCAAATGCCTTTTTAGTCGATATAAGTACATACAATAAATTTGTTCATATTTATAGCCTCAAAGATAAAAGAAGTCAGGTTTGTGACAGTGCTAATTGTAGAACAATTTCTCCGAAAACCATATTGAATTTTAGCATCCATGATATTCATTGTATGTCTATGTACTATTTTTTCCATTATTTTTCCTGGTAATGGGAGGAGGGAGTTGAGCCTTAGGTTGTTTACCTCCGTACTATTCCATTCCTTTTTTAACGGCACTATATCCATGATTTCTTTTGTCTCTTATATTATCCATTTAGTAATATGTACATCCAGTTCATTGTCATAATTGTCTTAATAACAAATAACAGAACATTGCCCGCTGCTCTCCTAACCTCAACCAGCCTTTACATCAAGCAACTTACAACTATACATATAACCCGTATTGGCTTTCATGGCCATGAGAATGAGATACAGTTGTTCCAATAAACAAGTTTGATTTCCTAAATAAAGTACAATGAACAGAAAGACGGTATGTTCTATATCAGTTAAACTATAATATTTGTTTGCAATAATGAATTTGTTTATCATATAATCAGTTTCGGTGGCTACAAAAGTGTATTAGCCACATGTATCGACAATACACTACCGTAGGACATGGTTAGTTGAAAATCAATTCTCTTGGTTTCCCCACCAGGGCCCTGTTTTTTAGTCACGACATCGCAAGTCTACGATCGGCTGAGATCGGATCAAGATTTTACGCGTGTTTTCAAGACACAAGATGGCGGGTGTGCTATAGACACGGTCGTAAGTTGAATCGAACTATCTTGGCGAGATGTATCGGAAGTTAAGACAAGTATTCACCTCTTGCACATAAGTGTGGCGCTGCTGTAGCAGAGAGAATGTTTTGCGCTGGTTGCATGTGGCTAGCCACCGCTTGCCAGAAACCAGCCACACACTGGCAAATCGAAAACGAGGCAAGCCCTCACCTGTATCGGCAGCATGGCTTCAGTCCCATAAGCACAGAGTAACTGGAGAAGTGTAAATCGTTGTTATATCGTGAATAACAGGCCGATTTTTATAAATAAAATATTGTTAGAAAGCTAACATTTGGGCCTATTTGTTGGTATAATATCATATACCTATGTTTTGGCTAAGATTTCCAGTCCCAGATTGAACATCCAGATTATTTTGGTAAAAAAAAACATAAGCATGTTACCTTCCTGTTTTCACAGCGATTTAATGAAAAATCTATCATGATAACATATAGAAATAAACATCCCATCCTTTTAGGCATTTCAAGACGATTAAAATGATACCTATATTGCCAGGTTGTGATAGATATTTCCTGAGATAATGGAGCATTGGGTCTAACAGTATTAGATTGTGTGAGGCACTATATATGTACCTTGGAACAAAAAACTTATTTTCTAACTTGAAAAAATGTGAATTACTCTGGCTTTGTGTATAACAGGCTGATCTTTTTAAATAAAGCATTTTTAGAAAGCTAAGACTCTGGTCTATTTGTTGGTATACATATCATACACCTATGTTTTGGCTAAGATTTCCTGTTATAGCTTCAAAACTGAGATTTTTGCTGTCAAATTCCCAAATCTCCTGACAAATAACTGATACATTATTAGTTCAATACCTCAGGAAATATCTATCACAACCTGGTAATATTGGTATCATTTTAATCATCTTGAAATGCCTAATAAGATAGGATGTTTATTTCTGTAGGTCATTGCGATAGATTTTCATTAAATCACTGTGAAAACAGGAAGGTAAAATGTTTTAGTGTTTTTTACATAAACAATTGCGATGTTTAATCTCTGATTGAAAATCTAATACATATCACAGGTATTTTGTATATATATCCACAGATAGGCCCAAGTCTCAGGTTTCTAACAATGTATTGTTTATAAAAATCGGCCGATTATTTATTACGTGAGAGCGATTTCCATCTTTCAAGTTAGAAAAACACTAGGTTTTTATCAATAGTCTGGACTGAGTGGAGAGGGCTCGCCTCGTTTTCGTTCGATCTACTTAGGCGGCCATTACAAGATGGCGCCAGTGTGAAGAGGGTCTATAGAACTGTCTTAGGTTCTATAATACGTCACTGTGTATTTTCTGTGCTTCCCTTACGAATTAAGCAATGAAATTTTAACACGAGTAAGGGATATAAGTATCCTATAATCGTACCAAATATGAAGAAGATCGACTTCTTCGTCCCGAAGTTATCGGCATTTGAAGTTCGTCATAGCAATCATCTGCCAGTCACCCTCCCACCTCCCGATACATAGTCAATGTCAAGGTCGCTGCATAAATTAGCGGAGGTGTTAAAAAAATACACTGGCCTCCAGAGCAGATGATTACTATGACGAAACTCAAATGCCGATAACTTCGGAACGGTGAGAGAAATCTTCTTCATATTTAGTTCGATTATAGGTAATATGTATACCTTACACATGATAAAATTTCATTGCTTAATTCCAAAGGGAAGTGAAGTTGCGCATTCGCTACGACATGTCCAGAGTGGTCTTAGAGATACGACACTTATAGCCCCCATTTCCGCTCCATTGGCCACCGACTGTCGTGACTATAGCACACCTTTTAGCTCCCTAATAGGGGGCACCCACCTACCACGATAGGTCACGACATGCTTCCCGATCGCTACGATTTGAAATGCGGAAATCGTGACCTATCGGGAGGTCCCCGATAGGTCCAATAGTTTGAAATCGTAGAGCGTGGCAATGCCTTGGGAGGACCAATAACATAAACTATGGTCACGATAGCTCCACGACGAAACCAGCGGCTGCTACAATACCCTACGACAGGCTACGAAATTTCCAACATGTTGGAAAAAATCGGGACCTCTACGATTGGCGTTTTCATCGCAGCCTATCGTGAGCTGTCGTAGACGGAATCGCAGAAACCTGTCCCACCTACCACGATTTTGCCAGACCTCACGCTATAATCGGAATGGTGTCTGGAAGGGCGTCGTAAGGTCAATCGGGACCAGAATCGTGGTAGGTGGGAGCAGGCTTTAAGTGTCGTATCTTCACTAAGTGTCGTACCCACTCTACGATCGTGGCTCTCTAGCACACTGACGGCAGACGGCAGATACCAACTAGATGCACAATTATCACCTTGTTTGCGTACGGGTCTAACAGTTCCCTCGCTATGATATATTCGTCAATCAGCAATTCAACAAGGATACCAATGTCAGGTGAGACTGCTTTTACCGATCTATTTGAGTCTTTTACAGTTAGGCTATTTATTCCTGCTATTATTACTGCATAGTCCACCTTTGGTGTTCCTCGTGGATAGTTCTTAATAAAAGAAAGCACCGACCTTCTGATGGTTGCCCCCGCCTTGTGGGATGAGCCGTGACCGTGTGAGAGTTCATAAATGAATCACATTCTTGTTTGAGGTGTTTTTCCAACTTATAACCTCTAGAGTCCGAGATGAATTCTTCATTTTAGGGATATTCTTCAGTCGTCAGTATTGTCTCTCTTGAAAACGTTCAAGAAGCTGTCCTAGGCGATTTTCCCCGGTGTTGGTCGTTTGCTTTATCTCACTTCTCTTTCTCAGTGAGATTCTGCAGCCGTAGAACTGGTCGCCGGTGGCTTCGTAGAGGTGACCTTTGTATTTTCGTAGTTTGTCCAGAAGATATGGGTTCTGAGTGAATTTGGCTTAGATAATATTTTCCATTTTTGATTCCTTATTCCTATTCCATTCTGGAGTGTTCTTTTACGTTTTTATGGAAGGCGTACGCCGCCACAAAAGCCGCTTCCACCGATTGGAATTTTCCCAACTTCATTTCTACTAGTAGTGGGTACATATTAGACATGAAAGCATAGTGTCCCTGGAATGCGTACCCATCAGACGTTTTTTGGATTTTCACTTTTTCCAGACATTTCGTGTGGAAGGTTGAGAAGCTGGTTTTCATTATATGTTTTGTTATTCACTTGAATCGTTGAGCCTTTTATGATTTTCTCCTCTATTGCTTTAGCAGCTATTTCCCGAAGGTCCTGCTTTAAGCGATTTTCCTCAGGGGAAAGATCGTTGTCAATGTGTAGTTGTTTGTATTGTTCCTTTCCCTTCAGGTTATGGACATGCAAGAAAAAGTTCACTTTTCTGATACGTATTTTATAGTTTGATCATGATGGGACGAGGTTTGATTGGTTTCTTGCCTTGGTCAGGGGGCGATTTGCCATTCGGTAATATGCTGCTAAACTTTACGTTCGGTAACTTACTCCTATTTCTTCAAGGAGCTTGTTACAATCTTGTTTTACACTCTTTCCCGACTATTGCAGACCTTCAATGATAAGGTTACACTTCTTTTTTTCGTCCTTTAGGCTTTTTACTTCTGCTCTTAGCTCTTTAAACTCTTCTATTTCTGCATCATGTAGTTCCAGTGTTACAGTATGTTGATCTAGTTGGCTTGCCATAGCGCTGACTTCATCACACATAGATTTGTTTGAGTTAATGAGTTTTTCCAAGTTTTCATTGATCGTGTCAAGTGATGTACTTGAGGAATCTTTGTAGCCTTTTAGGTCTTTTTTTACATGTCAAGGTTTTGACACATCGTCTGGAGTAAATCCCAGACTTCGTTTATGGATTTACCTGGCTTCTTTGTATCTCCTTTGGTCATCATATTTGCACTCCGTGTTACCGGTGAGCTCATTGTTTTTTCTTCTTGTGTTTTTGCTTTTCCAGTCAGAGGCATAGTTTAGTTAAATTGCCAGGGTTTATCAGGGTATCTTCATACCTGTTTTACCATTTAGTGTATTGCATAGATATTCCTCAATCTTGATATTTTAGACCTTTACCTGCTCTGCTCGTTACACACGTCCGACTGCTACATGCTTCTACTCCAGCTTACAGGCTACACAGATGCTGATTGGACAGGTTCTAGTGTTAGAATTCGTACCTCTGGGTACTGTTTTAAGTTGACTACTGCAGCTTTGTTGTAGCATGGAAGAGCAAGAAACAAACTGTTGCGGCTGAATATGTAGCAGTTTCTTGTGCGACTCAGGAAGATCTATTTCTGAATCAGTTGATCCAAGAGATGTGTGGTATCAGACATGAAGTGTCACTATTTTGTGACAACCAGGGAATAATTTCATTATAAACTGGGCAAAAATGATTTCAATGCCTACGGCAGGTTGTACGATGGGTTGCACCCAAATGATGATACACTGAACACTTGGTCTAAATGTCTATCTACAATTATAAAACTATTGTAAAGATCTGACGCAAGACTCTACTCTAATCTGGGCTTGTTCTGAAAGTTGGTAGATTTATTGACAAACACAAATCGCAGGGTTGTTTTTTCTCTTCTGCTCCCCCATTGACAGCACTCAGACCCGTCCCAAAGGGGAGACCTGAGGGGGATCATGGTTGACTGCCCAGATGCCAACCTGTCTTGGTTACCTCCCTGGCTTTGAGTTTATAAGAATGGACAGAAACTGGAAAGAGCCAGGCAAGATTAAACTAGGAGGAGGTGTGGGTATTTATATTAAACAGGGGCTGGACTATGATTTACAAACTATTGACAAACATAACTATAGCAGGGCAGAGATAGAATCACTATGGAAAAAGTTAACAATACCAAACATTAGGCCTATCTATATAGCTTCTGTATATCGTCCCCCAAGAGGAAATATCAATGAATTCATATCCCAACTTAAGGCTGATCTTCATGAACTAGATGGAAACAAAATGTAGACATCTTTATCCTAGGAGACTTAGGTTGGGTATCCACCAACTGATAAGAAATATAACCCGCTACAGTGATGTAAAAGATAGTTGTTTGGATCTGATTTTAACAAACAACGCAAACTATACAGAGTCAGGTATAATGGAAGCACACATCAGTGACCACCTCTGCATATTCGTAATTACAAAAAAGGTCAAAATTGTCCGATACAAGATACATTTCAAAGGAAGGTCTGCAAAAAAATATAATAAGTTTGATTTTCAAACTAGACTAAAAGAACTAATTTGGGAAAACTTTTATAACAGTTCGAACCCAGATGAACTCTGAGATATTATGTTAGCTAACATAACAACAACTCTTGATAAGATGTGTCCTATTAAAAATTACTTCATCAACGAGATACGGGAACCTTGGTTATCGAATGAGATTCTTGAACAAATTAAAGACAAAGATAGATTATTAAGGATAGCACACCATCATAGGACATCTAAAAACTGGATAAGAGCTAAACGGGCCTGAAATGAAACAAATAAGATAATAAAAAGAGCCAGATATGATTTTATCAAAGAAAAGTTAGACAGACATCAAAACAATAATAAAAGATTTTGGTCCGTGACCTCGCACTTCACCAAGGATAACCCTAAACGGAATAATACTATTAAACTAAAAAATGAAAAAGGTGATATCTCTAAAACCGAAACTGCAGACTACATATAAACACATTTTTTTCTGAAATCGGACCAACGTTGGCAAAAACTCATGAAGAGAGGTGGATAAATCAAGTAAGGACTAACATCATACAGATGGAAGAGGTGGTTACTGACAACGCTGAAGTCCTAAAATTAGTTAAGGATCCGAACATTTGGAAAGGCTCAGCTATAGGAGGTTTAGTAAGACGTTATTTGAAGGACGCTTTTGTTGCTGTATTGGAAGAACTTGTATTTCCTTTTAATGCGTCTCTGCGAGCAGTGCTTTTCCCGGGTAAGTGGAAGGAGGCAATCGTAGTACCTATTAAAAAAGAAGGTAATAGCACAGATGTCCAATTTGTCGATTTTATCACCCAAGCAAAACGGCTTTAGACCGTATCGACTCGGCAATAATAACGGTTTATCGCACGGTAGCAAACTATCGCAGCACACCGGTATGCATTTTAGACTGTGAGCACCACATATAGGCTGCGGATTGGGGACATATCTGTTTGCTTTGCTTTAACATTTTCGTATGCTTCTCAATGTCCATCAGGGTTCTCTTCAGTGTCTCTTTAGATCTTACGAGTATAGGATCCTTGACTACAAAAGTTATCCTAATTTTGGTAATTTTGGCAGTTGGGTCGGACCACACCTTTCTGTAGGTGTGTGGTGTTGACATTAATGTCAGTCTAGTAGTATAGAAACGTTAATTTACTAAATGAATTATGTGAATCTCTGTAAATTTACATAAACCTACGTAAATTTACACAAGCGTTCTACAGACGTAAGTAAACCTCAAACTTTTACGTTCCTTCTACCTAAAAATTAACGTAAATTCACCCAAATACATACACGTAAATTTACGTTGCTAGAACGTATTTGTGCTTACTGGATACCTATGCACAATGTACCGTTGAAACCAGGCATAGATTGCATGCTTTGAGCCTTAGTAGTGCGTGCTTTGAGCTTACCACGGCGTGCTTGGAAAGAATAAATCATTCTGATTGCTTGATTCGAAGGGATAGGGAGGCAAAACCGGGTACAATGCGCACAATGTGCTTACTGCACATGCGCGGAAATATGTTAATTAACTTCACTCTCAGAATCGTATTCTCTATGCCTTGTGGTAAGCTTGAGCGAACATAACCTCAGCTGGGCAAGTATATATAAGTTTTGATTAATGTACTTCCCACGCTGGGTGAGAGTGGCAGTGTCAAAGGGGTCAAGTTAGGGTGTGTTTTGACCATTTATAAACAATCTAAGGTATATGATAATAAAAAGGACATAGTTATGACGCCAATACACACATACTTATTCGGTGTAGACGAGAAATCGTTCAGAACTTATTCTTCGCACTCGTTCTGAATGATATTATCAGCGAAGTCTCAATGACATCGACAAGTATGTGATAGGCGATATTTGTTTATAATAGTTGGTGATTTCATATGCAGCTCTCAGATTTGCAGACTTAAAAATACCCTGCTATGAATTCGGTAGAGATATGTCTAGGGTTCATGAAAAACACAAGGTAAATAAAGAATATGAAAAAATTACATACATGTTTATATTACGTCGTCAATTACGAGGGGATTACATTCACTCAATATACAAAACCAGTCGTTAATGATATCTGCCCATAGACAGAACAAATATGGTTATTTGTGGGTGAAATATAATTGGTTTAAATGTGTACGAATAACAGTAATATCAGTGAAGTCGACGCATATTACGTCGTCAACTACGAGGATATTACAGCCACTCATACAAAACCAATATTTTGAAGTACCTTCTCCCCCCGTCAATTCATATCCGAATAGTCTTTGTCCTACCAAGCCAGTCATTTCCAGAAATGTTATCGCTGAATGGGCTAGGATCTATAGATTGAGAACGATGAATTCCAATTTCCTTATCTTGAGTGTAGCCACTGACTGATGTAGTCACTTCCTTTATACAGGAATTCCTTGGATACCAGAATTTAATGGAAAGACGGATTCTTCTCTGGATGACTTAAGGCACTAGAGCTCTGCAGCTCCATCAATACTAGTCTTGGCCTGGCAAGTCAAGTTCTTAAGATAAATCCCATACTAAATCCAGATGTTGACATGTAAGGACATTTTAAACAGAAAATTGTTCCAAGAAACTAAAATCCAGTCTCGACGAAGTGTTTAACTCAGTAGAGGAAAACCTGTTCATAAGGGGTCGGTTACTGAAACAAATCAAAAGGGGCCTACATCTATTTTCCCTAAAGAGAGCGATTCTTGTGATTAGGATATTCACAACAAATGTGATGTACTATACATTTCGTCGTCTACCCTTGAACAAGGATGGGTGAAGGCAGGCCGGGTATGTTTCAATACTTGAGTACACTGGATATATCAAAGTATAAAGAGGAAACCAACAAGGTTTGATCAAAGTCCCCGTTCTCCATGAGTTTGATGCGGAGTGATATGAATGTGGCGCCAGCGGAGTGGATATCATGTAACATTCAAATGTGTTAAGGCCAGCCGCTACCTACCATGATTCTGGTCACAATAGGCCCCACGACTGCCTTCCCGACACCATACCGATTCTATCGTGAGATCAGCAAAAATCGTGGTAGGTGGACACCTACGATACCTCACGATAGGCTGCGATTGAAAACACCAATTGTAGAGGTCCCAATACAATCCAACATGTTGGTTTTTTTCGTAACCTATTGGAGGTGATTTAACAGGAAAATATCTCTTGCGGGTGGATAATTGGCAGAAAATTATGAAATTCTGGAATTAGGTAGGGTGCATATAGATGCATAATCGCGGTAAGTATGATTCTATTTGATGGAGTCTTAGTGTCTGAAAATAAAAGGCTCATAGCAGAATTATTATTCTACCACAGTTATATTGTTAAATTTGATTGTTTAGTGTTTGAAAATAATATCATAATATATTGTAAATACCTGTAGAAAATTATTCGGATTCATTCAATAGTTCCAAATTCATAGTTTTCTATTAATATCAAAATCATGCTTGAGATTTACATTGAATCACCTATTGAATCGTGATCAAATCCTGACCATAGTTTATGTTTTTGGTCCTCCCAAGGCATTTCTACGCTCTACGATTTCAAACCATGTCACCATTATGGCATTTCAAATCGTAGCCATCTGGAAGCATGTTGTAGACCATCGTAGTAGGAAGGGGCTGGCCGAGAACAACGACTTTCACCAAAAGAGTTGCTTTCTGTATAAATTTTATCTTACCCCTGCACACTCCAAAAGAATGGATGACACATAGGATATAGACCATGGAGAACAGACTGCAATACTCATAGGGGCATGGAGAACGAGTTCCCAATGTTAAAGTGGAAAACACACTGTACGATTTCGTTCCCACCGATTAACTCCCTAAATGGTAAGGGCATTTTAACTAGTCTCAGGCAAATTGGCGCTTGGCATTGACCATCACAGCAGGATTTAGGGATGGGGGTGGTGGTTAATTTTTGGAATAAATCGTAAGCAAATTATGTTCACACTGGGCGACTTTTTTCTCAATAAAGCTTAGTATATGGGGGCTAAATCAGTGAGTGGGGCTCAGTCTGTGTGTGGCAAGGCCATTTCTGCTCACCCAGCGACTAATTATGGGCAAAAATCGGTAGGCACCACGGGGGGTATTTCTTAAACTCTGTTGTCGCCGACAGAGGGAAGGAACATAATTTCGGAACATTAGACAAAGGCAATTCATCAGCGATAAAGGTACATCACCATGGGGGGATTTTGAAATCTTAGGCAAAGTTCTGGTGGGGCTGCCACACTGACCGACTCAATTTCTAGGCCTCGCCTGAGCTTACGATTGTTCTTTTGTCGCTGTGAAAGGAACATTCATGTTCCAAAATCGTACAGTGTGTATGGGCCTTAAGCCTATGGGAGAAAATATGAGGGGTGAGATGATAGAGTACAAATAGTTCCGAAATTTCAGCCCTATGAATGAGTGTATACAGAACACAAACAGTAAAATATGGTGTGGGTGGGGTTGTCTAATTTCACTCTGTATAGTAGAATAACAATTAACAACATTCTGACCTCTAGAGGGAGACTGTTCCATAGAAATGGTCCAAAATATGACAGTGGGTTTTTAAAGTGCGCACAGTTTGGAATTGTTAAATTGAATAAAACACCTTGACTTCTACAAGTAGGTTGAACTATCCTTTGTAGTTTTGTACAGTCACTTTTTCTTTGTACATATGATTTAGTATATGGCACTCACGTCTGTTTACCAAGTATGGTACCTGGGCTCCACTATGCAGCTCAACACCTGGGGTTAGTGGAGCAACACCCAAAATCACTCTTAAAGCCTGATTCTGTAATTTCTGAAGCTGCTCACAACTATTCTTATTTGAGTAGGCAAAGACAACATCACCATAATCAATTATCAGCAGGATCATACTTTTAAACAACTGCTTTGCTGCCTGCTCAGCTGCCTTACTTTGCATGGTAGATACAGTTTATAGGTGACTGTTTTGATGGTACCATCTATATGCTGCTTATAGTTGAGGTTTCTGTCTAAAACAACAACTAGATAATTGTATGACTGCACAACCTGCAGTTGCCCATGATTAACAAATAGCTTACATTTCCCAGATTTTGGGTATTAGCCCTTCTAGCTGACCCATAGATTACTGACTTTGTCTTTTTAACATTACTAGTGAGTTTGTTTCTATTGCCCCATAATGCTAGGGTATCCAGATCAGTTTGCAATCTTGGGGTTCCCTTTTCAACTGTATCATCAGTGAGGTATAGAACAGTGTCATCAGCATAGTGTAGACATTTTGAGTTTAGGATACAATTGTGGAGGTCATTGATATAGAGTATGAACATAGCACTGATCCTTGTGGGACCCCACAAGTAATGCCTTTTGACTCTGACCGTACATTGTTAGCCAAGGTTGTTTGCTTCGTATTAGTTAAGTAACTCATGTACCACTTTAACATAACACCTCTTATTCCAATATGGTTCAGCTTTTCCAATAATATTTGGTGTCAAGAGCCAAAAGGGGAGGGGAGGGGAAGATTACAGATGTAAAGGAGACAGAAGAAAAGAATCCACCAAGATTCTGGATTAGTGATGCAGAAAGTTGGGATTCTTTTACCAACGACTAATTTCACAGATAACAAAAAAACTTATATGCATATAAGCTTTGGTAGCTGGACTGTCAATGGATTGGGTGATAAGCTAAAGAGAAAGGCAGGAAAACAACTGACATATGTATGATACAGGAAACCCATGGGGCAGACAGCTTTAATGATCAGTGGAAAATGGAGTGTGTGTGTGGGGAAATTGCTGTCTCTAACAGAGAATCTAATTTACGGGGAGTGGCCATGCTCTTCCTGACAAATTAAAAGGTTCTATTATCAATTTTTAGATACATATAAAGACTCAGAGGGAAGAATTTTGGTATGTAAAATCAAAATAGATGAAGAAGAATTGATTTTGGGGAATATGTATGCACCAACCAGTGACAAACTAGAATTAAATTACAAAAAGAGACACTTGATAGGTTAAAGGAACAAATTACATAAAATACAGAAATCTGGATGATACTAGGTTTGGGACTTTAATGTTCATTTACATCCAGAAGAATGGACAGAAGGAATTTAACAAATAAAGCCAAAGGGAAAAGATACGGACAATCCATGAACGACATATTGGAAATGGAGAGGATAGGAGTAGAAATAGAGGGGCCCAGGGTTTTGGAAGATGGACAACTTCTTATTAGCAGACAAGCAGTTCACTAGGGAGTTGGCCATAACTATGAAAGTTTGGGAGGAGGAGGCAAATGAGTTGGGGGTGGATTTGAAGTGGGACTATATCAATACAAAATAAGGAATTTTGCTAGGAAATTTTCTACAGAAAAGAGGAATGAAATTGCCTAGAGAGCAGGAATTAAATAAGAAGCTGTTTAAGTTAGAATATAAGCTAGATAAAGACTCTGTGAGTGAGTATGGGATAATCAGGAGAGAAATAGAAGTGGAAGAAAAAATAGAAAGTCCTGTCAGTAATGTTCAAATCTAAAGTGAACTGGGTGCAATTGGGACAGAGATCATTGAGCTATTATTTGAATCTAGAGAAAAAGAGGTCCAATGATAAGCTTATCTCTCAGATCAGAACAGACGATGGCAATCTAGGAAATGATGGGTTACATCCAGGATTTTACCAGTACTTCTGGGGAGAGATCCAGGATCTAGTTTTTGAATCACTAGTTGCAGCCAAACAGAATAGAGAACTCAATGTTGAACAGAAAAGAGGCATCTTTTCCCTGATCTCTAAGAAATGAACCAGTAGAGAAGAAATTAAAAATTGGAGACTGATAATCCTCTTTTATGATTAGTTTCAGATGCTCAATCTACATTTAGGGTGCTTGGGATTTTGGTCTAATACGCAGCTCTAATGATCAATTTACAAAAGTCCAAAATAATGCCCATTGGCAAACATCACTCTAAAGACTTGCTTCCACTCTCAATGATCAATTGCAAGAACATCTTGGGGATACATGTAAAGGATGATATGTCGATGGAAGAAATGTATAATCTCAATTTCAAAGACAAACTGGATTAACCCTTTCACTACTGCTGCTGCATGCAGCACCACGCCAGTACCGCTGCTGCATTTATGCAGCACCATAGGAATACCGCTGCTGCATAAATGCAATATTTTGATACAAGAGCATGTGAGACATTATATTTCCGAAAAGAATGCATCGATTTAAAAAAGATTTTCACTTAATAAAGAAAACCATATTATGTATCATAATTAACAGAATTTCTGAAGAATGGTTGCCATGGTGATGCTTATTCCCCACTATAAATAATGGCAAGTTGAGAAAAAGCCTTACGCTTACATATAATACAGAGTGCCCTGGACGCCACCTATCAGGCATATCACATTTTCATGATTTCTCCATAACATATTAATTCTACATACAAAACAACTTCACAGATGTGTTCTCTATATCTTTTTATTATTAAATCTTAATGCATTGATAATAAATTTCTGGTGTTTGTTGGTTGTGTGAGATTTCTATCTAGATTTTTCATTATTATTTATGTAAAAAGAAACATAACGTAATTGCGACGAATAAAAAGATACACATCTCTGTAGGTGCAGTGTTATGTTGGGCCTTTATACCGGCTTGTATCAATGGACCAAAAGAAAAAGTCTCAAATGCTTCCTGTGATTGGAAATATTAATATAATTATTAAATATTCATCTATTTCAAGATGAATGGTATGAAAATAAAGCCTGAAGTCTCTTTTTTTTCGGTGTCATTCAAATTATCTATTTATTTCTGTAAGTTATTCAAGTTTGCTAATCTGTGACGGACCCCTCTGCACTTTGAGCCATTTTCTAAAGCTTGCAGAATAGGCTGGTAACCAACTAGTTGATAGGAGAGAGGCACATCTCCTGAACACTTCGCATATTAGGAACAAACAATAGGATAGACTTCTGGAAGTAAATCGTAATACTAGATTGCATGAGGCACCGGTCCTGAAGATTAGTAACAACATCAGACTTAACAAGTATATAGAGTCGGTTGAATTCAAAACAGCCAAGTACTGGAATGCTTTAAACAGAGAACATTGGAACATTCTTGATAGTTGCACTCTCGAGAAGCTCACAAAGCAAAGGCTTAAAACCAGACTACTGAACGATGATTAATATGAATTATTGTTTTGGCTCTTTGCCCATAGGATCGAGCTGATTGTTTCTGCTGCTTAATCTAAGACATTGATTCCAAATATAGGTAATTTTGCCCGGAGGTTTGTAATAAATAACAATGCCTATCAAAGTCAGGCTGTAATTGTGAAATCACGTTTCTTTCCCAAGATGTAGTATGCTATACCAACTAAGAATTTGGATTGTTAAAATATTCTGTATATTATTTGTGAAGTCATGTAACTGACTATTAAGTGTTTTTAGATGCTGAAATTGTTTTATACATAACTTCAACATACAAATAAATTGATATCTTTCATGCATTTAAAGTTACTAGCTATTAAGTATCGTTTGAAGATGAATTCGATAATGAATTTGTTATAGACAGAGGGCAATACACGGAGATCTATGACTGGAGCCAGCGGAAGCTAGGCACTACATTGCCAAGCTGTCTACTCGAGTATAAATAAAAACCTTAAAAAAAAGCCTGTTCAGCGTGCGAACGTTCGCCACAGGGGGCACTACGGGCTACGGTAGGTGCTGTAAGGAAAGGGTTGAGGTGTACCAGGTGTCAGTTGTTTACACACCAGAAAAGGTTTTTAAAGAGCTCCAAAAGAAAACAGATGCTTTCATTTGGCAGAGATAGGTGAATAAGATAACACACCAGGTCCTCTGCCATGAAATCAAGATGGGAGACCTAAAACTTTTAGACTTAACAACGATGTGCATTGTGTTTCTAGGCGAAAATGGATAGACAGGTTATGCACAAGTGATTTCCACGCCTGGACTCTCTTCTTTAGCAAAACTTTTAAGATGAAGGATGTGTTGTTTCACTTCTTTTTGGAGAATCCCCTTACAAACAGAATAAAGAAGCTTCAAAATCTTATTGTGAATTAATCAAAATCTAAATATCTCTTTATAGCCACCCTCCACAGAATGAATATGAGAGACAAAATGAATAATTAGCCAACAATATGTTCTTTATCAGGAAAAGTAAATTGAATAGGAGGCTCATGGGCTCAGGTTGGACTTCTTCAGGGAAGAGATTTAATTCACAACAAAAGTCTGATATCACCAGAGTTGTGAGAATGTGGATAGATTCTGGAAAAGTGTAAAAAGATGGTTCAAGGTTACTATGGACTGACCTTAAGACCTTCACCCCAACTTCTTGTTTCTAGGCAGGATGGAGAAAGGTCAAAAAGCACAAAGACATGATTTTATATGTTTTCAAGTTTTACATCTTTCGCCAGACCTTTTGGTAACAATGACCTCAGTGTATGGATTTGGAGTCTGGAATTTAGGAAGAGTTTAATGATAGAATAACATATTTGCAAGCTTAAAAGCAAGGCTGAAAAATTCAGGAAGTGGACAAAAGATCCTACGGAGGTTAGGTGGAGTGTTAATCTCAGCAAAGATTTACCAGTTTTGGAATTGGTGGTTTAAGTCTTGTCACAAAATTTTTGTTTTTGTGTTGTTACTTGAGCCACTTGTCTTGTCATGATGTAATTGGTTTCTAGGTGTCTTTTCAAAGGGAATTCTATTGGGAGTTAAACACTTAAGATGGATGACAGGTTAATGAAAGAAGTACACTTGCCATTAGGATTTAGGGGTTGATGTTATGTAAGTTATAGGGGTTTGATCGATGTATATATGTAAAGTTCCATTTGATGGATGAACATCACAGAGCCAATGTTTAAAATTATTTATAAGGCCTCACAATGGCTGGTATGGAGGAATTAATCAGATCCGAGGTAGGACCTGTGGTTTTTAAGATGATGGGGCAGGAGATGGGAGTCAAATCAAGGAAAATTGTTGTTTCTAGTTTAAGATGGCTCAGAGGAAATATTCATGAGGTACTCATCACTCTCCTATGCCTTTCAGTGCAGAAGACTGTGTTTGCCTGTCTCCTCGGTGCATACATACAGTGTCTGTGCCAGCAAGAAGCATAGGATTTCAAAGGTGTGCTTACAAGGATGATGCCTTCACCACTCCAAAGATGCCCGCTAAATGGAAAGCCTTGGCCCAGGAGTTTGAGAACAGGTGGATGTGCTGTTGGAGCTCTGTACGGCAAGCATGTTGCTATCACTAAGCCATCCAACACAGGTTACTTTACCACAACTACAAGGGCATCTTCAGTATCCCTCTCCTTGCCTTGGTTGATGCCCGTATTGCCTCATATGGATTGAGGTCCGTAGAATTGGACACATGTAGGATGCCCACATTTTCAATGACTCCTACCTGAGTAAACACCTAGAAGACGCCTGGTTAGGGCTGCAATCCACATGCCCTCTCCCCAATAATGACCAGAACCCGGACATCCCTTACTTCATCTTGGAGGATGATGCCTTTGCTTTGAGGAGCTACTTTATGAGGTTGTATGGGAGAAGAAGGATGTCAAAGGAAAAACCGGTTTTCCATTGCAGACGTGTGGTGGGAGAATGCATCCTGGCCAAGCGATTCCAATGCCTAGTTGTTAATTTGGTGAGGGACATCATCAAGACTGTGGTCATGCTACACGACCTTTTGAGGATGTGGTCACCAGTGATAACTGTGAACGAGGTGGGCCATGAGGCAGAGGTGGTATAAGCGTCGCTAGGTGGGTGGTTGTGGCCCACTAGATTCTAGGTCAACTCTCGACTGTAGAACCGTCCCAAGGTGACCTTCAGGTGTCATGACACTAAATCCCATAATACAATATCCCCCTTCAAGATTATATTAGCATATGGTCGAAAATCACGAAATGGCAGCAACTACTCTATATTTTGAATATTTCTAAAAGTTCTTTTCAGGGAATAGTCTAAATGGTTCCCATGCATCTAGGGCATTGTAAGGCAGAGTCTAGAACCATAAATACCACATTACTCCAATATTTAGACAAATTATGGCTAAAAACGTGAGGGCGTCACGTTACGACACCGGCATAAAATCATGCATAAAATCAAATCAAATAGAGGTAGAATAAAATAGTTTTCACAATTTTTAATTACTCTCATATATGTATCTTCCCAGCATAAAATGATAGGCCTGCATAGCTTTCTTCATATCAAACTCAATTTCTGCTATTTTGGTGTAGTTTAGGCAGTCACATTACAACACCCCTTAAACTATTAATAACTTCGGTGCCCTTTAATATTAGTAATAGTTCTTGTGTGGTATTAAAGGGTCAATATATACCTACAACATGGCGAAAAAATAAAGTCTCTATCTTTACTAGAAAAAGTCTCTATCTTTACTAGAAGTTATCAGCCCCAACATATTTTTTCGTCACGTTACGACATCGTCACGTTACGACCCCGTCACGTTACGACCCCATCACGTTACGACCCGTCACGTTATAACCCGCAGTGGGTCACGTGGAGTCAGGGAAAAGGTAAAAGTAGTGTTCATGTGTTGGGTACGTATATACCTATAAGATGGCGAAAGAATGAAGTCTTTATCTTTACTAGAAAAAATGTTAGAGGCCCTATAGATATATTTTTGCATCACGTTACGACCCCTGTCATGTTACGACCCCCGTCACATTATGACCCCCGTCACGTTCCGACCCCCCATTGAATATAAAGCCAGGGAAAGCAAAAAAATGATAGAAATGCATTTTCTATGGATCTAATGCATTTCCCCATTGTCAGCCCAGTCCCTGGTGGGGTGTGGGCATAATTTCTGAATATGACCAGATCTGGGGGGGGGGGGGGGTCGGGGGGTCGTAACATGACGTTTTTATTTTCATATTAGCCCTGTGCTAAAGCTTTTTATGGTAGTTAGCGTTCCCAATTTCGCACACAAATCCTTTAATATATAGAGATAATATTTGCAAAAGGAATTAATGATCCTCTCAGATTTGATTTTTTGGGTAGTTGCTGCTATTTCGTGATTTTCGACCATATATAAGTTCTTATGAGAGAGTCTCTTTGATTTCTCTGTAGCTATCACAATCTCGTATATACACCTGCTCTCCCTCTTCCAGAATTGGCAGTTGTACGGTTTTCGGTCACTTATCATGCTGTTTGGTGTACTTCTCCCTATAACACCTTTCCTTTTCTGTGTGTTCTCCACCCTCTTCTGGGGACCAGTTGGTAACCTTGTACAAATACCCTTGGCTTGAGAATCTCACCTGGTGAGTATCCATTTTGCAATGGTACCGCTCGGTATGCAAGCATTCCCGGGCACTGATTTTCATTCTTGTGTAAAATGTTCTTTGCTGTTTGCACAGCACGTTTGGCTTCCATATTTCCAATAGGGTGCTTTGGTGATGAGGTCAGATAGGTGAACCTCCATGTTTTGGCAAACCTTTTAAAGTCACACGAGGAGGATGGCGGCCTATTAACCGACACTAACACATTTGGAATTACTTCCGACGAGAAAACCTTCTGCATTGCATCGATCACAGTGGCTGAGGAAGTATCAGCCAGTTCCTCAAATTTTATCCAATGATTAGTGTAGTCCACAATGATCATATACTATTTTCCTAAAATCTCAAAATCTCAAAAAGCTCAGTACCAATCCTGGGCCCTGTTTTTCAGTCGAGTATGAATAGGTCAACAGAATGTGTCATTTAACATACTTTCCGTTGGAATTAAGCAATGACACTTTAAGATCAGTTAGGGACACATACGATCTATAGGCATTCCAAACATGAAGAAGATTGGACCATCCGATCTGCAGATATAACCCAAACAATTTTAATTGTCGTCGCGGCCGACACTTTCAGCGGCGATCGCCCGTGGCGCACTACGCTCGTGTCTATAGAACACCAGCCATTTTGTATCTTACAAATTGTCGTGAATTCGCTGGACAATCGTACGGTATCGTAGACCTATGATGTCGTAACTGAAAAACAGGGCCCTGGTCAAAGGTATCTCTTCATATGATAACGTCATTAGAGGTTCTTTTGGTTCAGACCTTAGTTTACTTCAAACAAAGCATTTCTGCACCAACCTCTCTATATCCTTAGTGACACAAGGCCACCACACTGCAGCTCTTGCTCTTGCATTGCATTTGGTAATACTTAAGTGCCCATCGTGAATGACGTCCAATGTCTCCTGTTGTAATGCTGTAGGAATAACTAGATGTTCATTGTACATCAACAGACCTTGAGTGATTGTTAGGTGTTGCCGTTTCTCAAAAAAATGGGATGGGTTTTGTTGAACTGCTAGGCAAAATCTCTGGCCACCCATATCTCACATACTCTTGATACAACTCACATTCGCATCTGCATCCTGTGCTAATCGAATCTTCTCTAGACGTTTATCCATTGTAGTTAACTGGAGCAAGTGTTCACTCCACGTTTCCACTTTCTCAATCTTCGCAATTTCTTTTGCTGTAGCCTTATTCACTGGTGCCCTTTATAATGCGTTGGGTGCATAATGCAGTTTACCCTCCACATAAACAACTTCCGGTGAAAACCTTGTCAATCTGAGACAAAATTGAAGACTGCGAGCTGGTCACCTAGACAAATGTGGACAACCACTCCCTTGATTGCCTAGAGGATCTCAGAAAACCTGTGTTGTAATTCAAACCAAATGGTAGTCTCTTAAAGTATCTCTGACCAAATGGTGTTCCGAATGTTGTTAGTGTCTGTGAACTCTCATCCAACAGAATTTGCCAATATCCAACTTCTGGATCCTGGATCCCTTGAGTTTCGCTAGATTCTCGTCCACACTTGGTAACTGGTGGACCTCCCGTTTAACTACCTTGTTTAGACCCATGAGGTCGACGCACAGCCGCATATCTCCATTGGCCTTCGGTGCTCTTACCAGACCAGCACACCAATCTGTTGGTTCCATGATTGGTACTATGATGCCTTGCTCATCCATTGCCTCCAGCTTTTCCCTTACTTTTGACAGCAATGGATGTGGTATCCTCCTTGGGGTATATATGCAGAAATTGTTTCTTGGAAAAGAAAGACACTTCTCAAGATTTACACTGAGGGATCCACAATACCAAGGTGTAAATTGTACCAGGAAAAAATACCAAATATGACAGGTTGGCTGTTTTCTTGAAGACAGATTTTGATTGGCTCTTGCAGATGACCTAAACCTTGAACAAATCTGGGAAATCTGGTCTCTGTGTCGACACTGAAGCCAGCTTGAGAAGCTGCAACCCTTGTATGGCTGACTTGGACAGCAAATTGTGCTTCTGTCTGTGCAACATAGATATCCTCTTGGGTAACTTGTCTACCAACAGTTAATCTTGCATTGGACTTCTGTCCCACAAACAAGTCAGTCAGATTAACACCACTGGGACCCTTGAACTCGCCAATTACTTTCTCTAACTTGACGTCTCTACCCATGGACAGTCCTCACCCACAATTGTAAGTTTGGACCCACTGTCCAACTTGAACACTGTCGGCTGACTGTTCACATCAACTTCTGCTGACTAGAAGCTGTCTTTTGCTTTTATTCTCACCATATCCATGAGGTATGAGTCTTTGAGGTCAGGCTCCAACTCCTTGTCATCACTATCCAGCTTGTTTACCCTTGACTTGGCAATACATGCTTGTGCAAAGTGCCCTATATGTTGACACTTGTAGCACCACACTTCCTTGACTGGACAAGTCTTCTTGGTGTGTGGCTCCTGGCCGTTACATCACTTGCATTTTGAACTTTGCTTTGAACTCTCCTTGTTCTGGGTGTGTCCTCTCGTTTGTCTTGAAGATGAAGTGTGAGATTGCTGCCCTTTCTTCCCTCTACTATGCTGATGCTCAATGACTTTTGACACCCCTTTGATCGCCATTTGTCGTTTCCACTGTGTGCAGCTTCTCTTCCACCACATGGAGGTCCAGGACCAGCCGAAGATTCAGGATGATGACCCTTATCTTGTCGTCTGTAGTACCGATTACTAACTTATCCCGAATCAAGGAACTCTCCAACACTCCAAACTCGCAGGAATGAGCTAGCCCCTGAAGATGTGTGAGGAACTCCTTCACTTTCTCTTCTGGTTTCTGCATCATGGAATTAAACACAAATTTCTCGTATAACACATTTCTTGTTTGCACAAAAATGCTTTCTGGTTCGCCTTTTTTCATCACCTCGGTGAGATCAGGCAGAATGTTCATTACCCTTTTGCAGCTTGCTCTGTAATCCTGTTGATAGCAAATGATTTTCCCAGTCTTCCTCAAATTCACGCCAATTGAACCCCAAATTTCCCTATCGGGACATCGCTGTGGGAGGAGGAATTTGGTATGTTGCCATGATTTAGGACTTGTCAATGTTTGTAACACAATTCCTGGCAATTTTTTAATAAACCAAATTTTTGACAGTTTTTGCATACAATTTTTGACCGCAATAAATTTTTGAAAGGCAATTTCTGGCAATTTTCACCCCAATTTTGTCAGTTTTCCAGTTTCAGCTAATCTATCCAGGCAAAGTCAGTGACACCGATTTCAGCTAATTCTTGCAAATAGGCAACTTGAAACTGCTATAGACCCTATTGAGGTACAATAATAATACAACAACGATTACCATAACAAGGCGGCCATAAGAAAGATGGATGATTATTATGTTATGTGCAAGTAGGGATTCCTTATTTTTCACTAACAGATTGACTCATATTGATTACTTGTATGTGATCTTTTGAAACTGTCTATAACATACACAGTAGAAGAGGCCACAACGAATTGCTGATGGGAGAAAGCGTTTCTACGCACATCCGAACGAAGATATTTCAATAGAACTAGTACCAAATAGAATGTTCATCATTACTGAATGAGCATGCAACTATTATGAATAACAATTAACAGGTTTGAGTTAAATTCAGCCTTTGGATAGTTTTCTGTTACCCAATTTCACCCAGTCAACTTGCCATTTCGGCAACTGCCTATCTAGGATACAAACACATCAAGCACCAGTGGGTCTTGAGGTATTTTGGTCTTGAGTGATTGGTCATGATAAGCTGGACAAGCCTCTAGGACACTGAGACACTGGCTCCCTGCTCTGTTCTCAATATCACAGTGAATAGCACACAGCAAGTATACCCCAGCAGTGGAAGAGGGCGACAGTGGTACCAATACCAAAACCAGGTACCAAGACGAATGTAGAAAACTGGAGGCCGATAAGCTTGCTACCTGTGCCAGCTAAAATAACGGAGAAAATTGTAAATAAGTATTTTGAACAATGAGACAGAAGACAAGTTAAATGACTGCCAGTTTGGATTTAGGGCCGGCCGTAGCACGGGGGATGCAATCTTTAACTTAGTGGAAGATATTTTTGTTAATAAAGATAGAGCGCAGCTAACAGCACATGTTTTTTCGATGCTAAAAAGGCCTTCGACAGCCTACCCAGAAACATCCTATTAGCTAAATTAGAGCATGAATACAAAATAAACAAAAACTATACTCTTGGCTTAAAAGCTATCTTACTGATAGGACACAAAGTGTTAAGGTAAACAATATAACCAGTTCTGATATGGAAGTATCTTATGGAGTCCCGCAAGGGTCCATACTAGGGCCTGCCTTATTCAATCTCCTTATTCAAGAACCCCCATTGGAAACTTGCTTGAGAGATGTTACATGATCAGCTTAACAAAGAGAAGAGATAACCATTTGCTCACTCGAATGTACAGTATGTCAAGGCAAAACGAAGAAATAGATGAGAGGGTAAGGGGAACTAGAGGAGACAACAAAGTACGTTTTAAGGAATACAGGTTTAAAAATGAATCATATAAAAGGTCTCCTAAATACAGAGGGGTTACACCTGAAGTACAAAAAGCAGATAGTAAAAAGGTTTTCAAAGCACACTTGATCTAGATGTATATATCACAATACTATGTTGACCTATCATTTTGTTCATCACATTGTCATCCTCTATACCAAACACAAGATTTGTAAAATGGAGCACTAACATGGTGCTCTGCACGGAAGAACTGTTAATGTAACAGAGTGTGGAATAAAGCATTATTAAAAAATAAAAAAAAATAGTGAAGGGATTGTTTGTGTGCAGTACCCTGAAGTCTATGGACCCCTATAATCTCTAGATGATGTATTTAGCGTGTGCAAGCACACTCTAAAAAAGGATTACATACATGCAATAACTCTATTTTGTTCTCTTAAGACAAGTTACGGGTCGTCAATGTTTTCGTTCCCAAGAATCTTTGATATCCACAGATCGCCTTTCCATTCAATGAAAAATGAAAAACGTAAAAACCGCGTGCATAGAGCTCATATATCTGTCCTTGTTCTTTTTATAGAATATATTTCCATGCTCATATCTATGAAATGTGATGCGAAATAGACGCGAGAGTCATTTAGAAACGAGATCTCATGAGGCGAGACCGCCTTCTCTCACGAGACGTCAGGTTAATGAATTAGGTTCTCCTCGTACAGGGGCAATTTTATCTGACAACAGCAGGTGGCTGTCTGGCGGAGCATTGTTAGGAAAGCTTAGCCCATCTCCATCTCCGGCCTGATTCTTTAGCCTCTATGTTTCGCATAACGGCTGAGTCAGCAGTTCATGAAATCACTAGGTGAACGATCAACTCGATCTACCCCACTGAACGTAAAAGGCAGCTTGCGTGTGAGTATATACAGATGACCGATGTTAGACACTGTATAATCAGATTCTGTTCAATAGAAGGTAATCACCATACATGCTGAACTAGATCTGTGGATGTATTAGAGACATCTATTTAAGAATTATCGTTTATTATCTACGTGACCTAGGAAGACACGCTAACTTCATTTAATTTCATGGTTTAAGGCCCTGTCCATTTACCAGATTTCTCCCGTGTCCCATCGGTCTTCAATCCGATTCTTATTTTGAAGTATAACTGGTATTTACCGGGGCAGTGGAACATGAGTGAATCAGGTCACATCTAATCGCATCAGGGGGGAGTTTAACAATATGGTCCTAGGAGAGTTATGCCTGTAAGACAGGTCCTAGGACAGTTTGCATTTAACTAGTAAGACAATCTTAGCGAGGGACTGTCTTTGCCAAGGACATTGGTAGCCCATGGCCGTAGGGTCAGGGGCGGTCATTGCTCCACCTGACGCACTCCCCTCCTACTAGCGCTCCCTGCGCGCCCTCTCGTGCAACCCACGTGAACCACGTGGTCACGTGGTACGCCACTACACTCGCCTCTTCCCATTCTCCTGCTTTTCTTTACCACATACGGACATACTCTACAATTTCTCCTTTTTTGACCTTCATCACTCGCCGTCCCCATACTCCACGAGTATCGGACCGAGCCGTACGAGGACAACTACGGGTGATTTGAACGTACAGACACAGTGAGGAAAATGCCGAAGACACGGGCGACACCGGGCCCCTCGCAAGCACAGGAGGGGGACCAGGTCTCCGATTCAACCGTGAGGGCCAGCGAGGACCAGGTGGAATCCGTATCCCAGGCGGGAAGCGTGAGGTCCACGAGGGCGACGGCCGTTGACGCGAGCCTCGCGCAGATGAGAGTGGACATCAATGGCATGGTGAAAGCCGTAGCTGAACTCACCAGGGCGCGGTCCCAGGACCGAGGTTCCAGGGTGCCCTCGGCACGGTCGGCAGCCGCACGGAGGACGGAGGACTGGGCCGAGGACCAGGCCTCCCGGGTACTCCCGGAGCCGAGACAACTCAGGGAACGCTACGCCCCGGATGCCTACATACAACGGGAACTGGACCGGGAGACGATACGCCACGACCGTACGGCCGGTAAGCTTTATTCAGATCTCAATATTGCTTGCCTTACATCAAAGCCGTACATGTTCCTAGACCGAGAGGGAGTGTACACTCTCTCTCAGAAGTTGGAGTTGAGAGGGAGTTTGGGACCAATGGAGTACGTCAGCGCCTTCATCGGGCTTCTAAGCGACCACCGAGCCGTGGCCCCGGGGGACCGGGACCACATGTTTAAACATCTCCACCAAGTCTCGGTCGACGCACAGTCCCGCCCGTGGGCCGGGGTGCGTAGGTGGTCGCAGTACGTGTTCGACCAGGTCGAGACGGGCCGACTCGCGTGGAGCGATTATAGCCTGAACGAGTGCGACTGGCCATGACGACCGGGACCACCCAGGCTAGACCGGACGCGGGGAAAGGAGGCTCAAAGGATCTGCCATGCCGGCAGTATAACTCAGACCGGGGGTGCTGCCACCGGAGCAGCCACGAGGACGGGCCGGTAAAATGGTTGCACATCTGCTCGTACTGCGATTCCGTTGGGAAGCAGTGCGGGCATTCGCTCCACGCGTGTAACCGCAAGCTAGGGTACAAGATGGGGTACGACGCACAGCCGGCTCCTCCTGCTGCACCCGGCCGGGCCGGACACACGCTGCGGGCGGTAGACCCGAGGCAGGAAGTGGTACACCAACACGCACCGCCAGCACCTGCAAAAAACGGTTACGGTGCGCCCCGCGAGTGATCGGAGCGCACCCCCAAACAGGATACTCACGTGCACGCACCCCCGAGCCCGGGGTCGCCGCGCACCTAGCACGTGAGATCACACAGGATGCACCCCCGGATGCTTACGTAACGCCAACCAATAAACCGCAGGCCAGGACGTGGGCACAGGTGGTGAGCGGGCCCAGACCGGATACGGGCCCAACGGCTGCGCCCCCCCGGAGCACGCAGACCGGGCATGGCAGGACCAGTGACGTCAGCCCCCACGTGACGGGGGGCGCACGTGGACCCGACAACAACAATAACACCAGCACCACGTGGCGACACACTAAAGGAAGTGTGCCGCACCAGAGTTGTTCCCCCCGGAGTCCAGACGGATCCGGAGGCCCTCCTACATCACCGCCGTGCGGAATGGCCGTCTCTCCACGAGGACGCGCCCGCAGCGCACGGGCATATCTACAGGGCCGTTCGGGCGTCCGGGCTTCCAAACGCCATGTGTGCTGAGATTACGCTGCCCACCGACCTGAATCTACGGGCATGGGAGGCGTACCTGACGGGTATGGAGGGTAAGGCCGAGCTCCTCGGATTCATCCGGTACGGATTTCCCCTCGGCTACCTCGGGCTGGCCAGCGATACTCGGGACAATACCAAATCACCCTAGCGCCACTGCATACCCTGTTGAGGTGAGCGACTTTGTGAAAAAGGAGCTAGGGTTCTCGAACCTCCTCGGGCCGTTCTCGGAGGCGCCGTTGCTCCCCTGATGTCGCGGGAGAAGCGGGATTCCCGAGCGCGGAGAGTTATCACCGATATGACTTTCGACGGCTTCGTCTCCCGCCTAGTGACCTCGGGCACCGGGAGCTACATGGCGACCATCGACATCTCGAGGGCGTACAAGAATTTCCGCTGCGACCCCCTCGACTGGCCGCTGCTGTGTTTCTCCTGGGACGGCGGGTACTTCTGCGATACGGCGATGCCGTTTGGTGCCCGCACGTTGTCCTATCATATGCAGTGCGTCGCCGACACCATAGTGGAGATTCTTGCCCGGAGGGGTGTCGAGGCCGCCATGTACCTCGACGACCTCATTATTCTCTCTCCCAGCAAACAGAAAGCGGCATCGGACTTCGCCGCAGCTCGCAGTCTACTCAAGGAACTAGGTCTCCCCGAGGCCCGCGAGAAAGCGCAGGCACCCAGCCAGACGGTACGATGGCTGGGGATACAGATCGATGCAGCCGAGATGACACTTACCATCCCCGAGGACAAGCTGGAGGAGGTCCGACAGCACGTCGGGGCCGTGGCCCGCAAGCGGTCCCTGACCAAGAGACAACTACAGTCCATCCTCGGGCGGATACTCCACGTCTCCCGATGCGTCCGCCACGCGAGGCCCTTCGTCAGTAAGCTGCTCGAGGCCCTACGGGCGATGGAGGGATACTACATAAACGTATCCTCCGAGATGCGCCAGGACTTCGACTGGTTCTCCCAGTTCGCGGAGGGCTGGAACAGCCGTGCCCTGATCCCCCGGGGACCGCCCACGAAGTGTATAACGGTGGACGCGTGCCTGACCGGGGTCAGGGGCACCGACGGCCGGCGCGCCTACTCAGGACAGGTGTGCCCGCTAGACGACCCTGTGAACTGTATATCAGAGTTAGAGGCACTGAACACCATCTATGCCCTAAATACCTTCCTGACCGACCGGGACCGAGGCACACGGGTCGAGGTGTTTTGTGACAACCTGGGCACCATCCAGGCACTGACGTCGGGCCGGGCACCTCGCCGAGTGTGCCCGCCAGGCCTGGATGGTGCAAGCGAAGCTACATGTCGAGCTGGTATACACTCACGTCCCGGGAGTGCAAAACTTGGTCGCGGATGCACTCAGTCGGTCCCACCTCTCCTCAACAGACTATCGAACGGCGGCGTATTACATGTCATTCCATAATCTTGTCCATGTGGTACCGTGTAATCACGCTTCATTCGTCCCTATTCTTCGGCTTTCATGCAGATCCGGCGCTACGCTATCTCCAGCAGAGGGCATCTGTGCGACAAACCGCGGCTTGTGCCCCAGGCATGGTCGCAAACCAGTGAAGCGCCGTATCGACATACCTCGCGTTCTGCCGGAGGATGGGGACGGACCCCCAGGCACCGTCCGTGAGTTTTGTAACGGCCTACCTGGAATACGCCGCCGACCACACCCCCTCACCAGCGACCGTGGCGAATCATCTCTCCCACCTACGGTCGCACCTACGGCTCTCCGGTGGGAACGTCGCGGCGACCGAGGACGTACGGGTGAAGAGGGCCCTCGACGCCATGAAGAGAGACAAGACCTATCAGCCGAACATCAAGCCACCGGTCCCGATGGAGGTGCTCAGAGACGTCCTCGCCAGCCTCACGTCCACGCCCCTCGACCGGACACTGCGCGCAGCCTTCCTGATACTGTATTACGCTGCACTCGCGCCGCCAACGGTGGGGGGCTTCGATCCGGTACGACACCTTTCACGTGGAGACGTGGCAGTCACGTTAACTCACGTGCTCGTACGGATCAAGGCTGCCAAAAACCTCCAGTGTGTTGGAGAGGAGAAACGGGTGGCCCTCCAACCGTCACCGGAGCCGGCCACATGCCCCATCACAGCCGTGAGGGAAATGACCGCGGCAGTCCCCACGCGATCCGATCAGGCCCCGTTCCTCATGAACGAAGACAGGACGCCGATAACGACCCGGTCGTTAACCAAACACTGGACTAGACTAATCACCGAGGCCGGCCACCCCCCAAAGACCTACACCCTACACAGCCTGAGAAAGGCCGCCGCCACCCAGGCCTTCCAGGCCGGGGTACCAGAACTTTCAATTCAACGTTACGGGGGGTGGCGCGCAAACGCTCACAGGAGCTACATCCTGGACGCGAATGCCACTGAGGTGAACAAATCACTTATCAAATTCATCAACAAGTGACTTACAAACTTTTTTCTTCCCACCCACCACTCACCTTTCATGGTATTTTTGGGTTATTTTATACATATTATACAAATACATATACGTATTACTTCATAATACTCGTATACCTATACCATAATTGACACCTGTCAATTACCATATGTATTCTTCAATATGTATCTTCTTATCATATATCATATTTACCAATATGTATATCTTTGTATCATATCATATTTACCAATATGAATATTCTTATCATATCATATCTACCAATATGGATATGCTTATCCATTACGATATTTCTACCATTGTATAAATATCTCATGTCTAATTGGTTTCATAAAATTAAAATAAATTTTATTTATCCCACTCTAGACTCTCCTCCTCTTGTGTTCAGGGTAAAGGGTAATGAGCCAGATTGTCCAAAAGTGTTTAACAAATTTGACCCCCATCTTGCAAACTGTCCTCCACATACCCAAGAGGGTCCTAGATGGGGGACACCTATATAGCTGTCTTAGAGGATTAAAATCACAAATAACAACCTTATTTAACTAGAGGAAATATGTATAGTGTGGTATGTGATACAAAACGGCAGTGTTAGGGAGAAATATTTTAAATATTCAGTTGGATTAAAAATGATGAAATTAGTTACCACAACCCCCACCATGTGGCACTACCTACAGTTCTTAGGAATTCTCCTTCACAGGGATCCCACAGCTGTCTTAGGCCCGGCGTCCACCTACTACGATATGGCACCGATATGCCCTACGATGCACCTCCCGATAAAAAATCAAAATCGCGTCGGAAGGTTACCTAATATCGGGGCAGTTGACCACGTTTCTGCGATTAGACACCGATAAAAGCCCCATACAATGCATGGTGAATTGGCACGTCTAGACATATGTCTACGATTTTGCACCTTCCCGATATGGCACAGATTTTGACATTTTGTATCGGTGCCATATCGGTAGGTCTAAATTTGTATCGTAGTAGGTGGACGCCGGGCCTTACAGCCTGTTTTGTCCCAGCCTGAGACCAAATTCGGTCCTAGGAGACTAATTATGCAGGAATTTTCTCTCTATGGGGGACACCACTTGTTAAACAGGAAAGGTCTTTCGTCCTAAGATATGTCTTAGATTGCTGGCATGATCCTAGGAGGATTCTTCTCCTAGGACCAAAAACGTGTTAAACGGTGCCCGGGTCCCCTTCCGGCACTACTCCCAGCCAAATGTGCGTGTAGAGGGGTGCCTGTTATCCAGGGGCACTTCAGTGCCCTGGGCTTGTAGGAACTTCAATTCCATTCACCTCGGGTAATTAATGATTCGGGTGGGTGGCGTGGTTTAACCGGCCCGGCAAGTATTAGGTTACAAGGGTAAAAGCAGCGCAGCCTCGGCGTGCGCCTGGCACTGCACCGCCTTTAATCAGTGCATCGATATCACTTATCTTGTTGCCCAGCTGCTCCAGTGACCAAAAGTATCAACTGATTTTCTGTGTGTATCAATGGGTGTTGATGGAATTTGCTGTAGGATGTTCCTGTAGGTGTCGGTGGTTTTTGGTATCAGTGATTGTTGTGGGTGCTGATGTGGGTATTGGTGTTGGCGGGTGAGGATGTTGCTCAATGTTGCTGTGGGTGTTGCTGGGTGTTAACACCTAGAGCAATCAAGACCCACACCAACACCCATTAACACCCACAACAACATCCTGCAACACCCACATCTATTTGCAATAATACTATCGTAAAACTGGATGAGTTTTAATCTTGCCCACCGTATGCCACGACTGGAGTTTGGCATAGTGACTTCATGAGGCGAAGCCAAAACTCCAAGAGTGGAATGCGGTGGCCACGATTAAAACGAATCAAGTTTTGATTTTATCTTACCCCATCTCCTCGATTTGGGAATATTATGTGTTAAAAATTCTGTATGACACTAGTGGCATATAAAACTCTGTATGTCAATCAGCGTGGCATACGGAAACTCAATGTTAAGCCAATAGGATTTTATATTAGGGGTAGGATAAACCATACAGATTGATACAAGTCTACTCGTCTGCAGACAGATGTCCAGGTCACAATGAGCTCAGTCATGCTCACTCAGATTAACTGTCATGCTGACCCGGGGGGAGGGGGAGGGCTGTGGTCATGTTAGTCCGTTCACGCACCATGCCACCTTCGGGTTACGGTACGTGAAGGTCTAACAGAGTATGACTGTGACTGGCCTGCCACCTTTAGTGAGAGGAATATCGTGGTTGGCTGTCCTATTTATAGTATCAGTTTGACAAGGGGGAATACCAACAGGCGCTTAGTCTGCTTAAAGTATGTAAGGGTCTAACAGAGCACAGCTCTGATTTGCCAGTTCCTTAGGCACTGATTGGAGAAAAGGATTTCTTGGTTGGCTGTTCTAATTTTAGTACAAACCCAAGCCAGAGAATACCACGATTTTGGCACTATTCTGGGAATCATTATAACTCTCCAAGCTGATTTATTTGGTACATGCCCAGTAAAAGCTACTCTAGGACCTCTGCTTGAAGAGTAACACACTGGTTACTGGCAAATCAATCAGGACAGATTAATACCAGCGGAGGCAGGAATTTCCACCTTAAAATGGCAGCGCAAAACAGTCCCAGTATGAGAGCCTGTGCGCCCTGGCCCTGGCGACAGCGGGCTGTACTAGAGTCTATGGTCATGTCCGCATAGACCGCATTAGCCTTGACATCATTATCGGGATTTCCCTGCTATCACGTGTTATTTTGGTGCCAAACAAGTCCAAATTCCACGAAGCACCGCATAAACAATGTATCATATCAAATCTGCTGCTTTTCAACATGTTTTAGAACTAATCTATGATTGGTTACGCCAGACCCATATTTGGTTCCAAAACATTGGTTCAACGTTGCAGTCCAGTCTCAATAGATGTGTCAAGATGTTCTTTGAATATTTGAAATTATGACAACACTAATGAGTACACTAATGAGGAGAGGGTTATTATGTTGGTATATTTGTTTCAATGCCATAGAACATTTAAATATTTTTCAGAACTAGATACTTCAAGATGTTTTAGTTCGCTAATCACTGCACTCAGTGAAGGGATATCCCAATGTTTGGCACCAGAGCCTAGGGAAACCCCGCTCTCAGTGGGTAGAATGACGTCACACTAGTGCGGTCTATGGCGCCGGGTTCTTCTGCCATAGAGCCCTCCACCGGGGTTGTTATTTCATACTGCGCACACTCTGACAAATCTGAGAAAAAAAATCGAATCGATAAATATATAACCTTTTGTTTTTGCCAACCTTCAAAACAGCTGTCTCTTGTCTTATAACTGTGTATTTAGAGGTAGTTTTACAGTAGAGCTTGGCTGGTTCCCAAGTCCAGCCATTTTGTTCAGTCTTCCTCGCTGGTTCCCAAACTGCAAAGTGTCTCGCCTATTCACATAGGACAGCTGTTCACCCCTGAATGGAGATCAGGGGTGAATACTTTACCTACACTGATGGTGTTGGAGAGATGGTGTATACCAGACCGGAAATGCTAGAAGAGCAGCACTAATTGGGAGCCAGACCTGATAGTAGCTACTCCAGACAGACATCTGGGACCAGTTTCTGGGACCTGTTTCGTGACATGTTTAGATGGCATCTGTGACACCATACGGACAGATCACAAGATTGCAGTCGATGACACACAGAGTTTCACTCACTTCTCGTAGGAATTAAGCAATGACACTTTAACATGAGTAGGGGATACATATAATCTATAATCGTTCCAAATATGAAGAAGATTGGCCTATTCGAGCTTCTGATATTTGCTAGTCTTTTTCTGCTGTTGCTTGCACTGTTGGTGCTGCTGTTGATGTCTGTATAGGCCTAATGTCACGAGACTACTGAAACAGGTCTCTGGTCTATGAAGAGGCAATGTCGAAATATGCCTCCTAAACCACTTTTGGCATGCGGCTGGAATCTGAGAGGCTGACTGACCAAGTTTCTGACTGACTACTCTGGAAGCATTAGCATGATGGAAGAGTTCCACCTGCAAGATTTTTTTATATGAGCAGTTTATTCAGATATGAAGATTGTACATTGCGACTCCTTGTTTGTATCCACGCTTATTCTTTCTAACATCGAATTCTACCCATTAACTACGTGTATACTACTTTTTGTTTTTTTTTGTATTTTAGTTTTTTTGGATAAAACATATGCTAGATTAGCATTCAAAAGAAAAGGAAATATACTTAATTCAACAATACATTGAAAAGATCAGGTAATTGACATGATAAAACATTGAAAAGACATGGTAAGTTGACATGACTGCGGCATTCGCAGCCAAGCTCAGCCAAACTTTGGTGACACTGCACTACCATGGTTTATGTGCCCGACATGTCTGACTTGTAAATAGCCTGGTATACGTGCATCTTTTGGTAATTTTCTGAATTGTTATTAGCCAGCTACACCCTCAGGGCACCATGACACTGACCCTGGTCTGTACACTTAAAGTGACTATATGTTTGTTTTGACCCCACTTTGGGATGCTTTGACCCCCACCATAGCGTGCTTAGAAAAAAATACGCAATCTCATAGGCTGAGAGGCCGATAATACTGGTCTGGGTAAAAAACATTAGAAATGGCAGACCCTACTGATTCATATGTTCCACAACATTTTATAAACTCTCTTTAACGAGGAAAAGCGTGTAATGCATAGATATCGAGGTATCTAACATGGGGTGTTCCTGTGATACAGCTTAGAAAGCTAACACACATGTGAAATGAATAACAAATTCACTTGATGAGACTCGCAGCGGTTTATACATAGAGAAAACTGGATGCAAAATAAACGTAACTACGGCAATGGGCTCATTCACTGTCCAAACAGATGTTTACCGATGAGGCTATGAGTGGACATCGATGAAGTTGGCAATGGCAAAGTCAACAGTTTCGAATTACCAATTACCCAGCATACCGATTCACGTATTGGAGAAGAGGTTAGTAATTCACCAGGAAAAGCAAGGTGTTCAGGTGGCTATTCTAAATGGTGAAGTAAGTGATGCTGATTTACACAATATTGCAGAACAGATTTTTCAGCAGCAGTTGTTCAGTCGGCCCTGGAGAGTATAAAGCTAATGATGGTTTCAATGCAATTCTTTAGATATCATGTGAGCAAAAAGCTTAATATGTTTGATGTTAACCTATAAAAGATGATGGTAATCATTACTTTGGTCGTCAATCCTATATTTGGACATCGCTAAATGCATCAAAAACCCATGATTCTATGAAGACAAGTAAATGGGTCACTATTCTGATGTCATCCTCACCAATCCTGACTTTGACAAACTCATTTTGCCGATATGTGATAGCCTCTTGCGTGGTTTTTTTTGTTTGTGGGTCTCGGTAGGCTAATTACGTCCTTTTGAGACCCTTGCATGCCTTACATGTGGATTTATATATTAGAAATCACATCAAACTCGCACTATGAACTGAAGGAGACAAACATACATTATTACAAATATTTAACGCTGCCAGCGATTTGAGACTTGTAACATCCAAACGAAGCAGACTGGAATTCAGCTCGCTGGAATCAGTGCATGAGCTGCGACCTGCTCCACCAAAATCAGTTAGCAAATAGAATGTTGGCATGCTTAAAGGATGGTCCGTGAATGTATGTATATTTCTTAATATTCTATAAAGGATTTTCGTACAAATTATGGTATTATGAGCTGTGGGTTCATAAGAGTAGTGGTTGCTTTGGGTACATGGTATGAAGCCGCATACACGTGAGGAGGAGGTAAAAGTGCGCGTCTTATGCAATTCAATCCACGCCTAGTACTCATTTTCTAATCTATTACCGAAAGGACGTCATTCATTCAATCCCAATAAGAAGAATGCCATTACTAGCATAAAAAAGACTTTTTTCATCAGATCTACAACGCCTGAGAACTGTCAGGATAATTGCTCCTGTCTTGGTCCTCCTCCCCTGAATGATAAATGACTTCTGTTTTCTTTATTAGCCTTTGACAGGTGGTGACAGCCTTTATAGATATGTGTCTTGTCTGCAGAATCCTCCTTGAGAGATATGGTAGTAATGGAAATATGCTGTAGTCTACACTTACAGCAATGCTAGAATTATTATTTATCATACCTATTCACAGACTCACTACGAATACAGACTGATGCTATGGGTCTAGTATTGTAATCGTACTACCAAGGTTCTCCATAATTTATTGTACCGGTCGCCTTTGGTTAGGCCATTCAGAGTGTTTTCAACGTGAAATAATGCAATCTGATTGGCTGAGAGACCGGAAGCACTAGCCTGGGAAGAACATTTTTAAATGGCAGATGACCGGATCGTGATTACTCCCTGGTGAATTAAAGCATCAATAAAAGCATCAATCTAGGTTTAGTGTAGAGACTCGGTATTTGATGGATAATGAATTACATTATATAGAAGTGGATTTCCATAAATAGAAACCCATGGAAAATCTTTGAAACGTTAACAGAATATAGTTAATGTATACTACTATACATTTCAGTTTCAGGAAAATCATAGGTCACCGTTCTTGTTTTTAAAATGATTGAAGACTACTTTTCACTACATTTCCTATATAACCCAGTCATCTGTACATTGGCCTAATTTACCAAAATGTTGCGGTAAGTTAGTTGAACCCGATAGTAGGCTATACTTCTCATATTTGTATAATACGTCAAAGGTACCGCTTTGAATTGATAATTGTGAGTATTTCAAAATCACTATGTGGCGCCACTGTGTATCATAGATATGCCTTTATGCTCATACAGCTACATTATACGAATCCAGACACCCCTCATACCTCACGGCTTCTCACTGTCCTGAGCTTCAAATCACAAAGCCCATCCTGCGTCTACTCTGTCTCTTGGCGTGTCCAATCTTCCCAGGCCGGTGCCATAACATAGATACACTCGCATTGTCTTCGCATGTCGGCAGGCGTCTGTGTGGTTATATAAGGTTCTTCTGGGAGGAGAGAGAATACTACGTCACCCACACAAATACCTCACAGGGGGGCCTTGTCCGGTGTTGGTTTAAAGACCAGACTTGCCGCCACATATACGCATCATATACAAACAATTTAGGATTCATTATGCCATTGCTCATCCTCTGCTAATTTCCTGTTTGTGCACAGGATTTGTCACTTGGAGCTTCCAAATGGATTAGCCTGGAAGCCTGGCCTAGTCAAATTATAGGCCAGGTAACGGGTTCAATTTTTATGGTGCACTATTAGTCCAGTCAAAATAAGGTTTGACCGGCCACAAAAAGCAATAGATTTAATTCCAGTGCCATTCATCTCAGAATACTTTACATATTACCAGAATGAAAATCGAAATTAATCCAAGTAGTGGAAGTAGGTCAAATTAGCATAAATCCAATATGGCCACCCCAAATATATGAAACTCCATAATTCTGGTTTGAATTGAGATAGAAACATGATTTAAAATGCTCAATATATGTTTTCTGGGGTGGGGAATCCATACAATCACAAGTGAAATCATATCTCTTGAATAAATTAGCGTAAATTCAATATGGCCGCCTGAATTCTATGAAATACTATAATTTGGGTTTGAATGAAGATATAAACATGATTTAAAATGCTAAACATATGTTTTCTGGGGTGGGGAATTCATATAAACAACGAGAGAAGACCTAAAAACAGAGTACATCAGTGTAAATCGAATATGGCTGCTTGAGTTCTACGAGATACCCTAATTTAAGTTTGAAAAAGATGTTTAAAAAAGCTAAACAGCTGTTTTCCTACCTGAGAAACACATATATATCACACCAGGGAAGTCCTATCTTTCTAGTAAACAGGTGGAACAATGAAATGTCCAATATGGCTGCTTTGTATCCAATGATTTTCATGGCAATGCCACAAAAATAATGCCAACACTTGCTATGGAACAGGATACATTTGATTTTTCAGAAGCAAGAGGACAATCAAATCCAAATATAAGTTGTACTATTAGAGATAATCATATCTGCAAGGGATTAATTGGTTTTCAATTTTTCTCCTGAATTGAGAGAAAACTGCAACCAAAAACTTTTTTTGTGTTACAATAACTGAAAATAACATTCAATGATTATGGTTCTTACAAAGAAAACAGTGATGCAGACCCTCCTGTATTTTAACCCATTTGCTATGCCATGATGCTTGGATGCATTCCCAGGGCTAGTATGTTATGATGCCTTGAGGCATTCCCAGGCCTAGTATGCTATGATTCAGGACTTGGGGCATCCTTCTTAGAAATTTCAGTTAATTTGCCATTTTTTAAAGGAATTAGGCAAAGATTTTAATAATATTTTCTAAAATTATCAAAAACAATACATTGATTCATATCATAAAAAAATTATGTTGTGATTTCACAATGGTTATGTTGAAATAATACTGAAAATAGCTGTAAAATCGCTTTAAAATTGTTTTATACATGAGAGGTTAATCGTTAAAGAAACTAAACAAAATATTCAGCCCATTTGGTTCAGAGTATTCAGGTGATTGAAAAAGACCTAACAGAAAATGTTACAGAATTACTTCAAGGTGTCCTAGAACAGCTTGATACACTTATTTCAGGATCAACCATAGCGGATCTTGAAGACACTGAATTGCAACTGAGCTAATGTAATTTGTTGTTATTCCTAAATTTTATTTGAAAAGGGAAATAACTGAAAAGCTCTGGTTCCATTACCTGGATATGGTAAATATACTCTTTTGGGCTTGTTAGGTTTGAAGACACTGGGCATTAGCAATGGGCATAATAATTATACAATAGATGTCCCAACCAGGGGAAAAGAATAATAGAAAACCAGCAGTTGATGACACGATCAAATTCACCATGGAAAAGTCAACCAAAGAAGTGGCCTTCCTGGACACCAAAATCGTGAAATCCGAAAAAGGTCACCTCTACAGTGACCTTTTTGTCAAAGCAACGGATCGTAACACGTATCTCAGATACGACTCAGTACATCCTCCATCGCAAAAACGAAGCATCCCTTACTCACAACTACTGAGAATATGCACAAGCAAGGAGGATTATGAGAAACATGCCCAACAGAAACTCAAGGAATTCCGAGAAAGGGGATACCCTGAAAAGACTCTGAGAGATTGCAAACAAAAAGCGGATCACCTTCGAAGGGAGGATCTTCTCAACAAAGAGAAAACAAAAGAGAAAACGGACAGTCAGGACAAAACATTCCTGATATGCACATACCACACAAATGGTAACGCCCTACCGAAAATCATAGACAAAAACTGGGATCTATTGGGCAAATCCAAAACTACCAAAAGCATCTACGAAAGTAGACTGGTAAAAGGCTACCGCAGACCCAAAAATTTAAAGAATCATCTAGTCAGGGCCCGCACCAACTATTACAAATTGTATTTTTCTGATCTCCTGTCCTTGCGAGATCACAATCTTTCGTAGGTGGCAATCCACATATGATCAGCTGATCATCACCAATGATCAGCTGAAGCATGTCATACAAAATTATAACTACAAATTGACGATGGTTTCCCGTTCACCTGCGAGAGGTTGTTTCTTCATAAAAAATATAAATCTCACCTAGAACGTTCCCTTCGCCGGCATAGTCCAACGGCAGAACTTCTATGGGTGTCATACGGTCCTTGTCCTTGACCGCACCTGCTCCTGTTTTATTGTACTTCTTGGGGAGTTTACCATGCTAGAACAAATATTTAAAAATAAACATTAATGACAATTATTAATGATATTTAACCTGACTGGAATCTGTGAAATAAAGATGGTAACATTATGGCAATCCACATATGGTCTCTATTCAAAATTATGTATTACAACTACATAGCGAATTTTTCTATATAGTGCTGTGAATTATTGAAATAATTAAAGTAATGTTCTGACATAATTATACTATATCTTAATCCATAACTGATCTAATACAACTATCATATGCCTTTCGATTATATATTATAAACAAACTTCTTGTAGTAAGTGTCGTTTGTGCTGTATAATCCAAGATTAAAAAAAATTTTACTTCTTGAGAAATATTGGAAATACCTTTGTTTTAACTTCCGATACGTAATGTTGACTTTTACGCTTACATTCCTCCGGGGTACGGTCAAACGGGGAAATAGAGTTGACCTCATCTAAGAATATGTAAACAATCTCCTATTAACAGCAGTAGCAAAACATTGTGAATCTATTAGTTATTCAAATAGTTTCATATATTGTAGGGTTATATACAAACTTTTAATACTTTTGTTGTACTGATGCTACGAAGAATGAAGTCACTAGTGACGATTTTAGTTGCACTCGTGAGTAAGAATACTTTTTTTTCGTGGTTGTAATTAAGATATAAAATTAAAGTGTATAATTACGTCACATACTATTTACATGAAATTAGACACTAAAAAATAGATTTCACAAATAACGTTTATATAAAGTGTTTAATCATCATTTATGATAATAATCTATATTAATAAACATTAGTCCTTATTATATATTGAATATTTCCAATAGCATTCCATTGTTACAGTTTTTTTTAACTTACCGGCCACTTGCTGCCATGCTCTGTCTTTTTTGGCCTTGCCGCCAGAGGCTCCCCTAAAGTTACACTTGAGGGCGTCCTTATGTTGGTTTATAGCCTGTAAAAGTGCTAAAGTTTCATCAGGCTGCCAGAATGGCCGTCGTCCTGAGGGTGTACAGTTTTTTTTAACTTACCGGCCACTTGCTGCCATGCTCTGTCTTTTTTGGCCTTGCCGCCAGAGGCTCCCCTAAAGTTACACTTGAGGGCGTCCTTATGTTGGTTTATAGCCTGTAAAAGTGCTAAAGTTTCATCAGGCTGCCAGAATGGCCGTCGTCCTGAGGGTGTACCCTTCCTTTTTTCCACACCAGGAGCTGGGGAGATCGACGATGAAGGACTCCGATCTTTGCGCATCTTTACCTTGTCGGTTTTCTGCCCAGCCGTATCCTTCGTACCATGAACATTTTCTTAGTTTTTTCTTCTCCGCGAAGGTGAGGGAGAAGAGTCAGACCACATACTGCACCCTGCTTTAGGGTTACTTGATACTTTCCCTTTTTTCTGGGGAGGGGGACTAACAGAAGAAGAACTAGATCGTTCACGTCTACGATGTTTCCTCGATTTTTCTTCCTTCCTTCTCTGAATAGTAAACAGAGATAGCGAGCCTTCAATATTAAACAATAATGTATATATAAATTCATCTAAAGTACCGATGTCTGCAGATAATGAACAAATTTAGTTGCACTCGTGAATTCTCGGGAGCGATGCCGACGTCACAAAGATACACTGCATAGCTCAATGTTCTCGCTCTGCAGTTTATTTTCCCGAAAGTGGTCCAGTACACTCTCCTCATGTTGGATATTTACTGAGATATTACCAGAGACAAACAGTGAATTTAACATTGGTTTCAATGGGGTGAAAAGTTTTTTAACCCTTCGTGCGTGTGGGAGTGCACTGCACCGCTTTCGGGAAAATAAACTGCAGAGTGAGACAATCAAGCAACGCAGTGTATCTTAATGACGTAGGCTCCGCTCCCGAGAATTGATATATCTTGTTAGAAACCCATCGAAATACCTATAACTAGGTATATTAATCATGTACAGTGAGTTTAAACATCGATTTACGTTTGGTCGATCGAGCGATAATAACAGAAAGCTAGGGTGATCGAAAATGGCAATACCCTTTGCCCCAAGCGGTCGTGAAAGAAACTAAAGGTTTCTGTCCCGAGAATAGTGAGACTAGGACTGCCAGTGCGAATGGTCTGATACCCGTTTGGAACACATAGCCAATAGGTTGATTAAAACAGTTTGTTTTCTTAAATTTCACCATGAACTAGTAAAATCGTATGAACATACACAGTTAGGAAGCGTAGCAACGTATTGAAATTCGAGAAAGAGCGCATGTAGGTTAAATGTCGTAGTACGACAAGATAGGAATGATCAAATAATAGTATTACAACGTATTAGCAGCGCACAAGTGATAGACTACATGCGAATATGCTCTAGGAAGAGATCACACGAAAATCTAATGAGCGATAATGTAGAAATTGGCGAACACTGAAGATCGACCTGGAAATCTCGGTTAACAGGACAGTTTTAACAATCAAATACACGTCAAGCATGTTCAGCTGGTTCAAAACCTACCTTTGATCGACTCCGATCCATTGTTTGTTTCCTTGTTAATTGGTATTTCCGCAGTTGTGTGTCGATGCCAAGTTGCGTTGGATTTGGCTTACAAATGGCGGTAACACAGACTAGATCACGTGACATATGACGTCATTGGGGGGTTTCCCGGGAATTCCCGGGATTCCCCTGAGTCAACCGGGGTCCTCCGGGTTCCCTGCCTACTCTTGCTATTATCGTACGTTGTTACTTTCGTTGTGTCAACTCACGAACGATAACACAACGATGTGTTTTGTGCAACACGATGAAAAAAATTACGTTATATTTTCGTTGTACTATCGTTCTTCACCAAAATTTACATGGTTTATCGTTCCCGGTTTATGCAACACCCCCCTGGCATGTTGTGCTGGGGTACTGTACTTGTGGGAAAGATCTTCCAGATCTTTCCAGGAAGTAGTTGTTAATAAACATTCCTGTTTATTAAACATGTGTGTTGTGTTGTGTGTGACTAGGTCCAAGTAAACTCACCGAAAACCGAACCAACCTACGTAGATAACGTAGGGTGGGATCCTGCCTGGAACTAGTATTCCGGATTGGGGTCATCCAACCTGCTAGACAGGCGGCGACCACCACAAATATATAACCAGAATCCTTATAGGGTTTGTATAGAGGGAGTAGAAGAGGTTAGATTGGGTGTGGGATACATGGACATATAGGATACATGGCAAACAGGACTTGGACAGGCAGGTAGGACACACAAGGATTCTGAAAAACCTTTTATGATAATATAGACTAACATCTATATCAGGGGAATTATATTAATGTTTATGCAGTGCAGTGAATATGGTATTTAAGCTGAGATGAAAACATGAAAAACCTCTAAATATCATTGTGCCATAATTGGGAGTTAATCAGAGCAACTGACAATAATTCACAGAGGCACCACCTATCGATGAACACTGGAATTATGCGATGCCATCTGGACATCTCTGGCAATATTTGAGCACCACAACTAGCCAGAAGCAACCTACAGAGTTTTAACCCACCCACCCACCCACACTACTACTTAATGTTTAAAGAAGGACAAGTGAAAATTCATAGGATGCCTTATGCCCCATGCTGCAAGGATTATCATGTTCAACAAAATTATCATCCATGATATTATTCACATCGATGAATTTGAAATTGTCTCCAAACCTGCTTCCGATTTGATTACAGCTATATGGTATGATGAGGGGGTGGTAATAGCCAAGGTTGGAGGACTGTTGGGGTTCAAGTCCCACTACAGCCACTCTTCTCTTTCACCTCCAGCAGTGGTGACTTAACAAAATATCAAAGGTCAATCGTTCTACATAATGTTCCCGTAGCTGGAAAGTCTATGTCTGCCATTATATACTGCTGTATCATTTTTTTAAAGGCCACTATGATATATCCCGCCTTAGAAAACATATATTTTGCAATTTAAATCATGTTTATATCTTTATTCAAACTCAGATTAGGGTATTTTGTAAAACACAAGCAGCCATATTGGATTTACACTAATGTACTTTGTGGATAGGTTTTTTTTGGTTATTTATATGAATTCCCCACCCCAGAAAACATTTGTTTAGCATTTTAAATCATGTTTATATCCTTATTCAAGCCCAAATTATGGTATTTCATAGAATTCAGGCAGCCATATTGAATTTATGCTAATTTATTCAAAAGATATGGTTTCACTTGTGATTTGTATGGATTCCCCACCCCAGAAAACATATGTTGAGCATTTTAAATCATGTTTCTACCTTAATTCAAACCAGAATTGTGGAGTTTCATATATTTGGGGTGGCCATATTGGATTTTTGCTAATTTGACCTACTTCCACTACTTGGATTAATTTCGATTTTCATTCTGGTAATAAGTAAGGTATTCTGAGGTGATTGCCACTGGAATTGAATCTATTGCTTTTTGTGGCCAGTTTGGCCCTTTTTTTGCTTATTTGGACTGGACTATATGGGTAACGCCTCCATTTCTTGCACTCTCCTAGCAGAGATCCTGTACTCTATTTCCACAAAGGTTCTGCTGGGAGTGTGCCACATTGACAGACTGAGACTGTATGTATAGCCTAGACTAGCATCAGTCCTTGTATCCTTTTCTTTTCATTTCATTTATTTTATCTGGACTTGTGTTAGGCCTGCAGTTTTATCTTCCTCACACTTTACAGCCAGTACAACAAGATTTCTGTTAATCATTCAGCAGCAGTATTTCTTCAAAATAAAGCACTGGAGGTAGTAAATCCCTAGTATTAGGAAATCATACAATTTCTTAGGGCTTACTACCTGGATTTATGTATGGGATGTTAATGTAATGGGTGTGATTATTCAATTCATAACTCTCTTAACATGAATTTGATTGTAACACTTTTAAATTGACTTATTTTGGTTAAGATCTAGCCATGGTTGAAAACCAATTGTAATGTTTGGATCTACGACATGATAAAAAAAGAGAAGAAAAAAACACTTGACCAAGTCTATATAGAGCCAAGAGTGGCGGCCTGACTGTCAGTTCATGTTCTTTATAGCATTATGTAAGAAGTAGTTACCAGTCCCTTATTTCATTTGGACAGGGAACCAGTCTAAGCTGCCATGTGCATATTCATTTCCCAATATCAGCTTCTGTAGAATATATTTATCAATGTAACATGTAGTATATTCTTTATATCACAATTTTATAACAATAGGGCATATAACATTAAAGATTCCAGAAAGTGCAGCAATAGATGATCCCTATTACATCTTCTCTGACGTAACAAAGAACTGGTAGAAATACATATAGTCAAACCTTTATCGCGATTCCGTCAATATCTGCACGTGGTGTAGACACAGATTTCTATTATCAGTGGTGCTGTGTGTCAAAGGGCAACCACACCACCAAGTATTTGTGTACGGTAGCTATTCCGTGATATCTACCTTGGTTACCGTGTATTTTTTTGGTTCTCATTCACTCTTGAGCTTATAATCTAGTGCATGACATGAAAATTCTACAAGGCTCGACTCTATAGCAGGTTTAGGGTGTATCAAAAGGACTAATAGATCCATGCACACCAATGTATAGAATACAAGTCAAACCTTTATTCAATACAGAACCAATTCAATGGAGTCAGACCAGCGTCCACTTCTTAATTGTGAACCCAAACTACCGGATGATAACAGTTCTTCAACATCTGTGCAAAGATCTGAGACGAGGTGCCGTTCTTCGGGAAAAGTACCACTGCGCCAATCGGAACGTGAAGTGGTCAGTTGTCTGTGTGCTGTTCTCGGGCCGTTATCAATGGGATTGGCTTTGGGCTACTCCTCTCCGGCCGTTTCGGATTTCAGGCGGCTGTCAATTCTAAAGGAAAGCCAGTTGTCGTGGTTCGGCACGCTGCTTAATATTGGAGGTATGATAGGCGGACCAGCCGCAGGTTTTCTTCTTGAGAGATATGGAAGAAAGCGGACACTCATGTTCAGTACCCTGCCGTATGTCCTTGGCTGGCTCCTGATAGCAGCCACGGTCAACCCTTACGTGTTGTACACAGGAAGGGTCCTCACTGGCTTCGGGGCAGGTATGTCATGCCTTTGCGTGCCTATTTACATCGCTGAGATCGCAGCCAAGGAGCGAAGAGGAACTCTTGGAGCGAGCTACCAGATCGGAACTACTTCTGGGATCTTAATCATGTATACAATGGGACTCTACGCGGACTGGGTATGGTTGGCAGTGCTCTCGTCAATCCCCCCATGTGCGATGGTTTTATGGCTGCTCTACATCCCTGAGAGTCCACGCTGGCTCCTGATGAGGAGCAGACGAGAGGAAGCCATGCGGGTGTTGAAGTGGCTTCGACGTGGCCAACCCAACGAGTGCTACGTACTGGAGTGTACGGAAATGGAATCTGCCATCCTGGAGCAAAAATCAGCAAACCGTGTCAAGTGGTTGGATCTCATAACGGACAAATCTATAGCGCGGCCATTTTCAATAATCGCTATGCTTATGGTTCTTCAGCAGTTCTGTGGAATAAATGCGGTGATTTTTTACACGCAGTCAATCTTTGAAAGCAGTGGGTATGGTGAAAACTCAGGCATACATGCTGTTATAGTGTCTGCTGTTAAAGTTTTCTTCACTGGAGTCACTGTGTTCACTGTGGACCATGCAGGGAGAAAACCGCTATTTGTTGCAGGCGGGCTTGGTATGGCTGTAAGCTGTGCGCTTCTAGGGGCATTTTTCTTTATCACTATTGACCATCGTCACAGAGTGTCAAATGTAGAATGGATGCCATTGACCGGCCTTCTGGCATACATTATCTCCTTCTCCATAGGCTGGGGTGCCATACCTAATCTGATGATGTCAGAGTTGTTGCCTGCAAGAGCCAAAGGTCGGGCGACCAGCATAGCGACCACTTTAAACTGGAGTTGTTCATTCGTGGTTACAAAATCGTTTCTGCCGCTTCAGGATATCCTAGGGTCGTACACTGTATTCTGGGGATTTTCTGGGATTTGCATTCTAGGGGTAGTTTATGCTTGCTTCTGTTTCGTAGAAACGAAAGGTAGATCTTTAGAAGAAATAGAAAAAGGTTTTCATGGTGGAAATGCCCTCTGCATATGGTGTCCTGATGCTGAAAAACAAAATTGATGTTTTGTAGCACGATCTTCTCCTCTTTATGTTTTGGAGGTTTTATTTATTCTGAACGAAGTATGTTATTTGTAAAATGACATCATAAATAACCATCGATGGCTGAATTATGCCTTTAATACCTTCACTATGATGTCATTATTTGATTTTATTATATTGAATGTGAACAGGATATTATAAAAATGGTACATAACAGAACATACATACTTTCATATAGTGGCATAAAGGAATGATAAAATGAAGGATGAATTGGTATTGAAATCAGATTGCATATTTTTATGGTATATATTAGATACATGTAATTGGATAGCAAACTGGGGAAGGGGTAATTAAACAACATCACATTCACAGTTTTCTTGCATCTCATAATTTATAGATAATTTCGTTAATTTCTTCACCAAGATGTACGATTAAATGCTAAAGGGCAATGAATTCCATAAGATAATTCTCCAGTGATGAATTGCTTTCTTTAATGTTTTAACGTACTGCTATCTTCAAATTACTAATATTAGTTATATATAGTCGACCAATTAAATATCTTCTCTTTCCCAAACCTCTCACGAGCTTAACTGTCTGAGAATCAATCATGCTAAATCTGATAGCGATATCAAAACAAATATTTGGACTATTTATGACATGAATGCCGTATCATATATGATATCATATTCCAATGGCTCGAAACCAGAGTCCCAGCAACCATGGACTGTTTATACTCAATGAACATGAAGCCAGCACCCCCAATCTTCCTGATGCCGACCTCACAGACATAATACCTCCTGCAGTCCCAGGCCTTTTGCGTTTTCAAACACATCTGAACGTAAGTTGTCATTGATAAGCGAGTTAAATGTTAATACAGTAAAACCCCTCATAAGGGGACACCCTCCGTTCCGGGCTAAGTGTCCCCTTAAGCGGGGTGTCCCCTTAAGCGGGGTTTTCAGTCTGTCAATGGTTATACAATAGAGAATACCTACATAAATGAAGGAAACGATGGTTATTAGATTGAAATGTTTATCAATAACACATAATTAACTAAATAGATATAAATTATATATTATAAATGAATATAAATATACAAAAAAAAAAAAAAAATAGATAATAGAGGTTGAATGTGGATATGCCTTCCTTGTGAAATTTGCTCCTTTTTATACCCCCGGTCAATGCCCCCCCCCCCCCCCCCCGCCCCCCACCCCAGTAACTTCTGAGAGAAATCAGCAGCCCTAAAAGGACTCATCGTGAGCCGCCCAGAGCCGCGACGGCTCACTGAATACCGCACCTTCAAAGCCCCCAGCCCTCCCTGTGTCGCCCACAGCTAACCTGTAAGCGGGCCTCTTACCTGGCACCTTCAGCAGGCGCGAAAATCACTGGTACTAATATCCACTCAGACCCGCTCCAATCAGACCCGCTCTATCCGCCCAGACCCGCTAGAGATGTGGTTACTACCATGAAAAAACACACTCTGGCCGCCCAGGCCCTCATGGGAATGCTCAGTCTATTGTTCTGTCTGTCTCGTACAAACGGGCACCATAAACTTGGATTTTCAGTGTTTTTGATATGATGTCCTTCCAAACTGTCCCCTATAGCGGGGTTTTTAAGCATTTCTGTACCGAAAAACTGTCCCCTAAAGCGGGGTGTCCCCTTAAGCGGGGTGTCCCTTTAAGCGGGGTTAAAATAAACTCTTAATAGTGGGGAAAATTTCCGTTCCGAGCAAATTGTCCCCTTAAGAGGGGTGTCCCGGAAGAGGGGTTTTACTGTACCTAAAACTACATCAGCATCACGGAACAGGCCCTGAAACAGCTCCACATATGCTCCTATTATTTATCAAACCAACCCTTGTGCCACCCCGTCGGAGGACATGGGTCCAGGAAAAAGCAGTGGAATCTGGTAGCTCATCTAAATGATACTACCAACCCCTAGACCAAAAACAACCACACACAACCACAGGCCCAACAGCCTTTTCAGGCTTCAGCTCACCAGGCCGTTATAAACTGGGAGCCCAACGAATGCTACAACCACGACTCGGTGTAGACTGGTTCCCTGTCCCAATGAACAGTGGGAAAGGTAAACCCAGCTACTTTCGCTTATTTGCAATGGCAAATACTCGCAAATACTTGTTTATAATGTACAATAATACAAAGTGAAATAATATCAACCTTTCAAAAGATGAAAGATAACTTACTAGAATGTTTCTTTAGAAAACATAGCAGATTTTAGCACGCCCTCTAGAGGGTAAACCAGCAGAGTGTCATCGCTGATCTACTAAAAGCACATATTTCCAGCTGACTGGCGCCACATGACGCCACACGACACCACACGACGCCCTACACTAAAGCAGAAGCAGCAGCGGTGTGCGGATAGCGGTGCTGCGTCGTGGACGTTGGCCGGAAATATCAAGTTCTCCACTGAGGCGATAGGCAGTGCGGCGAGCGGCAACACACTACAATGCTCTGAATCCGCGAAGGCCGTGTATCAAGCGGAGCAGTGTGCCGCCATGTTGGGATTTGTACAGAAACGGTCAGAGCATGTCAAAAGTCGCTGACGCCCGAGAGAAGGCCAACAGATAAGCCGACGCTTGCGGGCGACAGGCCTTGAGCGACATGATGGTGGCCGATGGTGGGTGATAACTATCATGTCTATTTTATTTGCTGATCCACCAAGGAGATAATCTCAGGCGACAACCATTTCTGGACGACAACTATTGCCGACTACAGCTGACTACCACATGGTTACCACATGGTCATCTATCAGCTCTAGCTCAGGCTTGGTGGATCTGGTGCTTTACCTACAATACATGATGGTATCCCTCTCCTTCATGTCTAGGATACCATGGCCTATGTGTGGAAAGCTAACCTAACGAATGCCTATTGTCAGCTCATGTGGTATGCTGCTCTTACAGACGCTGACAGGATTTAGCAAATTCATACACTGCCGCCTGTTTATGAAAGCTGGCCTCTGCTACCGCACTACCTTGATTTCTTCGAATTCGGCACTGTTTATTTCAAGTACAAGTAATTTATAGATACTTATTTTTATCGTACCGTTATATGACGACTCACGACGACACAGGCTCCAGAAGTGGGAATCACTGAGCAGCTCTGAGCTACTCATTCCACATCCAGGACGCAAAGACAACACAGGACAATATAAAGCAATGTCATTTCAAAGCAAGTAATTACAGATCTTAGTTTGCTGTGACCGGACAGAAATCCAACATTAATTCCCATATTCTTGGTTTTTATTATCCATCGTATACAAAGCCCCCATTGAAAATGTATGGGGACTCAGTAAACCACGACCCATTATATAAAACCTGTCAGATACCATAACTGTGGTATACGGATTCAAACCTGTGGTATACGGCCTCAAAACCATGGTATGCGGGGAAAATAGTCCCTTTGTGATATAGAGCAAAGAAAGAGTCCCTATTGCTGTACCTTTTAATATGGCAATAATTGGGTTTAATTCATTGGAGAAGATGGATAATAAATATAACAAACGATGGTTTTGTGGACAGGCGGCTCTGTAAACCACTCGAGGTTGACGTCGTAATACACGTCAACCTCTCGTGGTTTACGGCCGCCTGTCCACAAAACCATCGATTATTGTCTATGTATCAGACAGTATAAACCATTACTCTCCTTCGGTTGTTTACCAATCCACATTTGTTTTGTCTTCTTTATATTAATTAAAAGTTTATTTGTCTGACACTATTCCGAGATACTTTCTAGATCTAACTGCATTTTTTAATTGCTGCTATTGGTGTATTGGCCTTGGATACCAAAACCAGATCATCAGCATGCATCTTAGCGGTACAATATTCAAAAGAATTCAAAATATCATTTATTATTATGAAGAGTGTTGGTCCTGAAACCGACCCCTGGGGCACTCCACATTCAACCGGTAAGGTACTTGATACTACATCGTCTAACTTTAGAGATTGCGATCTATTTGTAAGATGACTTTTAAGAAGATTAATAGTGTTGTTATGTAATCCAAAAGCAGATAGTTTCATGAATAATATTGAATGTGATACGCTGTCAAATGTTTTTATAACATTGACAAAAGTGCACAAATTATACATGCCGCTATTTATTCCAGAATAAAGTTCCGATACAAGATGGGACATGGCCTGACCTGTTGAACGTCCTGGCATAAATCCATATTGATTTTTATCGATCAGTGTCCACGAGCTGACTTATGAGTTGTTTTTGGATTATCTTTTCGATTACTTTCAGAAACCATTGATACTACTGTAATGGGCCTCCCGTTTGAATATGAGTTATAACTCCTTTTTTTTTGTGATTGAGAAAAAATCGATTTTTCAATTACTTTGTTAAGCAAGTTTGTGACTGTATGTATATTATTTATTAAAATCTTTTTTAGTTGACCCGACTTTAAGTGTCAAATTCTGGTTGCTTTATTTGTATCTATTTCTTTTAATATTTCGTGTAGGTCATTTGACCATATAAGATCTATTCTTAGTTTATGTTCAGCATGTGATGTATCATAAATGTTTAGTTGGTCATTGTCATCAGCAGGTTCCGGTCCAAGAACAAACAATATTTTAAGATCGAAAGTTGTGAAATAAAGATTCATCTTGTCTGCTTCAATTGGTTTTTCATCCGGAGTTTTTCCAGTTATGTTTGGGAACTCTTCAGCAGGGGCATCAGGATTCCAGGTACTATTTAAAATTCTCCAAAAACGCCTACTGTCATTCTTATTTTCTGTTAACTACCTGTCCTGGTTGTTAGCTTTATGTGTGCGGATTTGAGTATCTATTAGTTTTCTTAACCTTCTGATTTCAGTTAAGTTTGTTTCATTATGCGAATGCGTAGTAATTACAGTTTTTAGCAGTTTCGCACGGGCGTCTATATTGTTTATAATATGCGCAGGCAGTTCAATACCATCCTTAGTGCGTATTTGATATTTTCTGATAGGGCATAGATCGTTGATAACATTTATCAAATGATTTTCAAAATCACCAATTGTTACACATCATTAGCATTGTCTCATTCCGGTATTATAAAGGAACCTACGTTTTTATGTAATTCTGTTGGGTCAACCTTGTTAAAATTTCTCCCGGTTATGATTATTCTTTTGATTTTAGTCGAATTGTTCTTTCTAACAACGTACACTGGGATATGGTCTGTAAAATATAAATTTATAGTGCCCGAGCCACTGACGTGTTTACAATTTGTGTAGAAGTGGTCTATGGTACTTTTACCTTTCTTTGTAATATAAGTACTGTCGGTTGATAATATTGTAAGATCATTATTTACTAGTAATTTACGTAGAACTCTCCGTATTTTAGACTCATTTTGGATGTTGCATTAACATTAAAGTCGCCTTGCATCCAGATTTCATAGTTTTTGAAACGCGGATCCTGCACGATTGTATGTAAGTAGTCGTAACATAACTTAGTATTTTTTAAGGCGGGCGGTATACTGATATTAGTAGTAGCTTCTTATGGTTAGACTCACTTATTGTACAAGTTAACCCCTCATATGCTGGAGTGTAGACACTATACTCGTTTATGCGTGTTAGGTATGGTTTAACCCTATTTGTCGCATGCAAAGCTACTCCTACGCCTGTTTTTTCACGTTCGTAGTTCCTATCAAGTTTGTGATCATTTTCAGTTGATCTAGTTTAAAATAAAGACTGTGCACATTTATATTCAAGAACAATTCACCTTTTAATCTAGAAAAGTCGCCACAGCTTATAAAAGACATTCAGTATAGGTAATAAAAAGCATTAGTTCATGTGGATTCTGCACGCATCCGGTCACAGCACAATATTGCATTACATAGACAAACATACAATACAAATCAATACGATACAGTACACAAAAGTGCAAAACAAAATCGGAACAACCTGTATGATTGCCTGATTAAGGTTTTTGGAGTTTACGTATCCGCTCAGCTTATTCAGTGCGAAATGGCTTGATTAGCCCCCTCGTTTCCCTCTAGCGAAATATGATAATGGTGTTATCTTTTCTGCTTGCTTTATGATGTCACCTAGATAAGACGTCCACCATATTCCATGGGTACTTTTAGAAAATTGAAAAAAATGTTTCTGATGACACAGCAATACAATCTGTGAGATTGAGATCCTGGGGGCCATTTGATAATTAGGGATAATGAGCAGGATAAGGTTAATGATTGGAGAGTTTGTTGAATAAACGCTGTCCGTATTTTATTGTACTATCCTTTCTCAGTCCTCTACTTTTCCTGACGTCAATCCTTTGGAAGACAGTTCATGATGAAAGTTGGAAAGAAACCAAGAATACTGTAATCATTGATTAGTTAGAAATATAAAAGTAATTTACATTGATGAATAAGCAAAGGAAGTGCTCCTGAGGACAGTTTATCATTAATACCACCATATGCAATGCAATATTTGTTGCTATTGAAAAATAAGACCAAAATGATATTGGCCAATATAGTCACAAAATATTAGGACTGACTAAGATTGTCTCTTGCTTCGAGATTACGTCTCTGAGAGTAGAGACTCTCTGGAACAGATTGTACCTTGTCCCACACTCGATGAAAATGACACCACGAAGATCATTTCCCAAAAAATATTTTCGCTATTTTAATGTCGTGCCAATACCGCCGATCCGAAGAAAGCCTGGGCAGTTTGGAGCATCTCTATACTAATCATCCATAGGGGAGAATGTATGGTAGTTAAGCACACACCGCTTGCAGGATAACACCGATCTAGATACAATGGCGAAAGCACCTGTTACTGCACATGAATAAGTATGCGCTAACACCAGGAAATGTAACGGAGGGAGTCGGAAGCGCAGATGGAGTAAAGTCGAAGACAACGAGACCAAAGACCTCTTTCTACCAACGTAGCCCAATATGGAGAGGCATCGAAGAGTGTGAATCAAATTCACCGATAGTGCAAAAAACTGAGGAACATATAACATTTTAAACAAGTGATTTAGTTTGGCATCAAACATTGTTGTAATTCTTGAGAGTATGCTATACAGAGCTGATGTAAAGAGGGTCTAAACATAAGAGCTTGGTAAAACAAAATCATTCATCACATTACCATTAAGGCCAGCCCCCGCCTACCACGATGGCATACGACGTACTTCCTGATGGCTTCGATTTGAAATGCCCTAATCGTGGCCTATTGGGAGGTCCCCGATAGTTCCAAATTGTGGATATGGTTTGAAATCGTAGAGCGTAAAAACGCCTTGGGAGGACCAAAAACCTAAACCATGGTCACGATTGGCTCATGATTCAATCATTGATTCAATGTAGATCTCAGGCATGATTTTAATAGTGATACATACTTTATTTTTGAAAATTCTGAATGAATCCGAATAATTTTCTAAAGGTATTTATAATATAATATGATATTATTTTCAAACAATAAAACAATCAAAGTGAACAATATAACGGTGGGTAGAATAATAATTTCGATATGAAACTATTATTTTCAGACTCTTAGACTTCAACCAATAATATCATATTTACAGAGATTTTACATATATATGCGCCCTACCAAATTCTAGTATTTTATAAGTTTCCACCAATTATCTCACCCACAAGAGATGGTGTGAGGTGTGCTATAGACACGACAAATGTAAGGTCACGTGGGTAAATTTGTCTCCCAAACTGTCGTAGCCTCAAGACATCTATGGACATGTCGTACAGAACGCGGAAATTCACTTCCCGTAATAATTAAGCAATGAAATTTTAACCCGAGTATGGAGTACATATAACTTATAACCGTACCAAATATGAAGAAGATCGGCCGCATTGATCCGAAGATATTGGCGTTTGAATTTCATCATAGCAATCGTCTTCTTTGGTGACCAGTGTACTCAAGCAGTCGCTAATATATGCGGCGACCTTGACATTAACAATGCTTGTTCCTGGCTCATCTGTCTGGGCCAACACTCTCAGACTCTCTCTCAGATAATTCAAAATTCAAACGCCAATATCTTCGCATTGGAGTGGCCGGCCTTCTTCATATTTAAAGCGATTATAGGTTATATGTATCCCTTACTTGTGTTAAAGTTTCATCGCTTAATTCGTAAGAGAAGCACGGGAAATCCTCTATATATGCACAGTGATGCTTGATAGAACCTAAGACAATCCTATACTTGTCTTACTCCTGAGACACTTTTAGCGGCGATCTCCCGTGGCGTGCTACGATCGTGACTGTAGAACACCTGCCATCTTTTGTCTTCCAAACTGTCGTACATTCGCTGTACGATCTTAGGGTATCAGTAATAACGATTGTCGTGACTGAAAAACAAGGCCCAGAATCGTGGTAGGTGGGGGATGGCCTTAAACCTCATCACCCCCCTCCCCCCTCCACCAAACATTACCCCCCCCCCCCCCCCACCTAACCCACACTAACCCAGGAATAGAAAAAGTTACATGTAGTGATTCAAGTTGTAAATGGACTCGGCTTATTACCCGGAAGAACTTCGCAGGGAAATAAAAATCTAATGAAAAAAAGTAACCTATGATATCTGGAAAATGTATTTACGCCTTTTGTAACACTTTGGTATATAATGTGGGCGGATTGGATCGAGTGTATCATGCAGCAGCCATTAGCGACATTATAGCGACGTTGTACGTCAGAAGCTACCAGGTGGCCTATCATTTTCCTGCTAGAAGAATAGAAAGAGCCTCGTGTTCATTGGCAATACTTCTTCCAGCCTTGTGTCTACTGGTTAACTCCTTGGAGTTGCCACGAACAAACAGATTGGAATGTCAATTAAAAGTAAATCCTGTAAATTCTCTCAGTGCCACCATTTGGGTGATTTTCAGATATATACAACTATTAGTCCAAACTTGGTCTTTTGGCTCATTCTTTTGGCAGATGAGTAAGAATCTGACATTCTATCCAGTATGTCCCCGCCCAATATAGGTAAACTAGGCCTATCTAAAATTGTGTTATTTGTAAGTCATTCAGAAATAAGGTTGGTGAGCTTGGAGGTAATCATACCCGTCCTGTGAATTATAGGTTTTTACTTTATGTCCAGTGAATGGAGAGAGAACAACAAGACAGTATTCCCTCTGCTAGTCCAGTGATCTAATTTAGTAAAATTAGAAGAATATCATCTGGAATAACTGACCAGTCGAGCGTTGTGAAGGAATTATTTACTGTCTTTCTTTGCTATTCATTAATTTGGATTCAAAAGAAATGTATTCAGCTGCTGATCTATTGTATTGCAATTGGCAACGTTTTCATGAAGCTTAGATCTCTACATTGATCCCTTCTTAATGTGTGAAATGAGATGGAAGCATCTACACTATTACTATTTCACCTGACCATAAACACGCTGAAAAATTGTATATTGCGACCTTCCTCATATCCCGGGAGGCAGCCACAATTGAATGAACATTTCATCAGTCAGCCTAATAGTATCGGTAAATCTCTGGGTAAACGTTTAAGATTGATGCTTTCAAAGATCCTTACAATAGGCTATGATGGGCTACAAAAAGTCATCAGGATGGCCGACTAGCATGTGAGGCGTTTGAGTCTGGGCCAGCTCTCTTTTCGAACAAACTTAGTTAAAAGCTACGGCTTATTCTCAAAACTTGGAAATAGTCTCAATTAAGACCATAGATCCACCATGGCAGGTAGAGGGAAAGAAATGTGAAAGCCAAGGAACAATCAGATGAAGAATCGAATGCAGATTTCGCAGAGCGCCCAAAGCAATGATTCTCCCGCATTATCACCCACGCTAGAGCACATGTTCACGATCAACGTGTCAGCCTCCACGCTCCCGGACTCGCTTAAACTCGTGAAACTAAATGGTGAGTCGACAACTTCTGAGATAATTGAAAGGGTTAATGTTCTACAAGACCACTAAGAGAACCAGGAACTTGCCATCTTAAGTTCTGCAAGTGCCTTATCGAAATTGAACCGTAGAATCGAACAGAGTGACACCATTCAGAATGACACTGTCAAGTTGATTGAGCCTCTCAAAGACAGAGTGCAGGTTGTAGAAAAGACAGCGAATGACACCAAACAAACTACTGTCCTGTTAGAAGACACAATTAATCAAGTCAGTGATGACATCGAGACGTTGTTTCAGACTACAGATGAGACGACCAGGGTTCTGACTGACCAAGGGGAAAAATTATCTGTTCTAGACAATCAACGAAAACGCAAAATTTTGATTATCGACGGCCTTAAGGAGAGTGACGGGGAAAACCTTAGGGACGTGTTCGATCAGTTGACCAATGACATCGGGTTAAAGCCAGTTTGTATTCAAGTTGAGTCAATCTACAGGCGACGTAGGCTCCCCTACTACCGGTCTAGGCCCATTGCAGTTCACTTAGTTAGTGAGAATACCAAATCCTTGATATATCAAAACATCAGTAAACTGAAAGGCAACAAAAATGGAGAAGGGTGTCAATTGCTGATGATTTAGACAGAGATGACAGAAAAAAGAATGTCATGTGTGTAGTTAGAGGTACATCAATCCATATTGACAATAAGAACTATTCGGCTGAACAAATCGACGATCTACCGCATGATTTATCCATAAGCAAAACTAAGACAATAGATACTCAGCTAGGAATTGCTTTCCAAAGCTGTTTTGCCCCATTTTCAAACCTCTTTCTCACGGAGGTCAAGTACGAGGGTCAATCATTTTCCTCATCAGAACAAACCTACCAGTATGCGTATGCTAAGTCCCTGAGTGACGACAGTACTGCCGATAGAATCCTAGCTACAAATTTCATTAAGATGCTCTTGGCCTCACCAGGAATCTCAAACCGTCCAACGACTGGCTCAAAGCAAGGGATACAGTTATGCGTACCATTCTAACGGCCAAATTTGAGTAGAACAAGGTTATTCGTGACAAGCTCTTGGCCACCGGGAATCGAGCCCTTCTAGAAGCCACAATGAACGAGTATTGGGGATGTGGTTTCCACTTGGGGGAAATTGATAAAATGACAAAGGAAACCATCAAAGGGAACAAACTTGGCCTTACATTAGCCCAAGTGTGAAGTGATTTATCCCAGAAGAATTTTATTTGTCTAAACTGCCTATAAGTCAGATCACCCAGCTTTTGTGCAAATCTCTGTAACATGGATAGTGCCTATGATCATATTTTTCCGACTGACTTAGATGCGGATATCTTAGAACTAGAGAGAAACCTGATTAACACCTGAAGACCCCTCCCTAAAAACATTGTTTTGGGGGATTCAAGGCTTTATAACTTATATGAGTCCATTTCTAGCATTAATGATTTAGATTGACGCTTCAAAATCTATTGCTTCCCAGGTGCAAAGCTCCAAGATCTTATTGTTTTGGCAATCAATCACTTGAACCACTGTCCTAAATCTGTGGCATATATATCAGGTGGTATTTGTAATGTCACTACCAAAACAATCTTATCACGTAGACCTAAGAAGTACAAAATCAGCATGTACTGGAAATCTGTGCCTGCCCTAGTGAGCCATTTAATGGCCTTTGCTCAAGCGGGTTATGAGTGGTTAGAAAGAAATCATCCCAAGTCCAGGTTTGTGGTCTACCCTCTAACTCAGACCTTACCTAACTAAAGACATTGCCCGAACTATATATCTAACCACAATCCGCCCGGTAATAGAGTACTGTGGTTTCCTCTTAGGAGGGGCCAACGTAAATGATATTGTAAAATTACAACGTGTAGAAAATAGGGCATTGCGTGTAATTTTGAATACCTATGACCTTAAAATGTCACAGAAAGATTTGCATCACAGGTGTGATATTGATCCACTGGAGTCGAGAAGGAATCGCCAAACGTTGTGCCTGATGTATAAGTTGTCAAAAAATGAGGAGTTGCTAGACCAAAGAGTTAGAGGAACGAGAGGAGATAGTAAGGTTAGATTTAAGGAATTCAGATTCAAAGGAGATACCTATAAGCGATCTCCAATGTATCGAGGCATTGCTCTCTGGAATGCCCTCCCAGAGGAAACACAAATCGCGTTCAAATCGCGTTCAAAAGAGGCCCTTAAGGCAGCCCTAAATGTATAACAATTATAGCCTATATTGTTTTTGTACTTGGTACGATGATAACATTCAATGTACTTCAGTGTTAATCATCATTAATTCACTTACTATATACCTCATAACAGTATAACCATTATTGTATTAGTTTACCTGGATTCCCATGGAAGAACTGTTTTGTAACATGACAGAATAGCGAAATAAACATCATTAAAAAAAAAAAATTTAAAAAACTGGGCCAGACCTAAAGAGGTGTATTACAGACTTCCAAATCTCTGATAGTGAAATGTCATCTGAACTAAAAACTACGATACAGCAGAAGCAAGACCTGGTCAACCTGGCGATCATCGAATTCAACAAGAAATTAATCCAGCTGAACTCTAATCCAAGTACCAGTTTTCCATGGCTGGCCAACCATACCCACAAGTCACGACACGGAAAGATGAAACATCATTTGGATACCCTAAGAGACGGTATCCATCCAACCCAACATCTAACTGAACTATGGGCACATGATTTCCTGTCCACCTTCAACAAAAATATTCTGGTATCCAAAACTGCCTGGTAATGCAACCCCCTCATACCCTGCCAATCCATAGCTTCTCGTTACTTATGAAAAGCTAGACCGCCACAGGGTTCTTTTGATTCCTAAAATCAAAATTCTTCCCTTCTTACTCTTTAACAGGCCACATGCTGACCTACTTCTCTTATTGTACAATTTTTCATTCATAAACGGACCTGGCAAAGGCATAAGAATCTGTCATTAGCTAAGATGGATACTTCCCTGCCTACTCTAGAGTCATTGTTATTGTCACAATTTTCTCAGTGTTGTATACTACCTTATTATTATGTATGACTGATGTGAGAGCTGGCCCTGAACAACTCAAGTTGCCGGTAGGAAACCGTCTTGATATTTTCTCAAACAAAAACAGTCGTTTTGACCGAGGTTTTTGTTCTTTTATTTTTTATTATATTTAATTTGGAGATGTTTACTCTACATTTTTTTCTTGTTAGTCTCAAAAAGTATTGTATAATGTACAAGCTAAAGCACAGCTTAGAATTAAGTACTTACCTTGTCTCAAGATTGGGATTACTCCACTTATTGTTATCATGAACACCCTCTAAGATGGAGGTATGGTGTCTAGTTTAAGGGGTCTTAAGATTATCCACTCCAACTTGCAGAGTATTAGAGCTAACTATGAGGCCCTTGCAGTTGAAGCCCAATCTAACGAGTGGGATATCATAACTGCCTCGGAAACGTGGCATGTAGAAAATGATGTTCAAGGGTCTTATGTACTACGAGGTTACAAAAAATTGAGATTGGACCGTTCATGGAAGGAAGAGGCCAATGACAAACTCCCCCAAAAAGGTGGTAGTCTATGTATGTTTATAAAGGAAAGTATTTCTCAAGATGCTAACAAATTAGCAAGACCTCACACTAAAAAACTTGCAGTTTTAAATGTGTACAGACTGAAACGTTGTTGCCATAAAATTTGTACTACCCAGATTGTCCAAACCATTGATGTACTTAAAAGAGATGGTATACAGGATATTGCTGTACTTGAGGATTTCAATATCAATATTTTAGAAGAAGGCTCACCTGGAGTAAAATTCTTATTGTCTGAAATGGAACAACGTGGACTTGTACAACATATCAAAGATGTCACGAGGTACTCAAAGAGGGGCTTGATCATTGATCTGGTTTTTACTTCTTTTATGGATGTATCGTACAGTGGAGTTTTAACAAATGTGATTAGCGATCATCAGATTGTATTCGTCATTAAGAAAGCTAGCAGAATTAAAACAGAATCGACCAGAGTTTGGGGTCAGTCGTATAGAGGGTACTCGTGTAATCGTCTCACTGCTCATTTGAAGAACTGGAATTGGGCGCATTATCGTGAGTCTAACGATAATTCAGTTAAATGGGATCTTATCAAAGAAGCAATTGAGGGATATCTCGATGTGGAATGTGCATTCCGTTTCTTCTCTGCCAAGGTCTCTAAGGAGCCTTGGATAACATCTGAAATCCATTTAAGTATTAGAGAGAAGGATAGACTTCTCAATAAAGCCAGGAGAACAGGTAAATGATCCGACTGGGAGAAAGCCAGGAAAGCATGTAATGATAACACTAAGCTAGTTAGATCTGCGAGACAGACATATACTCTTGCCAAGCTGGAAAAGAATAAATCCGATAGTAAAAGGTTTTGGTACAACATCAATAAAATCATACCCAGCACCAAAGCAAAAGGTACTTCCGACTATATTAGAATAAAAAATCTGCCAAACAGGCCTTCTGCAGACAGGTTTTTACCCTCCAGCCGACGTTGCTCGCCAGGGCCGGCTGCCCCTAATTCTCTAAATTCTCCAAGCTGTTCCTTCAAATCCTCTATTTCTGGCCTACTGACAACAACAAGGCACACACGCAGCACTTGGCAGGCACCCAGCGAGCACTTCTACCAAGCCAGACGACCAGGCACCCCAACAGGGCGATGAACAGGTAGGAGCAATACTATTCAGTGGCGTCAGAATAGGGGGGGCAGGGGGGGCGGCCGCCCCCCCACTTTTTTGCCAGCCCCAAAAAGTCAGCACATTCAAATTTAACTCAATCAAATGTAAATCAATCAACAACAAAAAAAATGTCGAAAAATGTCGAAAAATGTCTAAATCTAACTTTTTAGCATGCAATGACTTTTCACTGTGGAAAACTGTCAAAGTCTGACCTTTTACCATGCAATGACTGCTAAGCTCCGACTTTTCACCATGCCAAACCGTCAAAGTCTGACCTTTTACCATGCAAGGACAGCTAAGCTCTGACTTTTCACCGTGGAAAGGTGTCAAAGTCTGACCTTTTACCATGCAATGACTGCTAAGCTCTGACTTTTCACTGTGGAAAACTGTCAAAGTCTGACCTTTTACCGTGCAATGACGCTTAAGCCCTGACTTTTCACCATGGAAAAGTGTCAATGTCTGACCTTTTTGCGTGCAATGATAGCTAAGCCCTGACCTTTCACCATGGAAAAGTGTCAATGTCTGACCTTTTACCATGCAATAATGGCTAATCCCTGACCTTTCACCGTGGAAAAGTGTCAATGTCTGAACTTTTACCGTGCAATGACTGCTAAGCTCTGACTTTTCAGAGTGGAAATGTGTCAAAGTCTGACCTTTTACCATGCAATGACTGCTAAGCTCTGACTTTTCACCGTGGAAAAGTGTCCATGTCTGACCGTTTACCGTGCAATAACGGCTAAGCTCTGACTTTTCACCATGGAAAAGTGTCAATGTCTACCTTTTTACTGTGCAATGACTGCTAAGCTCTGACTTTTCAGTGTGGAAAGGTGTCAAAATCTGACTTTTTACCGTGCAATGACAGCTAAGCTCTGACTTTTCACCATGGAAAAGTGTCAAAGTCTGACTTTTTTGCGTGCAATGATAGCTAAGCCCTGACCTTTCACCATGGAAAAGTGTCAAAGTCTGACCTTTTACCGTGCAATGACGCTTAAGCCCTGACTTTTCACCATGGAAAAGTGTCAATGTCTGACCTTTTTGCGTGCAATGATAGCTAAGCCCTGACCTTTCACCATGGAAAAGTGTCAATGTCTGACCTTTTACCGTGCAATAATGGCTAATCCCTGACCTTTTCACCGTGGAAAAGTGTCAAAGTCTGACCTTTTACAGTGCAATGACAGCTAAACTCTGACTTTTCACTGTGGAAAACTGTCAAAGTCCGACCTTTTACCGTGCAATGACTGCTAAGCTCTGACTTTTCACCGTGGAAAAGTGTCAATGTCTGACCTTTTACCGTGCAATGACAGCTAAGCTCTGACTTTTCACCATGGAAAACTGTCAAAGTCTGACTTTTTTGCGTGTAATGATAGCTAAGCCCTGACCTTTCACCATGGAAAAGTGTCAAAGTCTGACCTTTTACCGTGCAATGACTGCTAAGCTCTGACTTTTCACCGTGGAAAAGTTTCAATGTCTGACCTTTTACCGTGCAATGACAGCTAAGCTCTGACTTTTCACCGTGGAAAAGTCCCAAACTCTCTAACCATTTACCATGCAATGACGGCTAAGCCTGACTTTTCACAGATTTACGGTTCCAGTGGAACAGGGAGCTGTTTCAAAAGTTGGGAGGGTACTAAACGAGAGTACTCATGGCCAAAGCGAGAGCTAACAATGGCACTTCGAGGCATCGCTGTTGAGGTTGGGGTGCAGGTATTGGTAGCGGTTTTGCTGCCGCTTTGATTCAAGGTGCCACTCGCTGTTGCGGCCTCCCGCTTTCAAAATGTGACGTGCCACTGGCGAGACTTAGGGAGCATTCATTAATTATTGCCCAGGGGGGGGGCACAGTTTTCGGGACACCGATCAGTCAAAAAAAAAGTTGGCCCCCCCATTGGAATACCCCCAAAAAAGTTGGCCCCCCCCCTTGGAATACCCAAAAAAGTTTTGGGCCCCCCACTTGGAATCCCCCCCCAAAAAGTCCCCCCCCCCCCCCCCCATCGGAATAGGATAAAAGCACAGGAGAGGCTTAACTGATGTGGCCTTTTTCCATAAGGCTTTACTTCTTTATTTTAGAACAAACCTAGCTACATTCAGTCATTTGTCAAAATTTTGACCAATTTCTGTGGCTAAGTGGTAGGGGTGTTCACCTCAAGCATGGTAGGTCATGGGTTTAAACCCCAGTCGTCTTATACCAATTACTTACACACACAAAAGTACCCACTGCTCATTAGGCTTGACACCTGCTATTAGAATGAGGAGTAGTGGGCTAGGGCCCCAGGGGAAGAATGGCTATACCACCAAATTTGCTGATGGTACACACAATATTCCCTTCATAAAAATTACTTTAAAATGAAAATAAAAGAAACAAGTAACAAATAAACATCTGTTGTTGACAGAACAGCACTGATGCAAAAAAGATGGGGAGGTCTGGAGCAGGACTGAAACACACACCATTTGGAGGCCAGTTTCAATGTCAGTCATTGCCATCTGGAGTCACCTCTGTTGGAGAGGTGCTTGCAGTTGCACCACTGGCAACCAGTAGTGGAAAATGTCAGCCATTACGTATTCCTTGCCCAGTTTTGCAGGAGAGTCCTTGGAGAGGCTATATATCAGAGGTTTCTATGTCCTGTTTTTAACATATGAATTTGAATCATATACATGATTTGAATGATGAATTTATGTTGCAACTGAAAGCAACAATTTTTAAATTGTCGCTGTAAAAAGTATATGGTATTGGTCACATTTCTGATGGTACATACTGATATGTGTAATAAGCATGTTGTGCCATCAGTTGGTAGTCATTAGGCTCCCTTGCAGAATCTCAAAGGACCTTCACTGTTTCTTGTAGCAGTATCAGTGACATGCAAATACAGATGTTCTGGCAATTTGTCTAGCATGGTGTGAGGAATCCTTGGAATGAGTGGATCAATCTATGGTGTGGCACTACAGAAGGAAGACAAAGTCCCATTTTCTTGCATGCAGAACCCCTTTAAGTACTCAATGTAGAGTTCTCAATAAAGAGTCATTTGCTCATAGTGCTCTTCCATAAATATGGTAATCTTATTGAAATAAGCAGCAACAGGGGCGTTTGTAGCACTTGATGTTGTAGTAAATGCTCCTAATTCATCGATGTTTAAGAAAAAACTAATGATCTTGTGAGACTGCATTGATTCTGGGATAAATGTTAGTGTTTGTCCATTGTTGTCTCCCTCCACATAAGTCTGTCAGACTGAGGGAGGATGTACACCCATCTCGAATTGGCGAACAGGACTGTGACCATAGACATTTAACTCCAGGGAGTGAGACAACTATAGTTACCTTGTGCATTAATCATTATCATAGTTGTATAACTAAGATGATTTCTTGCGATATGATATAATTGCATTTCATAACATCAATTCTTGTCATTGAACACAAATATGGGAGTTGGCCTACAACATCGACCCATCGACAGGTTTAGTGAAAAAATTTGGCCCCCCCCTGGAAATACCCCAAAAAAAGTCCCCCCCCCCCCCCTTGGAATACAAAAAAAAAAGTTGGCCCCCCCCCCTAAAAACTGTGCCCCCCCTGGGCCATAATTGTTGAACCCTCCCTTAACTTGACTTTTGAAACAGCTCCCAGGTCAATGTCAAACTTCATACCAAGAAAAAAGTCAGCAATTTTTCAGTTCGCCCCCCCACTTTCAAAACGTTCTGACGCCCCTGCTATTTATAGAGTGGCACCGTATGGTGGATGATGGCCGCAACTGTGCTAGGCAAGTTCCTCGTTCATGCGATAGGCGCCTGTATGATTGTATCCATACCCTACAACCCTCAGGCTGTGCAAACCCAGTGATTGAGCGAAGCAGTGTGCCGCCATGTTGTGGTTTGTTCGGGAATGATGATAGCTCGTCAATTGCTGTTATGAATGTGTACTGCATGCTCTGGGGCTAGGATTCAACCCAGAGGGCCCAATCTGTCTGAATATTCAGTTTCCATTCGCAGGTTAGTGCATCCCCCTTGTTAGTCGTTCATATTGACGGTGTATGTTATGGTATCGCCGGCCGCCCAGCGCTAAAAATCAAATTAAAGAGTATTCTGCCAGCGATGGTTTGCGGGAGGCATTTTAGAGTTTTGCATTCAAAACTGCTGTCTGGCCTGCCAGCCTTCTCCGTGTATCTTGGTGGAACAGTTTCAAAAAGGGCTATTGGCCTTGGCCAACAGTCAGTGATGCCCAACAGGCCAGCCGATGCTTGCCGACGACTGGGTTGTGGAGGAACCGCGATGGGCTGCGGGTCGGCCGGGCCAGCCATGAAGAAGTTATTTGACATTATAAGCTGTTTCACTCTCCCTCTCCCTCTCTGTTTCTCTGTCAGTCTCCCTCCCTCCCTCTCTCTATCTCTCTCTCTCTCTCTCTCTCTCTCTCTCTCTCTCTCTCTCTCTCTCTCTCTCTCTCTCTCTCTCTCTCAAGAGGGACAACCCAGGAGAAGGAATCATGGTGGCGACACCATGCTGGAGTGAGCACAACGAGAAGTCCCAGACTCCTACAGGTGCACCCCCTAGAGTTGGGATTCTTCATTAATCTTGAGTTTCAATTGTAGAATTACACCGAGCAGTGTTTCTACTAGGTTATAGCTTGATAGTGAAATAGGAGGATAGCGTCTGGTATTCAAGGCATCCCACCATAAATGAAAAGCCTATGAAACATTTTCCAAAGTCCAGAATATGATGTCAGAGAGAAATGAATCTTCTGGTCAAAGAAAAGACTTCAAAATTCGCCCTTCTAAAATGTTGTGGGTGTATTTATGTAGAATACCAAGAAATACCATAAATGACCAGATGTCACGGTTCATCGTCAAATGACCATTATTTCTTCTCCACTCCATAAAAAGCTGAATATAATAGATGTCTATGATTTTATTATGTATGTATGCAGGTTCGGTTCAGTCAGAGCTTGAAGGAGAATCATGGTTTTGCCTATGTGGGATCATAAGTAATGGAACTAGAAGGCCCAAACTGCCCCCAAAAGAGGGTTTTTTTCATGATAGAATGTCATACTTGCAACTGTCAGCATTAGTAGAAAAGGACAATTATTGTTCTTAACCCATAGGCTAAGGATTTTTTTAGATCATTTACATATTTTTGGGCAGGAAAGTATATCTTATGCGTGGCAAAATGTATTGTTTTAGCATGGAAACGATTGACTCCCAAAGGGGGTAACCCTGCTTTACACCATCACCCTGACTGTCCCGGCAGTGAATTCTGCACAAATTGTAAGTCGCTGTGGAACTTTTATGGCATTTTTATGTTTTTTCATCATAGATCGACGTGGTCTTGTCGGGGTCTGGTCAAAACAGCCCTGTGGCTCCGCCGTGCGTCAACTCACGCTCTTAGCACGTTGCTAACAAGGTTGCTAACAAGTTCACATCAACCTAAGGTCACTTACGTCAACCATGATTCTTGACCCGTTCACTTACAATCACCTATGATGCATAGGTCGAGTTAAGGCAATGTAAGATAAGTTACGGCTGAACATGGTCCCTCCTCCCTCTCTGCACCCCAACAGCTCCATGGTGAGCTTCATGGCAGGATCCTCAATGTATAAAAGTGCACTCTGCATGGCTTCCTCAGTGTCTCCCAGTGCATTTGAGAAGCAGCACCCTCATAGTACACAGCATTGGTTTTCATAATGGTCAACAAAGTTGATATTGTGCTTGTCTGCATATTTGCAACACTGATAGCATCACTCATGGAGCAGCAGAAGAACTGTGTGAAGCACCACACCGGCTTGGGACATGACGTTGCTGCTTGCCAAGCCAGGCATCACATAAACAGACACAAACCTTTAGTAGAAGCTTGGTTACACCAGTCGGGCAAATACCTGCACTACAGATGATTGGATAGCCTGTCACCTTCTTCTCATCACCTCCCAGATGAAGCAGTGCAGATGTGTGGTACTTCTTCCTGTGTGGTGTCAATTTCTGGAAAGGTGTGTTGAAGCCACTGGGGTCAAGGGACTTGCCAAAGGAGAAGAGTATTTACAACTTATGCTGATACTACACTTCCAGTGCTTCCGGTATTTTCCACATACTTTGGTGAATTATGTGGCAAGCAATGCATGTCAACGAGGGCATCCATGAAGATGATGGTGACAATCAATCACTTATTGGTGTCTATATACATATGAGAATTACCACTTTATAATTTACTAATTTACTTGTCTGTGTGCTGTTTTTATCTATGATTTACATTGATCCGGCCTTTTTGGTAGTGTGCACTTGTATCCATGCTTTCTATTAAAAACAGCCTTGAGGTACTTCCTTTGACTTGCTCTGTATATACACTACTGTTTTGAAATAAATGAAGCTGAAGTACTTGATGTTACAGTTTCACTTGCTTTATTTACCTAGGTTTTACTTGTATTATATTATACTTGCTTTTACTTATTCCAGTATCTAATTAAAGTGTTAAATTTGAAGTTAATCCAAGAAAAGTGTCTACGTACTACTTTTACAGTTGCAGTAATCTTTAATCTATATGCTAACATCTATGATGGAAAACCATGAGAGTGGACTTCAGTTTAGAAATTTATTAGAATGAACGATAAATACATGAATACTGTGTACAGAAAAATATGATTGAAATACATAGCAGTTTCAGGAAGAAACAAGGCAACAGAGACATGTATAACTTCAATATCGTAGTTCAGCAGTCCATAACGTTTGGCAGACAAAATATACAGTTTTCTCAGGACATAGTACCAATCCAATCTACCTCTGAACCAGAAAATTCTACTGAATCATTATCAGAACTGTCACTCTCAGAGGTGGTTGTGCAGGTGGTAGAGGTGGTTGTAGAGGTGGTTGTGCAGGTGATAGAGGTGGCTGGGCAGGTGGAAGAGGTTGTAGTAGGTGTAGATGATGTAGTTAGTGTGGTGGAGGTGGCAGCAGTGTTGCTCTTCTTCCACGGTCTTATCTGTGCCGGTTTGGCCAAGTGGGGCAACAGAAACTGGAACCAATTCCAGATCCATTTGTCTTGAGGCTTCAATTTGTCAATTACTCTACCCCAGATTCCTGGAACCAGGCAGATTCCGCAAAGTGGGATACACATACTGAGGTACCAAGTCCTGAGTATCCCAGTGGAGCGACCAGTCTTCCTTACAGGCATCAGGTGCAGGGTCAGTATCTGCTCCTTGAGGATCGGCAGCATCATACTCTTTTTTTCTCTTTTTTTTTGTAAAATTTCTGTATTGAGTCAAACAGATTACAAAGATTTAGAGTATTTGGTACAACAAAGTCGATAGCTCTCAATAAAGGGGCTGAGACCTCAGCCTTTTTATAAGGCTGGTTTCCTTGGGCTAGCCAGCTGTTTGTGTAAAATATCCTGTGTATGCAAATTTTACAAACATCTTCAAAAGACGCGATAGTTAACAAATGGTTTAACAAGACCAGCAAGAAAGAAAGAAAAGAAAAGAAAAAATATAACGTGCTTCACTTTATACCCTAAAGGTATGCTACTTTGGTAACAAGGGTATTACATTCGGACGGAAAAAGGCAGCGATGTCTAGATCTACATATCCCATATACTACATCTTAGATTGGATTTAGTTAAAGACTTAAAGGCTACAAACGTTTCAGTCCTCCTTTTCAAGAGCAGTAATTTGTTCCACATAACTCCACCATGGTATTTCAACGATTTGATATACGAAGAACAGTTTGGTTTATCAACATACAAAACAGGGGCTCCATAGGTTCTGGTTTGATTTTTAGTTTTGTCAATAAAACAATCAATTCTAGACCTTTTATACATGTGATTAAGAATATGTGCTCGTCTCCTATCCTTCAACAGCGTAATTTATGCGTATCTATGCAGATCACGAATAGGGGAATATGCCGATGCTCTGAGACAAATTCTTAGGGTATTGTTTTGCAACACCTGTAGAGAGTCAGTAAAATAAGCGTGGGCACTGTCAAGGAGAATGTCTCCATAATCAAAGTATGGTAGTATAGCAATTTTAAATACTTCCAGTGCAGCTCTTTGGGTTAGGTAACCTAAGTCAAGGTTGGAGTCAAGCACCATGCCCAGGTATCTATAGGATACTACTTGTTTCACCTCCTGATTCTCAATAAAAAGTTGGGCTAATACAGGTTGTTTCTGTATCTTTTTTTGCCAAAAACAGAATGTGTTTTGTATTCCCTATATTAAGACTTATTCTGAATACACCAAGTAACAAAACAATCTAAATTTAGTTGGTGTACTTGGAGCAGCATCTGGTGCTGCATCTGGTGCTGCATCTGGTTGTGCAGGCATGTCAGCAGGTGTGTCTCCAGCAGCAGCATTAGTTGGCCTCCTGTGTGTGAGATCGAGGAGGCATCCTGTAGAAGTGATTATTAGTGATGTGTCCGGTTGAGCTGCTCAAAGTGGAATAAAGACCTCTCTGCCATCCTATCTCATATATACCAAACGTGGAGCGCAAGTAGACGGGAATGAATCTCACCCTGTCGTAACTCAACCTACCAGATCTTAGATGGACATGAATATCAAACGATAGTCACCTTAAGTCGATGGGGTTCATTACCCCATGGTGCGTGCATTGGCCTCTTCAAACTTGACACGCCATAAGTTGTCGGGCTTCTGGACGGGACCAGAATCAAGTCGAAAACTTCTGTGAGAAGTCCCCATCCAAAGCCTGTCGACTTGCAATCACAGAGCCCGTCGACTAAGAGGCCTATTCCACCAAAAAGGCCCTCAGCAGGCGGGTTTTTGCCTTCCAGCCGGCAGTTGCCACCGGGGCCGGCCACCCGGCCGCCCCTAAACCCCTAAATTCTAGGAGCTGTTCCACCAAAGCCCCACGAGGCGACCAACAGGCGTACACAAGGCGCCCGGTGAGTACCCATAGAGTCGGCCGGACCCGGCGCGGCGTTACACTCGCAGCGGGTTTGCTATTGCCGTCTGGTGGACGTTAGCGGCACTACCGCGGAATCCCGCGGTTCTCTATTGATCCGATAGAACGCTCTGAACCCGCGAAAGTCGCGTATCGAGCGGAGCAGTGTGTCAGCGTGTCGGGATTTGTACGGGAACGGTCAGAAAACGTCAAATAACAGCGGAATTACAGGTTAAATCGAACCATAAAGGTAAATAAAGATAAAGATTGATGTTATGAATGTGTATATTTGACTCTGGTGCTTATATTTTGCCCAAACTGCCGCAAATATCCGAAATATCGGTGTCCGCGTATAGGGATACCGTCCGCGGACCCGTCAGCTCAATGTTGACGGTGTATATTGTAGTAAATGCCGGTGAGCGGTCAACGTACGCCCGGGGAACAGCTCTCCGCGTTACTCTCGATGTAGCTAATGGCACACCGGCCGGCCTGCCGGGGACTTAAAATCAAATGGATCAGTTTTCCTCTGGCAGGGCTTGCGGGGGACGTTGCGCTCATAATGCCCGGCCGCCCGCCCGGCCTTCTCTGTGGTTATCACTATATTTTGGTGGAACACCTCCAAAATTGGCTGTTGCACCGAGTATTGTCCCCGGCCGGCGGCCACCAACAGGTCAGCCGATACTGCCCGCTACAGGGTTTTGGAGGCACGGTGGCCAGCAGGGGCCGGCCGTGAGGGGCCTGTGAGCTCTCATGAGCTGTTCCACCAAGCAGATTATCGCTTGGTGGAACTTGGTGGAATAGGCCTCTTAAGGTGAGCTGAGGTCTGTTGCAGAAGCCCTGTTGGCTCCTAAACCACCAGGGGGTTGCCAGGACTGTCAGGGTGGATTTTTTGACAGTCAGAAACTTTCCCCCGCCAACTCCCCGAGAGCCCAGTCGACCTATGATTTGCAACTTTGACGACTTAGGGCGCACTCAGAAACAGCCAGCAAGATACAGCAATGCCCTTTTGAGGCTGTCAGGACTGTCGGGTGATGGTGTAAAGCATAATAGCATAATATCTACATACAGCACAGAGAGGAATAAAATATGTCATGGTAAGCCTTAACATGTGCCTATGTATATGTAAAAAATTATGTCTAACTGTATTGTAATAGTGTGGGGAGCCTATTCATTTTCAATAGACTGGATTGTGTAGTTTTTGTGTGGATACAATTGACTCCCATGCGACAGTGATAGTTTACATGTTCGTCATATTGCCCATTTCATACCCCTTAATATCGAGGTGACTTCACATGCTACCAGTGTTCCTGTACTCCTACAATATAGATATGTATGTAGCCATGAACCATTATCTGAAAATAGTCGGGTCAATCGAGTGGTGTTGTGTTTGCTCTTCACTAGAGGACGTTGGATGCCAGTCCCTGCTGTGTAGTGGTTCGGGAGAGCCCGTGCACGGAAGTGCCATGGGTCTGCCTGGATTACGTAACTCGGCTTGTATATAAGGCCAAGTTTGCAGCAGACAGGCTTTTCCGAATCCTCTTGGTGGTTGAGTGGGATTATTGGCTACGGCCTATAAACTTGCTTCCTCAGCATTACCTGACATCCCAGTGTAGGCAGGTAGATGGATAGACAGGTAGATGGGTAGATGAATAGGCAAGTAGATGCTTAGGAAGGTTGGTGGGCAAGAAGGGTGATGGGTAGGCTAATAGAGGGGTTGATGGGTAGGCATGGTGATGGATAGGCAGGTAGATGAGTAGGTAAGTTCATGGGTAGGCAGGTAGATGGTTAGGTAGGTAGATTAGAAAGAAAGTTAACAGATAGGCAGGTAGGTGGGTATTATGTATGTAGAGGAGTAGACATGTAGATGGATAGGCAGGTGGATGGGTTGGTAGGTAGGTGGGTATGTATGTAGATGGGTAAACAGGTAGATGGGTAGTTAGGTAAGTGGTTAGGCAGGCGGATATGTAGGCAGGTAGATGGGTAGGCAGGTAGATGGCTATGTATGTATATAAGTAGCCAGGCGGATGGGTAGGCAGGTGGAAGGTAGATGGGTTTGTATATAGATGGGTAGGCTGGTTGATGTGTATGTAGTCCTAGATGAGAGGGCAGGTAGATGGGTAGGTAGGTAGATGGGAAGGCAGGTTGATGGGTGGGCAGGTAGATGTGTAGGCCTCTATCTGCCTACCCATCCACCTGCATACCCATCTACCTGCCCACTCGTGGGTGAGTACTCAAGTGTCTTTCCCTGCTAGCATAGAGTACTTTTCGTGAATACCTAATAGAATGAACAACAACACTATGATTTGTCTGTTTAAATTGACGCGCCAGGTAAATCCTAAAATAGATCCCTTTTTCATCATCAGCTGCAGTGCTTATAACAGTATTAACTGCATGTATTAGTTGTATGCTATCAATAAGTGGTCGTAATGTCCTCAGACCAGACGTTATATCCTTGCGTGCACTCGGCCACAGAAGAAGGACAAAGATGGTAGAAGTATATGGACTGCCCTGGAGGTTATCATGATATTATTCCCAAGATCCACCAGGGGGCAACACTGAAGCGAGACTGGATAACAAGTTCAGATAATCTACCAGTGACACCGGTCACCAGCAGAAGGATCCCAATTTGCATGAACTGTCCTCATGCTACACACATAATGGTTCCTAAGGTGTGTACAATGCCTTGATGCTCTTCTCTTCTAATGTCATCATGGCTGGAGTTCCATGTTTGGTCTATCCGGATTAAATTTGAAAACTCGAGCTCCATAAAGTGGACAGCAGTATTTTCAATATATTTCCTGTGATAAATCCATGATTCTTCAGAGTGTTTGGTAAAATCTGTATATCCCTCAAGTTTTTGTAAAAGTGGGTGATAAGTTAGACAAGGAGGCAAGTTGTCTGTCAGGAAATAGTGTAATTATATAGAACGACCTGACCATGCTGTACAAACTACAAAACGAGATGATATTTATGGTTCGTACGGACCGAGGCATTTATGCAGAGTTCCGTACAAACCGTAAATTATCATCGAGTTTTGTAGCTTGTACAACCATGGTAGGTCGCTTTATATTTACTATATACCCGAAATTAGGACAAATCATTACCTCATTTTGGCCTAACAACTAAAACTTAAGTCAGCGTTCATGGAAAGGTGGTCCGTATTTTAGTGTACGGACCAGTGGTCCGTACAGTATTTTTACGTTATATGTCAAAACGGTATGTATTTACAGTAAATACGGCATGGGTATATAGTAAATAGTACTCTATGATTATTTCTTTCCTTCAATATATAATTGGACATGATGCAGAAAACAGAGGCCACTCATTGTCAACAAATAATGACCCACTGGACATAACCTAGGTGATAGGGCCTAGTTAAATTAACTTTATCGTATATAGAAGAGGTTTTATGTTCAATTTCAGGGGTGTGTTTTGGACACTTCTCACCTGAAAAATATTTTCAGGTCAATATGTACATGAAAAATGTATTAGGATATTTATAAGAATAAAATAAATCGGTTTAAAACGGAGAAGAACAACTGATGTCGATGTTCACAATATTCTCTGACATTATAGCTTATCGTAATTTGTATTGATATACATGTACATTTTCACTGTGGACAGAGGGTCGTCCAGGACTCATCCATTTTGGCAAATAGAAAGACCTGCAACAACGGGCTTTTGCATCAGTTTATTTGTATGCAGCAGAAAGTGTTTATAATGTTTGGTTTGTGTACATAATTTGATTAATGTACAAAGGAGGATAAACAATTACCAAGGGTGTGTTTCAGTCGTTCGCTCGTGTCATTGGTAGAACTTGGGGGGAAAGGGCAAACAATGCCACCACTCCAGAATATGTAACGTATGAGCTTCCACTCAGAAAACAATGAATACTTGTCATACAAGCATGTGTGATACACCGAGGAACATGCAGCCATCCTGTAAATGTGAAAAGCGAATGTGTAGATTTACCGGGTATACAAACTGCTATTTTTCACAAGAAAACATTCATAGACACTGCACATTGAATCCCGTCACGATAAACATACCAGTACTAGGTGTTGGTGTTGGTGGTTCATTCCAATAGCTCAATGCACAGCACAAAGATAACGTCGCCCCTCTACTGCGTTAAGGCTTGGTTCACTGGTCGGAGTAAATGTCACTGAGATTCTGGTTGATTTCCATTAATTCTTATCATATACAATATACAAGGGGTATTAAGATGCATCACTATAAGAAATCATACTAACAGGATGAAAATGACAGGGAACGGGAAATCATTGGATAAGACCAGCTGATATTTAGAATTGACTCCTGGTGCCTTTCAAGAGCTGTACATGTATACACTTCGAGGATAGCAACAGGGTGTCCTAGTAATGCACTGTTATGGCTTAGGGCAGTAAACCTGACCAAGCAAGCTTCCCTTCTGTAAGACTTTGGGGTACATGCCAATACAGGACACTATAGCTGTTTTCTACCTTAACTAGTAACATGGTCAGTGTTGCTGTACTCATCCATCCAGCTCAAACGATACTATGTCAATTCTATTTCTTCCGAAATACAAGCACACAATACCTTAACCTTAACTTGAATCAACAACATTCTCTTTCACCTGAGTTTCTTTCATCTAAATCTACACCCACTTCCAACATCATTTGCTGATAAGGTCTTACAGTAGATGACTTCACAACCATTCACAGTGATAATTGTATTTTTTCATAAACATTACACAATAGGAATAGAGCATTTAAGGGTGGCCATAGGTACTTGTGAAGCTGGAGTCAATAATTGGCTTCAATTGAATTTAGACATTTTACCTTTGCGTTCTAAGAATACCATTTCATTACACCGCACTGTCCGTCAATCAAATACAAAATTTTAGCATGAACCCACAATGATTTTGTACCACCTGCCAACTCTTTCTCAACCGATTCTGTTCTTGTGGGTTTACGATCATGTTACATTCCGATTAATTAATATGTATTATCACCAAACTCCCCCCCCCCCCCCCCCCCCCGCGGCCCTACCTGCCTTCGCTGAAATTGTAGTGATTTCTTCTCCGATCACTTACAGATAATCTGGACATTCATTTTACCGTGTAATGGGCTCAAGCCTTAGGTTTCATGACACGAATGCTCCTCATATGGTGTACATAAACCATCTGCAGGGCCGTTGGTCAATAATTTAAAAAAAAAGATAGCATAGTACAAATCTGTTACTGCCAGTTTTCGTCGAGAAAGTGCCAAACTAATAAATATAAACTTGTTTCATTCTTAGACCAATTAGAAATAGATAGTAAAGAATAGAAAGATATGTTGGTAACAAATCCTAACTTCATTCGTGTTTTTGTTTTCTCTTTTAGATGCCGCAAGCCTGGCAACCAGCTGCTACAATTTAGATTATCTCGGAATTATTTCGCCATGTCATCTCGAGAAATATACCGAATAACATATTTATTATGTTTAAGCAGAGCCAGAACCATTAAGATTTTGCGATCCCACGGACTTTGGAATGGGACAATTCATCGGGACAAAACAATTTCTGTTAGAGTACACATGACCCATTTATTGATGTCTATCTATAGAATGGTGGATAAGGTTGCTAGGTAATAGGTAGTCACTGTTTACTGAGTTATTATTGTCATTTGGAAGCAGTGTGGCATCACATATATGTAAAGATGTAGGACACTTGTTTTTTCTCATAACACAGACCTTCCTCACAAATTTGCGGATTTCGTATGGCATGAGATACGCCATTGAGGCAACGACCATGTATTAATCCTATGGTGTTAAGATCTTTATCGTTTTAAAGAATCTGAACGAAAACCCCTACCCTCCAATCTGCTGTTAAACTTTAAGGTAGTCACATCTATTATATCATGAACCCTAAGCATGGCCTGCAATCACAACCATGGCAGTTCCACTTTCAGTGACAATATGCCAACTGACAACCCATCGCTTCTAACTGGCCCATTTTCAGTTTTAGCACCCAAAGAACTCCAACGAACACACTGTCCAGCACACAAATTTACTCAAATGGCACATGATGGTCAAGTAATGGCTCTGAATACCCATCTTATTTCCTAGCCCACATACACTTTCACCATGTTGAAAGTCCCATATTACAGTGTTTACAGTAATGGAGACACACAAGGTCAAGCAAGCAAATCGGGAACGTTCAGCTTCCATACATCTATTAAAGGACAGCGTAGTATAAGCCAGGTCCTGGTTGATTAATCAATAGACAACATGCTGGGCCCACCCCCAATGAACATGGTCCCTTTGAGAAGAATAAAATATAAGTGACAAGGAAAACTGCCTCAGCTATCCTGGTTTCTGATCCTTTAAAAATCTGCTCGCGTTTTCCACCCCTAAAATACCAATACAAACATGAAACTTGCTTAAGCCAATCTTATCTATTTTGAATTAAGTACAATGACCTATTTAACCTAGTCAATTTTTGGGATATAATTTACTTGAAGAAGTGTATCCATGAAGTATTTTCATCTTTACTTAGAATAAGAGCACAAATTTTATCTGATTTACCATGTACATTTCAATTCTAGTGGTTCTACCACATATACCCTAAAAAGTAAATTACTCTGCAATAAAGCTCAAAACTAATTTTCACAAAGAGGTCTTCTATATTACATTCCAAGTCTGACAAGTTCCTGAGATCATAACTTTTAAGACTTAGCGTTCACGATGTCTATGTGTGTGAAAGCAGAAAGTATCCGAAGACATACAATAATTGATAGGTGAATGATATCATACGTAATTCTAACTAGTTCCCGCTGTTTGAGCAATAGTATAAGGTATACAGTATGATTCGAAGGCCACGCCGGAGATGTTCACTGCTACGGTTGGAGCTACCACACAACACGAAGAAGCTACATCACAAACCATGTACTTTGACCTAACAACACATCTTCTAGGAGTGACCCTACACCAGGCTGCCCATGCTACCTGCCATCAGTGGAGAAAAAAAAATTTGTTCACAGGCGCAGTAGTTGGCCAGTTTTGGTTACCATCTACAAACGAAGCGAACATTTTTAAACACAGTTGCAGGCTATAATATATTATCCCTGTCAGTTTTGTAGTGCATGACTTTTTCGAACAAACCCAATGAGTTTCCTTCCGCCAATTCGTACCTACTGTATGTTTGCACAGTCCCAACTGTAAAATAAATCAAACCATCCGGCTCCTCGTGCAGACTAATTTTTGCAGACAGATGATCACACTTTAGAGGTGGAGGAAGGAAAAGCACATGGCATCTTCATCACATGGCTGGGGATCATGTGGAAACAAGATCATGCAGATCAGAATTGTTTCAATTGACAGGCTGGGGCCGTTAGAATCTACTTAATAAACATCGCCTGGATAAGACCATGAGTACATGTGAAATAAATCGTGGGAGGTTTCAGCCTTCACAGATATCCCATGTCTTCCAATCGTTGAACAGTTCTTTTTATATTACGAAACATAAAACATCCCCCACATTGGGAGAAGTACATGTGCGGACTATTTTACGTTAATGATTGATTCTGTGCAATTCTCTGTCAGAGCGACCTGTGTTCATATGGGACTTGTCGCGCTGCAAATGATTAATCCTCCATAATAATTATTTTGACATTAAATATAATTTTCGACATTTTCACCGACAATGACCAATTTAATTTTTGGGACATTAAGTTTGTATAGTCTTAACAAAAAACACGTGTAAACAATTTTTTGTTCATTCTCACATGTTGAGGTTCGAAATCCATTGGAGAACATCTCTTATAAAACTTATGTGAAAAACGTGGCAATGACATCCAAATATATGATAAACCTTGTTAACTTTAATTCAGATTATCTCAACTTGGGTTTAAATTAAATTCAATAAATTATTCAATATTTGAACATACGTACATTCTGGATATAAATATTATATAGGACAATACAGCACCTGACAAACATCAATTCAATTGAGGACAAAACGCAATTAAGACACATAAACTACACCAGTTGACACCAAAACATGTAAAAACCACCGAACAAATGCGAGGAACAATAAAGAGCACTAAGGAGTCAAAGTACCCATTGTGATTAACTGGTTTCACTGAAATTAATGACCCAGTAATGAAAGTAACAGCGCTTCATCAAAGTATAGTAGCAACAGTGTTGTAGCAAAGCTTGAATTAATGTAGTAATTTTGGGAGGACTACGCTATAAATGCAGATACAAGATTTGTCACATGAGATTTTATAAGCAACATGCATTCTTCCTAAAGTTATAAAAGACCAGAGTAAATCAGTTACAACGGAGGTTTCGTAACTAACTGGATCAAATGGAACAGGTTATACAATCACTCACGCTTACAGATACTTGTGGTATTCCGTGCCCAGCAAAACCCCAACTGCTTTCCAATCACACTTCCAACGTTACCAGACAGGCAGAGCGCCTAGCTTTGTTTTTATATAACAAGTCATGGTGTCGACTCTGATAACACAGAATATATCAGTATTGATTATCATAAAACGGTCATACAACCATCACAATACCACTTCCCTGTGAAATAAACCCCCCTCCACCAAGTCCATATTACAGACGTCACCCAAGCGCCAGGACTGGGGATGATAGGGAAAACGACATGGGTGAGCAGCGAGAGTCCCTTCCCTCTTATAGTTTGCTGAGGCTTGAACCGCGAAAATAGCTCTAACTCTCTCCCCTGTATGTTAGTGCTGTCACCCCGTGTCAACCTTAGGCAGCCACATTGGACTTAAAGCATTGACACGGAGCCTGAAACAACGACGGAATGCAGACCGGTGAACGACACCTATGTGTGCTATTCCATCTTGATTAGGTTCTCCGAGTTCTTCTACCACTGTGCATCTTTGAGTCTAAGTCTTCAATCTGCTGTGGTAGGAGAATCATCCCCAACAAGTTAAAGAGTCTATTACATTTGAATAAAGGTGATGCCGTAACAAAAGCTGAGGAACTACCACAAAACTAGTAAATATCTTTTAAAATATTCAAAATCTGAAGGAAAAACACATCCTTCCAATCATATCATAGGTACCATGGACCACTATTGACAATTGCACTTATTATGGCAATATGCTCAAAATAAATAAAGTGTCGATGCCTGTGCCTGCAGATCAAAAAATTATAAATGGACCTGACTAGATCATGTGTAGATTGTTAGCAATCTATAGATCTTTTGTTACAGAAATCTTTATCCAGATATCTGATGACCAAGATCAAATAATCACCTTGTCATTTAGTTCAACACCATGTGTGTTTGATAAACCATAGACAATAAGAGAAAAGCTTTACATCGCTGGACAGCATTCAAAAAGTTCACCATTCTCAACGGACCCTCTGTTTATCTATTCATCGAGTGCACTAGATCTTCAAAGGTTGATCATTTTTTGAAATGCCTGATATATTAGGGTACAAAATCCCAAATTATACTGGTAGGTTCTAAATATAACCTCTGTGAAAGCCAATACCTCCTCCTAGACCAAATACCAAACTGAAGAGGATCATAAGCTGGTGGTAACTGGATCACAAAATGTGGGCAGCGCAGTAATATATGCCATGTCTTAACTAAAGATACCAAGCATTCGGAGTGTATCATTCCCCTGCACTCTTGTCTTTGTCCGGTGTAAGGTTCTGGTTTTGCCGGTCATTCTCATACTCTACAAAGTCATCAAAGAGGCTAGGCCAAGCCTCTGTGTCATCATAGTTACTGAGATCGTCCCCGACGGTCTCGGAGAAGTTCAAGAACATGTCCCAAGTATCCTTAGGAATGCCCCTGATGTGTGCGTGCCTCTCTAGGAAGAGCAACCACCGCTTCAGAATGGACGGTTGGTGCCGGGAGAAGACGAGTCTCCACAGGCTGATGGCCATGTCCACAGGCAACGTCCTCTGGCCAACATCCGTGTCCAAACCAAACTTATAGGTCCATCTATAGAATTCCTTGAAAACCTGTTTATTTTCCACCTCGGCCAACATATCAGCGAACTTGAGTTGGATGCCCTTCACGGAGTCCACGTGTAGTTTACGACAGCCAGTCGCAAACTCCTGTCGGGTGAACCGGCACATTGTCTCAGCCTCGAACTTCCAGGCCAGCACGAGTACGCGGAACTCCTCAGGCCTCACTTCGAGGTCATTGCAGAAGTTCTCAATACCATCAGCCAGTATGGAATCTTCCTCGGGGTCCTTGTACAGCTCGAACAGAACACCTATCTTTTGCTCGGATATGTCCCTCGAAGTGACAGAAGTCCGTTTCGAGGATAGATCACTGTTGCTAGGCTTCCTAATTGGTGGTAGTTTCGGGTACGGAGTAAACATTTTGCGATCCCCGTTGGTCTGCGGCTTGCTGAGTACAACCTCCCCGGGGCTGAGATGGGGTGGGGGCTTGGGTTCGTGCTGGTTATGCTGCTGCTGATGAGAGTAAGGTTGGCTACTGGAAAGGATCACATTTTGTGATATCATGACGGCGCTACTCGTCTTGGGCGGGGAGTGGCCGCCGGGATGCCCATTGTGAGTCGGCTCATCTTCTGGCTCGCAGCAGGAAAGGCACTTCCCCATCTGTCAGACTGTATGCACCCAGAAGGTCTTATTTCTTGCTCCGTTATCGTGCTTTGCTTTTGGGGTGGTAGGTGAACAGAAGTGGAGATCGTGGAGGGGATCTATACAAAGAAAACATACAGTTTATGCGTGTTAGTAATAATCAAAATTGTATCTCGAATCGAAATTTTCCAGTGGAAAATGAAAGTGTTCAAATAAAGGTAACATGGGTATTTAACATGAGGAAAAAAGTCTCAAGGTGCCCGGTTAATGTTCCAGAAATCTATATGATTTTCTATTTTATCCATTATCAAAATAGTAACTCGCGGTAACATTATTATGTGCCCATAACTGAAAAGGAAATGTTGAATTATATATGTAGACCAGAGTTGCTCATGACTTTCCTAAAAATCAATTTAGTTTTTTCTTCTAGTTTTCAAGGACGGTGAACTATGAATTTTAAAACTGAAATATGTAGCACTATACATGTGCTATATTCTGTGAAAGTTTGAAGAAAATGACATGGGTTTTACTATGCGAAAAGCAACTTTTTAGAATTCCTATATATTCTATTATAAAATTGTCATAATATTGAGTTCTACAGGGATGCCAGTTGGGGTCCAAAAAAAACATGGAAAATTTGTTAACCATGGAAAAAAGGAATTCCTATCATCTGAATCAATTGGGATGTTGGCATGTTGATAAAGAACATAAACCCAATGAAGATAGAGATAATATGATAATTAAAAAAATAATTTCAAAATAGAGAATTTTCCTGAAAACAGGTCCACCACCACCCTTTCACCATAGAGTCCCCCTTAAAAAAAAACCTTTTATGCCGCGATTGTCCACCTACGTTTACAGCCTTGGTTTCCCCCCATTGGGAAATGACCTGCACGCGCGGTACGCTGGTTACCCGGGTACACAGGCAGAAACCGGCCAGCTGGGGAATTTTGACCAATCAGAGCCATGGACTGCTTCCATGGCACATCCATGTCTGCTGCTCCATGTGGCATGGGGAAACCTGGAAAACGTGCCCCTCTGGGCAGCGGGGTGAGGCTGAGGGACTGTGGGGAGGTCCACTGTTCAGTCAGTAGGGAGAGAGGAGGTATAGGGTAAACTTTTTATATTTGCATGGGTCTTTGGGGAGGTTCAGCTGTGATCTGACTGACTTCTTAGTAGTTGTTAGCTTAATTTTACAAAAAGAAAACATGTATTTATCCTGAAAATGAAAACATGATTTTCCATGGAAACATGGAAAACTGGCATCCCTGGTTCTAAATAGAAAACTGGCACGGTGACCCCCAATTTTTAAGTCAGATATGTACACTAGAACACTTGGAGATCATCATATTCAAATTTCAGGAAAATGACATGGGTTTTAATTTTCAAGCCAAATTGACTGATATCCTTTTAAGATTCTCTACAATCCCATGAGGCATACTGACAAAACCAAATAGACATATACATTATATACCATAATAGCGAGTGCATTATATCGTCAACTATGAGGAGATTAGACATATGTCAACAAACCTTTTTTTAAATTGATTATTACATACCTAGGGCCAAAAGTCTACCCGCTGCTAGGGTTGCAGTATAAATAATATTTGGGTACACTGCACCCGTAGTGAATACTCAGGCGCACTCTCCCCATAATGAATGCCTCAAATCAACAGGTACATAAAATGAATATATAAATTGGCGTTTTTTCTTGATATTTAGGTATGTAATAATTAGACAATATAGTGACTGAGCTCGTAGGGATGCCATTCTCGGCCTTTTGATGCCATCAAAATGTTCTTCCACTTGTGGCTTCGGGACTTATTTATGGTATCAAAAGACCTCAAACAGCCATCCTATGGGCTCAGTAACCACGTTTTCTCTTTATTACTCACCTTCATGAATAAAACACCTTAATTAAGTGAGGAACCTAAGAAGAGCAAACATTGAAGATTATGCAAAACTTCCTGGTTTCAGGTACAAGCGACCTCAATCTCCGAGGCAGATGAGTAGTAATATCCCATGGACACGAGGATATTACGTAGAGTCTGGTGAGAGGAGATAACGATCGCTTTTATCTGAAACCAGTTAATATTTCATTTATTAACCACCGTTCGTCGCTATTAATCACCATGCTTTAACATTTCCAAAGATTTGAAACTCGATTGATCCGCCTTCTATTTTTGATGTAAAGGTGGCCGATCTGGCAAACATGATGGTAATTTGCTGTAACTTTAAAAGAAAGAAATAGTACCGCCATCTTTCATATTTGTACTTTTTTGGTACATTATTTTCTTATCTGGCATTATTAGAATCATTATCATTTTCATATTTCACAAGTTTCTAGTGACATTATAGCAGTTTAGCAGGGTTTTTCCCCCCGAAATTCTGATTTAGGGGCCTGATGACGTTATAGGACTTCTTTTTCATAAACTCCTACTTTCACAAGCTGGAGATTACGGGCCTCCGTAATCTACTGCTTGTATGTTACACACCCAATGCGTTTTCAATGGAGACTCTGTAATCAGTGGTTATGAAATACATTTACACGTTCGTCTTGACAACCGCATTGCCACTGACGGTAATTCATGCCGCAGTTGCTTGCAAGAACTAGTGTATAAATTTGCAGTCTTTTTAAGTCTGGCTTAATGTTCATTTGTGTTCAGATTTGGCAAATTAAATGTGGAATATCGGTGCTGGGTATCCAGTATTGTTGTTATGGCGAGTGTGTCTGAGAAGCTATAGAGGAAACCTATGAGAGTTTAGGGTCTGAGTTCGTATCCCATCAAGTTTGAATCACGTAGTAATTCACAAGGCGAAGCCGCGTGAATTACATAGTGATTCAAATGAGATGGGATGGACCTCTGACCCTAAACTTGAATGGGTTTCTGAATTCATCTCACCCTTAACATTGACTAATGGACTAACCTTTGTGACATAATCCCTTAATGGATATTTTTACTAAATATCTAATGGGCGTTAGATATGAGTTCCCAATGCTAAGTCTATGAAGAAAAAATACCAGGGTTGAGGCAATTGTTGTAACCTCCTGTAAGCGGGTGCATGATTCAGTTGTACGTCAATAAGAAGCCATATAATGAAGTTGCACCATCTGCACTCCTCAGAATTGATATTGGCGATCTTTAAATAGCCGATATCCAATTCAAATTACCCGACGTGTTCATAAACAATATCAGGCATTCAAATTACCAATGCTTCAATAATATGGAATGAATAGGCCTAGCAAAACTGAGTAAACGGGCATGTCTCATCTGGCCGGAAATATTACTCTAGCTAACAGTATTCTTGCAAGAGATCTACTGAATATACTATATGTGAAAATAGAATTTCTGCGGTTATGCTTTAAAAAAAAAACACCCAGTGCTGCTTATTGAGAGGGACCTAAATATCGATTTCAAGTTGACAAAACCCCGTACATGTACAGTGCATTTCTGAAGTTATCTATGTAAGCATCTTTTAGATACAATAATAAAGGATATGAAATGCATATGGCGAAACTGTCGGTTTGCTAAAGCGTCGGATTGGTTATGTTATGATTTTTACAGCATCATGGTAATAAATCTGTAAAATTAGATCACAAACCAGTAGTATGGGAAAATTAACTGGTTGGAATGTTTATTTGTTCGTTTGTTTGTGGTTTAACGTCCCAGGGGACCCTGAGGATATATATAGGGACCATCAAAGCTTTTCACTCTCTTTTTTAAACGAGCTATGCTCCCGTTTCATGCATCCGAAATAGAAACTACAAATCAGTGTGTGTGAAAACGAATCAACTTGGTACAATTGAATATCATGTGTGACTAAATGTGCACAATCCATCACTGAGTATTTCAATCAATTCTTTTCACTGGTTTCAAATATTTTATATATAATCAAAGAGATTTGTCTTTTTCAAAAAGCTGATGATATCTTTCTTTGGAATAGTCTCAAACAACATTTCCACGTTGTTACTATTTTTCAAGTACTTTCTTCTATTTTGTTGTACCTTTTGACAGTTGAGCAGGATGTGCTAACTGGTTTGGAATTAAATATAGCCCACGTGCATCCTGCGTCTTACTATAGTACCACATCGCCCCTCCTGAGGCAGTTTGATAGAACGCATAATTTTATTTTAAAAAAAACGTGTTTAACATGATCAGTAATAAGAGAGGAGCTGGATTAAAGAAAACATTACCTCTGCCTACTGAGGACTAGGTTTCACACGTGGCTCGTGCCTCTTCATCTCCTGCCAGGCCGGTGTACACGCCGGCTCCACTCGACGTCTCCACCCGCCGCCAATCATCAACCTCCGCCTTCACTCAGCCTGAAAACACGACCAGTTACCGCATGTTACAATTAGATTCAGAAAAATAAAGGTGCGTCTCACTTAGCCTATTAATAAACTAGTTGGATCAAGAACAACACTCTAGAACTCACATGTAGCAATACCAAATGCTTCGATTAGAGCAAATTCTAAGGTAGCTGATTAGTCCGAATAGTTGTTTCCGTTCGAGCGGTAGTATGGCTGGCTCCCTTAGGTACTCAGATGTTTGTTTATCAATTAGTACATTCATGTGACAGAAAGCAATCCGGCATCGTGTGAAAAAGGATAGTGCTGAATAAGGGAAACCGCCGCCAACAGGCCTTTTTCGACAGGGCTAAAGTAATGGCTCAGGAGTCCAGTGTGGCCGTAGAGAGTACTCCGGATGCTTAAACCACATCCGTGTGATAAATAATGCCAACATTATGACAAATAGGATCCTTGCTAAGATACAGGGTGGAAAGTCCACACATGATGCTCGGGACCCTGCAGTTAACGTCAGCTACTGCTGGTGGAGTAACCAGTCTCTAGGTTCTACCGGAGTATGGCAAGCTCTAAGTGAACCGGCCACACCATCAGGCCCAAAATGTCGTCTGCTTTCTGCTTGAATATTATATTATTTATCACCAAAACGGCTGAATCAAACTCGAAAGAATTCAATTTCTTTCTCAAGGCTAAGGTTAACCTCGAGAATTGATACTGATGCCATACACAGATTTATTTACGAGGACCGTGATTGTTCAAATGTAATGTTTCAAGGCTGTCCGAAGCTAGTACACAATGTGTATAGATCTACATAACTTACCACTTAAATCGTCTACATGTTTATAATGATGCTGAAAATGCCGTTGAGTGTAAGTGATAGAATTGTGAACTCTTCTCACTGATATATAAGTTATTATCTGCACTCAATATAAATATGGATATTCTTATGAAGGATTAACGGGGAGGAATTTGGCTATATAAAACCAAACTGTAGCATACTAGAATAATGAATTTATACTCCTGTTGCTTCAACGAGCCACTCAACTCGAATAGAGATAGAATTCTCCTTGCATGATTCTACAACCTTACTAAACAAACAGGCCTCTGTCTCTCTTTAGCCATCCATATTATAAGAATTATGCATCGCTTATTCCCCCATAACTTCAAAAAGCTGCGTACAGGTACACAATAAAATTAGTCTAATGTGGGTCAGAACCACACCTACCAACTTCAGTAAATAATAATAAATTGGGGGGAAAAAACGTGCTGAGTACTTGACTCAACAGATGTATATCATGACAACAAAGACTTGGTGCGTCAGAAAACAGCAAATTTATTCTGCCTGTTTTCCAATACATACGCTCCATTTCAATTTGCTATTTCAATTTCTCCCTTCTCCTTAAAGTACTTGTGTAAATCAATAACAGTGCTACGAAACACATCATCCATGTTTTAACAACGTATATTTTGTTGTTATTGAAATAATTATGATATACAAAAGAATGACAAAATATAGTTGGCCATCTCTTCAGTAATCATCTTTTCAATTATCATTGGTAATATATCAATCTTCTTGACTGCTCCGTTTTAGTATTGACGCCACAACTTGATTCATTAAGAACACGTGTGTACAATATTGATTTGCGTTGTTAAGTTACAGCCCAACTGTTATCCAGTTTTATACTTGCACCTGAAAATATAATCCCATTGGATTTAACAGACAAGAAGATTATATACAATCCCCGTTTTACAAGCTATTACAAAGGGTGGAAAGATGCAGAGTGAACTTATTAGAAATAGTAGCCTTACCTTAAATCAAACACTAGCAATAACTTAATCTTGTTGGGCAAGATAATCTATCATTTTATGAATACATACCAGTCATACGCTGTCCATATTAGGTAATCAAAAGGATTTATTCCAGGATGTATTGTGTATCGTAAGAATGTTGGTAAAAAGTTCCATCTAAAGTTACCCCAACGTAATTTACACGGCAAATATCGAATAACCCAAGCAGTACAACTTAATTTCTTCCTATTATTCCGAATACACCACCCAAACAGAGAATGGTCGGGTGACTGGGTGGGAGGGACAGGGTCGAAGAACATCCACTGCAACACCGAATGATGGCAAGGGTGTGACTAGGGCGCATTTAATACTAGATGGATAGAATGGTTCACTTAAGGTTTGAGAAGAAAGGAAATCTATCTGCTATGGTATTCAAACATGAATAAGTCCTGATGTTCATTACTGAACTGCCAAAGTTGTCAATTCAAAAGCTCCCCATGGTAAGTTTGTATGTGAGTTGAAGGTTTGTGAGGATGTATCTTTATTGGAGTGTATCTAAAAGTGTTAATAGACGAAATTTAAACTTTACTTGATGGGCCAATTGCGACACTGTCTGCCATCTTCGTATTGGTCCCTTCGTGTTGTTATGTTCTACATGTGGCATCATTCGGCAGTGATTTTTATGGTCACAATTATAATGTTTAAATTGTTATGAAGTGTTTTTTCATGAAAAGATAACAGAATCTATAGAAATAGAAAGGAAGGTATAGTGATTTCATTATCATGTGTGAAATTTATCACTAACCCGTTCGTGTAAACAACCTTATTAGAGGCAAATCTGAGAAAGGTCGGTGACCCCCAAAAACACACACCTGTGTTCTAATTCTCTGAAATCATCACGTTTAAAGCTGCCTAGTTCAGGAGAAACAAACAGGTGGGTTGCTGATTGACTTGGTGTTATATATATTTGACATGGCCTGAGCGAAGCTCAAATAACTTATGTATAGGGGAAACTAGTCCAACACTAGATGCTACATGCTGCATGGCAAGTAGTAGGGTAGTGATATTTTAATACATTAACGTTTTGACCAAGTCATGAGTTATCTATAATGATAGTGTTATAAGGTTTTGTGTCAGAAGAGGTTGGCTCGTCTGTTTCTTGGAGTTAGTCACTAAATAGTTCCTTATATTCCCGTGTAGATGGATTTGGAGGATTTCATATCAGAAGCAAAGTGCATGTAGATTCTTTCACCTAGGATTACAGTGACAGCCACAAAAAACTAGCTGTGAGAAGTTAGAGAGCGTTCATTATTTATGGCGGATAGGGCAAAGTTTTCGTTCGGTGTGTGTGTAGGGGGGGGGGGGGGGGCAGAACTATGTGGGGTATTTCTAGAGAGGGCTCTTTTCTTCTTCTTTTTGGGAAAAAAAAAAGATTCTGTGGGGGACGGCCAACTTCTTTTCATCATTTCATCTATCTTACTAGTACATTTTGTCCGATAATGTGCGTCCTGGTAACATGCCTAGCAACAGTGTGAGATCTGGCTGATTGCTTCGTGGCATGTGTCCTGACATCGATAACAGTAGGCTACCCAGTTCCTGCAGGAGGAAGTATAGTTTCTTTCTATTGTCTCTTTGTCGTATGCTGTGTTCTCAGAGGTATATGCCAACTTTTTCAGCTTTCGCACTTCATGTAGATGTTGCCAGTAGCATTTAATTGACCCTGGCCAAAATAGTCACAAATCCACATCAGATACACTGTACATTGGACTCTATTCCAACTGTATATAAGGTGGGACCTGAGCCACAGTGATCACCTTTCTGATGATCTCGATGGGAGAAGGTACCAGGAGGGACGACTCCTTTGGTAGGTACATCATGGGAACATTGGTTTTCAGGTGGAGCTGGATATCTCTCCCAGCTCAGGCCCTTGTGTTGCTTGTGTGTGTGCTATACCGGGTCCCTCAGCAAGACAGATATCAGGTGCTATATGAATCCTACGCTATTAGTGAGAGGGAGGGGGGGGGGGGCAATGTTTTTTGTCCAGTTTTCCTGGGAGGGAGGAAGGGGCAACCTTGGGAAACCAGTTTTTACAGATTCATTTTTCAGAAAGTACCCTTCCCCCACCCCAGCAGTAAACAATGAATGTCCCATTATCTTACTCTTTCAGTTCACATAGAACCACTGCTAATTGTGGCCACAATTAAGAAAGAAATGAGAAATTCACATCTCTATGGGGTTTCTCCGACAATAACAAGGGTTACTAATGAAAATAGTCTAAAAGGACATTAAAAGTGATGCCCACGCAAAATGTTCATACTGCACTGTCCTGCTTTCCACCCCTAAAGATACGTGCAGATCGCGCACAGTGACACATTTTCGTTTTGTCTTTTTACTAACTCCTGAGCGGACAAAGTCTGACGTCACGGCTTTAATTGGTGAACAGACGTGGTTGCGTGCTTAAATCACTCTCTGCTATTGAAGCCTAGGTCCAGGCGCATGGGAAGTAAAACTGGTAAAAACTAGGTCTAATAATAGTATTGGTATTGAAAAAAAAGCGAAGGTAACCGTTAAGGCAATAAAAGGAAATGGATAATCAAAACCACGTGTGGACAATTATTATGGGTTCATGTATATTGTTAGTCGTGTTTAGCGCGTTGGTATCCCAGAATTGATAACAAACTAAGATTCTTCTTCAGTCAATGATAGATTATGCTCCGGTAATATCAGAGATACCTGTAACAGCAATGTTAACAGAGTGATCGGAATTGGTAATGAGTTCTGTGATATATGCAATGTCGCGACTCTATCAACGTATTGTTAAGCCACAAACCTCAACCAAACTGGTAAGACCAAACTGGTAAGACCAAACTAAAAGGCACTAGAGCAGTCACAACTTGAGATAGCTGCATGTTGGCCGCCAAGAGGGTAAAAGGACAGGAGGAAAGGCCAAAGTTGCAGTCTGTTTCATTCTCTACTGACAATTGTGGCACACGACAAGACCTTAAACTGCTTAACGTGACTGGTTGGCTGGAGATTCGTGCTGGCGGAGGGAAATCTCAGATTAACGTCTGACCTCCCCTGGTCTACAATAGCTGGTAGTGTGTAGGGCTGAGGTGCAGCCTCTCTTATATAAAAAAAAATAAAACCGTTAAGGCTATTTCAAGAGAAATATCTTTCACGGTATCTGTATCTTTAGGGGGATTAACCATCAGCTGAGCTCTTAAATATTTCCTGTATAATTACGCTTTATGTTAGTCTTTGGGGCACAATACTTCTGTTAATTTTACGGCAGTTTTCTTTGCTAGTCAACTGCAATTAGGAACTGGCCGTGTATGTTTGAACAGAGAGTATCGATAAAGTGTTAATTCTAAAGCCGTTGTAATGCATAGAGAGTGAGACTCCATCGTAGGTAAGTGCTGTATATAGAGGCTAAACACAAGTGGTTTGTCCGTGAAAGAACTACATATGGATTAATATAGACGTCTAAAGTAGAGCCTTCTGGAGCTATGTATCGGTGTGGAACCAAAGCTGAAGTAAAACTGAGTGAGTGAGAGAGTGTGGCGGGGGGTTTGGGGTGATAATTGTTTTATTCCTTTGCCCTGTGCATTTATTTATTCATATTTAGTAGCTTGCGCGGCTCGTATGCGTCCAGTTCTATAGTAAACACAGTTTAGACACAAACGCCAAATCAAAATGGTTTTTTCCAACTATGGTTTTTTTCCAGCAAAATTCCAATGGAATGAAAAAATTCAACCAGGGGAGGGTGCGTGACAGCTATGACTACACAGAATAGATGGAGAATCGCAAATGTTTTCTCCAACGGTGAGAAAACATCACAGGGCTGCCATATCCTCCTCCTGGAAAAATATATTTTAAAAACCCGGGGGGGGGGGGGAAGGGGGGGGGGGGAGACCACAGAAGAACGCCTACCGCACAAATGCCTGATGAGACTGAGTAACAGTCGAAACCACGAGATAATAGAGAGTGTAATAACTCTCGCTACATACTCGCTATTACGTATAGCTATACTCTACTAAATGTGAAGATTAAATAGTGTTTATATGGAGAGGGGATGAGGGGTTGAGTAGTCCATCAGTGTTAGGAACAGCTAGGTTAACTTTTAAGTATATATATATATCGTATTCCGCCACAAAATGCATGGTAGAATCGCTGTATTATTCTATGGTACAAACTACGAGGTAAAATAGCAAGTATGAACATCCACTACACTATTATCATCCTTTCAAGCGACTGTGTCCATCAATGAAATTGATTCTTAGGTTGTGTTATCGTTGTAGAATTGGGAGTAATAAAAGGATATTGATATAAATGTAGAGATCAGGAAATATCGACCTCTACAGGTTCTTTTATTGCGCTGACGCTGCTATACAAAGGTGCCCTCTGGTTAATACCTGCTGACCGAATACATCAGACTTATACGTTTGAAAAAAATAATTTCTGCTGGATATATCTACACGGAGAGACATAGGCTTGATTTTTTCCGTGTGTCTGATATTTAGGATGTAGATAAACTGAAACGTAGGGCGCTAGATTTACCCTTCTCCTTCTCAGATATGAACTGTTCTTTGGTACACCACTGGCCCCCTGCCAAATGAAATCGTGGTCAGGTTCCTCGCTCTCGTTGTATTTACAGTTGGCGTCATCGGTTTCCCGAACCTTTGACCAAGCCAGTCGTGCCCATTATGAGAAACGATGCAGAGCAAATAGATCACTGTGGACCCAGCTAAAAAGATTGATTGTCCCATTAATTACTACATAACTCGTATATTCCACACACCCGTAGCAGGTATATTTACTTATTTCAAAAGGCATCGACAGAAGAAAACAGCGGGTGCGACAGAATTATTTCGTAAACTTATATCGCACCTCCATTGCAGTACTCAGCAAATATTCATCGTAATGAAATGACTTGTTTGGAACATATCTTCAATAATGATAATCCTGAATAGGAACTAATAGCTTTTTCTAATAGCTTTATATTCGTGTAAGCGGATATGTATGTATCGCCTTTGTCATGGGGAATTCAATATAGTTATGAACAACTAAAACCACTATTATCGTTTGTCCCTGTATGTCGATGTTTACTGAGCAGTGGTAATATGTGAAACCATAGTTATGGTGCCAATACAGGCTAGATTTATGAGTTGTCTCCTCTAAATTCGTTCAGAACAAGCTGTTTCAGACTCCTAGGAGTAGTACGTATTTACACTGAGTTAGTATATAGGTATATAATAATGATTTATTATCAGTTTTGAATATCATGCGAATCATCAATATATGTGATACAATATGCTGATAACAGATACATGACCTGTACTTTTAGTATAAACACTGGTGTTAACTGGTGTAATCATATATAGTGCACTATATACGTTGTGTTTATCCAGTTCCATATGTATATGGTTTCTAGGTTGTGTTTTGTCCAGTAACTGTCTTCGTTGGGCAATGCAAAGAATAGCATTCAGATGTTCCAGGCAATAGCAAAATGTCTTCTTTTTTCTAACTAGATAAGTATTCATCTCCAAGGACTTGTACAACTGAGGACAGGGAAAACTGGTCCAGAATTTATACAAGAAGGCATCGTTGGTCAAGCCGGAGACACACCAAGCGAGAAACACAGTGATTTCCAGAATGGCCAACACAATAAGGCGTGTATGTGAGCTAATATTTCATATCTAACTTGATTATTGCTTCAGAGACGCTAGATTATGGGTGGGAGATATTACTATGAAATAATATCACACATACATGCAAATTTCTGTTCGCGATTCTGGGCCCTGTTTTTTAGTCAAGATATCACAAGTCTAGGATTGCCTGAGATCAGACCAAGATTCTACGGCATTTTCGACGACACAAGATGGCGGGTGTGCTATAGACAGTGCTGTAGGTTGAATCAAACGATCTTGGCGAAATGTGTCGGCAGTTAAGACAAGTATAGAACTGTCTTAGGTTCTATAAAACGTCACTGTGGATTTCCTGTGCTTCCCATACGAATTAAGCGATGAAGTAAGGGATACATATAACCTATAATCGTACCAACTATGAAGAAAATTGGCCACACCGTTCCGAAGATATCAGTGTTTGAATTTCATCATAGCAATTGTCTGCTCTGGTACAGTTATGGCCATTGCACCCTCGCACCTCCCGGTGCGTAGTGAATGTCGAGGTCACTGAATAAATTAGGGTCACGTGAGGTTAGGGCTACACTGGCCACCAGAGCAGACGATTGCTATGAGGAAATTCAAATGCTGATATCTTCGGAACGGTGCGCATTCTGTACGACATGTCCAGAGTGGTCTTAGACCTACGACACATTTGGCGACATTTTCCACTTCATTGGCCACAGACTGTCGTGACTATAGCACACCTTTTACCTCCCTAAGTCTCGTATTCCCACTAAGTGTCGTAGCCCCTCTAAGATCATAGCTCTATAGCACACTGACAGCAAATATGTGTCGTAAGTTACGAATGTCGTGACTAAAAAACAGGGCCCTGGAGATTACATACACAATATTAACTGGTTTCAGATACAAGCGGCGGTAATCTCTGAGGACAAGGCGCGTAGTAATCTCCGAACGATAGTGAGGTGATTACGAAGAGTCTAGCCTGAGGAGATTACAGTTGCTTTTATCTGAAACCAGTTTATATTGTATTTATTAACCACCATTCCTTGCTAATAATTACGATGCTCGAAACCATTATTGTTTTTGAATATCATCGCAAGTTCCAACTTCCATTTCCGATGTCAGTGTCACTGTCAGTGACAGCAGCAGACGATGTTGCATCACATCACAAACAACAGAACTACAGTTCAAGTTTGGTGAATTCATCTGTGGTAGTGTCTCCTAAACTCCATAATCTATCAGACTACAGTTGTCAGAGATGTCTCACCTTGTCTGGTCCCGTATTTCAGTGTAAATCCATCCTCAGAAGAACATGTTAACTTTATCGACTCCATCGTGTTTTTCCGTAATGTTCGCCTATTTCGCGATAGGTGGCGTGCGTGGTAATAGTTCGCACTGCGCTCGCTAGGCGCCCGATGTTGTTTGAGGAACTATTTCCAGTAATCTCCTGCAGGAGTTTACGGGCCTCAGTAATCTCCTGATGGCTAAATACTCAGACCAAATGCTATTCCTATGGAGACTCCGTATTAGGTGGTTAATAAAAAGCTTGAATGTATTAGGGCATTCGCAGATAGGCTATATCAGATCTAACTACATAGGGCACATGAGGACCTGGTTTGCATGGAGAATGCCAGTAAAGGACCGCGTGCAGGGATGCCAGTTTGTAGGATTTTGCCTACATATAAGATTTTCATTTTAGTCTCAAAGAGATGAAAATTTCAATTGTATGTTTTGCGAACAATATAGACTCCAAGTTCCCTAAAATTTAAATCTTAGATAAACTTGTTCAGTAATTTTTTTAAATTCTCAAATCAGCTACAACCAGCACACTCAGTTAGAGGTCCTGTGGATCCCAGTGCTCCAACCTAGAGCTGTAGGATGGTAGGAATCCTGTAGGAAATGCTCCTACGGATAAGGGCAAACTTGTATACTGACATCTGATTGGCTTAAAATATGTCATGTGAGAATAGAATTATTGAAGACTCACCAAGTGTAAAAAAAATATTAGAAGAATGCCTAATGAACTTGTAAAGATATTCTGCAGAATATAGAATTGATAGTGTGTGGTAATCTTTTTTAAATGCTTTTCTTTAAAGAGTACCCCATTTAGTGCAGAACTACACATATACCCACTTTCATAGCAGATATCTAGATATCCTCTACTGGCCTTCCAGGCCCAAGGATCTGGTAGGAGAGTGATGGGGATTCCCCATACACCATGTGCATTTTAGGTGATACATAGACTGGCCTCAGTGCCCATGTAGGAATTTTTTCCGACCCCAACTGGCATCCCTGCTCGTGTTAATCTAGATATCTAGCCAATATTTAAACACGAAACAGAACATAGTTGCCAGTGGAATATACGGGGAGAATGTCAGAAATGTCCTGCTTATCTCAACTCTGCATCTAGATTATGATGATAATTTGGTGCACCATTAAAACCGGAAACGGAAAGGTAACAAATAGGTTCAAAAACAGTTAAAAGACTAGTTATTAGTTTACAGATTACTTGTTAGACAAAAAACTGATTATTTTTTAGACAGGTTACAGAGAGGGTTTTAGTCAGGTTACAGACGGTTTCAGTCAGGTAACAAATCAATTTTTCCAGGAAAAGGGACAGGTCTTTTTTTACATGTAAGACACTAGCTGAAAGTAATTTGATGAACAGCTTTACGGACAGGAAGAGGCCCAGACGCCATGCCACTTTTTCAACCGATGACGCCCCAGATGCCTGGATGATTTCTTCACAGGTGGCACCGCAAGTACCACGCCTTTTGAAAATGAGTGAGAAAAAACCCAACAGGTGCGTAGATTATTCTATGAAAGGCCCCACATCAAAATTTACTCACCTAAGCCCAGCTATCACCTCCAAACATTGCAGGCTATATGGATCAGTGCATTAGTTTTACCACAGCCTGTAGCATTCTAGCATTATAACTAGTTTTATTATTCCACCTATAGCCTAATCAGCATTTGATATAGAGTTTTACGGACACAAAGCAACAATTTAAGATATTGATTTTCAAGTTTATCAAAGTCAGGCCATTTATCAACAGAAATCAGTACTAAAATCTATCAAACAACTATTAAACACCTCCTCAAAGTTATTTTGTGATGTATCTATTATATTTTTCTAACAGCATTAGTACTGTTTTGGTAGTATATCATATACATGTTTAGAGTGGTCTGTATAAATTATCCATGTTAATGTTGATATTTCTGTGGGGCCCAACCTCTTTATATATATTTTTTTAGGGGGGGGGGGGCATTTCTGGTGAGGGTGGCAAATTCAGTTCTTCTGAGGGAGTGGATGGAGGCTGAAGGGGGAGGCAAAGTATATATTTTCGGCATGTCTGGGAGAGCCTAACCTCTTAAATTTGGAGGGGAGGGGGGGGGGCAACTTCAGAGGTGGGGTGGGCAACTTTTGAAAATTTCTTTTTCTCTATATCACCAAGCAGGAAGTAAATTCTCGTTTTTTAGTGTGGTGGTGGTGGGTTCCATGGAGGGGGGGGGGGGGGGGGGGGGTCACCTTTTTTTGTGGGGTGGGCAATTATTGTCAGTATTTCTATGGAAGGCCTACCTTTTTATATTACCATAGGGGGACCAACGATTCCGGAATGAGCTATGTAAGTCCTAGCGCCGAAGGCTCTAGTACTTAAGCCTAATAAAGAAGATATTAATGCCAGAAGGATCTTCACACATCCTTCACCCGACATGGCATCCAAGGCCGCAATACCGTCAGCAAGCTCTTACGTTACCTACAGCTAATATCTGTTAAAAACTTATATTTCTATAACAAACCTATCGTGCTAAAAAAACGATATTTATTTCTAGACTTGACACTTGGACTTATCACAACAATGTGCAATAGAAGAACCCGTTTTCGCCCCAACAGGGGTGTATAGGCGAGCCGACATTGGGCATCATTATAAGGAAGCGGTTTAGGTGGTTTATCTATGGGCTCTTCGTACGGGAGATACAATGGATTTCTTGTGGTGATTCATTATTATAATGGCCGGTATGCAGAGGGCAGGCAAGGAGAAAATATACTGAACACACTAACCTACACAGATAGACCTTTAGTAGAAGCTGTAGCTCTATGTTAAAGGGTCAACGTTAACATTAAAAAGTACACAGTCCATGTTTATCCTCTTAGGCAACATCGGGTCAAGGCCTTCCCCATGACAATGTAGGGCGCCCTAGGCAGAGCTTATATTACGAATATATCTATATTTAATAAGTGTGTGGAAATCTAAAGCATGTGTATCTGCCACGGCTATCTTCGTCTCTTAGGATTGTGTTTGTATGAGGAATCACCCCTTCGTGATTTACGATGTTTGTGGTTGAGTGTACATACGTGAAGCGATCACACCCACATTGCCATCTCGCAGCTTTTACCAGGTTGTTTCGCTGATGGGTGTGTATACAATGTACACATTGCTAAAGGAGTGTGCATGTTCTAGCATGAACTGTGAGGCTCACTGTTATTCACACACATGTATCATCTAGTTCTGTTATAATCTAACAAAAGGGATATGTGCCATTAACCCTTTAAGGACGGCCACCTGTGGCAAAGCTGACCCCAAAAGGACGGTGCTAGTGATAGTGTATATTTCTAGAGGATGAACACATTTTGGATTGTCATAATTTGATATTCCATCACGTCATATTATTGGTAATCAATAATATTTTGGTAATCAATAATATTAATTTTGATGTTATAGCTATGTTATGAATAAAGTATTTCTTTGTCAAAACAATTTTATAGATTTAAGAGAAATGATGCCTTGAGGCTTCATTCGGCCTTGGCCGGTTGATGCCTCAAGGCATCATTCGGCCTGGGCTGGTTGATGCCTCAAGGCATCATTCGTCCTTAAAGGGTTAATATATGTGGTTACTACACTGAAGTACACAGGAGTAATGTGGATAAATGGAACATTTTAGTTCCCTGAAATAATAATATAAGTAAAAATAACATAAGAAATATATTAAGTTTTTTCAACGAGCCTATGGCACATTTTGCCCTAGAAGATAATCTAAATCTTGTTTTTGGTATTCATCTCGACATTTCTCCGGTAGAGGTCTTTCGTTGTGAGCCTAAAAGGAGTTATTTCCTAACGGTAGCAACGTGGACATTTAGATACCCATGAGATCTAAGCTATGCTTGTCGGGAGAGAGGAAAGGAAATATGATCATATATCTAACCAGTTTTTTGTAAATATATATATATATAATTTAACCTCACTTCGTTTTTGTTTGTTTATTTGTAAAACTCATTTATTTCATCACTCTGTGGTCAAATGCTGAACAAAGAGTTCAGACTGCTAGGTACGGGAAGCTCGTATAAGGGAAAAAAATCCATACAACTTTATACAGGCAGAGGCTATTCCATAATAATGAATTGGACTTATATTCCTGGAGTTTATAATTCCGAAATCAATTAGAGACTGAAAAACACATATGTAATATAGAAAATAAACCAGGCACACTTACAAAAGGGAAAACGTTGAATGACAATATCAGATAATTTAACATCATCACAGAAATTACCTCTCCACCTTACAACACAGAAGGGGTACTCCCCTATTCATCTCAGCCTCCGCATATCTCACATTCACGAGACTAATATGTTATCCCGCATTATTGAAGATCCTTACATATGTAACCGAAACAGTGCACAAGTGAGAGACTCCATAACCCTCTACACCCCAACCCAATAAGGCCCTAATGTTTGTTTATATTGTCATTATTTTGCTCCCAAATGATGGTTTTGCGAACATAGTATTGTTTTATTATAAATATGATTGTACTGTACATAATTTGTCTGCATATGTAACTTGATCATGAACAGACACGATAGGTGATGCTATTTATGAAAGGTTCTACTTATTGAACCTAGGTTGAATGAAGATTTAATCATTGAAATAATGGTAAAAGACCATGGGAATACTGTTATACCAAAAAAATGGACTAACAATTAAGTACTGTTATGAACTCTATTTTTATCTATTGTCTTTTCCATTGAGATAAGTGTTAACACCATGGGACTACCTGCATACTCATAATGAACTGATGGACAAGAATTAAGACTTACTTTGGCTGAGTGGTGATTGAATCTGTGAGATGAATTTAGGGAGAAATCCTATCCCTAAACAATCACTGAGATGAGAATTCTCTAATTCCCATGCCACATAGACATGGTGTGGAAACGAATGACCTTTGATATAGCAGTAAGTTTACCACTACTGGGGATGAAGGAGAAAGGTGGCTGCACTGGAACTCTAACCTACAAAGTCCTACAAACTTTAGGTTGCAAGTCCAGTGCCTTAACAACTGAGGTAACTCCCCATCCCACCCTACCCTACCCTACCCTACCCCTCAACAGGCCAAGCACATTGTGTCTGGATTCTATAGAATAGATTTCTAGTCTTATAGGAATATTTGACTAAGATACGTAATTGTATCCATATGGACTGATACAAAGCCTTCCATGAGTATTGGTATCATCAGGAACTATGACATGGTCCAAACTGACTGACAGAGAATCTTGTATAAGTTTACCACCTGTGATTGTTTACGTATCTTGCTCTATTGGATTCATCGTATCTACCATGGAGTTACTGCGTTATCAACTTACCCCTCAATATGTGGAAGAGCATCGGTTCATTTTGTCGAACATATTTGAACAAATTTAAAAAATAATAATAATTTTTAAAAAAACACCTCCTCTAACTTTTTCCCCATTCCCTTTTTCACTAGTTCGCTCTTGCCAAGCAGGAGAGTAACCCCATATTAGCTGCTCTGACATACTTGGATCTATGTGACAGTGTACTTCAGGGGGCTTGGGTGTGTAGCTGAATAACAGCCTCTGGGAGAGAGCCCATCTCGCCCTGCTCGAGCAGCACAGAACGATTTTCTTGTTGTTTTTTGGGGGTTTGTTTTTTTCCTTTTTTGGGGTGGAGGGGGGGGGGGGAGTTCTCATTAGGACAAAGACATAACAATGCATCCTAGATCGACATGTATACCGATCTGTCCTTTTCTCCTCTTCATATGACACTCACTTCGTTCTATCTCAGTTGTATGACTGGAATAAGTTTTATGACTCGCCTAATATGGAATCGCCTTACTAAGTCTACAATTAGCTTCTAAGTAGATTCCGGAAAGACAGAATCTAATCAGTAGAATCTGGCGGGCATTATATGAACTATTTTATATAACCAATGTTTGGCTCTTGCGTCGAATTTCGAATTATTTACTAGATTTTTTCAAATCACTTCGATCTGCCAGGTCGTATTCTCCTTTGTAGTTGACACTACGCAATTCTACTGAGTAGAATACGCCCTTTTCTGCTATCTGACGGGCAGGAACTATTTTATATAAACAATGCATGGCACGGACGGTGTCTCCTTAAACGGGGTTTCACTCTACATGTATATCGTGCTAGTTCTCTGGGAGTGTTCTGTGTGATCTGAGATTTCAATACGGGTTTCATTGGTAGAATGTCTGCGGTTCCCTCTCAAAAATGTCTACCAAATGTCTTTTTCACCCTTTCCAGGCAATCAGGTTGACAGTAGCTACATGAGTGAGAGAAACATGGTCTCTGGAGAAAGATGATACCTTAAGGCATTCATTAAAGTTTTACTGGCCAGATGACCTAGAGAACCTCTTCATTGCTATAAATAATTTTTTTTGATAATATATTAATTTCGACACATCTTTCCACATTCTATACAAACTCTTATGTTTTTCCTGTACCACTTGAAACATGCTTGAATTTAGCCTGTAGGCATTTTCACCCACACGTCCATAATGTCTGTAGCCATTATCGTCCTGAATAAGTTAAAGATAATCTAAGTAAAAAAAAAATGCAACGCTGTCCACAGAGTTTAGTATATAGTTACTATAGAGGAAACCCATGAAAGTTTAGGGTCTGAGCATGGAGTTTGAATCACGTAGTAATTCACAAGGCGAAGCCGCGTGAATTGCTATGTGATTCAAATGAGATGGGATTGAGCTCTGACCCTAAACTTGAATGGGTTTCTGAATTTATCTCACCCTTAATATTGACTAATGGGCTAACATTTGTGACATTATCCCCCATTGGATATTTTTCCTAAATATCTAATGGGTGTTAGATACGAGTTTCCAATGTTAAGTCTATGGAGAAAAAATATCCAGGGTGAGATAATATAGAGGAAACCCATGAAATTTTAGGGTCTGAGCTCGTATCCCATCGAGTTTGAATCACGTAGTAATTCACAAGGCGAAGCCGCGTGAATTGCTATGTGATTCAAATGAGATGGGATCGAGCTCTGACCCTAAACTTGAATGGGTTTCTGAATTTATCTCGCCCTTAATATTGACTAATGAGCTAACATTTGTGACATTATCCCCCATTGGATATATTTCCTAAATATCTAATGGGTGTTAGATACGAGTTTCCAATGTTAAGTCTATGGAGAAAAAATATCTGGGGTGAGATAAAGAGATATTCTGAATATGTAGGAAGTAAATCTGATTACCACACACACTTACACCCCCACACCCCCAATACAAATGGCGTTTCCGGACACCTGGTGGCGCCAGCATAGGTGAAAATTGCTTATAATTAAGTACTTATTCAAATATGAGGTTAATGAGAAGCTACGTGTTAGGAGTACGTGCTGTGGATAGGTGATGGCCATAGAGCCGGCCTCCCGAGGAGGACAATGAGAACAAAGCCAGTGGGTCGCTGACGGTACCCGGCAGACCAGGCGTGGAGTTCTTCGGCCGCTCGCCGATAATCAGCAGCCCCAGGACGGCCACGCCCAGGTCTGATGTCCGTAACCAACGCCCCCGTCTCACCTGCACATACACTCATGCCGCAACTAGTCCCATCACCCCCTCCCACAATCTCGTATAGGTGAAGGTAGAACCATATGATATGCTGTTATAAACCGTTATTTCTCCTGAAATATTTAGTTCACACGTTTGGGTTCTTTGTCCTTTTATAAATGGACTATCTTTTCTAATATTCTTGAATAACAAAGAAGCAATTGTTGATTAAAGAAGTCGACATCTCCATGCAATTCAGGTAAGTAGACAATGATGTTTGAATTCAAATCAAAAGTGAAATGAGACTAACTTTGGTAAAAGGTGATATTTGACCTAAAATCTATGATGTTACAGAGTCATCGGATTGGGCAACAGAGATATTGTGCACGCCAAGTACGAGCAGTATCTAACACCCTAAGGGTCTCAGGTAAACTACCCCATGAGAGCAACTCAATATTTAGGGCAGGGAGACAAATGTCCAGGTTGGGACTGTTGCTCAATCAGTGATATTATGTACACTCCATTTACACTTGTGTGATTTTTTTTACCATTGACCAACATGGTATTTCCTGCCACCTGGTAGAAATATACTATTATTCAGTGAAGTTGAGGAGTCGCTCACACGTGGGTTTGTTACTCTGACCCCTTCTTGTGAAGACCCAACTTGTTCCATTTGTAGGTGGACCTGCCCTTTACTTCTCTTTGTACAGCCCATAAGACCCCACTGATTCTCACCGACCCGATCGATGATGACAATCAGGAGCAATAATGTTGCTGTCATATAGGCTCTTACATTGTTATTGCAATTATTCCCCGATCACATCTCCTCTCTTTATAACCTCGTAAAACAACCCGATTGAGATCAATGAGAGCGGCTGAGACAATGATGCAAAGTTTAATAACCTCTGTTCTATTTAAGATATAGGAAAACTGTTTTCAGACCCATAACCGCCTCTGTCTACACTATAATTAGTAGAAACCGAACGAGAGTTAGACTTGTCAGTGTTTATGCCACAATGGGAAGGTCATGTATTACTATTTAAAGTGTTAGCTGACCGTAGTGAGGAACAGACCTGACCAGAGTGGCATGGACACTGACAAGTCTAACTTGAGTTCGGTTTCGTATTTATCCTACCCCGTCCCCATGACTTTACGGTATTAGGAAAGTCCAATTCGATTCTGTCCATGTTTGACAGCTGTCAGAATTTCTAATCGCTGATTGGTCAATTTTTTTAATTCTCTAGGTATATAATTTTTACTTCATGTCATGGCATGCCACATATAATTTGCCTATGTTAAATCAATGACATTTTTTCATTAGGGGTAGGATAAATCGGTATATGATACTTGAATATAGAAAGGGGGGATACATATCACCGCTACTTAAACCCCCTACTCAGAATCGGGAACAGTTGGAGAAGTGTGTACAGCGACAAACTCAAGTTCAGGTAAAGTCAGACATTACCCCATGCTAGTAATGCCCGACCCGATTATAATTGGGTCTCTGAAGTGCATAAAGTGACATAAAATATTGTGTCATTAACTCCATATTTTATATGGCATATTTAACCAAACTCTGCGCTATTTTGCTCCAAATTCGCATCCATGGATTGATGCCTGTAATGGCAAAGCGGGCAGTACATGTCAGACTTGGTCGTACATCGTATTTTCTTAGGACTATGAAATATCAACAGTTTTTACTATGTACTGAGCATAAGTCAGTAAACATAGGACTGACGTGCACAGGTGTATAATAAATAGCACTCCTTGGCATTATCCCCTCACAAGTTGTTGTTCATCTAGGTTTGCCTTTTACATTTGGAGATGTACTTGAGTGGTCATATGAATGTTAAGTTCCCCCCCCCCCCCCCCCCCCAACCTCCCCGGTCGTACAGTTCTCATAGCCTTCCTGTTCCCTACCTCACCCCTACACCATCACTGACCTCACCCCTGGTCCTTCGCCTGCCCAGGCTACATGCCCCCTCTCCCCTCGCCCCCAAGAGACCCGAGATCAATAGACTCAGGAATAGCACGTCAGGCAAGACTCGCCCTCGCGACTGCTCCAATCAACCCAACCCCCTCCCTACAACCAATGTCAAGGGCCTCAGAGGGCACAATTTCTTGCCCTTCCTAAATCTGTCTACCTAGAATATAGTCAGTTAGTGTAGGTCCAATCCAAAGACTTAATGGCCATAATATTATTACAGTTTTACTCGTCAGATAAAAAGAATTAGCAGGGCAAATAAGACTTGTAGAGTAGTAGATGGATTTACTATCCACCTAATACGGAGTATCTATATTTAAGATATGTTGCCTACAGATCGCTAGTGAGTAGACTACGGAAAGCTCTATTCTTCTGAGTATAATGCACACAAAAATGTCCTTTGCGTGCAAAGTAGTGTGTGAAAATATCGACGGTGGTTTTGTGTTTCCTTCGATAACTTATATTTGGAATGCTGGTTGATAATACAACATAACCATGATTTCCATCTGTATGGTCGTATTCTCTGTGTAGCTGATGCGTAGTAATATCGGAGCGGATGTGAGGATAGGGCGTAAGGTTTAGGTCCCATTGAGCTACTGATGGAACCAGAAATCATTGAAATTTATTTCGGAGTACAACATGTATTTTGTAACTGTTCTGTCATAATTGTACAAGCAGACTTAGGCGTTGGAAGAGGCACTTAAAATTGTTGACGATTTTCTGGCACTCACGCAATTTTCGTGGAGGCCCGTTCACATTGCCAGTAAATCTCGGGAAGTTTCAGCAAATTTCGTACCACTGAAAACAATTCTCCCACCCAATGAAAAAGGTTAAAAAAACTTTTAAAAATTACTCAGGCAAAATTTGAATTTTCAGTGTTCCTACCGAAATGTAATGAATTTCGCCTATGTGTACTGTTGCTGTTCTGATAGCAGGAGTTCAACCCTCTGAGAGGAATATAAAAGCTGAATATCTAAATGATTTGTGTCACATGGTAGATTAATTTGGTACTGCAGATCACAAATATGACCTTTATTTTCACCTTTAATCAACAAGTAACCCGTAATTCGCTTCGTTAAATAAGGGGCCTGCGAAATACCCACGATCTGTATCCTGTGAATGATGTCACACTTCCAGCCTATATCAATTTGGAACTCATCGGAAGATACTACACGATTTATTTCACAGAGTTTGGATTTAGATCGGTGACCTAGCTCGGTGGAAGCATGAATGAACATCTGATTTATCGGAAATATCAGGAACGATATTGTACAATTTTCTACAAAACTCTCCAAAATTCCCAGACACTATCCGATAAAAAAAATTGCGGTGGAATAGGCACTGTAGTGTCAACTACGCAGAGAATACAACCAAGCAGATAAAAATCATGGTGATATCGTGATTCTGCCCATACTATAGAGGAAACCTATGAAAGTTTAGGGTCTGAGCCCATATCCCATCGAATTTGAATCACGTAGTAATTCACAAGATGAAGCCGCGTGAATTACGTAGTGATTTAAACGAGATGGGATCGAGCTCTGACCCTAAACTTGAATGGGTTTCTTAATTTATCTTACCCTTAATATTGACTAATGGACTAACCTTTGTGACATAATCCCCCAATGGATATTTTTACTAAATATCTAATGGGCGTTAGATATGAGTTCCCAATGCTAAGTCTATGAAGAAATGTCTATGGAGAAAAAATACCAGGGGTAAGATAAAACAGTTTAAACAACGACGTGTTATTTGATTCAATTCATAAATTGGCTATTCAAACATCTTCTATAACAATGCATTTGCTACTAGTACTACTCAACTAACTGGATTAGCGAATCAGCGCCTGGATCAATAAGGTTTTTCAACATTACTGAGTTAGACCATGGCTAGTCTATATCTAGAGTTATTAGGAGGATCAAAAAGTATTGGTCTTTGACTTAGAGTAAAGTTGTGTAATTCATTCCTATTGTTAACTTCAAGTTCAATGGGAAGTCAATCATCAATAATGCATCTCTTCGAGTGTTTCATTTCCAATTCATTTTTGCCTGTATATATTCCTCCGTTGTCTAAGCCTGAATGGATGTTTAGACTTAGCAACAGATTTTACTTCTATTCATATTTGTGACTAGTAAATGAGGTGACCTCATAAACTGAAGGAACCTATACTAGGGTCAGTCTACTGAGTCAGTGGCCAGAGCGATGATTATGACAGCCCAGTCATTCTCGCACACAACGCCCAAAATAATGTTTACATAGATCACGATCTCGACCTATGCGATTGCCAAAAACGAACTTGTATCGCAAAGGTATTCCCGTATCTAGTATTCCTATTCTGGTTGAAAGTTAATTTACTCATCTGAAAACTATGAGGGCACCCGAGAGACTAAAAGAGTGAGACTTGACAGATACCTCCCGATGAGCCACAACACAGGCTGTCCTATGAGGACACTACCAAACGTATAGTTTTAGTAGGGTAACACATTGGATTTGTTTCATCTGACCTACCGACTTGTTGAAAATCCTGACGGTTGTGACTTGCATGGAAGGCCGGAAAGCAACAAAATAGGTTCCCTTCCTCATGTGTGCCTCTTATATTTATTCCTGCCCTCGGAACTCTTTGTGGAATACATTGCTGACGGCCTCCTGTCTAGCAATGTTTTGTTCAGAATGAAAATATGGTGGACTTCCTGTCAGCGTCGTGACGTCACGGATGACTCTCGAAGCGAGGCTGACCGGGTAATGAAACGCTCCCGCCTCGATTTCTGGGCATTCCCGTTCTTTGTATAGCAATCTGGGTACTAAAGGCTGGTAATTAAGGCAAAATTCATCAACCAGACAATGCAGTTCCTGTTGGGTTGTTATAACTATGAGTAGGCTACGATATATTGGAAATAACCTCTGAATCCGATATGGAAACTAAGAATATAGTAAAGGAAGGGAATAGACTAAGGGAGCGTTCAATAATTATGGCCCAGGGGGGGGGGGGGGGCACAGTTTTTTTGGGGGACCAACTTTTTGGGGGGTATTCCAAGGGGGAGGGCCAACTTTTTTTGGGGTATTTCCAGGGGAGGGGGGCCAATTTTTTTTCACTAATTCTGTCGCTGGGTCAATGTTGGTGACCAACTCCCATATTTGTGTTCAATGACAAGAATTGATGTTATGAAATGCATTTATATCATATCACAAGAAATCATCTTGGTTGTACAACTATAATAATGATTAATGCACAAGGTAACCATAGTTGTCTCACTCCCTGGAGTTTAGTGTCTATGGTCACAGTCCTGTTCGCCAATTCGAGATGGGTGTGCATCCTCCCTCAGTCTGACAGACTTATGTGGAGGGAGACAACAATGGACGAACACTAACATTTATCCCAGAATCAATGCAGTCTCACAAGATCATTAGTTTTTTCTTAAACATCGATGAATTAGGCCACTAAAAAAAAACACTTGTTTAATTCTCATCACCGCGCGCATCAGAAAAAACGATTTTAGAAGATTTTTTTTTTTTTTTTAAATAGATGAACCTTGCTAGAAATTATGAAAGGTATGTGTATTTAGTATCAAATTAAAGCTCCTGATGTCCTGATAAAGCGCCCTCGTCATATTTTTCATGGCTTGGTGATGTGAAACAAATAATGTGCAACAAAATAATGTGCAGCATTATAATTATTTGGGTATCCATTTAAATGCCAATCTGGATTTTACCACTCACTTAAACAAAATGTTTAAAACCATCTCTCTCTGGTTGTACCAACTTACCAAGATGAGACCATACTTGTCCAAACAAGCTGCCATTCATATCTATAAAAGTTGCATAACACCAACAATGGACTACGGGGATGTACTGTTTATGAATGCAACTAAAAGACTTTTAGACAAGCTACAAATTCTTCAAAACAGATGCCTTAAAGTATGCCTTAAATTACCGAGGAGAATGCCGACCAACACGCTTCACTCCATTGTGAAAATACCATACCTACACCGAAGAAGAGAACATCATCTACGAACATTCATGTATAATAGTGCACATAACGCAGCCTATTTGGACAATACAAAGGGTCGCACTAGGAACTATGATGCACCATTGGTATATATGCATAGACCAAATTGTGGTGCATTCATAAACTCTTTGTTACACACAGGAGGGCAAGCTTGGAATAATTTGCCAGTAATAACCCGTAATATACCAACACACCTGGAATTTAAAAAGATCTCCAAGAAATGTATGTATGATTGATTCTAATTTATCTATGCATTGTATGTGCAAAATATAGCTTATTCATTACCAGTGTCACCATGTGAAGGCATGTTAGCCTATACTGGAGGTGGACTCATGAGATTGCAGTGCATGCAGAACCCATAAATAGGTCTCTAACTGGGTGAATGACATGTTTTATTCTTTGTGTATGATAAACATAAATTAGGTACAAAATTAAGTCGTGGGACAGGCCAAAGTGAAGAAAATCAGCCTAACCCAAAAAGGCTGACACTTAACGGCCTCTTTATTTGGTGTCATCAATATTCAATGGGAAAAAAACCACTTGTAAAAGTTATAGCATCAATAAAGGAATTTTTGAAAAAAAAATAAAAATAAAATAACAATTTTATTTTTTTAGTGGCCTTAGGAGCATTTACTACAACATCAAGTGCTACAAACTCCCCTGTTGCTGCTTATTTCAATAAGATTACCATATTTAGAGGCCTATTCCACCAAGAATGGGTTTCCCCCGGCCGGGCACCTTGCGGGCACCTTGTGGTCGCCTGTTGGTGTCCTGGCGAGGCCGGCGGCATTTCCCGGCTGGGACCATCTCCCACCGGGAGAAATCTGCTTGGTGGAATAGCACACCCGGTTCGGCAGGGTCCGCCCGGCTTTCCCCGGCTGTCCCCGCCGGGCGCTGGGTGAACTCCTGGCCATGCTCCGCGTCTCCATAACCCGCCGGCCGGCCAGGGCCGGCTGCCCTGTTGCTCGCCGCCCATCCCCTGCCGGCAACGATAGAGCAAAGTTCCTATTCCACCAATGAGGTTGGCCGCCAGGCCTCAAATTATAGTGAGCCCGATCCAAACTAATTTGCATATTTGAACCTGCCAGGCTTTGTTAATAGCCAGGGTAGGAATACTGATTGATTTGATTTTTGTCTCCAGGCCGGCTGGTATTTTTCACACTGCACCGCTAGAGCAACCTACAGAAACTTGTTTTGCGGCACAATAAACCGGAACGTTGCAGTGTGTATTTTCTATATATACATAGCACACACTTTACAACATGTTTGCTTCATCGCTACATCGCTCCATCGCCATAGTATTGAATACTATTATTATTGTATTGCTCAATTAAATGAAGTGAAAAATTATCTTGTATATAACATGTGTTGCTACCCAGGAGTTGTCGCTGCCGTAGCTCACAGTCCATTATACATAATTTAATTAAATATATCTTTTGCCCAGCATTACTATTCCCATATAAGTAAAATTTGTCTTGTCTTATAGCTTAATATAACGATATTATTTATTGGTATCTACATAGCATTTAGAATGTAGTCTCAAAGTATAATGCCAATTTACATGGTGATGCACCATGATAGCAAGTCGCTATTGTCCTATTATATACACTTTGTTTATGCTACTTGTTTAACATTTTCCCCTTTAAAAAAAACAACAAAACAAACCATTCCGTGTTTTTATTTACATGTTTATTTAAATATTTATTTACATGTGGTTAAAGCATGTCTTTGCTTCCTCGCCGTAAGCAGTAGAACTATTTGGTGCGGTATTATTATGTAGGTCACCTGGTGGCCTTATCAGTTAACTTCTCATCTCGCGGGTCACGGGTCGCTCACTTCCACGCTTGCCTGCATCAGAACAACACATTCACCATTCCGCAAAATCAGCGGTTAATTTCAAATCATGCCAGGAAAAAAAGGATCTACACATGGTTCAAGGAGGGGTGGGAGGCGAGCCACAAAAGTTAAGGAAACTATTGCTACTGATGAAACCGTACAGAATGCAGCAGAACTATTGATGAGTATAGGTGATTCAGAAGAGGCTGAAAAACTTCCAGGAAATTCCGCGGAGGACATCGTTGGAGTTGTAGAGACCAGGTTTGATCCGTTGCCTTGAGTTGACGGCAGCGGACGATGGGACGTTATCGGTGGTCCGTGATGTGAAACTAACCGAAAACCAGGAGGCCGCTGCCCTTAATCCACTACCAAGCCTACCAGAAAAGGATAATGTGGACGTGGAAGTTGCCGATTTGCCCGATGTTGATGAACTTCCAGATGATATTTCCGGGAATAAACCTTCTGACGAACCATCCCAGACCCTGGAGAAAACTGTAACCGTGGAACCAACAATAACAGAGAAAAGCATTGGAGAAATGGACGACCGCAAATTGCAAGCAGAAATGTGTCGTCTGTGGGAAGCACATGCGAACCTATATGACATGACCGACCCCAAGCACCGAGATGTTAATGCTAGAAGGTCGTCGCTTGATGCCATTGCTGCAGAGCTGGGATTGACTGGTAAGTTTGCCTAGAAATATCACACTATAAATCAATTACAGTCTGCTTTTTTGTATGTCTCCTTTTTATAAGTTAAATCATTATGTGAATTTCAATAAATACGATCAGTTGCTATATTTATATAAGACGATGTATACCGTTGCGCACATGCTTGTTCTTGAGCAAACAAAGTAAGCGCCAAAATGGCGGCAATTTTTTCGCGCTAAAATGATAATGTGTACACTACACGGGCACCCTGTAATCACTTTGTTAATCCAATAGAGGATATCAGTGCTTGTACTATTAGTCATCCTGACATTAACATCTTTTCTATCAATAATTTTTAAATGTGTTTAATAAAATAAGATCACTTGCTATATTTACATAAGACGAGTTATACCGTACATGTGCGCTCATGCATGTTTGTTCTTGGGCAAACAATGTAAGCGCCAAGATGGCGGCAATTTTTTCGCGCCACAATGCTACTGTGTACACTACACTGACACCCTGAAATCACTTTGTTAATCCAGTTGAGGATAAGAGTGCTTGTACTAATAGTCGTACTAGCATTAACATTTTTTCTAATAATAGTTTTTACATGTTTTTCTAGGAAAATTTGTATTGGTTGGACAGAGAAATACATTAAGTATAACAATTACTTGTTGCATTGCTAGAGAACGAAGTATTATACATCGAATGTCTTCAACTTATATTACATGTTATTCTTTTTTTAATTCAAACAGTTGAACGCCTAAAGACGATGATGAATACGTTGCGAACGGCTTACTCCAAGTTGAGCAGTACAAAACTGGCCTCTGGGGCAGCTGCCTCAAGATTTACCTTTCGGCAAAACGAAATCCTTCGGTTAGGGTCGTTCTTGAACCAACACATAAAGCACACATCTTCAACATCTAACTACAAGTCGGCAAAGTCAGTAAGTAATAATATAAACATTAATATATATTGTTCTCATTAGATTATCATTTGTTCTATACCTGTTCACAATGAATTATGTATATCATATTAATAGTTTTGTATTGTTAATTTCAACACATTATAGTCATTTCAAAATGAAAAAATAAGTACGTTAAGAAATATAACTTGATTTAAAAAGTAAAAAACTAAAAAAAAAAACACCATGTAATATATAATCACTTATAATCAATAAACATCGATATAAATATAGTTTAAAATTTCAACAGAAACAGCTCTAGCATAAGAAAAACCTTGGTAGAAGGATAGGCTAGCCTTGTAGTGTTTTGTGTGATATGTTGATAATTGTATATCGTCAAAAATTACATAATACATTATCTTTTTTACCTTCATCTTTTATCAGACTCTGGCGCCCACTCTACAAACTACGGAGAGTGCAACCAGTTACGCTCCACGAACACCAAAAAAGACAACAAAGACCTTCCCGACATCCCTGACCAGTCCACCAAAAACACCAACGGTCGAGCGAATTGCCGCATCGACAGAGGTGCGTCACTCACCGTGTGTCCCGAAAACAAAGGATATGCGAGACTTCGTAACAGGACCAACAACCAAGGCAAAAGTTGCTGAGAAGCCTGCAACAGTGGTTAGATCTGAGCCGACGGTCCAGGAAGAAATGATCGACATCGTCGAGGATTTCGGGGTTGAACTTCCTGAACACATTAGAGAAGACGATGACATCACTCCACCTCCATCCAAAAAACCGAAGCAAGTCAGGAAAAAGTCTACAGAACGCGAGGAGAGAACTGTTTGTGCTCTGGAGCAGCGGAATGTCTTCATGAACGATCGAATGGGTGACATCACTACTGTGATGGCTCACATTGCCACTAAGGACGATCACCTAAAATCCTTCCAAAGAAAACAGTGTGATACCATCGCTGATATCATGGACGGCATGCTGCCCCATGTCAGGAACAACTTTTGTCGATATCTAGGAGGAGAGGTCCTGTCTAATGCCTTGGATGCCTTAGAAAATAAGTGGCAATTGTAACCTGTCTTTGTGCCAAACCGACCGAGGGTATTTTCTGTGGTTAAATATGTTTGACATTTTCTTTTTACATTACAGTATTTGAAATTGAAATAAAAATGATCTTGTGAGACTTTATTTCCTGTACCTTTTTCAATCATAAAAATAGAAATTCCAGTAGGACAGACAGTATAATAATGTATTAATATGTCAGCTATGAAAATTCCTTAAAAAATCACTAGATTCTTGTTCATGAAATTGCTGAAATAACATGTTTATTTCATTCATGAAATGTTATCGCTAGATATCAGCGACAAACAAATTGCTCTATTGCCATGAACATGCTATTAATATTAACATACAATTCCAGTATGATAGACGGTATAATAAAGTATTACTATGTAAGCTATGATAATGAAAAAAAATTACTGGATAGTTGTTAATGAAATTGCCTAAATAACGTGTATTCTTTGTTAAAGAAAAGTTATCGCTAGATATCAGTGACAAAGAAATTGCTCTATCGCCATGAACATGAAGTTCATATTAACATGCAATTCCCACCCACGGCACAGATAACATTTCCCATACAAATATAATCCAATCTATACATTATAATGCCTTAAATGAAATTAGAATACCTCAGCACACCCAGATATTACACCTGACATAAACATTTTGTCGGTGTTCGAATATTTCAAAGTCAATCACCTATCAACTTATGTGTACAACATTTGGTCTACACTCGCCGTTGGCGCTAAGCAAGGAAACGGTCAATTTCTGAATCAAACTATGACAGTGTTTAATTGCCAATTTTAACCACCAGATGGCAGCACCATAAGTACTGAACTCCGCAGTGAATGCGGAAGTTGTCAACATTTACAGTGTTAATCAATCTGGGACATCAATTAATAACCACAAGAGGATACGGATAGATTCATAAAAATAGTTTTTATCTAACTATACCTTCGACTTACCGAACTGATTTATAAAAATAATAATTAGATAAACTGATAAGATAACACCGGTAATGCAGCAAAGATAGAGACAAAGAACTTGCCACGTGCCACCACAGAGCAACAGACAAGCTGACGATGGGCCGCACGAAAGCCGTAGAAGTCGAGCGCACCCTCTGCCTCTACTGGGAGGAGAATAGCGTACTGTATGATGAATCACACCCGATGCATAGGATAGCGCGCGCCAGAGAGGCTGCCCTCGAAGAAATTGGGGGAATTCTCGACATGTCTGGTGAGTAAAATACACCAAAATATACCGGTGCTGAAGGTTATCAGACGATAGAGCGATGGGCCTACTGTCTGCCGATGGTTTGGGTTAACGGTATTGGCTGGTTTATTTGCAGATCTATCAACATTATAATTTCGGGAGCACTGTCTTTGGGCCTACAATTGGCGCCATATAACACGTGGCGACCACGTGGCGACCACGTGGCGACCACATGGCGACCACGTGGCCATCGGTGGGCCTTGATGGATTGGCCACCTAAGTATGCCATATAATATGAACTAAGAAAGAAAATGATGAATATTGCATTTTGAACAATTGAATCTTGAATAATTTCCAATTAATTTTCTAAATACAGATAAACGTTAAACCATGAAAGATTGTGTAAGGTTACTGATTTTTAATCTTTCAATCAATATTCAGTGTTCGATCTTAAACGGCGAATGAAGTCGCTGAGGACCTCCTACCAGAGGATTTTAAAAGAGGGGGCGACAACTCCACGGCATAAACAGATCCTGGAACGGTGTAAATTCCTTGAACCCTTCAGCAAGGGTAAAGATAGCGAGGTACTTAAATCATGGCAAATCAATACAAATAGTCTTATCAGTGTCTGTAAACAAACTATGTTAATAAAGCCATACAGTAATCTCTAAGTATTTATAATGCATAGTCTGGTATCAGAAAATGTCATTACTATATGTGGGAAATCAATAGAATAAAACATATTAAGCCAATGTAATTAAATATCTAGTGATGATTCAATAACTTGGTCAAACATCTTATCATATTTGTGGTTTACAGTCAGAGGATCAGCAGGCCACCACTTCGGGCATGCAGAGGCCGACCAGGTCGTGCACCAAGAGGCGGTGTCAAGTTCTGGCCGTGGACGACGAGGTATGTTAAACTATAACTTGCTTGTTAAAAAATTGAATGTTGTTTTGCACATGTTAGCCGATAATGTCTTTTTTTCAGGTAAATGAACTTATTTGCTACAGTTGTTTTGATATGAATTTGGAAGATTTGTTTTTAGTACACTACAATATAAACCTTTTTAGTCCACTGATTGAAAATATACACTATTTAAAAATAGGGCCGATGCGGCGATGGAATAAGAATAAATGAGATGATAATCTATAACAATGAGTTAGTAGTCGACGACTTGAAAGCAAGGATTACACTGAATTGATAGATTAGAGGTGTTATGCTAAATTTGGCCATACTGAGTTGTATTAACTTTACATTGATCAAATGTTATTTCTTATTATCTGTAGTCTTCAGATGAGGAGCAGGTCCCGGCAAAGAAGTCAGCTGGATCCAGGAAACAGCGTGACAATGTGAGTTATTCTCCAAATAAGCAGCCGACAAACTAAATTTTGGCACTTAACGGAACTCTGACGGCAGTGTCAACGGCCCTTGGCGCGTTTAACTGTCGCCAAAGTACTGACTGGAGGTTTATACGCCGTTGGTTAGCTTTGTTAATGATCATATTTCAAGATGCAGAAATTTGTGATTTCTGTCAATTGTCGGCAAACTTGCATCCCTGGATCATAGAGAACTGTTTTTATAAAATCATCAGTTGAAAAGCTATAACCACCCGTAAAATTAATTGTATGAATCCTTTAACTATGTAGGAGACCCCAGAGGGAAGCGCCTGCGGCGAACGAACCAGGCCACCCACAATAAGTGAAGTGAGCATCTTAATTAAACAACTACTCATATTAAATGCGTTAATTGGCAAAACTGTACGTAAAGTATTACAGATTAGTGGCAATTTTAATCTAAGTATAGATACTTGTTTAATTCAATGTTATCAGGAAGCTACATTAATGGAGACAAGGAGCCGATATGATGAAAATTAGTAAAATGACGTTTTGCTACATTGTTCTGTTGCTCAAGATTGGCAATGAAACAATGGAACAACACAATGTTATTAGTCTAATTCACTGTAACAAATTTATTTCTAGGTTGATGCTGCCGATGTTCTGTTGAACATGATGGATCAACGTCCACGGGGAGTGGAGTTGCCGCCAGGGCCATCAACGGTGGTGGTAAGTACTATATTACTTAGCATATCGAAATCGTTACAGGTTACACAAGGTTAGAGAATGTAACAAATAATTGAAAACAAGGCAATGCTTTGATCTAAGATAGTTTAACAAAGTACTTAAAATTCTGCAAAATTGTTATGTGTTTTTGTTGAAAACACAATCTTAATCTACTTAAAGCTAACATAAAGATAACATAACATAAAATAACTTGAGAGTTTCGCTGTACCAATAAAAGAAAACTCTTCCAAATCATTTCCCCAAAATTTTAATTAATTTCAAAGAATGGAAGCCACTCCACATGTAGATTCTAACCGTGTAAATAATAAACCTTCCAGTGCGATCAAGGAACCGACGTGGCTGCGGAGGGCCCCCCTGTCCAAGACGACGTTCCCCCCAGCAGTCAACGGCACCCGAGCCCGATGAGCCTGAAGACAACGCCGAACAACAACAGGCTAGGGTGAATATAAATTTTGGTTTTCAGTAAACCCCACACTGTTGGTTACCAGCAATGTGGCAACATAGGTCAGTAGCGATAGGGCAATGCGGCGATGCGGCGATGGAATAATTGATTACTGATATAGAATAAAAATGGTGTGTGATATGATTTGGTAAATGCCTTTAGGTTGGATCACGTTAGAGAGTGACTAGTAAAATTTAAATGACCATCTTATAAACTAGAAACTAGAAACACAAGCAACAAATCGGACATGTTAATCAACTACCTAAGTTGCATGACATCTGTAACAAAATATCAAGTAAGTATAGGCCAAACAATGGTATAGTATACTAACTCAATTCTATTTGACTATACAGGTCGAATACGGACAAGTCATCGACCATGCAACGTTCCCTCTGTACATCAACCAGGCGGTTCATGTAAGTTTGAATACTTTTTTTGGCGTTTTTTTTAAGGTGCTTAAATACCATTGCCCAAAAAATATAGACCTAAACATCATGAACTAATCTCTCAACTTTTTTCCGTTTACAGGCATACACCCACTGCGAGGTCGCCGTCCAGTTCGGATTCTTACACATGTTGATTGGACAAATGAATAGAATGACTGATGCCAAGCGGGACGAGTTCAGGGCAAAAGCCATCACCTTGGCAAATACCATTATTCATCGCTGAATTTTGTTGTTGTTGTTGTAAATATGTATATAATAAATCATTCTTTTAGGCAATGGTATCTAAGCACCTTATCTTTTTCATTCTATACATCAATCACTTTCAGTACCACAAATAGAACATCATTTACCAAACGCTTTTTCCACTTGCCACTTAACCTCGCCCACAGGCGAAACACACCAGTCGCACAGTTGTTGCCGAATAGCCTTGACGAAGCGGGTGTGTGCGCGCTTGCTTGGTGTACATGGTTCGCAAGGACTGAATGACTCTGCAACAGCCTGGTCTAGATCATGTTGGCGCATATGACCGGGAGTGTATTCCATGGGCGACTTGGCACGAAGAAAGTTGCGCAAATTGATGGCGGCCAATGAAACCACCTTGACCCCTTCAGGCTCCATATCTTGTTCCCGTCTGAAGATGCGGAAACGTGTAGATAGGATACCAAATCCATTTTCGACGATACGTCTTGCCCGTGACAGTCGGTAGTTGTAGATCCTTTCTTTGGGTTGTAAGTGTGTGAGGGGGAAGGGTTTCATCAGGTGTGGTCCCAAAGCGAAGGCGTCGTCACCCACCATGAAATATGGTAAAGGTGTCTTTGTTCCAGGTAGTGGTCGCGGTCCTGGAATGTTGAGTGGGTTTTCGGTTGAGTTGAAGTCTTGCTGGAATGAGCTGGCCCTCCATAATCCGGAATCTGAGGCCCGACCTTCGGCACCCACGTCAACAAACAGAAATTCATAGTTCGGCCCAACCACAGCGAGTAGAATAACTGAGTAAAAGTTCTTGTAGTTGAAATACAATGAACCTGATAGACTTGGACGTCTTATACGCAAGTGCTTGCCGTCAACGGCGCCCAAGCAATTCGGGAAATTCCATCGCTTCTCAAAACCTTCAGCAATCTTGAGCCATTCGTCCTTGGTGGATGGAACCTAATAATAGAGTTTAAATATAATTAAGAGGCATGTTAATAATATGGTATTTATTTTTAAAAATTGAAATATAGTAGATCTACTGCCAGAGTCATATTAACTGCCATAAATTTACTGAGAAAAAAGTAATAAAAAACTATTTACTGTGGTAAGAAAATGAGGATATAAAAGGCAGTACCAACGACCATTGAAGTAATTTGATTATTTAACTTCATGTTAGTTTTTGAAGTAAGAAAGTTATTGCATGACATGTTTCATTATTTTCTTCATACTCTTTACCTTCAGATATTTATCTTGTAATGCTTTTACAATGGCAGAACAGGTGTCCCGGACAATGGGTAGAACAGTGCTATGGCCGATGAGATATGCAAGATGCAAAGTGCGTAAAGAATCGCCTGAAATGTACAAATAAATGTTTTTATTCAGAGTATCTGGAATAACACATAATTTAAATAATATATATAATAACACAGTCCATATGCACTGGTTTTTTTTTTACAAAGAACCAACTGTAATACTATGGTTGAAATCTATATTTATTTCCAGTGCGATATGTTACCCGCAGAAGCATGGTATAGTTTCTAGTGTGTTATTCAAAACATTAAGCCACAGCAATGAAAAGTATAAGGCTACATGGCAATAAGGCGAAACATTAGCGATACAGCAATTTTCATGTAGAGTAAAAGAGTTAATTTTGAAAACAGTGCGTAGCAACCTTTATTGAATTAGCAAGTGGAAAACATCATATCAAAGATATGTAGCAAAAATCATGAAAAATGGAATTTCATCTGTCAATTATTAAATGTGTAGTAGATCATATTTCATTTACCTAGGGCAAGATAGCGAAGGGTAATGGACAATCGTTCTTCTGGTGTGATGGACGCCCTGTAGTTGGTGTCCTGTCTTTTAATCATCGGCCTAATCATTTCTAGCAGCTCACGGTAGGAATCGCCAGACATCCGCATCGTCACACGAAATTCTTCATGAAACCCACACTGAAATAGGCCCAATATACACATTAAGAACGACCAGTAGAATATTAGTATCGTAAAAAAAGTTCATAAAATGATTATTACTGTAACTGCATATAGCAATGCTGACAGGCTGCCATCCTTTATTGGAAATCAACAAATGGAACAAAGTCAACTAAATGTATACAATGTAAAACAAAGAAACTTGCCAATAAAGGAAAATCTGAAAAAGAAAAAAAAATATAAAAAAATTGTCACTATAGTGCCAATTCCCCAATTATCGCCCATTCGCCCAATCGCCTACCAGTACTTAACAGGGCTTGAAACTAAAATAACTACTGCACGGATCGTGACAAATAGTGTACCAAGGTTTTATATTAATGCATGTGTGCTTTTAAGATTATATGTAACAGGGGTAAAGCAAATGATTATGTCAATATTTGTATTTTACTATACTAGAAATGTTTATATTACCCGTAGTAGTTTAGCCTCAAGTTTGGCTAGGGTGTTTCGCTGCTTCTTTTCTGTCCTATCAAGAAGATAAGGTGACACCCAATACTTGTGTTTCCTGCGAACATACTGAGGCATTTCCACAGGGCCATCGTCATAAAAATACTCCAATAAAGTGATACATCCTAATGCCCCAAGACAAAGAACAACATCCATGTCCTCCATGTTGTTTACCGCTCTGTGTGCGTTTGGCGCCAAAAACCCAAGCTGGTTGCTGTGAGAACATATCTAGAGCATGGGTACCAGCGACCTGGCAACCTGGAGATGGCGCAATGGCAACTCGCTGGCGCAGGCAGGGTCAGGCCGGCCGGCCGGCCAGCCTGGTAGGAAAAAATTTGGTGGAATAGCGGGCCAGGGCGGGACAGGCCGCCTTGTGTCGCCCGTGTGGTACCCATCTGTAGTCGGCCGGCTAGAAATAGGCCATTTGGTGGAATAGCATAGTGAACAAGCTGATTCCCGTGCGGCCGGCCGGCCGACCGGGCGGCAAACATCGGCTAGAGGTTCCCAAAACGGGCTCAGGCCGCCTGCCGCGCCCTGCCGCGCCCTGTTACGCTACCATTTTGGTGGAATAGGCCTATTATGGAAGAGCACTATGAGCAAATGACTCTTTATCGAGAACTCTACATTGAGTACTTAACCCTTTAAAGACGGGGGTCTGTGGCAGAGCCCTGTTGGTCGTGGCGGGTACTTGGGACTGGTATAATGCCAGGGGACGGGCCCATTTTTGTCTAAATCGAAATTCTATTATTTGATCACGTGATATTACACATCACCCTTATTTATATTATTTGTTTAACCAAATATCATTAAATACTATATCAAAGGTATATTCTCTGAAAGTTTCATATTCATTGTTCGATTATTTCTTCATGAAAAATTGAAAATTGTAAATATTACTAAATTTCATAAATAATGCCTCAAGGCATTCTCAGGTCTACGCTTGGGAATGCCTCAAGGCATTCTCAGGTCTATGCGGGGGAATGCCTCAAGGCATTATCCGCCCTGAAAGGGTTAAAGGGGTTCTGCATGCAAGAAAATGGGACTTTGTCTTCCTTCTGTAGTGCCACACCATAGATTGATCCACTCATTCCAAGGATTCCTCACACTGGTCATGCCAGACAAATTGCCAGAACATCTGTATTTGCATGTCACTGATACTGCTACAAGAAACAGTGAAGGTCCTTTGAGATTCTGCAAGGGAGCCTAATGCCTACCAACTGATGGCACAACATGCTTATTACACATATCAGTATGTACCATCAGAAATGTGACCACTACCATATACTTTTTGCAGCGACAATTTAAAAATTGTTGCTTTCAGTTGCAACAGAAATTCATCATTGAAATCATGTATATGATTCAAATTCATATGTTAAAAGCAGAACATAGAAACCTCTGATATATAGCCTCTCCAAGGACTCTCCTGCAAAACTGGGCAAGGAATACGTAATGGCTGACATTTTCCACTATTGGTTGCCAGTGGTGCAACTGCAAGCACCTCTCCAACAGAGGTGACTCTAGATGGCAATGACTGACATTGTAACTGGCCTCCAAATGGTGTGTGTTTCAGTCCTGCTCCAGACCTCCCCATCTTTTTTGCATCGGTGCTGTTCTGTCAACAACAGATGTTTATTTGTTTTTGTAAAATTATTCGGTAGAGAAGGGTTCTCTCTCTTCAACTCTTTGCGAGCTTATTGGGGTGAGTTCATTCTCTTGTGGAAAATTTTTTGACATGGCATTGGTAGTTCTCATCCATATTTGCTATCCATGGTATTAAGCCGCCTGGGTGCTTGGCACTTGAGACGGTGAATCCAGTTGTATTCTATTCTGTCTCGTAGGGAGCTTGCTCTTTTGCTCTCTGGATGTTCGTATATGTAGTCTACCACATATATTTGAACATCCGTTTCCCCGTCGTGGTCCGGGATGTTGAAATGTTTCGGGACATCGTTCGTGCCCGCATTCTTACGTATGGACCATAAGTGTTCCGCAAGTCGCTCTTTTAGTTTGCGTTTTGTTTGCCCCACGTATTGGGCGCCGCATGTTTTGCACTCTATGCAGTAGATGATGTTAGAGCTATTGCATGTGACTTCATCTTTGCATTTGTGCGTGGTGCCCTTGGTTTTGGACTGGATGGTTTTGCTCTTTTTGATGTACGGACAATATTTGCAGTCCTTTTTGGTACATTTATTGTTCCATTCCTTTTTGGTGTTTTTCTTCGTAGTATCCCCCTTGTGGAATACTGTTCTGGCTCTCACTAGGTGGTCCCTTAGGTTCTTGGGCCTGCTGTAGCCTTTGATCAGAGTTGACCTGTACAGGTTTTTGGTGGCACCCGATTTTCTGAGTATTTCCCAATTCTTCTGTACAATCGAGGCTATCAATACATCCTGCCCCCAGCTGTGTACATTGACACCAATAGCCATTAATGAGAGAGTGGCTCTGCCATAGATTCCCATCAATAAAGGGTTAATAAGAGGACTTTGAAGTGCTGTGGGGGGAAGCACTGAGGACAAAAGCACTGACATGGTGGCAGTGCCTCAGGGCCCCATTGCTCCACTTTTTGTGGTATCGCTAGCTATAATTGTATCACAATTTTATTTTACGATAACTTTAACGATCTGACTAAAAATCGTTGCTCCCATGATATTGTATCGTATCCCTATATTCATGCAGTATTGCTAATTTGTATGATGCAATAGCTATACAACAATTCAGGGGTACATATTGAATGAGACAGGGGAAGATACATCCAGAGATGGCCGGGTGATACCTTGAGGCATCATTTACAAAATATTCGTTTTTGTGAATAAAATTGGAAATATTTGCTCAATCAACCTGAAATGTTCACAGTATGTATGTATAACATCATATTTGATATTTTTAGGTGAAATAAAGCATAGCATTTAGTATCATATGAGATGCCATGTGATGTTAAGATAAAAGTATCACAATTAGGGTTATATGTCCAGCCTCTAGCGGTATTCACTGGCACTAGTACCTAGCTCCATACCTGTACTACTATGGTGAGTACCCAGTGAAATAGGGTTAAATACAGATGGTACAATAGTTAAAACTGATCTGACACCTGGTTATGTGGATCGCTATCTCCTATAGGTAGATGAACAATGGGCGGGGGTGGTAGTGCCACCATGGATCATTATTGAGAATATCAGACAAGGCCATTTCTAACCAAAGTAATGCAATATGCAGACATCTGCCCTGATGTGAGGGTCTGCATAAAAAGTATTGCTGAAAGGCATATTTTAGGTGGTGATGCAATTCCAACTCAATCCACTAATTTTCTGGAGCGACATTTACGCCCTTGGATCACTATTCTATGATCTGCAAAGGCATCGTAAACATGAAGCCTGGGGGTTCTGGTGGGCATACACCAGAAAGTGTATGGTGCCAGATGACACCATATAGAGGGTAATATAACACCATGTGGTGCCTTTTTTCTCCTTTGTTAGGGTATGCATCACCCATTCTGATTCTGATTTGCCATGGTCAACTCTGATCCTAGACATGCCCCACTCAACCTTTTGTGGATTTGTTACCCTCTAGTTCTGTTGATGACTGTCATTTCAAGAATATACAGACTAGATATTCTTAATTTGGCACCTTGCTTATGACTTTCCTGCCAGGTACCTGCAGCATCAGGACAGGTAGCAGTGTCAGTATAAATGCCCACTGGGGCAAGTTCTTAAAGGCCAATTGCAGAAATGTCATGTAACACATTTCATAACGTCATGTAATACATGATCCTTGATATTATGTTTCTTTTTGTCTAAAATTCCAAAATATATCATACCTACATTCTAAGTAAATTTCACCTTTCTTGATCTATCATAAACTAAATTGTTTCATAAAACAAGTATTCCATGAATAATAATAGCTCAAGGCATCACCCAGTCATGCATGGTGATGCCTCCAAGCATCATCCAGCCACGCTTGATCTCTCTAGTCATCACCCAGTGTGACTTGGTAATTCTTTGTGTCATGTGTTTACATTGCCTAAACTATAAATCATGCACAACTGGATCATGTCACAGATATTTTGATGACATCTTACTCTTGTATAAAATGCATCATATAGACCATGTACCAAATAGTGTTATATGCTAAATGTCATATCTTCATTAATTTCAAGGTATTTAGATCCAATATGAGAGCCCAAATATTGCATTCTGGGATTGCAGATGCATCCCATTGGATTCTGCATACTAAAATGTCCAAGAATAAATACTTACTTTCTGTCTCTATCTTTAATGGCTAAAAGATTATAGCAGTTTGTTTAGATAACAATCACAGTTGGTTCCTGTAATGGATGCTCTCTGCTGCATTGGTTGCCATGACAACCAAATTCTTAGGGAATATCAATGACCCAAGATATCCTAAATGTATACAAAAAAAGCTCATGAAACCTCATGAAAAGATGTTTTATGGCTATTTTTCAGACACTTACTATTCATGTATAAGAAAATGGTAATTTTTTAATAAATCACTATACAACCATGTTGTCATGGAAACGAAAGTGATGCTACATTCTTTTGGTCAAAATAGTGGCAGAATCATATTCCCCATGTAATGATTGACCAACATGGCAAATTTCATGCAGTAGACTCTCCAAGTACTAGGATAAATACTTATATTAAGTCTCTATCATCAATGGCTAAAAAAGCTAGTAATTTGCTTTGATGACAATCACAGCTGGCTACTGCAGTGGCTGCTGTTTTGTGCTAAACTGGTTGCCATGGCAATCAAATTCTAAGGAAATGAAGAGAACAACTCCACATTATGTCACAAATGTATACATCATGAAAATGAAATCTCATGAGTAGGTGTTTAGCTCCTATTTCTTACACCTATTATTCATATTTGCAGGAAATTGGTGGTTTCTAAGTAGATTATTATGCATTAAGGTTGTCATGGAAACAAAAGTGATGCTACATTCTTTTGGTCAAAAGAGTGGCAGAATCAGATTTCTCATGTAATGATTGACCAACATGGCACATTTCATGCAGTAGACTCTCTAATGGCCTTTTTGAGACTATACTCTTCTACTAGTTGCCATGTCATGCAGATTTGCCATACAAATGTCCAGTTAGTGTATCATTATCGGGCTGCTTTGGTCATAGAAAAAACCTTGTTATGGTTGCCATGGGAACAATTGATTGGCTTAAAAAAATGGTGGTACCTATCAATGCTGTGTGTTATTGCTAAATTTATTAATTTGTATGTGTTATTCATAAAATTATTCTTTTTATCCAACTTTAATAACCATGAGAAAACCAAAAATGGGGGTTCCCCCACAAATTGGAATGTTACCATGGCAACAGTTCTTCCAAGAAAACAGAAAAGGGCATATTTCCATACTGTACACTTTTGGCCAAAGAATGATAAATTTTACCGACAGAAAAAATGCATTTATTCACCTTTTCTTATAAAAGTATGTATTATGTGTCACTATGTATTAAATTTTGTTTTCCTTCTATTACCATGGAAACGAGTATGATGCTACACTTTTTGGAACAAACGAGTATCAGATTCAGATTCCTGAGGTCATAATTGACTAATATGGCAAGTTTCAGCAAGTAGACTTTCGGGGGTCAATTTTACCCATTTTTAGGCCATTTGCTCCTCTACTATTCAGTCTGACAGACTGATATGGAGGGAGACAACAATGGACAAACCCTAGTACATTTGTCCCAGAATCAATGCAGTGTCACAAAATCTTTATTTAGTGAATTAGAAGCATCTACTACAACATCAAGTGTTACAAAACACCCCTGTTGCTGCTAATTAGAGTGTGCTAGAACATTCTATATACATCGTCTAGAGGTTAGAGTGGTCACATTGAACTTCTAGTGTGTTTCCAGAAAACTATCCCTTCACTATCTGCATGCTATTCACTGTGATAGTGAGAACAGAGCAGGGTATTAGAGGCATGCCCAACTGACCATGACCAACCACTCAAGACCAAAATACCTCAACACCCACTGGTGCTTAATATGTTTGGATCCAAGATAGGCAGCTGCATAAATGGCAAGTTTACTGGGTGCAAGTGGATTACAGAAAACTATCCACTGACTGAATGTAACCCTAACCTTTTAATTGTACACCATGCTAGACTGTAACAAATTGCCAGAATTTCCGTATTTGCACTTCAATGATACTGTTACCAGAAACAGTGAAGATCCTGCAGGATCCTGTAAGGGAGCTTGATGACTACCAACCAATTGCACAAATCAAGAAAGCTGTTGCTGCCGGATATTTGAATATGAACAAACATGTCTTAATAAGTGACTTCAGTGAGACATAGGTTCCAGGTAGTCAAGCTTTATGATTACAGGTACAGGTGAGATAGAGGCTTCCAGCATGTCTGCTAGCTGCCAACTACAGCCTTGGTTTGGCAGGGGTTGCATCCCTGATTTTGGTTTTTTTTTTTTTTTTTTTTGGAAAAATATGTTTATTGACGGAAAGGTTCACATTACAGAAAACGCGATTTTCAACTTTTCTCGTCACAGAGAGTTACAGTTATACAGACAGTAGTTACAACAACACACTTGACAGTCAGACGTGGGACATGGCAAAAATACCCTTACAGACAACAATGATAATACAGGGTAGGAAGAGGGTCTTATACTAGACACACTTCTTCCGACAGACATACTTCACATTTCCAAGGCCATCACTCACACTACCCTTGTCCACAACACTATCGCAGTTATCCACCTAGTCCACACAGCAACATATCTAGACAGTACATATCATTTTATCTTAGAGTACCAGCCATAATTTCATTTAGATCCACCGATTTTAAGAGTGCTTTGAATACCATGTTATTACTGGCTACATGAAGGTCCGGCTTCAGGCGATCCCAGAATTGGGCTCCAAGATATAGAGGCGATTTTCTGAAAAAATCCGTTCGTGGGCGCTTCACCTTGAGTTTGATTTTTGTCACGCTTCTAGTTCTAGCTCCTCCCTCTGCCGATAACGTGTTTACTGTATTTTCGGGGTCAGGTGACCACCAAAAAACATGCGACAAGAGGTGCCTGGTACGCCTAATTACTAGCTTATCTAGACCGGCCCGGGCACATAGCGCATCCCCACTGACATGATCCTCGAGTTTAACATGATAACAGATCCTCAGAGCTGTATTCATCAGGGATTGTAACTTCATCCTTTGTGGGTTGGTCAGGGTCACTACCAGAAAGTCACAGTATTCAATCTTGCTTAGCAACATTGTTTTAACTATCGCCACTGCCGTTTTAGTATTTATAAAATACCTTAACTTCCGCAGCTTATGTAGACGAAGCGAAAAATCGTTAGTGATCTTGTCGTAGAACAGATCGAAACGTAGTGATTGGTCTATGGGGACCCCCAGGTAATTAAAAGTTTTTACACTATCTATGGCTCGTCCATCAAGCATACATTTCGGGTAGGCGGGTTGTAACTTCGTAACTTTTGGGTGACACCACATCGCTTTACTCTTGTTCCCATTTAGCTTAAGGTGGTGATCATCAAACCAAGAGACCAACGAATTTAGATCCTCTTGCATCAAGCGGGCCAATATCTCTGGATCTTTTCCGCTTACTTCCAACACTATATCGTCAGCGTATAGCAGAAAGCGCGCATTTTTAATGACTCCAAGACATCCGTTCAGATACAGTATAAACAGGATAGGTCCCATCACAGACCCCTGCGGGACACCCTTGCGGACAGCAATCGGGTCGGACATCATCTCATTTATTTTAGTCGCTTGGATACGTTGAGAGAGATATGATTTAAAAATCTGTACTATATGTGGGTTACCTGACCGTTCCCCCAGAATTTTTAATAACGTGCTATGGTCAATGCAGTCAAATGCCTTTTGGAGGTCAAGAAAGAGGCAGAGACTTATATTCTGGTAGTCTCTGGCTTCATACAACCAGGACACGAGTTTAAACACCGCCTGTCCAGTAGAACGGCCAGGGAGAAACCCAAATTGTAAACCAGAAAAGCAGCCAAGGTCGATCCAGGACGGGAGCAATTGGTGATGTATGGGTAGACGAAGAGTTGAACCGAACCAAACGGTCTCACTACCACAAGTGTCTCCCAGCTCGGCGTCGACCGGGTTCTTTGTTCCGCGTGCCCTATTCTGATTGGCCGACGGCGCGTGCCGTCGTTCAATCTCATTGGTTGCTAATGACACTTTTTGCGGCGTGCCTCGCGACCCGACCGTGGTGGGCGGGACTCGGCGCGTGCTCGCGGGTGGCCCGCGGAGCGGTCATTTGGTCTATGGAGGGACCTGTCATTAACGGGGGGGTGGTGGGCCGCTTGGAAATTCGGAAATTCGAGCCTGTAGAAAGTGTGTTTTTTACGTCTTTCTGTCCACCAGGGCTATGGCTTGTGGTTTCGAATCAATACAGAATTCTCTTCAGGTGCGTAAGGTTTATGGCGTGTGTTTCAGTCAGTACTTTCTGAGTGTCTCAGTGTGTGACTGGGGAACAGTGGCGGCGCCATTACTTTTGATGCCGTAGGGGGTGAGCTGTTGCTGAGAGTTTTGTTGGTAGGGTTAAGAGGGTATTTTTTGGTGAATCTTTTTTGAAAAAAATATATATACACCGTTACTGCCCTCCCTGTTGGGTTGCATGGTAAGGTGATATGAAAATTTTTTTCGACGTGGCTTCAAAGTACCTTTAACCATACCAGTTGTCCATAGTGTTCAGACCCCAAGGGGACTGACTCTTGAGCCTGTGAATCCAACCGAATTCTATTTTATTCCGAAGGGAGGTGGCTCTCTTGCTGCTTGGGTGTCTGAATATGAAGTCCAGTATGTGGATCTCCACATCGTTCACCCCATCGTGAGTGCACTCATTGAAGTGCGTGGGGACATCGTTTTGGGTTGATCCCTTTTCGATGTTCCGAAGATGTTCGTAAAGCCGTTCTTTTATCTTGCGCTTTGTTTGACCAACATATTGCATGTTGCAGCGCTTGCATTCTATGCAATAGATCAGGTTTGAACTATTGCATGTGACGTTCCACTTTGTAGGAAACGTTTTGCCCGTTGGCTTGGATCTGATTTTGCCTGTTTTGCAGATTTTCTTGCAGTACTTGCAGTCCTTCTTTTTGCACTCATTTTTGGTTGCGCCGTTTTTCTCTGGTACCATTTGTGGTCCAGTCGCCCCTGTGGTTGTGAGTTTTGCCCTCACCAAGTGGTCTTTGAGGTTTTTGGGCCTTCGGTAGCCCTTTACCAGTTGGCGCTTGTGGATTTGCTTGGTGGTTATTGATCTACCAAGTATATCCCAGTTGTTACTCACAATGTCTCCGATTACATTGCCTGTTGGTCTGTAGGTGGAGATGAGGAAAGCTTTTTCCTGTGAGTCTTTTCCCTCTTTATTTTCTTTTTTGCTAGTCAGTAGTGTTTCTCTGTTGAGATTGTCTACTTTCTCTTTACAGTTTTTGAGCATTTTCTTTGGGTATCCTTTTGATCGGAATTGGTCCATTTTCTCCCTTGCGTGTCTTTCGTAGTCGCTCGCTTTACTACAGATGCGCTTGATGCGCAGTAGCTGGGAGTATGGGAGGCTTTTCTTTGTTGTAGGTGGGTGAGACGAGTCGTATGCTAGATACGTGTTCGCGTCTGTAGGCTTTGTGTAGAGGTCAGTATAGATCTCTTGGCCCTGTATCCTCACCTTTGTGTCTAGGAAGGCAACTTCCCGTTTTGAACTTTCTGATGTGAACTTGATGGAGTGGTGGCTTTGGTTCAAGTGTTTGACCCATTTGTCCATTTCCTCCTCTCCGTGGTCCCAGATGAAGAAGATATCGTCTATATATCTCCACCAAACCTGGGGTTCTAGATGGTAGCTTTTGAGGAGTTTTTCCTCTATAGCTTCCATGTAGAGGTTCGCGTACGACGGGGCCAGTCTGGTCCCCATCGCTGTTCCTCTTTTCTGGATATAGTGTTTCTCGTTGAACACTATGTTGTTGTTTTTCAACACCATTTCCAGAAGTTCCACTATTGAACTGTTCGAGGGTTTGAGGTTGTTATTCCTCACTTTCCCTAGTTTGCTTCGTATCACCTCTATACCCTCATCATTTGGTATGTTGGTATAGAGTGAGCTTACATCCAGCGTACCCACGATGGTACCTGGCTTGCATTCTTGTAGGTCATTGATGCGGCTCACAAAGTCGTTTGTGTCCTTGATGTATGATTTCACTTTAGGGACTAACGGTTTCAAGAAATTATCCACAAATGCGGATATTTTTTCTGTGGGACAGCTATTGGCTGATACCACCGGTCTTCCAGGTGGTGGTCTCTCCTTTTTATGGATTTTCGGTAGGAAATAAATGTTCGGGGCTCTCGGGTTTTCCGTTTTTAGAGCTCTGGTCATTTTGTCAGTGATTTCCTCCTTTTCCCTCATCTCGTTTATTTTGTCTTCTACCTTCTGGTAGATGAGTTTTGTTGGGTCGGTCGTCACTGGGTCATATGTCTCAGTGTCTCCGAGTTGCCTATGAGCCTCTGTGATATAGTCCGTGGTGTCCTGTATCACGGTGGCTCCACCTTTGTCGGCAGGTTTGATGACAATACTGCCATCTTTGGGTAAGGCACGTAGTGCCTGTTTTTCACCCTGCGTCAGGTTGGGCTTGGTTCTAGTGGTTTTACCATTTCGGGCCATGAGTTTGATCTCATTTACTGCTACGAAACTTTCCAGGTTATGGGAACCATGTGGGGCCTTCCAATTGGATTTCCCCCTTAGTTTGCGGATCAGGTCTTGGTCCCCAAAGGGACCAAATCCTCCCATTGTTGTAATCCCGGTACATGGTCGAGATGTTTGTGGTTCTTTAGCGAAGAATTGAACCGTTCTTAATTTCTGATGGAACTCGTCTAGTTCGATTTTTAGGTTACCTTCATCTACATTATTTACTGTAGGGCAGAAGTTTAACCCTTTATTGAGAAGAGACTCTTCATCTACTGTCAGTTTTTTAGATGATAGATTTACAACTATCGAATCAGAAACCTTAGTTTTGGGTTTAGGTTTAGTTTTGACTGTCTGTTTGGTTGTGGAAGGAATGACATCGACAACTGGATAACAACAGTTTGAACCTTTACTTTCCCGAAGACCATACGACATACAAGTGCATTTTAAACTCAATTCAGTGTGACATACATTGCAAAACAGTTCATGATCAGTGGACAGTTCAGTGGTCAGTTCATCAGGTCTGGGACTATTGTCAGATAGTCCGCCGTTCAGTTCATTTGGGGTCAAGACATTGTTCAGTTTTTGTTTCCTGGCTTTGTGCGAGGATCCTGGTTTTTGCCTCGTCCCCTGCCGCGGTTGTTCCCGCCACGACGGTTGGACTGATCATAAGGCCCCTTGCGGCCCTGTCGTCGCCTCTGTCCTCGCCCCCCCCTGGTGTAGTTGGGTGGGGCTGGTATGGGAAAATCCTCAGTTGGTTTTTCATTTTCCTTGTTTTTCTGGACCTTAGCTTGGTTTGTAAACCAGAAAAGCAGCCAAGGTCGATCCAGGACGTGAGCAATTGGTGATGTAGCTCATATTCTAAGATCTTTGACATAATCGATAGGCCCGATATCGGTCGAAAGTCAACTGGATATCTAGGTCTGGGGGTCTTAGGTATAGGGGTTATAACCCCCTTACACCACATGGCCGGAAAATGTCCAGCTGATATGGCTTTATTTACAATAATTTTCAGTACATCTGGGCCCTGTTTTTTAGTCACGACATCGCAAGTCTACGATCGGCTGAGATCGGATTAAGATTTTACGCGTGTTTTCAAGACACAAGATGGCGGGTGTGCTATAGACACGGTAGTAAGTTGAATCGAACTATCTTGGCGAGATGTATCGGAAGTTAAGACAAGTATAGAACTGTCTTAGGTTCTATAATACGTCCCTGTGTATTTTCTGTGCTTCCCCTACGAATTAAGCAATGAAATTTTAACACGAGTAACGGATATATATAACCTATAATCCTACCAAATATGAAGACGATCGGATCCACGTTTGAATTTGAAACATCGGGCTATCGATCGGATCTAATTCCGCCGTGCCCCTAGCAGATTACCCGGGAACAAGCGTAGGCTGTTTGGTGAATGGTGGCCGCACTACAGGCTAGTAGACCAGTGGTGGTAGGGGTACACTGGCCATCAGAGCAGTATTTGCTATGACAAAATTTAAACGCCGATATCTTCATAACGGTGCGGCCGATTTTCTTCATATTTGGTACGATTATAGGTTATATGTATACCTTATTCGTGTTCAAATTTCATTGCTTAGTTCCTACGGGAAGTTAAGTTCCGCGTTTGTTACGACATGTCCAGAGTGGTCTTAGAGATACAACACTTATGACCACTATTTCCGCTCCATTGGCCACCGACTGTCGTGACTATAGCACACCTTTTAGCTCCCTAAGTGTCGTATCTTCACTAAGTGTCGTAACCAATCTATGATCGTATCTCTCTAGCACACTGACGGTAGATAGGTGTCGTAAGTTGCGAATGTCGTGACTAAAAAACAGGGCCCTGGTCTGTCAAAAAATGCTTTCTTTAGGAAGTCACTACTCATATCTTCAATACCCGACGCTTTGTTAGTTTTAATCATTTTGATTAGCTCTAGACATCTATCCATATCAATTTCATTTAGGAATGAACATTAGTAGAATTGCACAACTATAGAGACTAGGAGCATCAACTATCATCATAGAACCATATAGTAGTGCAGCCAACTCCAACCAGTTGGCATCGTGCTTGATGCTATCACACTTCAGGCATTTGCCTGTGCCTGTATGTAGAACCTCATATCAGTACTATGTAGTTATATGACATCACAAACCAGCCTTGCTCTAAACTTCAAAGTGGGGAATTCCAAAGGTGGAAGTAGGAAAGGCTTTATGCTGGACTTTGAAGCTTGTTGGCAAAACTCACATGAGGCTATTACCAGTGTGTCCCCAAATTAGATGTGCAATGCCTCCAACAGCTGAAATAAGGTAAATGTCTTAATGTTTTTAAGGTATATAGTAATGAGAAAACAATAAATCTGTGTTTATATTATAATCTTCTGATGCCTCATCTGTACATATTCCCTGATGTTTAAAACTTGATCTAAGACCTTATTTTAAACATCTGTGGAACACAGGTTCACAGATATTGGAAGATTACTCCACAGATATAGTTTTGTCATAATCTCCCTATCATAGCTGGAGCTCTGCAAGGCAATGAGACAAAGGTCACATATGGTAGCAGCATCATGTATAAATGCTATTCAAAAGATATGGTGACTATCACCGGGAAAAGCCACATGGTGAACAAGTAAGCTTGACAAACTCTCAGTAGTAGTACTGTCTATATATATATATATATATATATATATATATATATATATATATATATATATATATATATATATATATACTATATACACCATAAGTCACCTACAACTCCCACAAGAAATATCTTCAGGAGATGATTATTTCTGTTCAGACGAAGAGAGTGTGTTTATACCACAAATAACACATCAAACGACAAGATCTGGGCAGTGTTCCGAAAGAGCTAATTTCAGGTATTATTACACATCTGAAGTGGGACCACTAACATATACTTTTTTAAGCAACTTTTATGAAGGGAATATTGTGTGTACAATCACCAAATTTGGCGATAAAGATATTCTTACACTCAGGCCCTAGCCCCATACTCCTCATTCTGATGGCGGTTGTTAAGCTGAATGAGCAGTGGGTACCATTTTTGTGTAAGTCTTTGTTATAATGTAATCAGGGTTTGAACCCATGACCTCCCATGCTTGAGGCGAACACCCCTACCACTTAGCCACCGCGCTTGGTCAAAATTTTGACAAATGATTTACTGTAACTGCGTTTGTTACCTACCATATATAAAAAGGCACGATTCTGACAAGATCTGCTTGGAGTTGCTTCCCCACATAGAGACAGACATAATTTAATGTTGTAGTTTTCTGATCTCGTTACCCTGAGACAAGCCTTCTGACAGCCTCTGCCATCTGAAAATGGCACAAGTTTTGCTGGTTCCTAAATCATGCTGAAATCGAACATAGGAGTGTTAATCAGAACTTGGGCCCCAACTGCCTATTTGAATATTCATGATCTGCCATAAGTCTCTTTCACAGACACTTGGAGGCACGCAAGGTAACCTGACAAGTAGACTGTAGTACTAGTCCGTCTGTAGACTGCACATGCCTCAATTGTACAACGGGACAAACTACAGTCTAACTGTAGTATGTCCCGTTGTCGCCAGGGCCAGGGCGCTCAGGCTCTCACCACAAAGCAGGGTTCGGTTCTAGACAGCAAACCCTGCCATGCTACCCTTTACTGTTGAAACTGAGGCCTGTAATGTGGCCAGATAGCGCGTCCATAGGCTCTAGCAAGGAAAGCCTTATTGAAAAAAGGCCACATCATTTTTGCCTCCCATGTGCTTTTAACTTATTCCTATGGGGGAGGGGCTTTTTCTGGCATTCTAAAGGGAGAGGGCCATATATTTTGGGTATTCCAAGGGGGGGGGGGCAATTTTTGTTTTATCATTCCCATGGGGGGTGGGGGGGGGGGGGGACTTTTTTGGGACCATCCAGTGTTCCAAAAACTGTGCCCCCCTGCCACAATTAATTAATGCTCCCTAAAAGTGTATGGCATAGGGTGCCATTCACAATATATACGGTATGAGTAGAAGTACATGCCTGTTATAAGTATGTTCCAGAGTAGTATGATAAAGTGCTGAATAATTAGGGCATAGCCAGAGTTTAGTTCATATGGCAACTGATCTGAAAGAGAGTGTATTTTGCATCTGTTTAATGAAAAAGGCGGAGCGGCAAAGAAATGTGCGTGTTTGTGTATTTTTCACATGATCCAATAACTTTGTGGTCTTTAAAATCAAAAGCCAATTATCAATGAATTCTATATTGATTGCATTGACCGACTGTTACATCACTATCTAAAGTAATGGTTTATGAAAACAGCCACATTAGTCTTGTCTCAAAATACAGTCTACCTATCTTAACATGTACCATTACCTAACATATTCAGATTTGTTTGTTTTTGTTTGTTTGGGTAGTTTAACGTCAAATTTGTTCAATTAGACTTTCTTTTGTTTACTTTACTCAAATTTGCATATCCTGTTGGAATAACAAGCTACGCTGCCTGGTGGATCCAGGCATCTTACTTTTCTCAATCATATCTTTTCGAAAATATTCAGAATAGACCATGCATTTACATTTGAGGTTTTCGTAGTTAATCCTAAGATAATTTATCATATTCTGTCAGTCACCAGTAAGTCGCCGCATTGGAGCGCTATTAAATGGAGCAGCAGCGCCGACCAAGGTAAGATCAGAGGAAGAACCCCTAGGCAAGAACAATCAGATAACAGGTGGAGATTGGGTTAAGATTGTTCAGAGACCAACAATGGGCGCAATGGAGCACCGCCTCTCAAATATCATGAAAAAGAAACACCATCTTATGTACTCTACAGGAATAGCACACCTGAACCTTCACTACAGGCTCAGTGCACCCAAATATTGTTTATACTGCATCCCGAACAGGTGGTAAAATGCATATATTAATTCTGGCCTTAACACAAAGCCCAAAATTAAAACCAGTATGGACATCAATTAACTCAAAACACACAAGTGAAACATTTCAACAGCTTATATAGCACTTTATTTTTTTTAAATAACTACATTTTAAAAACCATGCGTAGATAAGTACAGAGAATCACTTTTTTATGGCAAAATCAACAAAACTGCGGTATGAATAAATAATAACAACACAATGCATTTGCAGTTCTTTAGTACTAATCGGGGATAATTCGAGATGAAAAAAGACGGTGAAATATATATTATTAAATCACCCCAATGATCGAAATCCAGATAACGCTCCTGATCCACGTCATCAAATATCAACAATGCCATAATCTCCGGGATGTGAATAATAAAAATGAGGTAAAATTACAAGTTCGAATAAAACACCTGTCATCCATACATGGAAAAACACAGTAAGTGAAATGTTGAAGCAAACATATTACATTTTTCAAAGATTCACCCTCTAAGTTTAGATGCTGAAACAAAAATAAGCTAAATCAAGAATGCTCATGGGTATGGGACTCAAACATGCACATCACTTAAGATATTTACTGAACTACCAGTCACAATGGGAGCAAATTTCAAGATTTTGTTCAATCAATTCAATATATTACGAAGGTTAAAGCTCATCTTTAAAATCTCCGCTTAGTATATGCGGCCTAGAAGAAGAATTTTTTGAATTGCGTGAATCTATTTCTTGAACCTTCATGACGTATATTGGAAAATAGACTTCCACTATCACTTTTTTGGAATCATAAATACCTAATAAACTTTAATAAATCAAGGAAAGGATGAACCTTTGAACTATGCTTTGATGTATCGAGGTTTCTGGATTTTGGTTTAACCCGGTGACAACTATAACATTGGTAAAATCTCTTTAGACAAAAACGAATATACCATTAATAATAATTCTCAGTGTACCCCGACCCCGAAGTACCCCTACTGATATTTAAGGTAGACAGGATTCCCAAGATTATATACATGTACTTCCATGAGCACCCTATATTAACCCATGAGCAACTAGTTATGAACCTGCAAAAGTACAACAGCTACCTACTGGGCCGGTCGTCACAAGATGTATGGGTAAACAGAAAATCTGGCTTCAATAAACTACCCCAAACAGCAAAAGAAAATCTCGTTAACTGTCTACATAGTTTAAATATGGAAAGAGAGGTTATGTACGTGTTCTCATTCAAAATTTTAACTGACATACTGACAGTTCTAGCTGCCAATGGAAAACAACGGCGGAAACAGTTTCTGTAGGCTAGAAACATTCCAAAATGTATTACATAAGTAAATTAGATTCAGTTCACCTGATTTTCGATTTCAAGTGTCTAGCTGACTCAATCTATCAAAATATCCAAACTGTATATATATGTATATATATTGTTTCGAAGTATGTGTGGTCATTTTAATATACATACGCATTACCATGCTGACAAATAAATCTTAGGTTCTCAGGTGATATTTCTATTCGAACAAGTGTAGGCACTAGCCGAAAGCATTAAAAAAGAGTGTAAAATTCTTTAGAACTCCTTTAGAAAGCTCACGAGCATGAATGAAAATCTGTATAAGATATTTTTCTTTCAATATAAAAAGCGTCCCATAAACTAGTAGGGTGTTGTCTAAATGTCCTGTACGGACTAATAGATGGCACTGATGGGAAAGTGATTAAAATCGCACACTGCAATAGACTATTTTGACAAAGGAGAGGCAATAACCTCTATACGAATCTAACTACTGGCAAGATTTATTATGTATGTTTCACTCGGTGTAAGAAACTCATGCCTGTGTATGTTGTGACTTAAACAGTCACCAGTGTCAACTTCGATTTTGTTTACAATTTAAAATCTACAAGAGAAACCTACTCATTCATAATTAGAAGCAAGTGTTTCAGATGATATGTGTCAAAATGACCAAAAAAAACCTCTTCTCTTATCTATGAATGGGGGAGTTCAAACACTAGGCATTCTTGTATGTCATCCAATATCATCGAGAACCTACTATATTTTGCATAATGGTATAGGAAGCAAAAACATTCCATATGAATATGTTATCACAAACTAATAGTGGAGCTCTTTCCTCACAAGGAAGTGCAACACCATGGGCAGCAAAAAGAACCCCATAACATGAAAATATCAGTAGTTGAATATAACATCTGAGCTCAAAACCCAGGTTCGAAGCAATACAACTGAACAAGTAGTTATAACACAAACCAGCGCAAATACAATGGGTATTTTGGGGCGTCGTCCGTAAAAGTGTATAGGAATCACAGGTGTTTTAATAAGAATATGATATATACGTAAGAGGGTTTCGAGTTACACACACTTAAAATATCTAAACCGTACACCCTCCTTTTTCTCAATGATCAACAATTCACCCTTCGTTTGTGTATACTACCGCCTACCAAATGTGAAAATAGCGTATACACATAAAAATGAATACCATTGCTTTAAGACGTACACACGGTTTTTTTTCTGTAAGTGTGTAAGTTTATCACTGTCTGATGAACAACCCATCTGCCTACTAAGGAAAGAACGGCGAACGCAAGTTTTACTAGGGACATCAAGGAAGAATAATAAGGAAGAAAAGGCATTCTCAAATGTCACCAATAGAAATAACAGTTTTCCATTTAATCTGCTTCGAAATAATCATTTTAATTTTGAAAAATACCCAGCAGTAGACGCACATTTTTCCTCAACTGTAGACTAAGTAAGTAATTAACGTTGCTGAAACTATTAGAAAGGAAAACCTGCTGGTATTGGAAAAAAAGCTGAGAACTTGAAAGCTCGGGACTGGAGAGGAAGGTTTGAGTTACTCGTAAAATAGAAATGTCCAGTTACATTTAATTCAATAAGAGAGACCGTTATTTTCATAAACAGTGACATATGAATAAAAGCATATTGACCGGGTATATCGCCAATTGATCAATGGGCGAGATATTCCAAGGGCAAAAAGTATCCCACACACAACTGTAGAACGTCATAAATAGATGTGGAGTTTTCCTTTTGCACTTATGTATTTACATTAATCAGCAGGTTCCATAGCAGATCAATTAATGTCAGCCTTCCTGGAATTCGTCAGGCTTTGTAATGACGAATATACAAACTATCAAAACAGAAAAAAAATGTCTCCACACAAACGACTCAGACTAAACTACTCGGTGGTAATGATCTATCACGACTTTCTTTATCTTTACCGGTACCATTTATATATCCAGGATTTGTTAACACCTTTAATCAAATAGTTTGTTTCACTGGAAATATCAAATAATATTTTGTATTTGAAATTCTTTGGACAAAAAGGTTTTTTAATCTTACACCCTTGCCCTGGGTATTACAGACACGAAACATTTAATACAATGCCTCCTATGAATAGGGGCGATCCGATTGGTTGATACGCACGTGATCAATGTATGCTCGGTATTCACCTATAATAATGGCAGGCGCCGTATCAACTAAGCAGTATGGCATTTTTTTTTATTATTTACATGGCACGTTTATGATTCTGAATTTAAGGTAATAGATGAATAAAGCTTCAACGATACCATCTTACTCCTATAAACCCAAGTAAAACAAGTACTCTGAAACACTCCATCAACCATCAGGTTAGATGTAATACAAGTTCATCAAAAACCAATGTCAAGACGAAGGTGGCTTCAGCAGTGCCCACATCAACAGTTACCATGATGGACTTAGACTCATTAACAGACACTAATTTTGACACTCATTTAGGTAAGTACTTGATATCACTGTGGTTGTAGGATCTAACCTTGTCTGTATATATATGAAAGCAGCATTTACCAGGGTCGAAAGTCGCTTGGTTTTAGTGCGAACAACTGGTACGCTAAAGGTTCTTAACCTACTTTGTGCTAGTTGACAGAATACATATACAACAGCAGGTTGTTCCCTTTCAGTGTTTGCATAGTATAAAGGTCTGTCTAACTACCGTAATCATCATTGGAATTACAGGAAAAGCACCATTATACATGCCAATGTTAAACTAATAGAAAAGCACACTATCGATGTTACAATAAACCGAAAATGTAATCTAAACAGCAATCTCTTGTTAGTATTTGGAAACATGATTCATTAATCAATGTCCCTTTTTACCACCAGTCTCGTCCATGGCGACCAATGGGATCGAGAATTAAATCAATATCACTCTCCTTTGGTGAACTCAGCTAACTATATCCTGCTGTGGCGTATATATACACACAATGATAGTACGGCTCTGTGTCCAATACCAAAATGGTCAACACTTCCACAATAACAGAAAACATCTGAATCTACAGGAAAGCTTATTTCCTCAGTATCCAGGCTATTTCTCTTGGCGGGCAGAAATATTAAGGAAGAATAGTGTCAACGCCTACTAAACTTGATTTCCTGGCACTACTTGTTAAGTCTCTGCCTATAGGTTGACAGAATGAACCTAGCCTCACTGTCACTTACTCTATTTCAAGTTGGCTTTAAGTTACTCTGGATACACTCTCACTCTATTACTCACATCTAGCAACAACTGATAGAATAATCTTAAAACGTTCCGTAATAAATATTGAAAAATGACAATTTTACACATGCACAACCGTCCTAGAACAATAAATAATACACCAGATAACAACTCTTTAACCTTTTATAGTCTCTGATAACAACCTATTAATGGATTACGTTATATGACAGACATATAAATGGCTGGAAAAATACTTGGACTTTTCCTAGCCGTTTTCTCGTGTAGGCTCAACAGTGTATGGTGCCTATGGCAACCTGATCAACGGAAATAAAACAATGGGGGAACAGGCTGATGAATATGAGTATGATATCATGTGTATGGCGAGAGATTCCTGAATAACTTCATATTGACAACAACCTCTCTTTATGCAACAAGCGACCACACCGTGATCAGAAGAGTGTCAGGGCGTCCCGTAAGGTGGAGATCCTGTGTCGGTCTTAAAGAGCTGCCCTCTGGCGAGGATTTTGAGAATGAATCATGGCACCGGCTCTACGCGGCTGTCAGATGCTCCTTGAGGATCTCGGCACACTTTGCATAACCTGTCGAAAACATGATATCAATGTAAATAGCCATGTCGTACACAAACAGCGCAAATAATACAAAGGTGGAGTAATAATTGATAGTTCTAAATGACGGTCGTATTTCTTTTTTAACTACAAAAACACAAAAATATGCTCTGCATTGGCGTTTTGAACAAGTACATTTTTGCAAATTGTTCTCTGCTGACTCTCCAAAACATTTGTCTGGACCAGGCATGGTGTCGGGATATTGTAAAAATTCTGGAAAATTGACAGGCGGTTTTGGGGCCACCTGGGCCCCCAACCGGGGCTAGGAACAATGGCCCAGTAGTGGGTCTTGGGGCCCCGGCTCCTACATTTTGAGCTATTTTACAGGCAGGAATGCCAGTTGGGGTCGGGAAAAATTCCTACATGGGGACTGAGGCCAGTCTATGTATCACCTAAAACGCACATGGTGTATGGGGAATCCCCATCACACTCCTAGCAGATCCTTGGGCCTGGACGGCCAGTATATGATATCTAGATATCTGCTATGAGAGTGGGTATATGTGTAGTTCTGCACTAAATGGGGTACTCTTTGAAGAAAATCATTTAAGAAAGATTACCACACACTACCAATTCTATATTCTGCAGAATATCTTTACAAGTTCATTAGGCATTCCTCTGATATTTTTTTTACACTTGGTGAGGGTTCAATAATTCTATTCTCACATGACATATTTCAAACCAATCAGATGTCAGTATTCAAGTTTGCCTTTATCCGTAGGAGCATTTCCTACAGGAATCCTACCATCCTACAGCTCTAGGTTGGAGCACTGGGATCCACAGGACCTCTAACTGAGTGTGCTGGTTGTAGCTGAATTGAGAATTTTTAAAGATTACTGAACAAGTTTATCTAAGATTTAGATTTTAGGGAACCTGGAGTCTATATTGTTCTCAAAACATACAATTTCTTGAGACTAAAATGAAAATCCTACATGTAGGCAAAATCCTACAAACTGGCATCCCTGCATTAATTCATTTGTTACCCTGTGCAATAAGTTACACTTTACTGCACGCTCGCCTGAATACAGTCGGCCAATGTTAGGCATATGGTGTTTTTTTATTAGGGATAGGATAAAGTCGATTTCCGTTTCAAATGTACATTCTACAGTGGTGCAGAGTTTGTGTGTTTGTCTTTTTTTTTATGCTTTTATTCACTTCTACTAACGACTTTGTCCCTAGAGCATATAAACACGCTATTTGGTAAACTTTTAAAAATCAATCATCATAATCTCAGCAGCCGCTCCTGCAACGGCCGCGGGAAGGTCTCGCCCATGTGATAGCAGGGAAACCCCAATAAAACGTCAACACTAATGCAGTCTATTGGGGAACCCCATTGTGAATATTCATAAGCAGTGGGGTGGAGATCCAAAATATGTAGCCGATGCTGTCTGAACTCGGCGTGATATAGGGACCAGCACAACTTGCGCCATTTTGAAATAGCGGAGGCAGTCACACACTCTTCTCAGGGTAATGAGATCACAAAACTACAACATTAAATCATGTTTTCAACATGTCTAGAAATAACTTGTAAGTGAAAAAGTACACTCAATTATGGACCATCAAAAAAGAACAACAGGGTTTGAGTTTTTCTGTACACGAGAATCTCACTTTCGTGGCGTTTCATTCTCCATGCAGAGATCTAGTTCTGTTTGTTTCTATGTGGGGGAGCAACTCCAAGCAGATCCTCTCGAAATCGTGCCTTTTTATATATTGTAGGCAACCAAATGGGAGGAAGCTCTTCCAGTGAATACTGGGGGTGTTGTAAGCAAACAATAAAAACACGACCCTGCTACATACCTCTGACACCGGCCAGCTCTGAGGCGGTGAGATTCTTCTGGCCATTGTCTTTGGTGAGAAAAGCATGGCGCCCAGGCTCGCGTGAGCCTAAATGGGCGAGCATGACGCGGACGCACTCAGGTTGGTCATACTCGACGGCTGTGAAGAGCGCTGCCTCATAGCGGTTTGCCTCGGCCAGCGCCTCCTGGCCAAAGAAGATGTCCTTGTTCTTTGAGATCATGTAGGCCCTGTCTACCACGTCTGCAAAAAGACAATATAAAACACTGTATAACGGCAAAATATATATTTTATACGACTTCATTAATGTAAGTATAGTTTGTTTAAAAAAAATTGGTAATAGTTGTTTATAGAAAAGCTTCGTATCATTATTCTACATATGAAATGCATATACATGTATATATCTATAGTAAGAATATCAAGTTATAATACTGACAAGTAATGATATATTTCTGAAGTTGTGACCGATACAAAACAAGGCTGGGTGTATTATAATCCGAAAGTCCGGCATTGTCCCGATGTAACGTTTTAATATGCTGATTACATCTAGCTTGGCAGGTGGATTTGCAGTAGTACGCAGGGGGCGAGGGTCACAGATCGGTCAAGTGACCTCTGAATGCACAAGTACCATCTAATTGATCACATATCTACCCGATCTGCTGTGTTTGTCGTACATGACTTTATGGTCAATTGAGAAATTGGCAGTTGATAACACTGACAGATGGATGGCTGCATATGAAGCTCTGCCGTACACTGTGCGATCATCAAGATTGCTGACTTCTATCAGAGTTGTACAATCTTATGAATTATGAGAAATTCCCTTATGGGAAAGGTACATGCATTAAAATAAATTAATTCAAAGAAAATGACTTTAAACTTAAATAGTAAAGCGGATAACTGAATTTATGTTTAATGACTCATAAAAATCCTTGGATTCCATATCTTAACATCAAAATATGATTAAATCATCAGCTCAGCATCGTTGGACTATTCCAATATTTCTAGGTTCTGTAATAACTCTCTGTTTATAAGTTTGTGTATACACTGTTTTGCATTTATATCCAAGCAGTATTAATGCAGACAAGATGAGACAAAAGCCTGTTTGTGAAATGGTTAAACTAGACCTAAATTGAAGATGGGTCACTGCGCTTCCGAGTGTATTGGATCCTATGACCTCGATACGAGGGTGCGACTGACGAAGACCCAATATCTGAACGTGGTGACCCTGTAGTTCTTACCCCGCTTTTGACTCAGGTTGATTTTGGTTGGTTGAAATAACGTATTCTGAATACATGGGCCCCTTTATGATACTCCCACACGCTTGAAGGGTAATGAACAACTGATCTCATGTCCAAAGTAATATACAAGAGTGCCTGCTTCGAAGACTTGCCAAGAAATAAATTAGCAAATTTAATACTTCATGAAATTCTACAACAGGCCATGGTGGCCTGTTGTAGAATACCCATGTAAGCATAGTTTCCATTCAGCATAGGTTATATTGGATGATGATAACACCTGAGACAATACAATAAGTGGGGGAAAGTCTCTTGCAACAAACGCAATTCATTTGTGTTATTGAGAAGGTGAAAACTATTCATTATTTTACTGAAGCACAGTAAAAAACCCTGTCCAGTGTTATAAGTGGTTCGAATTTGAAAAAGTTGGATCATGAATTTGAGGAAAACCATTGTCCATGCTGCACTCACCATTCAGACTGAAATACTCCTGAAGAATCTTGGCGTTGACTGACGACTCAATCAGCGCCTCCAGCATGTCCTTGTATCCCATCATGCCACAGAACTCGATGCAGGTCATCTGCCCCACGCGCAGCTGTACAGCCACCTGGTGGCCCTCCTGTGTGCACCCAAAGGTCATTTTGCAGATCATTATGGACTAACAAGTACGCACATGTAGGAACCATTGTGGCACCCAAGTGAAAGTGCCCTTGGATCAAACGTTTCTCTAAGCTCGAGGTGGATAGTATTCAAGTATTCATATTTATTACGTAAGTCTCTCATAGCATACAGAATGTTGGAGGAGAACTAGAGAACTACTCTTCTGTTCTGGTCTGCTATACTAAGTCTCCATACTATACTGTATTTATGAACATTTGCAAATTACGATCAAATCTGGGTTTGATATTTGCGTCTAGTTTGGGTAGTTACTCATCCATGTATAATTATGTTACTAGTATAAGAAGTATTAGAAAACTATAGAAAGTAATTAAAAAGTCATTTCAGATAAAGAATCAGGTACCATTATGAAAGTGATGTTGCTGACAACAGAGAAGTGTTTAAAGAAATGAATAGAAGCTTTAAATTTAAAAAAACCCCATAAAAAACGACATTGTTTCAGATAATTCTAAAGTGCAGGAATGTCAGTTGGGGTCAGGTGAAAGTGGAAATATTTTTCGTCCTGAATTCGCCACCTCAGAAAGACCGCGAAACCATGGAAAACACATCAATATTGACCATGGAAGCGTGCTGAGGGTGTGTGGTCAGGTTAAGCATGAATGAGGCTCAATTTATAATATCTTTATTTTATACAAGAAAAATATTTTTTACTAACTGGAAATTCAAACAAGGATTTCCATGTAACAGTGGAAAACTGCCTTCCCTAACATAACAGCTTGTTTTAGATGAAATGTGGAATAGTCGACAAATGAAATGAATGAAGGCAGGTATCAGGCGAATATTGATATTCCTCACCTTAACGAGGTCCTTAAAACGACTGACGTCATTCTTAGAGACGGCCTCCTCTAGCGGCGAGTTGAAGGAGTCCACTTTGTAGATGACCTCGGGAATTCTCCCGTAGTGGTCGAACACACAGCCTGATCCGTTCATCGCCCATGAACTGAGATGACAAAAGGAGAGGCAATTTACAAAAAGTGTAATTGATGAATTAGGTTTTTATCTTAACCAAATGGGTACCTAAATTTAGTATTTATCGTTGTCTCAGAAAGTTCAAGCCCATTTCCCCTTCTTTCTTCTGGCTCTATCCTTAGAAAAACAATGCCCTCCATTTTGATTATTAATGGTTGACCAAACTTCTCCATTTCATCTAATGTCCGGGCATACCCTTGTTTTCTACTGAATAGCACCCTTGTCACAAATGCACTCTACTATATTAGGTTACGGCCTCTGGTGTTTTGTATTCCTCGTATGGCATTATGTCTGTGCTCGCACTGCAGGGGAACATGATACACTGGCAGAATGTATTCATATGATATTGAAAGGTATCAAATGTTAATCTATTTCCAGGAACAATGACATATTCGTCGCATCTTCTTCATTACAAACTAATGTTAACCTTATATGGAAAAAGACTCAGCTATTTCTAGATCTTAATACTTAATAATTCTAATCTTATACAAACCTCATCACATTTAATCAAATTGTCCTGATGGTCTTGGGATATAAACATTGGTAGAGAAAATCGGGATTTTCAAAATCCACTAAATATGAGAAAATTATTGATACGTATACATATAGGTGTTACAAATTTTCATAGGAATATGATCACACCTGACAGACGATATTTCTAAGGTTATTTTTACCGGACTAGTCAAACGCCTCGTTTCTCCAATACGTTTGCATCTAGTACTCCAGAACTCATGTACCATATGCTATCCACCCCTACATACATGTATGCACACACAACACGATATCTATAACTGCACCCATACACACTGTAGAGTGCCCAGCTGACATGACTTCCAGAACACTCAATGCAGATAGAAGTGCCATTAGTAAGTTCTACACTATCCCCGTGTCCTTTACATTGCAACACAGCATGCCCTCTCAATAAACAATACGCTGTATGACACATGCTCTCTTTTCTTATACCCGAGTTCCCACTATAAGCTAGACAAACCGTGACACAGAGTGTCCTCTCAATATCTTGACCATGATGAACTCTCTTCAGGCTACAGTAGATGTACTACTGATGTTATATAACTGACCTGAGACACGAGGGATCATCGACCCTGACATACATTACAGGCTGCTATCACCTACAGTTGTATAGCGCCCTGTTGATTATGACATTGCAGGCAGAAGTACCATTGATCTCATGACCTATTTTAACTGATCACACTGACCTTCTGGTGCATGACATATATGTAAACCCTATATGAGCCATGTGAGGGGTTATCGTACAAAACATATTGTGACACCTGTTACACCTGACGTAGGGAATGAAAAGAACAACCATCACAAATGGTTCTAAAGCACGTGATCTAATATATGGTTTTCTCGGGAGAGAAAACAACGATATTGTTTTCATGTTATTACGACCCTTTTATCTTCTATGAGTTATATATCCATATTTCAATACTTAGTTATCTTCTAGTTCCCTATAATCCCATTGGCCTAAATTAGTCATACTGTTAGATGCGTGTCACCGATTACATTGCATACGCATCCGAAACAAGTGAGATCAGAAATTCTACCCCAAAAACCCACTTTCCAGGTAAACTGAAAAAATATTTCTAGGTATGGACTGAATGATAAATACGACAATCCTAGTTATGAGGGTTGAGAGCTGCAGTAGTAACGAGATACGGAACTGAAGTGAGCCTACCTTTGTACCTGGGGTAGCTGCAGGGCGGGTAGCGTGGTGTCCAGAGTCTTAGCTGGCCGGTCCACCACACAGGGGATGATACACACACGGCACTCCAGTTTGACGGATGTTATATTCACAATGGACGGAACTAGACACCTTCACGTGAACTGGAAACAAGAATGACCATCTTACAGTGGAAGATCTAACCACCGTGTTAGAACTGTATGTATATAATAAAAAGAAAATTTAAAAAAAAGATATTTCATCTTTACATTCGATTTGAATAAATACTATCCCATTGTCATCCACTAGAAACCTAAAGGCTGATATCATATAGTCCAAGAGGCTCTGACTGTCTAGCGGAGCGGGCAGACAGAGTTTCTCGGACAAATAGTATATTGGACAGTATCAACGCTTTTATTGTTATGTGGTTGAAATGGAGCATTGAAGCGAGTCACCAGGTAGCACTTCAACTAAACTACACTGTTGACTACACCGGAGATAGATATAAACAGAGTCGCTTCTATGTAAGATCCTGGCACCAACAAAGGCCGGCCGACACGTCAAGTCTATAGTTGTTCACGTTTCGTTGCACAAACTGACGTCATCATGGACATTTTGTCCTTACAGAAACTAACCATGTATAATAAATTAAAAGTATCCAAATTACCTGATATGACCTTCTAATGACAAGGGAAATTCTCACCTACGTCCACCAGTTGTAGTCCAAGGTAAGATCAGGACTCAACTACGCCAACGATTCTTACTACGCCAATGGGAATGTAGGATAGCGAAAAGCAGGGGAACTCCCTTTCTTTCTCCATTAATCTACATTTTCGCAAAATGTGTAGTGAAAAATACTTTTTCAATGCTAACTATAACAAACAGTTTTCAGGGAATTTCCTGATGTTTCGTTTCGGCAGCGCATCAGAAAAGACAGAGAAACTTACTAGGAACACCAGTGGCTAGTTTTAGGTAGCTGTCAATCTACATGTGATGGCGCTAGTCGGTTAACTGCCCGGTAACTTAGGTCTGGGTGGGATCCACATACATGTAGTGCAATTGTGAATGAAAACCCCCCAAGTGAACCCGCTAAAACGGTAGATACCCGTGCTCAAAACACCATTTCCGGAAGCCAGTAAGAATGAGGCTTCGTGCTAAATCCAGGCTAGATTTCGTTTTTTAGTGTATTGCAGACGAGGCAATAGAAGCTTCTGTATCAAGCCGATGCTACCTTGTTAAGACAACTTCCTGTCAGTTTAAACCAAGTTACTATAGTGTCTCCAACCATTGTTCTGGGTTAGACAACGTGGGATCCAAACATGGTTACGGATCATGGATCCGGTCCACACTCTCCAAATATGGGTATGACTTGGGAAAAGTGGAAAACCAAGCAGATTAGTTGGTTTTGACCTATAGATAAATTACAGAGGGGTTGGAGGGACAAAGTTTCATCTGGTTCGGACTCATCAGGCATCTTAAAGTTTGCCTATGGCAAGGCGGGTGACCTTGTCACGTTTAGAACCCAGAAATATTTTTTGAGGGTCCACATGAGTTCATGATAATGAACAGGGTAGAGGAGATTATAGTTACAGTCTTGACAAAACAAGAATTAGAATTTCGTTTTTGGTCTCGTTTGTCCAGGGTTGCCAGTTGGGGTCAGAAAAAAATCATTGAAATATTTGTTATTGCGATACAGGGTTTATGTGTTACACATATGCATTACAGTGGTAAATCAAGGGAAAGCTCTAGTTTTTACATGGGTCAGTGGGGAGGTTTAGTTGGGGATCTTGGGCTGTGGTTGAATTGGATAATTTGGCAGTTGGTTTATCAATATTACACAAGGAATTATCTTTTTATTCTGAAAATGAAAACATGAATTTCAATGGAAACATTGGAAACTGGCATCACTGGTTTGTTACTATTGAAGTGTAGATTACTACTATCGTCTCTGAATAAAAAAAATTCGAACCTATGATGGCAGTTGTTAAGTGTATAAAAAATATGGATTTAAAAGATTGAAGAATGACACATATAATCTCGAACCTATTTAGTCAAAGTACTAAGCGCCTACATAGGAAATGGTATTTTGTAAACGGGTATCTCAAGTTTCAACGGGTTCACTTTCACTCAATATCACCTTTGATGCTATCTGCTCTAAGAATACCATCATGGTAAAGAGTGGTTCAAGAGGCAAACCAGTGTTAACGATAGATAATATTGCATCCATGAATTCTTGAGTGTTTGTTTACTGTCCCGGGGGACCAGGACGATATACACGTATAGGTTTTTTTAAAGTGACAAGTTGGCATAGCCTCGTGCGCTTATTGATATTCCAGGGAAGCAGGTTTTCCGGCAAATGACGGAATTCCAACAGTTCATGTACACCGGCAACACTAGGATATATGTAACGTAGTAGTTCGGCCAGTATATAATTCATTCTCAACTAACGAATAACAGGACAGTATGCAAAAACTCCTTTACAAACCTTTGCTCAAAGTAGAGGACAGTGGTCGTTTGCCATCAACTGAAGCGGTAAGGAAAGAACAGGCTGGTGTAACTCGCTGAATAGATCGTTGTTGCGAGACGGTCAGCGTGACGGAAGAAGAAAACCCTGGTTCGCGTTCCTGCTGCACACTCCCGGTACTACCTGGCTGACATTGAACGACGGAACCACTGGTCCTATTGCATTCCTGACCTACAAGTAAAAAAAAAAAGATATATATGTGAAAAACACATTCTTTGTTTTCTGAAAAGCACATACATTATATATATTCATATATCAGGGATGAAAGTCGGGACTGATGAAAAAGTCGGAAACGGAAAAAAAAAAAAAAAAAAAATGGGGCGTATTCGGGGGGGGGGGGGGGGGCGCCCCCCGCCCCGTGCCGTCAAACAAAATTTCGGCACTTGACGGAACTCTGACGGCAGTGTCAACGGCCCTTGGCGCGTTTAACTGCCGCCAAAGTACTGACTGGAGGTTTATACGCCGTCGGTGAAAGCCTGCTGCCAGAATTTCTTGGAATTTTGTTTCATTTTATGATTTTCATACTCTGTTAATGATCATATTTGAAGATGCAGAAATTTCTGATTTCCGTCAATTGTCGGCAAACTTGCATCCCTGATATATATATTCATTTGAATAAGCTTCAGGATAAAATATGAATAGCCGATGCACCAACAATCAATCTTAATAAAACCATGACCTGCTGGTACCGTACCGTACCAGGCGTTTAACCTCACTGCACCACATACAAATACTTAGGAGTCAAACTAGATTCCTATCTAAGTCTAAATGAGCATATGCGAGGTGTACAAGAACTGTTAACTCAAGGTTGTACAAACTGTGTAAGTTGAAGACTAGGATCTCAAGTGTGGCACTGAACTTTTGCATACAACTCGTGATATTGAGATGCTAGAGTACAGACAAAAATAGCAGCTTATGAGCATAATGTACAAACTGTCGCACAATCCTGATAATTTCAGGTCGGCATGAAAGGAACAAAACGAGATGCTAAGATCAACTTTGTGAAATACATATTCAGAAAAAAAGGGTACAAACAAAGTCCATTCTATCGAGGTATCCGTATCTGGAACGAGCTTAGTGAATAGGAACAAAAAGCATCCACAATACTGACTTACACATTAAAACCACCGTGATAGATCACGACACGAACAAAGTAATTCGTATATCCCCGACATACAAAAACCAGTGTATGTATCTTCTAGGCCATACCCTCCTGCTGCTGGTACATTACAACTCACTCGTTGGCTCCGTTTAACATATAATAGTCTCCAATGATATATATGATGATGTTTTGAGGTTACACGCTTTATGAGCAAACATCTCAGCGAAGGTGAATCTGTGAGATCAAATACGAGGGTTACAATACCACAGCAGAACTAAGCAGGATCCAGACACATGTCACACAGTCCAGTGTTGTGTGCTAAAGTGACTGACCAAGGTACCCCAATATATTTTAAATACAAATAATCCGAGAAAAATTATTTTTGTATAATCATATATGACGCCATATTTGGCAGCTGATGCGTTGGTATATGTGCTGCAACTTGTATCGACTGAGCCAAAAATGACATCATAAAAATCCACCATACATGACATCGTATTCTTCTATAATACTATACTCCTTTCTCAAAGACTCCCTGCGGCTGTGCTAGCCAATGGTATTATGACATATATCAACATGTATAACTTTTATCGCGGGAATTTTCCCACAACCACACAGAAGAGAGGACACTCGACATATACCATCATCTTTATCACTACATCTAATTACTTAATGATTTCTTTCATTCACAAAGTGTGATAGACTATAGACTTAATATCAATTATATACATATACATGTACACATACATTCTGATAGTTAAGCAGCTCGAGAAATCGGTAATGACTGAAATAGAACGTAGACTATTCTCAAAGATCAGTTAAGAGGCACAATGCACCTGGTGCAATTATTCAAGCTACATTATGTGACCTCTCAAAACCACCCAGAACTATATGAGACTGGTGTGTTAAAATAATAATGGCTCTGCCATGAACATGTGTACAATATGTTTTCAATGGAGCGCAGTGAGGGAGAGCTACATCAACATTTGTTGTCAAACGTGATAGCAACATCTCCATAAGGAAGCAAGGGATGGGGTGTTGAAGAATGTCCTAAGTAAATAAATATACTACAACATGGGATCTCCTTTAGAGAAAACACTCATTGATGAGGAAGTGTTGTTTTAAAATGAGGATTGTGAGTTAATCTGGTAAAGAACACCAACTAAATGTATGTTTATATGGTTCTGTGAATGTACTTTTAGAAAAAAAATCACTGGTGAATATTCAAGTAATATCTCCCGAGACCGCCTAGCCACTCCCATACATATAAGTAGGTCTGTGTTTTCTATAGAAGTAGATTTCTAAAAAGTTAGTTTTAAAACTTATTGTTACCACACTGCCTACACTACTGTCGTGAAACACGGAGTACATGTATTTCATATCATTTACGTATTCCAGCTGCTTACCTTCACCTTCTCTCGGTGACAGTTATGCACGCACAGCAATGGTAGGAATATCCGCTTTTTAAGATCATAAATACACATAAATGCTATACACGTAGATGTGTGAAGATACTTTATATTCCTGGGACAATTCCGTTATCCTCCCAACACAGTGTAACGAATATGATTGTGTAAGTACAATAATGTGTGCATTACGACTACCAAGCACCTCATTCGAGTCAATTATCTAATTTGATGATAACATTTCCGCTCTCAATGATGGGTGCCTCTTCGCCTTCGCGGTCCCCGTTTACATGTATAGTAATTCTTACCATTCAACACTTAATCATAATCATTCTAAACTCTAGCTTATTGACAAATGTGTAGAAATCAAATACGTCTGAACTGGACCCGAATCGCTTTTCTAAACTGTTAAATAACGGGATATAAATCCCTAAAATGTGTTTACCGCTCTTCCTTCATTATGAAAACACAGCACTTTAATTATTCAGGGCTTTGATGTACTCAGACACGGTTTTGTTAGATTCTATTCAGAAGGAAACATAAGCGCATTTCTAAATTTGCCATGGCTGATGACGAAAGACTGGTACATTTTAAGTCGGTGTCCCCGTTTCAACAGGAATTCCCTGCATCAAGGTGGTCCTCAAAAGAGACAGGACTGCCTGTTGAGACGTTGTTTGTCGCAAAGCACATCTTTCTTTCACCTAATTGGACGTTTCTTTCAGAGATATATCTAAACATATATGGCATTATATTCAATTCTTGATAAAAGAAATGCCTTTTTGTATTGTTTTTATTTCAATTGGATTGAATTTGATATTTTTCAAGAAAATACGATAAAAGGCAGTCACACCTGGGATGCCCTCAATGCAAACGGTAAAAATTTTTCAATGAGACCATCTGAACTTCATACATACAAATAGTGAAAGCATGTAAAGTCAGGAACTAGATGTGATTAGATAAATTCATCTACTTCGTCATCGTAAATCAGCCAATATCCCAATTATGCATGAGTCCTGTAAAGGAGGGTTTCAGAAGTAACCTCCTAAACCTATCAAAATGAATCCACCTTGGCAGGTAATCTTGAGCAGTGATTTACAATCAGCACATAAAAAGAGGACTATGTCATTTGAGACAGTCATAGAATATGTGATTTCATTCTGTTGCCAGGTTGAATGGCCACAGCTTTTACCCGTCAAGACCAGATGGCCCTTATGTCATGTCCAGGGCAGCGATTTGTAATTGTCTCTCAAGCTTTATGAATACTGCTATATAAAATCTACAAAGTAATAACAGTTTTTTTGTAACAAGGATTCGTAGAATTCTCTACTAGACAGAATATATCTAAATAGTACATTTTGAGTGAATAAACAAACCTTCAATCTTAGTCTGACGAAGGAAACACCTACAGGAGCACTCGCACCCCTTCCGGCTCCTTCCAAAGGATATTATGAATCAACAATCAAATGAATTCAGACATAAGGCAGGTACACGCAAACCTTATTGAGTAGAGTCCACGCGGATATTTAATCCTTCATTATAAATGCACTGTAAATCCCTCTTGGGACACATTAATGAGATTAGGTCAATACGGGATTATTCTAATCAATGTTACCAAGATTGAATGACGGAACCATGGGCCTCTAGAGACTTCAAACAGATTATTTTATTATATAAAGCAACGTAATAATTGTAACATGAAATACTATGAATTGTACATTAGCACAATTTGCACTGATATTAAGCTGACTTAAGCAGAACCGTAACACTTGAAAGGAACTACCCTACAACTAAAAAATTCATTCACACCGGCCCAGAGCCATCATGGGGCCTGTAGGTCATCGTTATGGGTTTTTATCTTAGGAGCTGAGATTGAATGGACAACCTGGCCATGATAATGATTTACAGAGGGTCTAAACAACACCGACACTTTTGTTATGTAATGGCTGTCCTAACCCTGTCTAGGACTATAATAACTAGTTTGGCTCTAACGAGGTTATATGGGCCTAAGGCTGCTTGGATATCACAACAATTCATTTTATTTCATCAAATTAAAGGTTTAGTATCTTATACCACCGTTTATGATATTGATGAGCCAATGCTACTAGGTAATATTGTCTATAAAGACTATAGGCCGGAGAGAATCAAATCGCCATTAAGTGCTTAGATATTTCGGGTATTTCCCTCGCATTGAGACCTTTCTATGGACATCTTAGTTATCTATGCACGTTTAATATGACGATGTTGTGCCCACATCATGATCTATTAGTTTGTTATAGTCCGAGAGTAAGTGTCCATTTTTTTATACACGCGTTCATTTACACTTCGAAAATAGGTTCGATAGGCGTCAGGTCAAAATAGACACTGACCCTGTAAGTATGAAGGGGAACTGATATTATTACGAGCCTAAGCACTATTTGAGTGCATAGGAGAAGAGCAGGGTGGGCCTTGCATATAAAATGGGATAACCATTATTCTTTATAAAACAGGCAATATCTGAGAGATGTCATCCCTGGAAACAGCAGTCAGGGTCACAACGAAAAAGAGATCATACAGCATGAAGAAGGGCGGATGGTGGGGTAGCTTCCCCCTCTCCAATCTATCTTGGCAAATACCTGTTTCGTCTTTTGAATTCGAATCGGATACAACATACACCCCCCCCCCCCCTCCCTCCCAACTAACTCTTACCCCCAGCCGCCTTCTACACCCTACAGCCGGTTGTCCAGTACACTTTTCGGTCGAGCCCGCCCTGGCTATGCTCGCAGTTTCATCTGGCCTTCATCCAAAATACCTCCAGCGTTAAACGGTCAACAAACAGAACCGAATGAAAACCGCACTGCAGCCACTTCCCATGACCCTGAAATTCAGAGCAGCTCAAAACAGCCCCGAGCTAAAATTCACCCACGACCCAGACTGGGGGCCAGAGTGAGGGGGTAGGGAGTGCATGTAGTTGTAGCCTTTGAAGTTGCGAATAATTAAATCACCCGGGGAAAAATGAATCATAGCGGTAGAGTCAACGTGAAGGAGCACGCAGGACTTTTAAAAGTACAAAGCCCTGACGTCACAATGAGATCTAATAGCACTGACAGAATGGTCAGTGCGTACATGGACAAGTGAGACGGTTGGTGTCATCAGTATATATATTTGAACAATTGTCATATTATGAAATAACGTCATATTTGTTTTCATATCATACCCGAGTGTTCATTAATTTGTGCGATGATAGATCGCTGAGGTATTCCAGACATATCAACGTTATGGGCAGGTTAATACAGACCTTATGCTTTGCAATAAATCCAATATTGAAAATATTGAAAAAAGATAGTTGCAACGAATAAAACCGAATATGATACACATGAAACGAAAGATCGTCATATGTTAGTGTACCAGTTTTGTTGCTAACATAAAATGATGTATCCCCTCTTTTTATCGACACCTCGTAATAACTTTTCTTTCTGTCAAATAATCTTGCTAGACATATGTAATAAGAGTGCAAAGCCGAAGGTAGGGAACATTCAAAATTACCATTGCAATGAGATTGCCGTTCAAAACCAGCCGATTACGGTCTCTTGTCCTTTGTACTCCTCAAAGGCATTTCAGATTCAATTTCTTTTGTTTTTCATCTTCCTCAGACTCTAAGCTCTTCTTATTCAGTCTGACCTTTTAATGTTTATGGAGACTTCCCCTCCGGAATTTTACCAGCGAGGGCCGAGCCAGATTCTGATACGAGGGAATGAGAACTTTAACTCGACTCTCCTGAGAACGGTTGCCATTGTAGAATAAGCCGACACTAATCTCTACTCTGAAATATAAAATGTCTCTAAATGATGGCTCTAACTGATGGCTTTGTCAGAAAAAAAAAATTCCAATAGATTATATTGATTGATTTACTAGAATGTTACTTTACATATATTTTAAAACACCCCTAAGTTGAATATACATGTACTACTAAAGTTCACAAGGAGACAGATCACGATATTGAGGGAAGGTCTTGTGATCTGTGAAGATCGACTCATGAAATATACAGAGAGGGGTGGGGGTGGGGATGGCAATGCTGTCTCAACTGAGTACTTTGAGAGTTCTAAGGAACTTATAAACCCTCATTTGTGAGTTGGGAACAATTTACACAATCTCCATCGACGCTCTACCATCATACCTATGACCACTCATAACGTATACCGTTTTAAAGTGTCGGACTTCATCTGAGTTTAACGTTGCTATTCGTCATCATGGATATCAATGTCTTCTACAAACAAAAATAAGCATACGTCGAAAATTACTTCAGAAATATTACATGGTGGGAAATAGAAATAATATAATAATAACAGGTAATGATATGTGCGTCGATAATAAATGACCCCTCGCGTTCTATATATACTAGCTGACTCAGATGTACTACGAATAGGGGTGATCCATAAAGTACGGACCCACTCAGGGAAGGGGGGTGGAGGGTAAAACAGTTTGAAAATTTTGCGTATGCTCCTTCTTTGTTCCACTGCGTACATGATTGGGAGAGGGTGGGGGTGGGGGGTAAAAATAATTCAGAAACATTGCGTACATACTGGATGGGTTACCCCATAGCCACTGGCAAAAATATAAGGCAGCAGTGAAATTCGGTGGGTGGCGCCAGAGGCTTGTTGTAGTTTTCTATAGTTGACATACTATTTATTTGTTGAACGTAGGACACGCTCAGATACAGTGTACAGTTTGGGGAGAGGTTATAAGAACTTTCAACGTGGTTCACACACTAACTGTTCATTATCTGTATGCCAACTCTATTGTATTGGTCAGGTGTAGTGGGCCAGTGTGTCTTCTCTTTTTTGACCATGACCAATCACCTCAGACCGAAGTACCTCACTGACCCGCTGGCGCTAGACATATTGGACCATGCATCGGCAAGTGTAGGACTGGCTGATAGGCTTGGTACCAAGTTGTTTACAGTAAATGACCTGCAAACGCAAACATTTAAATAGTTCACTTTTGGAATTCCATCTTCATTCATCAAAGATGAACATGTAATATGTTCCTAGTTCAGGAGATCAAGTTAAAAAGGGCAAATTGCAATCTGACCGAATACCACTTCTAGGGCAAAGAAAGAACTTCTTCCCAGAGTAAATTATAGATGTCCGGCAGAGCATCTGGATCATTTTTCATTGAGTGTCATAATTTCTGTGCCCCAAGAGTGAGGAAAGAGAGATCATCAGATAAAATACAGTCAGTGTCTGGAGCCCGCCTATAACGGCTGTCTGCATTGTTTACTCCAGAGCTCGTGGTGATTACCTGGATATGGTATATTCGGGATTTAATTTACATGTTGCCGGCCCACGTACAGACCTGTTTCTGCTCCCATCCGCTCGCCTTTACAAACGTCAACAAAGAAGGCCCACGGTGATGGTCGGCTCGTCGATTAGTGCTCGAACAATGCGCCCGCTGAGTGCGCCTTGGGGAGCGCGGATCGATGTGTGTCAGACTCCCTGTCCACCGTTCAGCAGTGCCTTGACGCACCGTCGCGCGTAGGCCAGTTTCACCCACTCTATCCTGCCCTGCCTACTCTGTGTCTGCCCAGTTCCAATCTACAGGTTGGTGTCCCAACATTGACCTATGAACCTGTGACCAAACAAAACGAACAATGCGTCCACTTACGACTAATACAAGGTAATCATAAGTAAAATATCTATAGCAAGAATAAAGATATCGAAAAATATACATAGACTATATTTCCGATTGGACAAAGCAGGCAGACAACACAGGGATGCGTCCGCCCCCCCCCCCCCTCCCACTTGTTTTGTGCATTCGCTCTGGTCTTTCACACAAACGCCGATGACCATAAAATAGGGGGAAAGGAACCATATCCCCCAGCGTGCCCAATTCAGTCCTGCTCTGCACAGTGTTGCTTAACTATCCCCTTGACCTCGCCGTTCACCAACCTGCCACCTCTGTGCTGGTACCTCCTGCACCATTTTCCCTAACCCGGCGTGCTGCGATCTGTTCCACCGACCGCAACGCGATATCCCTCTTAGACGCCACGTGATCCAACGCCATGGCAACCCCACTAAACAGTGATTTGGGACTGGTCAATGTGAAAACACTTAGGTGGGAACAGTAGATGGGTGAGCATGGGGAAGAAGGGTCAATTCCCTATCCCTTCCTCCTACATTTACGTTAAAGCCGATTGACGTCGATCCCATTGGGTGGAAAGTCCAAGCCAATCATACCATGCTATCTCTCTGTTGGTTAAAGGATGTTTACATTATTTCATGGGGAATAGTTCACTAATACATAATAGTGTCAGACTATACAGTTCAACTTTTCTATCATATACCAGAGATATTACTATGTTAAGTCAGCGGTTGAACCATTGCTTATATCAGATGAAACGTTGCAGTGGATATCATCAGGATAGATCAACACTCTAAACTGGTTCAATAAGAGTATATTATTAGTCTATGCTGACTTTCAGGTTAAAGGCGAATACATAAATGGAGTCAAGAGGAGGGAACAGTTTTGCATAATCTGCCAATGTAATAATCGTCAATACGAGCCCGTGTTCTGCAACTTGGTCTACGGAGATATTGGGAACTTTGAGGCAGCAATCGGTTTGAAGGCTATTTACAAATCGGTGAATTAGATCAAAAGATTCTGAATTCTGCACTTTTACATACAAGGCCAAATCTTTCCGACTTCAGGAGGTATTACTGTGGGGGCCATCTGTTGAGAAGTATAGGAAACTGATTGTATGCTGCTGGTGTATGTCAACAGATATTAATCAGGGTAGCACACACATGTGTGCATGAAGGAAGAAAAGCTGATGATGTCGGTGGGAACGTATGATTTCCTATGTGCTAACAGTAGGTGGCGTTTTATCTCACCCCTAGTAAATCTTAACCATAGACTTGACATCGGTACTTCGTAGCCAAAGCCAATGAAGTATTGTAAAAATATACCCCGAGTGTCCTGCCATAGCGAGTTACACTAAAAACCCTTGTCGGCCAAAGATTGTGTAGTTTCATCGCCCTGCTACTCGAGTCTGGTGTACATTGTATTTATAAAAACACGTCAATACTCCCAGAACTAAAATTAAAAAACATGATTTTCGGAACTATTATATACATACCAAAGTCATATAGTCAGACTTACTATATCAATGGCATATTATCGTAAAACCGGATGAGTTTTAATCTGGGCTCCCGTATGCGACGACTGGAGTTTGGCGTAGTGATATCCGGAGCCAAAACTCCAGGAGTCGCATACGGGAGCCCAGATTAAAACGAATAAGGTTTTGATTTTATCCTACCCCCTGTGAACGATATTTTTATGTGAGGATAATAACAAAAAACACGATAAAAACTTTCTGAAGTCCTCTATATAGCTCTCCTTGCTGCTCTGAAGGCGCTTGGAACTACTTTCAGCTGCTGATCTCTGATTGGTCCATTTTTTGTACGCTCCTAGGAGCGATTTTTTATCCGTATGCGACATACGGGCGCATACGGAAAGTCAATGTTAAGCCTATGGGATTTTATATTAGGGGTAGGATAAATGTAATACATTAATTGGACTGGTCTCCTAGACACTGAATTGCGAATCAGCACATGTTAATACAGGATATATCTAATTCCATAATCTGCATTGCAAGACAATACTTACCGCTCCACGCTACTATACTGAAACCTTTGGCTAAGTGCATGCACCTATCCATTTTCCTTACTGATTACTTTTGTCCCAAAATCTGTTGACATCCAATGCCACAGGGAGGGTAACAGTATAACTTCTGACATTTTCTGTGCGCCAACAGACATTTGAACCAGTGAGGCTCGACTGTACAATCCGGGCATAGGCCCGACATCCCTGCTGAAACAGTATCCAGGTGGCAAATAGAAACCTACATCAGGGCGGAGTAACACGAACTGCGGAGATTCAGTATATTTAGGTGGAAAGACACTGGTCAATATCACTCAATAAGGGGTCACACACGGTCTGTCGGAGTGCACGTAAACACCATGCGGACAGTGACGACAACAAGCTGATGATACATATGAATACATACATACGCATATGTAAATACACTATATATCAAACTATATTACTCGTTTGTTGTGTTATTATATCCTCCTTATCAATACTTCAGGATGCCCACGCAGATTTGATTTTTAAATCCCTTGTGTTTTCCCTGTCCCCACACAAATCTGCTAGTCACCATTTTCTGAATACCTGGTTAGTTTGGTGTCGTATTTTTCGCTTTAGAATCATGTCCCAGAATCATGTCCCACTGCATTTTAAGTGGATACCTTGATAAAACCCCTGTAAATGTTTCACTGCAATTTCAGAGAGACAACCTGTGCATGTAATACACAGAGTATTTTCCCCTGAAATTTTTATAGTTTCCTTGAGTGGGGTGGGGGGGGGGGGGGGGGCATCTCTGTGCTTCTGTGATTTTCTCGAATTCCCTGTGTTATCCATGCGGGGAAAACGTTTTTGCATTTCCCCTGTTTCTCCCTTGCTGTGGGCACCTTAATAATACTTATCCCAGTAGACCTTATACCGGTTTATTTGTATGTACGTGTATGGATCTAAACTGATGTCATTTTTTGCAGGTAGAAGCAGTAATTGAATCTTACCATAGTATATTCTAAAGAAAAGAAGATTTGAATTACTTGTGATGTGTGTACTGTGTCACAAGGTCACTGTGATCACTTTTACCATAAGAGAATATTTTCCAATAGTATTTCATGTCACGATTATACATGTTTCGTAGATTTAATATTATAGGAAAAGATCCCTATGCAAATGTTCTTCTCTCTTAGCACATCGAATCTAGTAATAAGAAGCTCCTCTATCCGAACGTCTCTCCTAATACAAGACATCTTCCACTGATGGGCTCGTGATTAGTGCCTACATGTCAAGACTGGAGATATATCATAGGCATACACACCAATACTGTCCAGTTAGCTCGCTCACCTAATACTAGTAGGTATCAACATTATCTGCCACTATGTGCGTAGAGATTATCCACACACCATAATGCAGGATATAATATATAATTAAGATATCGCGAGATACTTATATTAAGTTTTCTGTTTTTGAGTGTGGGTCACGATCAGATACGCTGCCTATGTTAGGGAGAGATTAAAGAAACATTTGGTGTGCTGCAGAGCCTATCCCTTGACTATCTGGCTGCCAACTCCGTGATATCGTTGAGGGGCGGTGTCTTAGTATCATAGATGAGTGTCCACCTGACCATGGCCAATCACTAACGACCGAACTATCTCATTTACCCACTGGCTAGTGGGCTGGTTGTCAAGTGGATTACAGTAAATGAACCAAAGATTGGATTAAAAATAAACCGTTCAATTGTCTTTTGGAGAAAAAAGAATCCACGCTCAGTCACTAATGGTGAACATTCCATTTGTTCCTATTCTTTAAGACCTTATGCATCATGGCATTATATACATGCAATATGTAAGGCTAACGCTTAATTATGTCAGGACCAGTCTCTAGAGCATATTCACGTTACAAATCCCCTAAATCTTATGACAGTAATCCATGTATAAATCCCTATCTTCAAACCATAGAGGGAATTAAAATCAAATTTGAGAATCTAGTTGGTACATCAAAGTATATAAACATGTGATTAAGATATTTACCGATTGCAGATGGGAATAGAGTAAAGGAAGTAAATCTCTAGTAGCCTAAATCTAACTCATATACACATAGGTCCATCAGTCAGTTCCTCGATTTGGTTCAACCAGGAACCTATCGATCTATCAAGCCATCAATCCTTGGATTAATCAGCCGGTCAGCGAGGCTGCCCATCTGAACAAAGACCGATCACGGAATCAGCACACTGCAATTTCTTCAAGAACTACACTGGCCTCACACCAGCATAATCTGACAGATACAGTGCCCAACAGAAGGTAAGCACAGCTGCTTACATCAGCCGAGTGTACTGCCATAGTCAGTTTTTAGTAACAAATGACTTTGAAGAAAACGAAATTATATTTTCTGTCTAAACAAATGATAGAATTTTATGTATAATTTTATTGTAGTGCATTTTTAATTACTAATTTCGACCAGGTAAGATTGCGAGGTTAAAGTTAGTTGAAAGGCTGATGTTCAAATATCCCTCCAGACCCTCTTACTGTATTATTGTATTATCCCCTATAATCATTATATATTTATGGAGTTACCTCCATAGAATGGATATTATGCCATATTTCTATGCTATAAATGGGGAAATATTGCTAGTCGACATAAGGATCAGAGGGGATTTGAATTGATGGGACACTGGCCTTTGAGAACCAACGGCGTTCTATGTAGTATCGCATCAGTGTTTAATATTGGATGAGCCTTGAAACAGAATATAAAAGCAATTGTCCCCTTATCATAGATACGCATTCATCCCTCAAAAGAACACTTAAACAGAGTGTTTTGTATCCCAACATATACCGCAAGGGTCACGCTTACAGTACCTTTGGCTTATTAATAAAACGCACTACTTTCAATGTATCTTTCTATTTCCTTCTTTTTATGAAAAATATGCACATGTGCTATGCTGCCTGCTCTGGCCGGTACCCCCCTTCTTTGCCTTTCCCTCTTATTGTTGTCATATTTTTGGCCATCCACCGCACCCTACCGAGTGTCCTGGGCCTGAAACATAACCCGGGCAAAACCAATCTAGCGGATATATGGACAGCCATGTTTCTCGGAGAGCTTTAATGCCAGCGGGAAGGAATGGACATAATTCTTGACAGCAGGCAGTGGTTCACTGACACTACCCCCTGATACCATCACTGTAAGCAAGGGATCTATTTATAGTGTGATCTAAGTGCATGGGTTATGTTGTGAAAGAGGAGTCTCAGGGGCAAGTAGCAAATTGTGACTATCTATCAGTCAGCCTAAGGAGTCAACTCGTACACAGGTCAGGAGAGACCGGATGCTTTTTCCTTCGCATTTTGTGGTACATTTGTGTGTTGTTGTGTGTTGCTAATCAGCAACAATCTTTATATTCAAGGTAGATTGGTTTGGTTTGCTTGTTTATCGAATCTATGAGATGAATTTAAGTAGAAATTCACCCCCTACACATTTACCAATCTGATAGTTCGTTTGTTTGTTTGTTTATGTAGTTTTACGTCTCGGTAGGCGAGTTATGTCCTTTCGAGACTGACTCATTGATAGATCTTTTGCTTCCCACACCACATATACATGGTATGAGAAGAACTGGTCTTTGAAATAGCAGGAAGTCTAGCACTGCTGGAGATGAGTGTGAAATGTCGCTGCACTGGGACTCGAACCCACAACGTTAGGATTAGTCAAGTAGCTTAACCACTGAGCTAATTTCCCTGTCCCATTCAAAGTAGAATGTCAGGTGAAGAGAATTTCACAGTTTCATCGTATTGCTATAATATAATGAAAAATGAAGTGGCTGAACAGGTTCTAACTCTCTCAGATGTTTAAAAATCTTTATTCCTATGCCGGTCAGCAGGGGAGAGAGCTAGGCTGACACCTGTCAATTTGACAGTTATCCAGTCGTACAATGTGTATGTATCTAATGTGACAACTAGTGCAATGGAACTATGCTATCCCCAATCTGTTATGCCCCTAAGAGGGAGGCTGATTGGACAACAATGGAGAAGACCAATTATTTGGTTACGGGCAATTCAGTTCTGGTTCTCTAAAACACGAGCTGGGGAACAAAAAGACCACGCCAACAAGAACACACAGCATTACACGGCGTCACACCGCACGTGATGAGACCCAAAACCTGTTCGAAACCACTAACCAACAGAGACCCGTCTCTTTCGTAATATAGGAACCCTGAAAGACTCACTCTGAAAACGGCAAAAACATATGCACAACATCTGTTGCAAAAAGGTGGGACGAAACAGGAAAACCTAAGGAACACCACAGAGGCAGGGAATGATAAAGTCATCGCCTTCACTAGGTATATTTCGTATACACTGTGATTTTCAAACAGAGAATTAGCCAAGTCTATGAATGCTGATTTCAATGAATCAGGACTTTTAGCCTAACTCAGGCTGTCATAAATACAAAAAAGTTGAGACCCATAACTCTATCAGGATATTTAGCCCTAGCAACATCCATGTACTACCTGTATGTGTAATTATCAGAGAGAGTAAAACCTCCATTATATTAATATTATCGGGTTAAAAGGGTATTATCCCTCATTTTATTTTACCTGTCCTGTTTCAGTCCAAATCTAAATCTCGAGCAGAGAATTAACCAATTTTGTGAATGCTGATTTAATGAATCAGGAATTTTAGCCTAACTTGGGCTGTCATGAATTCAAGCAAGTTGAGACCCATATTTCTAGCAGGATATTTAGACATAGCCCCAACCATTCATTACCTCTGTGTGTAATTATCAGAGGGCTGAAAACCTCAACTAAATTAATAGTATCAGATTAAAAGGGTATAATCCCTCATTTAATTTATTAACACTACTTATCCTGTATTAGCCCACATATGGCTGCCATTTGATATGTGGTTACGTATGAACCACAAACTTAGATAACAGGTCCGTGGTGAAACAAATATACCATCGGGAATAAATGCGATGAGTACGGCTGGGAACCCACCAACGCCGATACACGCCGATATACCCTCCGTTCACACCAATACAACTCACCGAAACGTAGCCTACCGGGAGATCCATATCGTAGCATACCAGTGTGTATCAGTGCGCGTCATAACGTGTTGGGAGGGTGCAAGAAAAAGTATGAAATGATCAATTTGAGACCTTTATCTATAATCAAATTTCACCATATTTGCAGGGTGGCATTATCATTATATATTATAGGTATTTTTAAAATCTAATATTTTGTTGTTGATTATTTCATTTGTTTTCCTGTTCAAATATGTCGCCGATACACACCAATATGCAATAAAAGGCTACGACAATCGATATTGTAATAGAACTTCTACAATGTTGGTTTTCTAAGTGCTGATTCCACTGACACACAAAATATAGCGAGATTGGTCACAATTTGGTTGTCTTGCTAAATCGGGCTAGGTTTGAATAATCGCATGCCTATTTGTTGCGATGTCTCTTGAGTTGTCACGGTGGTGGAGCATCAAAACATACACACGAGATCGCGCAGCTACGTTTTGCGACAACAGAGATACGGCATATTGCGACATTCTAAGATATTACAAGATATACCAAGATATATCACGACAAATCTATTGTGTTGGTGGAATTAGCCCTTTAATGGGAGTAGACCCTTGCATATCTGTGTGTATCCATAGTGTTATCGTGGAAACCAGACCAACTGCCCTAATATGCGCTATGATTTCACTGTTATTCCGATTTTGTATCGGGAGGTCAATACCAGTGTGTATTGGGAGCCCAGTGGACAGCCCCCCTAAATGCTCCAATATTGTCAAGACCAATTGTCACGACACATATAGATAGAGGTGATCTCAACCAAAAATACATTTTCATAAACAAAATCCAGTTTGGATCAGTTTCAATACTAGAGTACATCGGAATTAAATGAATAACCATAGGTTACTGTTTACAAAAAGGTATCTAGTAGACTCTTTTCCTTGATATAAAGAAAATTCCCACTCCATAATTTAAGAAGGGGCCACTTTTCAAGCTTTGGCTATGAGCCACACAGGAATCATATAGCCAGTAATGGAGCAGTGGGATTTCCCCAGGAGTTCTTCCTCGTTCCAAGTCTTATCAACCCACCCAACCCCTCCATGAGGTCACAGTCGCTGACTTAAGCCTTTAAGACAGCGACCCGACCATTGTGCCCGATCACACCTTTGCCCGACGAATCCCTCGGGTTGGGCAGAATCGGGTCGCTGTACGCACTTCACAGACCCGATTTTAATCGGGTCGGGCATTACTTGCCTTGGGGTAATGACCGACTCTGCCCGACCATAATCCTGTCGCTGTACGCACATCACCGACTGTTCCCGATTCTGAGCAGCTGTCTGACTAGCGATGCTACCTTTCCCCGATTTACAAATGTCTTATACCGATTTGTAGGGGAGACAGAGGCGATGATGGATCTGAAAACCATTTCCCGATATCTTAATTGGATCGGAAGTTATTAAACTTTGAATTATATTCTATGAATCCACACCAGTGGCCCGTGGCTCCTGGCGGCTCGGCTCCTGGCGGCTCACTTTGATCTCTCTCGGGTCGCTGTACAAGGCCATAAAGTGAAGAGGTGTGATCGGCAAGCGTCGTTGAGGGTATAAGCGACATTCCTGTTCCCGATTATAATCGGTGATCGGATCGGTGAAAATCTGTGAAAAATGTCGCTGTCTTATGGGCTTTACGTCGACAACATTTCCAAGGGATGTAACACGTGCAATGACCTATGTTCTAGGTGAAACAACATATTCAATTCTAGGGTACTCAACATGAAATCTGACTCGCACAGATACAACAATTGTATACATGGGTTATAGAAGATCTTAGTAGAAACCGAACGAGAGTTAATAATGTTAGTGTTTAATTCACAACGGGCAGGTCGCGTTCCTGCGTGAGGCGTTAGCCAATCGCAGAGAGTAGCCAACCTGATTGGAGTGCGATGAACACTAACACTACAAAGTCGAGTTCAGTTTAGTATCTATCCTATCCCATCTCCACGACTTTAGAATGATAATAAACCGTTTTAGTTCCCCCTTGTTAATCGAGCGAGTGAAATTTGCAGCTGCCGCATCGCCAAGTAAGCCCATAAGTTATCACATTTCTTAGTTACCCTCATGCAGTAAATAACACTTAATTGTATGCTCGCCTGAATATAGTAACCCAATGGCGGTTTTTTATTAGCCACAGACCACTCTAAAATCATCACGTCGTATCAAATAATATTCCAAATATGAGTTATCATAGGAAAGACATAATAGCCGGCGACCTTCTCAAGCACCACTTCCTGCAAAGGATACTTTTTTTCTCTTTCCTGCTCGGATAATACAGCTTCCTATATTACCTGAATAGTGATTTGTAGGCGCTATAGGTTTAGAGTGGAGACTGCGTATCAGGTAGATGATAAATATGTATACACATATATTTCTCTGTAGCTCTCTTATAGAACAAACTAGGTTATAGACTTCAAATTGGAGTTCTGCCTCCTGCCCCCTCTAATAATATGGGACTGGAGTGGTAGAAATTGTATACTGGGAATAACTACTTCCACTACTCTGTCGTGGATGTTATTGTTGGCAAAATACAGTATGTTAGACCGGCTTATGTTGTGACTTTTGCCTTGACTTGATGGTAAAGCAGGACTAGGTTTGTTGAGTACACATTGTACATTATGGTTTGCTACGACCAAGTCGTCTCCTGCAGGCGTTGAACAACAGAATCATGTCGCTTTTTACAACACAACACCTCATACACAGCACTAAAACCATGACGGGATTTATAAGCCTGGGGCTGTAAACCCGTTGTCAACAGAATCCTTAGAGGTACAAGGTGTTCAACGAGTTTCAGGATATCCTATTCAATGTACGGTTTGTGCAAAACGAGTCTGTTACATCTATGATAATATTCTAAATAAAATAGGTTTTCATCCCTTGAATAAAGCCTTAAATACAGTAGACTGGACTCCGGTCCAAACATCCATACTCCAGGTTATAATCAAGCTATAACTTGAGGCCATTAGTAACCGGTGACCCAACGAGGCAATTACATGTTATTATCTTTCAGTCTAGTAAAGGAACATTTTAGATTGCTGAGTTCCAGTGCCTTTTATTCTACAGTGCAGTTGTAGTAGGTACCGTTTGTAATGGTTCAATATGTATTGTTGGACATATTACATATTGCGCAGCCACCAGCAAGCATGTTTATTCAAATTGAAATAATTAGAAACATCTCAATATAATAACACGCACTATAACCGTGCTTTTGAGTCACTTCATAAAGTATAACCATTAATGAGAATTGAATGTATTCCGAGTTCACTATTAATCTCTGAAAACTTCATTTCCGCACGCGTTGATCCCTCTGAGCCTATCCTGCACACCAGTGTTTGTACACAAACACAAATATCTCAAATGTTTGCAAACAAAGTAAGATGTTATAATACCTTATATCTAAGTTGTGACTATGACATCCCACCTCATTCACAACGACCAACCGATAACAGATGTACATGTTGATTCCCAGATGATAAAAAAAATTACCTGTAAGAGTCGACAATGTCTTTGCTGCCTAGTAGTTCTTTTCGAGTCGACAACTCAACTCATGGGTAAGGTCCAACTCCGTTACTTGTCCTATATGAGCTGCAAGTCACGTGTATACATAGACCTCCCCCAATACACCCCCCCCCCACCCTCCCTCAACCATAACACATGAGTTCATGTACAAACGCACATAACGACACCGACGTTAGACTTTGGGCGGTGCGTTCAGATCAGGGTAATCACCTTAGATTTGGCGGTGGGCGCACTCATACGGGAGGACACAGGTTCTTACTTGGCACATCAAGGCCGGTGTACCCCTGGATTAAGTGGTACCTATTAGTGCCCATACAGCGGACGGTTTGTAACCACTGCCTCATCCAAGGCCAACAGCCGCCACGCCAGGGGCGCTGGTGGTGCAAGGCGGGGGGCAGGGATAGTGCAAAGCTCGAGGTAAATTGAGCTGCAAACTAACATGATTTAGGTGCTTGCACCTTACGGTTACATCACAAAGCAAATGTGTTAATATCAAGTGCAGGCGGGGAACTGGCAGTGTACGGTAGTGGTGGGCAGCGATTAACTTGATTCGGGGAACAGGTCCTATTATGATTTGGGCTTGATCTCAACCACAGGTCGCTGCACGAGTTAACAGGTGAAGTAAGCATATATACCGATACTACGGGGACCCTGGAGGGACCTGCAGTGGAGATGGTCATGTTGGGACAGTGCCCATCTCAGCTGGAGGTGGAAGAAACTAGGAAGTGAGAGAGGAGATGGGAGGGGGTTGAGTAGGCTTGGTTGTGGTGTATAAGAGAGTCGGGAGTGGGGAGGGTTTACTAGATCTGGATCCCACATGGTGGTGGGGGTTATTGTGCCGGACGCTACTTGGCCACTTGTGGAGGTGACCCACTCAACGCCTGCCCCCCAAGCAACAAGTGTTCTATCCTTCTGCTGCCTGCGAGCATCCCTTTCTATCCTCCTACCATAAAAAACCTGCCATCAGACCGCTCCATTAGTCCACCTGCCACCCACCTGTTAACAGCACTCTGCTCTTCACTAAAAGCCTTCTTCCACCCTATCGACTGCCACCCACTGCCGTGTGGGTTAACATAACTAGCCGTTCACCCTCCTTGACCCCACTACCTGCTACCACAACCTCTGTCTAAACCTGACAAGACGAAACTGGACTGCTCCTTGAAAAAAAGGCAATTCTGTGTGGTACCTGGACAGATGGGACAACACTGGTCATTCTGCCTTCAGTTTTCTGAATCTAATGAGACTAGATAAGACGAAGATGTGAAACCAAGAACATGAGGATTTTTGTGATTCCTGTGTAGTGTTAAGTTTAGTCTATACTATAGCTTAGCTTTTACTCATCTGAACTGTTACACTCCATGTACAGACGGTAGCAGGTCATCATCGTTGTTTATTTCTGCTAACCCATTGTTACAAACTGTGATAAATTGGTAACTCAATTCCTGAGAAAGATACTCTACTGATACCGGTTTATGTGATAGACTCAATATTGCTCCAAATGTGCGGATATTGCCAATAGTTTGATGACTGAACTGTATGTCAATACATGTACTTTTTTTCTCATACTTGTAGTAAAAAGCTAGCTATCTGTACGCTTACAGCCCGATCAGAACGTATTGCTCGAAGCTTGGTTTTGCTGGTGTTGACGGAATATTTACTTTGTCATTGCCAGAATAAAGAATTTTGAACAAAAAAAATCCAGAAAAACTGGACGAACCAGTTTGAAAATCGCGTACATGTTCATAAATCCTAACCATAAATAAAGAAAATTCAGATCCCAGCCACAAAACCACGACCAAAATAGGTTCAGTGGATAAAGAATGGTTTGTTTCTAAGCTCACTTCTTGACCTCCGTGAGATCTCTATGGCACTCTGCCATCCTGTTCACATAACCCGACGCGATTAATACAGACGATGCCGGTAGCTGGAATTGTGCCCCAAGACTGCTCCCAAGATTACATACGAGGGCCTGTTGGTGATGCTTACATTCATGGAGACGATGCCACATTCGTCATTCGTAATGACATCATTTATTCATTGAAGCCCCCCCCCCCCCCCCAACTCGTCGTTTTAAATTATCGTGCTTCCATCTCCTTGTATTTTTTGTATTATATATTCAATGGATTAACATTTGTTGTCTTTCGAATATTTTTTATTGATCAGCTTTTATTACAATCATAATAATTAACAGGTTTTAATTTAAATATGATATCCTTAGAACTATGATAAACATGTGTGTTGTAACTGATAATTAGTCTTTACGATTATATGTTTGTTTATTTGAGGTATAACGTAACAGGAGACCTGAGGGTATATAGGGACCATCAAATGACAATTACAATTTTCAGTATGTAAAGCAGTCAACCTTTCTTAAGATTCATCGGAATTGCTTTTCAATTAATGAATTAGTGGATAATAAATGCTGTATGCTTTCACAAACAATTATGTTCTATTAGATAACATTTGTATTATATTTCGGACTCAATAAGATCATGGTACAAGTCTCAACTAACATGAAATTATAGAAATTAAAGAATCCGCTTATTCATCTGACTTTGAAGTATTGTCTATTAATAATACAGTTTTAAATATTGTATTCTTTCCGTCATTACCCCTACACATTCTCCCTCCATAGTGTCATCAGGCAATATTAAGAGAGCAGCAAACCTTATGACAACAACCCAATCTCCTTTTCCTGTTTTACACGTTTCCCTAACACCTCCTCCCATTCTTCCAGCTCCAATCTGCCGACCACAAGGGTACTACAAGAAAAGATCACAGCATGGCACTTTTCATTAGGCACGTCACAAGTCCTTCCCTTTTAAAACTAGATAGTGTCCGCCGGGAAAATGGCAACCTGAGCAGCGGGTCGGAATGCACGACCTTTGAAAGACCAAAGGCGGCACGTTGACCACTATGCTACCGCCAATGGCTGAACTACGTGCTTCTCATAGAAGGTTAACCCTGCGCCATTCAAGGTGCGTACCATGGGTCAGGGAGGGGTATATCTGGTCATGTACACTGGTCTGAAGACTAGACTCTACCAGTTATTAATACACACACGACTCTGGTTAAAAGGAGGAAGTCTATTTACTCTGGAAATATCGAACTGATCAATGATGCAACTGATTATTACAAGAAGAAGAAATATATGAGTTTTGTGTCTGATATGTGGGTTCGATGTTAACCTCATCAGGTAGTATTTTGTTTGTTGTTTTGATTTAACGTCCAGCTAACTATTGCAGGTTCTCACCAGGCTTTCTCAAGGTTGTTTTACACCACAAGGGTGGTGATCGAATCTATGTAATGAATTTAGGTAGAAACCTCACCCCTACACATTTACCAAGGTGAGAGTTCTCTTACTTCCCACACCACATAGACATGGTATGAGAAAGATTGGCCTTTGATATAGCAGTAAATCTACTACTGCTGGGAGTGAAGGAGAAAAGTGGCTGCAGTGGGACTCGAATCAACAAAGTCTGGGATCATGGACTGCAGCTAAATTTGGTAATTTAGCAGTTGGCATGTTGATATGACACAAGGTATTGTTTTTTATTCTGAAAATGAATTTCAATAAAAACTGGCATCCCTGGGCGTATTCAACTCCACTTATCTTTTATTAAAAGATAAGTGTAGTTGAATACGCCTTCCAAAAGCCAGGATCATATCTGCTGAAAGTCTGCGCATGTTGAAATGGTTATTGATAAGAAACTCACCTATCTCGTGTTGTACGTGTCCTTTGGAGTTAGTGGCATAAACATTACGTCATCGATATATTACTTCACACATTCACTAATCCAGAACCCTCTTTAAATGCTTAGGTAGAACTTGCTAGCTTGCTGGAGAGTTGCAGCTAGACATCATAAGTTTAGGAAACTGAAAAGTGGTTTAATAATAAATAATGTAAATGATATTTTTTCATCATCCTTAAAGGTCCGTCGAAGTATGGCGAATCTTAATTCAATGAATCTTTTTGACCTGTAGGTATACATCTTACAAATTTATTACCCACCCAATACGGAGTCATCATACTAAGCCTATGGAGCCTCCAGCTCTCTACTGAGTAGAATACGGAAGGCCGTATTCTTATAGGGCAATGCGGCTTTTTCGGGCACCTGACGGGCATTATAGGAACTACTTTATACAAACAATGCACGGCGCTTGCGTCGAATTTTGGATTATTTATAAGATTCCCCCCCCCCCTAATAATTAGTTGAATGGTGAGTAATAAATACAACATTGCCATGATTTCGATTTGTGTGGCCGTATTCTCCTTGTGGTTGACGCTACGCAATACTCGGAGTTATACTATGCGTCAACTACGTGTAGAATTCGCCCATTCAGATGTTAATCAAGGTAATATCGTGTATATGGCCTGTAGGTATACATCTTATCATGTAATCGAGACACTATGGCATGAAAATCCTTTTACAAATGTTAGATATTTATCTTCTATAAAAGCGATGAGTAACGCCCCCAACTCTCAAGGACATCGAACGAGATAGATCAATATAGATTTCTGTATTCAAAAGGCCTAAGTTTCATGAAAGGCAAGTATAAAGAGCCCTTCAAACTTCAATATCATAGTTAAACATGTAGTCAGAAGTTTTGAATAGATGTAGCTTTCTCAGTGTCAGTGACTTGTTTTTGATCTAGAGAGGTATAAGCTTACCCAGTGGAAGAACTGCCCTTGTGGCAGAACTGGTGTCACTTTTGCCCAAAGGGAAAAAAGAGAAGAGAGAATTTTGACCTGACTGGTACTGGATCCTACTCCAGTTTTTATTCAAACCGGGAGGGGGGGGGGGGGGAGGTTAAAGAGGGAGTCATTCAGAAGGTATCTGGAGGTTTTTGAGCTGTCAGTACGAAAGCCTCGATGGTGGCGCCTGGTGTCAACCACGGGAACTGATATGTACTATGTTAGAAAAAACTGAATGTAGACCGTTTTTAAGGTCGAGCAGTAATACCAGTATTGTAGAAAAAAACAAAAAAAACACACGACTGTGCTTTTCCAGTATAAATTTTAAGAAATTAAAAAATCCATTTTGAAATGATCCATTTTTGAAACATTCGCTACAGATAAGTTTCTTACATATTACACAACTCCTCCACGGTTAACTAGAATCCTGACAAGAGGCGTTTCATTATAACAACACTGTACTTTATCCCAGCAGTGCCATCTTGTGGAAAACAACAGCCTTGCACTCACCGTTCACACTCTAAGCATGTGGTCACATAGCCATGCGGCTAGACTGACTCAGCAACGGCCTAAATAAAGTGCTGATTCCACCGACACACAAGATATAGTCGGATTGGTTACAATTTGGTTGTCTTCCTAAATCAGGCAAGATATATCCCGACAAATCCATCGTGTTGGTGGAATCAGCCCCTAAGGCAGGTGCCATAGGCCACGCTGAATAATAAAACAACAAATCGTAGTCACACTCACTGCCGTAACTTTAACATTAGGTATTCTCAGTCCAGAACTAATTGATGATATCTATAACATTTTAAATAGTTCTAGCCTCTACTAGAGAGTTCATCTTTTTTAGTGTAACATCCTATTTGTTCAATTAGACTTGCTTTGTTTTACTTGACCAGCATGTATATCCTGTTGGAATAACAGGCTATGCTGCCTGATCACTCCTCTTCTCATTTATATCTCATTGAAAATCTTACCCTACCTATGGAAGTCAAGAATTTCTCTCTTGTCAATTTTATGCGCAATGTTGTTGTATTCTTCAGGAATTTCTCACTGCCCTTCTTTGTGGCTTGACAATGTAGCATGAGTTGTTTTACACTTAAGGAAGTGTTGCATGTCTTGCACACAGGCACTAATTTACCTCTCAGCCTGAGGAGGTGCTCATGCACCAGTTTGGTGTGACCATTCTACAGATGGGTGAAATGTACCTGTTACATTTTTGACAGGTTCTCTTTCCTAGTTTGTTATCTCTGGTCTGGTTCCAGAGTTTCTGCCAAGTCTTTAGAATGTGCTCCTTGGTCATTGGTTTTGGGTCTGTGTGTAGCACTATAGGGGCTTCAACTGTTAAGTCTAATGTTCTTTTTGGCTGTGTGGTCTGCAGCCTCATTTCCCTTGATTACCTATGACTTGGGAGCCAGCAGATGGCTACTTTTTTGCCATGTTCTTTCTTCAATCCTGCTTGATGTCTTTAAAGACAGCATTATTTGGATCATGCTGCCCAATGGCTCGTATGCAAGATTTAGAAGAGAAGACTGGGGATCTCTTGTGTTTTGACACATTCATCCAAGCCAAGGCATGCAATATTGCATTGGCCTCAGCATTGATGATATGGCTTTTGTCATGGAGGGCCTTCTTCAGGTTTAAGCAGCTACTAATACAGTAAAAGTAGTAAATGATATATGTTATCGTTAACAAATTGTACTATGTATTGTCTTATAACACAATATACTATAGCCTATAGGTTGGCAATGCCTAGGTACCCCCTCTCATTGAATAAAAGACTGTTGATTGCAATATAAACTGAAGCCATATTTGTTCAAATGATATTGTAATCAGTGAAGAGCATCCTAACCCCATGACTTAGATTATGATAGGTTTCTAGTCTTATGACTATAGTCAGAGTGGTCCGACCCTATGTTTACACTAGATCTAGTACTAGTAGTACCCAGACGCCCAGTACTAGTAGTACTAGTAGGCTACCGGGTACTCGGTTGTGAACCATAACTATATGACTACAGTAGTACAGGAATAAGTAACACAACTACTAAGAGGGCGAGACTAGTTCTAGCTAGTCAATTATATAAAATCGTGTAAATTGAATTCCACATTTAACTAATATTAATGGTATATGTCATATTATGTGTTCCTGGTATGTTCAAACTTCAATGTCATTGTCATTTGCAACTGCTGTTTACAACATGTGAATGACTTAAGTGTTATCAGTCTCCAAACTAGTCTCATGTTGAGAATAATGATACCTATACATCGGGCAAGTGTGTACAATCTATACGACAAGCAGGTTAATTTTACACCAGAGAGTCAGATAGTTCTAGTACAAGGTCAACTAATGTATTTAGGTGGCAACACAACAACAGATACTGAACAGTGACTGAACTCTTCTGCTAGCTCACGAGTTATTTTGACCCTCGAAACAGCAAGGATATGTCTTACTATCATCACTGAACCTTGTTATATAGTTTGACTCACTCGGAACTAACTATACTTACATTATAAGTTTGACTTATGGTTGCATTCACGATAACCTACCTGAGAACGGAGAAGTTTCGACGGAGAACAGCTCTGCCAAAAATAAACACACTAGTGTGTGGAGGCCGCCATCTTGAATCTCGTCGAGTTCTCGTGACGCAGCGCGAGGCTGCGGGATTCAGGCCTCAAATCAACATTGCATACATATAGGAATACATTTTCATTTCAAAATGTCATCCCAAACAACTACTGCAAAATTTAGCGATCTATACGACTTAAAAGAGGAACTTGGCAAGTAAGTAGCACTTGAATAATTGCTCTATCTATTCGTTCACTCGGTGCAGCTCTTGGATCTTTGATTTAGGAAATATTTGCAGGCGAATGTTGGCTTCTCAGCGCTCCGACATTTTCTACGCCAACACCGCCTCCCGATCCCAGACAGATCTTGTGATGCTGAGTGCAATTCTTCAAGCACTCGTTTGGCTTGTGCGTTTATTAGATTAAAGTTCGTTATGGTAATAACATGTATGCTATAGATGTGTTCTATTCGTCATATAATGTGGCCAGGTAGGAAATTACCGGCACGGAGTTTCCAAAATGGAGGTGTTTAGAGGAGAGCCTGGGTAGCAAGCTGTCATCTGCACCTCTCGGCTTCGTCGGTGGTACGATGCTGATGCTTTCACTTCTTCTATTTATAGGGGCGCGTTTTCAATCGTTCGCCGATGTGTGCAGAAGTCAACGGGATTGGAATTCGCTGCCAAAATTATCAACACCAAAAAGTTATCCGCCAGAGGTATGGAAAGATGTAGATCCGGCGTTTTATTTTGAGTCCCCTCACCAATCAAGGTGCGGCAATAGCAGGCGGGTTAGCGTGTAGCGGGGGGAATCGCCACACTTCGCGCTGAGCCTGGGCCTCCGCCGTAAGCGGCGGCGGCTGCTGCTGCTGCAACCGCCACCGCTGCTGTTAGTATTGCTGCAGCTGTTACTGCTGCATGTAGCCTAGCCTAGAACCTGACCTTGGCTGTGACTGTAGAGTAGAGTAGATCTATCCATAACTTGGTTGTAACAACGCATAGAAACAGCCTAACAGACACTCTTCTCTGGGTCTAATACCAGAGGAAATAAGGGGCAACGCCCCCTCTACCCTATTTGTTTTACTGGTTGGGCAAAAAGTCATGTTGAATAATGCAGTAGCAATGGCAGAGTTAATTGAAATACTTATAAAATGTATAGATTAAAGGTGGAAACGAAATTGAACACACACACAAAAACAAACAACAAAAACAGCATCTAGGCTACTATCGTTTCCTGTTCTGTGGCATTCAGAACGTGGATGACGTATTTCTCTGTGGTTCAACAGGTATTTCTCTATGCCTATTCGTCTACATTCAAATACATATTTACATTCCCTCTTTATCAACAGAGTCAATCTTATGATACTAATCTTAACAACCTTTACGGGGTATCTAAGTTTGCTTGTGAGTTGTCACAGGCATATTCTGCAGGGAGTAGGCTTAAGTTATAAATATAACCCAGCTGCCCCTGAGAGTAAATAGATCTGTAATGAACGTCACTCTCTCCCACCTGACTGTATATAGCAGCTAGTGGCAATGCACACACTATGAATGTTTATGTGTTTGACCAAACAATGTCAATTCTTGCTTCCAATTCTTATATTCCATCATCTTATTGTGTGACATCTTATTGTGTTCGAAATCGGATATCCCTAAAGGAAGCGGCTTAGTTTTTTGGTGTGTTTTTTTTTATATGAAAGGCCATTTTAAGATTCAAAATATCTACTCTATAATAATGTGGCCAACCTGAGGTGTTGATAGATACTGTCTGAATTACGACCTGTTGACATATTTTCACAAATCTTTTGAAAGAAGGGATCATTTTCCCTAGTCACGAGTGGAAAGTCTTCATTCCATTACCTCTATAAATTCCTTTCACAATTTTATCCATTGCCTGTACGGGTTTCGAATATGGGAGTGAGTAGAAACATTGGAATTTATGATGAATATGATCTATGTATACAGATTTTGGCATTAGATTAATATGGTTCCGTTGTGTACTCGTAGTCATTGGATGTTTCGTTAGTGGGCTGTCTGTGCCATTCCAGACCTTCCAGGATAGAATTAGGTTAGATGTTCTTTTGTATGTCTCGCTGACAGTTGGCATCCCCGACGAACACCCACACCAGGCACTTAAGATAAAATAATGATCTGATGTACACTTGAGTTGTGCGGATGTCAGCCACCCACGTGTCCTCCATTTGCACGTCAGGGAAATAGGCCCACTTTTGTCCCCTGGGCGCCGTGCCATGGTGTAGACCTAACACCAACACAAATACTTGAATAGTTCCGTGAAGTTACGAGTATATTCAGCGAACCGGAGATTTATAAAGCTATTAGGGAGAAATAGTGGCTTTACTGGAATAAGAACTATGTTTTCCTTTGACCTAGTTCTATTGACATGGTAGCTGTAAATCAGTCCTGTAAATAAAATACGTGATAAGAATAGGAATAAAGAATATTACATCTGAGGGAGTATGAAGTCCGGCCGTATCGAATATGCCTTTACGTAGGGTATTTTGTACAATTAACGTACCGTAGATAAGCATTAAACATAAGTTCCTAAAAACAAGAAAAATAGATCCTGGCACCATTGCAGTATTACTGATAAAGGTTAGGTTGAAGATACTAGTGTATACATGGAGGAATGGGCTGAGTATCTAGCGGAGTCTCTATGAACATAGGGTGTAACTGATAGGAAGGAAAATAGAGTGGGCAGCGTGGTGAAAGGCTCTCTGCCAAATCTGTGATGTAATTTGGAAAAAAGGCCGCAAACCCCTTCAGTTTTGTAGTCTTTCCCTAAAAGGAAGCCTGCTATCCACACTGACCCCCTGTTCTATACACCGATGTTTTTTCAAACTAGTGTTTTTGTCATAGGCTGCTCTGCAACCGAGAATTTTCCGTTGTGTCGGGGTCAGGATGTTGAGCAGTAATGGTGGCGGTTGAGTTTGAACATGGAATACCCTCCCATGTCACCACCGCCTACAGGTCCTGAGTGCTGACCTATAGGCGTCATGGCCTTGTATCAAGCATGGGTGTAGGCGTTAGATATATCAAGTACCTGCTTCCTTATAGCCTCTGGTCCCTTGCAGAAAATGACAAAATACCTATACACATACCTTTTACTCTCAGATAAACAACCAGCCTCCTGTAGGTTAGGTACTGTGCCCTTCGTCCACAAGCCGTTATTGATAAATGGTATTTTCCTGGCCATAACGGTATCAAAGAACTACAACTCATTAAGCACAACTCCCATGTTATGATGTGACACTGCGTGGACAGTGTACGGTGTTTTGACCTGTATCAACTTAAGTCTAGAGTATCATTAACTATGTGGGTATTGATGGAAGTGCATGATATGAAAAGTATATCACATGTTTTGATACCTTAAGACCTAAAAACCACAATATACATAATTGTTTTGTTTGTATTAACTTCTGATACCATTGAATTTTCAAATTATTATATTTGACTGCAAAACATGTGTAGCAAGTGTTTGCTCTGGTGGCCAGTGAAATACAGTCTCGTAGCAGTATCTATTTTACATAGTAATTTGGTATGCCTACTTGCTACACAATGACTTTTGGACATACTGACAGACTTGACACTCTTTTATTGTGGCAATTTTGTATGTGATTCAAAAATTATTCGGGTTCTATATCAGGTTAGATGATACATGTCATGTGGTACACTACCATGTGCCATTCGAAAGTGGAAGAAGGTGTGGTAATATTCTTATTTCTGTCACATACTGTAGAAAATGTGCTTCCTTTTGTGAAAAAAATTAAAGGGTTTATGCGTTATTTAGATTTTTCCAAAATTCTTTAGAATTGCGGTTTCTTAGAATGTTTGATGAGCTTCAGCACTCAGAAATTTTGCTCCCTACAGGCTGACCACTGTGAGGCACCACCGTCCAATCTGATAACTGGAAGTCTTGGTTGTGTTTCTTGGTCGTATAGTACTTTGATAGCATACACGGCCGACAGTCAGCTTGCAAAATGTAAACAAACCGTTATAATTTCAACAAAGCCGTAAACATCGATAGAATATAAACAAAATGTGGAATCAAAATGAAATATGAATATTTGAAGGTGATGTGTAAATAATTTTAACAAATATAAATAGGTCCGAAAATAGAACCCGTAAAATCAACTACCTGGAACTTTGCTGTAGAGACATTCACTGCACCGCTCTAGCTTGTTGTCCGCAAATATTTAGTAGGTTACTCCAGTAAGGCAGTGTGATAACAATGAGCTGGTTATGGACATGTCTGATAGCGAACCATCGGCACTAGCTAAATACGGCTCACTCTCCCAGCATATGCTTTGGTTCCTTCTGTACGTAAAGTGACACTAGGAATATGCTTGAATATATATCAAACATACCATTTGTATGCTGCATAGACCCTCTTCACACTGGCGCCATCTTGTAATGGTCGACATGTAGATCACACCAGAACGAGGCGATAGGCTCTGGCATGTAGCACTCACACTCCAGAAGGCGCCTAATATCACTATGATAATGAAAATATAAATCGCTGCCAATGCTCCCCAGTTGTTTGATAATTATCATCATTACCATTTATATAAATTCCTGTGTTATAAAGCTACAATTCACGGTCAAAGTGGTCACATGCAATTGAACGAGGAAAAGCTCGATCTTATTCGTAGAAAATGGAATGATTATTTGTGAAGTGTAAACATAGCTTTATTGACCTCGCCCTGTGGGACCTTATTTACGAGTTCTCACCTCTTCAGCTTTCCACACTTATTACCCCAAGTGGCGACCCCTTTCATTATACTCTTCTCACATAAACAACGTCACTCTTTAGCCTTCTGTCTTAAAATGTGGACCGGTCTGAAACGGTATAAAAACATGTCTCAAGCACTGGCCCACGGCATTCAGTAGATATCATGCTGGCGACTTATCGGCGGTAAAAATGGTGTGCAAGTGGATGATGTATGAAAGTGGAGATGATTCATGATGCTTGTGCCCACGCTAGTTCGCCGAGATGTGTCGGGGCTGCCTGTGGCGCCCCACGCCCGTCTGAAACACGGTCACCCGGGGACTTGACCATGCTTTGAGACAAGTACCTCGCCTCCCCCACCTCACTCTCACTGTATGTGTGTACGTAAAATGTTATAGACTAACATTTCAGGGGAGGTCCTACTCGTCCCACTGAGACATGTTTCAGAGGTTGGGTGTTTCCAAGTTTCCATTCCTATTTCATTGACACTAATTGCTAAAGATTGAGGGTAATACTCAATAACTAAAATATGACAATATATGCTTTTTCTGTAACTAAACATAGGATGCCTAAAGAGACCGAATCGGATGAAACCTTGCTTTTCCCACCCAAAATATAGCATTGCCTACGGTTTGTCATCACGAGTCGATCGATAGCAGGAAACTGCTAAGCAAAAGTGGTTCTAAACTTGACAGGAAGGGTTATTATCGAGGTAGCATCGTTTGCAATAAGAAGGTCTTTGCCACGTACTCTGAAATCGACTTAATTGTATATTGCATGGGAAGTAGGGGAATCGGATATCATAAATGTAAATACCTCGCTACCCTGAAAAAGACAAGAGTCATAAAAAATATCATGGAAATAGAAAAAAATAAATAAAATACGTACTTCCATATTTCTTCCCTATCCTGTGTTCTCCGCACCTTTCACAACTTTCCTTTATACAAGTAATTCATTACCTAGGAATTATGTATAATGGTCATATGTTCACACCCGAGAACAAGAGGTGAATGACATGTAATCTCATCGTTATTTATCAGAAGTCAATAGTCTATGGCGAATATTACTGTTCAATAAAGAGTAGGCTGGCTTATAATATTCTGTAGGTGTGTGCTGATTGTCGAAATTTACACTAAGAATATTCAAGCCGTAGCTAAAAATAGAAATAGTCTTTCACAAAAATTGCCTACTTCTTTCTTTTCTTAAAATGTATTTTCCTATTATCGAGCAAAACTTTAATTGAGTACAGCGTATTTTCAGTGTACATTCGATCTGTAGAAAACTCTATACATCGCATCAGTGTAATGTAACATTTGATTTGAATACCTCTTTTTAGGAGAACACCTTCGGTCTTGGTCCATTTTCTTTTTATCTACTAAAAATTTGGTGTGCTTTACAAATTTATAAGCTGGCTTATCTGGGGCCTAATATGTGAGTCCATGACCACCGCATTTTTGTCAGTATGAAATCATTTGACAATTATTTTCACCTTGTTATCAGCACTCATCATGAAGATATATGATAAACATAATTCGTTCATACAATTAACCTTCCTAAACATCGACCTTATTTCATGTCGTGCAATGATACATCTTTAAAACCATTACTGTTTTTATTTTGTTTTGAATTTACAACACTTACATATTTAATCGCAACAGACGCTATTATGAAATTCATAAAGCTGTCATCCCCTATGGTGTTATTGAACGGTCGCCCAGCAACCATAGACATCTTATAATCAATATTATCATGCCATGACTGAGGCTCAAGCCCGGTCTCTTCTCTCCCTTTACTCTGTATGGGTGATTCTTGTATTATGAAGCATTTTCCAAGCAGATACCAGGACATTCAATGTATATTAGATATCCATAGATCATAGGAGGATGGTAAGCGAGGGTGTTCTCTATTAGTGAGTTATAACCCCTACAAAGACAGGTTCTCAAGCCATGGGGCAGATATCTGATGGTGTGGTTCTACAAACGATATGGGAGCGCACAAGGTCAGGGTGAAAATCAGGGATGCAATCCAGTATGTATGGACAATATGTCTGTAATTTTAAAAATATAGAGGCAATACTGGAGCACCGTATCCAAATTTGACCTATATTTTCCTGTACCAATGCGGAGTTTTATTTGCAAGTGCATGCTTAAAAGATTGTTGTATACAGACCTATTATGTTTCGCCCGACTATTCATGGTTCATTATGGTCTGTCCTATGAGAATTAAAATTTCATTGAGATATCTTACCTGAGGCGTCCCCTATCAAACCTCTGTTTCTCGGTCACAGATGGTGGTTTTAGATGTTTAATGAAATTATGGTTCATCTGGATACTGTTTAGGACTAAAAGATAGTCGACTAGTTCTGTATCTCTTGAATTAGAATTATTATATTGATACTTACTCTAAAATCTGAATTAAAATGACACGACTGATACTTTCTGTATCTTTTCTTTATGGGTGATCGTACGAATGATAAAAGTAAAACGACATTTTTGTTTTGTTTTACTGACGGAATTCCTTCCTAGATCGGAAAGACGTCTAGGTTTTCATAAGATGTTGAGAGTTCAGGGCTTTAATTAAGCTCATTGCAGCTGTTTTTGATAAAATATGAGAGCATGTTGAGTACGGCATATTTCCTGGCCGTGAATCCAGAGGCTCAGTCGGTGCAAACCTGACAGAGTAACTTAGCCTGGTACCTAGCAGGGATGTACAGGTCAACCCACACACTGCCATCACACGACGACACAAGACGACGAAAGGGAGGAGGCCCAGATTGGAACGGAGGGGGCCTAATTCAAGGCCTACCTCCTCCTCGCCTCTTCAACATGTCGCTTACTCATATCCAAACGCGTCACTCTGCCTCTGGGCCAAGGTCCTGTTTTGTTTGGAACTTTTTCCTCGGGCATACATTCCTTGTAATTCTTTAGCATCAGAATAAAGGCGATGTTTCGAGATTAAAACAAGTATTTGCGTGGGCCACAGATTCCCCACCCAAAATCCCATCTCTGAGCTTGACACGACAGCCACACAAACACACAGACTCTATATTTATTTTATTGTCATCCACTACTTTAGATTAAAACGAGAGACAAATCCGGAAACTTTTGACTTTGCGGGTTGTTTACATTGTCGAGATGTCTCATATGTCACACAAGAGAATATCCATTGACTAAATAAACAGTGCCCATGCGAGAATGAAGGATGAATAGGTGGTTTCCCTATCCAGTGTAAACGAAATACAATATATAATTTATGAAAAAATATACATATAAAAAACTGGATGCAGTATAACGACGTTGGAATGTTTTCTTCCTCTTCAACGTATTCGACTTGCACTTCCCTTACATCCCTTATTTATTAGCGGGAGCTTCTGTATATTTATAAAACTGGAAAGCAAAGCCACTGATGGTTGGTTCTCGTAGCGATCTAATGAAGCAGGAAATTAGAATTTGGTCAACTATATATTTATTAAATACCATACGCTAAAGTGCACGTTTCATAATCTCCAGTATGCCAGCACATATAGCCATCCAGTAACTGAAACAGGCCCTTGGAGCAATCTATAAACCACACTATTCCGCTATAATATATTGAATATGAATAAATACAAAGGTATTTAATGCGACGTGATACTTTGATAACTAATCTGCGCACGTAAACATTTTCCCATAGTTATGGCAGTTGATAAACCCTCACACGTGAGCCACATTTAAAAAAAAAAAAAATAAGACAATTAGTAGAAACTGAACGAGAGTGAGTAGTGTTTGTGTCACGACGGGCAGGTCGCGTTACTGCACAAAGCGTTAGCAGAGCGCAGTAAGTAGCCAACATGACCGGAGTGCGATAAACACTAACACTACTAACTCAAGTTCAGTTTAATATTTATCCTACCCCATCTCCACGATTAATCGAGCCAAATATTGAGGTATTTAACGTGGGGCATTCACCTGATACAGTTCAAAGGGCTCAAATATGCCAAACATTCGATAACAACAAGTTCACTCGCATTTTGCAGTGCGAAGTAAGGCCATAGGTTGTCAACAATTAATAGATGGCATAATAGTGTGACGTCGCTCTCATACTGGCCACTGATTGGTCAATTTCTTGATTGTCCTCGTGTAATAACACTTATTGCACGCTCGCCCGAATACAGTGACCCAATGTTGAACCCATGGCGTTTCTTATTAGGAGTAGGATAAATTACCTGACTTTCATAATTGCAATGTCATATGTACGTCTTAGAAAGTGATCTCGAGAACACCATAGAAGTGAAGTAACAATCTAAATATATAAACTCTTTTTACAGAGAGGATTCTACGGCTCGCCACACACGAGTGGATTTTACTGCACAAGTGTCTAGATATTTTCGGAAGAGTAATGCACTCACTTTAATTCAGAAATTAGCATATAAACATGTTCTACTCTAGAATCAAATCGATTAGCAGCTTCCATTTTAAGATACAGTGGTTTCTCTATTGAATTGGTGCAAACAGGATGTTTAGTATTGTGAAGTATCAGACTAATATCTGTGTGTTTATCCTATGACGTGTACTGTGGCAGTGCTATTCAGAGCGTGGTCTTGTGACTTATCACCCATAGCTACATTTTCCTTGCTGTTGTTGTTGTCTTTTTTTGTTGGGGGGGGGGGGGGGGGGGAGGGGCGGAACTAGGTCTCATAAACAATATAAGGTAAAGTACTCTTAATAGAAGAAACACTGCCAAAATACGCTTTTTTCGTCGAGATGTGATGATGGGTTATTGTCGAGTTTTATGATTATGATAAATAACGCATAATGATTACTAAGGGAGCAGTGGGTCAAATATTACCATTCTCTATAAAGCCTCGGGTACCTAATATTGGTCTGCCTGCAGCTAGGAGGTGTAGGATTTAACCCAACACTGCAGGTTTATACAATACTGTAAAAAAGAGAAGTAGATGTTTGTGGCGAATGATCAGGTACCTGGAGCATTTGAAGGGCCTTGGGATTGAAATAATATGTATAGTTAATATGATATATTTATCCCATACTTGGCTACTTTTTCGCCATTCACTTAACATAGCAAAAATCCAACACTGCCCTGGGAATAACGCATCACAAAAACATAGATTAACTTAAAGATTTATTGAAGACAATTCCATAAATATATCAATTTTCCTTATCTGATATTCTAATACATTTGTGCTAAGGAATGTGTATGTTTCTTAGAAATAATGCAAAATACATTGATGACGACCGAGTGGCAACAGTTTCCAAGATGGCGGTTGGAGTTGACGTCTTTTGCCTTTGCAATTGAATGGGATCGGAATGGGATAGATGTGACACTACCAGACCGCTGTTCCGTTATAATCTACATATTAAGAAATTATTATGTTGGCTTAAATTTAATAGTGTTTTCAAACCTCACTAAAATAGTACGCCGAATATAGGAAGCAGATTTATTCAAACCAATGTCGTTTTTGTTGATTTATTCAGAAGATATTAATATAGTAGTGGTTAATTCAGTATAACTAACAGATTAGTCGAACTAGTCAGTGTCTGTATTACTCAATTAATCAGAGGAATAGAGACCGAAAGCCCATTAAATACGTGATCTTTTATACTTGTGTATCATTGATAATTTTTCTAGCAGTGTCCTGAGTTTTAAAATGTTTACATTTATTTTCCAGATCACCAGAAACTTGAAAGAGAAGCACGGATTTGCAGGTTGTTAAAACATCCTAACATAGGTAAGTGTCGTTTCCAACTCCGGCAACTCCTTTTGACGACAGAACAAAGATTTTTAATTCATTTAAATTTCAGTTTAGGTTTCCAGAATCTCAAGAGTCCTATTGCTTTCATTGGACATAAGTAGACCAGTAGTCCGTGTAAAACTACTGAGATTGGAATAAGATTGCAGTCCATGTCAACAAAGCCTAGGGAAACCAAGCAAAACATGGAGAAGAAAATCTTGACATAATTAAGGTTAATTGAACACCCAAAGCATGATCCTGAAAGTGCAAGCAGACCATTCAATCAGATGAGGGATTATCTCTGGGGATTATTGTTGGATCACTGCTCCTCCGTCAGCCCTCATACCAGTTGGTTCTACCATTTGAGTTGTGGTATTACAGAGCAGTTATCTGATGACACAGAGTGAGTGCTACCCTTGGACTCCAGTCGTCACTGCACGCGGTGTGTGGTTGGCATGCCCACAGCAGGGCACTACAGTTAAACACAATCCGGTGCGGACTGATACGAATGCCAAACCGAACTTGGTGGTGGTGCCGCCTCTTTATGGAAGACATCGCCATATTAGCTCTGAAGTTAATCCTATTAATTAGATAAATCCTATTTCTCGTCATTACATTCAAGCATATGCATGACGTGATTATGTCGATGATACATTCTTATAAGATTAGATTGTGCTTCCTTGCACTTTGTTAAAAGAAAAAATCCGGTGAAATAACTGGCAAAATCGGGTCTCGAGTCTCTGACCATCATTATTGGTCTGTGTTTAATTAGCTAAACACTGATGAACAGGACGGCCGCCTGTCTCCGGTGATCTCCGAATACCCACAAGTGAGAACTGAGTGACGCCCGAGTGTTGGCGGAGGTGTGTAGTCAGGTCAGTTTAATGGGCATATTTTTCTACTTTTTACAGGGGGTATGGGGGAGGATGGAGAAGGGGGCGAGGGGGTCAGCCTCCCACCCCGACTTGCCCCACTTCGTTCTCCGACAAAGGCTACCTTTTCTTACTAGCAGCCGACGGCGCCGTTTAAGACGACGGGTCGCCCGGCTTCAACGCCCTGTTGACCCTCAAATTCTGCTGACTCAGTCTAAAGTGAATGGCTGGCGGATTCTAACCTGTTGCGCCCGCCCCTCCCGCCTGCCCTTATTACTCGCCCTTCTTGACCGCCCTTTTTGCCTGTCATAACTGTTCGCCCTTCTTGTCTGCCCGTCATGCCTGCTCTTATTACACAGCCTCTCTGTCCCCCTTCTTATTCTTATTGCCTGCCCTCTTTTCCTGCTCCTCCCTACAAGCCCTTTTCGTCCGCCATCTGCCTGGTCTTCATGCCTGTCCCTCCTACCCGCCCCTCTGCTTGCCCTTCCTTCCCAGACCCACTTCTACAGCTCCCCCTAGCAGAGAATGCCGCACATCATCGCCCCTCTCTCCGTTCTCCTCCCCTTCCTCAACCCTTCTCCACGCCCCGGGCTTCCCGTTTCATGAGTTCTAGGTGGCTTTCCCTGTGTGATCTGATAACGCCGATAAAAGGGCATTGCACTGGAGGTCCCTGATATAGCCTTGAGCCTGCCCTGTCAGCCTGCCCTGTCGACCTTCCCCTCTGCAACCCTCCCTCCCTGCCAGTCGCCACGGCATTGCACTGGTACTCTGCGTTGTACGCGCATCCCCACCACGGCTAGGATTGCTGCAGCAGGCACCGCTAGTACCATCTCTGCTTCGAGGCTGGATGGTGAATAACCTTGTCCGCCGGAACCACCGGTGCCCTACATCATCGGGTCGTATAGAGGCATGGCTGGCACATCCCGTCCCAACCCAAGGTGCCTCTTAAAAACACACCAGGGGGAGTATGACAGAAACCGAACCCACTAAGGAAAGATTTTTCATACACATAGCCCTCCAACACAATGCATAGGCCTGAACTCAGATTGGAAAGGGTTTTGATATGTATATGATTAGTAGGAACATTTTCGACACATGTCCGTTGATACAAGTCGTCAAACTTTTACAGAACAAAATTGTAAATTTCTCCCGCAATGTTAGGGACCTTGCTCTATGCTGTATGTTTGACGGAGCTCGTCAGTTTCGAGCAATTCTTGAGATAAATTTTATTGTCATGCCAACTGTTTCACATTTCCTCCGTGGCCTAGAACAGAAATAGTTACGCCACGGATGGTAAGAGACCAGAGAGAGGTCAGTGACCCGTGACCAGAACAATCCACACGGGGCATGTGCCAACCTGATCCAGTACGAATACCATCAGTTATCACTGAATGAAAAGTATAGTGTACATTTACCATACAGCCACTACATTCTGACATCCCACCTCGTCCCACTTACTACGCATAACTCGCCCTTCCACTCAGGTTTCATTTCAATCAGGCCAACAGAAGGTTTAATGCTCTTGGCTGCTTTTGTGGTCCAAGAGTTGACAAGGGAGTCCTAAAAGGGTGTGTGCACTCAGCGTGACCTTGTTTCGTATGATAGACGACCAGTTTTTGATACGGGACGAAGTAGCGGAGTTGAGTACAGAACAAGGGCATTGTAGGATGGGCTGCGTGTTTAAACCATAGACCCTGTGATATAGTTTACCCACATACATGTACTCTGTTTGTGCAAGAACTATTGTATTGAAGCACAATTTATGTCATTTTAGATGAATATGGAGACAGCAGGGATGTCTGTACTACCAGTTACAAATATAGAATATCCAACACCTGTTTTTACCGGAAATGCCATTCAAATTTATAATTGAAACATACGTGTCTGAGGCTTTCATATATTTGGGATGGGAACGCATACACTATTTAGAACGCGGAATAATTGTTTGTATAATAAAAGGGTGATATTTAAGTGTTGATTTAACCTAGGTTTTGTGTTGTTATGGTCAGTGTAATTCTATTACTTCTCATGGTGTGTGGTCGCCAAAAGTAACTTGGTAGAGCATAGATAGGATATCGATACGAGAGCCCTAAAGAACGAACCACCGAACATTTGTGTGTCATGTATGTAACAACGCAATGAAGCTGATAGTGTAGACGGTCATGCATGTACATTGTTGGTATTAGATATCACCAAGCGGACAAAAGAAGCCATTAGTATTCATAATCATCTGACAATGTCGGGCCGATACCCCTGTCCTGGCGGTGAGTCTGCACAAATAGAACCTCAATCTACAGACCTTATATGCATCGATTCTCACACACTGTACTCTACAGGTTCCGAGCAAGAGTTCCAAATGGCCCTGCGCGTTTTCCCGGGTTTCTATCCGGAGCTCTACTTTAGCTACCCACTCCACACTGTGGTCCTTTCCTTGCTATGCCACTTCCGGCAGCTTAATTCGCCCCACTGGCCGAGCACTTCCGGCTGCTTTGTTACAGGTGTAGGTCGTTTCCAGGGGCCTGGTAGGCAGGCGACTGGCGTCGGTCACGTGCGTGCGTGTGAGCGCGGCGCATGGCGAAGCTAGACCGGGCGGGCAGCCCTTTCTCGCGAGATGGGTGTTGTTCTGAAACCTAGAACGAGGCATGCATGGTGAAACAACAGCGCTAACAGTGTGACCATTGTAGCAGAGGCTTCATCGACCGAGACGCCAATATTGGGAGACCACACCCAATGCATTCTCCTAGGAGGCTAGCAACCTTATAGTCTATTAGGGGCATTGTCATATTATCATTGCATTTATTATTTCTTTTATCTTAAACACATGCCTATTCAAAGATAATGCTCTGAACGGGCTCTTTGGTTCTAGCTGAAATACTGCGCCTGGCCTGCAAATCGATGATATTTGGTTGGTTTTGGGTGGATCTTTGTGATTACACTCCACCACCAGCATTACGTTACCGCGTAGTCCAAGCACCAACTCACTCTATCATATGTATCGCCCTTGAAAGCAAGGACAGCCAGTAGGATTTATTGATAGCTGCAGGCCATTTCAACCCAACTTGTATTAAGAACAAACAGGTGGGCAGCGCAGAAGGGAAACTCGATGAATCCCATTAGCCTATCATCATGTAATTCAGAAATCACGTCCTCAACGCGCCTATCGTTTGCACTTTTGTAAATACATGTAGTATTACCCTTCCTATGAATGTGGCTATACTTTTGCTTATTTTCAACAGCTATACCAAATTCAAGATCCCAGATTTCACAAAGCGATAAAAGCAATGACTTCGGCATTGACTGCGATTTTATTGGTGATTTGGGGACTAGAATTCATGGTTTAGTAAGTATATGGGCCATCCGGCAGTTAGGCTCTAGACCAAGTTCCTTATCACTACTTAATCAGGGAAAATGCAAATAATTGTATCTCAGGTAAATATCTAATCAATTTACCAGTTATTTCTGTGCAATAGCTTTCCTCCGAGTGACAGACACGCTCATTTTTTTTCACTTGGTGCATTCGGTAGCAGGGTATCATTAAGTTTTATTACTAAGCAGCCCCTCCCTCCACGGCACACATGCACACAAACATTGCTCCTGTCCAGGCATGTGCCCACAATACGTACGCCTCCATGTGCCCTCAAGCTGAACTGTGTGCATCACAGCGGGCGGCGTAGTGTGCAGCAGGCCAGGTGTACTCAGGGAGAGGTGAGACAGGTATGTGACTAGTGGCATCTCCTGACAGCCGCCTTCCCAGGGAGGTGTAAGGTTAAGGGGGGGGGGGGGTCGGGAGGGAGGGAGGGGGTTACAGAGTGCTTACGTGTGCGTTCTCAGTAGTTTAGGCGTTCCCACGATAAGTACATGTTGGCTGGCTTCTCAAAGAACGGTCACATGTCACGATGTCGATGACAAATCCACAACATACTTCAAGTAGATCATTTCCATAGACCTTCTAAACGATATTGTGCTGTGCTACTAATTTCCATTCGAAAATAAAAAGACAAGACAGTCCCCAGAAAGTCTTATGCAGTTGGCTGCTTGCAGACATTTGACCAGAGACTTGTGATATGGTTTAAATTCCAGCCAAGCTGTACATTATCTGGTACTAACGAGAGAAAAAATGATGACATATTAACGGTTTACAGATTGCTTACAGATTAGAGTGTATTGACAATATTTTTCAGCAGTTTATATATATATGTATCCACAGGAAATCAAATATTTTCCATCGTGAACGTTTCCAGTTTACACCGCTGCATTTATTTTTAGGACAGTGCTCGCTGTGTATATAGAATATTAACAAAGATAGTTGTCCTTATTGTGGTGCTGGTGAGGTGTAGCTCAGTGATAGCTTGCATGCCTCTCATGCGCGAGAAACACGTTCATGGCTACGTTATCCAGCAGTGTTACATTTCCTGTCACCACCATATAAATGCCTGATTCCACCAGGCCGACGTGGTTCACATACAAGTTGGACATATCACGAGCATCTTCCATGCATGTTTGCTTGCACAAACTTACTCGTTCTACCAGAAACAAAGCAAACCACTCGGATTATCGCTTCCTTGCTGACATCGCGCGCCTTGTTTACCCTCAATACTGAATAGCGCAAGTCACAGGAGAGCAAACACGAAAAAATATAGAATAAATGGAGGCGTCCAGTTATCGAATCAAGTGTCAGTAGACTATCAGATAATCGAAAGAGATCGTGTTTTTGAGGGAATAGATGTTGCACCATAATTAATTTAAAAAGGAATGGCACTGCTACTTATATTTTATCATAATACGATTTCTGTTCAAATGAAGAGCATGCGAACGGTCGACGGCACGAAACCCATTTGCATAGCTTTTGTAGGGTGGATACCCAAGAAGGATTCGGGAAAGTACCATGCATGTGCGGGCCATGTGTCCGCCGTCAGCCGTCGACGGGCTAGCGCAATTCCACCGACCAATATATCCCGGGCAGGCCAGCGTCGAGTTCCCGACAACAAAATTGAGCAAACGTCATGTTCTCTTGTCATCGGCCTGGTGGAATCATTCATAATTGAGTCGATATAAGTGTGATATAACCCCGGCAGTTCCTGTTGTATGAGAATACCCATCTTGTCGAGGAGGCTCCAGTGGCTGTGCCTCACATCAGGCAGGCCTCCACTTTGCTCAGCCAGATCTAAGGCAACTTCCACTGCAGATTCGATGCTAATAGTTCCATAATGGCCGGAATTAATCAATGAGACCAGCAAGAACCAATTTGCCCGCTGCATAATCTGCCCTTTGTCTTAGCGCCGAGCTCTGAAAACCCAGATCTGCGATGTTGTCTGAAGCATTACTCCAATTATTTGCCGTGCATATTTGGTTTGTGATAAAAATGCAAACAGTTGTTGGACGTGTGTGCCATTTCAAAGGCTGCAATTAGCGCCCCAGTCCGATAAGGAATCTGTCAGACAAGCTAGGGCCACAAGATACGCATATTACCTTGTCGCCTGTTCGATTCAGTCCTGCGTATTATAATGTCAAATAAGTTCCAGAATCACTTATAACGCTTGTTTTACGACAATAATGAACAAATCAGACACATCAATAGATGTCCGTATACATATCAGCAACACTCTTATGTGCAAATGTTTAGCTCTGATGTATGCTAAAAGTCAGCATTAGTATCATCGAACTATCTCTGAAAACGTGGCTAGGGTTATCACTCTACGAGCTACCGCATCAAAGTGACGGAGCAGTCGTTATTTATAGTCAGACCACTCGCTACCAAGGCGACGTTGACAACAGAACATAGCGGATGGTTACGCCAGTTGTTGACAGTGTGACATCACGGTTCCAGGGGGGTGTTTTCCCAGCAGGTTTTGACACGCAGTAATAGTATCATCGAACTAGTCCAAAATCTCTTCTTGTGTAAATTCCCTCGAATATATTCTTCATTCAAAAAAACATGATACATATATAAACTTGGTCAGGGTAGAGGGATTGTTACGCAGTGCCTTGGGGGCTGTATCCAGCGAAAAGACCAAGTAATGATTCAATCCGAGTCCTCTTACCTAGATTATTGAATACAGAACTGTACTTCATTACATTGAATATACATATTTCTAAGTCACGAACATGTCGATGGAATGACAGGCTCACCGAAATCCACAGGACAACGTAAAATTGATTAACACAGAGTGCCATAGGAAGGGCTCTCATTGGATGAGAATACTTCCCTGGGAATCTTTTATTTTGTGTTCTTTGGCACTCTCACAGCAGGTTGTTTGTTTTACCAAAGGCAAAGCTGCTTACATACAGATCATAAATACCTACGCTTGGTTTTTCCAACATGAATTTCATCATTGTCTCAGAGCAACGTAAGTTATAAATACGACATAGGGAACATCACTTTCGGCAACAAGTATATACTAATTTGCAAGTATTGGTAGTGGGAGAGGGTGACGTACATAGGTTGCTTGTCAGCGAGGTTAAGCACAAATGCCCTAGATTGAGCAGAGACATAGGTGAAAAGGCAAAGGTGTGACTTCTGCAGTGTAATTCTGCAGCATAATCATATGAATCAAGTGTAGTATGTAAACAAGTGTTTCGGTTTAAGAGAGATATTCCAGCAATCCTATGCAAACTCGATATACGTTTTCATGATTATCAAACATTCTTTTGATATAATTAGATTGTCCTAACCTTAATTGAAATGGGCAACTAGAAACAAAAATACCTGAAAATGACTGACATTAGAAGCTTATGACAGAAGCACATCATCTCCGTTACCTGTTGATACAGGTGTCAGATAGGCATACTCGTGGCTTATGTAGGCCTACCCTGCTATCCTTTGATTCTTGAAATCCAAAATACAAGATGATATACCTATAATAGAAATAAAAATTGAGCAAGTTGCATATTCCATTTCCCCCCACTAATTTTCTCTCTGTAAAGCTCAGAATATTTCAGAATTCTGAGATGAATGATTAATACTTATCTGCAACTCATACTGATACCGTCAAATCTCAGGTGTGTCTTTAAATAGGTCCTCGTGAACTTATCGAGAAAAATCACCCTGTCTGATAAGGTCGGAAACCTTTACCCTCATTAACATCGATAACCAGAGTCCAAATATTCTTAGACAGAAGATAAGGGAAACATTTGAAATGGCTGTCCTTATCACTTGAGACATGCTCCCCCCCCCCCCCCCCCCCCACCACCACCACCACCGGGCGTTGTGACACGCTTATAAATATGCAAGAATTAAGATGAGACTCGAGAATCTTCTCGCTCTCTAAATCAGAATATATTCTCTTCTGACGCCGAAACCCAGACGCGAGCTGAAATGCGCGTGGCATATTACCGAATTCCGAAACGTACGGATCATGTAGGATGCCTTAAAACTCTTCTTTTCAGCAGAAATATGAATTTGGGAATAATAAAGACGACCACTTTCTTGAGAATTCGTTCAGGTTAATTTCAAGATCCCGGACCTAGGCTTGGGGGAGGGGGGGGGGGGTGATCTCTGGTAGTTGCAATCTGTTATTAGAGTACAGCTATGGCTTTAATGTCGAGATACGAGGCGGGCAAATTTGTTCTCTATTTGAAGATGGAAACGGGTAAGATGTAGGTCTCTTTCGCCCTGAATTGATGGAAAATCAACAGATATTTCGGACTGCCATGAAATAATCAACGCATGATAAAAAAGGTTTGCGTTCTCTTCATTAGGTTTGCTCTTTTTGGTGTCGCTAGTTAAATTTAGTGCCCGTGGATGTCAAGATAAGCCGATATTCCATGTGAATGTCCACTGGATTAATTACCATTGTTCTTGGAAAGAATATAACATTTAAGTGACTAATTATGGTATAAATATCTAAATTTCTGTCTTGTCACAGTGTACATGATTTATCATATCCCTGATTTATGACCATGCACACATACCAGTTGTGCTAGACAAACAGGTATATAAATCTCCACACCTGGTCCGCGAGTTAAACTTTGATGTTGCAACCACACCTGGCCGTGTCATGGAATGACCTGGAGACCTGTCTACTTAATATAAGATATTTTGTCGCTCAAGGACTGGGACATTAAGAGTTTTCATTCAGTAAACATTTCTAGCAGGCCTTATGACCTTTCTCTAGCATCTAAGGGTTTTACTCGATATCTATTGCCTGCTCCAACCTGCACTATTAGGCACTGATGAAGGGTTCGAACCTGCTGTGGAATGGTTTGTGTCAGTAGGAATTGGACCATCAGTTTCTGTCACAACGATCCAAGACGACGTTGCCAGTAGTAGTTAGTGTTACATTGGGGTCTCCCCATGCGCAATATTTTAATGCTTCAGATATTATTCAAGTTTGATATTACAAGATTACTATATAACTAAATTGAATCCAATATCTTTCTATATTTAGCCAAAAGGGCATTAAGGCCCCAAGGTCCCCCGACGTGTATATTAGCAATTAGCGATAAGGAAGTTACAATGCATCACTACAATTGATATTTTATCAGTTTTCATCAACGATAATGCTATAGAAATTGTAAATACGGATGACATCAAAAAGATGCAGTCATGCGTCAACGTTCACTTGCGAGTAGTATATGATATGAGGCCTTTTAGTAGGGGTTTCTGGAACCATAGGATTCTGCAGAGCTATTTTGGGGCGTGGAACCTTATTTCAATAACTGTATCCTGTTCATTATGTTAAATATGCGACTCCATGCTAATTAATAATATATGCAAGATTGACGTATCTCATATTTGTAGGTAGTCGAATTTCCTGTCTCAATTGTATTTTATGAGACCATATTCGGGGATGATTTTAAGTAGCCCTATAATTACATGTATCTTCCGTGTGGTGTATACCGGATTGTTTTTCAGGGTATGTTCACGTGCACTTTCAAATTGTACTATTGGACCCACACATAAAGTAACCTTTAAGCCATAGGCGTGTACTTTCATGTAATAGGATAAATAGCTATTATTGGTATATCTGTATAGACACAAAATATATGCTTGTGGGATGGATACTTCTGTAAATAACAAAGGCGTGTACCCACCGCGATTTATACTGAATTAGGTAAAGATGCATAAACATGGGATGCATCATATGGCTAGTATAGGCAAGTGCATATCGATAAATGTGTTGTTTCAAATACAGACATCTATATAAAGAAAAGGGACGAACATAAGATAAAGGGATACATTATACACCAGTTAAGGTTGCTACATGATAAAATAGCGTCTAATACAATAAGATTGTTTGCATACTTAGATTCATATATATATTTATTACAGGACGTTTGATACTCTACATATAACCTTGTATATAGGAACATAATATTATGATACTCCAAAGAATTACAGATAGGGAGTGTGTATGGACATACCGGGCAGATATGTTGTATGCTTGGGGGAACATACGGAAAAATAGCGCATACGGAAAAAACTAGTGCATAGCTAAAAGGAACTGATGTTGACATGTCACTTGCCCAGAAAAGGTGGATAATGAATACAATATACATGTAGACTGGTTTCAGACACAAGGGGGTCGTATGTTCCTCAGAGTTGATTCTATGCAATATCCTTGAATACGCCCGGATATTACTGCGTGTCAACTCCGCGAAGCATACGGCCGCTTACATCTGAAATCAGTCAATATTGTGTATGTATTCAGTGGGGCGTATACTACTGTAAATGTAGGTGTTTATACACAGCTACATATATACTTTTGGTAGAGCTTTACCCACACTACCACCTACGATGCTGTAGGCAGTACTGCAGAGAAAGAAGTATTCATGCACCCCTCCCCCCACGTCTCGCGTAGCTCAAATGGCCGCTCAGTAAAGCTCATCAGGCCAGGTCTAATTGTACGGCGCTAATCCGGGCGCCCGGAGGAGCTGGCTGTGTTTGATCAGCACCGGGACGAGCAGCTCTAAATAAGGAGCAGCACGGCGGCACGGAGAGCTCAGATCACCGGAGCTTAACCTGTAATGAGTGGACGATAGCAGTGCCCTGAGCAGCTCTCCAATAGCTCACCACTAGCTCACTACCTCCAGTGTACTGACGCCCGGTCCGCCGGTAGTGAACATTCTCTATCTGTTGTTCGATCCCGAGCCACAGCTCATCATTAGGGAGCAGACATGAAAATCAATCTTGAGAATTTTCCCCGCTGAGCCACAAGTTAGACTTATTTGTTATGATAAAGACAATTCTCTGATACGTAATGATGCGATTAAGTATCAGTAATTATGCTATCGAATTTCATTCACCTACGTTTTAGACAGTGGAAATGTAAATCATGATATATCTGAGAACCGCTCATTTTTCGAAACAGTTATTTGGAACCGGTCAACGATCATTTCCTGTGCTGGCTATGAAGCCTTGATAATTCATGGTAGTAAGGCTGTCTTTATAACTGGTCATGGTCATCAGTTGTGCATATAGACATGATTAATAATCGATAGCCTTGGCTGATTAATTGTAGCTATTAATTGTAGCTTTTGCCTAATAGGATAAACACAATTATAGATTTTTAGGCCAGATCTGATTTATATGGACAAGGAGGCTGGGTTAAGTAAAATCATGATCAATAGATATGTTAGTGTACGGGTCATGTTGACTACGGACAAGTTGAGTTAATTGAATTTTCTGAGTATCACACACTTAAGAATGTTTAAGGAGTGATACGCCTACAGAATACTTGTATAGCGAAGTCTTACCACATGCGGTGTTTTGAGAGGACCACGCCCTGCTGAATCCGAAGCAGAGAAAGGCTTCATTTGAAACTACATGGAGATAATATGTGTGCTACACTGAACACAACAGGGACCTGTTTCACTAGTTATTTCGGTTTGACCTGTAGGTCAAGACCGAAATATATTAGGGGAGACGGGGAACGGTTTTTGCGGCTTACATTATAATACATTGCAGTAATATATTCTGAATAATTGACCCTCGAAACCTTCGATACCGGGTCCGCACTCGGCGACAGTAGTGTATTTTTATATATTGTGTAGGCAACCGTTGCGGTTCAATGAATACCTACGAGCGGATGTGTCTCGATCTGGTCAGATGTGCTACGCACCTGGCGACAGTAGTGTATTTTTATATATTGCAACAGGCTTCCACCTCCCTCCCTCCCTCCCTCCCTCCCTCCCTCCCTCCCTCCCTCCCTCCCTCCCTCCCTCCCTCCCTCCCTCCCTCCCTCCCTCCCTCCCTCCCTCCCTCCCTTGTAGGTATTCATTGAACCGCAACGGGTGCCGATACCAGACGTGGAGTGCGTTCGATCTGTATATTTATGTTACGTTGAGCCTCTGACTATGTTTTGTTTGCTGGTGACCTATTTGACCTGATTCCCTCGAAGACGTCTGGTGTTGGCGCCGTTGCGGTTCAATGAATACCTACTAGCGGGTGGGGTTTGCTCTGGTCAGATGTGGTCCGCACCCAGCGACAGTAGTGTATTTATATATATTGCAGCAGGCTTCCACCTCCCTCCCTCCCTCCCTCCCTCCCTCCCTCCCTCCCTCCCTCCCTCCCTCCCTCCCTCCCTCCCTCCCTCCCTCCCTCCCTCCCTCCCTCCCTCCCTCCCTCCCTCCCCTTTTATTTCTTAAAACATGTATACATTACTTGTTGAAACCGATATCATGGCAATGCCATGCCTACTATTAATCCTTGTTTTGTGACATGTCTAGATGGTGTGTCCGGTTTCATAGGTACTAGACATTAGCATTCGTTTTGTCCGTTCTTGCTTGCACTGTTGATGCCACTTTTCATGTCTGTCTAACACTTTTGTCACAAAACTAGTGAAACAGGTCCATGATGTGTAGATTTGTTTGATTCTTATGTTTGGGGTCTGTCTTTTCTTATGGGCAGCTACTTGTGTTGTAACGAAACTAGACAACCCCAATATCTGTATGGTGTCACAGACATGTCACGAAACTAGTGAAACAAGTCCCTGGTTTTCAAAGCACAGTCGCCTTCCTCTATAGAGTGGAATAAAAGCAGAAGACAATTTCGGAGCTTAGTCAGGGGGAAGTAGGCCAGATGTCAAGTTAGCTGATGATACTGAATAACAAATGCTAGAATGCGGGTTCCTAGCCCAATGAATTCCAACGCTTCTTCCTAGACTGGCATCATTTTCAAGCCGAAAGTCATATATGTAATTGAAACTACGATTTGTATCTCGGGCTGTTGTTAAAGTAAATTTTATGTACACTTTATCAAGTATACTCGCCTCTGTTTTAAGTAAGAGAAACAGTAGGAAATGCCTCAAGAAATTCTCAGGCCGAGGCATTCCCGAATTAGCTGTGATGGACGTGGGTAATCAGTTTCCTCGGTGATGTTCTCCAAGTTTATTTTCAGACCCGCCTCTCGAGTTGCTCCACTCAGGAACACTTGGTAGTGAGAAAGTCTGAAGACGTTGCCAGGACTCCACTGATATAGTCATTGGAGCTTCTTGTTTCTTTGGCTTCGTTAGCCCGCAGTGGGAAATGTCAATAGGCCAAGCATGCGGCCCACTGCACTCCGCTTGTGTGTGTGTGTGTGGGGGGGGGGGGGGGGGGGGGGGGGGGGGAATGGGGGTAACGCTTTGATCTGAAGAGATCGCAGCTGTAGTATACCCAGACCCCCATCGCTGTGACGTCAGAGGTTCATCACATTGCCAAGACTGTGCTTAGAGAAACGCGCTTCTTGTCAATGTATTTAAGTGTATGTGCCGTGCAGTGAGTTTGGACGCTTATAGGAGTATTATAACATTATAAAGCTCCGTCTTGAATGATAGATATTTGTTTTAAAGAGAAATTAGTTTGATAATCCCTCAAGGTACGCTCAAACGTTAAGATGTGAAGTGTGTTAAACAATTTTTGTAAAGAGCGCCCGAGAATCAGCTATTTTAATCGTTAAACCAGCATGTAGTCATCTTCAAAGAGAAGAAAAAGAGAAGGAATGGAACTGCTTTTAAGACCTCAATAAAACTCCTTGGTTTCCGGCATATGAAAGGGACACGCTGCAATATAAGCAAGGTTCGCAATGCTATTATCATTATTTCATTTAGATGTACGGCATAGAATAACATACACACAATACCGGGTGTTCAAAGCTTAGTGTTAAATTATTTTGTGACCTTCGAAAGTCCGTTCTCCAGTAGAGCAGGCAACCGCTAAATGTATGACCACTGGTGTCAACTTAGCACCTCCGTTATTAACCTCTATTAAATATGTAGTTGAAAGAAGGGGGGGGGGGCAATTGGCTGTGAGGTTTCTTGTATGTTTGAGTAGGGCATGCAGTGCCTAGGGCCAAGAGGGGGAATCTCAGGGAAAAAAAACTGGGTGAGTAGGTGAGCTCATGAATAGCATGACTCGGTTGGAAAGCCAGATGTTACCATGCTGAAGTAGATGGAAAAAAAAGAAAAAGTAAAGTAAAGTGCATGTGGTCTAGCGTTTACTTTCATGACTATTATGAGTCTGTCACCAGAAAATTAATACGCTCCTCCATGCACAGCACCATATGCAGCACGCCACATTGTTAGCCGCTGATGATCCAGTGGCATGCACCGAGGTTAGGAAGGAGTGCACTAAAAATAGCGGTGTGATATTGGGTTGAACCCATTACTCTGTACGTTAAAGAGCAAACATGTTCCCCGTTGCCCGGCGCCCCTACAAGCCACTTGGGATGTATGCATTGTAGTCAGAAGCATAACCTCACATCAGAGCAGCATCAGAAGTGTGAGCTTGATTAGTCTAGTCGCACAACGGTTACCATAACTAGCGCTAGCCGGGCCATTAGAGACTCAATCAGGGGCTATCGCTGCATTGTTGCCGTCAACCTCCTCTGTGGCATACAGTCATGGGGCACTGACAAAGGAAGCCCCGGCATTACTTGAAGTCTCAGCTCGAAGGGAACGCCCCAATGTTGAGAACACCCCCTTCCCATAATACTATAGCACGCTTCAAGCACATCTGTCGCCTCACTTATCGGTATAGAACATCGAGTGCACTACATGGCTGACTGCAAATGACTCTGGTGGGAGAGTGAATGTTACACAGGGTCTGAGATTGGACTTTTGTGTACTGTGCGTAACCTCGTTTGTGGAGGGAGGCAAACGGAGAGGACAGGGGACGAATAGAGAGTAAATAAACGGGCGATAATGGCGGCAAATATTGTGCCATGTTACGCATCAGGGCGCAATAGGGGAGGTATACACGTAGAAACGGATATGGTATCTGGGTCAGGGCTAGACCTACACGACCATGTTGTTCGCTAACCTGACCTAATGAGCGAAATCATTTATGATGATATTGAACTATCTGGGGACCCATTGGCTGGGGGAGGTGGGTGGCGTAGGAATGGTGAGACAAAATACGACCTAGTGCTAGTGCTGTAGTATTATTCTATCGCGGAATTTTCCCCAAGAGTTTAAAGCAGATGGAATACTTTTCGACCCGTTTGATGTTTTATTCGAAGTTGTAATTGATTGAGGCGGTTACAGAATTTGTATTTATTGGAAAAGCAATTCGAGGTGGATATTTCCTTTTTTGCAGTGTCCATTTAACGTAGTGAAAACAAGAAATCTATACACGTTTACTGTGTATCTAGATATTGTACACAACGAAAACCTCATTTTCCAGCATATATGATTGTTAATAGCATGCATGCATATGTCTGAAGACGGCACGTCGTTATTCCGAAATTCTTATAACTGAATTCCTGTCAATATTATATTTTCAGTATCTCAGTGAAACGCTATCTTTGATAACTATTTCATGAAAATCGACTGTCGTTATCTGTGTGTAATGAAAATTGACTGCAGGCATTTATTTGGTCGCAATGGACGAATATTCGTCCGATTCCTGTCACAAAACGGTGTTATTTTGAAAGGGCAGCTTGTCTTTTAAATAACAAACCAAAAAAATTACTAGTAGGCATGTGTGTTTTAATATTCACCGTAGTGGACAATGATCTAACACAAATTATGTGATTTTTTTCGGGTTAGAAATAACACTTCCTTTCTTGTCTGCAACAACGTATGTATTAAACTGGTCGTATTCTATTCCAATTGAATTTTTCTGTCACGGAGTAACAATAATGTGTTGCCACTAGTGATACATAGCGCCAATGTTGGATAACCTTAAAAACAGGAAAAAAATTTAAAGGGCAAGTTCTCATTAAAAGAACGCAAAAAAATGCAAGTATTATGAATTCCCAGGAAAAAGGCGGAAAACTTGGATATGAATTGAATTGACCTTCAGCCCAACATTATCGAAGGTTATAGAAAAATATCTTTTTAGAGCAACGACCTGGTGGAAAGGAAGGGGAAATTGAGTTGAATTCTGGACGGTATGTTGCATATCCAGCGTTGAGTCTATGTATAAAATGCTTGGATGACGAATATTTCATCAAATTCCTTTTCAATCATCATTGTAGTATAGTTATTTCAACGTCACATTGATAATTAGATAATGAACTTTAATGCTTCTGTGCAATTTATTAAACAGTTAAAAGCAACCCCAGAATCGATTATCAGCGTGAATGATAAAAATGTTACCGATTGAGGTAAATTAGCACCATGTATATAGATCCACATAAACAATGCCCATAATTGACCGTGATGTGTACTTTATTGGAACGCCGGATCACTCCCTATTAGAGTAGACTCCCGACGAGGGGCGGGCTGTCTGACAAGTTGGCTCTCTTTATCGTGGGCTTGTGTCCGATAGGTTTGCTGGCCAGGGATCAATTATACCACCCCATCCGCGCCGGGGAGGACGACACCAGCGACAGCACTCTGACGTCCTACCTAGCTTGGAGTGTGGCTTCACTAGTGGCTTCTAGGTTGGGTGTGACTTCTGCTATGGCTTCAGGTAGAATGGCATAGGGCCTGGACCGAGCCCCTCGAGTGAGATCGACCTAAATACCAGTAGTTGCTATACATAAGAGAAGTCATGTAACATGGCAGACTGTATTTACAGGCAGCTAATTACCTCAGTAAGGGATAGATGTCACTCTATCCGAAGGTAGTATTTACACAAAGCTGATGCCGTCCTTCACTGAAGCAATATTTAGCTAAAAGAAACAGATTAGATAGACTGCAGGAAGCAGGTGTAACATGGGCTAGCTGTAGGGAGTTTGGAAACTAGTTTTAGAAGTTAAATTCAATGATGCCCTTAACGTGGCTAAGAATACACCTCTAAGCACAGTCGATGAAAGGAGGAAGTTGCTTTTATTAATTCCCTGGTGAACATAAAATAGGTTGATTTATGACGTTCTATTGAAACAGGGAAGTGATGATATTACTGTAGGTAACATGATTTCAATATGCAATGGTTTTAGGGGAAAGATATTCATGGGATTCCTATGCTAAGAATAAAATACTGAAAGTAGCATGGCGTGTCTATTGCTGAGAGTCTATTGCTGACTCGACACAGGACGTTAGGGTAAATGCATCGGCCTCTGGCAAAGCCTCTACTCCTGCGTAATCGGGACACAGTGATTGAATTCTATGTCCTTATCAGCTCGCAGCCCACCAGCCTGGCCCTGGCATGCAGACACTGGGATTCGTCCTTGTTGTGATGTAGATATGAGATAGCGTGAGTGGCGACTAGAGGTGAGGCTGAACGCGAGGCGACCTGTTCACAGCTTGGCCGACCTGGCACCTGGCTCCTTTCACGTGTTCACACCCACCCCGACCCGCTCCCATCTTCCCTCAAGTACCATTATCAACGCCCATGCTCCCCACTACCAGGCCGGATTGGTCATGATCTCAGGTTATCTAGACCACGCCCCATGTGAGGTCTTGACCTCGATAACCATTGCCTTTTGAGGTCACATCACCCTGTCAGACGTAGCGCGCCTTTGTGCTGGGGCCCTACCAAGCCACCGTTCCCACCTACGCATATATGTTTTACATTTTCATTTTTTATTGTCTATTATGCCCACAATTTCAGGTTCTCTGCTCATAGTAGTTACATAGCATTTCCTTGTGGTATAATCGTTTTCTCATATATCCTTCAGAAGACGGTGCCATCATATTCATATTGATATCTTTTTTCTATCACAACCCTTATTCAAAAATAATCTTAATATCATATCATTCACGCACAAGGTATTTCCTGCCTTAGTGTTTTAAATGTGTTCTTCAGTATTTAGTATCAACTACACTTCCATATATATTCAATAATCTCATATTTCCATTATCATATATTTCCAATAATCTTACCAAGGGTATATGTATTAAAGGAATAACATATGAATGCCCCTCAGAGATTTGAAAAGAGGTTTCCGATAAATAGCAAAGGTCCCCGTAGTACGCAGTTACAGGGGTTTTGAAAAAAAATTACTATCAACATCTATTGATGAAATTGATCGCAATTTTCCAAGAGGCATCGATTCCCATTGGTCTTAGGTCAAAAGATGATAACCCCACGGCATTGTTCTTTAATAAAGAATCCTTGATTGTGCTCACAGCCTCATAACAGGTGGACCATGTGGATACTCTTGCCTAATGATACCCACACTATGACATGACCGCAACCGAACTCTGAATTAATCATGGATATATACTGATCTGGCCATGTCCTACGTCAGGTTGACCAAGTGTATAGACTGGCTTAACCATTCCGACATCGCGGCTTGACCAGATATCCAGTATGGTTCGACTGCCTCCTTTCTTGTTTACCTATTATGTTCCCATATTTGTATTTCCTTAGTCGCTATGGACATCGATTCTTCACGTACAGCAGTCACGAATATACTGCTCCACCTGGCACTTAAATACTCCCCGACCCGCCCGCCCCCCCCCCCCCCCCACCTCCGCCTATACTCTCAAGCGATATCGACAACATCTGTAATACTTCCTACGCTCTCCACCCCCCTCCCCCACCCCCACAACCACACCCCCTTCCCCACTAAAAGCCTCAGAAGTTTCCGATCCTACATACAGCACCACCACCTCATCTTCCTAACCCCCATAAGCAACCTCCCTTACTCTCCCCAAACTCTCCTACAAACATGACGGGCCTAGCCCACAATACCTATAAGCACTACTACCCCCTACTCACTTTATCTTATGTCAACGGGACCCCATCTCCCCAATCCCCAAAAGCAACATTCCTTACTCTCACCAATCTCTCCAAACAACATCACCACCTCATCTCCCCAATCCCAAAAGGCAACAGCCCCCCTCCTCCACCCAATAACCACAAGCAATGCCAACCCTTGCTCTCCCTGTCCCGTGTCAACACCGTCACCCACCCGGAGCAATGCCCACGTTAGTACATCTCCGCCATGCCTATCATATTTCGCAGTCGTTTGGTGGCGAGCGAGGTGTTACGAGGCAGCTGAGACACGGGGATTGTGGTGGCCGCCTGCTTGCTGGACAAATATTGAAAGTTTGGTTTCCATTATAGTGTCGTGTTACGCCACGCTGTCCGTACAGTCCGCTGGTCCCCGGGCGACGGGCTATCTACAAGCCACAAACGCCGACGTGCTCCCACACATGTGCTCTCACATGCTGCGACCTCTAGTAGACGCCCGTAGTCACGTGAAATGTCCACCGTACTGATCACCAAACCGTTACGGTCACGTTATGTGATATATGATTTAGACATGCCGTTATTTTGGTTGAGGTGTTTAGATATTCGTCCATATGAGAAGGTTGTGTGCAGTTGCTTGACATTATCTTTGGTACTAAAGAGATTGAAATAATCATTGCAGTGATGTATGTGAACAACAGACATTTCAGCATTATATGTTACAAGTACAATGTCATCGGTGTACGTTTATTAAAGATTTTATTTAGGTGGAGATAGTGAATATTCTGGTGTGATTCTGTATTGTCAACGGAGGGATCGAAAAGTAACCCTTTGAAATTGCACAATGTTCCAATAATTGCTTGGGGATTTTCAGAGTAGCTATCTATGTAAATGTCCACTCCGACATGGTTTAAGATGACGATGCCTATATTTTAGATGTAAAGTTTCGAATGCATACTAAGATGAGGGTAGTAATAGGATTTTAAATTTTCCACACGCCGGTCCCGATGTAGCATTTACACAGCGCTGTTTTTATTTAAACAGAAGACGATGTCGCATTGATCTTCTGTAGAAAGGTTAGATGGAGTACGTGTACTGTGCACAATAGGCTATATCTGTATGTCATGTCTGCCTGTTATTATTCATTGTGGTATGTTGGTCTGTGTCTAGTTCCATGTTGAGTGGACAGAGGAGAGGCGACATGCAATATGGCAACTTCCACCATAAACAAGAGAAACAGACGTGGTGAAAGACTGTTATATCTGGTGGCCTCTTGCCACACCTATATCCCCTTTTACACATGCCACACCACACAGATAACCCCTACTTTCCTGCCACACACCATACCATATCTCTAGACCAGATCTCACATCATACTACCACAACCCCTCTCTCTGCACCTTATCCTCCTTCACTCGACCATATCGTAGACTCTCTTCTCACTTAAGTTCAAAAGGACAAAAACTAGGGGATAGAGATATCTATATACAAATATACATAAACAAAAGTGTCTTTTAGAAAGAAACGAAAAGCCTCGCCAGCCTTTGATAACGATGGCCGATATACCAGACCTTCCGGCTGTGAACTCAGTCCTCTGATATAAGTCGATAATTTACCAGGAGACATTACAACCCAATCTGATTTGGGGCTGGGAGGATGCATACCGCCTCACATCAAAGTGTAACGAGATTGCTTTGAAAACGAGAATCGTCGATAGTACAACTGGAGTAGGAACAGCCATGGGGACGACCTGTAGGCTATCAACTATTCATCGACTCCCTTACCAGGCAGTTGGAGCGTTAGAGGTATATGTGTAACCAGTCCTTTAGGTGGATCACTGAGCAATTACTCAACTCTCTCTGGTGGTAAATAAATGAGTGACCAATTACAAAACACTATCTGTTGGTGAATTGCTCATGATATAGGCCAGTAGGTTAGATGTTCTTTGCTAGCTCATCTCGATCCGAGGTGTTGTGTAAAAAGCCAGCGATGGTAACTTTCCAATTTTTCAAGGAAATCAGTTTTGTCAATTTGCGTATATAAATTATGTTTCTATGTGTAAAACAAATATGATATTAATTGAGCTTCATTCAGGCCAATAAAACAGTTATTTGTACTTCCCACAAACCTTTGGGCCCACACCATTCCTGACACTCATACTGACATGTTTTCCCAGATTTGTTGGTCTCGTTTAGGCAGCAAATTCCACATAAAATATAGGTCCACTTTTTTCTGACCGGGCTATCCTCTGTGATAAATGATCGTCGCCATGTAACCATTGGCGAAATTATGTTGGCCCCTACCCTTTTGTGCGATGCGTACCGATAAGACGCGATATTATTAGGATATTTGCGAACTTGATCCGAGCACGAAATTGATCCGAGCACTTCAGTGAAGTCTTGATACACAAGCAGACTAGAATTTTCATCTACTGGTTTCAACAGGGTTTTAGTCCCTTGATCCGTATCACCGTTACGTCAACGGTATTCCTATTGGGTTAGGTTTCCTCTATATATGACCCTAAAAGGTGTCTGAATTTATTAAAGGCAATAAAGTGATTAATGGACGGCCGTTAAACTGACGTCTATGGGGCCTACCACCATGCTCTGCCAAAGCCAACCAGCTGAAAGCACTCAGTCACTTAAAATCGGGAAAACATCATAAATCTGATTCAGCGGAAAAACAATCCGATAACGCTTTGTATTTGCACTGATTTTGCCCCAATGTAAGAGTCATAAATTATCTCCTAAAGCTGTCTTTAAACAGGACAATATCGTCATAACCTGACATTCAGGCACGCACCCTCAGTGCACATGCCCGCGACACCTACCACAATCGCCGCCAGGTGGCAGTGTCCCGCCACCGCCTACCCGCTCCGCTGGTGCGCCGCCAGTCGCCTGCGTTCGTCAAGTGGGCACGCAGGTACCAGCGCACCGGCTCACCTGTGGGCGTGGCGGCAGTAACGCTAGTGTAGCCTGGCGACAATCCCATTGGCTCGCGGTGACTTCCGGACGCGGAACCGACCTTGCGCAGGTGGCCATAGGGCGGCTCACGGCGGGTAATCCATGCCAACCCCGTTTGTACCCATGTACATGTTCGCCTGACCACCCAGATCACCGCTTCTCGCATTGGTGATCATCACCCAATGTTTTTTGATAGCCAGAGGAACACAAAATCTACAATAAGGAAAAGAACTCTCGAGAAGTGTGGGATCAACAATAATGATTCTTTCTTTTTTCAATGATAATTCAAGCAGTTAGATTTTTGTTATCTATTCACCTGATTGGTATCAGGTTGAAAGTACTTGTATATGTTTTAAAACCATAATCCATACATAGATAACACTTCAAGTAGCGAGAATTAGTGGCCATTCAATATGTATTTAGAACTTCATCTACCACGGAGTCTGTAGAATGCCAGTATTATAAACCATCATGGTATGGACATGATATTTTTATGAAAGGGGCATACGAGCTCAATAGAAAAGAAGCAGTGAAGACGCGGAATCGGTTAGTGCTGTCCTCCGTGATTGCTCATGGCATCTAGTAAAAACCCCACGAGCAGGGACAAATCTGTTTGTCAAGGCAAACAAAATAACCCGAATTTGATTTGTAGCAGGAAAATCATAAATAGGGCATCTTGATATGTTGCCAAGATCGCAGATTGGGCAACACCAAAAAATTCTCTATCCATCGCTGTTATATTATTGACATTCCTTGTCAGTGATATATCTGATATCCGATTCCTGAACCCTAAACATCATACCTCTGTAACGACGTTCAGAAATCAATGCTACAATCATAGTTCGAACCAATAGGAGAATGAACTCTCCAGACAGGCAATAATCAGTTGAAAGCTTGCTATTCCTATTTGTTGAATATGCTGTTGACGAGCTATGGCTACATCTGTAGGCCCCCTTGAGTGTTCTCCGTCTCAGAGAGGGATAGCCCCTGTATGATCGTTTGCATGTGAGCGTCAGAAGTGGTGGATTTCTGTGATCTAACTTTACGCTGCCCCTCTTCCTTTACTGCGTGCAAACTTTCTGGATTATCAAAGGCCGTATATATGTAGTGCTGTATATTGATTATGAAAAGAGTGAAATTTATCATTCGTTTTCTATATACACTATCGCATACGGCACCAGGACTCGCAGAGCATAGTCCGGAGGAAATAGAATCTAGATCGTTGCAATCCCCTTGCAGAAATGTTGACTCCCCCTCCCTTAGAAATACTGAAAAAGTTGCCTGATCTGCACATCCTTTATGATGCCAGAGTTGTCATCTAATTCAATATTATTATAACTATTTCGAAATTCAAAATGATTGAAATTTGCCAAGTCGGGGTTTGAATCACCGACCATCGGGCTGAGATCCAAATGCCTAACTGATTGCTCTACAGAGAACCTTATTAACAACTCGACTGCAGCGGTTGCTTGGTTGGGGAACCAATGTAGTTCTGAAAGGGATATCATTCCACGTGACACAGGTAGTAGCTTGTAGGTAGCATCCACAAATGTATATGGAGTTATACCAGCTTATGGTCGTGGTCTCAGAGGCTGATCTCAGAGTAAAGAGATTAGGAAACTCCAGTATTAAATTCTGCCATTGGTATGGCTAAACATAAGTTACAAGATAAAGGCAACTGAGTGTAGACCTACAAAAAAAGAGTTCGAACTTTTCTCTCCACAAGATTCTCACTCACATGGCACTTCACTCTTCATGTCTAGTTCTGGTAGGCCTGTCTCTTATGTGAGGGAGAAACTCCAAACAGATCCGACAGAATTCTAAAGTTGTATACGTGCGGTAATTGCTTTTTAATTGTAATTAAGAACTACACAACTACACAAGGAAGACTATCCTGATACACGGATGATTGTATCTGTTGTAAAATTGTGTGAACAAGACAAAAACATTGGCCTTGCATAATACAGTCAGTCAGCAAGCAAAAGCATATCGAGCACAGTACATTTGAGGTATTTAGTATATCGGGAAATCAAAGCTACTAGAGTAGTACTGAGAATGTTGGACACTTACGAGAAAAAAGAGACACACACCCTTCAATGTACTGGTCGTGCTCGCACATAGGTGGCCAGAAGCTGTGAGGCTTGCCACCCAATATCAATCTGATTATCGATTTCCCTCTGCAGAATATGAGGTTTCGGATTAAGCAGGGACAAGGCCCGCTGAGAAGATCAAAGCTACGAGATTGGTCAAAGTGTGGCCGCTGTTGGTGTTTAGGGGAGTGTTCGACTATGTTTGTGTTTGGTTGGGAGGCGTGTGTGGACAGAGGGCCAGGATTTCATTGCACATCTATTGGCCTGATAAGTCATGAGAGGTGGACAAGTGGTTCTCAAGCAAACACAGCGTCTATCTGGGTTATTGAGGTTATCACTTAGTCAACATGTCGGCGTTGCTCATACAACGGATCGATGTAGGCATATAGATGATTAGAGCAATCCGGGCTGCTTGGTTTATGCAGCCCCTAAACCACAGCCCGAAACTATCCAACTCCTCCCCAGTTCCTAGTTCCCAGTCCATATCTCCCAATCCCCGCCCCCACTTCACATCTCAACCCTTCGGCAAGCAGCCTCAACAGCAACACTACTCGCACCACCACCAGTTCCACTACCCCCACATGCAGACGTATAAACTAATGGCATGCACTAATTGCACACGGGATGCAGTCTTTCCCGTCCACTATGCCAACCCGGGTGCTGTTGGTGTTGGTGGTGGTAGGCCGCCACCATAATGAGTCCGGCTAGAGGCTTAGCATCGATAGCCGGGACCCTCCCCGGTATTGATATTAATCAATGCTGTATTAGCACGCCGACCCCCGGTGTTGGCACGACAGATTGCCTGCTCGTCCTACTCCCCGCTTGAGGTGGCCGGGCGGCCGGGGGTATGAGGGCGGTCAACACGGCCTCCAACACAGCCCCGGTCACCTGCGTGTGCTGCTATTCAACGTGCCGTGTTGACGACCAACTGTAGTCAGTGGCAACACCCCAGCGTCTAGAGAGTAGCGCAAGGCACGCCGGGAAAGACTGTGCTCGCCGCCTTGTGGCCGTCTACGCGTCTGGCCTAGTGCATGAACACTGCACACAGCTGCCGGCTTAATGATTCTCGTGTCTTATTTTCCTTTCTCTTGTTGTCGCTGCTGTTATTGAAACTGCTGCTGCTGCTGTTTCTGCTGCTGCTACTGCTGCCGCTGCTGCTGCTGCCGCTGCTGCTGCCGCTGCTGCTGCCGCCGCTGCTGCCGCCGCCGCTGCTGCTGCTGCTGCTGCTGCTGCTGCTGCTGCTCAGGATCCTTGCAGCCGTGCTCGGTCTAGGCCGGGACTAAATGGTGCTGCTAGCGCCACCATCCACCAGCGTCCGTCGTTGGTGCAGCAGGCAAATCAATACAAACCTGGCAAGCGTCACTTGAATAATTCACCATCACACCTAATGTATGATAAACAGACGGGCACCTCGGTAGGAGGGAATCGCCTGCGGGCAGACCTACCTGTTCAGGCTGAGTTGTCTCCAGTAGGCCTAAAGGTTGTGTCGCAGTGATTGAGAGGATTTTGTAAAGATGGTCACTGTGCAGTATTAATACTGTTAGTGAATTAGGGCAGTTTTCACATTGGGAAAGTTACCGAAAACAATCGTTGAGTTAGCGCTTATAGGAAGAGTCGATATGAACTCAGGCGAGTCTATATATAATATCATTTGTCATTTTACTGACTGAGACAATATTAGGAAGTTGCAAGTGCAAACGACTGCATCCGTTGAAAGGAATATCTGCAAACTGTTGCATAGAATCACGTTCGAATATCACTTGTTTCCAAGCTGCAATTCGCTGAATTTGTCGGAACGTGTCAATGAAATATCTGTGATAGCTGTCAGTAAATTTGGCTAGTAGAAGATTCCATAGGTTAATATATGTTTTAGTAGGGGTTGTTAGTAGACTTCTGTAGGCTGTACCACTAGCTCCTTAGCTGTTACCTGTACGCTGTTCTCCGAAGCTACTCAGATCACTAACTCTCCCCTATCTATTCTCCCTCCTCCTTTTTGCACTGTCTTTTTCCTTCCATTCCCTTCCGCCATTGCTCGTCTGCTCCATACACCCCATGCTGTTGCTGCTCACCCTAGGCCAACATTTCACCTCAAAGCCCGGTCCCACTTCCCAACTCCCTAATAACTCACCAGTTGCTCACCCCCGACCTAGGCGCCATCTGACGAACGGCTGACATTCACCACCCCCCGCCTGAGACCCCTGATACACACACCTGTTCAGTGACAGGCACACGCGCTGACTGTGGCTGGAGCAGCTCGCGATACAAACGAGTCACCGGGACTCAACACGACAGAGAGCAGCTCATTGTCGCCATAACGCTCATAAAGTCTTGTGTGTGTATGCGGCGGGCGTCGGCGCCACGCTTTTATATGACGGGACGCCGCTACCCAGTTGCTGCTATGGCAACGGATTTCCCTTCGTAAATAGGAAGAGTGGAATAAAGCATTTTCGTCTATTCTATATATAAGACGTGCAGGCTGAGGGATGTGGAACGTTCGTATGCGCTACGTGGACGTGTTGACGTAGAACGGCACCGGAATCCAACTTAAAAGTTTGAATTGGATACATTCTTGTAGCTTTAGATATTGGGATTTCGTATATCGGCATACCTTACATGGAACATATGGATCGATTTCATGTAATTGATATTATAGTGTATTAATAGTAATCTCGGTTATGTGTAGGGACGTTTCACATATATTACTTTCTGTTACAGAACTACTCCGCCTATTTGTTCCATCAACCTTATTAATGATTGCAGTATTCAGCATTCTTTTAGAAAACTAAAATTCACAGGTGTCTGAACTGTACAGAGCTACTTCCTCATTCGTGGCATTAGCATGGTATCATTGCGTCAGACTTGATGATTCGCACTAATGGCAGCCTTCATAGTATTGAATTATGACACAATTCTGTCTCCACAAACCCCTGCATTTGCTCATCAACTATATGTGAGTTCGACTGTTGGGGCGAGGTAGACTATAAATGTTTGCTTTCACAGGTATTGAATCAGCTGACTTGTAGTTTGCACATGCCACATGTGCTATCACGATCCATAACCTCCCTCCCAGACAAACCGAATGCAGCCGCACACAAACTCGAAGCAATGCTTTCAGAGTGAGGTCGCCAAATTGCTCGGACCGTATTGAGAGTCATTGTCCACAATGTATTTGACTGTGCATACAGGACGTTTCTAGGTAGGCATGCACACAAGAGAATGCTGCAGGCATAATGTGTACGAACCGAACAAAGAGTGCTGTAATATTTGCACAAACACATGAAATACAGTGCATTCAGGACTTTGAGTGCTGTTGGTGCAATCATATGCACACAGGACACGGACATCAGTATCGACTCAAATAGAAAAGACTTTATTACGTTCAGTCCAGTTCACTAGATTTATGTGTCCAATTGTCTTTTCTTTCATACTCACAACTTGATATACTATGAATTTATCGCGAAAGTCCATGTCGTTATTAGATTATGCATGTAAACTGGGATGCATATTGGTCCAGGTCCTACAGGAATATTCTGGTGTAGCCTGCACAAGCAAGTAATATGATGCTCTAGATTTAGTTTCATAAGTAAGGGTCACATACTACGAAGCATGAGTGCATATGTTCACTGTGTAAAGTCAAACATTGTGGATTAGCCCTCAACTTCTTAGCTACCCATTGCGGGTTACATCGACACTTGTCACACTCTCGAGCTACTCCCCGCCACCCATAGGACAGGCCACTATAGATGCCATTCGCAACACACTCCTTCAACCTGGAGAGGTGACATTGGCTGGCGTGCTCCCAACACTGTTCCTCCATAGCGCTCAGTTCCTGTTCCAGCGGACGGCCTGAGCTGCTCGGCCTTACCTCCAGTCACGTGGCCGCTGTCAAAAAGGTCACCCTTCTAAAACAGAGTCAGCATTAGGCTGGAGGCTGCAAAAAAAGGCTGGGAAAAGCGGGGGCCTGGCGGGTCGGGGGGAGGTGCTTTTAGAGCCGGATATCTAATATCAAACCGGCGAGCTGTTGTTATTACCAGTAACTGTCGTCGTTTTAAGTAGGTCACGCCGTGTGAAGATCGTTGTTGTGGATGTTGTTATGGCGTCGGTGGCGCATCATTGCCAAATGACGACCTCCGGCCGGTCAGGGTGTTATTGTCAGCAAAGAGGTGTTCCTATTGCAGTTGCTGTTTGGCTGTGAGCTCTCCCACACAGGCATAGCCTGGCAGCAGCAGCAGCAGCAGCAGCAGCAGCAGTAGCAGCAGTAGCAGCAGCAGTAGCAGCAGCAGAAGTGGTCCCCGCGTACCGACGAGTGGCCTACTTACAGGCGTGTATCCTTGTAGGGGCGCGTGGGGCTTGCTTTGATCAGATCGGTGGCTGGGCGTGCGGGCAGGAAGACAACAACAAGGTGCAGTGCCGGCGACGCCTGCCGCCGCAGCTGCTTTGGTAGCAGGTGAGGTGCTCAGCCAGCGACTCGCGAAATCACAGAGATGAGAAAGAAAACAGGAGAAAGAACAGAAAGCAGCTTCGTGCCTTTCCTGTGGATTGCTAGCAGTCATTTTGCCATAGAGATCAATAACAATTGCAAAACCACAGGCTTTACATGTCGAAGACAGAATGAACCTGGTTCAGTTCTCGCTACGACTAAATTTGGACCAAAATAAAGGCACATTTCAGTGTCGCAAGTATTTCAGTATTGTATTTCTCCTGATAGAAGTCGGTATTGTTAGGGACCATCAATATTTCATAAATGATATGAATGCATTAATAGGATGTAGCTATGTACTGTTGCAAATGCTTTACTGCTGAAATTAAAGGGAACCTTTCACATTTATTTTCTGATGCGGTTTCCCTCCATCTGTCAATCCAAGATGCTAATTATCTACATGTATATACAAATATACATTATTGGGCGTCATGGCAAATATACTTTATATTCTACATTTATTCGTTTTACAAAGATAACAGGCATATAGAATATTAGGTACATACATGTATATGTGTATATTTATAGTATATGTAGCTATGTATTATGAAATTTCGTATGTAATTTGTATAAACGCCAGGCCTATGTTGTAATCAGCACGTGCGTGACGCTTACACGCTGTCAACAGAGCTGTGCTTTGGTCACTTGGTTGCTTGGTAGCTACAGCTCAGAGGTCCATTAAGCCGCCCACCTGAACTGCCCACTTCCCTGACCTCCCCTTTGCCCTCTACTACTGTCGGCCCAGTCCTGCCCAGCGGTGACGCGCCATCTGCCCCACTTCCCCTTACCTCGGACATGGTTTGTAGTTGCCTAGCAACGGGAGGAGGTAAGCTGGGGCGCGGCCAAGTCGTTAATGGATGGCTTCCTTTGGCCTCGGGCCCTGGCTTCCCCGACACAGCTTCCCGAACATGACTCTGAAATATGAAGTTCTGGACATGGTTTCTTGAGACTGGTTTCCTTGGCATGGCTTCCGCAATATGACGTCCTGGTGATATCTTTTCGGCGCCATGTCGAAACCTTTGGAACAGATTCCAAGGAATGTTCTAACTAAGCAAAATTCTCCATATCGCTTCAAATGCTCGAAACCCATAATTAGTCAGTGTTTTTCTAATTGAGTAGCAGAGACTTCAGAATGGTTTCTAAGCAAATCCCTGAATGACTCCACGAGTTTACCCAAGACACTTCATATCATCCTCACAGTCAGCATTGTAGCTTTCGCTCGAGTCTTCTTGGTAAACAGCAACCACTACGTTTAGAATACATTGTGGTATCGTTGTAATTTAGAAAAAGCAGTTTTCCACTTTTTTCATAGAAATCCATTCTTTCATTTTCAGTTTCTAAAATTCCTTTTCCTTGTCTAAAACGAAGATAATATCAATGACGCCACTAAAACCATGGTTTGACCCTCCACACTGACCTTCAGGCCCACGCTGTAGCCGACACCGACGTATTTTCGTGGTCTCTCAGAGGCAGCAAACTACACGTGAAAAAGAGTTCCCCTTCTTCTCTGTCCTCAATTGACATCCCTAAGAATATAATATTGCAGTGTTATTTTAAGCAGTCATCCTATGTTTTCATTGAACTCATAGTTCATCGTAAGGTCTGCGTTCTCTCAGCACATACCGAATACTTCCTCGATATGACGATAGTCTGTTAACTTCAGTGTTGTCGATCGAGGGGAAGCAGGGGCCCATTGAATAATCTAAGATCTTACATAAAGGCCTTTTCTGTACCTTGTACAAGGGTTTTCGTTTGATGATATTTAAGTTTGCTAAGGCAGTATCAGCCGTCCATAAGGTCATCCATGAGTGTTGGATAAAGTTGACCTACATCGTCCCTGGATATCTATGGCATACAGAAAAGTGTCTACATGTAGGATCCTAGGTTATTCAACGGGTCCCAGGTTAGGGAAGGTGTGATATGGTTGCTGTCCATAGCTTGCTGTCCATAGCAGGGTGCATGAGGCTCCCCTCGCTTTTTGCTCATGTCATGCTGTGCTGTCAAGCCCCGGGAGACGCGTGTGCCTCGCTCTACCACCCCCATGTATCACTCCCTCCGCAGCCCCCGTCAGACGCACACATCCCTCTTGGCACAGACGTGCCACCTCTCCATGGCCGTCGTGCTGTCTCAGACAAAAAAAACTTGCACACGTTCTCCCCGCTCACCCAAAATAGCCGCGGCCCCGACTGCGCTGCGGGCGATCGGAGCAGATATTGAAACGTGATGAGGTCTCAATGGACTAGTGGTGTTTGGCACCCGCCGCACGGAACATGGGCAAGTAGCGGGTAGGCGCGGGTGACAGGCGCCGGGGGCGGGGCGTAGGGCAGGGAGGGGCGGAGCCACGGGTGCAGAGGGCGAAGCGACCGCTGTAGAGCTAATAGGGACAATTAGAGGGTCAATTTATCCAATCACTTAAAAGTGATGGACCGAAAATGCGAGGAGGTAGGTATTTGAGTCCAGCAGTATGGCGAGGTAGGTCTGTGGATAGGTAGCTGTACAGATCGGGATTTTTAGGGAAAGAAAGAAGTTGGGATTAGTTCGGATACAGAAATGTAGGAATACATACAGCGATGTAGATGGCAGAGATTGTGAAAATATAGAATTCTGAATGGTTAAAGTTACAGAATATTGCAATAAAGATTGGCGGTATATTAGGGCACATGGTGTGCAGTAAGGATTGGGTTTAATGTACAGGGGGTGTCCGGTAGGTGTGAATACAGTCAGTACAGGGCGGGTTAGGGCGGGTCAGGGCGGGTCAGGGCGCCCCCCAAGAGCACACCCATCGGCCTCACAAACCAGGCCTGGCTGTCAGGTGCAGGCGCAGACACCTACCTACCACAGCAGTAATCACCGCCACCAGGTGAACCCCCGGTGACCTCCCAGCATCCTCTGCGCGTCCCTCCGGCCTCCCCATGGCCCAGTGCTGCCATCTGGGCGGTGACGCGTCTCCCTGCTGTCGGTGAGAATAGGTGTCGGCAGTCTGGCGCTCGGCCTAGCGAGGACATGTCCGCCTCCAGGGAAACACGATTCCCCATCTTTTAGGCCGCGGTGCCCAGTAAAGCTGATGTGGAATGCCCATACAAGGGATGGTTGTGTTTATGTATCTCTACATGTCTCAGCTTAACCTGATATTATGCTGCAAGTCATACTTGATTGAACCAGATGATAATTATCCTTTGATCCAGAGTCGAACTGGCTCATTTTTAAGTGCATTGATATATATGGATGATTCTATTTAGATCCCCCTTTGTCCTTCATCCTCAACGGCATCGCATTGTTCAGTAATGGGTATATATTCTTCATGATCCCCCAATCTCATGAACCCTGATTAAACTAGAGTTCATGGTATGACTAATCTAATCAAATACACCTTATATGGAATTCCCATTATAGAGACTTGGCTGTTCTTTCTCGATTCATCACCGAACACTTTTACGAATCAATCATTATTTCAAGCTGATTTGTACAGGTATCAACATACTACTGCTATTAATTTGTGCTGGCTGTCTGTGACCCATTGCACGAAGCATCCCTCGAGAAGTGGCTCAGGTTTACTGGCGCTGGAACCAGGTGAAACCGGTGTATATATGGCCGGGTAGGCTTTGACCATGATGAAACTGGCGTCTCGTCGGTAATAGGGGCAGTGGACTGCACTCAACGCCAAACCCCCAGGGACCACTCAGCCACAGCAAGTCGATGGCTCCTTATGATTCCCGAGCCGAGCGTTCAGGGCAGCAAAGTCAGGCTCTGCTGCAGTCAGTTTAGTCAACCTCACCCAGTGACTTGTACTAGGGCATCAGCTATATTGTTTTGTTCATGAATTAATATAGATAACATTTTTTGATGATGTCCCGCCCTTCAGAAGCCACCGTGCATACCAAATAAAACCATGATCTTTGGCGTTACCTTGGGCAGCCCTGTTAGCGTTAGGTGATACTTTGACAGCCTCACCTCTTATGCAAACCCGGTTTATATTGAAGCCACCTGCATAATTAGCAGACGTGACAAATTGTAAATGACTAAACCATGTAATGCCCTTTTCAAAGTCACACATATAGCCTAGAAGCAAGTCGCCTCAAAATAATATCGAAGCCACATGAGGCCACCTGCATTTCCCACCATCTCCCGTAACCTGAAGCCACTTGCTCCTGGAGTTAGCAGGGCGTAGATAGCGGTGAGTGCAGACGAGGTGGGCGGCATTGCTGTCAGGCACAGGTTGCGGCGACACAACAGGGCCCGGGCTCCGCAGCCAACGCGGAAGCGAGATGAGTGGGGGGAGGGGAGGGTCTGTCTTTGATCGGAAGCCACGTCAAATTGACAATGCCAATTCGCGCCGCTAACGCCAACGCCACCGCCTCCTCTTGCTGCGGAATGGCGCATGCTATAAACGACGGGCGTCTGGGTCTAGTATAGACCGTGAGGGGAGATTGCTGGCGTTGGGGGAGCCGAGTCCTGTGTCGGGTACCCATCGATGTCTGTCAGACAACTCGGGCGTGTCTGCGCCTTTTTAAAGCAGGTTACCACCCCACACCCCAGTCACACTTCCCCTGCGGAGCCCACGCCTCCATGCACTGTGAATCTTAACACAGTGGAGTGCAGCTCCATATTTGCCACCACAGTCTCATTTTTTCAACCTTTTCACAGGCAAAGTGCCCGTGGCTGACTGGACCGTGCAGAGATGTGGGAAACCCCCCGGCGGCGATGCCTGTATTAAGTGCTATTCATCATAGGAAATGCAGCGATTGTCGCTTAGCGGGGGCCACAAAGAGAGGAAATGGAATATTGGTCGAGCCGCAACATACAATATGAGATTTGATCATTGACATTGCCGTTGGAAGAGAGATGAGCACTTGACATATGAGATATTGCTGTGGGGACGAGGCAGCCCTGGTTCGGTGGTCGATTTGGGGTGGGGGGATAGGGTTGGCAATTTAGTTCTGGCTCCCACTCAATTTGGCCCTGGCTTTTCCCTGGTATTGTGTGGCTTCTCTCTGATTGAGTTGTGGCTTCTTGCTGTGGGTTCCGCGGTAGCTGCGTCAGGGCTGTTCTCATCGTTTTGGAAGTTTGTGAGTGAATTATCTGAGGTGATGTGTCAGCCTGAGATGTTACGTATATGAAATTAAACACCCACACAGGTCATAATAATGTGCACTATTTCGTATCAAACAGGTCTGAAGTTTGTTTTGCTGAAGGACATCAGTGGAATAATACAGTGAAACAAACCCTTGGATGTTTCTAGTTTACAGGCTATATTTCGTAGCTTAGGTTAATGCGTCTACATGCAGTTATTACAATGTTTTACATTTATACTAGGTTATTCAGGAAGTGTAGTACTATTTACAGACTTCTGCCTTTCAGTGAATTTTCAAGCTTTTCACCCTAAACCTTTTCAACAAATTTAGATTAAGGCAGATTTTATTAATGGAGTATCGATTCTTATTCAAATATTTCAGAAACGTTCATGTCCCTTAGTCTCAGTGAACTTTCAAACTTTTTCTCCTACCCCTAAATTAATCCCTGTGCAGTAGTGCTGTGTGTCTGGACCCTGATGTACAGTTAGGGCAATGCTTTAGGTATAGGGGCTGCATGAATCACTATGTATACAGGGACGCAAGTTTTCGGGGAAGTGACGGAATTAAGACATTTCATATACACTGGTAACACTAGAATATATTATATATCGATTCATAGTCATTCTGTTCCAAAATGATGTTGGAAGTTATTCTTTTTATATGTGTTTCAAATTTCCATTTTTTCCTCAGTCGCGACTTTCAGCCCTGTGTTTAAATATGTACTGATTAAAAATGATACAAGGACCTTGATTAAAGAAATAAGTAACGTCTCTATTCTGTCCTCGATCTGAGCTACGCGTGGGCTGGGCAAGACGCATTTAGATCACTGTGATTGGAGTAGATCTAGCCGAAGGCGGCAGGCATGGCATACACAGGGAGAGGGTGTAACAGGCAGAACAGTCTCCGTCCTATGTGCTGCCCCCCTCTGGTGGTTGTGGAGAAGAGGGGTCTGTGCCCCGTGCTAGTATTGACACCCATCATTGATTGGGAGCCGCTGCTGTTGGGAAGCACCTGGAATCAGCTAATCCGGGCGGATAACGTCCAGTGTTGGCAAGCGCCGTGGAGGATGAGCCGTCAGGATGAGCCGCACGGTTGATCCGCGCAACCCTCCCTGTGCCTACTGGGACGAGCCTGGGGACAAGTCTAAGCTATTGTATTGCACTATCCTGCTCATACACCCATCTCAATACTTCACCCCATACCATACCCATATCATCCGCAACTCCCAAAAGAAATTATTTAAAGGTGAAATATCAGGTAAACCATGTATGGACACATTTCGTTCTATAATAGCCTTTGGAAGATGACTTTAGGGATATTGTGGACGCTGCCCTGTCAAAAAAGCTGCAGGGGATTGGTCTGTCATTTTCAGGCTTGAGTCCTATTTACACATTGCGATTTTAAAATGAAACTTGTATCTTGGTATCTTGTTGCAAAGCAAAGGTCTTCGGATTGAGTCCACCATATTTGTCGCAAATATAAAAACTGCTGAATGCATCGTCTCGAGTTTTCTAACTGACAACCATTAACTGACCAAGATTTCCAACTAAGAATTCTTTTTTACGATACAGTCCTTATTAAGTCGCAAAGTGTGTGCACGCCTTCATATATGCTGTTGCCATTCACTGGTCTATCTTCCATCTCCGGTCCTCAATTCTATTCTTCAGCAGCCAGGCCTTGAAGGCTATCCCCGGCCCCGCATCGCCCCAGCCCCGCTCCTCATATCTGTCATCTCCATCTAGGCACCACAACCAGCCTTCAACTTGCACCAAGGCCCCACCCTCGCTTCATTAATAGGGGACCCTCCTAAGCTACACCACAGTTGGTGACAGGATATTAAAAACGGAGCCTGACCTCGTTCAGATAAGCGTAACTCATCGATCTTCATCTACCACTTTACCCATACGTCCTGTAATTCAACCTTACACAGGTGCTCCAATACTGAATGTGTTCCACAGGACTTCAAATATGATTCTTTTTCTAAATTTAGGATAACATCTTATGCTGGTTTAAACTTATTTGCCCGGATTTGTCAATGTAGGAATATTCAGGATGAGTAAATAACAATGTCATGAAAAATATAGCTAACAAGGGCGTTTCTAAAGTTTCTTCCCTTAGTTTGACTTGCCATGTAGGTTTACTACATACTTCTTGATATTATAAATCAGATTTTGCTTTTAGTAAAATTGAAATACAACAGCGTTCTGTGATAACATGTATAACGATGATTTAAAAAAGAGAAAGAGAGATGAACATGGGCTCTGGATGTGCAATTCTTTTCCTTTTGTCGTCTCGGTTACATTCTGCGACCATGAGTTGTATCTCGATATAAAGCTTTATTACCTTGTGTAGAATCCCTGAGGCTCTGAGCACGTACAGACGGGCGCCTCATCAAAGGGCTGCACTGTAATATTACCGATGTAGATTACGACATCAAAGCACAGATCATGGAGGGGGGAGGTGGCAGATAGATAGTGATCTAATGTTTCAGACGCCATGTTTCCCTCATCCACACAGGTCCATATGATAATTTGCATTCCGTGTGATATGGCACTAAGTCAATTAGTGTGTATTGGAAGCCTTATATCTCATCAACTGATGGCGCAAATAGTGACATAGATAAGGTTTAATTGAATGTTGCTTTGAATTATGAGTTCCCTAGTCAGAGATATCTCTAAAATGAGCTATGTGTTGATATGTTAATATGTGCCCATAGTTATAGTTGATGGAAAGATTGACGATGGAGAACAGTTGTCAGTATTCATCTAAGCAACATATAGACTAGAATTTTTTCTTATCGGAAACCTAGATTCATTCTTTCTATTTTGAATGTCACAGTGTTTACATTACTGTCCCACACCTTTGAATAAATGTGATATTTACAATAATCCTGGCAAATACATGACACTCGTTGTAATTTTATTTTATTTTTCTTGTTCCAGGTAAGTCTTCCAGTCGTGATATACTCTGCATATGGGGCACTTAATGTAAGTAATATTCATAAATATATCACGTAGGCGATCCTTTCAATCTACTGAATAGGTCACTTGGCGTCCGGAACCCAAGCGCCTGTGATATCATGTTTATAGCCACATGTAGGATATTGATGAGGTACACTTGACTATTTACTTGGACAAATAAGCCTAATGCTGTCTGACCATATATTATGATAATACTACCCTCTGACATACATTTTGGTTTTGAATATTATCTTAATCTCTGAACTAGATTGTCATACATCCGTTATACTCCTTTTGTATCACTAGACTTGCTCCTTCCACCCATTTTATTCTAGCCCACTCCCCACTCCCTCTCTGTCCTCTATTCTCTAATTGTACCTTTCCATGCCCCATCGTTTTCCTACTTCAATTCAAATCCTCACCATTTCCTCCTCGCTTCTTCATTTCTGTCTGCTTTCCCACTTCCACCCCACTCTCTCAGTTCCACCCACTCATGCAATAATGTTTTTAGCGGCCCACCTTTTTTCTCCTTATCAGAGAAATCTTAGTCAAGTATTTTGTTGGCATGGTTGGACCTGTAAAGTTCTTTGTTATTATTAAGTTTCTTATGTCACCTAAAAAGAAAAGAATCTTCACATGGATTTAAAAGTCTTTCACTTCACTGACAGGAGAAGGGAAAAGGTTCTTATTTTTGTGTACGGTTTTGGGCATGCTGGTCTCAGGGAGGTAGATGGGCTATCGGCGATGGGGGCCAATAGGCGGTCAGCGCAAGGCAGGGCAGCGTCAGCATGACTAGGAAATGGTAAGCAGAAAGTCAGGTATTTAGAAGTGAGGTGTTGAGTAGGCTAAGACATAACAAGACAGGATGATCGGATGGGTTAGGAAGGGGGTGTAGGGCAGGGTAACATAAGGCAAATTGAGATCAAATGCAGTGATTGGCTCAGGTTAATAGTGCTTGACCAGACATGACCGGAAGGGTGTGTTAAGGCAAGATGGGACATGGTTGGTAGTTTAGGACAGACTAGAATGGCTAGATGGGGTTGAGCATAGTATTGTTTGAGCAGATGACATTACGATGATTGATTTAGACAATAATCGATGATTTTGTGGATAGGCGGTCGTAAAGCTCGTGTATTATAGTGGGTTACGGAGCCGTCTGTCCATGAAACATCGTTTGTTGCATTTAATATCCATCTTTTCGAATAGATTAAAACCAGTAGAGTTAACAATAAAGAGTATAACAATAAGGACCATTTTTTTGCCCTATAACTCAAAGGGACTATTTTCCCTTATATCATGGCTTTGAGGCCGTATACCACAGATTTGAATCCATATACTATAGACATGGTATCTGACAGGCTTTATATAATGGGTCATGGTTTACTGAGTTCCTATACATTTTAATGGTTTTTTTTAATATGATGAATAATAAAAGAGTAGGGAAGTGTAGGTGACGTAGAGCAGGTTGAGACACACTGTCGCAGGGTGGGATTAGATGGTTTGAAGGACTAGATGTGAGAGCGCCTGACCAGACATAACTGGAAGTGTGTGTTAGGTTGGGATGGAGCATGGTACGATAGAGCAAAGCAGGTGGAATGAGCACAGAGCACCTGGACACAGAAGCAGCAGACAGGATGGAGAGTGTGGGTAGCGGAGGTCAAAACAAGACAGGGCAGGGAGAGCTAGGGTTGATGGGTGAGTGAGTTTCAAGGCAGACAGGCAACTGAATATACTGGACAAGTCGCCCAGCGGGTAAACGTAAATGGCTTTACAGATTTGCTCTTTCTCGCGGGACGACGACTTGATGCCCCGAGACGGGCCCTTGATCCGATTATAGAGTCCCTCCAGCGGAGTCTCCGACTCAGATCGAGGTCTCATTAGGAGAGAACGCTGCCGCTAGGTGGCCGTGCCGACTAATAGAAAACCGGCCCTGGCTGACGACTCCGGCGGCCGCTGATTGGTTCGGAGGCCCTAAGATCAGCAGTCAATTTTCGCACCTCTTTCATGCCGGGGCCTGCCCAGCAGTCGGTGCTAGACCGACAGCTTTCGTGTCCCAAATGAGTTACCAATCTGGAGAAAGGACTCGGCAGAAAACTTCTAAGCGGAATTATCTCGAAACTTGTATTTTAGCTTATTTGCCATACACATGGGGTATTTTCTGATATTACTACGGAAATGAAACACGCAGATAGCTTTCTTAGCTATAATGTCAGAAAATGAGCATCTCTTGGTTAATGTAGAGATGATTCCTGAAATATGATTCTTGGAACCCATCTAATAGAGGGCTGCTAGTTTCTGATCTGTATATGTAAGGGAACGTCACATTGAAGTAGGACCAGGTAGAACTGATATCACATTGTTATTATGTGTTGAAACTCAAATTCTTAAAAGAAGAAGAAAAGTTTTAAAAAATCTTTACTAGCAGATGGCATCCTGGTTTTATGCGCGCCTTGTAGAGTGATGGTGCTGAAATCATATGTCACGAAGAATAAAAAAAGCCCACGAAAATAGACCAAGAATTCAGTACCTATGGGATGCGTCTGACAATGTCATACACCTCGGTGAATTTTTATCCGGGAGCATGTCGGTAGTGGACATACCACGTACGTACTCCAGCACTCTCGCCCAACTGATTCGATCTTGATGGAAGTAATGATGATGGAAGGAATAGGGTTCACGGGAGGCATCGGCAGTGGGGAGTCGGAGTATAAACGTTTATTGCCACGCCTAGATACATTCCTAGAAACTGAGGTCAGAGTTCACGTAGTCATGAGGTCAGGACGAGCAGCTCTAAATATCACCTGGAGTCGCTGGCTGACTGGCAGCTGGCGATGGGTTTTACTGACAGTGTGTTCGCAGAAATATGGTTTATAAGAAGTTGTTTTGGAAAGCGAAGTCACCGATAGTCGTCTGTTTTCCTGGTTTGTTTTAGTTTATTTTCTCTGGGAACGCTCAGCTCCACTCAGTTTCCTGGAATGTAACATGATATGTGCATTTCCATGATAGACATCAAGGTGCAGTCTGAATATCATCTTTTCCCCCTTGTCTCTCAGTTAAAACTTAACATTAGCTTTGCTCTGACTATTTGGTATCTGATTCAAACCAGATCAGCAACACTTAATGTGAGATTATAGTGAAAGTTTATAGTACTCAAACGGAATTGTGCCGTATTTTGACCTTTAATTCAGAGATGGAAGCTTTCAATTTGGGTACACGGAACTCCACTTTTTCTATATATGTATAATAGTTTTTCCTGTGTAAAACAAAGATATGAATTGAGCCTCATTCGTGCCACTAAAAATAGTGAACGACCCTACAAACCTTCATCCTCAGGAATAATAGAACCTATTGAACGTTAACCCAAAACGAAAAACATACATCAGTAGGACATAATGTAGAAACTACGTGATTTTTAGCGAAGGCCATGTGTAATCAGAGTGTCATCTAATTAAAATCGAAACAAATACCCCGGGACCATTCAGGCAGATATATTCTTTTGTCTTTAGAAGAACAGGTGTAACCCGTCTCAGGTAACATAAGGTAACTGAAATACTGAAGAGCCTTACATTGTGCATATTTATCTCCCATCATTAGCTGGAGAAAACTAGCATGACTGCTCTAATTGCCGGCTCACTGTGGCTTAGATAATACCCACTAGTTTTGTCTCACAAAGAGCTGTCCCTCTGTACCTATAGAGGTTTTTATGTAAATGTCCACAGTGGGAGTAATAGAACACATTTACTGCCATCTAAATGTACCATTTGAAATTGATTGTTTGTAAATTTTCACAGTAATAGCGTCCACAAAGTTGACATTTATGTTAAGGGAACCAAAGGGCAGCTAGCCAGGGTTTTTTAAAAATTCAGATGAAAAGAAGGGTAGATTTAGTACACTCATCCAGAAGAGGACGTTCTTCCGTGAACCAGTCCAACAAACTAAAGTGTCAATAGACATTGACAGGTGCTGCGAACGTAACCTCTATATTCGCATTTACAGCTGTATTTTACCTCTTAGATGCTAGGGGTGAGGAGTTAGCTCCACCCTTCTTCTTTCCCAGCAGTGGTAGAATCATTGCTATATCAAAGACCAACCGTTCTCATACCATTTCTATGTGGTGTGGGAAGTAAAGGAACTCTCACCTTGGTAAATGTGTAGGGGTGAGATTTCTACTTAAATTCATTAAATTCGATCACCACCCTTATGGTGTAAAAGAACCTTGAGAAAGCCTGGTGAGAACCTCTAATGGTTAACTGGACGTTAAATCAAACCAACCAACCAACTTAGATGCTTTACACACAAATAGGTCATCTGACTTCATGTCATCTGCTTCGTGTTTCTTTCAAAATAATGTCTGTCCATGTATTTGTATTAATGTTCGTAGCGTTTATTTCTCATTCTGAAATGTTCTGTAGTGCCACTTGATTTTGTTATATATATGTAGGTGCTAAATACTAGTTACGTAACCCATGAAGATAGTCCGGGAATATTCTAGTGTGTGTGTGGGGGGGGGGGGGGTTATATTATATATATCTGTGGATTTCAGATCTACAACCTAATTGACTGAATTCTTTTTAGGTATCAGGTCTTGACCTCTCGATAAACACCCCACGTGACCTATTCCGCTGACCCCCAGTACGCTCCACGTCGGCTTACTGTCGGCGTCGCGCGTGCTGCGTCTTCTCGGCGTCACGTGACGGATGGGCCAGGCCCCCGGATGTAAATCCCTGCGTCCTACAATCAACATGTCGGCTGCCATTAGAGAAAAGGAGACATGAGTAATTTGTCGGCAAGTCGGAGTGGAGGAGGTCGAGGTACAGCGGACAGAGACGCTGGTGCATGGCCTATTTGGGAGGGAGGGGCTCTGTCGAGTGTGGGGGTTCCGTAGTGTGTGTGTGTGGGGGGGGGGGGGGGGGGGGCTAGGGGGCTGTCGACGCTAGCCCATTGCTCGGTCTCAATTAGCGTCATGGACGCCCGGTATGTAGTCGCCAGTTGGGTATCGGACCGGCCATCAGACAGGTGGCAGCCATCTTGTCCTTCTCTGCTCAAATTAATGACAAACGTGTCGACGTGAACGTTGCCTCCGTCTTCCTTGTTTTCCTTCGTAAAGAGGAGCAGACAGAGATGGGGTATTGTATGGCGAGTATACTTCGTTCAACACTTTCAGGTCTCGTTTCACTGTTTACCTCCATAGAGATCATTATTACGGTCTTATCTTCAAACAGACTCTGACTGAATGGTTTCCATAACTCTGTGTCCTGTATCAACCTTATGTAAAAACAGGAATTGGATAGTGAACTATAGAATTGAATACAAGAACACCAAAACGAAAAGGACGCGGCGGTAGCTACATAATTAAAAAGTAACATATTCGGTATTCCAGATTGTGTTTGACAGGGTGTGGGTAGAATTAGGACACATACAAGTGTCCCTGATACCGTAGACCTTATAGTGTGAATACGGAATCTGTGATTGAAGACGTAATTTTGGAATTATTAGATGAAATATCTTTCTTCAAATGATGTCGCTTGGCCTCGGTCGTTCGGCAAAACTTGACTTTCAATGTGCTATATCTTTTGTGATTTCTGATTTGTTTAGCCCTGTAAACATGCCTCATTGGTCTGTGCCGATATTAGTTGATTTAAAAACATTTTGGTGTTGGCATTTTGCAGGCATGTATCCTTTTCCATATCATATATGTCAAAGCATCCGTTTTCATATTCGGACAAACGGAGACTTGATGGTTTTACATCCAGATTATTGACTGCATTTACTTCAAAGTGCGTAGATATTGGACTGCCAGGAAAGCCATACTTCCTCTGTTATCCTCAAACTAGTTAAATCTTCTTTCAATTCATTTCCATCTTATCAACTCAGACTGTTTCATAATGTAGGGAGATTATATTCTAAATGCATTGTTTACAGTAATGATGGTAAAAAAGTAATAGTGAATGCAAATACAAGGGCTATAATACATGTATGCTTAAAGTCATATGAGAATCTTCAGCACCTTATAGGATAGGCAATACTCTTCTTACAGATTGACAGATGTTAAATGCAATTTCTTCTTTGTCAGATTTCAAGAGAGGGGTTAGCTTGTTCATGCTGTATCTTTTTACATAGTTCTTGAAATACTGTCTGCGACGGTGCACTTTGTTCATATTGCTACAGTAGAAAAGAGGTGGTTTTCATCACCTATCTCTCCATCATAACATGTTTTACATATATACCTATCATGAGGATTGTTTCCCCCCTAGTTATTTCTTAAAGGCATATTGGACAGTTTGGCTCGAAAACTACAACCCACATCATTTTTCTGAAAATTGAATATGACGATCTCTAAATCTTGTAGAACACGTATCTAACTTCATACTCGGGGTTCACTGTGATATATTTTGATTTAGAGATCAGTATAACGATATTTTTATTATAGAAAATCTAAAAAGTTGCTTTTCACATAGTAAAACCCATATCATTTCCTTCAAACTTCCGCAGAATATAGTAGATATATAGTACTACCCATTTCAGTTTTAAGATCTATAGGTCGCCATCCTTGTTTTTTAAAGAATTAAAGAAAACCATAAATCAAGCAAATGTTAATTGACTCATTTTTTACCAATTAGGTTTGGATGAACTAAGCAAAATATTAGATTTACTCAATTGGCATTAAAATAAATCCCAAGGAATCAGTTTTTACTACTAATTGACAATATTTCAAAATCGGCAAGTGGCGCATCCGTCAATTGTAGGATATGCCTTTAAGCCCAAATCCCTTCACTTCCATATGAAGGGTGCATAAACTACACTCCTCCGAGTCTATGTGTCAATTTTGGATAAACAGTTCCTTTAGTGTTTGCTTTAGAGATCTTTTAATCCACTCTACTTTGCAATTCAGTGGGTCTCTAGATATTTCCAGCTGTTTGTGCCAAGCATATGTCTGACTGGATTCATTGAGTATGTCCATACTACAATTAATCCATACAAAGGTATACATTCTTTCACTTAGTTTCTTTCCCTTCCTAGTCTAGCCGAATCACCAATCATTCTTTTCTTAATTAAAATTGAAATTGGGTATCTACCATATACCATGGTGTTACATAAGTTATTACATATACAGAGCATGTACTTTATGAAACTTTGGTGTAGTTTTTCACACACTTGGATATGAGTTTCATACCCCCACACTTCACAACCAGATAAAAGAATAGGATCAGCAGTTGTATCGAATTGTGTTTGTCCTCAGCTTCGCCCTGAGATGTAGTGCTAACAGGATTATACGCCCAGTATCACTCTTTCTTTGTAAAATTCGCAAAATGATTTATATATGCATGCACTACATACAGTTAACCGCTTCACTATTTAGATGACATAAATAGGTCAGGCTGGGGCATCATTTTAAAAATCCCGCTCTGTAGCCTGTAGCAGAAATGCTCTAAAAGGGTCCACAATCTGCTTGGGGACAATCCAAGTGACGCTTTTGGTGATGTAATTGGGTTTCATGAGCTGACGTCACATGGACGCCACTGAGAAAGCCTGGTTTACAGAATGCTTCCAGGTATGAGCTTTGTACAGGTGTAACTCCGGATAAGGCTAGCCTCAAATTGTTAAGTAGCAGTCGAGGATATTTGTTATGGTTTGGTCCATAGTGAGTGTAGGGAATTTAGACATGGAAGCTGCATACATAACGCGCATGTATTTATATGTGTTTGATAAATCTACTCCAATTGTAAATAAAGGATATTGTCATTCATTGGTCCCATTCAGGTTCGAAGGAAAATAACCTTGCTCACGTGAGGTTTTTGGGTTAATTCGGGTTTCCTATGGGAAAATGAAAAGCTAAGGCGTTTTCACAAGATAATTCGACACAAATAGTTTGTTCTTTCTCTATATGGTCTGCTCGGCGAAATTTACCACTTTGCCTCTTAGTCGAATATGTGTAAATGTATACTATTAAACCTTCATCAGTACTTTCAATGGGGTTTGATGGAGGTCATAGGTAAACCGATACAGTATGAGTCTATTTTTAGCAGATCAGCTCCTAATAACGTATCATGGAAGCACATAGCACCCCAGTAATTGTGGCAGCTTTACGGAACCAACACATACATGAATTATTCTTTTACCGCTACCTCGTCCGTTTCCTCCAGATTCCCGACTGCAAACCCCACCGAACACCATAACACCTGAGGCGTTAACAAAATGTCTGAATAAAATTCCCCGGCCCTACCAAGAGTGCAGTGGGAATGATATTGAATATGCAGCATAAAAGATGGCCCATCCGCGTCTGAAGGCCGCTCTTGTAACGGACGATTCCTGGTGATGGCCGGGTGGGTGTGTGGAGGGGTCTCTCCACGGATCAATACCTCAGCCCGCGCTGTAGGGAAGAGGGAGGGGGCTGCATTGACGGCCACCCCAGCAGGGGGCGCCCCGCACCTTGGGGGCAGACCCAGCGGGCCTGTAAATGATGAGAGGCGCACGGAACAATGTCCACGTGCCCTAATACGGCCGGCTTTGGTCCGAGATATGATCAACCCAGGCAGCGACCGCTGCCTTAGCGGCGACCGTCCGAACCCTTTTCGCTTACAGGACTGGGAGCGCCGTGTTAGTATATGTGCACGTGTATGTGTGTGCATAGGGATTGGGGTGGCTGTCTAAGATCAAACAGGTGTTTATAAGCGGGTCTGTAATAGCCCCCGCCCCACCTTCACGCCTTTTTGATATTATCATTGCTGTTGCAGTTGCTTTTGTCTGGTGTGTTTTTGCGTTTTTGTATTATCTCTGAGGGCTTAGTTGGTTGAATGAGTTAGTTTTTGGGGAAGGTGGGGGCAACAAGCTGTAAGCCGGCGGGGAAGACGTCTGCAAGTAATAACAAAGCCAGTTGGGCCTGTAACTTACCTGTGGAACTGGACAATCCATATCACGCATTATGTTCAAATACACTCTGATGTGTTAGGAAAGTGACCCGTGATCTCGTAGAGAGAGAGAGGGAGAGAGAAATCTTACACACTCTAAGGCGCTTTACCTAATTGCCCTCAGTAGACTGTTCATATCAGATGTCTGCAGATGGTGACCTATTTATAGGAGTTCCTCAGAGGCGTCCTCCCCGGCACAAGATCCATTAAGGTAAAAAGAAAAAAAGACGCCGCCAGAATCAAGACTAGAAAATACACAGAAAACGGCACTAGAAAATAAACTGCCCGTGGGGAGGGACAGGAATATTGTTGCCATTTACTATTTATAGATCTCGGTCCTGGTGAGTCTGACTGAGCAGTTCTGAGCTGTTCGAAGGGGATTGACCCGCTGGGAGGAGGGTTCGTTTTTTGGCACAGTGCCATTGGTGGCAAGCCCTCTTGGTTGTAGCGGCGCTGATGAGACTGTGAGTGGCTCATACTGATGACTGAGTCTCAGGTGAACTGCTCAGAGCTACTCACAATTAAATCATATATCGTCAAATGTGGCTCTAAGGAGCAATTCATCATGCAGTTCAGATGTATTTTGAATGTAGTGTTTGTGTGGACTAAAGACGTATAGTCTACACCTGTTTTCAATTATTTTAGACAGATGTCTCAACAAATATCTCCCGTTTATTAGATTAATCTAAAGAATGTCCATCTTTTCTTCAATTTAGAAACGAAAACTTGCTCACATTTAACTCCAATGTATATATATATATAGTCTGAGGGCGATTTATATCAGGCACACATATTAGCGTGTTACAACGACATATGTAACTTTATCCCCGTGATAGCTTTGTACAGCTGATGCCCCTTCACATTAACCCCTTCCCATCAACTTGCTTGGCAAGGATATACGTCACATGAGCATGAAACTCAAGAAATATTCTTCCGTCCACAAATCCAACTGAATCTGTTACTCGAGGTCGCATGATTAATGTGGCCGGTCGCGTTCCAACGGGTAGCATCTTCTCATGTCTATAATAGTCCTCCTATCAGAGTTCATCTCAAAGTGTATAATGAAATGACATGAATCTCATATATACAAAATCCCTACAACATTTCTGTCATACCTATCAGGGATAAGTATAGCTGACACATACTATATGTTCCATCAGACAAATTCTTTCTTTTATTTGTCTTAGTTTTTCCTGTCATTGATGATGATAACCTCGGGACAAAAAGAGTACAACTGCTGATCTACCTATCCCTAATATCAGCACTAGGCAGTGGGCTTCCTACGCATGAGTATCACTGCTCCTCCGTACTGTAGCAGTGTGTACACCTCAGCGTTCGACGTCTTGTCATGCCGCTCCGTACCATGCTGCCGGCCACCGCGCGTTCAGCGTTTGCCGACACCCCATGGGAACGCTGCTATTTCTTATCCGGTGCCAATGTTGAGGCGGCCACGGGATCTATTTTTAGCCCGGGCGGCGGTCAAAAACGGCGAAGGGGCGCTATACGCGGCCGGCGCCTCGTTCTGGCGAGTATTTTTGCCCTGTTGCCATCGATTGGTGGTGAGATTGCTAGTTTCCGGTGCGCGCCGTGTCTTGGACGGCGGGCGGCCGGGAGGATCGGCTAGACCAACGCCAGTCGATAGGCGGCCACGGGAACCGCTTTTGCAGACAAAACTGGCCGTGTTCCGTCTCCGTAGATGATGGCGATGAGGGGGGAAAGCCGCGTAGCTGATGAGGACACCGGGTATTGACGTATTGATGACGGGTGCAGAGTCGGCATGAGTAGGGTTTGCAGGGCCCGAGATGCGGACGAGTCTGGGCGGCAAAGAAGATCTATAAAAGACAGACGGAGGAGGGATGGTGGACAGACATGTAGGGGGGGGGGGGGGTGTGGCGGAAGGACAGGAGTGAGGTGAGCAGTAGATAGTTTGGGGTATGGATAGGGAAACGATGCGAGCAAGGCAGTGTGGGCAGAAGAGAGGAGGATGCAGGGAGTGAACAGAGGCCGGATATGTGGACAGAGCCATCTAAATCAGGGGTGATGATGCATGGCCTGAGAACGGAGCCAGAAGAGAGTTTTGAGGTGATAGGTTTGGAATGTCTCTAGTGTCTTACTGTGCATTGTGTTTTGGATAAGGGTGTGTGTTGTTTGTGCATAAGCAGCAACGAGAGACTTATCTCAACGAAAGGTTTATGCGGCCCACGTTGAATCTACACGTCTTGTAGCGAGACAGTGTGCCACTCTGCGCCCTGACCTAAACACATCCATGCAGCATAATCATTCTCTGGATTCTATTATGTTAAGGTAAAGAGTGACGGCTAAGAAAACACGTGATATGGCTTGTAACAGTCCCATAATATGTCATAGATACTCCATAATATGTCATAGATACTCTAATATTATAGATATTGACGAACTTTGGATGGTGAGATTATATTTCGTTGGGCAATACCTTAGCTGCTATGAAAAATGGTACCTTATTAAATAAATTCCTTTTTCAATTATTTTGTCTCAGCGCTTTCTCTCAGGGTGTGCTATACATCACACGCTTTTAAACGTAGCTAGTGTAACAATCCATGTGTACGTAATACTCGTAGAAATTTGATAAGATGAGGACCTTTGAGGCTATGGAATACAAAATAGCCATGTTGTAAAGTATGTTTTGAGCAGTCCAAACAAATATATTGAACCGTAACAACTGGAAGGACGCAATAAGACACCTCAAGTCGAGATGACCGCCCCCACTTTGTATAGTCTTTTTCATCGTCAACTTGGGCAGGAAAAGACACATGCTCCTACATTTTGGTATTTCCATTCTGGATCGTTTTTGTTCAGCATGGGCCGGGCGCGTCTTAATTGTATTGATTGACATGTCTTGAAGGCCTGCAGAGCGCTAGTTGACCTACTTCGGGTAGCGCCTACGCGCTCGATTGTCGTCTGCACCACGTCGTATCGGCGCTTGTTTACGACGGCCTTCCCATTCGGAAATTACTTCAGACCTGTTTAATTAGAGGCCGTTTAAAAGATAAAGCAAATAAACTATAATGAAGCCCCGGGATTCGCTTCAAAGTGCATTGGACAGGTAAATACAGAAGCGCTCTGTATACACAAAAGGTTTGATGAATTGGTCTGAAATAGATAATCAGGATGAAATTAAATCATCAAGAAATAGTAGCAAAATAACTCATGGATCCTAGGATTATTTATGGCAGAGAAGGTTAAATCATTTTAATTTGTTTTACTCCAAAATCTTCGAAGTCATAAGAGAGCAAATTTCTCAAGGTGTTGCTTGGACAAGTTAGAATCTGAAATTTGTCATTTGATACATCAGGGATACATTTGTAGCGGCGCGAGCTTTGATTAGACTCTAGATCGTATACTACTATACTAAAGCGATTCTCCTGTAAATATAATTTTCCGGTTCCGAACACATGACCCTGGATGTCTAAAACGAGTTGTTATAACGAGTTTTAAACGATTGGGGACACAAATGAGGTCCCGGAAAAAGCGCGTTTACAGGTACGTGTGATCTTTACTACATTCCTCAAAAACTAAAATACTTGCCTTATTTAAGACGTAGGAACCATTTTCAGTTCAACACAGAATGGCCAATGTGAACTACAACCTTTCTCTGCGACTAAGAACATCTCATTGGTCGCCAACAAACTCTCAGACAATCACAGCATCCCTTATATATCTAAACATGACTTTATCCCATACGTTAACACTTTGAACCGTACCGTCATATATACTGCACACCTGTGCAGTAATTTTAAGATAGCAGCGTGTAATAATTACGTCACTTGCGCCAGTAGGTACATGTGTACATAGCAATTAGAGCAAAATTTCTTGCCTGCGGGTTTATGTACACACGCGAGTTTTTTCTAAATACTGTGCATAATCACTTATGTTTAACAGTTTAACGTATATATGAGGTTATTGTGAGGGCCCAGCGCATGGTCTGTAGTAACTGAACAAAAGGATTGCCTTCTGCCTCCTTCCTCTCGGCCATACGCCTCCATTGTATTTGTAGCTCACCCGGCCACAAATCCCCGCCGACCGAAACTCATTCTGGGAGCGCAAAAAGCTGACAAAAGCTGAGTAGACGGCGATCCAAGGGGAAAAACTAAAGTACCCGGTACATGCGTCCCGTGGGAAGGCCTTGGCAAATGTTACCGCGCTGCCGTGTTGCTATTTTTATCCCGACGGAGCAGCTCGCGTCGGCGCGCGGAGCTGCTCGCCAGACGGGTAGGCGGCGGGCGTTGGGGTGTGTATGGAAGGGGCGGCCCGCCCGACGCTCGCTTCCCGCAGCCCGGCTAGATCTATAGAATGTGTGGTGATGAATGGGCGGCCTGCTGGGCGGCGCAGCGCTAGGGCGAGTGGGGCCTGGATGGCCGCCACACTTCAGTGATCCGGGCGCATCTTCTGGTTCTCATGAGCAGACCAGTGACGAGGGTGGCATGACCGCAGCCGACTGCCTATTGCCTACCGCTCGCCTTCCGCCTGCTGCTTGCTGCCTATTGCCTATCACCTATTGTCAATTGCCCGTCATCCGCCTGTCGCCTGCTGCCTGATGCAGATTAAGTACTGCTTGTTCACTATTTGCTGCCTATTGCCTACTGTCTGTTTGTTAACACCCACTCTGTGCTGTCTATTGCCTGCTGTCTACCGCCTACCCACCATCTCAGTCGTGTCGCACAACCTCAATCCGTTGCCTATTTCTATTGCCTTTTGAACCTACTACATAATACTTGCCCATTGCTTGTTGCAAGGTCCTTGCCCTTGACTGCTGCTACTGTCTACTGTTGACTTCTTACCACCCACCCGCCTTGAAATGTCACCGTTTTCTCTAAAATCTGCTGCTTACTTCCTAGTGCCTGATATGTACTCCCTTAGACTTACTGTTTGCTGCACACCTGCCTTCTTGTGCCCGTGCCACACCTATTCCTTCTAACAGCAGATACTCTTACTACTGTTCAAACATATTTTCTCTCTTGCCCGATAAAGATTTCTGGTAAAAATGCGTTGATATTTCAATTTGGGGATTTTTAAAGACTTATTAGGCTCCCACCACTAACACACTCCATGTCGGCACTTATGCACTTCTCACCTTCTTTTACTGCCTGCCGCAGCCACATGAGCTAGGTGACACGGACAAGAGTTTTTTTGTGTCACCGGCAACCTGTATACGGAGCACTGCGTTATAGGGATTGAGCCGACGTGGCAACGGATGGCGTCTAGCTCTAATATGCCACTTGTATCAAAGCAGGGCGCCCCACTGCGGAGTTACCACGAGACAAATGTATACATTCTGTTATATTCTTAAGTCCTTTGTCCATAGCGCGTATACACCCTAAAGATATGTAAGCACTAGGACATACAGAAAGAATAGAAAATCACTACAAGGCTGCTGGTTCTTTTTCATAGGCGCAAAGATATAAACCAGTATTGGCTGTCATAAGTTATATACTCTCAGGGGTAACATTAAGATGATTGCCCAGCTAAAGCTATGACGTGAAGCAAACTGTATGCTTCCTCTCTGGGTGGCGCAGGGGGACATGGCCTGTGGACACTGAACAAAGGCCTGTCTGCCCGCCGTCCGCCGGCCCGAGGACTCAGAAAACAAAGGTCAGACCGCAATCAGCGGCCGACGTCAGTACCCAGCGGGCGTTGTGTGATCAGCGAGCGGCACGCAAAGCGCAGCCGCGTAAGGCCAACTAGGCCACCTGGTGAGCTGTTCTGGGTTTGAGGCGCTTGGAGCAGGAAGCGAGCTTCCCCACCAGTGTGAGCAGGATGAAGTCCGACACCGATGTACGTGTGCGTTTGTGTGTGTGCCAGCTGTCTGATCATCTGGTCACTGACCGGCCTGAACTATTCTGAGCAGGTTCTTGAAATGAGCCTAGACCCTAGTTCCTAATTTAGACAGGAGGCAGAACATTACTCCAGTAATATTCCGTTTTGAGGGCTGAATGTTATCTCTATCCACTATTAAACAATCTCCCGGCCGCCAATAGGTAGTAAGATGACATGTGGTTGCCAGCTAACAAAACACTAATTGTCATATGGATATTAATCAGCAAGACGCTCGTAAAATCATGTACGTAGCAGACTATTACTTATAGATAATTATATAACTCGGTCGTATTCATATCTATTCCAGGTAGAAGAAATACTAGTTATGGAATACATGTAGTTGAGGTTTTTACTTTCCTCAAGAATTTCTTGAGAATGATTTTTGGAACCGGGCCCAGTTTATATGCGTACCCTAGATGACCCAGTACCAGCACCAGCACCAGCGATAAAGCTGTATCAAACCCGGGTGCCGCAAATAACCCACATGCTGTTCTCTAGTAAAGGTACTCAGGCTCCATCTACAGTATAGAGGATGAGGGTCTATGGGTGTTTGTGGAATGGTTTATGGGTTTCGTTTCTTCAGCCACAGCTGGGCTTCCTACTACCCCAACTCAAAAACTTCCGGAGCAAACAGGCAGAGTAATCATCGATTGATTATGTGTCCCTCTGCCTCAGGCAAGACACCTTTGTAAGGGGTAAGGGAGTAAGTACAGGATATAATTGTCAAATATTCAAGAAAGGGGACCACTAACTCATCAACACCAAAAGGGCCCGCTATATTTTCTATTTTTCAAATTCTCAACACTGTCTTTATGCTGAAACACAACACCTGTTCTAAAGCTGCCTGCCACACTTAGACACGAACGTCTACACAAGCACCCCACACAGATACACACAGATACATGCATACCTCAACAATAGTGGCAGGGGTCGACACCAGCGCCATGTGCTGATGACTAGATCCTTGCGATTTGTGTTCGGCTATGACTCAGTTATTGTAAACCACCGGACCGCGCTTCTCATATGCTGCTCGCTGCTGAAGGTAGGCAAGAGCGGCTGCTCAGTTACACTCGTACACAGACTGCTTGTCTAGACTGCCTGCTCCCGTGAAATAGACCCAAGCCCACCGCGGGTATTGATTATTGATGAGCTAGCCAATCGAAGGAATGGAGTCTAGGAGGTTTCTCGGAGGAACTCTTGACTTGGTCTCAGTGAATGTGACGGATAATGATAAAAACAGATGTGTTATATGGTAATCAAACTGCTCTGTAGGATAAAAAGATAAGTCTCAACTGGCCCGTTTTGACGTAGACACTTTCTTCAAAGAATTATCTAAGACAACCCCGATGAATTTTCGTTGAAATTTTAGTAACTATAATTATATATATATATATATATAGTTACTAAAATTTCAACGAAAATTCATCGCTCGCGTACATATATATATATATATATATATATATATAAGTATGTCAAAACACACAAAAACAGTACGGAACCAGGAAATAACAAGCGTGTGTCATCGAACAACAGATATGACAACAATAAGCTCCTGTGATCTTGGCATTTGTGTTGACGGGAAAGATAGAACACGCTAAAAATACGTCGTCTATTAATAGCGTTAATAACTATCATAAAACACTACTTTGTGCCGCCGAACAACACCAGTCAGTGGGATAAAAACACGAAGAGGAAATACAAAACTGACCATGTATGAGATGTATATTGTTTATGAAAATATTATATTAAAGAATGATACAATGAACCTTTTTCAATTCTTAAGTATTATGAGCTGTTAGTCTGATGTTTATACCCCTATAGAATTGTTTTGCACGGACAATTCTGTAAGTCACATACTTCATATGGGTTTTTTTTCTTATCGAACCACGAAATTATATTCAGTACTTAGTGGAAACTGAACAAGAGTTAGTAGTGTTAGTGTTTATTGTACGATTGGCTGGTCGCAGTGAGTGGCCGGCCTGACCGGAGTGTAATAAACACTAACACTACTAACTCTTGTTCAGTTTATTTATCCTACCCCGTCTCCACGACTTTAGAATAATAGAAAATATGTGAACACTCACCGATTTCCAGTTATTATTGCGTAATCAGCCATTTTAATTCCTTTCAAGTTGCTCGTGCGAGTGAGCCGCATTGCCAAGTAAGGCCATTGGTCGGCAACAATTCATAGACCGCATTAGTGTGACGTCGCTCATGTTCTGGCTGCTGATTGGTCATTTTTTATAGCCCTCGTGCAATGAATAACACTACTGCACGCCCGCCCGAATACAGTAATCCAATGTTAAACCTATGGCGTTTTTCATTAGGGATAGAGTATTTAGTGTAAATAGTGTACGGCATTGAATGGCATACACGATATGTACGGTATAAAGAGCATCGGTAGGTTACTGCCAAAAGTACGTATTCAGGCATATAATAATGAAGGAGACCCACTCCATGAAGGTCCATGGACTCCCATCCTATAGAATAATGAAAATATTATTATATATCATGCAACCCACCGCTGTTTATATCAATTCAAGTATGATTCTTTTTTAGGTAGGAGTCTTATGATATCGAATGCTCGAACGATCCATTATTAAGACACATTACTCATGACACAATGAAAGAGGGGAATGTTCATTGCCTACCGAAAGCCATGTAACCTGCATGAAGATAATCAATGTGAAGACAAAACAACCCTCCGTTACAACCTATGTCGTATTAGCACGTCGGTCAGCCATACCACACTCACTACACCCTAGTGTTAGCGTAGCCCGGGAATGCAGACACATCTTCGATCAGTGACAGATGCCCGTGCTCCGTATCTTTGATCACTCGGCAGAGAATTTGCAGGGCCTATCGGGGAGGGCAGCGCTGCACCTCTTATCTTGTCTAATCACAGGCTGCAGGCAGACGAGCGGCGTGGCGGATAGAGAGGCCTGCTGCTGGGTGTGGGGAGGTTGGATGGGAGGGAGGTGGTGGTAGAACATCGCCGACACTCCAGATTAGGTCACGTGACCCTGTGCAGGCCACGACATGTGAGCGGACTAATTGCTGTGAGGTAATCGTTGGTTGTCTGCCCAGTTGGCAGTTGGAGAATGTCACTGGATTGGGGAAGGTAGATTTACACTGAGATGGATTGAAGGGATGTTTACAAATCTCCCGGAGATAATGCTATTATTCTAATTACAGCATAATTACAAATACGGTGAAGCTTACTGTAATATGGTTTCTCTCTGTTAGGATTAGGAAGCAGTCATTTAATCCATCGTATGTAAATATATCTCATTCCGTCTGTCTATTTTGCAGATATTCAGAAATTTTCTACCAAAATAGATTGCCTAAATACAATGATTTCATAAAAATATAATGATAATGGTTATGCTTTGTAGAATTGAATAGAAAACATTAATGTCGGGGTAGCCTTAGAGTTTCCTTCTTGGAATGCTTCATGAGATCATGGCGCCACTCTCTGCAAATATCTGAAGGCGTTAAGGAGGCTTCCTTTGTGTCTAACGGATATTAGAGCTGTAGCTGCTGCAGGTACGGCTGCGCGTGGGTACGTGCACTTTACCCACCTGTCCTTGGAGCAGCATAATTTATCTGATATCTCTGTGTCTGGTATCTTCAGTGGCTTTTGATACACCTGGGAGGCAACGAGGGCCGCGTGGTGACGATTCTCTGAACTAACATAATGAATGGATGACGTGACAGTTCTGACGTCACTAGACTCTCAGTGCTGATGTCATACGTGTGAAGTCGTGAAATGTAACCCCCACACACACGCACACACCGGTCATCACCGCAAGCACTCTGGCTAATTCCGTTATAGACGTCAGTTCTAATTAGTGTTTTAGCTAGTACTACTCAGATGCCGCCTCTATGTAGGATGGGTTTATTCATGAAAACGTGCGTATCGGGAATAGCATCTCCACAGCCCGTTCCCCATCCAGCTATTAAATGTGAACACTAAGAGCTGATGGAGATTTATTAGTTTCCATTACTGAAACAACCCGTTGACCCTTGCCGTTGGCTTTTAAAAGGAAACGCGTTAGCATAGTCCATTACATTAGAATGCTCGCATAACCTACCATACATAACTACACGCGGTTAGTCCTTGATAATCTCAGTGCATTTACTTTAAGGCCTGGTCGTACATTAACGAAACACTCAGTCCAAGTAGCCTTGTCCTCTTTTTTTGTTAATATTCAACATGCCATAATCGTTGTATTAACTGGGACCCGTTTCAATAATATGGGGAGTAAACGGGAATGGCAACCACAACAACGAGAGCAATGAACAGCACTAACAGTGGAAACTATAGAGTCCCGTTTCATAAGTGGCATCGCTGTTGAGGTGGTCCTTCTCTTCGCCATGCCAGCGTAGCGAACGGAATATTTAAGAAATCAATATCTATTGAATAATTTGATAATTCTAAATTATTCCTCGTGTTCTTCCCCACATTTTAGTTTCTATTTGATGTCTCTATGTGCATTTTCTTTTACAAAATTACAATACCAAACCCTGCAGCTCTCGCTAATAAGACATGGAAGTGATAATCTAGGGTCGAGTAGTACAGTAGGAAACCGACTGAGTAGTGCAGTGACTAGTTCTTGGTTCGAATAGTTTAGTGGTTCTCACAAAATAGTTTACCACTAGAGAACTATGAAAATCGAGATATGGGTAAAAGATACATATGGAATTGATCAGAGCATGTTTTTCTTTACCTAAATATGTTAAAATATCTGATGAAATAGGTTTTTAAATTGTTGTTTTGATCAATGCGAGAGGGTAGACCCTCTTGTGAACAGTGGCAGGACATTTAGTTATGAAACGGTTACTACCACTTTTGGTGCCACTCACACTGAAAGTGCCGTTCACTGTTGCGTCCACCAAGTATTGAAACGGGAACTGCCACTGTGGTGCCACTGAGACCAACAACGAGAGGATTTTCAACTATTGGAACAGGTCCCAGGTCTTTCCGATGCGAAATTCAAAATACTGACACAGTGACCATTAAACCAGAGGCCTCCTACCACGCAGCCTTGAGGTTGTGGATGATAGGGGCCCCTAAAGAGAGTTGTGTATCAGTAAGATTGGTCACGTTAAAAATAAATGACACCTATGACAGGGAAAATTCTGCCACATTATCGCCAATCAAAAACTGACTAAATAAGTGGAGACATTGTAGTTTGTTTCTACAATACATAATAATTTCTGAGAGATGCCAGTTTTCAATGTTTCCATTGAAATTCTTGTTTTCATTTTTAGAATAAGAGAAATCCCTCGTGTAATATATACCACCTGCTAAAGTACCCAATTCAACCACTGCTGATGGTCCCCAACTGGATCTCCCCACTGACCTTTGTAAAATTTGACAGGCAGCACACCAAACAGTCAGTCTTTGTGAACTCACATTGTTCTGTACTAATGTCTTAGGTACTAAATACTGCAACAGTCAGGGATTTTATATTAGATAAGCTAAGAATGTGCAATTTTTATCGGTGCACTGACCGCCTCATGCAATTTTTTATTGCTGAATAGACGGTTCTTACCGAAGTAAAAACTTCTACCGCTATGGCGTGTGGCTTCTCAGGTAAGATACAAGCATCTTGGAGATACATTCCAGTACAAATAGGATATAACATAAATTAGATTATAACAATGTGAAAGATGATGATGAAGAGGTTATAGAGACTAATACTGCCCGATTAACATGACACTTTACTCATACTGCTTGCTTCATCTTCCGTCACGCCCCGATACGCTCTGTTGACATCAAGCCAGGCAGTGCGGAGGTGTACCCACTGCAAAGACACGATCACAGCAGTTGAAGCTGAAACCAGACCCGCAAGCCGGACAGAGCGGCAGGTACAGGTGTCAGATCTCCAGTCGTGATGTCATCTCGCTGTGAGGCTGTGGGCGTTGGGAGGTGGCAGGGTCGTGGTACGGAGGAGTGCCTGGGCGTAGCCGACATTCCGGTATACTACTTATATCGAGTGACCACTGGCTAGCTACTCAAAGCGTAACCTCCCTAGTACTTACCGCTGTACACGTCTTAGGCACAGAGTTGTCTATCCAAACCACTAGTAGATGTGTTGTCTCAGGACTATGGCAAGGCGTGATTCTATGATATGATGTTAGCAAAAATGTTATTAAACATAGCAGCACAAGTGAACGGGCAGTAAAAGTAGGACTTGCATCTAACCACTTCAGCAACTACCCTCTCCCCTTTATGGCCATGAGAGTTTCGCTCATTGTCCTCCCTGTTAAAACGCTAGTACTGTGATTTACAAATGTCCATAATACGGAGAATATAGATGTATATACACTTCTCGATGTGCAGGAGGGTAAGACAAACCATTCAATTGGAGAAAACGTTTCAAAAGACTATAACATGAACCCACAAATGGCCAACTGAGTATTGTATCTGAATAGATTTTCAATGTCGATTCCCCGAAGGCGTCCTAGTAGTTATGAACAGTATTAAGTAGTTTAAATTTCCTGGATTCCCAGAAATTCGTTGATTCCTTAGCAGTTGTCACAGTTTTTCACTATATGGCGTTCGAGTGGTGCACTGGCTTAATATCATGATCGAATTAAGGTGTTAGTATACTCTAGCTCACTTCTCCCATACCATATTATATCCCGCACAGCTGATTTATTCGATAGATCCTTTGTAGACTGCGGTTTGAATAGCCAAGGATTTACACTGCGTATAAATTCCCTCACATATTTTTCACGCGAAGCAGTTTGTGAAAATTAGGTTTCCACACGAGGGGCCCTGTTCATGATACACCCATGATTAAACAGTGTGAGACCTAAGTTTTTGAGTCCATGGAGGAAAAAATAAGTCCCCGTTGTTCAAAACAATAAAGAACAGTATGCCAAAAAGCACTTTGGTGATGGCATCTTGTGATTAAATTAGACTAAGGTGCGACGTGTCATCTAGTTAACAAAGCCACTTTATTCTTGAGGCTTCCTCCACTTGCAGCCTAAACATTGGACCATTAAAGATTGTTCTAGTGTGACTTGTCTTAAATCAATACATTATTTCACCTGGCGTAGGTGGTAACCTATTTGCATTTTTGCTCCACATCAGTAGACCGGACTTGCTGATTAAGTGTTCAATTAGCTGTAATGGTATTTATAAATGATATGGTTAACAGGACGCTATATGTGATATGATAAACGGACAACTGTGCAGTAAGTATATCAACTGAGCGATTTATAAAGGATATTAAGGATCCGTATTAAAAGACTTCTGCGACCCATAGAATCTAATTAGGCTTAACCTTAATGCAGAAAAACGCCTAATTAACCTAATGTATTAATTAACGATTGACTAATCTGAAATAACACAGACCTCTGTCTCGACACTGACATCGTACAAATACCCCTAATTATAGGGGAATATGACTAGCTGGGTATCCTCCTTATATTGGAATGAGGCTGATATGAAGTGATATCACTATATCAGATGAAGAGGTGAAACTGAGATAGGGTTCTCCCCAGAGCTTGTTTAACCCTTGTTCACATATGTTAAAGGTTCTCTCATCTGAAATGTCCGATTAATTCTTTAGCTGAAGACCTATTAGTTTCTAAGTGGTTTCATGTTGCTTTGAATGAATTCAATTTGTGAAAAACACCATCAATATTTTACAGAATATGCATACATTTTTATTTTGGCCAAATGTATAAGAATAATAAGGGAAAAAGTCCTCAAAGCATTTAAACAAATTTAATCTCATCGTGTCCTGCAGCTATGTCAGTGATGCATCGGGGTACTCGGTATGCTCCTAAGGTAATAGGCCACATACCGTGAATGTCTACAGGCTTACGCTTACCTCTAGATTTCTGGATTCCACCCTAAATATACTAAAATCACATATAGAAAAAGAGTGTTGGTTAATACTAACAGTTCTGCGCCAATGATAAATTAGATATTAGTATTAATTTTAGAAAAAAATATTCAATCATAAACAATATTATACACCTTACAATCGACCAAAGAGAAAATTCTAACCGTCATGAGGCAGCAGGATATACTACTACTTCCAAGAATTTTGGCTGCAGCTAGTTTCTTCTGTAATCTACGTACTTATTAGTATCTGGCGTAGAAAGAGAATACCGCAGCCCACCCTTCATATTTTACCTACGCCAGTGACATATGTACGTCCGGGTGCTCTACCCTACAGAAAAGGGTTAGGTGTTTACAGTCGTTGGGCGGGGTCTCGGCAAGAGGCGAGCGGGAGAGCGGGCGGCGGTCGTGTTCCTGGGATGCCGGGGGCAATAACGCACTGCCGTCTCGGCTGGCGGTACGCACCTGCGGCCACCTGTGGGTAGACAGGCCCTCTGCTTGGCGGGGATGCGGTGGGGAGGGGACTGGGAGCGGCCGGGAGCAGGGGGAGGGCAACCACTGGTGTGAGTGATGAGTGCAGCCGGGAGGATAGAGTGCCCCGCGAGAGGCTGGTAGGGTACAGAGAAAGGCGGTCACATACGCACACAGGATGTGGAGGTAAGCAGGGAGGCGTCCAGGCACCTCCTATTGCACTGCAGTGGTACCGAGAAAGTACATGTCAGAAAATACAGATACACAAGACATGGGCATGACCTCCCTATGTACAGGGGGACTGCAATGAACCATTGAATGCACAAGGGAGTGAACTACCCCCAGTTCCAGCCTTATATGTTTCTTCATGGCATAAGAACTATAAGCTATACTGCAAATCATTTAGTACTCCCAGTAGTATGATGGGGAATCCATCATGGCGTTGGTTTGACGAAAGTTACCTTTAACCAAAGTATGACAACAGGAATCTACCTTGCACCATTTGTCAGAATTATTGTTACCACTGTGTATCTATTCTCTACATATTTAGGCTAAGAAATGCACGTATGGTGGATATAAAAATACTATCATTATCAGAGAGGCATAAGACTGCACTAATACTATACAAATCACAGATTAGAGAACAGTTCTATTACTGCAAAGCACAGAATATTGCCTATGTGACATGTATCAGATGATCGTCGCCATGCATCCCATACCCATTTCCATAGGTGGTGTGTCACCTTTATTTCAATAGGCACATAGTTCTTTCATGTAAGTCACATAGATAGGTCAAATTCACGGTTGCATTTCAACTGACTATGATATCAGTGTATGATACAGCCATACTCATTATGGTGTCATACTCCTGGATAAACAAGAAGCATTCCATGGACACGTGCCAAGATGTTATGGCATTGAGTCTTATCGATCTAGTCATACCTGCCACTGTTTGATGGAGGGTAGTGAGAGATCAAATAGATGGATGGAGATTCATCGAGAACGAAGGAAGGGTCAGATTTGACGGACTAAAGAAGCGTGATATCAGGGGAATCGAGAAACTTATCACCCACAGATTGGACGATAACTGAGGGTCATGTCAAGGGAATAAAGAGGGCAAGCGGTTAGGCCAAGCACAGAGTAGGAAGGCTATGGATGGGGAAAGTGGATCGGGGGAGGGAGAGTGTCGGCGAGGCAATATACGATGGGAAAGGGGCTAGAAGCCCAGGAATAATTGGAACAGCCTAGGTAGTTGCAGGAAGGATTGATAGTAAAGGGGATAAGAGCACAGGAACAGTGCCAATAAAGCATGAAGTATTGGAAAAGCGTCATTGAGAATGGGCAGTTAAGACATGTACATGTATTACAAAGACAAGAGTGTGGATGCGCAATCAAGAAATATAGTACAAAAAGAGGGGAAGGCAGGATGGGCAGGTAAAGTGTGTAGTGCAGGAAGTAGAGCAGTTAGTTTGGGCAGAGAAGGCTTATAATACAGAAACATGCAGTGAGGATTGGCAGTGCAAGTGGTCAGAGAAGACATGCAATACAGAAACGGGCAGTAACTTCAAATGTCTAGTATAGAAACAGGCAGTGGGAATGGGCAGTGACGAAATGTTGGTCAGAGAGAAGAGTAGTGCAAATGGGCAATGGAAACACATAGGACAGTGAGGATTAGCAGGAAGCCATGTAGTCCAGAATGAAGGGCAGTGAGGATTGACAGCAAGGGTGCGTAGCAGAGAAACGGGCAGTGATGATGGGTAAAAAAAGGATGGCACTACAGGGTCAGGCAGAGGGTGGTGTCTGGCTTCGCCTCCCACTCTAATGACAGGAACCGCCGGCCACAACCTGACACCCGGTAACCTGACACCCACCTTACATAGGTCCTCCGCGTGCCGCCGCCACTCACTCTCCAAGGACAGCCGCCACCAGCTAAAGCTTACTCTCAGACCAGGGCGTGAAGACGTGTAACTAAATTTTTGCTTACTTCATGATGGTGAAAGGATGTTGTGTATAATATTTCATTGGAACGGGCGAGCATAGAACTAAACGGGTATATAAAGGGAAAGTATTTAGTTGTTTAGTTAATATGTGATGAAATTTGGTTGCCACATTAGTTATATCATTTTACTGCAATGCTAGTAGCCCTGCCTCGCACAATCCTACACACTGCAGTATTGGCAAGAGCTTGCACTGCAGAATTCTAAATCGATCTTTTTGCACAAACAAGTCACTCTGTCTAGTTTATATCGGCTTATAAACTTTTCACTTTGAAGGTTCTTATCATTCAAGGCGATTGGAAGATATTCTGTCCTTTGGTTAATAATAAAGGTTTTAACAACTCCACACCATCTATTCCTGAAAGTGTCTTATTTTTACAGTAGGAATCACAGTTCCGGAACAGTTTTTTTACCAAAAGACCATATCTCCCACTATATATACGTTTTTAATGCGCACGTTAAGATTTACACATAGTGAAACATAGGCGCCACGGCCAAAGTTTGGGCTTGACTCTTAATTTGACACTTTAGCTCCTTTTACCAACTACTCAATTGTACATCAAACCTCAAGTCATTATTTTCCCGTTTATACGCCAAAAGGTATATTGGTGATAAACCAGAAGTACCAATAGTATTTGCTGAAATCCTTTTAATTACTTTATCATAGACCCTGTAAGTGCTATCATTTTTTGTTTTATTTTGTATCACTATGGACATATTTGGTGCTTTGATTCGACAAAGCTAGTAGTGATAGCGCTTATATCAGCCATGGGTGTGAGGTCTTCAGGAGCGAGCTCCTACGTACTTTGCCTGTTGTAAATTCGATTTGACCGCCTCATGTCCTGCGTAAAACAGGGGAAAAGATTAACATGATAAATGAGAGACTTTCTTACGAAACAAGATTTAATGGAAGCACCAGTCGAAAAGAAAATTATTGAAAGCATTTACAATTTGATTTGTGCACCAGGGACAAGAGACAAAGACAGTGCAGAAACCTTGACGTTGGTTAAAGGCTGGAACATGCAAAAAAAGCGGCATTTCGTTTGACAGTTTTTATCAACATGCCCACCACACCAGGAAACTATAGTAAATAATCATTCAGAGACTAAAATTCTCTTTATCTCCTCAATGACTCACCTGTTCTTCGGCTTCAATTCCAGACTCCCCCTTTATTTGTATTACCAATCAAAATCGCCTTTAATGTTCTGAAGGCTTTATCTGTTTGTCTTCACTATCTTCGATCCATATCTTAATTTAGGCATATTAGCAGCTCTACTTGTAATGTAATGTAAGACCTGTCAGATATAGTCTGGCCTCTGAGCTAGGCGAATTTTAACTAATTGTAGTGTCTCTTCTGTGGCCACAAAATATATTATGTGTATATTCATTATGCAATGCAATAATTATTGTGATTCCTAACGGACTTAGTGAGGGCTAATTACCTATTATGTAATCTAATCTGTAGGTATACGGACGGTGCAAGCCAAGGAAAGACATATGTTCACGATTATGAAAATATAGATACTAAAAAGAAAATAGATCATGGACGTAAGCACGTGTGGGGATGAACGACAGACGAAAAGACTGATAGGTTTACCTATACTCCATTTTACCTTTACTGAATCTGCATTTTTTATTACGCTTTACTTCGTCAAACAAAGTTAAATAAATCTTTTTGTCCGGGAACCTATAACATAACTGATAATCTTTTTTACACCGTTATTAACCAGAGGTTTCCTCTCTTTTCAGTTCGCCTCCATGACAGTATACAGGATGAGGGATTTCATTACCTAGTTTTTGATCTGTAAGTATCCATCCTTTTTAATGTTTTAGACATACCTAAACTACCTTTGCAGGTCCTACTAGGATCTGCTTTGAATATGGTAGGCCTTTATTATTTATGAGAAAAAATGTCTCCTATCCAACTTTTACTTTACAGGATATTAAGCTGTCGAATGAGCAAAATTCCTCATATAAAAACCTATGGTCATTTACGGTACGATTAGACCAAATTGCCCAAATTCCAACATGTTCTCCCTAGCCTCGCAAGTCAAGCCACCTGTACCAAATAAGTGCCTACCTCTCCAAGCAGATCTTTAATCGCTGACTGTTTACTACGTACCAGATCGATCTGTTGGTGAGTGTAAGTGCTCCTACTTTGGGGCAGCTCAGAAAGGCCCATTAAAAGGTAGGGGTGGTCACCAGCCAGGAATCTGAACCATGGCTAACATCCTTCATACATACATTATGTTTTGCACTCTAACCATTCGCCATCATGAGCCCGCCCACTTCCTGTTGACCTAGATGGTAGAGTTAACAAAATGACGCCATCTCTAGGGGCTCATGGATATCTACAAGTACATAAAGTGTATGTGAAATGGTAGGTAGTAGTTAAAACCACATATAATCCATTATTATATATCATCTCTTTTGTGACAACTCTCCTTGAGTGAATGAGCATAGTTCCAATGAAAAAGAAAACTGGAATATACTGCAAAATATACACACATATCTCTTTAGGGACAAGGACTAGGTACAGTAGAACCCCGCCTAACGGACACCCCGCGTAAGCGGCCACCCCGCGTTAGCGTACACTTTTGCTTGGAACGGAAAATTTTCCCTCTATTAGATGTTTAATTTAACCCCCGCGTAAGCGGACAGTTATTTCGGTACAAAAGGCCTAAAACCCCGTGCAAACGGACAGCTCCGACGGACACCCTACCAAAAATAGTTTAATTTTGTTTTTCTATAAATGTGTGTGAGCATATTCATAGAAAATACATTTTATGATTTAAAGTTTAATAACTTCAGACACAATTAAGATATTGAAAAATTGATTTTAGATCCAGCATCGCCTCTGTGTCCCCTACATATCGATATATAACACTTGCATATTGGACCGGCGGAAACTTGAAAACCCCGCGAATGCGAACACTTTGGTCCGGAACGGAAGGTGTCCGCTTACGCGGGGTTTTACTATATATATATATATATATTATATATGTCAAATACATGGATGACTAATGCCAGCACCTACTATATTGAGGTAAAGAGCTAAAATGAAAGAACAATTCCATTTGGTGATTCTGAGCACACTTTAGTGTGAATTTGATTGAAGTTGACGGATCTTACAAGGAATAGTTGTAAATGCGCCCCCCCCCCCCCCCCACACACACACACAAAATTATAAATATGTATACCTAAGCGTCGCCTTCAACTCGCAGATGAGATAGATAAGGGTGCGGCCAGGCTTCGATACTTTGTGTGGATCCGTTAGTATAACTGACATGGCAGCTTTCCATTTTTCCATGGAGATCCCTATTTCAGTCTAAGTGTACACATTATTTCCTTGTTACAATAAGTCTAATTGAACAAATTGGACGTTAAACTACCCAAACAAACAAATCCTTGTTACAAAGATGATATTACTTCTATTTCTTGTTTGTTCGGTCTCTCAGTCAAGAAACTCCACATGATACTTGTCCACTTATTTGTGACCCCCAGCTGACATCCCTATTTTCAGTATAATACGGATATGGGCTTTCTGTAGTTTACGTCAACGAAGACGCGGTAGAATTTTAACAAGCACATTTATGACATACAACAGCAGTCAGCCTTTTTTGTATTATTATTTAAATTGAATTGGCGAATCTTGCCTTCGATAGATGGAGCATAACGAAATAAATTCGATATGAAGTGTAACGGGCAGTATGCGTGTTTGATCCTGCCAGAAGTATGTATGATAGGTTGTAGCATTTTTGCCAATGCCGTCGTAATGAGTAAGACGATTTCATTTGTAGATAAATGTAGAATATTGCATAGGATAAGCCTTAGAACTAATACAAGATTACATGGACCATTTAAGAAATGTTAATCATAGCGGGGCCTCACTGTTAGCATTACATCCTAATATTTTTGAAACATTCTCGTGCATTATTGATAAATGTGATGTAGTCAGGCCAGTTCAAGATTACAGAACATCAAACATTCCTTTGGTGGAGAAGTGTCAATCAAAAGGTTGTATTTGTCTGTATCAGTCGTTCTTAAATGTTTTGATTGCATAGTTCCACAGGAATATTTTACCTAGTTGGATATCTTTCACTCTTTAGATACAGTCGTATTTCATGCGTAGAGCAGCTCACATATTGCGCTGTGAATACTGGAGCGTGCATACTTTATACAGGTGTGTATGTCTGTGTGTGTGGTGGGTTAGAAAGACCGAGTTACTCACGGGCACCCGATAGAGGAGCTCTTTGCCTAGCGGCCTCCCGGGGCTCCGAATAACGCCCGCAGAGCGCCGACTCAGCAGAACCCCGCTGTCTAATTTGATTATTCCATCTCCGTCCCCCGGGGCCGTCTTTAATCATCTACGGAGCAAACGGAAATTTTTGTCACAATGCAATTTTTGTTGGAGCCCCTCCCACCCCCTTCCCTTATAATTAGGCCCAATTGCTCCGGTAAATAGAGAGCTGATCGGAGTTGGAGTACTGTAGATGGGAAAGGAATTTGGACTTTGTACAAAGCCATGCTTTATGGAAGCGTCATTCTGTTTCCATGATATCTTTGGTTGCTTGGCCATATCAGTGCTACGGCCGAGAGGCATCTGGAAGAAGGAATCAGTGCCACTAATGAAGGGATGTGGATGTATATAGTGAAATGTGGGTCTGTAGCTCTTGTAGAACTGAGTACAAAGAAGAAAGCCGGGATACAGTTATAATGATGTGACACGTTGAGGAAACAGGTTATTGATAATGGCGATGGAATATACATTCAATCTGTTTCTGATTACGGTGAAAGTATCTGATAAAAAGGTTAGATCTTCAGTAATTATGTTGAGATATTTAGGGAAAGGATAGGTCTTAATACTGATAAGGAGAAACATGCATACTCGGAATGTCTAAAGGAAACAGGTTTTTTTGCAGTGAAATGAAATATATAGAAAAGGCGTAGATTATAATATAAACGATATTGATGTGTATTAACGACATATATGTAATATATGGAATGTAAAGCTGGTTTGCAGTTATAATGGGACATGCAGGATAACAGGCCTATATGCCATTGAAGGACTTCTGATACAGCGTAAAGGAGGTATTTCTCGCCTTCGGCCCACAGTAATGCTATTCAATCCAATAATTCTACGTTGGTATTACATGTCAAGGTCTCAATTTAGTCCTGCCGTTAGCCAGAACAGATCTAGTTGCTTTACAGGCCGTAGTCTGTAATTGTATACTCGGTCACCATTACTTATCGTCTTTATTTATCGAATCGGCGGCATTTCCTATTCTAGTATAGCTATCATAATGGCGTTCGCTTTCATGGGAAGAGCTTGAATTTAAGAAATATAAAGATTCATTTCTAGTTCCCTTTTTTAGTAGCTAAATACCCAGCCTCAACTAATCGCTTATTATAAGTAGTTGCGACGAGGTGTTTACACCGAGTTCTCTGCTTACCGTTATTTCCCGTCGATGTTTGTACCTTGTACAAGCATGGTAGGTTTTATATTTATGGTATACCTAAACTTAATAATCTATTATCGTAATTTGGAAAACACATTATTCAATCTACCTCCATGCTCCGCTGGTCTAGACGTCATCTAGGACGTCATTCTGCGCCTACAGACATAGGTTAGCTCACCTACACGATACTATTTTTATCCTACCCCTAATAAAAAACGCCATAGGCTTAACATGGGATTTGTTTATGTCACGGTTGTGACATAAAGTGTTGTTTATGCCACTACTTTCTGATACCGAAAAAATATGGAAACGGGGTAGGATAAAATCTAGACGCCACTCGTTTGAGTTTGAGCTTATTTATGCCACTCATTTTGTTGGCTCCGAAATGTAACTCGTCTTCGACTCGTGAAATTATGGAGCCAACAATATGCGTGGCATAAATAAACTTAGACTCAAACTCGTGACGTCTCTTGATAATATGCAATAAGAGCAATCCAGAAATAGGCAATATCGTATTTACTGTTGGACTTAAATGAGTTTAGACAGCTCCATGGTGTAGCCAACTTGTTCCGTGTGCATATCAACATGCGGCCGAAGTGTTCCGTACCGTGAAATACGGAACGCTGATCCGTATGGCTATTTTATGTTATCTAGCGAAACGGTGCGTATTTACAGTATATACGTTATGGGCATATAATAAAAGCTGATTCCTTTTCGTTAAAATGCAGTCACAATCACAAATTTTGATGTTGAATAGTGCTTTGCCAGGTATTTATAGTCGAATATCAACATAATTATGGAAACATTCGATTGAAAAGTATTGCATTTCACAACATGATATAATCCCAGATCAAAATTTTGCTTGACGTTCGATCTACTTGGGCAGATATACAGCGAAAAAAATTATTTAAATCTATCGAGCATTTATTTAAAAAAAATACCATTTATTAAAAAGCCAATGAAAAAAAACTTATGACATTGCCCTGTCATCGCCGTCCTGCCATAGCGCGGCAATGCCTTATGGCATATATTCCTGCCGTACGAACAGTACTTGTACTCGGCAAATTGTCACAGCGAACCGCCTCCCATGAGTTGCTCTATGCTATAATAGTTACGCATGATCTCCACTTCTGGTGTGTCTAGTGACTGATGAGAAAATACAGAAAGAAGATACAAATGTATGAAATATTAGAAAATAGAAAATTACATAGGAAACGTGTTATTATTAAGTCGTCTCTACAGATTCCATTATATTTAGATATCGCGATGAAGCAGTGAAGCATCAGTAGACATAGTAATGATGTCTTGTTCTTTTCCTTTACAGCGTCACAGGAGGGGAGTTGTTTGAGGATATTGTAGCAAGAGAGTTCTACAGTGAGGCAGACGCCAGGTAAAACGAACAGTTCTTTTTTAAGTAATTTTACGTTTGTCAAAGAAATCAGAATTAATTTGATTACATTATGAATATTTTATATCTTTGAATATATTTTTAAAGAATCCATTTAGGCTTAAGAAAAGAAATGTAATAATATCCTCCCATTTAGGTAATTCTGGATGTATCGAGTAATAAGATATTTCACAAAAGAATTAATGTTGGTTTTTTTTTGTATATTGTATGGTTGCTTAGTTCTAACTCAATTTCAATGAAATAAATAAGATCAGATTTAATGTTAAAACTGATTTTTTGTCCTTTACGTGTTTAACAACTGTAATTTGCCTGCTCTTCTACATATATATGTATATATTGTAAGGAATGATCTATCATATAACTACTCTTAAGCCATGTCAACTACTTATGTTTGCATGCTCGTTCAACTAGGCTTTAAAGAGCCTTAACGCTTTCCCATATAGGCCCAAGTCTACCACGGTCCCCAGGAAAATGAATATAAATTATGGAAAATGTAAAATGCCCTTGTCCCACACATGTCCACATAACCCCCTCTACCGGTGACCTATCTAAATTAGGACCCAATCTAACCCCTATGAAACCTATACCCAAGGATGTCCAGGAAGAATAATTCCGGTAGAGCAGCCAGGCTGAATCCCTTTAACCTTCCAATTACTAAACCAGTCAACTCCTCTTCACATAGAAACCCGAGAATCAATCCAACTATTGTCAAACACCGCTTCTGAATCTAGCTGACAATTCAGTCGCCTAGAGAAATTTTTTCCACCACACCGGCTCCTAACTGAATACTTTGGACAAAGGTGATACTCCGTACGCACCGAGTCAATACAGAGTAGGTGCATATCTGGATATAAGCAACTCCTCAGTTCTAGCTCCTTTTAAAGCCCGAAACCCACCAACGGCGACCCAGAATTCAGACCTCCCGATGCACCCCGACGCCCATTAGATTCACTGGAATTGTACGTCGTAGAGCGCGTCGTAAGGCGCGCCAGTGTGCATCGGAAGCCCGGTGGGCTCGGCCCTTAACAGCTCCAGCCGGATTACTTCAGAAGGGAGAATACCATAATACCGAAACGGTCAGGATGCGTGTAGATGTGTGTGTGTCTTTCCTAGATAGGTTCCCCTAAAGTATCAATTAACATCAGTCTTAATTATTGAGCATGGGGACCGAGGCTGGGTCCTACGATTATTCTCCATGATTCTCGATGAAAATTGTATTCGAATTTTACAGTCCACTGTTCAATCCATCTTTATGTCACAGGTTCCATCAGTAGGATTTTATCGTCAGAGAAGAGTCCTAGTCTGGGACTAGGTCTAGTTTAGGAACAGGCCCCTGGTTGAACTCTTTTTGGTGGATTAAAAACTAAAAGTACCTCTGAATATCGATATAACTTATGAAATGTAATTAGGATGTTCCTTTGGTACAGATTTTAGTTATTTACTGAATGCCACAGTTGAGTAAAACACATAAGCACTCCTCCCCCTATTCATAATAACGCACAAAAGCTATGTCTCCAAAATTTTAATCTATATTCTAGTGATATTTTGAGTATTCAAACCGGAAAAAAATCAAATTTTGCTACATCCTTGCAATAGAGTGGATGATAAATCGAACAAGATATCCGACATGGGCATTTACAACCAAAGAAACATTGTGGTGCGGTGGTAGAGCTCTAAAATACGAATCAAGAAATTCAGGAATCGGCTCCTGGTCATGTTCCCTCCTTGCGCTTTTATTATCCTCATCCCATAGAAGACTGGCGATATCGTGATACCCTGACAGTCCCTATAAACCATCAACCAATTCGCTTAGTTTTGTTAAATATCAGTATATAATATATATATCATCAAGTGTGGTTTAACTTTAAACTGCGAGTTTCGAAGCTTCTTCATTCTTTGTCTTGGGTTTTAGATCATATCTCATGACAAATAATTATCCTGCCCAACAAAATGGATTGAAGATAAGATTTGATGCTGAATAACACTCCATGGCTGAATAGTTACACTGTCCTGATTTGATGGACATTTGAAGCCTATCTGATTGACACCATCTTGTATTGATTCATGAAGTACGAAAACTTATAATTAGCCCTATAATTAAAACTGTCATTAATAAGAGATAGATAACACTTATCTGTTACCACGTGACAACCCTCTGTTACCCTCCCAGGCCCAGTCTTGTGCATTATGTAGTAGGACTGGGCCATGTTGATCATCCCTCTTTCCCCGTCCCTACCCCCGCCATTAAAACCTGTCTATACACCCATGAAGGGAGTCAAAATAGAAACTATCTAACCAACCCCATTCCCGTGTCCATCTCTACTGAATAGCTGCGCTCTAAACAACAACCCGCCCGTGGTCCCTTCCTATTAACCAGACCACAATTACCTTTAAGAGTTCATGTTTGGTTTAGACAGATCATTTCTGTCCAGTAATAGGTTTGAGATTTCAGTTGAAGTCACCACCTTTCTGTTTGTAGTGTCATACCTCAGTGTAGTCTAAATGTATATATTCCCATTATTCTGCATGCGTTATTTTACTATTATTGATGTTTTACACGCCAATTTACATGTTTTTAATAGAATATTTACATCGGCAAACTGCCGTTTCACAACCTAGATTTGTGCTTGGTTTCAAACATTCTAAATTGGAATGGCTGCTTTACGTTCCATCGCCAAGAGTAAGCTAATTATTCTAGGGTTGGAAATGACTTTTAAAAGAAAAAAAATTCTGTACAAGAGTTATATAACGCCTGGTCTTACATTCGGAAAATGAAATAGATTTTGAACAACGTCGCATTATGTTGACAAGTAATTGAGTTGGCTGATATTCCAAACTTGCCAGATATCGTTGGAGGATATGACAATACTGTAATTATTGAACAGCCTAGAATGTCCACAGAAGGACGTTAGAAACCAGGTAACATCCAATAAAACAGTCATCACTGTAAAGCAAAGGCTGTTCCAGAAACTCCTACAGCCTTCTGATACGAATAGGTTGTTTGTACTAAGATGTATCCCATTTAAAGTGTCACGGCATTGTGAACATAATTCTATAATAAAGTAATAGGAATGGAACAGTCTTCGCTGATGAAATAGGCCTGTTTCTCCTTTTATGGTCGCTTTACATATCAATTATTAAAACCCCACACATAATTATAAAAACAATGGAAAATTTAAATGAATTGAAATATTTCTATGCCCAGGATTTTCAGTACTTGATAATCATTGATGAAGAAAAGTTTGAAACGAGAAGCAGTGCTTGGCTTTATGAAAACCTGCTTTTATGTTGTGACTTTGTAGATGAGCATAAAAGGAATGAACTTGTTCTGTTTAACGTGACATGGCAAATATTATATATATTGTACATGTACACGTTTTGTAACCTACACATGACAGGCTACCAAACAAGGGATAGCAGAGCACCAAAAGAAGCACTTATATATTTATATCGCACAGTTTGAAAGATCCAAAAGACACATCCATCCTGCACACGACACATAACAGTCATATATCTACTGCAACATTCATTGCACCATTAAAGATTAAAGATAAAAAAGTTATTTACATCTGTTGCTTTTAAACTTTTCTCTACATGTGACACAGTCTCCTGTCAGCTGTATGTGACCTATACTTCTCACTGCCCATCCCTTCACATATGACACTCCTACTGTAGCACATTTCCAGACCAGATCCGCACAGGTATAGCCTCCATCTGCACCTTCACAACCACATGTGTCTTCCCGTGAGCGTCTTTACTGTGACATCCCACTTGTTTCTCCACTTGTCACACATCCACACCATTCTCCTAACGCAAAAACAAACTCCAAGTGAATCTCAAAAACAATAACACCCAGAAAGAAAAAAAACCCCACTTTCTTCTACCTGAATAACATTGGAGGAAAACCCAAACTCAGAGAACCCTATTGCTGCCACAGATGACCAACTCTGAGGCCACTCCTCATCCGTATTCAATAGAATAATTCTATATTCCTGAATCTGCCCACTGCCATTGAACATGATGTTCGAAAAAGATACCCCGTTTGAACCATCATTATGCTGTTGTCAGCCAATGATCTCCATCGGAATACGACCTAAAGTCATTCTGAAAAAGTTACCCCTTTGCAGATCTTCCTTAAGTCACAGCTAGATATCATGATGGGGTTATCACTGGAACGTGGATATTAAACTACGTGGGGTGGAGCACGCCTGGAAGATGTTATAAAGAAGAAAGCTATAAAGGCTGGGTTTACACGTGGGGTCAGCGTGTTAACTTGTCGGCAGTATACTAGCTGGTCACAGGCCCATCACTCAAATGAAGTAGGCATACACATCGCCATATGATTCAGCAAAGCTTTAGTGATATTTCGAGTCCCGGGATTCCCCCAGTATTTGTGCTGACAGATGGTTGAACTAAAGGCCATTATAGGAACTACCTGTGTAGTCCAAAATCTGCCAAGATGTCACAGGCTTAGTGATTCTCGGACCAGTGGCATATTTCTCCAGCTTAGGCTTTAGTGTCAGGAACCTATTTGGAAAACCATCACACATAATTATTGGATTCCTGCATAGAACATTGTTGGCTATGCCTTTCAGAGTTTACCCACAAGGAATCTTTGTATAATAATCAATATGTGACTCCCAGGAACAACTGCTGATTTCTTTTTAGGATTTACTGACACAGTTCTGACACGATCAGTTCAGTATCAATCTTCTATAAATTGGCTCTCGAAACCACAGAATGGACTAGACTTGCTGTAGTCTGTACATACCATTCCTTGCTAGTTTTAGCTAATATAGCTTGAGAGACCCGGATTGGGGGGTTAACTGCATCCACGCACAAAACTCGGGGGATTAAAAAACACCACATTGACAAAGCCATTCGGAAATTTTATGGTAAAGCCAATCCCAATGTACATTCCATTTGAGCACAAAATCTTCTTAACCGTCCCTTTTGCGAGGGAGGTCTGTTACATCAGCGCGTGTAGCCATCATTCACCATGTCAGTCTAAATAGATTTATATATATTATGTCTTTCACTATGTCGGTCCATGTAGTCATTATTTGATCTGTCAGTCAATAGTTGCCATTCACCATGTCAGTCAATAGTTACTATTCACCAGTTCATAGTTAACATTCACTTTGTCACTTAATGGTTATGCTATGATAGTTGTCCTCACCATGTCAGTCCATAGAAGTAATATTTACCATGTCAGTCAATATTAGTTATCATTCAGAATATAATTTTACTATAGTTAAAATTTTGGAACGTCAGTCTTCGGATTTATCGTTCATTCTGTTCTCCCTACAAATTCCAGCTTTTATATAACCCATGCGAGAATGCAATTATCGCTTTTGTATCATGGAACTATGATTTTCATACCAGGACATAGCGCAGGTGTTGCAACCTCTTGAACTGTCAGCTTAATATGGAACTGAAGAGGTGTAAAATAGAGTCAAGGAAGAGAAGAAATAGAACATGAATCCATTCCGTGGACGATGCTAAAATGGCTGAAAGTGTACCTTAGGATAGTCACTGCGATAGGGCACGACGACGCCTTGAGGTGTCTTTGAATATGTCCTTGCCGTGACCTTGTGACAGTATTACTAAGGCCCTACCACGCTAGTATGGTCTCCTTAATATCCTACATAATATCTTGACATGACCTTGGCTTGTCCGTCAGGTTCTGTATACGACCTTGATATGGCCCTTGCTATACTCAAGATGGTGCTTGCACCATGCCCTCCAGAGGCAGTAGATCATAATGACACATAGAATGTCTGCGATCAAGACCAAACTACACTGATCTCATGCAGCACAAAGGGGAATACCCTTACCCATCATCCCACCCTGATCAGTACATAGCGAACATGTGCAGCGGGTATCGTGTAGGGTATACGCGCAACACTGATACAGTTTACGGAATGACCAAGACATAAATCCTGGAGGATAGTAGCGACTAGTAGAGTGGTTACGTTTGCATACTAGTTCACAGTGAGTGTCTTTAACTTGTGAGTGTAGCGGACTAGTGTAGCTGAAGCAGTTTTGGACTACTAACTGTGCGCTTGGAGATGGTTCATTGTTAGCGCCGTCCGTGTCATCTATAGTTTATCAATAACGGCACCGGGTGGTTGGAAGGACCGCCTATTGGCCAATACACACGGCCTGTTAGGCAGTGACCATCACCCATTGTCCTCAGCATGCCAAACGATTAAACTAGCCACATAACGCATTGAACCCCGATCCAAGAGGAACGCTTGAGGGGCCTCTTTGTCCACCAGAAAGAGCTGGGCTTCCTTATATCGACCCAGCGCCCAGCTTATAATTGCCGCCTAACCCCCGAACCCTCCATTCAGTCCCACCCCATCCCTCGGTTTCTCCCAGCACAAAGCCTGGTCCAGAAGGGGGCATCTTCCTGTCGCTTCCCCCTAGCCACACTGGCCATACATCACCTTGGTGGGCAGGCAGGGTAGTCCCGAAAGTACAAGTCTCACGCATGCGCACACACGCCCGCTAGAGGGCACCACCAGAATAATCTGAACTTCTTCTTGTTTCAGTCACTGCATACAACAAATCTTAGAAGGTGTCCAACATTGCCATCAAAATAACATAATTCATCGTGATTTAAAGGTGGGTGCGAAAAAAAATACCGAGAGAGAAAGAGAGAACCGAGCTCAGGTCTTGTGGTAGTTGTCGCCGGCATGTGTTGTTCTGTTTTTGTTTTCTCCCCCTTTCTTGTGTTTTTTTTGGCACGTCCTCTGAGTTTTTGTAGCGTGTCTCATTCACGTATATACCCGTCATTTCGCCTTTCAGTCACTGCATGCAGCAAATCTTAGAGAGTGTTAGCTATTGTCACCAACATGGTGTAGTCCATAGAGATCTGAAGGTGGGTGCCCAACTATTGTATTCTTCTTTAATTTTTGCTAAGTTTCTTGTCGCGTGTAACTTCAGCAAACCACACACTCGCCACAGTGGTTATTTGTAAAGTGAACTCCTTGTCTTAGTCACTATGTCTATTCCGGTCCATTACACCAGTGAGCTAGAGGCTGCATGGAAATGCAAACAAAATATTTATTTCTATAATGTACGGGGGTTTACATACACCAAATTTTAGTTTTGCCTGTTGGAGTTTCCTTTTCATTTATGATAACCGGCTTAATGTACTAATCCTTGATGGGTATTGTAACACCTTCTCACCCGATGGATCATCGTATAATAGAACAAATTAACACAAAATCACCATATATCTCTAATCAGCGTGACGTTGTGACGCATATCATCAAATGTTAATCATTGTTACTCTATTAAAAACCTCATGGCACACGATCTAACACAAGATTAATACAAGCACGAAATGCTACCAAAACAAACGTTAAAACTAAACAAATATCTGTACAAGGAATTTGTGCATTTCCATGTGAAAGGGCTCATGTCTCATCCGCTTTGTGTGTGACTTGGAAGAGAAACCCTCAGGGATAAGGTTTGAAATTAATTTTATGTTTTACAGTATTTTATGTTATTTCTGAATGGGTAAAGGATCATAACCCATAATCTTTCTAGCAAATAAGATATAGAAATACAGATATCTGTATTCCTCTGAGCACAGGTATTTAGATACGGTGCATACACGGCTAAAGGTATAAAGGTATAGCCATGTACATGCAATGGTGTTGATGTAAACATGTTCGAACAAGCTTGGTTACTGATTGATATCTGGCGGTATGATGTCCAGGATGCGGACAGCTTTAAGGTCACTTCAGGTTACTCTCCCATCAGAATAATTCTGAACATTATAAACTGCAGCTATAGATGGCCATGAAAACCAAGAATCAGCATGATGCGAAATTATACTCATTATCTTAACTGATTGTGTTATCTTTCATACAAATAGACTATATACATCGAATGGACCCAAATTGACTCGTACAAAAATGTGCAGGCAGTTCAAAGAAAAGCAAAGGGTAGGGTCTACTTGGGTACTTGGTGGGCAGGGCAGTAAGTTAAGGGCGAGGGTAGCCCTCTGGGCCTGTGGTAGGTTTAGCGGATGGCAATCTGGGAGGGTGACACTCTGCACGGATGGCAGGTGGCACACTGGGTGGCACTCTGGGGTGGGGGTGGGGTAGGGTGGTGCACAGGCCGGAAGAGCGGACGTTGCCGTTTCCCGCCCGCCGTCTGGGTTAGGCAGCCTTCTATATATAGGTCTTTATTGCCTGGCTCATCAATATTCCAATGCGGATGGCGGCCTGGGCGCGAAGTGTCCGGGCCCGCGCTCCGGCGCACAGACGCCAGTTGCCCGCTGGTAGCGCCACCAGGTGTTGGCTGCGCCCTCTCGAGGGACGCAGCGCGGACACTGTGGCCCACTCTCCCCCTGCATACACAGAGTGCCCAGTGCGGATACTGAGACGTATGTGGTTATATTGATAAAAGCGGGCGTCCTGCCCCCTGCCTGGAGCCCACCTAATTCAGCATAAAACCCAGCGTACCACCCATCTTCTCAACATGTACGAGTGGTGGTCCCTGCAAAGTGTGCTCCTTGATCCGCGTATCAGCCACTGTGTATGATACAAGCGACGGCTCCTAACCTCGCACTTCTAAAATCGAAATATACTTTTTATTATAAAAAATGTATAGATGTATTCACTGTTGCTAATCACAATTTAGCATCCTTCATTGGATGACTCTTATTTTCCTAAATTTTCTCAGTCAGTAGAAACCCGTTTAGCGGACCATTTCCCATTTCCGATCGAAAATGTACTCCCATCGAGTTATGAATAAACATGGATTAGAGGGGTAAACTAAAATCCGTTCTCAGCAAAAATAGTACATTATTCAGTCTGGTACGCTAAATGGTTTTTTGTATATATTCCACCCATACCCGGCAACGAGAGGTTTCTGGAATAGAAGTGAATTGCCACAATGTAAGATAATTCCTGAGCATGTTCAATCATACGAATAGTTTCTGCATCGCGCAGTCTCCACAGAGTTCTGTTCTTGAAGAAATCGTACTCTTGGAACGCAGTCTAATGCGTGATATTGTAAGAGAAATTAAAAGCCACTGTACCTGTTAGTAGCCGATGAAGTTGTGCCCTTTTCTTTGACACGTAGGTTCATTCTGACCTATCATCAGAGAATTGAAAATTCTGGGGGGGGGGGGGGGGGAACCAGGTAATTAAAGGGGACATCTATAAATCAAGAAAATAATATTTTTAACCAACCGAAACCCACTGGGCAGTAGCAACAGCATTAGAACTGATATTCAAGCGTGTGTAAATCTTAGGTGCCCGTAAATGTCGCCCTCTTATAGGAAAATTGATTCAAAACGCTCGAAGGCGAAGCCATATATCTTCACTCTAAGATTTTGAGAAACATGGCTTGAGCTAATGCTCTACTTCTGGGGGGGGGGGGGGGGGGGTTAGGGCATGGTAGATGGACGGGAAAATTCAATCACGGAATTCCTGTGGGGAAAAGAAAGTAAGAATATACTTCAGTGGCTCGAACCGTTTATTTCACACAGCGACTCATGTTTGCTGGAGTTTTATGAGATCCAGGTGCGCGCGCAGTTCGTGACGTATATTAGTGAAGCTGCGTTACCTGAGCAAGTGGCGGCACCACCCGGTAGAAGCCACATTAACACCGCTGCTCTCTGGGCATTATTAATGCATGAAGGGGGCCTGGCTGCGGCTACCGGTGGAAGGAGGGGGTGAGCCGGCGGAAAGGGTTTGTCTCCCCGCAATAACAGCTAATGGAGTAAGAGTTGGCTACCATCGTAAGTGAGGTAGGGCGAGCAACTCCGCTATGTATCAGGCATATGTACGACGGACCACCGGATCACGTGACATGCTGTCAACCAATAAAAGCATGACATTTTGATCCATCAAAGTAACCACTCTTAGCGTATTTGCAAAAAATACCGCGAAGATCACGTAATGCTTTCAACCTGGTAAATATCGTAGCGTTTACCGGTATATTAGCTCATGTGTTACTGACGAAGCGTGCAAAAACATAAAGGTGTGACACCCATGGGCGTCAAACTCTTATGTGTGACACTAACAGGTGTGTCAGGTTGTTATTCACCCAACCAGATGCATATACCATGACCACATCACCGCAGTGACAAACCTTGTTATCTGCTGTCACGAACACTTATACCTTAATTCAAGCATTTCTAGGTAGTCTGATTTAAGGCACAAGATAGTAGTGCGAGTGTGGGTCTCGTTGTCAAGGTTTAAACCAATGAGGCTATGTTATTAACAAGTATTATTGACAGTTATAGGACTATCGTCGTCAATACAATACAGCATACTAAAATTAGAGGCTAGTGCTGGCTACTAGCAGCTTCAACCTTTTGTTTACTCAAGGCTTGTTAGAAATTTATGACACATGTACTTGTATACTATACTTATATAGAACAACCTTAGGGGAATATTTTACCATAAGTTGGTTTAGAATTTAACTTCCGAACCAATACCACGACAGTTCCGTATCCGAGTAAGTCTATAGCTGACCGGTCCTCTGTCCGTCATTGCTGTGGACATTCATAGGAAGCTATACAGCGCTGATATCATGGCAGAATCTTCACTCTGTGCCAGTAGATTCAGTTGCTCCTGTTTTGAGTCGCTGTACGGACGGGGCGGGCAGGTCGTTAAGCAGAGACCAGTGAAGGCTCACAGGAGCTGAGCGTTTCTTTGTCGTCCCGTCAGAGTAAAACGGCTCACGATGAACGGCCAGCGTCTGGATGGACCTGACCCCAGGTTACCGGCAAGAGCCGAGGTCAGCCCAGAGTCACCCAAAGGTCAGTGCGAGGTCAGCAGTGGCGCAACCGACCGATCTTCACGAGTTGTTTGTCTGAGACTGAGTCTGTGTAACCGTGAGAGGGGAGAGGGGTGAAGGTCAGGGCTTACACTGTCTAAGGATGTTTCTAAAATATTTCCAGAGATCCTTGCAGACTTACGTAAAGTGGTATACTTGCAGACTTACGTAAAGTGGTATACATTGTCCATTATAGATGTTATTAAGTTGCTGTATGCAAGCCTAGAATGATATTACTTTACCTAGAAATCCAGAATCATGATTGCAATGCTGCGAGGGCGGTGAGATTCTTCAGTGGATAGCGCGCTGACTAGTGGATTGTAGGATCCAGGGTACTAGGCCCAGTAGTGTCGCTGTGTTTCCTTTTTGTCTGTCATCTTCATATAATAATTTCGCTCTCTCCCTTATATGATCCTAGCAGTTGCGACGGCGTAAAAGCACATCAATCACATCACAATCGCATCGCAATCTTAATCACATCACAATCTTAATGCTGCGATGAGATTGTCATAGAATTGCAGATTTAATCTTATTATTTTACCCGGACTTTGTCAGCTTAACGGTTCGAGCAATAAAACCCAAGTCTGTCTATACACTGCATGTATTACCAAAGGTGTTACATGAAGGGGTCGTTAAGGTTGATGAAAATACAGCATGAACCGTGTAGTGAGTTATATTACACATGCGGCTAATGAAAGGAAATTGTCTTCAAGTTAAAGGTTTACTCACCTTGACAAATTTCCACTAAAGTTTGCATCATTTTCCATCGGGCGTTTTGATCTAGTTGGTCTTTGGTTCGCTGCCATGGCTTCACGAAAATTATTTCTAATTGATCAAAAGCAGCTATAATTAGTAGCTCATGAACCCATATATTATAATTACACATTGCAGTAATTTTATAAATCTTGCCTAGCTACATGAGTCTACATGATACGAATGATAAAAAGTACATAATTGTGTGTCGCCTAAGGCCCAGTGTATATAAGAGGAGTAAAGGTGTCTCTTACCTGACCGATCTGCCCACAGGGCGTACAGGTGCAAAGCCTTAACGACTGACACAACAGGTAAACCAACTAAATGTACCTACATGCTGATGCAATCTCGCGGCAGCCACGTCAGTAACTGCATCGGCTACTCTTGTTTACCGATACACTAGAGCTCAAGGTGCGACGTACGGCTATTCGACTAGTGATCTCTCGACGTTAGTCGCAAGGTCTAGGCTGACCGGGAAATAATTTTCGTTCATTGGTTTATTGCCAGATGCCTTTTTTCCCCCTTTATCAACAAATGTCCGTATACCTTTCGTAGTTATACACCTATTGGCGTGTGCGTCCCGCTTCTAACCACTCAGTTACATTGTTGTTCAAATATATTTACGCGCATACCTAAATTATAGCATATACCATCAGCACATGATAGCTTATGCTGGAGATACACCAAGCGAGAAACACAGCGATTTCCGTAATCGCCAACACAAAATGGCGAGTGTGTGAGCTATTATTTCATATTTCACCTGATTATTGCTTCCTAGGCACTAAATTATCAGTGGGAGATTTTACTGTGAAATGACATTTCACATACATGCCATTTTGTGTTGGCGATTCCGGAGATCGCAGCCTTGACTCGCTTGGTGTGTCCCCGGTACTAGCAAACAATAGAAATGGACATGGCGTTGGCGGCTTGCTGCCGGGTGGTTATAGTCTAATGCATTGCCGTATATTGTGGTCTGTAGTCACATATCATGTATCACTGGCATCAAGTTCAGGCTGCTTACTGCTATGTAAAGATAAAAAAAAATACCCTGGAAAACATTGTGTTCACAGTGAAAGATGTCTAAATAGAGAACGTTAGATGTTATGGAACTCTATATTCAATCCTGTAAACTATTATATGTTCACGAAACCAAGATTTGATTCACGAAAGTCTAACACAACTTCTGCTTGTGTATATTCTTGCAGAACCAATAGAATGAAATTCAGTTGTACCAGCCAATTGACGTTTCTTGAACTTCAGATAGTGAGATCTTAAAGTTTAAAGAAGTAGAATAACCTTTCATAAAGTGGTTCCAGAAAAGTAAACTAGAGAGAGCTGAGGGGTGGACAATTAGAGGGAGCCCAAGCTCATGGTCTTTGTGCAAGGATCTGTACTGGGCACCTGCGTATGATCCTGTGGTAGGCAATCTGCACTAAAAAGAACCTAGAGCAGAGTTGGGGAACCAACCGTCCGGGGTCTATGAGGCGGGGGTTGGTACTAAACCAGGCGTTTTTGATGTCTCTTGAAAACACTAGTATTCTATCATTGATTTTTAGTCAAAGATATGATACGAATGTTTTCAACAGATTTACGATCAAAAGTAGAATACTAAACACGGTCCCTTGAGAAAGGATGGGTAACAAGATAGAACCCTCAAGCAGAAACATATCATTCAGATTGAAAGAACCAAGGGGGGGGGGGGGTTGCTCTAGAGTGTCCCTGGTACAATAGAGATACCAGGCAGGTCGCTGGAGGAAGGAAAGATGTTAGACAGAGACTGGAGGGATTATTAGACCAGGGAATGGAACCAGACAGCGGACTTCTATCGTGCCATCAACATCATGATAGGGCATCTATACCAAGTCACACACACTGCGGTCAATCTTGTCTTTATATCTGTTCTAATCTGATAACAACATAGGTTTAAGATATCTGTCCTTTATTGAAAGACACTTGTCAGACTCGTTGATTTTAAGACAGATTAGGCTGTATGTAAAGGCGATCGTGGTTTTATCTTAATCTAACTGTTCATATTATATTCTGTAATGTGTAATAAATCGGTTTTGTTCGCAAATCTTTTATTTGATGCACCGACTAATTCATCAAATGTAATCATCAAACCTCTGTGAGATTTGGCCTGGCTTCAGTGTGCCGTCAATGTTATTGAGATCTGAGGTGCTTCCTAATTACTGTCTAATTATAAGTGTGCGCTTGCAGCTATATGTTTGTTATCTAGTTTTGATTGTCCTCCCACACAGCCAGAGAATTTGTTGCTAGCGAGCAAAGCGAAGGGTGCAGCCGTTAAACTAGCGGACTTCGGGTTAGCGATCGAAGTCCAAGGGGAACAGCAAGCATGGTTCGGTAAGTATTATTTTTATATTCCAGCCCTTAATATGGTTTCCTCAAGCTATTTCCAGGAATGAAAAGGATGTCGTCTAAGTTGGCCAAAGGGAGTTTGTGATGAACAACCACATTGATGTTTATTGATAAATTCACGAACATTTGGACGAGAATAGTGTTAATTGTTGTCCCATTGCTCATTATTTTACCTAAGGATATTCCAGTTTTTCACAAAATGATCATACTTGAACATGTATAAACAAAATCCAACTTAGAACTGTGGTAAAATGCCATGCTCAAACTACGCCGTGTACTTTTACTGAGATATATGATCAGATGATGCCGACCCTTAAAGGGGCCATCCATAAAGTACGTACGCACCGAGGGGAGGGGGGTGGGGGGGGGGGTCAGAAATTTTGGAAAATCTGCGTACGCTCCCTCTTTGTTCTATTGCGTACAAGATTGGGAGAGGGGGTTGGAGGGTCCAAAATCTGAGAAATTCTGCGTACGTACTTTATGGATGGCCCCAAAGAGAAAAGAATCTTTCTAGACCTGCCTCCTTGAATTCTCTATGAATACTTTCAAATGACAACTCTGCCGCTCATTGCATGGACGGAAATTTCGGCCTGCCCGTAGTGTATAATTTAGAACTCCTAATATCACGTAGACTAGACGACGGCATGTGATGTGGTGATGGGGGTTATAGAAGGGGTGGGGAGATTAGGATCCGGTAGCACGATGAGCTGCTCTGTCTAAGCCTGACGAGCAGCTCTGGCCAAGGCTCGCGTGACAGGCGAACCCAACCTCGATAACTGCCTGAATGACGCAGCAACGTCCGCCGACTGATTAACTTAGTTAATCAACGTGTTTAATCACCTCCCCAAGCATGTCCAGCTCGGCACAGTGACTAGCAATGAACCGGTATCTACCATTGGATCGATGTTGTGTTACATCATGGGACATTATAAAGTATGCAGTATATTGATAACTCCACAACCTTATGCATTAGGCCAGACTGTGGTGCATGCAAGTCATCAACATTGTATTACCACAAGATGAAGGAATCATAGAAGTCAGAAGTTATGCTATATTCATTCAAATAATTAGAGAAGGCAGGAAATTGTGACAATCTTTTGTGATTTTATTCGGTATAGTCAAATATGTTGAAATCTTGTTTTATGCAATCAAGAGATGGCAAGGCATTCACCTTAATTATGAAATGCAGGCTGGTAGTATTTGATTTGAAGTATTTGTACTATTCCATAGCATCATTCGGCATTCATATAGTGGAAAATACATGTGGCTAATGGTGGAATACATGAAGGTGATCTCTTGTCCTTGTTTCTTGAGACAGCAGGAGACATAACCTGACTTGTCATTGTGTGTCTTGGGAGAATAGACAGCACTGAGGGCAATGCGGTTGTTTACGCAAAAACTTTTTACTTGTAAGAAATTTAAGATGTGACAAAAATAAAGATAAGACGAATTGCAACTTTACCGTCTCTGTAGGAAAATGCATCACGTCCAAGTCCAGTAGAGGTCAGACCACCTTCACCCACTGCATCGTGAGTAGTGTAGGAGCTGGACATTTGAATCGGGACAATTTGTGGAGGAATATATGAGTCAAGCAGTACATGTCAACTTATGCGTGCATAAATTCTCTGCAGTATCGTTGTCCCATAATATATATCCCGAAGAATAACCAACATAACTGTACGAATTTCAAACCATAAATGATGTGTTGAGCAACATTCCTATCAACATATAAAGATCCTACCCAATCCTGCGGAATAAATTTTGCAGGAATTGCCTTAATTACCCTAACCAGATAGTCACATGGCAAGTGCGCTTCGCTGAGCCCTCTAATTGAAAAGAAATAATCACGTTTAAGATAAATGTAAATCAGAGAATTTTCCTTTATTGTATCAAGGGGTGGGTCCAGATACCGTTCACCTTGGTCATTTGTACGAACACGGTCCTACCCTAACGGGATCACGAACCATCTCCCCGTTATGTACGTTTTTTCTAGTCGCCCCCTCTCAGCCCCACCCCGTCAGTTAATCCTTTTTTAATCCTGGCACGGATTAATTCACCCCCGAGGCTCTTTACGTAAAACACACTAGAAACAACGACATCCTGTCACCCCCGGCGCCAACGGTCGCTAGGCAACGTGACATCTGTCGCCATAGCAACTGATATAAAAGCCTTTTTTCATTGGCTGTAGAAGTGCAGAGTATGAGGTTTGGACGGCGAAACGTGTCGTGGAGGTTGTATTGAAAGCTTCTTAATGAGTTGTGTCAGGGTTGTTACAGATGGCTTGCGGCAGTTCTTTTGGATGGTGTTGTGTTTTCTTTTAACGTGGTAAGTCCTTGGTTCCAACTCGATAGCAGTTCAAAATCTATTGCCCAGCCTGCCAACTATAGGTCACACTAAAGAAACAGCACCTCGATATAGATTTGATTTAAATGGAATGGAAGAAAATCGTAGGGAAACTGCTGGTGGAGATTAAAACTCACCACCGTTGTGAGTGAAATACTGGTGGGTACATTGAGTCAAATATCTGGTCGCCTCGCCTGTTGCTGGCATGAGTATTTTTATTGGGCGGAGGAGGTGACTACGTGGGAACGTGTTATATATCACTTATCAACATCCTGTGTTTCTTTTATGTTATCACAGGTTTTGCAGGCACACCTGGCTATTTATCACCTGAAGTGTTAAGGAAAGACCCCTATGGCAAACCGGTAGATATCTGGGCGTGTGGTAAGTAGTACTTTATATTCATATCATACCTGGTCCCGAGTGTACTTACGTTAGTTGGCGTGAGTGACCTGTAAAGCAAATACGGAAAATGTGGTAGGTTCAGGATACAGACAGTTTGCTAATATGAATAGGACTTCTTAACCAGTGTTAATGTTCTTTCCATTGCGTAAATTATATGTGGCAAAATCAACGGTACTTAACATCAAAGGGGAAAAAATCGCAAAATCTCTTATACTATCAATGTTATTGCACTTGCCATTATCGCGTATGGGGAATCACCATACTTGAGCAGCACGGTTGTTGTGACCTTGGAGCAGGAACTTGGCTCATATAGAAATGTCGTCTGCTGTATGATCCCGCAGGAAAACGGAATAATACGTACATTCACACTTTGTTATGCTGAGATATGCAAGAAAGGAATTTATATTTAAAAAAGGAGGTGTTTGGTTGTATCTCTATGCTCCGTAAGGAACTAATCTAGAACCATGATAATGCTTGTTGTATGCTCATATATGGGAAGCTTTTCACAAAAGAGATTGGTATGGTAGATACTGTAAACTGGTATTCTGTTTGCTTATGATTAACTTTTTATCTTTCCGTTGCAGGTGTAATTTTGTACATTTTATTAGTCGGCTATCCGCCCTTCTGGGATGAGGATCAGCACAGATTATATGCACAAATAAAAGCAGGAGCATACGACGTAAGTCCAGTATCTTATTCACAAACAGCATGGTATGACTTTAAAAAAACCAGTGCTAGGCAACCAAAAAAAATCCAAAACAATGATAGACTTATATTTCTCCTGCAGTTTTTACGAAATGAACCTGAGCCTCTTTACACACAAAATGTGTTTCGGTCGATATAAGATATTTTGAGTCATAACGCGGAACTGCTTAGAATACCTTTCTATGGTAATGGGTTATTTTGCGCTAATATGCAGACCTTGAATAGTCAAACAAGAGACAACCTCTATCGAAGTAAAGGCAAAATGTTCTGATAAATAGAAAAGAGCATTTATCCTCGTTGAAAGTCAGGTCTTTGTATAACACCTTATCAAAATGCTTGGAAAAGTGAGGATAATTGTTCCTGTTCACCTTGGACAATAATGCTGAAATTGCCCTTCTTTATGTAAAATTAATCTCCGGAATACGCCTTCATCTGACTATCAACTCGAATGATAGATAAGTGCCGTTTTCGTTTTAAAGTATCCATCACCAGAATGGGATACCGTCACACCAGAAGCCAAGAACCTCATAAACAGCATGCTGACAGTGAACCCGGCGAAACGCATCAACGCTGCCGACGCGCTGAAACATCCATGGATTTGTGTAAGTCTACACCTCCTCTTCTTACTTCTCCCCGCCTCCGCTTGGGGGCGCCACGAGCTGCTATGGGTGTCACTGGCAGCTCGACAGTCAGCGGAGGTGTGCTCAGTTGGTGATGCGTTGTTCATCTGAGCCCGCTGGTTGCTGCCGCCCGATGCCTTATTGAGAGGGATCTGCCAAGTACTGCTCACACAAAATTTATCAGATATGAATAACATGAAATTTGAATTTGTGCTATATCAAGGTGGCCCCAGTTGATTATTATCATGGTGGACAATCATATTATAGTTACCCATGCAAAAGCAATGCTGTGATATTTTTGTTTTTCGGCTCAATGCCAAACCTCATGTAATTGATTTTTGTTATGGGTAGCAATATCCATGATTTACCTTATTTTCATTTTGAAAACAAATATAATTCATTTACCTATTCTTAGACAGGAATGGCCACGTTTTTAAATGTCTGTCCGGTGTTTATTTCAAGTGGTGTCCTATGGAAAATACCTTTTTACTGTGTGTCCCTCTTTCCAGAGATTTGTTTTGTCATTGTAAAATAATGCTCTGATCGCAGCTTTTTTAAATTGTCACGTGACTCTTGGTATTTCTAGGTCACGGTGATTTATCCAATCTTTGGCTGCACGTGAGAACGTCTATGTTGCTGGATTAACAATAAATACTGTTTTAGGGTGCTTGTTATCACTGGTCGATTCACAACATACAATGCATTATTTTGGATGGTGGTTTTTTTCGCATTATGATTTTGGCTTTGGTTTTGTAAATTTAGATTTATCTTTTTTTGTGCAGTCTGAGAGATAACTCTCCCAAGGTTATATGCGTTTTAGCTGAGTAGACTAGTGGTATTTTCTGTTTTGTTTGGATTTTAAATTTTGATGCGGCCGTATTTAGTTTGATATAGTTTAAGGGTAATTCAAGTTTTTGTAATTCAAATGAAAATGGGTGAATTCAGGTAGAATTCGTTGGAATCTTTCAGTTCCACGTGTCGATTATCAAGTAGGAAACATCAGGGTGTTGGTTTCTCTCAAATGTCCCACAAAAAAAGAATAACACACCTCACTAATTTATTTCCACCAAAAGAAAACTAAACTTTCCATTAGCATTGTCGAGGTTCGATTAAAAGAGGCATACTTTATTGTTTGAATCATTATTTTTTGGGGAACATTCTTATTACCAGGGTATCCAATTAGTCACACACCTAGCCCTAATCACCCAACCCCAATATGCCTCAGTCCAGTTTAATCAATTGTAGTTAATCCAAGGTTTGAGTCTCCTACGCCATCCCACACTACTCCAGCCACACAACCACCAGCCAGTGGCTCCATCTGCGTGTCATCTAGCGAACTTGTTAACGTAGGCCGCCCTATCTTGCGGATAGGTAGAGAACTAAGTTTGTAGCATCTCGTTTCTAATAAACCGAGATGTACTGCCTGATTTTCAAGGCCAATGAAATGATAAACATTTTACATAAAATTGTTCTATCATTCTTGAATTGTAGTTGTAGAGAAGCCCGATTTAACACCCTTTCACAGTAGAAACGTTTTATTTCAGTAGTATGTGAGTTCCAGATTTAAGTTTGTCCTTCTGCATCCGTACATATCATAGCACATATCTCGCTGAGGAACTGAGAAACATTGAAGTGTAGCCCAGGGACAGATGGGTCTGTCTGTCAGAAAGTGATAAAATAGAAAATAAATATACGACCTTGCCGAATCGGACCGCATGAAAATGTTGTGACACATTATTGAAATTTCACACATGAAGTTGACATTACTCTTGCACTTTGAACTTTCTGAAGCCTGAGGCAAGTAAACTGTCCAGTGGGCAATATTTCTATATCAGTATTCCAAACTTTAGAAGCTCGTTTGCGCTAGCTAGAACAAGAAATTGTCTTGCTAGATGCCTTTCATTCTCTGATTTAAGGGAGTATGTGTGACATTCTGGTTTTCCCACTTGTAATGGGATTTTATTTTTCGGTTGTGGGAGGACCTTGGACTTGGAAAAATTCAGTTTTACTTTTCTATATCTATATTAAATTAAGATAAGATTGATTTAAGACGATAATAGTTCTGTGCAGATAACTTGGTTGGCATGAGTCCGTGATGCAAGTTAAGCCAACTTCTCTTTCAAACTCTTTTTCTATTACAAAAAGGAAGGGGATAAAAATAAACAGTACTAAAGCATTCAAGTAAACTTAAGTCTTATGCCATGCCTGCTTTTAAACGTTCCTAACACCAAGCGGCATGAAACATGACGGGATTCATCTCTGCTTCCTTTCTGCTCAGCATGTCAATCATTCTGTGGGGGGAAATACTTTGTTTGAGGCACATTGTTGGCTGATAATTTAGTCAGATAAATGAAAGGACCGGCGAGTACAAATGCCTTGACCCGCTGTTTTCTACACCCTGAACCAACCCTTCCAAAATTAGGAAATAACCTGTATACATCCCCATCAATGCCACCATCCCTTACTCCCAAAGCCATGCCCTGTAGGATAATCATCGGGCTTACCTGGTAATATCCAATCATCCCTCTCAAAGACGAGACGTTGCAATACCCCAAAACGGGTCAAAGACATGACTGAGTCACTCTTCGGATTAACCGAGCAATAGCGGAGGAATCTCGCTGTTATATGTACACCCAATATCCCTCCGCCATTATCGAGAATTCCGTACAGCGACTCAAGAACTCGTCTGAGGCTCATGTTGATTCTTATTATACACGTCATTTTGAAAAGAAAATATTGAAATGGATGCAATGCTTTGGTCTGAACGACTACAGTGCTGCTAGCAATTTTTCGACGAATAAAGATAGTTACAGCTGTATGCCACTGGTGTCATACTAAGCAGAGGTTAGCCTCTCTATGGAATGCGTGTATGATAAATTTCACCCAATCCCCTTGTAAGTGATCGCCGTTCGTTCCGTTGAAAAGGAAAATTATTATAAGATAAAGAAAATCTAAACCGGATGTAAGATGGAGCTTCCCTCTACCGTTTCCTCTCTGAATAGCCTGACTATGGTGGTGTGTCTGTGTGCCACCAGGTGGCCTTTGTGTTTTGTCTCCAGCTGTCTTGTCTCGTGTAATCTCAGTGTCGCCCCCTGGTGAGGGTACTTCCCCTGGTGTGTGGTTGGCGTACTACTGTCGTCCTACGTTACGGGAATGGGTCTCTGCTGGAACACTACAAAATAGAATTACAAACCACATGCTCCTAATTACATGAGCATCCACCACCTTTTCTTCTAAATCTCCTCCACTACTCGACAAGAAAATAGCTAAGAGCTTCATTTTGTTTAAGATGAAATTGCTTGATTCAGATCTAGAATACAGATGTCTTGTTTCATTAAGGCTTGGTAAATAATGCAGAGTGAAGAGTGAAGCCCCCCACCTGTTGTCAACCACCCAAAAACACTTCCATTAATCCCCACAGACCATTTGCTAAATACACTGAATTGATTAAAAGGCTAACGGTCAGCGACAATATGCTTTGAATCCAGTAACATGCTATGCCAAAATCCAATTCATTCACTACCATAGACAAACAGTTCGCCCGAACTTAGAATTTACTTCTAATTAGGGAGTAGAAAACACACGCAAATTAACGAAATTAAAAGAGCTGAGAACTTTTCTAAGATGCACATCTTTTTTACTACAATTTGAGACACTTTCTAGTGATTGGTTTCATTAATTACTTCATTGATTAATAAAAACATGGACCATTCTGCCAGTAGGAAACCCCAGATTTGATAGCTCACACTTCCGCACGCACTGCATCTTGTTGTGACGTTGAGAGAAAAAAAGACACTCGTCCACTGTCAACTAATGTTTGTTCACAGAGAGAATCAGATCCGAGGAGGGCTGTTTCGTGTGCCGTTTTTGAACTCATGTGTGTTTACTTTTCTCTTTTTTTCTCGTCCGGTTTTCAGCAGCGAGAGCGCGTCGCGTCTGCTGTACACCGACAGGAGACGGTTGACTGCTTGAAGAAATTCAACGCGCGACGCAAACTGAAAGTAAGTCTATGTCTTTTCTCTAAGAAATTTTCTTTTTAGAAAAAGAGAAGAAAAACCCTTCCCTCAGCTGGCTTCCCATTACATTTTGGGTTCACAGGAATAGGAACATCCAAACAATTAACAAGTTCAGTGAATATGAGGATCTTTTATTCATTTCAAATAACATGTTTTATTATATATGTGTGTGTGTGTAAGTATATAATCTATATGGTCGATCTATATGTATAAATAGAGTTATGTACATATATAACTGTGTCAACAGAGAAAAGAAGAATTCATATTTGCTTTGGCGGTATTTGTTTTTAATATTCCTTCATTGGAAACAACCTCACAGGCCTCCGAATGCGAATGGGTAAATTATAGCAAAAGAATTGCAGAGAGGTCCGACTCGAGTGGCGAATAGGGGGGTTGTAAGGCTGATCCAACGCCCTGCCGTCCGTCCTCAAGTTTCTCCTGCTCCTCACTAGGTAGCCCTCTCGCCCGTCCCTGTCCGACGCGCCCTCTGGTGTTCTTCTTATGTATCCATAAGGCGCGTAGGTCTTATGGTCATATAGTTTCAGCCTCAAACTCACCCTCAACATATGTCTCACCCTCACTGAAGGACTCACCGTGGTCACATGAATCAAAAATAGCCAGACATATGTATATAGATGGGCGATGTAAATACAACTCACTCATCTTTACATCACCATTTTAGAAGGCTAAGATCTCATATTTAATTCATGTGAATAGTGTGGGACTATCAGTTAGGGTGAGACATAAGTTGAGGATGAGTTTGTCGTTGATCAAGGCGATCTTAAATTGACTAAACGTAGGGTGATTTTTGTATTTAAGGGACTGCAATTTTCCACGTTTCTATGGAAATCCTTATGTTGATGTGTTTTCCATGTTTTCTAAGTTTCTGAAGCAGTGAATTCCACGTGAAAAATATTTCCACATGTTTTTACGATTGACACCCCTGAATTAGAAGTTGCAGTCGTATGTATTATTACATACCTATGGCCGAATGTTTATGAAATACTACCCGCTGCTAGGAGTACAGTATAAATAATGTTCGGGCGCACTGCGCCCGTAGTAAATATTCGGGCGCACTGTGACCATTGGGCCAAATGGTACATTAAATAAGTACATAAAAGGCGGGATCTTTTATATTTAGGTATGTAATAATAAGAAAACATAGTGACTGAGCCAGAAGGGATGCCATTCTTGGCCTTTTTATACCATAAATACGTCCCTCCGCCTGCGGCGTCGGGACGTATTTATGGGATAAAAAGACCTCGAACGGCCATCCCTTCGGGCTCAGTAACCATGTTTTCTCTTAATACATCGACATAGAATATACGTGTACAATGTTTGTTTTACGTTATTTCGTCTGTGTAGTAAGTATCGATACGACAAAGACATGAAAAAGAGTTGAGTCAATGGGCTGCACATGGTCCGTTCACGACACTCGGAAACAGACGAGGGACTACTGGCTTATCTCTTAGTACACCGCCTTCTCCGGTAGTCTGCCATATGTATGTCGCAATATCATTTCAAAAACGAATTTGAAGTCAAAATTGGCGAAGTTCATGATATGGTCTTCCACTTACTTCTATAAGTATTTTCTTCGGTTTCGATTTATTCTGAAGAAAAAGAAGTACACAAGGATAACATATAACTTTAATAAGTAAAGAAAAAAGTAAGAGGGTGGTGAAATGATATTCCACCTGTACGCACATCTTATTACAGTAGAAAGCCGCTAAAACGTTATCAAACAATTATCAATAGAGTTAACCAGTTCGTGAATGCGAGGCAAGCGGCAGGATCAAACCTCTTGTATTCCCTCAACGATCAACATACATCAGCACCCTTCTGTAAACGCTACGACCACTATAAGTGAACCCGAAAGGTTGGCAAGAATCTGTTTGCCATTCTGTATAGAACCGTTCGGAGAAGAGGCCACTTTTCTTCTTGCCAGCATTTCGATCCAAACTCCACCCCTGGCTGATGGCATGGATCTCTGATGCACTCACTTTTAGAAAATAGTGACGGTATTGAAGGTAGCCTATTGACCACTGACATATATCTGGTACATTTGCATTAACTAGGCCTACCTCCCCTTCAAAGACCACAGCAGAGTGGCCCTAAGGCAGGCACCCTTGATGCTGTACTAGGTGTCCTTGGAGCCGGACGTTAGGCCAGGTTAATGTAAAAACGTTACCTCTTGACCTTACACCCTCGTAAACCCCTTCCGTGCAGGAGGCATGTTCAGTCGGATATGGAGATATATCCTGGACTAAATGCCTCCATGACACCAGGTATCCAGGACTTCATATCTCTATGGCTACACATTTTTAAGACAACATACACGCCTAGCTTCAAGCGTCCTTGCTACCAATATACCATATGTCCCTGACGATATACCTCCACCACATTATTCCCTCAAGACACATTTATGACACCACGTGTCCCTGGCTACATGTGTCTGTGGTACCATAAATAGGTAATTATCCGAGTACTTACCTTGGTAAAAGTATGAAGGATAATTAAGGTTCTTGCGAGTTTAGGGACACCAATGAGTGCGCTAGGGAAACAGGGATCCCCACGATATGTGCCCCCTGCCCCCCCCCCCCCCCCCCAACCACCTACCGAATCCACCATTTCCATGAAATCAGTTTTCCTTTAACCTAACAATGACAATACCTTTCCTGGCGTGGTTCTCTATAACAGTTCCATGATAGTATGCGACCTCTTATACCCATAACTACAAAATGTATGAAAAGTTGTTAACCCAACAAATTTACGACTGTGTGATTTTGATCAGTTAGGAATATCAGTCTGATATCTTAAAGAAAATGGAAAGTGATTCAGAGGGTATAAATGCAGGGACAATTAATATTAGAATCAATGCAAGAAAACTAAAATCATGTGGGTTGGAAATAGAAAAAATCTAGATAGAAATTTACATGCATGGGAGGGTCAATCTTATCACCGGTATCTGTGTTTAAATATCTAGGCATTTATGTTAACAACAAATTTTAAATAAATGAACATACCAACCAGGATCTTCAAACTGTAGTCAACAGAGCTTTACAAATGTAAAGTTAGGACTCTCGAGATTAGATGGGCTGGACATTCACTAATGTGAGTCAACTGGTGGACCAAAAACACAGACCATATTTTTTAATGATGAAGGAAGAACAAGAAGAGATATGAAAACTCGTATAAAACTGCTAATACCAAAGATCGAAATATACAAGTGCTCACTGCTGTATATAGGGGCAAATCTGTGGGATGGGCTTACTCTAGAGACTAAGAAGCTAGGATTAACTGAAAATTTCAAAATGAAAGATTAAGGAGGAACTGCCAACATATTAAATATTTGGGGTTGATGATAGTAAACAATCCATGTAATAGGTCACAAGACCTGAGATTTTTATGTGATTTTATATGTATGAAGATTATGATGTTCCCAATAGTTTATGATGGGTACTGGAAACGATTGTTACTACAGTTCTATCAAAGTACCTTCTTACCTCGCCTGGCGACAGGTGAACTGTCTATAAATATATTTGAATTGATGGGGTGAAAACAAACTAAACCTTTACTGCCACATTTATACCAGTTTCAATACTATCCTATCAATATAATCCCATAGTGAATGTTACATTGTATTTCTAGAGAGATGAAAAGTTTGGATGTCTAGAATGAGTACAGGTACAGAAGGTGTAATCGAAGCCCTTTCTTGTCAGAATTTGACGTCAGGACACTGTCGCCACGTGTATTGTATGCACACCTGATGATAGCTGAGATCCGCTCTTTTTCTGTTTCTCCTTTTAAGTCCTGACAAAATCGAATATTGCAATGATAAACTTTGTGCGTGAAATTCCTAGAAAAACTATAGTTGCTAGAATTAATTCAAATTGTTACATTTATTGAGGTATGGCTGGGAATAGGAACTTAGCATTAGTATGTTACTCTACTCTCGGTTTCAGCATACTAAAAGGGTACCCATTTAGTTGCCAAATCTATTTGATATTCTTACCAATGGAAAACTTTCTTTGATATCTGGGATTAGCTCTACTTGTGTTTCCTTTCACCAGTAGCACATATTCAATGTGGCAGCCCCCCACCCCCTTCTCACCTTTGCCTTATAACATATTATCTCCCACAACAGTCAGATTTAGGCAATTGTGAATAAAAATGAAAATATATGTAATGATTCAACGGAAAGCAGTATAGAAAGTTCTGAGGTTGTCCATGAAAGACAGTTTACCTGATGGAGACATTTCTGTGTAACCTATCACAATGGTCGTTGTGCCCCTACAATATTGTGCTGCAACCCTAGCAGTGTACTTCTCAGAAAGAACAGATACAAGATATTTATGGATGTGAACGCTCCTCGAGATGCACGCTATGTGTCTTGTGCAACCAGCCCTTAGTTAAAAAGACACCAGCGGTATTTGGAATTGAATCTCAACTCGTCCGAATAACACTAGTTGTTTCACTTAAGCAGCTTCGGTTGAAACGTTGCTTTCACCTGTTAACTCTCCTCTGAGAGAAACAAATATCATGAAATACTGCGGCACTGGGTGTCTTGCCTTTCTGTGGCAAAAGCTACGAAGATAAACACCACTTATAAATAAATGCGTTTTTATATTGTAAGTAAATGTATATACGTTATATATGAATGTACATATATGTATGTATTCATGTATACGTGATACGCTTGCCGTGCTGGGCCCTAATCTATAAATAGTTCTACCATCCCTATGAGAGAAGACTTTCTGTGTTTTACTATGAAAGGTGCCCCCTTGCGGCATATGGCAGTATTACGTAGCCCCCGCTCACCCTGCCCCGGTGCACACACTCACCTGTATTTCCGCGCAGCTTGCCGAACGGAGCAGGGCCGTTTGCGTCGGCTTTCGAGTAGTAATTGAGGACAAGAGGAATCACTACATGGCCCAGTGATCCGGTGTTAAAGATGGACGAGATCAATAGAGGGAGAGCAGCAAGGACCGCTTGTTCAGAGTGAGGTCTCCTCTGCTCAGTTTGACCTGTGTCTCACAGCACCCAGATGTGATATTTCCTTGAATGGTACGGGACGAGGGCTTAAAACGTGCTAGGCTCCCATACGAGACTACAAATAGTGGAGGATATAGCACACGATTTGAGTTTCACGTAGGATACAGGACAAAACTTGGTTTGATAAAGTATACAATAACGGACGGCGGTCTTAGAGAAGATTTTAAAAATGCCATAAGGAACATATATTCTGAATAATACAGCCCGAGACTTGGCTCTTATGCAGAATACAACACTCAACTTATTCTGATATAGAATATAGTGTGAGATCGAATAAGGTATAGGATACAGAACGAGACTGATGCACTGCACAACGTACGGCAAGTGTAGGATACAGAGACAATTTCAATTTGGCATAGGATACAGCACGAGACAAATATAGGCTACAGTAAGACCCAGTCTATGGACGGTAGCTGAATGGCCACACAGTGTTGTCGTTGAATAGATACGACGTCACGTAGAACTACTCACTGTATTTTCTGTTCACATCAGATTCTGTCTGTCGTTGAATAGATACGACGTCACGTAGAACTACTCACTGTATTTTCTGTTCACATCAGATTCTGTCTGTCGACACAGAATGTTTTCCGCGACTGATGTCACTCTCCAGAAATACCAATGCTCTGCTTATATCTGCCACAATCAGAGACTTCATGTCATGTCATGTGACAGGAACTAAATTAGTAATTGAGATATTGCGATGGTTTTACGAACGAACTCGGTAATTTCAGGTGAGGGATGAGGGGAAAAAGGGGCGGGGCACCTTGGACAGATATTCATGTCTTATCAATGCACAGTGGCAACGTCGACAGATCACTGAGGATACCTTTTTTGGAGTCATCACTTGCCGCTAGTCATCGCCTTTCTCTGATACTTAAGAGTGCCGGTTTCTTTTCTTATGTTCGATGTTTCTGACATGTCGATGCAAGGCTAAATACGTCTTATATGACGCAGTATGGGAGGAGACGCGGTTGCCGGGAGTAGGCAGTGAGGACGCTTTACACGCCGTCTCCGGGTCCCCCACCTGTCTCACGTACTGCTCCGCTGAGAGGCTGGTAGTCCATGTGATACTGCACCCTTTTGCCTCATGTTTGATGTGATGAGAACTAAGTCTCAGGTTCGGTGTGGCGATCGCTGGTACCTGACTGGATTGACATTATAGAGGATTACTGACTGTGTGATACAGAAAACCAGCGGTTAATCTTCGGGATTACCTTTAACCAGGGAGATAATGTGTATGAAGTACGTGGCGTTGGCTTTGGCGACTACTGAGCAAGATAATGTGTATAGTCGGCCACCTCCTATCCTCTGCAGTTTATATGGCCTTTTGTGTCCCGGTGTCGAGCTGTGATTTATATTAGTGGTTGATAGTAGGTAAATCAAATCACAGGAATTCTGTTAACCGCCCGGTCGTTCACGGGCACAAAAAGAGAACCTGCAATTCTCCATACAGTCAGAGCCAAAAGATTGCATCGTTGAATACATTTCCCTACAAAATTGCACGAGAAACAGAGAACTACTTCTAAATCTATTGGAAATTTATCTTTCAGTAAAACAGAACAAGTCAAGAAATTGCCTTTTTGTATGACTTGAAAATAATTGTTATATTGACATTAGATCTTACCGACTGCTTAATGGATGAGCATAGGACTTGAGCGAATTTCCCTACAGTCCTCTTTCTACTTTGAGAATTCGGCGATGTTGATACCAAGCTCAAATTAGAAAGTTATGGGATCCTGCCCCAGTGTCCCTAAGCACCCCCCTGAAGGGCGGACTTCCTGTCCTATTCCACACACTTCCTCTCCCGGTACAGAAAATCCCGGTACTGCCGATGGTGGTTGGTGCCCGCGTCAGCCGCCAGATGGTAGGCCTGGACGGGATGTTGACCCAGACAGCACCCCTTACGTGTGGCCACCTGAAGGGCAGTTCGGGAACCATGGATACTTTCCGTATGGCAAGGACAGTGGGTTGCCTCGCTCCTGGGGGCCTAACCGGGGCGAAGCGGAAGCGGAAATCAAGTTGGCGCCTGAGGGTTGGGAGCAGCGGGGCAGCCAGAATGGAGAGTTCATGTTCCTTGCGCATCTCGAAAGACTTTGCGCAGACTGTAGACAAGAGTTAATAGATTCAGGGCATGTAAGTAAAGTGTGTTTTCGTCTGTATATTGAGGAGTTCGGGCAACAGCGTAACCACGTCACACCAAGTGGATGTTGATCAGAGTTCAGCAGCAGGTTGTTGGGATATCTTCGATACATAAATTATAAAGGCGAGCCCTAAGTAATATGTAAAGATGTATAATTGTTATTGTGGTACAAGCCAAGCACTAGTAATTATTATTATTATTATTATTATTATTATTATTATTATTATTATTATTATTATTATTATTATTATTATCTGGTCGCTGAGAGTGTATGACCACTCTCCGTGAAGCAGTGGCTGAGACAATAGTTGCTACCCCATGCTAACACCTCAGCACGGGTGGGTTCGGATTGAATCCGGGAAAGGCAGGGAGACGCAGGATCTACAACCTAGCACTTAACTACGGACACAAGACCAGACTCCGGACTATTTAGATATAATCCTTTATTATATCTCAGATGTTACAGTGCGTTGGTGCTGCAGGGCACCAACTAGCTTGGGAAGAGATTCGGGTCTCTTCAACGTTGAAAGGTCCCAAAGAAACCTTACCAACTTATGAGGCTCCAGGCGTTCACTCAACTGAGAGGCACTGTGAGAAGACCTGTCGACCCGCTGCCGACTCAGTCCTTATATACTGACTGAGTTATGTATTGCGGGCGACCCCGTAGTATTTGCATGCACGGGTCCACCGGCCTTACCGCACAGCAGGGATCGGCACTCGCGCCATCTAGCGTAAAGTAAAAAAAATGCTGCTCGACTACCCTGACCCCTACATTATTATCATTATCATTATCATTATTATTATTATTATTATTATTATTATTATTATTATTATTATTATTATTATTATTATTATTCCATGGTTAGCGGAGCCTAGTAGCAGGAATGCAAGCATTCCGATGCTACAGCCAGCCATCCACAACGACACTCTATAACCTAACAAATAGGCTGTGGAATGGTGCTGACTGGTACATTTTTGGAAAGTGAATATATTTCACTGCCACTCCCGACAATATATCCAGTTATTTTTACCTCCAGATAATGTTTCCCGTTTATACTAGCCCGGACATGCATCCCTGTAATAGGCAATAGAAGGTGTCCATAATATCCCTCTGTTAATTACATGCGAATACTTAGGTTACCATTACCTTATGACTTAACATCTACCCTAATTAAACCCGTTGCTCGAATGTATTTTTGCGCTCATGTGTCCGTCTAAACTGGACCATGGAGGAACGTTGATACAGCGTAAAATAAAAGAGAACCAGCTACAATAGTTTAAATTTCACCGACTAATCTAAACTGAAGATATTTGAATGCGGCCAGCACCGTAAAAATAACACTGATGCGTATAGGGAGCGTGTGTTCATTTGTATTCATTGCATCTATATATAGTGCACTGCGTGTCTTAGAATAGAGGCATTTGCATATTGACCGCCTTCTATATCGATTTATGGTAAACAATTTACACTGTAGGTATAGAATAAAGACAAGACCGCTTAATTATGTTAACTTTGATAACAGAGCTCAATTGATGATGGCCCAGAGTATTTAACTGACCCTAGGGGCTCATGACATACAGCAATCAGGAATTTCGTTCTGTTATTAAGATGAACAGCCTGAAGCAGTATTGTCTTATTATGGGCAGCTCTCAGCTCTAACCACCTCTGTGTTGTGTTTCAAAGCACTACAGAACACTGTCGCTGGGGACAGGACAACTTAAACAGCTGAGATAATATCTAGACCATTAGTCTATATTTGTTAATAGGTTAACTAGACCACACACATGCTGATATGGAAACTATTACAAGGAAACCGACCCTATGACTAGTAACACGCTCCCTATATAATGCCTCCTGAAAAATACCAAAGCTTTAGGATAGTTCAATCAGTAGCTCAAATGTGAGCCGTATGAATCTTGGCATGCTTCTATTTTTCATCACATATACTGAATCGTGCAAAAATTCTACCCTTACTTTTGCCAAGCAGCCTGGCTAGCGCAACAGTCTTTGTATAGTCTTTCCAAACCCGATTACATATTTGCTTCCAGATTAAACCATACCATGTGTGGAATAACATTATAACACAGTCACATATATCACTTGCCTACAGACCTGTCAGACTATACCACTTGTCTACTGACATGTAGACGACATCATTTCTCTATCGTACTCATTTGCTTTGTATTAGCAGTCCCTGTTACCTCTATGACAGTGAATTAAATAAATAGACAATAATCGATGGTTTTATGGAGAGGTAAACTAGGAAAGGCTGATGCATAGTGTTACCTTGTGTACTACGAGGTCAACCTTGAGTGGTTAACAGAGCCGCCTGTCCACAAAACCATCGTTTGTTGTATTTTATCCATTTTCATGAATGAATTACGCTCAGGAATTGATATACCGGTATTATAGGGTATATCATTTGGGACTTCTTTTTTTTTGTTTTCCAACCATAGGCATAGCGCTGTAAATACAAGTCGAGGGCTATCACATTGGTCTTAGAATTCTAGAAAACCATTTTCATTCCAAAATAGTTATACATGTACCGCCCGTTTTGTGATTATAAGGTCTTTCATTTTACCCCTAAAATATACCTGGTCATCTCCCTCTGACAATATAGGTTGGGTGGTTCATACAACAACAACCACAGGAGGCGCAACGGTGGGAGGGGCGGAAGGATGATTCCGTGTTTGGCCTTTAGAGGGCGTGCCTGGAACATGTAAAGTGCATTGGCTGTGGCTGTGGTGGTGCTGGTGATGGGAAGTGGCGGGAGTGTGCAGGCGGTAGCTTTCATGAATCACCCGTTCTGTTGTTTGCCCTGCCAATGCACGATGAGCCATTGACCCTTCCATGCGGCGCCACGCTGCAGTAGGCGAGCAGCTTCCGTCTGACTCACCTGGAGACTCCTACCTGTACGGCGGCCGGGAGGAGGGAGGGAGGGTGGTTAATGCACACCTGTGTCAACACCTGCCCTGTCACCCGGCCACCAATGGCCTCGGTGGCCGCGCTGATATATCATCTTGCCTGCCGGGTAGGCGTCGCTCTATTATTGCTACTGACAGACTTGTTGTAAGCTGTGTCTGGCCTTGCCAGCCTTTTCACCACTGATAGGTGCCAGAGGTCACCTTATTCTTGTTCATTCGCCATGGTCACTTGCATTGTTGAAGTTGTTCATTTATGGCAAAGACTTAAGGAATTATTGCTGAGGATAATGAAATGATGAACCACTTTTATCTGCCGATATATGTTTATTATTACCAGATGCTCATTAGAAATGTAATTTGTACACTATATAGAAAATGTTTGTTACAACCTCATCTAATAACCATATATTTATTATCAAAAGGAATCGATAATCCTAATACATTATTGTATACATATTTATAGTGTATTCATTTATTGATTCCCAACAGAATACGGAAAGAGAGCGACTATCTTATTGTCTTATGTGAAGATGTCAAATGTATGGGATCGAGTGTGCCAGACTTTTAGCACGGATTTGTATCATCTTATAATTTGGAGGGTTGGAATTAGTTTATTTTGTATTCACATTCATTTTAAACTCCAGTAAATACATTATCTCTGGGACCTCATTAGGGAGAGAGGCTGTAATTTGCATCTTTGAGTGGTACCTGTTACTGGTCCTTATATATAGATCGAATCTAAAGCAATGTGGATGCATATATCCACAAAAATCATGAATGATTTACTGAATATGCCATTCTCTCATAAATCCCAAAACATTTCAGCTACTGGTGCATTAGCAAAGTCGGATTCTGTTGTTTATTATCATTCAGGATCTGAATATGATGAGTACTTGTGGACTAGTACCGGCATTCCGGTCGGTCTAATAGGACGGAGCCATCCCACACATGGTATGTGTGTGAAGGGTTGGGGGTATGTGTGCGGTTGGCATTGCTGTGTGGGGCGTGGACTAAGAGTCGCCTATTGACTAGTGTACCCATTATGATAGAGCGGAACTGATTTGCTGTCGTATTGACATAACCGTGTGGGAGGCTGGCAGTGGGACGTGTTTGACCGGTGGACTTGGGGGAATGAACTATGTCTGAGTCACAATGCAATTCATTTGTCCTTATTATAGATTTCCACCAGGCGCCTAACCCGTGGCATGCTCACGCAGAGAGATATACCTACGTTGAGAATCTACTGTAACCACTCGTATTGTATATGCATTAAGATCATATGCGCATTACACTAACAGACACTAAAGCGCCATATCCACTAAAGCGATTTTCCATGCGAATTTGGGTTTCCAGACGTTCGCATGGACATACGAATGCCTTGCGACAATATTCAATATATTGAATATCATCGCATGGGATTCGCACAGTCGCATGGATCGCAGACGCATTCGCTTGGTCGTCTTAGTGGACCTGGCGCTTAACAGATAGAAGCGACAGTTATAAGAGAGGCTTAGACATTATTCATGATATTTCTCTTCTCGCCTTGGAAATAGAACGATTTCTCAAAATATCAGGAAAATATGATATCTGTTAAGAGCATTAATTAGGAAGTTTCCTCATTGCGTATAACACATCCAGGCTTTGATGGTTTAATTTTGAGCAGATTCTGAATGAATAGACTATTCCTGTATAGGATCATGTGGCGAGATGGGGACTACTATATTGTATTGTAAATGCGAGAATACTCGGGAAGTCAACCGTTGTTGTTCCTAATAGGACATAATTTGCAATTCAACCCTAAAACACATAGAAATGCCTGAAGGCAACTCACAAGTGTTGGGTTCAACGCTCGCCCTGCCCCACCTTGATTCTAGCCTCGTTCTGATTCTCATCACGTCGGCCGAGAACGCCGCCTAGATGAACTCTGAACTCTGGTCGACCTCGCTCTCATCAGTGCCGCCTCACTACGCCACTCACAGCTGGGGTCGCTTCCTAAAATCGCCTTGTAACGAATACTTGTGGAAAGTAGTCTTTTCAGCTATTCCTAAATCCATCTATCTATTCCTAGGAATGTAGGTGAAAGGGAGTCAGTCACATCTCTATCTATCTGAATGCAATGATTCAGCGAATGTAATTATAGTTGGTTTTTCTTTTTACAATTTAATCTGAGCCTGAGTGTGGGTATATGAGTGATACTTCTCAAAATCGAGTATTAGGGAACAGATCCCCTGAGCTAGTCAGATCAGCGCGCCGGAACCACTGATCAGCTGGAATGTTTGAACCACTAACAAGCAGTTACAAAAAAGGGTCAGCTTTAAAAGTCTGTATCTGTAGCTGCAAACTAAGACATACCCACACCCCATCGCTCAAGCAATCTACGGAAAACTCATCGCTGCCATTACAGGCTTCTGGGTAGGAAACACTTTTTGGTAGAGATTAGATGGGAACCACATTGTCTTTCAAACTCAAATTGGTCTGACAAATCGAAAAGCGTGACAACCCTAGAGCTATCAATCATAAGGAAGATTAGATTGTATTACATCTTTCTAGCGATATAGAATATTTTTATATTCAGTAAAAACAAGAAGATAAAGATCAATGACTTCAGACAGTTGAATGTTTACTTCAAAACCTGAAACTCTTATGACATACTCATATCATTTCCAAAGTGATGAAGAGGTTGCAACTGGAGTACTTTAAAAAAAATCTGTCAATGCCATTGATAAATTTAAGTGGAAACACTGCTAGATACACTACACAGCTACGAACTTCAGTAAAACCCCGCTTATGGGGCCACCCTCCATTCCGAGCATAGTGACTCCTTAAGTGGGGTTTTCAGTCTGTTGATGGTTAGCCTATATAGTATATGATACATATGTACCTTTATACAGCTGATATTATGGCATAGATACACTGTTATGACCACACAAACGCCCAATAAACGCCTACCTGACGCCTATAGGAGCCAACACAGGCCGTTGTGTGGTGTCTGATTGTCCAGACACCACACCATAAACAATCTAATCTGGAGTGTTGTCCCCACCCTGTCCCGTCGGATTTGATAAGGTATCCCTCCAAAGTGGCCCCTTAAGCGGGATTAAGAAGCATTTTGTATGTGAAATAACTCCCCTTAAGCAGGTGGTCCCCTTAAGCAGGGTGGCCTCTTAAGCGGGGTTAAAATAAACTCATGATAGAGTAAACAATTTCCGTTCCAAGCAAATTGGCCCCTTAAGTGGGGTGTCCCAAAAGCGGGGTTTACTATCTTGGGTAGTACTACCTAGCCCTTAAAAAGGCGCAGAAGGAACGTTTTGAATCCTAAGATTTTAAGGAGTCCAGCATTGTAGAGCCAGATTTTGCCGACAAAAAGCTGGAGCGGCGCAGTGTGAGACATAACCTTTGCGGAACCATGGCAACACCAGGTGCCACGTGTTGGGATCGTAGAGGGTTATGTGTCGGTGCAGGGCCCAGATGGCGCCACCGTCAGACTGGCGACCTGCTCACTCGAAGGCCTAGACTCCCATAGAAATGCATCGATGTTGATGCAGATGTGCATTTTATCATTAATACAATACGTAGATCGTTGGAAATATTTTACATGTTAAGAATATTTCACCCCAAGGATGACAATGATTACAGTGAGCATATTGAAAAGTTTCTAAAATTAATGAGTTAAGCAAACAGAAAATCTCAATTTAGTAAAAAGAAAGAGCAGATGATCGGCCCACAATCATAGCGGCCAGTGTATTCTCTGCCTAGATCAAGTAACACCGGACACCTATCTCGACGGGTGCGTCTTGGTGCACATAAGCGGTCGCTTTGTCGGGCCATGGTTGGGGGAGGGGTGATATAGGCAGCGCCACACTGTTTTAAACCTGCACATACCCTTATAGACTTCGTTCAGCAATACTTACCCCAGTCAGTTTCATTGGAGACTGCGTCCTCACGAATGACAAAAGGCGTGGAGAATTCAGGCAGACATAACTTATTATTGTTCCTGCCTTATCTTGGTCACGACGGCACAAAGCCGTCTAAAATAATTCGGTTGTAACATTGGATTGTCATGGACTTGGAAGTTCACCGATATATATGCGTCTGGTATCAATTCTCATGAGGGAAGTAGTATATGAAATTCATTGTTTTGCGCAGGCGAGAATAGAGATATCATGAAATGCATCTTAGGGACAGGTAGTATGAAAGGTCCAATTTGATGTGCCTCTTCTAGAGCCTTGGTTCTCTAAAGACTTTATGTATCTAGAAAAGGGCGATATGTTGTTATTCTCTGGTGACTGAATGTTTTCCTTTACCATTTGAATAGTGCATATATAAAACAAATGATTTATCAAAACAAGATTCATTACAGATTCATCCTTTATGTTATGATAGCGACGATAGTACTAATATATTTCTGTAACTAGACATTGGAATGATCCATCATGATAATAATTTTGAATATCAGTGATTAGGTTTTCTGTCAATGGCCATAGCTCGAACCATAGCTAAACCATTATTAATAATTTACCCCACGACACTTACTCTACATCAGCAAATGATTGCGTTAGCTGCATACCTAGTTGGTGAATTAATCAGGCAAACAGTTTTGAGTTAATTCCTTGATATATGATAATTCAACAGTATATCGTGGGCTCCTACTTTATAACCATTGTACTATTAATGAAAGGTCAAATGGACACATTTACAGGAAAATGGTTACTATACCTGGAATGGCGAAAGTCTGAGCTTTCATTTGATACAATAAAATTCCTGAATACCTCCATGGAAGGTAAGGCCACTCTTCAGGGCTTGGCCCCCTGGCTGCATGGGGTATAAAAGGTACTCAATGGATGATGATGACGCACATTTTAGCCAATTAGTCAGTAATAGAACTCTGAACTGCACTTGAACCATAGCCACTGGAAATACACCATTAATATTGGTTTGCTAGATAATCTCAACAGGCTTTGCTTCGTGAGATTACTCGACAACCAAATCTCATGTCATATTTTCAATGGCTATTGATCTCGATGCAGTTCCATATTAGTGTGATATAATCATAGGATGTGGCTCTATACCAATTCAGTGTATGATATATACAGATCCTGTACCATAAGACGACTTAAGATTTAGAAGCAGGGTGCTCCCAGCCTTAGTCAGACTCTATATGCAAGTTATTCAGCATCTTCACTGTTGTGCCATTTTGTACCGTTGGTTAGTTAGATCACCCATCCCATCAATGATCTTCTAAGTGCAATCTAATAAGGTTTACTGCAATCAGCAAGAATGGTCACATTGATCCAGATGACAGAATTACCATTGACTTGTGAATGAAGAGGATTGTTATGTCATATTCCCATTAGTAACACAATAGACGGGAAGTTGTATCCGGTTTCAGATAAGAAACAAGTGACGCAGCAGAATCAATATAAAGGCATGACCATAGATAACAAATCATTTTAGTATAACATGGACTATGCAGGGTCAATATATATATATCAATGGACTAGTTGTAAAATCATTTCTAAACACTGCACGAAAAGCACTATTTTACATATATATACGCCATTGCGATAACGCACGTATCGGCTGTATCGTGGCTTGTTTATACTTGTATACACCTCTTATACGCGTCTACGTTTCGGGCGTCTACAAGACAGTTTCCATATGTAGACGCACGCGACTTGGCTGTCTTTCACGCCTGGCGTATTTAAGATAAAATATACTCTGCGCAACATATATATCATCTGGGCGTATATATGATACCAAAAAAAAAAAAGTGCGACCCGCGGCCCACCCGGGCCTGTGGGTGTTGGTAGAGGAAACACCAACACTGACCCGCCACCAGCGACCTCCCAACCCCACCCTCTACCGTTTAGAAAAACGGTTAAAAAACAACAAATACAGGGTTTATTATGTGTAATTAATCAATTTATACTTAATTAGGTTTTTATAAGATAAATTGGTAATATAAGATTGCAATTTTCATATAATACAGACTTGGATGGTTAATGGCAAATGAAATATGCTACCAGTAGTGTCCCCAAGTGGCAGAGAATGGAACTTTTTGAGATTGGTGTATATACAACGGAATCAGGCATATATATGACGTATATCAGACCGCACCATGGACATGTATATACGCCACTAGATAAGGCGTCTACGAGACGGATAACAGGTCTAACTTCTAGACGCAAAATCCTACTGTTAGACGCGTTTAGCATACATATGTAAAATAGTGCTTTTCGTGCAGTGAAAGATTAGCAAATGTTGTTAATTAAACGTGTAAATGACTGCTAATGGAAACAGAGAATACTGAATATAAGATGATAGTTAAATACCCAACTGTAATGTCATGGGAATGATAAAACGAATATTCTTCAGTTCATTATGACAAATGTAGTGGCAAATTGCAAATAGATACCCGAATTGGTATTATTTGGAAGTATACTACTGAGATTCTGGCTGTGGCTAGCGGTGAATTCCTTGGAATTGTTAATTCCTCTACTACCAGCAGAATGAGCAGGGATTCTGTGATTTTGAGTATTAAGCGTATTGATTATTATTTTCCACTGGTTTTGAGTAGTAAACGCACTGATTATTATCTTGCCACTGAGTATCATTTATGAAAGATGATTGATTATTATCTTGCCACTGAGTATCATTTATTACAGATGACTTAAGCTTTGAATCCACGACCATGCGCTTTGCCGTCGATTGTTTATCAGTGCTATTTTCTTTACCTTATCTGGTCAAGTATATAATTTGTTTTTCATTTTTAGGGGGCAATTCTGACTACGATGCTGGCAACCAGAAACTTTTCAAGTGAGTATACTATCTGTTATTTAAAGATGGGACATATTGCCCATAAAACGCATATCTTTTTCCAGTATCTTATTCATTGTAGTCATCTAAATATATCTATATATTTATGTATATGTGTATAAGGAGATATATAAACACGTATGTGTATATATATTTTGCAACGAATGCAGAAATCACAAGGACTCTATGTTGCCAAGTATTCTGCATGTCCCTGGTGTACCCTATATATCTCATTCATTGTCATCCTAGGAGCAATACACGGTGTGCTGTAAACACATCATTCAATTCTATAAGCTGTTTAGTTAAGCTATTTTCTATATATGTATATATAGAAATACGTGAACGAAATTTATAGTTTGTGGCAGATGTTGCCATGGAAACAATAAGGTTGCCATGACAACTTGTTACGAAAATTGTGCTTCGGCAAGCTAGTGTGCTACGTCACATTGCATGCACTGTATGTAACCAATGTTTTGATTGGCTACTCACGCAGACTTCCAAGTCTGTCATGAATCACCTTATCCACGAATGTAAATACATACTCATCGTGTCGTATTTAGTTGTAATAATTGATAATTAATCCCAAATGGAAAAAAGAAAACAAATTCAGCTTCTTTGAGATCACAATGACCAACCACATTAAATAAATTAAATCGAATTTACTTATAGCCTGCTTGGAAGAATCAACATTTCACAACCCGTATCAAACTTGTTCCAAAAAAGGACCTCCGCGGGCTCTTAATATTAAATTAGAATCAAGCGGTCACAGTTATTGATTTCTTCTTATTTTTGTGGCTGACGTTTGCCCCTGGCTTGACTGGTTGATGGAAAAGTCGGCTGGCCGGCTATTCGCACGTCACGCCCACGTTCTTGCTGGTGACCGCCTCTTTCCCACCGGCGTGACCGTGTGACTACCGAAGCGTGTCGGTCACTGACACAGCTTCTGCCGTTGGCACCACTGTTGTTGCCTTTTGTTGTGCTGTATAAAGCATGAACCGTGTAATGACCATGTTCTTGCCCTGTTCTCTTTGTACCCAATCAGTTAGCAAGGGTGATAAAGGGGACAAAAGTAAGTGGTCTGTTCATCAGTATTCTTCCTCTCCCGCCCGACTTTTAATACAAGCTATATTTTTTCATTCATATAACATCTTTTTGGTTTCCATTTTGACTACTACGGTTTTTTGGAAACGAGCCATGTTTCGTCGCTCTGAGTGTTAGTTCGAAGACGGTAGCCCACGTGGGCATGCCTGGACAGCATTGGGATGACGTCACAGTCTTGAAATCTATTTTTAGTTTTTGGTTTAAAAAAAGGGAAAACCCCATTAAAAAAGAGAAACCCTAATAATTTAAAAATTTTGAACAAGTGTCCCTTTTTTTCATATCTATATATTGGGTCTTGAGGAACTTGTATGCATGTTGTCAATTTTGCATGTATATATTATATATCAGTATAGTAATTCATGTTACTTTTTTTTAATCAATTTGACACAAATATTGTCTCTCCTATCAAATCAAGACTGTGTCTTCTCCCATGGCCGAGTGAAACATGGATCTTCTAATATTGGACAAGCTCAAACAAACCAGGGGAGTGCATCAAAACGCCATTTAATAAGAATCAGACTTTTTCATTTAAACGAAAAATACCACGCCGTTCACTTACCCCAATGACAAGGCGATATGCACCATTGCAATGGAAGGAACGTTGTTCAGTACAGTTATTTCTTTGGTGCGGTTTTAATTATTCGGCTGGTTGGTGAGCTGTGTTTGCATCGTGTGGAATCGTGCATGAAAAGTGTGTTGCTCACCAAAGAGACCTATAAATAAGACCGCTAGACTTTGTGTTGTAGATCTTAATATCTACAGCTTTTTAGCGTTTTAATTTCTTTTTCTCCCCTCTCCTCGTCACGGAGTATAAAGCCACCCAAAAGAGCTTTCCTTCCATGGGCAGAACACTTAGACCTTGCCTGGCATGGCTGCTACGCGATTTGACGGAGTCAAAAAATATCCAATCTTCCATGTTCTATACGTTTGAGTCCCCTGCAGCTAAAGCAGTTTGACTGTCCAGAATTTGAGCCTGTCTAAACGTAACGGTTATGCATGCGGTTGACTGCCTTGTTTCCTGTAGAGGAATTCTGTCATAGGAAGAGAAGGCAGCCATTGTATACAGGCCTTACGCATTTGAGAACGCAAAGCGATGCGAAACATAGATTTTTTTGTTGTGAATAGCAATATCCACAACTCTTTACTTGTATTTTCTGTTGGTGTTCGTGTCGCTTTGACGCCATAGTGTAAACAGGCCTTAAGCCTTGGCAGCTTGCAAGTCGGTGTGGAATCGTGTCATTATTCAACTATCAAACATATAGAAAGGGCTGACTTACACTAGTCTTGTTACATTCACTATCGTGGTATAACACTTAAAGGGACACATCTTGCTCCGTTTTTCTCTCTACCAGTCCTTTCATTCCTCCACCTCTCCTGTCCTCTGCAAGCCAAAGTCAGCACACACTAGGGAACAATCTTTAAACACCTAACTACGCTGGTATGATAACATACACGAGTGCACACATGTACCCCTTTTCGGAATTGATCGATGAGCAGAGGCTCAGCTTTTCAAAACTACCAGAAAATAGCAAAACGTACCAAAAAAGTAGAAAATTGCGAAGAATTAAGAAAATCATTGGGGAAAACCTTGAAAGTGGTTTTACTCACTGGTTTAGATGCACTATACTTTGTATAACACGAGCACCCGAACACAGCCGCACTCACAACACTTGGCACAGGAATGAGGGAGCACCTAGCTATACTGCTTCCGCATCTTCCATCGCTCTTTATACATGTAATATATGCATTGTTCGTTCACTGTTCTATAGAGTGGGTGAATGCACGTCTGAGCTAATTTACCCACCATTAGGCTGATTATAACCCACCACTAGGCCGGTACCTTGAGACCACAGAAGTGCATTTTCCTCTCTGCAAATCATGAGAATGTAGATTTGTTTTTGGTAATTCAGATCACGTTCGTAATATTTAGTAACATTCGGATAAATTTATATACAAATGGAATTAAGATGATTTAGGAGGATGCTAAGTGCGACTGTAGTATTTACGTTGTAATGTTCACTTAATCACACACTGGTAGAAAATAATCACGGATTATCCCTCGGGGCTTATCTCACACTGAAAGTCTAGTAGAGGATGACATGAGTCGAAGTGACGTTACACACAAAACGGTGTTTTTTAAATTCACCTTTAAAAGGAATGAAAGTATGGGTAGATACCTCTTTCGGAAATCTTCCAGATTATTTAATTAGGGTAATGCTGTTATTTTTGTGGAGTAGTGGGACTGAGAAGCTGATAAAAAAATATTCGAGGGCTCAGGGCTTGCTCCACTGCACACAGTGTCTTTGACTGCATGCTGCCGAGGTCATGGTCAAGGCCATTCTCTTTACATCCCACGATATACTATACAGTATCCTTGAATCAAGACAAAAGCCAAATATTTTTCTTATTTGCCTTTCGAAGCCTTCTTGTTACCTTTTTTTCCTGTTTTCAGGTGCCGATATATATCTATATTTTTTTATTCTAACATGTGACGGTTTTTCGCTTTACATTTTTCTTTTGACAATGTTTTACTGGGGGCCTACTTAAAGTGGTCTCCGTACAAGTAATGTGATGCTAAAGCCTGTTGTTGGTGCCATCGTGGTTCTGGTAATTGTGGCTACTTGTCTATAGGATTATTAGATACATTTGCTTTTCATCTTAAAATTATTGTAAAAGCACAACAGGAAGGAGACATAATTGCCGTCAACCGGACCTACCAAGAACACCACGATGTCTTTTTAGCGCGTCGTCCAGAGATCTAGGCCAACCTGTGTGATTTCTCATTAGCGGAATTATTGTTTTCTTCTAATTGTCCCCGTAGTTTTTACTCTCCTGAACATCCTAATTAATTGAGACTTGCATACTTAAATGCCATGTGTTGTAATAATTTTGTTTTTTGCCCTGCGTGGGCTGGATAATATGCTTAATTGCTCATATGCGGGACAAAGGGTCTTCTTTATTTCTACGTGTGTTGTACTATCTGCTGAGTGAAGCTAAACTATTTTGTTCAGAAGTAAGTTGGTTTGATAAACTGGAAGTTTATTCATAAACAATTTTCATAGTAACGCATTTTACCGATTTTTTATGACTTGAATAATGAATTTCCTCGGTATATGTGACTGAAGGTACAGTGGCGCTGCTGCATGGCATGCATTGTTGACGGATCTTGATACTTCCCTGAAACGTTAAGGTGGTGACGGTGAATTATATTATATGTCACCATTAACCATAGCCGTGAATTCTTGCCCGGCATCACCCACTCTGTGCACAAAGCAGAACTGCCCACTGCTATTGGTTATAATCTACTACCCCCAACCCCCTCTCGCGTCACTCACTTCACCAGCTGTGGCCGGGGAGACTTTGTTGTTGACATGGGAGTGTGCACTTTACCCAGCATTCCCTTCCCTGTATGTGACGTCACAGACGTCCGCGTCCCTGCCTGTACGCGTGCCTGTGTGTGCGTGCCTGTGTGTGACGTCACGGGCGTCATGCGACGTGCATCGTGACGTAACAAGGCGACGTGAGGCTAACCTCTGTACGTGCCACGATTGTGCTACGACAGGTGCAGTGACGCCGGCGGCGCCCGCCAACGCCGAGAGTTTCCCTGCGTCAGGTAATGTGAAGACTAGTCTGGCAGCCGCTCTGGCCGCCGCCGCCGCGAGCGACCAAAGCGCGGCTCAGTCAGGTACGTGACTGACAAACGTGTGCCGCCCTCCTCCCCCTCCTCCTCTCCATCCTCCTGCTGCTCCTCCAATCCTCCCCACCAGACACCCCCAACTCCACATCCTTGTGAAGTTCTTTATGGTTTTGTGGTTTAACACCAGGACGAGGATGACGTCACAGGCGCGTGTGGGTGACGTCAGCGTGGATTGATGACGTTTTAAGTAGATGGAAAATCACATTGGGAGGGGAGCTGAGTGGGTGGGGCTTTTATGTGTATAGGTCCCGGTAACATACGCTCGTCCCAAATTCCCGCCACCATCCTGGCGGCCCGGGATGGTTCCTGGATTCTCACCCTAGACCCGCCTGTAGCGCCCTACCCCGGCCAGTGATGCCACTGGGCCTGTGACAGCACGAGCTTGATGCCCGTGGTATTATACCCCACCAACGACACCCCATTACCCGGTGTGACGTTTCTACGCATGTATGGATAACATCACCAGCTCGCAGTGTGCAGCGGTACTAACTACGCCCCCTACATAACCCCCTCTTTGTATACTACTACCACCTCGACGACTACCCTCACTACCGACCGATCACCACCGACCGGCTTAGGGGTACCCAAATCTCCTCCACTGGACTAATGTTCATCCCAATGGCCATCTAACGTTCAGTTTGAATTAGCTCCATAACAGCTTGACACCATCTTTATCGTCTGTGTATACTTGAATGTTTACATAGGCGTCTGTTTATGAACCATCAATGTGTTCATTTAAAATCCATAGATCTATGCTCCTTGTCTTTGAATTGTTTATCGGCCTCTTTTAGGCAGATGCATTAAGTAGAGTTTATTACGGGTCATTGATGATGAGTCATGTCATGTCTTTAAGGAGGCCATCATGTCTCAATATTTCAGCATATACATCGTCTGGGCATGTTTCAATAATGCCGTAGATAACTTGATGAAACGTCACCGTCTTCTCAATAAGAACTAGTGCCTTTGTTGCATGCTTACCTCGCGGGAGATCTATGATGAGCTATATGACATTTACCAACACATAAACGCTCTGTTTCTTTAAAACGTATAGCAGCCATGAAAGCCGGCACATGTTAAGGTACTACCTCTTAACACATTATGTATGATATCACATATAGTAAATCCTAATGTTGCTGCTTAGTGGATCGTACAGTAGAGGGTTGCATATTCATAAAACGTGACTTTCCCGGCCATCCACTAAAATAAATAGTATGATATATTGGAATTCTGGATATCTATTTAAGCAAAGCTCGCAAATCATTCTGGACAGTAATCACATGTCACTTAAGTAGGATTAGAAGGATTAGGTAAATATAATTGGCAGATATGGGTTTTATTGCGCACATCAATGCGAATTTCATATCTATAATAATTAGGTTTCTAAAAACTACAAGTTAACTACGAATAAATATAAGATGCAAGTGTGACCAAATATATACTCTTGTAGGATAATAAAGAAGCCGTTCCTTCATCAGAAAGATTCATGCTTGGGATAGCAGACGACATTTCCCCATGAAGTGGCGGGAATGGTTTGGGGGTGGGACGCCGTGATGGGCGCGGGCTGATAAGGGACGGCTCACTCAAGTGGCGTCCTCCATCACACGCTATCACATGTTATCTGTGTGCCTCATACCGATCTGCACCGCCACTGAGCATCGCCGTGATATGACCCCGGCTGTTGCTACGGCTGAGGACCCCATCACTGGCATCAGGCAGCCAACCGCCACACAGCAACAGCTGCGTGTCGTGACAAATCAGACAGGAATCTGCCGCCTCCTTCCCCAACTCCCCCTTCCATCCTCCATTCCTCGAGTGGGCAGATCCTGAGCTCAATTAGAACCCCAGCAGAACAACTAGTGGTTGCCCCAGTGACAGGCAGGAACACCAAGTAAAGAGTAGCCTTCAGAACTACTGAGCCGCTCGCATACCTCACATGCACGTGGGCCTCTCAACGATCGGTTCCTATATCACATGAATATCTCGTTCTTCCGGTCAGGAGAAACTACTAATATTGAGCAGTTCTCATATCACATGAATGTCTGAACATGCCACTGAGTTGTTCCAGTATCTTAAGATCAAAAATTGATATAGAACTGTTTCATATTTATGAGCCATTTCATTGTCTCATAAGCGTTGGAAACTGCTAGGAATTATTTTCTGTATTCTTTGGACGTTATGTTACCTCAGTAAACTATATATTTGTGTCATGAAACTTGCCAGTAGTTATTAGAACAGTTATCTTTTCCCACTACTACTTGTCCTGCTCTGCCGTAAGACTGTTATATAACGTGGTTCTCTGTGTGAGCTACTCCCTGCCAAGGTCTATAAAGCCTCACTACAACATCTACCTTTCTGTGCCATATTCAGAGAACCTTATGTAAAGACTGTCACAGGGCCAAACACGACATCAATCCACATTATATAATCACAGGGCTATAGGCATAGGGCTATACAAAACGTTCGTATTCAGTGAACTATGTACAACTCACAGAACCATATATTGCACAGAGCATTATATGCTACTTACAAAATATCATACTGCTTACACAGTAATATACATAACTCACCAAGCAATATACTACTCACAAAAACATATACTACTTACACAATAGTATCTATGCTGCTACTCACAGAGCAGTGCACCAATATCTATACCATTCATCCTCAAATACCAGATCCCTGAGGTATCATCCAGGCCTGGAATTTCTATTTTGATTCGGATAGCGGCAATTAATTAGCCTTGAGATGTGGGCAGACGCGACCAATGAGTGCGCTTAATGAAAGCGATACATCAGCAGCGCGCGGAAGTCGAATTTCGCTATCCTTCAGGCTGGATATACTCCAGGCGATATCATCATTGACAAGTAGAGAATCTGGGCGATCTGGGTGGTGTGCTGCCGTGGCCGCTGGTAATTGTGTTGGTGGCAGTGGTGACGGGTGGGGGTAGAGGGATATAGTTGGAGGAGGGGGTGAAAGTGGCGGGTTCCAAGGGAGTGTCCACCCACCGGCCAACGCCCACCACACGCGACTCGCCGGTTGCTGCTTAGCCTGTAGCTCCAGTATGTAGAGGCAGCCACCCGCTGTCCAATGCTCACCACCTCTCTTCTGCTTCCCTCTTGCCCCCCACATCATCCATGAGAACTCCCGTCTGTTAGCCGCCCCAACACATTCTGTTACCAGTGGGTTCAGTTCCCGTCCTCTCTTAGGCCTCAGTCCTACGAGCCATCAGCCACCCTTCCCAGTCCAATTGGCCAGCCTCTCAGCAGTGATCAGCAACAACCCTAGACCCAATGTTCCAGTATCTTGAGATGCCAGTCAATGCGCGGTTAGCTTTCTCAATCCCCCAAACCTTAATAACCAGGATTACCAAACCCAGCCTTATTCCAAAGTCCCAGACCCAAGCCTGGGTCTGGAACGGATGGATGGTTTCTTCTGCCCTTAGCCTCAGCCTTCAATCATTAAAACCCTATCAAGACTTAACCCCTCAATTTCCAACCTCAGACAGCCAGTGCCCTTTAGCTTCAGCCTCCAGCCACCAGACCTCAACCTCTAGCCTCCAGTCCCTGTCACCCAGTACCCTTTAGCCTCAGCCGCCACCCTCCATCCTCAGTCATCCAGGAGCCTTAGGATCCTTCGACCCTCCTCCCTCACCAATTCACCAGTTTTTAGCCTCTAGTCCCAGTTACCCACTAGCCTTGATATCCCAGCCTTCAGCCGAAAGTCCCTCCAGCCTCCAGACGTACTGCCGGATCCCATCCTCTCTGTACCCACTCGTACATCCCCTTTAACTAGACCTATACACCGTGGACCGTCGACTGGCACGTAGCTATCCAGTCTCACCGGGGTCCCGGTCTGTCGTAGTCATACCCCTCCCCTCAACCCAGTCCTCCATGCAGCTGGCCTACCCGCCGCTGCTTTCCGCCAGCTGCTGATTCACGTCCATCTGCTGTCATAGTGGGTACCGGCGCCGTCGCCAGCAGCAGTGGCGTTGGTAGCTGTGGTAGTGGTAGGCGGCGGCAGCAGCAGCAGCAGGGCGGGTGGCGGCGGGCCGGTCGTTCGGGCCACTACCACCGCCAGCAGCGCGGCCTCACTGTGAGTCGAGTCAGGGACGCGGCCGCCAGTCGTGGCAGGAATGGGTGGCGGCGGGCGACATCCTCCACCTTCTCATCCTCATCCCGACCATCAGCAGCAGGCGCGGCGCAGGCTCCTCCTCCACCTCCCGAGCGGCGGGCTGCTTCGTGCGGATGAGCGTCCGGAGGCCGGTTATGTAATGGCTCCTGTGACACGGGGACTGTTGTAGCCCGAGTGAGGCGCCCGGGTCTCCGGCGTTTCCTCCTCCTGCTCCTGCTGCTCCCTCCTCCTCCTGGGTCGTCCCTCCCCGGCCTCCGTCCGACCCTGCCCGGACCGAGGAGGTGTGCGCCCCGCCCGCACCGCGACCGACCAACCGACCGACCGGACCGCTGCTGGGGAATGGCCGGACTACCACGGCCCGATGGATTTCCTTCGGAGAGTGATGAGTCTTCTGGACAAGAAGGAAGACGACGATGAGGCTGAGGGTAAGCGCGCGTGTGCCCGCCCGGCCTCCCCGGCCCCCCACGCCCAGTCCGGTAATTTGTTGTGATTGTGATCTATGAGGGCAGGGCTTAGTGTAAAATGGGGTCGGCAGGGCGTGTGTCTGTGTGTAAGTGTGTCTACGTGTGAGTGTAGGTGGTGGGCGTGGGTTACTCATGGGTAGATGGGCGTGAAAGGTGGGGTGGTTTGCTTTGGAGGCGGGTTGAAGGTGGGTTAATGTATAGAGGGTACGTAAAATTGTGATATTGTTACGACAACTGGTCCCTGCCTGATCTCGTTGGACGACCTGTTAGTTTATACCCCTCTCCACTGGCAGGTGTGTTTCTACTGCATCGTATCGTGGGAATTAAATAGGAGAGACTGTTCGGAGAAGAGTCCTGCCCGAATTTATGATATGTGAAATTGTTCAGATTTCCAGATATATATAAGAGATTCAGTGAATGATTAAGTAACCTATAACCAAGAATTATATTTATTCAGTCCCAGCAGGATTGTAGGTAAGCCAGTCTCATAGCTATCATAATCCCCTGGCATATTATATGCCTCTATTCATATTTACACATCACTACTGTACCATGCAGGATGTGGTGGTTCCGACGTGGGCCCAGCCTCTTTTGCGCGTCCTACCAGCGTCCGTGGTCGCCGGGTCCCTCCGCCCGGCCTCCCACAGTCTTGTGGAGCAAAATAAACACCAGGCCTAGAAATAGCTCTGGCGACAGCTTACCCACTGTACACAGCCTCGCGGGTGTCGAGCTGAGCAGATCTGTGGCTCGTGGGTGTGCATGGGAGGGGGTTTAATGTCTCACGTCGGTCTCTTTGTGAGAGGGTTGAGCTGAGCTAGGTGACGCGCCTTGGTCGCACGTGAGTGGCGCAGGCATTAGTGATGGTGGTCCTAGCATTGACAGACAGCCACTCTAATGTTGGAGCACACTGAGCTGCTCGACCACCACCACTCTGAGCTTCTCGCTGGTATCTACGAGTAGAACTCAGCAGTTGTAGTACAGCCGTCCTGGCACGCGCGCCTCGACAATTGTCTACCACCCGATCCCCAAACCTATCACTCGCTCGGCCCTACACCCCCTCGGCGCGTCGTTCGTACAGAGTCGCTCCCAGCATTCCCACTACCACCCCATCTCGTGTGCCACGCGGTGGGGTACGTCTATGTGTGGTGGTGGTGGTGGTGGAGCAGACGCTAGTTCTGGATTCTATGCCGACAGTCTGGCCACCAATCCTGATGAGACGTCCGCAGCATACTGATCCAATACTAACAGCCACCCCCTGCCCCCCCCCCCCCCCCCCACCAACCCCCAAAGGCATCGACCACCCTGCCCCATTCAAATCTGATATCAATGTGTAATTGTTATGTTTCATTATTAACCCCGACCCCTCCCGTTCCTCCATTCATGTATATACAGACTATACACCCGCCATGTGGCAGAGGTTGTGCCTTCATTGTTTACTGGTTGGTATAACAGAGGGTGGCTGTGGACCTGAGGATATAGGGGAAGGGGATTTGTGTGCGTGTGTTTGTGGATACTGTATAGGTATAGAAGCAGCCGTAGCCTTGCTGAAAATTGACTGGGGTTTTGTTGCTGGCCGGGAGGAGTGGTGACAGGGGTTGTTTGTCGGTATTGATGCCAGGTGTCAACCACAATACGCTAGGATAATAGCAAGAGCTCGGAACAAGTTGAAGGTCCATTTTCACTGGAAAGAGCCGGTGGGTGAGACTTATTAGTGGGCTTGCAGGGACGGGGTCCCTACACACACACACACACCCAAACGGCCTCATGGCACTCACTGGTCATCCCTTGCACTCTATTTTTAAGTGATGGCGTCTCTAGTAGGTTCATCTATGAGCCATTTTAAAGTCGAACGCAGCATTACCTCGTGGAAGTACGAATAATAAAATCACACCCAGCCACTCTCTACCTCCTCTCCCCTAACTGCTATCTCTCTTTGGCCTTTCCATAGGACTTGGCTTTTATTACAGCAGAGTTCTACCCCAGGGATGTGGACGAGACACAAATATAAATCAATAATATCCTTTCCCAAAGTCGATGTAAACCAAACACACCACGTATAATCATGCTTGGCCAGGTGAACGTGTGGCCTGCCCAGTATGTGTCTACTGTACACAAGACTTCACTTATATCACGTAGTAGCTGTGCATCTGATGTACATATTGCTGAGCCTACTGTACATTACGACCTATACACGTACTCAATTCATACCTAAAATATACCTAGAATACGTCCAATGTAAGTTATCTTTGGGTCATACGCACATGTCCCTGAACCCCGTGCTAAGTCGGTATATATATGCGGTGTTTTAGTGAACACGTTTTATGCGCCTTCTGTGTCTATTGCATGCTTATTGCCTGCCCACTCTGGGCTGTGCTCGGCCTATGCCTAATGCTCTCTGGGAAGTGAGTGAGGGACCGAGTCGGCCAGCAGATGGAGGGCATTGTGCTCTGTAGAATAGCAGAGTGTAATAGGTTGGAGGGTAGGAGTCCCTTCCTTCATTTATATTCATGCTGTCCGTACACGGGAATCGATATTCAGCATATTGTAGTTCACTCCACAACATCGATACGGTGTTACACCTATGACCAGTTTTCTGTTTTGTAAACCTGAACACGACGAAGTGTGTGTACTTGGAAAAGTAAACTGTCACTCAGTGGGTGTTGGCCTGACCGTATCCGGTCACTGAAACTAATGTTGATTATGTTGTGACTCAACAGTGCCCAGAAACTTGAGTATGTGTTTGGCTGACATCTGGCGCTACTTAAAGAGGCTGGATGAGTTGTGCCTTGATACTAGGTTAGAGTTGTCCTGATACCCAAATCGCTGCTTGGTAAATGTTCAGTTTTACACCGGACAGGCACTCTGGGGAGTCAAAGGTTCGGCTCGAAACCAACCCAACACCAGACAAACTCTAGTTCCCAACAACACTGGACTCGATACTAACCGAGACGGACCGACAAAGGCGGCTGTCAATATCGGTTAAAATTTGATGCCGTATATTATGGTGACTCTAATACTTGGCAGCATTGATTATCAGTATAAGCTGTATCAGGCTCGATACGTATAGGAAGGGATGCAGCGCAACACGGAGGAATTGTAAACACTCATAGAGCAGTTGCGGAAATTGAAGCGCCTACCCCACCTCCCCCATATGAATGGATAGTAACGGAAATAAACGAGGATGTTGGATGGTCAACCACCTACACCCCCAAACCCAGCTCTGATTAAAACCTATTAATGTCATGCAAATACAGTGTAATTTCATTACCGCATGGTGGGTGGGAGTGGTTGTGGAGCGAGGCCGGCGAAGAAGGGGTTGGAGAGTAATAGGACAGTGTGGGTAATATGGCAGGACAGTGCAGGAATAACCCGACTCTCGACCCTCTCGTTCTCACCGTTAAGGCTTGATTCCATATAGCCGATTTCATTCCCGATGTGGTCAAGATCTACTGCAGTTTCAGTCCTGCCAACTAACCTGACCTATGTCTGGTCTCTGTCTGGAGGCCATCGGTGCAATGGAATAGGGTATGTGTGCATCATCACCAAAACTAGAGTAGATCTTGACCACATGGGGAGTAACATCGGCCATTTGGAATCGAGCCTTTAGAATGCGTCCATCCAGTTCCAATAGCACGCCTGCCTACCTGCCTACCAGACGCCAGAGGGACGTCGAGGATAATTGCTATTGAAACTAAGTCTCGGGGCTAGACGAGAAGTGTATGCTAATTCCTGATGATGTCACCGCTAATGAAAATGAAACAGGCTGTCAATCATGGCATTCCGTTAAGTGTTATGCGAAAACGGATTGATTCTAAGTCAATCTCTTAGTGTTATGGTATTTGGCATTGCCGTGGAGTTACCAATGTTTGCCCTAGTTGCAGGGGTGTGAATATTTACTGAATCAATTCCCCAGACTTGATTTGAGTTTTAAAGACATTAGCGAATCCTCATTGTCTGCTCCATTGTCTGTATTGGAAAATAGGCTTGGAATGAATAGCTACGGTTCGTCCTTTACATCTATAATTAGTGCTGTCAGGCACTTGCTTCTACACAAGAGTCTAAATATTTTGGTCTTGGGCGTGGCGTTTCCTGTCTTTAGATCCGACATCGATTTTCCTATTCGACCCGCTTGACCTACCCAACTCTACCCATTGTTTGTAGTCAACGACTGGTAATATGTCGTCCTGTTTAAGGTATGTCACATTTCTGTAATTCCAGTAAAGGAGCGATCTTTCCTCACATTGCTGGTAATTGATGGCACTAGATGTCCATTGAGTGTTAGAGAGGAGGCAAAAAGTTGGGTTGGACAGGATAAAGGCAATGGGGTGGATGTATGTTCGGGCTGACACTTGAACTAGAGAAAGGAATAGATATTGAGTGGGTAGAAACTAACCAACTAGACCAAGGTTTAGCTTTAGGGTAGAAGTTGGGGAATTGGAGGTTTGAGGAAGGAGCCAAACCACAAGGAGGAAGAGGGGTTTGGGAAAATGTGGAAGACATGGAGTAGAGGAGGAGGGAGGAGTGAAGTGAAGTGAGCTGGGCCGAGGGGAGGATGCTTGAGGCACAGGTGGCTTGCTGCTTACAGGCAGAACACGTGATGAATAGACCCGGCTGGCGGACCGGCCGTCCACAAGCGGAGATTGGGGTCAACGTGTGACCTGAGCTGCCGGGGCGACGACCGGGCCGGCATACCAATGGCCGAGTTACTCATCTCCCCACCCCCGAACAGCTTGGAGCTGCTCGCCGAGACTGGGTCCCATCGTGGAGGACTGTATGAGGCGCCTGCACCGGCCATATATACAAGGAGAGCGAATTCTCCGTCCGCACCTTGGTTATGGTTCGCTACCCTCCACAGATCAAAGCATAGCTGATCTAGTCCCCCATCTCTGGATTTGAGTACAGTAGACAGCACGCATGTGCCCCACCGTATTAGGCAGCGGTTACTCACGCTGCTTAGAGGACTGTTTGCTAGTGCAGTTATGACGAGACAACCCCTACAGGGGTGTACTGGTGGTACAGTTATCATGATGACAGGCCCTGAGACAACGCCTAAAGTAGCTCTCCATTTACCCATACATCAAACGATGGGACACCTTATCAACCTCACCCTTCCTCCCTCTTCTGTATCCCATCCGATGCATCTCCTTGACCAAATATACTTTGCCCTCTTTCTTTCCTCTGTATCCACTTTTCTACCCCAGTTGCCAAAATCCTTCTCTACGTAAGCTATCTGCTGATTGTGCCTCTCTCCCCACACCCTGTCGCCATTACTGTATCCTCCCAGTTTTCCATATTCCTCCGGCTGGTTCTCCTTCATTACTAGCTTTACTCCTCAGCCGTCCACCACTTGGTCCCGTGCCTGGCCGGCCCACCCCCATCCACACTTGTTACACGGCTCCGAGCGCCCCGCCCACCAAACCGGGCGCAAATTACCGCTCATTTTTCCTGATTTACGTTGACGGATAGTTCTTTAAATCCGGCGCCCACCCTCCCGCCAGCCTCTGCCTCCCGCCACTGGTCGTGCAGGAGGGAGATGGGGGCGGGGGCAAGGTGGGCGCCACGCCATGAGGAGTCGGGCCGAGCTGCCAACAAGCGCCGCCTGCTGCCGTACCGAGATAGGCCGGTCCCAACACCAGGGGGATGAGAGGGGTGGCTGGTTAAGGCGGGAAATGGGGTGTGGGCGCTACTGGCCCAGGCACGGATGGTACAGTCCTTCGGGCTTGCAGGCAGGTACACACCATGCCCCTCCCAGAGGTACGCACCCTTCGCAGTACAGCCTCATAAAACAGGAAATGTGATTGGAGCTATGACGTAAATATAGGTAAAACACTGAAAAACGGATGTCAAAAGAGCTCAAGCACTGGTGTTATTTTAGGGTGTTGCCGACATACTTCTGTCTTATAACAAACATATCTGACACAATGTTGTTTTTGTTCATCCCTATATGTACCTGTTGGTTACGATATAGGGGGATGATAAATAACAAGTCACACACCTACGTATAGAGGTGAACTGCTAGGGCAACCTGGAGGTGATTTGAAACACCTTTCTCATTCACACCGCTTCCAGCCAACGTCCTACTGCCCTGGTGACACGGTGACTGTCAGACTGTGTATTACTAAGACCAACAGCCAACACCATGGCAAAACGACCTTGGCAATCGAGTTTGGCGATCGTGGCAATTTTAACATACCCCCACCCCTATTAATAAGATTATGGCCAACGTCGCCAAATGAAAATGTCACATAGAGATTCCCGATTTTGCGGCGTATATATTTCAAAATACACAAAGTATAAATGATGTAAATGAGAATGATGCTGGCCACACAGTCTTAGTAATATACGCCACCTCGAGCTCAATACAAATTGAGCATAATTGGGGCTCATACAAAAATAACTATTTTTACACTCTGAATCAATATGAAAATTGATGATAACGAAAACGGCCGTCGATGGCATGCTTTATAAGCATACCTCGGTTATTGTGTAGACTGGGGATTCTCCTCACCGGAACGACCCCCAGCTGACAGACACGAACAAATACGGTTCAGCTCAGTGTGGGGCCTCCCGCACCTCAGCGGATTGCCCGCAGGATGCCCCCTCCCCGATTTCTCTCTCAAAAAGCCACCACTACTACTACTATAACGCACCATCACCACCAGCACTGAAGATGAGGAATTAGTCCACTTGCAGTAAGGTCTGGGATATGTTCACTCAGGTCCAGATATGCAGAGATAAAATAGATTCACGTCCAATAATGAATTTATGTTTGTAGCTCAGAAAATGATCTATTGCATGTCATAGAGGAAGGTATGATGTGAAATGTGGGGCCTGTTCCTAAAGGCATTCTTCAGAATTTACGCTACACGGTCTCAAACTAGATTATCATCTGTCTGTAAAATTCTACTTCGAATAGTATTATGCCTGCCCGATCAAAGTATTGGAGTATATGACGATGTGATTGGATACCTTTATACCTAATTCTTTGCTGTGAAATGTGAATTCCGGAATCGCTAAGATCATTACCTTTATCAAGAGGTTTTCAAAGCCAATTTTAGGAGGGATCCATTTTCAGAAGTATTCATAACCTGTCGACCTTCACATCCACAAAATCCCATCTGTATAATTGGAATTAAATAAGTAACAATGGGTTTAGATTACAGGAAACTAGGTACAGTCAATACGGCAGGATGTCACCGCATGTATATTCTTTGTTTAATACATTCTAAAGTCTTGGACATAATGAGGTCAGATGCAATTAAAGGCAACTGATACCATCCCCTACTATTCTGTTACGCTACACGATTAGGAACCTGTGTAAAGCCCCCCCCCCCCCCCCCCCCAGTATCTATACCAGTGGTTACACTATGTGTGGTGGGGTGGGTGGGAGGGAAGGGGTTATTTTACCTGCCGGTGAAAAGAAATTTGAACAGCTTTGTTATCTGAATGCATGCTGTTCTGAAATCACCCACCACCCAATATTCCTCAAACCAGGACAGTATCCGGTAATGTGTGTGGACGTCACACCTGTTTCTGTCAGCGCCACGCTGCAGAATTCCAGTGGCACCCAAGACGAGCTGTTATTTCAGGAACGTGCAATATAACCGTGGATGAGTTAATGAGCTTTCTCCCCGAAAAAGAAATTAATAATCATGGGCGTCGCCCCGGAGACGGCACCGGAGATAAAGAGATTGGTTCGCCTTACTACTACTGACTAGAGCAGCAGTGCGGCGGATGGATATAGGAGTCGAACTTCTCCCCCTGTATGGTAATACATAACTGACTTGTATTACCTGTTTACATGGGAAAACTGAAAAGGTACAACGTAATTATTTGCATAAACTCAGTCAGAGCAGGAGAAAGACAAACTAGGGTTTTGAGTCGATCACTCTTCAGGAGGCCTATTGTTCTGGGGCCGGTATCTGAAACCAGTCGTGAAAATTTACCAAGATGACGCTCTGCTTGCTCTCTACAGTACTATGAGCTAAGGATCATCGGATCGAATGCCATTTACCTCTATTGTGTGCGTGAGGAATGTGAATTAAGGAACAGTTAGGATCAATGCGCCCCTCAGAAATGTCTCGATACTGACTTTAGGAACTGCTCCCAAGATATATTTGGAAACCATCCTACTGGCAGCCTCTCTACCCACAGGCTACTGTCGCTTATTACAAATTAATACATGGATTTTCTTTTCGGATTCGCTTTTTTGGCATTAGAACAAAAAAATAACGAGCCTATGGGGAAGTAATAAATGAGTGATACATGCATGTGAGACCCGCCTATTGCGTTAGGGACAGGGTGGCAGGCATGTTTTAATGCTTGTTGATCAGGACCAGCAGTTTTCAACGCATCTTGTGTCTTTCTCCCCCTGGTTTTGGGTGCACTGCAGAGGCAGCATACACCGTGGGCCCAATCTGTATTCGTGTTATTTCCCTGCCTCTGTTCTAAATTGAATAGCACCCGAGCGGCTACTATTTGCGCCAGGGTACATTTTTTCTCTCTCCAGTGCAATTTGTTAAAAGCGTGGTGGTAACAATTTGTTTACGTTCACGCAGCCATGCGCACATTCAGGTAAATAGACTCGGCAGGTCCAGCCCCACCAGCATATGTTGTTTGTCCCACTCCTATTGTTCAGGACTTCGAAATCGCCATGTACCAGCGATCACGTGCCCGGCCACGTGACTGGCCAATGCCTCTAATGACCCTGATAATAGAAACTACCGGAAAGGTCCCATACTGGGCCCACCAGATATATTTGTACTTGTTACCTGGCGACAGCCACAAGACTAAAATTAAATAATAACGTCATTGCACGCCCGACCCCCTCCCGCTCCCTCCCACACCCTCCCCCACCCTCCCCGACCCATTTGTGGCGTGGCGACCACATAGATGCTAATCAGGTATTTGTCTGATAATTTCTACAGAGCATGCCATCACCAGGGCTGCCTTGTTCCCTCATCATCGCATAGGTTTGTAAAAAAAGACGGTGGATTGTAGCCTATGTACTTATTCATATAAAACTGTCAGCTGATATAAACCAGATAGGGGATGGATAAGGTGCTTTAGATAGGGCGGAGATAGAGGTGGTTTATCAGAATATGTATGGTAGTGGGACTAAGGTGATGCAGATACAAGAGCTGTGAGTTTAGAAATCTTCAGGTACACGATACAGAACAGGTGGAGGACCTCAACCCCAAACCATGCTTTGTCTGAATTACATAATAGCAAACTTTGACATGTCGATTATATATTTTATGTCACACTGTATAGGCAGAATGTGTTGTTTGGATACATGTTTGCATGGTTCTACAAGGTCAGGCCCGGGCGAGTGCCCCTGCCCCCTCAATCCTCCTTGCCCTCATTCAGACTGAAGTAGTGAATAGAGACACTAGTTTAGACACATGATGAGTGATTGTACCACTAACTTTACAGACAATAAGAAGACGACGACGCCGGCGGCGGTCACCAAAGACCTCACAGGACTTGTTAGTAAGTGAACACAGGACTGACCTTCTTACTTCACCACGTTGAGGCGAGCCATGAAACCCTAACAACAGTTTCGCTTCAACACCACCCCCACCTATCCTCTCTAAAAAAAAAAGATATGGATCCAGATAATATCACCAACCTGTTGTTTATCCCATCTCTCCTCCTACTTATATGCAACTTCTTTATTTTGAGAAAAAAAGTTGGTTACACCTTCCTGGTTAGTGTGTTTTTTTTCTGTGTGAGTTCTGGTTATTGTGTTTGGTGTTCCTTCCTGGGAATGGGTTGGTGGACAAGAATAGTAGGGTGCATGTGTTGGTGTGTGAGTGTTTTATGCGGGGTATTAAGCGTGGGGTGGATGTTGGTTTGGGTAAAGCTTATGTTATTTGTTTTCTTAGATATCAATGAATGTTATATTTGATGGCAGTAGGAGTGAATGCCTGCTTGACCATACTGAACCCCCTGGTCCCTACGACAGGAATGACCCCAGGCGCCTATTCTACACCAAATTGTGGCCATATGCAAATGTACAGATGGTCACGTGCGCTGTCACGTGCGTGGCCGCTGATTGGCTGTCCTTGTCAAATGGCCGATCCACCTCCCTGAATCCGGGACGCGCCGCTGGTACAGGACCGCCCACATGCCCGTTACCGGCCCTAATAGATCACTGCACGGGCCACGCGGGGAACCAGTGCGGCTAAACTCTGGTTAGACGCTGGTGCCGGTGTCCCGGTGCAGCGTGCGCGGAACCGGCGAGTGGGGGATGGGCGGGGAGGCGCCATTTGGATGCAGATATCTGTAGGCGCCTAGTTTACCGCGTCGAGCCTCACCAGGCCATGGTACGTCAATGAATAATACAGCTACAACAGTGCCCCTGTGTGAGGCTGTCCCAGCCGAGAATTACAAGGCTGTATGAATCGGGCCTCCAGCGAATATATTGCAAGGTGCTCGTATTGTACCATATACCGCACACTCTATACTACAGATATTGTGCATATTGTGTATTCATACGTATACTGTACGGCCTATGTATCCTGCACGGTGATTAATGTATCCCCACATATACATCTATAACATATATGTTTTGCGTATTGCACAATCGTGCATGTCTTGCACATGCTGTGTGTTTTTGTACAAATCGCAAATACTGCACATGCAGTGAATACTGGGATACGCGTGACTGAAGGGTTTGAAGCATGAGCTGCACGCGTCACAAGGACTCCATCCCCATACACTCTCTATTTGCTATGTCTAATTTTCTCATGATGGATGGCTACTTAGATTAAGCTGCTTCTCTTCGCCAGTGGGTGATGATTAAAATAATTTGTTTCAGGGCCCGACTCCCATGAGCTCTAGGCTGACAGCGACGTGCCGTTACATACCACCTTTAAATCAAACCAGAGCAGTATTTATTTAAAGAAAACAACAAGTATTCATTTTTTAAAGTCATGCTAGAGAAAAAGAGTGGGCGTTCCAATGTGTTTACCTTTACAGGCTAAGTGGGCATCTTCAAAGGAATATGTGTTTGCCTGTGTTTATGGTTTGCTCCAGGGTGTTGCTTCCAGGTAACTTGGCTTCCCTGTAAACAGGTCGGTGTGCCGTTATATCTCCCCCGACAAGGCGGTATTTTGTGCCTCTATCCACCTAGTTTCTGGAAGATGGGCAGTGATAAATGATGGTTTCAACAGTATAAATATTCCATGTCATCTCTTTCAACTACTGGGCTTCGAAAACTAGACATTCATTTTCTCTTCTTGGAATATACAGAATGGAGCAAAACTTGTTCTTATCATGGTCCTCCATATTCATGTCTGCGGTGGCGCTGAATCGCATAATCGTTTTGAATTTCGTTTCCTCCCTGTAATCTGTCACATTTGTCCTGAGTGAGATTGCAAAATGGAAATCTAGCTTTATGGAGATTACGGGTAATGCGTAGGATGGGGCTTTGATTAGGGCAGGGGAGCGGTAAGTAGTGGTGATGGGATAGTAGCATAACGGATAAGCAGTGAGGGCGATCTTCTATTTGGAATAGGATATTGAAGCGAGGGAATGGGTGGGGGTAATGCATAGGTGGCTTTTGTTGGGTGGGAATAGCTAGATTAATTCATCAAGCTTTTGCCTTCAGGCATTTTAGATGAGAGCCATTAAACGAATCTTTTGCTAGGTATGTAGAAAATATACGACTGATTTACACACCATGAAACAGGAATAGATGGTACACGAAGTAAAGAATTAAACCTTTTTTTATCGTACTTGTCCTGCATCTGTGCACCATCCAGACGATAGGGAATTGCGTAAATCAGGTTAAGCGTTCACCAATTTACGTTTTCCAGTAAATGGTAATTGTAACCTGAACAGACAACTTGCATTCTTGCATTAACAAGAGATGGGGCAGCAGTTTAAACGTAAAGGTATTAAAAGCCCAGATAGATACGGATACCGAGAAGAGGAGTGGCAGAAGTATGAGCATCATTCAGTTTATAAGCTGCAGCTTGTAAATATTAGTTGTGGCTGGGCTTGCATTACAACGCTGTACACTTTATGGCGGTCCAGTCAACACGGCCCCATTCAAACGCCCAGCCTGCGGCCACGTATTCAGTGGAGGCCGCTTCAGTGAGACCGCGGCTGGGGCAGGAAGTCTGGGCAGGCGACTTGATGTGCCGGTAGGGGTCCTGCTAGTAGGGTGGTATCAATGAGAGTGGCGGGCAGCGGGGAGGGGAAGCCAGTGGCGCCCCCACCTGGCGGTCAATGGGCTAACTGGCGCTATGCGTGCAGTGAGGCGTGGAGGTCCAACACGCTGTCATCGATCCGCGTCCCGGTAACTTGACAGCAATAAAGGAGGCGGCGAGCGCTAGGCCCGTCCCCGTGCCGTGCCGTGCCGTGCTGCAGACCGCATTCCACTCCAACCCCCCCCCCCCTCCTCCATGGCGAGTTGTACACGCAGTCCTGCACAGCGCTACCTGGCATTCCCTGCATCACCGTCCAGTCGGTGATTTCTCGGGTGTCCCACCTTTCAAGGAATCTAGTGCCTGTAAAATCGAACCAGATACACTATACCATTTATTTGTTCTCCTCCCATTTTCCTTACTTACTTATTCAAGGCGTGCCATTGTATCTTTAATTCCCAGTAGGTTGTTTTTATGCGTCAGCGTGGCAGTCCAAAGGGTGTGTTTAAAGCGGTCCCAGCGCGTATGTAAATATTGTAGACATGAATAATAGACGCAGCTTGTTGGGTGTTACAATCGCTATGCTGGGAGAGCAGAGCGTCACTAGGGTACATTCCGAAGGGGAGGACGAGTGATGGGCCGTTCCTCTACCAATAGCGTGTTACCAACGTTCACAGAATACCCCATCCGCCGGTGGCTTGCAAGTGGCTTCTGTGTGGCTTCACAGATGGCTTCGTTGCCGTGCTGGGCCTGTGGTCTTTGCCAACTGTCGAGATGCAGGTAAACACTCTCCCTGTTCGGCATCCAAGTCGATGGTTTTTCGCAGCCCCCGACAAAAGGCTGACAGCATATGTCCAATGAAGGCGTACTTGGTGGTTAGACGACTCGTGTCTGGTACCTATTAAGTGAGGCGAGTATTCGTGTCTCTGGTCGTACAGCTGGCCAAGCCCATGCTATCCACAGCACTAAGCGTGCAGCTATGTCTATTGTAAAGGCTGCGGTTGCCTCTGGCAAACCTACATATTGGACCGTCATTAGATTTGCCAATACACCATCACCTATGTCAAAATCTGTATAACCTCACTTTAGAAGATGGAGGATATCCATGAATTATGGAAGGAATGTAAAATTCTAAACCTGTCCTAGTATCATGTGTAGATATCTTTGTTGATTACCAACATAGCATGTTACATGTTCGTAATCTGATTGGCTGCCCCTGCACAATGTCATGCCAGCTAATGTTTTATTATTTTTATGATCCAATAATGGATGAGCACAACGCTGTCTAATGACCATACCACGATGTTAGGGAGAGGGACTAGCCGATCTTTTGTCATTGTTTACAGGAGGCACGACAAGGGCTGAATGTAGAAGGAAGTGGCGAAAGGTGTCACGATAGGGTGGCGAAGGGCAGAGGGGGTTAAGATAGGAGAGAATGGACGAGGTTGTCACCATAAAGAAAATCGTAGATTGTTTGTATGGGGAAGCTGGTGTAAATTCTGACGGTGGAGTAGTGAGGAGTAAGGATTATGTTGAGTTACCCGCCCAGCCTCAGAAATACGTCAGTTGGAGAACAAAGGACTGTCACTAGGCTGTACTACGAGTCGATGCCTCCCATTCCACGTGGTGACATCTATATGCGTGTCGCGCGACTACCTGCCACCAGGGGGCGCTAGGTGGAGCTGGGGGCAATGCCCAGCCGGTCTATACTGTACATCCACTACATATGCTGATGGATGGGGGAGTGTGAGTAGGCGTTGTCGCCGTCCTCTGTTCCGACTTGTACCCTGCCTCGTGCTTTTAACTACAGACTGGTAAACCTCATTGCTCACGCAGAGGAATGTGCCCTTTGCTACTCAGCATAATATGACAGAGGTCCTGATTTGAGGGTGAAGACGGGTAGGTTCCTGCACGAGTGATATGTGCATCTGATTCTATTGCCAGCATAATGAGATAGGAGAAAAGACTACTGTCTCTGACAGCAGTATCGCCTTATTCTAAATCTCGTCCATGGTTTGCTCCACACTTCCGATTGATCCCCAAAAACCCAATGAGCGTGTATGGGTCAAAATAGACCACTCTCTGTTGATTATTGATACTGAAAATTATGCCTTTTATTTACAAAAATGGATTGGAATACTGTCATTCCTGCAGGCATTATTTTGCTGTACATCGAGCTCCAAATCAAGTTTTACCGTTTTTAGTACTTGAATTGAACAGAGACCACAAAGAAGTTTAATGCTTACGTTTTTCTGCCTGAATAGACAAGCAATTATACCGGACGTAGATAAGATTTCATGTTTATTCACAGCCCGAGGCCATCAGGCATGATGCACAACCATGGTATGTTGTTCTAGGTTTACTATATACCCTAAATAAATATTTTAACGTTAATTGCTGTGTAAACCATTTCAATGTGAATGCAACACTCTGCCGATGTTTCAAGGGCTCCTGTATAACAGTGTAAGCATTGCACCGTAGTAATGTATAATGTATAGGGAGCAGCGGTAAGTAACTATTAAAAGTACGTATACATACGGGCATATAGTAATAGATATAATTAATATCTAATGGTATTATGGTACTTAAGCGGCATAGAAGCTTGTTTATTACATCTCAGTTCCTCCCGGTATTTACATGTATACCCATAAATCTATTAATGCCTGTGTATTATGGAAAACCAGATTTATAAAGGTTTGCCCTCCCTCAACATCGATTGCATTGGACAGAAATGTATTCTCGAGGGTGTTACTATAGGAATCCACCTGTTGAGTCATCAGGTCCTCACTCAATGTAACTCGGTCCTCTGTGGCATGATGTACTATGAGGTAATCCTCCTGTCTTTGTAAGGTGAAAGTAATGCCTGGGGAAACTTGAGGTGGCACCACTGACAGAGTGGACGAGGGTGTGCTTGATTTTCCCGGTAACCGTTACCCTGACATAAACACACCATTGCATGATGTACAAGGTTCATGAACCGCTGGCTGCTGTAAGAGTGACTCACCATGAACTCACCGCCACCGCTTACACCGCACATTGGGCTCTCAGTGGAGAGCAGCTTGGGGATCTAAGCTTTATTTCTATACCTATACTAAAATCTGGACACCAATGAACCTTTTCAAGAAACAATGAGAAAAGCCTTGCCTTATTAAGAACCACCTCAATAAAATGAGCCACTCCAATATGCTGAGCCCATGCTAATGTCAGTAACAGGACTTTACTGAGGCCATCCCATTAGCATTCGGTGGCCATTTTAACAGAATCTACGTACAGCTAAGGCTGTCACATGATCATAAATTACCGAATTCACGATACCAGTCTAAAGAATTGCGGCGATCTCAGTCCACATGGAGGGAGTACCAGTATCTGTGAACTTGTCCCATGAAAATGACCCAAATGCCAACAACAATGGGCTGATATATACCACTATCCAACAACACCAAGATTTAGTGTTTTTATAGCTAGCCCAAGGGAGGACTCCATCACACAGAGCAGCGCAGTGATGCAAAGCAGGCACCAGGCGGCCTCCTGGTTACGTGTTTTCGGAATACCCGTAGCGAATTAGTGTACTACTACGTGTGGAGATTGATCCACGTGTGTATTATATCTACGGGATTGTGTGTTGTATTTCTAGTGCTGCATGTACAGCGTATACTGTCTATAGGCTGCCGTTAGTATATATGCTATGGAGCCTCCATCTTGATTTTCATATGCCTGTCAAATGGATAGGAAAAGAATTATGTACTCATATGTACAAGCCTACATTACAAAGCTAAATAGGTCTCTATAATAGAATGCTAAATTCCCTATATTTAGGAGAGCGCAACGCTGCGTATCCTATATGAATGCATCTCTACTCATGCCACTATATCTTGAGGCCTTATGATATGTCTGTGCCTGCAGCAGTGTATGTTGGATAAGTATACACTAATATATATCTACAGCAGTCTAGATCTTAAATGTACTTTATCTACATGCTCCCTCTGTAAGTATTATATACCATTATAACATATGTTAATATGTGAAGTAGTTGATATAATTTTTAGTTACCCCCAGACACGAGCTCTCTTCCAAGTACAGTGAAGTTATGTTGTCGGCTCTACGAGTGATACTGTCTATCCTTTGTTTTATAAGTCAAGCTATTGACAGGGTATTTATGTTAATGATCAGTGTCGTAGTGGTGATATGGCCTGATATTCGTACGCCATAAGGTACAAAAGCCATAAACTAATCCTGTGACGAGCCAGCACTCAATCCAAGTGGTAATAGGATGTCGTCGTTTGGGCAGGACATATGGATGGGAGCATTTCTCACCACATCACAGAGCACCTCCCCTTTATGCTAACTGCTAATCTGAATGCGGAATGGAAATCTAGACAGGTACATCACTCTCCAGGCAGTTTATTTTAGTATAGCGTCGGCAGCCGGAGAAATCTGCTTGTAAATTGCAACTATGGCTAAAATCGTGTATGGCTTCACCTGTTTTTATAACCCTCAGCCCTCTCCCCCCCCCCCCCCCCCCACCTTCATTGAGGATCACGCTATATTTGTAACTGCCCTTAGAATCTTGAGTAGTGTGTAATCCCTCCCTGCTCTTGTATCCAGGCATGTTGTGAAACGGGGGCAGAAGACCAGACGAGATCCCAGCACGAGCTGGCCACGATGATTAGAAGAGAGCTGCTCCTGTCGCCGACATGAGCGGCATACCAAACCCCGTGCTCGCAGATCGGTGTTCTGTCTAATCTGCAGGCACCACAGACGGGGAGGCGCAAGCATGAATGGCAGGAGACGTGGCGGGGGTGGCGGTGGCGGTGGGAGGGGATGGGGCTATGTGGGTCGCCCGCCGGCAGAAATCAATGTTCCCGTACCGAGCGGTGTGCGGCGACACCGCCCGCCTCATGTCGGCCAATCGATCGGCGCCCACCAAATGAGTCGTGCTAAATACATACAAGTTGTATGACGTGGGTTCCTGGTGAATGCATACAAGTTGGACCACCTGGGTAGTGTGGTCAATATGAATTGAGTTACCGTGAGGCTTTAGTGGGGCGATTAGTTGTAGTTTGTATACGTGGTCACGTCGTAATACATATGAGTCATGGGGAGTGGGTTGCAGTAAACGTAGATTTTATTTATATTGAGGTGCTTTACCTGGATTACTGATAATTGCAGTTATCTATTTAGCTATGGTGGGTATGGGAATATTTATCACCAAGGGCTTTGATGGATAAATGCATATGTTATTTGGGTTCCAGCCATATAACTTTATTTCTTATTTGTATTTATAGGGTATTTATAACAAGAACATCAGTAAGAGTCGGAAAAACATGCAATGTAAGATTACTTCTATTACATAGAGAATTCTTGATGTTATTATGGTACAAAGGATGCAATATCATATTTGTATCAGTAACATATAATAATTAATACAAGCATGGTGATTCTTAATTGAGTTTGCTATGCTTACCTAGAATGAGCTCACACGTTTCAAATCTGTCATGATCTGAGTTATCGAAATGATATACATGTATAAATAACATGTAGATTGTGAGCCAATGCATTCATGGGTTTACGGTAGGTACTCTGATTAATTCCCCAGAATAACAGTTTTCATCGGACAAGACGTTCTGAACTACTGTTGAATCAAAATGGCGTATAGGAAAACAGCAACACCAAAATTTAAAATGTTCCTAGAGATAACAGTAAACACTTTCTTTTCATACTCTATGGAACCCCAATATGTCGTAAAGCTGTGTACTCCGTGAATCAACGCCACGGGAAGTCACAAGTCATGTCAGTTTTGCAATGCCATCACAGCAGCAGTAATAAATATCTTCATACGAATTACATACCTGAGGACTAAATGTATCTCATTTTTCGATGGATACACCCATACTTTGATTGACCCTGAAACAGGACGCAGGAGGCTCCATTGCCCACCAACGTGGGTCATTGTAAGTCTTCATAATCCTCAATTCAAACCAACTTCCTGTCTCCTTCTTGTCCTTTATTAAACCTTGTTGTGATTTCACCCAGTTCTGCGAGCCCCTAAATATAAACTATATATATTTTTGCTGATTTAAAACTAATTTTGATAATTGATACTGAAGGATGGGTGTAATTCTTGAATAAGCACATGCACTCTTGCATATATGTATCCATGTTTTATACAGCCGTGCCCAGCGCGCGTTCCGGCGATGCTTTGCAGCGTCCTTATGTAAATCTACAGAAATGTGACTCTGTGCTGGTGTTCTTTCAGGCCGTAGTATGATGGTGAAGAAGACCGATGGCATAAAGGAGTCCACCGACAGTAGTACGACAATAGAGGACGATCAGGACACACGTGGTACGTACAGCGCCGCGACCCTGAGGACATTTTAACCTCTCTTTTTTTCTCTACTTCTGTCTATCTCTCCTACTTTTCTACCTGTTTCTGCTCCTTTTTATCCTGTCATCCTACTCTCTTTGAACTTGTAGTCGGTGACTGTGTCTATAACGGTCCGGCCTGTTCGCTCATGTGCGTCATTCAAACTGAGCGTGTATGTGTGTGAGTGTGTCCCGTCCCGGTGTGGTTTTTTGCTGTGCTTGTTCTGCACCGAGTCTTCTTCACATATGGTCATCAACACACCCGCGGATCCACCTTGTCTCCAGCCAGCCTCATATCCCATGACCTAGCTGTCCCGTGCGCTGGTCTCCCATCACTTAGTGTCCCAGTGTGGTGTCCCTACGATGAATGTCCCAGCGCTGGTGCCCCACCAATGACCGACCCAGATTTGATGTACCTAATAAGAGTGTCTCCTGCACCGATGTCCCGCAAATGATTGTCCTAGGTTTTATGTCCCTCCAAGGAGTGTCCCAGGTGCTGGTGTCCCGTCAGTGAGTGTCCCCAGCACTGGCGTCCCTTTTTAGAGTGTCATAGTTTTAATATCCCATCTTGGAGTATCCCTAGCGCTGGTGCCCCAAATCAGATCCCTACCAACAATCTCACCAGTGCAGAGTGTTGATTTCCCATCATTATCTCAGGTCTGATTCACTGGTTTCCTTAACATGAACTTCTGAGTTGTAGCATCCAAGTAGGTAGTGGCCTCACGGGTTCATCACTACTACAGGTTTCAATATTCTTCAAGAGCCTTTGCATCGCTTTCCAAGATATGTTCTTACCAGGAATGTCATCAGTGTTGGTGTCCCTATCCTGATTTTCTCAGTTCTAGGGTCCTATTCAGGAGCGTCCCCAGCACTGGTGTCCCTTGACTGAGTAATCCGTTTCAGTGTTCCATCTAGGCGTATCCCTCGTACTAGGAACCAATTAGGTCCATTTTAAGAGTGTCTACAGTCCCGCCAGTGACTTTTTGCTATATTTATGTCCCTTCAGTGAGCGTCCCAGGACTAATGTCCCTGCAGTAAGTGTCCCGACACCCGGTGTCTCTTCACCGGATATCTCCCCTCTGGTATTCGTTCCCGAATATCCCAACGCCGCTGTCACCAGAGTGTCTCAGTGTACATTGCCCCACTCACTGAAGACGAGCTACTTTTCAAGTGCTTCATTACCATTCGGGCTGGTTACACATTAGCAAAACCATACTACCGTAAGACTCGACTATCAGCTCGGACATTCAGAAGCAGTGCTGCTGAGCAGTTTTTGAGCAGATATGTTTTAGAGACGGACGTAGGCATTTTACGAGACAACCTGTATCATTCCCCAGAATTTATTTACTGCAGTTTGTCAGGGAAGCTATTGGGATACAATAGACGGTCATCTCATGCGATGGTTAACATGACGGCAGCGCTGTGTGGAACGCCAATTAGAGTATCAAACCTCTATAATCAAGCGAATTTAGCATTGCCGTCAATTTTGATATTTTTATTGTTGACGTCCAGCTGTCAATTATATGAGTTGGAACTGCCATCTGTTGTCAGAAGAGGTAATGACTGTCTCCCATAGGGACCTTTTTCACCGTTTGCACTTGGAAATCGTTACACGGGAGTAGCTTTCGTGGTGGGTTTGCTGGTTCTAATACTGGCATTTGCTTGTAAATGTCATTTGGCTTATCTGGCAAAATATCTTTGAGGGGGAAAATGGACTGATAAATATCTTGCTTCATGTCCAGGATGATGGTGCTATTTAATGTACCTTTTCCATAGATATTCCTTTCACTAGAGATCGCTGATATGCCATGATAAATAAATACTTCATATACCTTTTTAGAATGCTTACCTTGGCAGCGACCGTACCATACTAGATCAATTTGTCTGAGATAGGCTAAATGTAAATTATTGTTAATGATACTTTATAACAGTCACGCTGAAAAGGAAGAAAGATCATTTCTAAAGTTACAGAAACATCCTCCATCTGAGATCTTTCGCTCGTGTTTCTTTTTCAAAGTATTCAATTTTGAGAAATGCTAAAGGACGACTTATATATTTTTCTTGCATGGGCATGTCTATTATTCACTTTTCTCTCAATTTTTAAATCTTAATTTGTATTAGAGTAGAACAGGCATTCATAACAGGGTGTGTAGATCCGAAAATGTAAAGGAAAAAGACAAAGTGGACATACTTATTAAAGTGGAGAATCGGAAATAATGGCATTTACCCGACGTTACACCTTAAAGGCAAATATCTGTGATATAGAGGCGGTACCATGTGGTATTATGATGGAACTGGCCAACATCTCAAGAAGAATACCTATATTTGACCTGACTACTTTGTATTCAACTACAACTTGGGATTCTGCATCATACTAAGTGGCATTATTCAGAAGGCTGGTAACTGCGTTTACATCTTTATACGCTTCATATAAAAATAATATCCCCTAACCTTCATACATGTTTGAAGTTAAGGTTCATCTACATATGCTATATCAATTTTATATGGGTTTAATTGGAAAACCATTCCCTAGAATTCTATGTACTTGTGATTACAGAACGAACCTGTACACTTGCAAACACAGCGCGGTCCTCTTAATCTCGGGTGCCTCGAAGGCGAACTATACCGTCTTTTTATCGAGCTTATTAAAGAGTACAAAATAATTTTGGGTCATTAGCAACAATTTTCGAAAACGAAGGCAGGTGGTAATCATATTTATGTATGGGTCTCCGAGAAAAAATAGACTGCAAAATGTGAACCATACGTGTCATGAGACTGTTAAGGTCCACTGTACTGTGAAAGACATGAAATTGCTTGATATACAACAGTTCTCACATATGCCCCTGTTAGTCCAATAAATGACCGCTATTGGGTTTGAATGTAACTAGAGGTGAACTATGGGAAGCTATTACAAAAGTGGGATGATTCCTACCAGGTTTTGTCTTATCTAGAGGAGTGCATTGCTTTCCTGTAGTACCAACTAGCTAATTAGATTATTTTTCATTAGCCTTTGTTAGCAAATGAGGTATCGGAAACCAAATATTTAAGTGGATGTCGGTGTTTATCGCCTAGGTGAAACCCAACCTGGCATGATCTAATCAGGCTGTATCTGAAGTCCCTCAATCTGAGTGATTCTGATAAAGTAATTAGATACTTTTAATGAAAGTCTCCACGTTCTTTGGAGTGGTGAGAATTATATTCAGTGATGAAGGGTAGAAACAAGGAGTTGGTCGTTGGATAACATAAATTCTGCCCATGAAGGTCCTTTCCTCATGTCATAAATTTGTTTTTAGTTAGAGGGACTTGTCAGAGTAAAGACTCTGGGCACCATTTTGGGAATACAGCTATAAAGCTGCGGAGTAGTCGATAGATGTGGATGCATAAAGAATATTCAGTTTTCATTCCTGTAATTAGTGAGGCCCTAGTTAGCCTAACTGATGGAGTACAGAGGAAGTGTAAAGATCGTTTACATAACGCGTGCATTTTGAAAAAGGTGAGATTACTACTTCTCCCTTGAATTTTCCAAGGGTAAATGACATGTAGTCGAACGTCCTCCTGCGGCGTAACTTGCAAGCATATTAATTTACTTTTCATCAAGGGAAACATCTTATTTGAGAATAAGTATTGCTATATGCGGCTTTCCCAAAGAAATATCTCAAAGCATTATCTACATCTAAAGAGTGCCCGGATATCTTACTGGGGCCACCATTACAGGTTATTGTTTGAGGATAATAGATAATGTCAGTGCACAAATCTTTCTGCACCATGTTAGGTGAAACAAGGAAGTGCAAATGACCTTAATTGCCATATAAATATGGTAAGAGACTATGGAGAAACTTCGAGTAATCAGGCTCCAATCTTCACCTACTGAACAAGCTCACCAATGCAAATACATGTTCATTGTATTTCCAAATCGTAATTTACTATATATATATGGAAGTTCCTCATTGGCAGTAGATATTTCGTTACAGACAATGCAATCTCACTCTCTGGCAGCAAATTAAGGTTCACATTGCCTTACTCCTTCACTGCAAAGTCTTCTTTAAAGACTGTATAAACTTAGTACTTTGCTCAAAATCTTTTTAAAAGACCATATTGCCTTGCTCCTTCGCAGGAAATTTGCTTGGTCCTTAGGAACATACTCTTCGTCAAAGACCATACTGCCTCACGCATTTGTAGACAATTCTTTATTAAAGACCATGTATATATGTACAGGACTTTCCTTAGTGGAGTATTCTGGTGTCAGTTCCTTCCCATCATCCCGAGAAGTCAGCTATTGGGTTGTACATAACGTTCCCACTCCCTCTACCCCATCATTTTATCTCAACCAGCAACACAAATTGATAGAAATACCCATATTCATACGTAGCAGATGGCCATAGAATTTGGAAACGCCACGTTGAGAAATGCTAGCCTTTTCATTTCAGTTTGAAAGTGGTTCGTGTGTGTGATGCTAAAGTGTAACTGCTTAAGAAGAATCTTACAAATGTAGTAGAACGATTCTGCCCAGAATCTGACCTAGGTCCCGATTGCCTCTCAGTCTGCTTTGGTACTACCCTTTAGACCCGAAAGGAAAATTGCTGTAGTCTCGGTCCCATCCCCAGCCATCATAGCACTGCTGCCACCACCACCACTTCCTCCAACCCTGTCGTGGCTATTGTAAAAATACACACACTAAAAAGACAAAATGTACGCTTTAAGCAATCCTATTGCTGCGGGCGATTTAAATTTAACACTAACGATAGAAAACACATCCCTCCAACCTTCTCCTCCGCTCAATCCCGCATAGGATTCGTAATTAGTGGTTGTAAATATGTGAACTAACCATCACTCCCTATTGGCTTTGCCTACTCGAAACGAAACTTCCACCATCCATCACCACATTCCCCATACAACTTGACGTTACGTAGTTCTAGGCAATAGAATAGGCGTTGAAAGCTTTGCCTAATCTGCACTAGTGCTTCTGTTCTTAATGTGATTGTTTGATTTTGTATAATCCGAAGGTCTGTCGTGTTGTTTCTTCAATTCTTGTTGATGAGAAACCTTGCCTTCTCTGCAGAGAACCTTTTAGTTTCTTGTTTTATGACGTAGGTAGTTTAGCGGGGATGTATCTAACGGTTCTCCGTGAGTGTAGTGGTGACTTTTTTTCCTTTTGGTTTTTCTTGTTTTAAACATTGTCGTGCCTATTAGTAGCCAACCAGAATGTGATCACAAATTTTGTCCCCCACAGAATTTTCCTCACATTGCTTTCTGGCTATCATTATGCACCCCAAAATACACAGTTACTATGTCAAACGTTTGAATTAAAGTTTAGAAGTAACACACACCAGAAACCTTTTTCCTCTGATCTGACATGTTAAGAGCATATTCCTGGGCACTCTTTCATTGTAAGATTCAAGTCACGGGCTTCTAATTATCACCGAAGCACCAAGTTCAATTGTTATATAAGGATACACCAACCCAATCATGTTGCCTGATTCGTTTCGTAAACTAGACATAGCAGACCTAATTTGATTCTAGACTTATCGCTGCTAATTGATTTTGATACTCACATGTAAAAGTACCTTTAAGTTGTCATATAAATTCCATTTATTTCGAATATCCTCTTGGTAAATGAATCAATAATAAAAGCCAATGACAGTAGTAAATGCATTGATAGATATTTTAGAAATACATGACAAATAAATTAAATACTTCGATAATTAGCAACAGATTATCATTATCTGTATCTTTAACTAATGTGGAGAAGATCAGACACCGTAGATTGTTAGTCTAGAGTTGATTTACAGAGCAAGGAACGATATGATACCTGGTTCAATGCTAGCGTTCATAATGTTTCTCCCCGCGTGACAGAGGTATGGTTTGCTGCTGATAATAATGATTCTGATGATTGATGATGATGATAACACCATACTTGATTTGGTAGCTTATATGGTCACCATGTCTATCTACGCAGGCTTCTGTAGGTCTATGGCCAGTATGTTCACACAGCAACGGAATCTGACTGTACAAGAGGCTACAAGTATGTAGGACTCATTCTTCCCCCCAACCACCTCAGTACCAGATCCCCTGGACAACCCTCTCTAGCCTTATAGCTGGCTCACTCATTTTATATATATATATATATATTATCATATATCTACCAGACACCTCAGTCAGTTGGTGTTTATTCATTGCTTGGTCAATATACACTTTTTTTCCTGATCTTGTGTTTCATTTCGTACGAACCAGTGTAATAGTGAAACCCACTTTCCATGTCTATGTGCTCTATTTGTTTGAAATCTAGCTGACATTTCGAACTGATCCAAAATTGTGACTGGCGTGGTCATTACTTTCTGGTTAAGTCTTGGGTTATTTGGTCCATTCTACAATAAGAGAGTAATTTTTAGTTTGAGTATACCATTTGACCGTTCTTGATTTGCTCCTGAAGTTGCTAGTCCTGGTAAATGTGGCTATTGTGTTCTGGTCCCCTAGAAAGATTGTGATTGCATAGAATTGAATATTGAGCTGCAGCGCCTAAACCCCGTTTTGATATATAATTATATTGACCTCCATATTGATTGATATCTGATCTATCTAAGAATTCGGCAGAATATGTTTCTATTGATTGGATAATCAATAAATACCTTGTTAACACACAGCCTAAAATAATATGAGAGAAAACTTTAAATATGTAAGTTAGACATATATTTCCTAATTCAAGGTACGAGACTTACACCCGATAGGAATAAATGATAATTCCCTCCTTGTTATTGGCACAAGAGGTTCGAAATAATTGACCATAGCAATGATCATAACATCAGAACTCATGTAAATTCCCACTGAACAATAGCAATTGGCTTTTACTGCATGGCGATTATTATACACGTGTTGCGTGCACTGACTTCCGTACGGCCCTGTACATAAAGTGTGCCGCATGGTACGAGATCGTACAGCCGGAACTAATTTGATGGAAACACAGTCCGCACATTACTGTTGCGGTATAGGTCAGAGTGCCGCAAACGTTCTACCATTACCGTGTATAATAAAACCAATTCGGGTTCTGAGCGCTCTTCTGGGTCAGTGTATGATATAAAAATGAGGGCATGGAACAATGTCTTTTAAGCCTATGTGATGATACCTTTGTGTTTTTACGAAAGAGGTTTACTACATATTAAGCATGGGTTTTAACAGATAGCAGTAATACAGTAACCCTTATAGCATAGTTGAAATGTCTTTCGATAGTTGAAAAATGTAAAATGTCGGATTTGATATCCAGAACTAAATGATAAAAAGAAATCCATCACTCAAGCTTCCAATCGCACAAAGGTATAAATCTTGCAGCATGTGTGGTTCTTTCTATATTTGTATTGATAATGGTCAAAGTACACAGATCACCAGATGTATTCCTCACCACTCTCCCTCATGCAATATAAGATCACCGATTGGACACATGCATGTTCTTGTGTTTGCATCGGTCGATGCATATACTGACTCAGGAAAACGTACCTAACCTTTTAGGTATTTAATACCACTCCCGCTGTAAACATCGATGTAGCCAACAGCCCAGTTGTAGTTGTGCCTTTTACTGTGAACATGACTTAGGTAGCTCTGGCGATGACCAGTGAGTAGAACTAATCATGAGGTGTTTACTGCTTACTTTTATTGCACTGTGAGATTAATGTACGGTTTTATTTTCAAATATTAATTTTAATGTGGAAACGTGAATTATGACCAAAGGCACCTTGTCAACATGAAAATGTGTTCTGTGGTTTGGCATTTTAGGACTAACTCCCAGGCAAATGAGTATGTAATAGAGGGAACTGACTGTGGTACAGTTCCCAACATGCACCGCGGTGTCTCAGGGCATTGTGCCTCGTCCTACATGCAGCATGACAGTCCTCCTTTGGAGTGAAGTTTGTCGCCAGCATCTGTGGCGGCTCTTCAGAAATTATTGGAAAGAAGATAAGAACACCACAGTCGAATTGTCAATTGACTTATAATTTTGAGGATTGAAAATTGCTGAATTACCGAGATATGGTATTACCCCGTCACAGTCCATATCTAAGGAAGTCATTGGTAGTCTGTTGACATTAAGAGCTGTGGAATTAAATAGGTTGTCTTGTGAAATTTAACAGATATGAGGGGAAGGTGTTTGGCTGTATGTAGGACTAGAAATGCCTGTAGCGTGAATCTCCTACGTCTTAAAATACCGATATTCAATGTACTGTTCATGAGAGTGCCATTATTCTATTTGTCAGTCGGTTTGAAGTATGGTCGTTGTCTGCAGTCTTATATAAGTGCCCTTGTCGCCGTCGTCCTAGTTAGGTGGAATGAAATGCCTCCAAATCCCGCTCTTGATTCCTTTGTATAAGCCACCAGCATACTATGATAATCTGGTGTCTATGAGACAAATATTCTGATAGATTTGACGCTGAAAGATAAGACTAAAATGTCTAGTGTAGTGCATGGTGGTCAGTGGCCAAATATTCCTACAAGTATTAAATGGAGACACTAATGTTGTAAAGTCATTATTTCGGGCCCTGAAAAGGAAAGTCTCAAGTGTTCTATGAAAGAAAAACCAGCGACCGAGAAGAGAAAACCGCCTCTATTTTTACATCTGTAACTCCTAGGCATGTACTTGCCAAATAATTACCTGACAATAGTTCAGCCCTAGGCCTCCCTATTATCGCCCACCCTCTCCCCACCTCTACCTCGCGCTTCCTGGTGTTTCGACTCCCTCCCACTTACAGCTCCCCCCGCCCCTACAATTCCAGTACGCGCACAATGGCTGAGTCGTTCCCTCTTATATAATGTGTCTCACCTGTGCATGGGGGATGCGTTGCTTTGACCTGTACATTGATGGCGAACTTGTATTTAGATTGCATACCGCAAGCGGTACCTATATAATTCATTGCTCTTTGTAGGGGTATGCTATAAGAAAAAAATAGGATGCGTCAGGAGTAAGAGCATGTTTTGATTTGAGAGTTTTAACAGTTAGCCAGACATTGAGCACAATGAGTCAACTATATTGGGCTAAATTCTCCAATGAGCGCCTCATCTAGTGTCAAAAGTTGAATACAGGATTTATTGCATGTTTTTCTACGTAGGATTAAAACCAATGCCCTACAATCCATAGCAGGATGTAAATTACAATTCTAAAATGCTCTACTCACCCTAGCCATTGAAGCCACTTTAGGATAGGGCAATTTTGGTGTTGGGGAGGGTGTTTCTGTTGAGGGGCAATGTTACAAAGGCCACAGGCATAACCCATCACCAATATCGGTATTCTCTGCTTGTATTGTCTCCCAACGCCCCCGCCCCTCACCGTTTCTGTCTTTACCGTGGAGTCTTTTCACTAACGCGTCTGTTTCTTTGCGGCTGGGTCTTCGCAACAACAGGGAAGTCAGACACTGCTAGTAATTCCATAGAGAGTGAGTATCCGATCGTCCTTGTTTTGTATAGAAATCTACCAGATTAACAAACCAGTCGTCCCTAACCCCTATCAGGTGGTGAAATGCCCTTTTGGTGACATTTTTCTAAGCGTGGACCAGTTGTGTAGAGTGTTGGTGTGCTTGTAAACTAGGATTAGACAACTAATAAACTTCAACTTTCATGTTTTGGGTAGAAAAAAAGCCTTTTTTGTTAACCTTCAATTTTTCCTCGGCTTTCCATCCTCGCACTGAGTTGACATACTTGCGACCAAGGATGAGTAGATTTATGTCTACCTCCTTGCTCACGTGTGTCCCAGGTTCACACCAGCAAGTTTTCCTTTCCATCTTTAACCAACACTAAGTTCCATTGTGTTCCTACACTGAAGAATCATACACTAAATGTATGGTGATGTACATTTAATGTATGCATACAGATCTGACCAGTGACATCAATGATAGCGATACCAAACTGTTTGATGTACTTAGAATAAGCCCCCACCTCCTGACACTTTGCCATGTACAACTTAATATGATGTTCTATAATCCGAGCCAGTTGTCGCTGGGTGCAATGCCTCGTAGCGTAGTTCTTTTGTGTTAATCTAATACACAACTGAGTTGGATGCAGTCGCTGCTAACATAACCTCAATCCCCGGACTATACACGTTGGCCCTGTGCAAGACATTAAGTGCCTGCTTATTCAATGACCTCCTACAAGATGGTCTGGGATGGGTTGGGGTTGTCGTGTCTGTGTATATGTAACACAAGTTTTGAACTGTCTTGAAAAGTTGAGTTCGTCGAACACCCCTCAGTATAGTCCAGTGAGTGAAACTAACCTTTGTTCCATCCTCACCCTCCGCTCTGTGTTCTAACACTTGACAGTCCATTTACAACTCCTATTTTCAGGTTATTTATCTATCTTCGAATAAATCCTTGGGATTTTTGCGTGCAACGATGGCTTTTGTGTAAATGGTTCTTGATTTTTGTTGCAATAGTTGTTGGTTAATATTTTATCCAGGGGCCCGTTCAATAATCTAGGATAATACATGAAGACCCTTTTCTTTAACTCGTACAAGGGGCGTTTTAATGATATTTAAGTTTGTTCGCTAAAACAGTCTTAGCCGTTCATAAAGTCGTCCATTAGTCTTGAATTAAGTTGACCCACATCGTCCCTGGGCCTCCTTGGCATAAAGAAAAGGGTCTTCATGAACGGTCCTAGATTATTAAACGGGCCCAGGTTTACAGGATTGGCGGTTTGTTCAGTTGAACTGTTGAACTAACAACGGTTGGATCGTTGCATATTACTGGTATACCATCGTTTTGTGTTACAGTCTTTATGCAGATATGGTAAACAAGAATATAATTCAGTGTTTGGTATTGAATACTAAGTGACACTCAGGGAAGATAGATCCCTAGGGTGACCACTAGGATTGTCTTGATTTAAGTTCTATCAATACACATAAGGGTCTCTTTGTTGCTGCTTTATGGCTAATAATATCTGGCACAATACTACTTACGAAGTTGCCCAAGATAGGAAATAAAGAAGAAAATTCTTTCAAGATCAACGAATAGACCCTTTTTCCGCCTTTCAACATTTTTTATTTTTAACTTTTTATCGTACTAAAATCTTCAGTCATATCTGTTCTTATGGGGAATTTAGAAAATAGCCCTTGACTGGGGAGTGAGGGAGGTCAGACCTGCAACCATTTTTGTCGACTTTTTTAAAAAGAATTTCGTGTAGGTTGTTCTCTGTTTTGGAATACAGAAGGCTTGTAGTATGGAGTTGTGTGTGAGGCCCGGTAGAGCATGGCGGACAGGGCCAATAAGGCAGATAGGATGAGTTGCTCTCTGGTGATGCAGGCTCCGTGCTCTCTCCCCTTGTTGCGCCTCCCCGTATCCCAACACTAACAACCCATGTCACCTGGCCTCATTGCAATACAGATGACCTACTCTGTGCGTTATCCCAAATATTAATCTATTCTGTCTTCATCCGTTCATATGTCCCTTAGGTGATGGCTGTACAATTGAAAAATTAATTTGAGTGGGCCAAATTATCAGCGTTCCCACGTACTGTAATCATTACATTTTGGTGTGTGTCGTATTGGAAAAAGTAGGTAACTCTTTCAGAGGACAGACTGAATTGAATAGGGCTGGAGCATGGTATTGGTCTATTCTCCTAGTGCATGTTTTTTTTCTGAACTTGTTAGAACTAATGCCTTTAGTTCCAGAACTGGCTGCCAGATGGGGTGGCTTGTCGGGCTTTGTTTCCGTCTTGGAGGGACTCCTGGTGGCAGTGTGTTTAACTAAATACACCCTCTGAGTTTTCGTCCATTCTTACAAATGAACATTTCCCTTGACGAAGCCTAGCAATCACATGTCTCTAATTGGGGTCATGTACCCCATCAGTATCATTGAGCTATTCGTGAGAAATTCCAATCCCAGTGATTATCCACATCACACGCGTGGCGTTAACTAAGGTATTGTGTCTGCAGGCGATCTTGATTAATGATTTATTGTTTGAACAAAGAAAGGAACGCATAAAAAGGTAAATTCTGGGAGGATTTGAGTTTGCCAATGGCTGCCACCAGGGAGGTTTCAGACTGGTAATGCTCAGACTATTCTGATTGTTGTTTATGCTCGTATCTTTTCTTTATGTCAATATAACCACGGGTTTAATCATGCAACTCCACAGCACAATTCTGTATTGCAGAACAGTTCAAAAGTCTGTCCAAAATGTGATTTTCTAATCTTTCTCTTTCACGCTCCGAGATTATTGGCACAGAGGCTAATTTTACTAACCACGATTTGTTATGCTCTTGTCATATCACCGTTAAGATCGTTATTAGTTAAATATAATAGCTCTTGTTAACGTTGTGGTAACTGACATGTAAAACGACGGGAAAAGATTAAAAGATCAGTTGCAGTGCTTATTGTCACATTTAACTTTTCTGCCCAGTGTGTGTGGGCTACATACTGGTCACTTGATGTCGTGTTTAGACTTTTTACATAACTGCTGCCAGACACAATATTCAGAATTGTATATGATGAGTCTGATAACAGTTACTTACCATTATAGGACGTAAGATCAACCATACCACCCGAAAAGATTGAAGTAGACCTCGACGCGTCTGTAATACTTGATTGATGGTGAAATAATGCACTGTACTGTTTCTTCTTACCGCCTAGCTTTAAGCTATTCCCTGGCTTCTTAATGTATTATTACTGGTCTAATACGAGAAGGACGCATGTATTTTTCACAGTTTGAAGGAAAGCATAGTCCTGTCCTTCATCGTAATGCCTTGGGATAGTCACAGGCAAAGTCTATGACTTTAGAGGCACATCAGTATTTAGCTATATTATAAAGATCAAATCCCATTCTTAAAGTAAATCATGTTAGAGAAAAACAGATATAGTCCTTAGTAGTGGAGAAAATTACAAGTGGAAAAGATTTCTGCCAATCACATATGCAAGAGCAACAATTATCATGTAGTGTTCTTGTAAAGCAGCTAGGCTAATTTGGCTTGATTCAAAAGTTTTATCTGGGAATCGCATAGCGTATTTTTACTGTGATACCTAAAGGTCTGATGTACAATACAAGGGATGGATAGTATCTGCGAGTGTTGCACGATAGTAACAGGCAGGCAACTGACTCTCCTTGCACTGTTTACAGGTCGTAAACAGGAAGTGATCAAACTCACAGAACAACTGATCGGTGCCATCACCAGCGGAAACTTCGAGGAGTACACGTGAGTAACCAGCTAAAGTCTACATCACTCAACCGTGAAATTGTGTCAGTCTTCCTGTTCCAACTCTCGCGTGGCTTTTACTTTGTACATAGAACGTAATAAGAACTAAATCTTATTGTCAGAATCTAAAGGAAAATATGCTTCATACTATATTACGGAAAGTATCAGTTTACCTACATGGAAACCATTTTCTTCCACCTTTTTTTCATTTGGATGTTAATGATGGCAATTGCACATTGAAACTTAAGATTCTTCTGAACCTTTCTATGGGATGAGATTCAAAATTTTCTGTTTCTAGGATCTTAAATATTTTTGTCATAAAGTAGTGTTGGATATCATATTGTATGACATGTGTTTCACCTACAGTTTGTTATGTTTTAACCTTTTTGAAATATCTCCCTAGGAAATATGTCGACCCACAGCTGACATGTTTTGAGCCTGAGGCCTACGGCAACCTAATAGAAGGCATGGACTTTCACAAGTTCTACTTTGATAATGGTAAAGTTCTTTTGTGCATGTCGCATGCCCCATACAACAGTCAGCCACAGGGTATTTTTATCAAACAAAAACCAAATTTTCCCCTTCTCATTCAAAAGCAAAAATATGAAATAGAAATATAGTGTGAGATGTATCTATGAAACTTTATGAAATTTCACCTTGTCAATGAACTTTCCACTTTCGTTCTCCATCAGCTCTGTCTTTGTTCTGTACTCCACAGATGAGTTGCAGGTTTCTTTCTAAAAGCAAAATGCTACGGTTTGTTTTTACTTACATCACATGGATGTAAGTGTAAGGCCATTCTCAAACTCTATTCGGCTCTCTAGTTGTCGACTTGACTATCGACAAATACATTTCCCCATGATATACTACAAAGAATCTTGACTGATTTCGCCCACTTGGCTGCCTGTTCATGTACACGCTATCAGATTTGGTTTTATAATGACTGGTTTCTTTTCAAATCACAAAACACAAGGATATGATAGAATTTATAGTAGGCCTATACTGAGAGCACACGGCACGTGAGTTTTACACTGTCAAAGGTGAAGTTGATTGATTTTGAGTACAAATGAATTGTTTGTAACAGTATTTAGTGGAGTTTACTCTAGCACAGGGTTGTCTACGCACAGTCAGGGCTTTGAACCACGAAACCACGCAAGGATCTATGACATCGTAGAGCAGTGAGCACAAGACATTGCCTCTGTATACAAGAACTTTACCTGATCATGCTGTCTTGGGTGACCAGTCAAAATTGTTTGGTACAGCAACAAGAGATGGTATTCCACCCCTGAAACGCACAAACCACATATTTATCTTTCAAAGGCCAACCTGGTACAAGGGAGTAGAATTTTGTTGTAATCGACCGACCTAATGGAAGTTCATTTGTCGAGGTGTACAACTTGCACATATATTTGTGTTATTGTCACAGTACCATGAAGTGCAGCTGGAATTTGCAAAGCATAAAAAAAACTTACGCCATTATATTATCATTCAATATTCATCTCTGATCTCAGGTGTGGAATAACAAAAAAACAAAAACAAGAGTTTATCAGTATTATCTGTCTGTCCCTGTTTAGTCATACAGCAATTTTAGTGCTTTCTCAGTGACTGAACATGGGCAGACCAACAATCTGACAAAGTCTCGGTCAGTTCTATGTTTTAGACTATAGTAATGGTTGCCCAGGGTAGTCCCGCTTCTAGCGTAGACTCGTACACACGTGTGATATACTTTGTTATGGGTGGGCAAAGGACTACGCACGCCACTCTCTATTCACTGGGTTTATGATACACCCCTGGAATTAATCCATGACCTCATTCAGAGACAGAGCAGAATTTCTCCTTTCTGGCCAGACCTTTAGGATACCAAAAAATAAAATAGTGGTCTATTTTTAAATTCATAGTTACATGATTATGTACTAGCACTCTGAATAGTTGTATTAAAAAGAAAAAGATAGCAAGTGTAAAAATCTCATGAGGAGAAAATTGTCTTTCCTTTACAAGAATTGATACTGTGCAGTTTTATGAATATAGGCATATTTTTAGCTTATCTTACATCCCCAACTTTCCTAATTTAAGGGATGCAAGTTTCATTTAGACTTTTAAAAGGAAACAATGTTTATCATTTTATTTCGTCGCACCTACATGAAAAAGTGAATCTATTAAGGGAAATTTTACCTTAATGGCATAAAGAACAAGCCGGGCTTGTCAGTATTTTTGTCAGTATCTGGCATCCATCTATGGCAATTTTCACATAAATTGAAGGACTTCATCCGAATAGATAAAGGGCTCAGTAAGCTCTGAGAGTTACATAGACGTTCAACGATGGTCATATATTCCCTCAGAGCTAATCTAGTCACACACGTTCCCAACAGGATCTATCCTCATATCTATAGTTTACCGACTAGCCACGTTATTAGGCATGTTGTTGTGCTGTAGGCACCTACCTGGAAGAGAAAACGCTAGAGAAATAAAGAGAAAATCCTAGTCTAGGCCACTGCTGACCAGATCTATCTGTATGGGGCAGTAGATAGAAATATCACTTGTTTACATGTGCACTTCTACTGGATGAATCCGCCACTGGACCTTTTTAAAGGTTAGATGTTTTCTAAGCAGATGGAACCACTGGCGACAGAATCTACACATGTCCACTATATAACATGTTATTTAGTCCAAGGATCTGAACAAATTTAAGAAAAAGACTGACAAAAAAAGTTTCACTGTACGAAAACCAGCCCAACAGTCGCCCTCGCCTATAGCAGGACAAAATGAAACCTAGATCCCGTGTGTAGTCTTAAGTAGCTATAAAACAAGAATCACTGTTAGTCTTAAATAATTAGATTCAGATGTGTGAATTCAAACTTTCCAAGAGCTGCTTTACTCCTGTATTCCCCTTCATGTATTTTGTTTATATGAGCTGATCTTCATTCCCACATCGCAAGCATCCCAGCTTCTTCTTGACTTGTTGACTCTAAACATTATTTAGAAGAAAGGATGCTGTATTCAAACCCATACAGGAGATGTCACATAAGTTATTGGAAATTCTTGTTGTTAGGTCTAACACTGTTCAGAAATCAATACCTCCTCTTCAATTTGTTCACCTTCTGTGGAATCTTATATTGATAATGTGTATTTATTTTCTTCTCTTTTTTTTAAATTATTTTTCGAAAATTGCTTTTGAAGTAGAAATACTCAAAGGCCAGGTAGAAGCACACTACAGATTGCATTCCAAGCGTTTTTTGTTTGCATTGTGATTAAGAGCGTGCTGCATTGGTTAATTATTTAAAAGGGGCTCATCTTCATTGAATTATTCTATCAAAATGAATTGAAGTCATTTTGATAATCATAACGTACAGATGACGTTCGTGCATCTTAGGAAGAGGCTTTTTTCACCCCTCAAGAAACATGATAATTTCAGCAGTACCAGTCAACGGAGGTGCTATTACACCTAGACACAGATCATTTGATGAATTTAGCCTATACAACCTGTACTTGGAAAATATGACTTTTGTGGCTTTGGTCTAGTCGTTTTCATCAATAGTCGCCATTGATTTTTCCCTTAGGTCTATACCTATGGCCCATCGTCAATCCAAATTCTGTGTGTAAGTATCTTGGGCCTCGCTCTCCGGTTGACTTTCCTACCTACCCTATTAATATATTTTCCCCTCAACTTCCTCCTCGCTAATTGTTATTCTCACCAAATTGCTCCCCTGGTGGGTAAGATGCATGTAAATTCTTATTATTACTCTCTTCTTTCTTTGACCTGTCCAGTGAAGAATCAGAACTCAGCCACAGGTAAGGACATAGGCCCACACTGCCATGTTGGTGTGTGTACTACCCTCATCCATATCTCGTCTCTGAACATGATACGGGCACCGACTGGGCAATCCCTCCTCTCCCTCCTGTCCATCCAACTGTCCGTCTATCCAGCCACCAACATACCTGTAATTCAGTGCTCCAAAACTAGCAATATCCCCATTACAGTTACACACACTAACATACAGGCATACATACAGAGCAGCTACCGGGAAAATATCTGTTTCCTAGCCATGTTTGACATCCCATTCCCTGCCAACCCTACCCCACCAATCACCCACACTGTGTTCTGTGGTCCTCCTCTGTTTCTACGTTTGACTGCTTACCACTAACACTGTGGCATGCATTTTGTTGCGAACTGTTCACAAAAGATGTACACTATACTGTTCTCTCTCTCCTTCTCTGACTTGCCGGTCGTCATCTCGTCTCTTCATTTTGAACACACAGAGTAATGGCCTCATGGCTAGGTGTCTCGTACCATTTGTGGCCATTTAATTCCATTCAGCAACTCAACGAGCTGGACTGTTTCTCAAATCGCCATATATATCAGAGTACAGTTTCAACACAGTAGTTTTCTAACGAATTATTGCATCTTTCCTTCCCAACCCTCCTAGAGAAACATTAACCCCCGTACCCTCTCTGCATATGATTTCATGCCTGAACCTTTAGTCTTGTAGACCCCCTCCTACCTGTCCTGGCATTTTCTACTTTCACACTACTGATGCAGTTGCTTGTGTAAGCACTGAATATTAGGCGAAGAGTGATCTTTAAAGACACAAAAACATAAAACACTCATTTCTATTTGGATAACTGTCCTTAGCCCATCCCCCACTGCCCATTTCCTACATCAAGCCTCTAGTTGTCTGGTGTGAGGGCTGTAGCAAGCGCTGATCAAATGCTGCAGACCGGAAGTAGCACTCCATTTACCCAGCAGGCTTTGTCGTGCACGCCATGTGCCACCAGAGGATGCTACTGTGTAGATGGCAGCACTGTTTCACACACCACCTAGCGGCTAACCCCGACAAGTGCCGGACTTTGTGATGATTATATAAAAGATGTTTCACCTCTCTCATTTACGTCCGAATGCAGTTTGACTGAACTTGAGCTCAAATGTTACATTACATTTTATAACTTAACCAAACCAGGGATTTGTTTATCCATCTTACCTTTTCACATATACCATTTTTCTCCTCAATACCTTCAAACACTACTACCTGCTCTACTATTATGTGCAGATATTATTTCTTTATGTTTTTACCTATAGCACAGTCATTTGAGAATTGGCAGAGACGGAGACGAAACACTTTTTGAATTCCCTTCTGTGACTAATGGGGACTATGGTCATTTTTGTTTCAGTATTGTCCAAGAACAGCAAGGCAATCAATACGAGCATCCTGAATCCACATGTTCACATCTTAGGGGAGGATGCTGCTTGTATTGCCTACGTGAGACTGACCCAGTATATTGATAAGTAAGTAGACTTGTAGAATTCGTCACAGTATTCCTACTTTGTCATATCGGCATATCTCTGGCTAATGCTACAGTCTAAAATGTACATTGCTACTGCTTAAAAATGAATAAATAATAAGCACTGACTTCGATACAGGTCCGTGTAGTAAGTGAATAATACCTGATTATCATATACAGAATTTCGCATCGCATATTACTGTTCAGAGCGGGCTTTTATCATGAGAATTCTAATGGAGACCGGATGGAGAATATTCTATAGAGTAGTTTAAGGATCCGCCCAATGAGGTACATTTGCGGACAGTTTAGTGAATTAGTCGATGCATAAGATGCATCTAATGGATACCTATGATTTACATATATACATTATGTAAAATCTCAGTATTATTAGCATTAACTCATCTGGTGTTGTTTCTGGTTATGTAGGAATGGAATGCCGAATACAATGCAGTCAGAGGAGACCAGAGTATGGCACCGCAAGGACGGAAAATGGCAGAACGTGCACTTCCATCGCTCTGGGGCACCGAGTGCCCCGCACGCCAAGTAGCAGGTCGCGCCCGGCGGCTCGCACCCCCTCGGACAAGCAACCAACAGCTAGTCACTTGACCAACCTGATGCGTTCCCACTGAGGTGCTTTTCCCAATTATTCTCTAACTGGGTTGTGTTTGAGTTACATCCTTGGTGTTTAGTTCCCTGTACAAGTATGATGAGTTGATTTGACGGTTTGCCGTGCCAGGACTGGTAGCAGTTGCTTTATCAGTCAGTCAGTCAGTCAGTCAGTCAGTCAAGTCGATCAGTCAGTCAAGAGCAGCCAGTAACCTAGAGTTAGTGGAATCCTCAGTTGGGTTGGAGGTACAGATTTCTGGGCCCCACTTTGAGTGTGGCTGTTTAGAACAGGCGCACAACACTGTGGATGGCTTGGTGTGGTGCCTACAGTGTTTGGTTGGTTTTGGTGGTCTTTCGCCTGGCCGTCCTGTGAATAGCAGTGTTCTCCTACCAAGTACAACTGTGGTGATTCACAGGAGTAAAAGGCCTTCGAAAAGGATAACAACTGTAAAAGATAACAAAGATAAGAAAATAGCTGAAAGGTACACCATACAAGTAGTTCTTTTGGTGACCCCACTATATCTCTCTTTCACCATGCACTTTCACAAATCTGGCATTTCATCTTATCTGAACTATTATCTTCAATTCACCGTGCATTTACTGTGTACAGTGATGATGATAATTATAACATCACGGTGATCTGTTGTATTCATTAATAATTATTTTTTCCTTTATTAATTTTGATTGGTTAGCAGCACCCTGTAGTTGGTTTTACTATCCTCAGAGTCCCACAACAGCACAAGACAAACCAGTTATAACATTTGCTCTTCGCCTACGTGTTTTAAAGACGAGCGTTATGTACTTGGTGTGAACCAACGGGTTCGGTGTTTGCCGCTGTTTGCTTGAAGTAAGCGATGTAGACCCGCTGGGCCTCGACCTGCTGGCCTCGCACGACGAGGCATTAAGTATAACCTAAAACATGCATGTAGGGCCCGGCAACTTGGTACGGGCGGCTAAGCACGACTACTAGTGACATCTCCCGGCGCGCCCATTATCACAAACCTAACTTTTCTATTGGTTTACATTACGAGTATATCTTCCATATTGTTGTCGTCACTTTGTGTAGTGGTAGTGATGAGTTGGATCATGAGCCGACAATGGGGCGATTGCTAGGGTGTCCACCAGAGAGACCCACACAATGGACGCTCTGTCGACGGGATACTTTTACGCACCTAGTACTGTATATACGTACTTACCGAGAGGCAGTTTATGCCCTTATAATCTACAAACATGAGATGGACTAACTAATAATAACCCTTTATCAATGAGAACAATGTCGACTACTTACAGGAAGCTTTGCATCTCTTTTTAAATGCAGTATTTTATGCACCAGTCAGAGGCGAAATTCCCACCCTATGTACAGCTTGCTAGCCTAGAGCTTTTCATTTTCATTCTTCAAAGAGAGAATGTTCCATGTTGTTTTTGTGTCTTTCTAAAGGTTTAAGAGCGGGATATTCCTATATTTTGTGGTTTAGGGAACTATTAATATTAAAGATAAAGAAAAATGCTTGTGAATACCTCGACTTTGGGGTTTCTTTTAGCGTTATGTGGGTGGGTAGTGCCCTGGCCACAGTACCACGAGCCATCCAAGAGATGTGTTTCCCAGTTTCTGTTGCGGTTCCATTTAGTTTCTCGCAGTTATTGTACATGAATTCATTATTGACTGTAAACGTTTCTTATGGTGGTATGAAATCCTAATTCTATGAGTATGTGTACACGATGTTTGGTGAGCCCTGGCCTTGAGGGGGGTTTCAGTACTGTTCAGGTGAGTTGCGCTGACTCTCCCAGGGCGCATGCGCACATATGGTTTCAGCTAAGTCACTCTGGTCAGATGGGTGGACAGCATTGGTCATTCACTGACCCGAATGATTTCAGGCCAATTGAGATTGCTAAGATTCATCTTTCAGTGTTTAATGGTCCATGTTGTCATTACTATTTACCAGTGAAACAAAAAACGAAAAAAATTACAAAAAGAAACGGAAAAAAGAATCTTGATTGTGGCTAACAAGGTCCCCTCGCGCAGGAACCCTGGGCCATATGCCGAGGCCGGCAGGACTTCTCCTCGTAGTTCATGGCGGTGGTGCCACCTAGCGTTTTAGTAACTACACTCCCGCAGAGCACACGACGCATCAAGTCGAAGAGACATAGAGAACCCATATTTTAATAGTATACTATAATATATTAATACAGTCAAATTACTCAAATGAATGTTTCTCTATTGATGTGTGTAAAGAATGAGCCCAGGTCGTCTAGGAAGTGCACTTTTGGATAACTTCTTGATAAGAGTGTGGGAATCTTTTTTACCAACACCGAGATGTTTGGATTTTTTTTCGTTGTTTTTTGCTACTTCACAGTGCGTCGGGGACGTGAATGCGAACTATGGGGGTGAAAGGTATGGTCCCGGTTGTGATGAAAAAAGCTGGTAATGTTGATGATGGCTGCGGGGACACCACGCACCCAACCAGACACCAGTCGCAGCTCAAGAGGGAAAACTCGTTGTTGTAATGTGAACCTTTTTGCTCACTTTTTCGTGACACTGGGAAACTCATTTAATGATGAATAATGATATGTATTTCTCTTATGTGGATATGATGTACCAAGTTGCAGATCTATTACATATAATAAACATGATCATATATAATTACTACCAATGATATGGAGTACCCCCAATTGTTGATTGACATTGTTGTCACCTCTAGTGTTGAACCTTTTTTTTGTGAAGAGACATGGACAAAAACACACACGAGAAATTCCCCTCCCCTGGGATTTGTACAAGTATTTACTTGTTTATGAGCACACCTCTTCAGCAGCTTTGGTGATGATGATAACGATGATAATAATGATGATGCCCTTTGGTGTATACTGTCAGGTCCATGTACAGTCAGTATGGTAGTAGCCCCTGTATAGAATAGACTCTTTAGACAAACGAACCGCCTTCCTCTTTCCTCAACAAGGGCATCATGCCAGCCACGTAACTCCTGCATCCAAGAATATATTGTTATTACAGATGCTTTTTTATTTCATTTTCTTTTGCATTTGCAACTTTCATTTACATAATTCTAATATATGTGATGTGTAGTATTCCATATGTAAAGGTCACTCTAGTTACCGATGAAATATTCGAACTTTTATTGTAGTGCTTTAAGGATGGTCATTGGCTTTTTTGGATTAAATTGTATCGAAGATCTAAAGATTACAGCATGGAACTATCACTGTGTTTGAAATTTCTTCAATAAAGAACTCCTTTATTCATGATCCCATCGCTTTACCTTGTTATTTCAAGAGTTACCCTAGACTCCTGGTGTGCAGGGATGCAAGTCATCCGGCAAATGACGAATTTCAGAATTTTTTAGATTTTAATTTGTAAATTTTAAAACCTGTTAAAATATGGTACCTAATATTCGAACGGTTTGTGCCCCGCTGGGTTTGAATCGATCATCGAACATTACCTGATACATTAAATAGTGCATTCTGCATTTATAAATCAGTCTGCATTTATAAATCAGTGCAGAGAAGACTCCTGTACACTCTATACATATGACACGAAAACAGCCTAGTGTGATGTCAATTTGAAAGAACCCAAACTTAAAGTAACCTTAAAAATCGATAAATGGCCATTCGTTTCCAAAATAATGAAACATATTTTTCATTATTTAAAAAGTTTATAACGATTTTTTCCCTCTGACCCGCCTTTCAATCGTGGTCCTGTGTAGGGTATTTGTTCAAGAATATCATTACTTTATTAGAAATCGTCTAGCCTAACCGTGGGACCTCGTATATAAAATGTCTTGTGAAAATGTACTTAAATATATAGGCAATATATATATGATGACAAGTCAAAATTGTGGAGAGAAAACTCATTGCACAATTCTCTATTCATTAGAAATGCATATTTTTTTCTACTGAACATTTATGATATGGTGAACAGTTCATAGCTCAGGAAATAGTATCATTTCTATATACAAGTTCGTGGTACAAATTCATCAATATGTGGAAGGCTACGGGAGCGGCCAACATCACTCGTTCCCGGAAGGACAGAACCACAAGGTGGCGACTCTTGCGCTGCGGCCATGACTTAACATATTCACTGCGATGAAGGAAAATCGTCAAACAGTAATTGGTGCATGCACGGACCTATACTCTATGTAATACATAGACTTTCGAATATAACATGTTATATTTTTTCGCTTGAGACTTTTGACTTTTGGTTGCCACCTCCCGCTGGGCGGGCCATTGGCCCGGGTCTCGGGTCCTGGAATTATGCTTTGGGGTCTTCCAGGCCTGGAAAAGGCCTGGAAATCTCACAGAGAGACTGGAAAAACCTGGAAAACCCTGGAAAATATATTTTTGAATAAAAAAATTCTTTTTAGTATAATTCAATATCATACGTGATATTGAGTTAGAATATATAGGTATAAATAAAGGTTAAAAAAACCATAAGTGCCAAAATGGCCAACCTCGCATCTATTTTGTAGCTACCATAAGTCAGTTATCCATTGTTGAGACTTTCGGAAAGGGAAAGTCTCAAGGAAAGTCTCAGGGAAAGTCTCAAAGTGTGCATGCATAGGCCTTGAGATTTTCGGGTAACCTCCTGCTGGGGTGACCGACGCCCGAACAGAATTTGTCGGCGACTTTTCCCGACCCCTGCTGTGTTTATTGCACCCCCCTTGCGATATTTTTCCTAAAAAGTCTCAAGCATATCGCAAGGAAAAAAGTCGCCAAGTGTGCGTTGGTCTCTAGCGACTTCGTCGAGTCCGAGTTAGGGGGAAAATATTCAAAAAAACGAAAAGTCGAGGCCAATACGGGAAACAAACTCCCCACACCCGCATCCCTAGCCGAACACTCTGCTGACTGCTCCACAAAGATAGATGTACTGTGTGGGTCAAATACTTAGAGTGGTGGCTGGAGTGGGGGAGGGTATCAGCGGAGTTTTGAAAGGGCTACCAGCGAAAGTTGAGATCCCATTGGTTTCTCACGAGAAAAGTAGATTAGAAAACTACAATACGAAACTTCGATTTCGGCATGGCTTGAAATGAATCATAAGAGAAAAAGTTTGTCTGAGTATAGAAATACACAAAAGAGTAGCAGGTTACAGTTTAGTACTGCACGAGAATCTCACTCTCGTGGCTCTTCAATCTTCATGCCTATGTCTCGTTCACTTTGTCTCTATGTGCGGGACCAACTCCAGGCGGATATGTCGGAAATTCTAACGTTTTAGATATTGTAGGTAACTCTATGGAGACATGGCTAGTGTGCCTGAATCGAATCTGTTCCGAGTTGTTTTGGTCGGAAATATTCTCCAAGTTTTAAGACGCCAACCTCTTAACTGGAACAGTCGAGACAGAGGTGGAGGCCGATCTAGTGCATACAGCTTGTATGTGGGGATTACGCACACACTCAGTATAAGGGCCTGTATGATTTATAAAAAGGTAGAACTTTGGATAGGCCTAATTAAAAGGAAAGGGAGCCAAAGTGAACCCGCTACAACCACAGATAGCCCATCACAAAATACCACTTCCGGATACAGGTGCTCAGTACTTTGACTATGTAGGTTCGAGATTATATGTCTCATTCTCCAATCTTTTAGATCCATATTTTTGCTAAACTGAACAACTGTCATCGTAGTTTCGAAACAGAGTTATGTAGAGATCATAGTAGTAAACTACACTTCAAAAGTAACAAACAAGACCAAAAACAAAAGTCTAGCCTCAAACCCCCATAGGTTTAGCACTAAGCCCCATTCTTACTGGCCACCGGAAATGGTGTTTTGTAAGTGTGTATCTGTGGTTTCAGCGGGTTCACTTTGGCTCCCTATTAACTCTTTTCAGTCTTGAAAGTTGAGATGTTTGATCTTATCACAATGTGTTTCTTTACAATGTATCGGTTTGTAAATACGATCAGTATACAATACATTTATCTCACCCCTGAGATTTCTAAGGCTTCTGATTCACATTCTTTTTATTTTAGATACTTCAATAAACAGACGAAATTGTCTTTCAAATAGAATAATTCAAAATATTAAAAGGCTGTTTTCAAATCAAAGTAGAATTAACTCAATCTAACAAAATGTGTTCTATAGTCAAGGGACTATAATGAAATATAATTCCCTCCACCATATGGCTTCCATTTCTCTCCTTATGTTAAGTCAAAAATAAGAATACAGAAGAGGACAGTCACGTTCTTTTATACCTCTTTTAAAAGAACATATAGTTGTTTGGTCTGCAATATTATAACCATGGAGACATTCCGATCGGCGAGTTTCCGTTTCATCTTTCAAAATCCACCATAGTTGGAAATGTGTAGAAAAATATAATTTTCTTCTTGGAAAACCTGTTTTAAACCCCTTTCCAGATTTCTTCCCTTGGATGCCTGAACTCTGCATCGCAGGCAAAACAGTTTACTGGTTGAATGTCTATATAAAGAGTTTTCTTCCATTATATAAGGCCGGGAACCCACCAACGCCGTTGCAGAAATTTAGACCTTCTGAGGCACCCCAACAACCGTTCAATTCAATGCAACTGTGTGTCGTAGAGCGCGCCGGTGTGCATAAAACCGTCAAATTATGAGCTCAGGCAAAAAATATGCCCGTCCCGTAGCGTATAAGGACATTAGTGTCCGCCCTTACGGATGCTGCGCAGCCACAGGCACCCGTTCTCAAAGGGTTGATAAACCTCACCATTCTAGCATTCCCGTCTATGATTTCGAATATTCAATGCTACGGTCAACATTTTCAGTCCATCGTTTTGCCGACTTTGTAGTTAAAAGTACCATTCAAAACATGCCCCAAACCGACACAGTCAGTTTACATATATATTTGATAACACATTCAGCAGGTTACTTAGCATAGTACAATCATGTCAGACCCACATGCAGAGTTGAGAAATGTTGGTCTGTGACTTTGTTGAGTATTCGTGGTGTAGTAAAAACCGTTTTTAACGATCCATGCATAATCCCCGGACGTATCACTGGAAGCAGTATAGGTTGTCTTTACGATACCCATATATCTTTTGGACCTTTCGTCTGTGTTGTGCTTTTACGCAGACCATATAGATGCTCTGTACCGCCTGGTTAAATCTTTACTATTTCATATGCCCCTATTAAACATCGCAAACACGACAAGACGTCCCGTATCGTCCGGTCCCCTATCTTTACGAGAGAGAGAGAGAGAGAGAGAGAGAGAGAGAGAGAGAGAGAGAGAGAGAGAGAGAGAGCGCGAGAGAGAGAGAGAGAGAGAGAGAGAGAGAGAGAGAGAGAGAGAGAGACAGAGAGAGAGGGAGAGAGAGGGAGAGAGAGAAAGAGAGAAAGAGGGAGAGGGAGGGAGGGATCGATCATCGCTGGCAGTGCCTAGCCGCTTCTCACCAGCGTCACCGGCGTCTCGTTGGGGAAGACCGGGTCGGACACATGACGCATGTACATGTGTCCACATCTCAGACGATTAACAGCCTATTTGTCCATACCTCCATCATTAAAGTGTCATTCAATATTTTTTGGATCACCTATCATACGTTTAAATGTTCTCATTATAATTTCAGATTATAAATTGTACTTTACCAATTCATTGGTCCCACCTTGAATGTAACTGATAAAGATAAACATAAACTCATGCATGAACGGTCCAGATTCTGCAAAGTGACACGTCCAAATAGGGTGTACATGTATGATGTTTTTGCTAAATTGCCATGACCACTCAGAAAATGACTGTTGGACCACGTGTTGACTCAGGGCGGGAAGTTGGTTTGCCATCCACTTGTTTGACTCCGTGGGTGGGTGAATGGGGGAGAGAGCGGGCTGGAGGTGAGAGTAGTGACCACCAGAATAACCCTTGTAAACCCAAAGCCACACACTGTAGCACGCTGACCGGAGCCTGTCCTAACCACAACCCGGATCCCTCACGCACATCTACCCCATGCCCACTCCCAGTTCCCAAAGCAGCACACCCAAGTCTCAGACAGGTCGCATTCCATGTGCTCGCATGGGGTTATGACCTTGATCCTGATCTTATAGTGACGTATGCGAGCTGTCACTTAGTAAGTGGTTTCTGGAATGGATTGAAGGTAGGCGGCGTTTCCATATGCATATAGATTTAACATCGCGAAGATCACCGGACGCGCTCTCCTTATGAGCATGACCCAGTAGATGAACCACACGACGCGAACATCCTCAGCAGCCGACATTTAGACACTCAACAGGATCTGGATAGTGTTCGTAGCATAAAGACACATGTGATACAAGCACCGTCCGTATATAGAGGCCTGACGCGGTCTGCGAGCAGACTCTTGGCATATAAGTATCAGTGTCTTCCGAGACCAAAGAGAAGATATTTCTCCATAAAGAAGTTAAGGTACAACCAAAATCAGACGGTCATCGCTTTCTTATAATCTCCAGTGACTTATTTTGGGGTCGCTGAGGAATACCAGCTGAGGAATACCATACAAAAGATAAGAAATTTGGTTTATTGCATCACGATACATAACTCGCACTGCCACACAACCGAAACAAATAGAGGTGGGTAAACTTTGTATATTCTTATGTTGACTTCTGCTACATGATATGTTTTCTCTTGTATTAGTACATGTATGCAAGCGATTTGGTGTATTTTTTCGTTCCGTTGACATTTGTCGTGGTAGGAAAAAGTTGTTGGTTCCGTGGTCGCAACAGCGGTGGGTGCAGGAGTGTTTTTCAAATTGTTAAGCCCCGTCTACACATACATGTATGCAAGCGATATTGTCTTTTTTCATTTTTGTCCCCATCCTTTGTCTCATATCAAGGCATTGGATTTGAAAATTTAATCGAAAAATAGAAAAAGGGTGCCGGGGTCTCGGGTACCTGTATTTATAGATAAAATAGGTAATGTTCCCGGGGGGGGGGGGGGGGGGTAGAAAGTAGGTGTTCCTCACTAGAAGTGAAATGTTTGTGAGAATAAACTGTCCTGGGTTTCATTTTCAAGTCATCCTTCTCTGGGATGGGTGTAGATAGACATAGAAGACATGGTACAATTCCGAAAGTCAGTTGAATTCGTAAGAACAAAGAGCCACGGTAAAGGATCTGTCCTCCGACTGGCGGCACCATCTCCCAGATTGTCCCATTATAGAATATTTGGACCCTAAAATATCAATTGGGGTCACTATACATGGCCCCGGACTTGAAACTAAGTTGAAACAAAGCAAAGTCACTTGGAAATTGTGTTTGGGTAGTTAAACGTCCAACTTGTTCAATTAGACTTCAAATGGAAAGACCTGCCAATAGAGGATAGAATTAAAATCATGTTTCCTGAGGGGTGAAAAAAAACTCTCCCTAAGATGCACGAACGTCATCTGTACGTTATGATTATCAAAATGACTTCAATTCATTTTGATAGAATAATGCAGAGTTTAGAGCATTGTATAGGCGAAATTCATCAAATGATCTGTGTCTAGGTGTAATAGCACCTCTGTTGACGCAAATGCAAATGTAAATCATACATTGCTGATTCACAGCTTTAAATGTCACAATTTAAATTTTGTTTCACACGATGAATTTACCGTTATATGGAAATCAAACTTCAGCTGTGGAAACCACACTTCAGCTCAAAAAGAAAGACTTTTGAAAACCATACCACTGACACTTACATTCGAGAATTACCTGTCTAAAGATAAAGATACCGCTTTACTACGCCGTGCTATGCCTCAGTGAACGCTGGAATGAAGATTAGCATCAACGCTATGTTCAAGGAGTCGGACATGATGTTTTGAAATTGGCAAAAACATTCACAAAACATCCAATCGAAGCTCAACAAACATACACCGTGATACCAACTTCATATAGTGCGATTGGTTTATGATAAAGAATAGATGGAATCTGAGATGCAGTCGTATGTTCAGTTTAGTCAACAACCTCTAAATGCGGCCGTCCGCCGGTATATATAGAATAGTTACCGCATTGTATGGAATTAGTGCTTTGACTAAAGGCTCACTGACAACATTATAACGATAAGGTAATACATACAGATTTTAGCTGATATTGGCGAAATAATTTGTGACAGTAAGCTTTTGTGAATCAATATATCATTATTTGTACAAGCTCGCTGAGTACAATTTCCGAAACAAAATGCGGTATGGCATACAACCACAACAAGCCGAATACGATCTGCTACTATCATATATCTCAAATATCGTCAATTGATTTAATATCTACCAAAACTTACCAAATTAGGCGAAAAGTCGTGATTAGGACTTTGATACAATTATATCTATCATTGTAACTCCGATTCAATGATAACAACACTTATGGGAAAGAATTATTGTACGTATGACAATGTTTCAATTGTTTGGTGAATTTCCACCTTAATCCAATCAATTAGCAAAACCATCAACGTGAACGGTGTCAAGCTGCTATCCAAAGTGTGCTGGGACGGCAAAAGTCCCCGTGTGCCTTTCGACATATATGCACTGCAGCTTCCGAGTGCGTGAGCACTTTTCTTATTCCAGAATACTCAATGGTCGCAAACCAACAATTGCACCAACTACATAACTAATCCTAATTTCCTCCTCAAAGTTAGGGCAGTTTTCAAGTAAAAACAACAGTAATTAACAAAGGTCATCATTTTGTTTACATACAGTGAGGCCCAATATACCTGGACAGATGGCAGTTGTTAGATCTGTCACGGTCTGCCCTATTCCCTGTAACCAGTGAAATACGTTGTAGTACATTAAAGGATAGAATATTTATAACATTTCCTGTGCAGGACGTAGTTTTGTTATCTACCATTCTGTATGATAGTCACATGTGTGAATGGAGAGAGCTTACATCCACACTGATATTTGGATTTATATATCAGATTAAAAAATTGACCAGGGGGCATATTCGTCGGCATTTTAAAAAGATTTTCTGAATCCCATAAAAACTGTGTATAAAGAGGCTGAGTAACAATAGATAAATAACCGGATGTAGACATATTCGTATAGTTCTGATAGTTTGAATGGTCCTATAAATGGTTTATGTGCAGTATTAGAGATTTTATTGCACAATTAACATTTAAGACGCATACATGGCTCATTCACGTCTATGAGAATATTGGAGATTTCATTTCTGTAGTTACCCCATACCGCAAAAATCATAAATATAAATATGGGAACGAAGATGTAATACAATCTCTTTAATGGGTGAACTTAAATTAGCGTCAAAAAATATTAGAGATTTATTTTCAGTAACAGAACCACCCTCACCACACCCTCCCACCACGCAAATCGCCTAGCACTGTCTGGTACAGCACGTCCACTGTGACCACAAGTCAGTGTTTGACTGTGTCATAGTGCTGTGTCAACCCTCCCCCTCCACCACTCGCCCTCATATATCACCGGCCCTTGGTCGCGTTGCGCTTGTGACAGTCAATATTGACCTTCCACCAGTCATGAGGGTAGACCCGTTGCCATAACAACCCAGAGCGCCCTTAAACATAAGTCTAATTGAACAAATTGGACGCTAAACTACCCAAACAAAAAAAGCCCTTAAACACATGTCTACTCATCACCATAATGAAAACAATAATCGTCCTGTCTTGTTTTATTTTCATATTTTCAATTATATTATCTATGTGAGACAAATTGTGACACTAATAGACGATCTATTTGTCCTGCGACCCGAAGTGTACACGTACATTATATGGTCTGGTATCACGTCAGATGTATACAGATCCCTTTCCTAGTGATAACTAGAGCAAGTAGCATGTATTCAAGGCCACTAAAAAAACAAACTTGTTTCTCATCACCGCGCGCATCAGAAAAAACGATTTTAGAAGATACATATATATTTTTTAAATAGATGAACCTTGATAGAAATTATGATAGGTATGTGTATATCAAATTAAAGCTCCTGATGTCAAGGATGCATTAAATGTATAGCCAGTAAATATCTGGAAACCCCGCGTAAGCAGACACCCCGCGTAAGCGGCCGCTTTGGCCCGGATCGGAGGGAGTCCGCTTATGTAGGGTTTCACTATATGTCTGAAGCCCATTTTATGACACTTCAAAAACCATCTTTGATATAGCTAGAAGGAAAATAAGCGCCCTCGACATATTTTGCATGGCTTGGTGATGAGAAACAAGTTTTTTTTGAGTGGCCAAAACTAGAGTATAATCCCGATTACTGTATACTTCGCGTTAGTGGTAAGTTTTCCTTGGAACAGAAAGTGTCCCTTCTATCAGATATATATTCTAACCTCGCGTTAAGGGACGCCCCAATTTTTGTCAGTAAGGAATGGATATTCCTATATACCTATGGCTGTACACTCTATGCTTACACCACGCTCTGGGGGGTGGAGTAACTATCTGATACTACCCAAGGTTGGTATACTACCCAAGGTTGCCGTATACTACCCAAGGTTGACATTTAGACCAATCAGATTGTCTCTTATTAAACCACATTTGAAGGTATATAGGAATAGGGAAACCAAGTACCAGTGAAAGGAAGTCAAAATTACTCGGTAAGGCTTGGAAAAATTACTGCCCGCGGCCAGGGCCTTGGGCAGTAATTTTTCCAAGCCTTACCTCGTAACTTTGACTTCCTTTCACCGGAACATAGTTTCCCTCTAATATTAGCCTCGTGTACTGGATCAGTTTGGAGGGCCACATTTCCAGAGGGGACGGGTGGGGTGAGGGTTGTTGTTCTTATTTGTTTCTTTATATGCATGATACATTATTAGTCAGAAAAGCTTGAAAAGCTTGAAAATCCCGTCTAGAGGTCACTTTTTGTTGGAACAGTCGCTACCCCTAACGTGGTGTAAAGTTCTAGTCTCTACATTCCTATAGTGATAAAATATATTGGTTTTTATGCAAAGAGATTAGTCATCTAAATTGTCCATATTTCTTAGTACCAAATGACTGCATTACGTAAGTCGCCATTTTGTAACAGCTCCTCTCTGCCTTGATGTTGTCCATATTAGCTTAACCTCTTGCACATAAGCGTGGCGCTACCGTCGCCGTGATAACGGGTCGCGCTGATTAGTGGGCGGAACACTGTCTATAGGCGGAGCGGGCAGTGCACCAGCAGTACTTATAAAACTTCCCTTAAGCGGGGTTCCCCTTAAGTGGGGTTTTCAGGATGCCAGTGGTTATACAATAGAGAATACCTACATAAATGAAGGAAATGATGGTTATCAGGTTAAAGGTTTATTAATAAATAAGCAAATAAATATAAATTATACAATATAAATGAATAAAAATGAATATGAATGTACACAAAATAAAAAAATAAATAGATAAAAGAGGTTGGAGATGGATATGCATTCCTTGTGAAATTTGCTCCTTTTTACACCCCCATCCAATGTCCCCCCCACCCCCCGAAGTCAGCAGCCCTATGACCGTGCGCCGCCCAGAGCCGTGACGGCTCACTGAATACCGCACCTTCAAAGCCCCCAGCCCGCCCTGTGTCGCCCACCGCTAACCTGTAAGCGGGCCTCTAACCCCCTACCTTCAACGGGTGTGAAAGTTGCTCATACTAATATCCACTCACAGTCGCCCGCCCAGATCCGCTAGAGATGTGGTTATTACCTTGAAAAAACTCCGGCCACCCGGGCCCGCACGGGAATGCTCAGTCTATTGTTCTGGTTGAGACAACTGTCTGTCCCGTACAAACGGGCACCATAAACTTTGATTTTCAGTGTTTTTGATATGATGTCCCTCCAAACTGTCCCCTTAAGCAGGGTTTTTAAGCATTTCTGTACCGAAAAACTGTCCCCTAAAGCGGGGTGACTCCTTAAGCGGGGTGTGCCCTTAAGCGGGGTGCCCCTTAAGCGGGGTTAAAATAAACTCTTAATAGAGGGAAAAATTTCCGTTCCGAGCAAATTGTCCCCTAAAGCAGGGTGTTCCCTTAAGCAGGGTGTCCCGGAAGGGGGGTTTTACTGTAATTCTTTACAGCACCCTTTGATTTTAGTCAAAATGTAACTACTGTTCTTTATTAGTAATTGTGATAAAGTTCTATAAACCACTACCTTTCATTCTCAGGAGAGAGAAGCCTCAACGCAATGGACTTCAACAAAATCATCTTCAGTGCAGTCTGCCGGATACTAGCAGTACTCATGTTGCAGCGTCCCACCAGAGGGGGCTTCCTGTTCCTGGCGTCTCCTGGTTACGACGGTCTGAAGCCAGCTGGACTCTGGGGCGGATATATTAACCACTCGGACAATGGGCACGCCAAGGATCTCTATTCTTATGGTTACAGGGAATTACAGCTGCCCAGTGCCTACTTTTACGATGGGATTCGGATCAACACCTTATCATACGACCCCCGCTCGAAGTATGCACTTGTGGAAGTAGAGGATATTCAACGACGAATCACCGTCCTTGCTAAGGGCGGGACGTGTGCCAGTCACGGTCCTTATAACTACGTCCCCGAGCAGCCCGGCCACACACTGGACACAATAGTCCCCGATGTGACACTGACAAACGGGGATAACCCGTTCTTCCTGGACAGCGCCTGTGGCTGGAAGTGTGGCTGGAGTGGCTTTGCTCTGTACGACGGTCGGGTTTATTTTATCCTCACAGCTGTCTTCGGCGTCCGCTTGGAGTCACTGCAGAGGAAAATCCAGATCCGGGTTCTCAACACGGCCTGTGACGACATCATCCAAAGAGCAATCAAGTACGAACAGATTGATACGGACTTAGACGTGCTGCGCTGCTCGGATCACGTGGTAGATGTGCATGAGCATGCGTATGGTGACAATCAGCCGCTCGACACGTGGGTGGCGAGCCCTCTGCATGTGGTTTACGACCGACTCAGTGGCACCAGGTACTTCCTACTGCAGTTGATACAGAAAGCCGACTGTGACGTCACTATGAGTCTGGTGCAGACATCAGACGTGTCGCGTCAGACGGTGTGGGTGCATAACGTCAGTCTGCCCAGTATCTACGGAGGAAATACTCGCATACGGGGGTTTGGCTCCATCCACTACCGTGACGGGATGCTATGCTGGACAGCAGCTGAGGTGCTTCTCTGCGGACCTATTGCTGGAGACCAGGTCAGCCTTGTTTCCATGCTGCTGCCCCCTGGAGCTGCCCACAACGCAGGGATTTGTACAGGTAAGGGATTGTTGGTTTGTTAGTTTCAGTAATCATCTCTCTATACGGAATAGAAAATTACGAGGGTACTGGGTGGATTAAGGATCGAAATATATTGAGCTGGTTTTTTTTAAAGATGGTCCATGGTAGCATAACTAATTTATGATATAATTGAATATAATCAACATATTTTCAGGTGATCTTCCTTTGGCCAAAGTTCTAACAGGAGTCACTGTGGCAACAGCCACACCACTTCGCGTCTACTTCGGCTGTTACTCGGAGCTGGCTGGTCATGGCGGGGCGGGGTTAGTGGAAGTGAACCTGTCCAGCGCTAACGAGGTCGTCAAGCACGTCTACAGCGTCACGAGCGGCGGGAAAAAAGTGTATGCTAACGGCTTATTCTACATTGAGTCATTGTGTGGCTCATGTGCAGAAGCAGATTGTCAAAATCAGGAAAAAACTACCTCTTTTCTCAGGGCAACTACTTCTGGCGTCATGGCGTCGCATACTTGGTTAGAGGGGAGCCCGCGAGATGGCGCCTTGACCGGCGCTGCGTGGACATTAGTGACAACGCTAAGAAGTATTGTCTGCTTGTTGCTACACACCATACTTGTTCTTACTGTCATTCTTTGATCGGTGATCTTTGGGCAAAAATTGTGAAATGTGAGGATTGTGGTGAACCTAAAACGGACGGTTCCAGTATCTACCTAGATCTCAGTATGGCCAATTGCCTTAGGAAAGGTCATTCTTCAATGGACAGCATGCACACTCTAGTAAACAATATCTATTATCTCACATAGCAATTCACGCATCTTCGCCTTGTGAATTACTACGTGATTCAAACTCGATGGGATACAAGCTCAGACCCTAAACTTTCATGGGTTTCCTCTATAGTAATCTTACATTGCTCGATCAAAATGTGGGGAAAAGGTTATTGTCATGTGAGATTGCAGATAACATCTTTTAGTAACTAGAAATTGATAACTGCAAATATAGATCTGTTGTGACCAACATTTATGAATAGAGATCAAGACGGTGGCAACTACTTGCGACACTTAAGCTGGAAAACACCCCATATAAAGGAAACATGAAATAGTGGGGGAGGTTGGCACCGAGATCAGATGCCAGACATAGTGAGTGTAAACTCTCTCATGTGTCTCACAAGTATATGATTTCCCCTGTGTTGGCTTCTTTTTTTTAAGCAGTGGAAAAGAGGCTCAACATAAAATTATCAAGTATCTGGTCGAGGTGATGGATACTAGGTGTGCATGAACAGTTGATTGCGTTTACCTGTACATTTTCTGATTTCTAAATAGCTTTGGTTAGGACGTATTGAATGAAAAATGTAACGCGACATAAGTGAATGCGATATTGTAGAAATTACATATGGACAATGTACCATTAAAACAAGTGCAGCTGATTTAGTACTTAAGGGTTCACGATCTAAAAATCGTGTGAGTTTTACAACTGAAATACATCTGAATGAGACTAGAGAGTTAGTTTCAAGAAATATATATCTTAAGGGGGTGTTTCATTAGGCTGGCACAACTACGAAATAGCATTGTACGGCCGCCGTACGCCTACCGTATCTGGCCCACGGCCAGTCCAATGGAATATCCCGTTAATAAGCATGTTCATGAGGACATCCAATAGCACATGCAAAACGTTTTCGTGTGGAGATCATTTAGAAATATCTCAGGAATGAATACTTTACTAACAACGATGTAATCAGGTGAATACACAATTCTAGTATTAAAAGGATATCTGGCATTTTCTAGTATTTTAAATTTCAAGAATAGCAAAGTTCCAGATTGGAATACTAGCAATTTATTTTCACGAGGGATACAAGACTAATCAAACGATATATATGACTGCATAAATAGTTGTATTGGTTTGTATATGATAATACTGCAAGATGTTTTGTATATACAACACACGTCCCATATACGATTACCGCCCCCCCCCCCCCCTCCCCACAATACTAGTAGAAAAGTAGGAAAAACAGATGTACGATAAAGGTAAAATGGAATGAACCGTTTATGAGAACAAACTCTGATATAGATCATAGAATTTCAGTTGTATCAATAACAATATTATTCTCCTTTAAGGTATAAATATTATGTTCAAGGCAGGTAAGTCATATATTTTCTTACCAGCAAATAACAAGTTATTTTCATTTTCTATAATAAACGAAATATTTGGAAACACAGATTCCATACATTTGATTCATTTATGTCTCTTTGAAGTGGGAATATTTGTCTTGATTTTACTTTGCCACATTTTCATTACTAACCCGTATATATTACATGATAACATCTTTCCTGGAAAAGTAGTGAGGAGCAGAATAAACCTTGCCCTCTTTGAAATTACAATGAATGGTTTCATATAAAAGCACAGTACTGTGTACACAGAAACCTTACTGTAGAGAGTATGAAAATATATTCTAGATTTGAAAATGTTGGCACAAAGTTAGAATAATTATATTTAACTTTTCAGCATACGAGTAGACTCGTGCATAATTGGAGATTATAGCATGGACAGTATACTCTATACTTAATACACCGACCATGATTATATTCAAACACCCTAAAAGGTGTTCACTGAAATGTAAGCAGTTTGGCTGATTATGGATGAATATCACGGAAGTGGCACTTCTTGATTGTAAAAGTCCCAAAAGTCATCATTATTATCAGAGAGTTTTGGCGCCGGCGCCGGTGGCGGTGGCGGTGGCGCCTGTGGCGTAAGTGGTGGTGTCTTAAACTCAATGTCCTCAAACACAACATCGTTCAGTGGTGACGGCGCTTTCCTTGGCTTGGGTTTTGGTTTCGGCTTGGGCACCTTGGGCTTTGGTGGCGGTGGAGGGCGTTTGGCGTCACGGTCCCAGTTGACGGTGAATTTAGGTCTAGACTGCAGGTATTCATCCCAGTTTTTCTGCATTGCGCCTCGGAGTGTTTCGTGCTGCCACCACTGACCTGGGAGAAAACACGCATGTCTGCTGGGTCAGCGTTCATAGTGCTGCTACCTACAGGTTGGTGGAACTACCACAGCAGACGACACAGCGGTGGGATATAGCACTACGTCTACAATACATGTACTATAATTCACGTAATCTACCGAATAGTTTAAATCTGGTAGGTGTTATACAGGTGCAACGTATTAACACACAATTGATATACCCATGCAGGAATCCATGATGTGAACATCTGGGGCCTGTTTTTCAGTCGTGACCATCTGTGATAGTGACCAGTTAGTGACCATTTTGAGATCATCGGGTTCCAGAGACAAATGGTCATGATAATAGTGACCATTTTGGGGAGTAAAAGGTCTTGGTCACTGTTTCGTGTTCCAGAGTTGTGACCATTGGGTGACCATTTAGTTCAAATGGTCTCCAAAACAGTGACAGGGTCAGGCATGTCATACATGTATGATATTCATACTAAAACTTATCAAAATTAAAAGATATTCGCAGTGGAAGATTCTATATGCATGTCATACCTTTATCCCAAATTACATCATTTTCCAATGATTATTTTTCGTTATAAGAAGATCTTTCACCAAAGCCAGTGACAACTGCTGACACTGCTTTGCTTGACTGCCTTGTCTACATCCTACTGCAGTACTCGACCCTAGGTTGGTGTGATAGTCTCATACTTCTAATTGGAATATTTCATTTTATACACATCCACTGTATCAAATAAAACAATATTTACTGCGATGAATTGTCCATGCCTGTTATGTCTTATTCCCAAATTTCATAATTTTCTGTTGAGCAACATACATGCAAGACATATCTTTTGGTCTCCCAAACAGTCACTCTTTTTCGGTCACAACTAACAAAGATGTCGCTGTCTGAAAAACAGGAACCTGAATCAATAATTGTACGTGAAAGAATCAGCAAAGGGAATAGCCTCATATTGAACTAGATCTAGTTCTTCTAACTCAGCACACCTAAACTGGTACACAATTCACTATCCTTAAGAACTATATATTTTTAGGAGTTGTTGCAACTACAACGCTGTAGCTCCAACGCATCTAGAAATATTTAGATCACCACGGGGGCGACACACTAGGAATAGATATAATCCCTGCTGTAAGAGGTAATTCATTTTGAGGGATGTTCTATGCCATCCCAAGCCTTTTTGACGCGATCACGGAGGACGTTTTGTTCGGCCCATGTACCTACAAGAGAAACACAAGCACTCAAACCCATGGCCCTAAAGAATCTGGCAAATGCTCATCACATCAAGCGCGAATGGATATTACTCAAATATCTCACATCTGTGATATTTTGCAAGGTATCCTTGTGTGATAATGGTCCATTCATAGATTTAAGTTCGCCTATGATTACTAGTAGACCCTCATATGGAAAATGCGTGAACAGTTTTCTCTTTCTTTTTTTTTGAAAATGCTAACGTGATTTTCTTCTATCAACTTTTTTATTTACTGATAGATGTATATTCCGCTCGCTCGTCATGTGAAGATCACCTTAGAAATGAATTATAGTCTGTATAGTAATTTTTCTGAGACACATGATAAGATTCTGAAACACAAATTGGATTTTTAAAAACGTAGGCCTTTCCCATAGTTTAGTATACGGAATTGCCAATTCAAGCCCGAAACGTAAAAAGTTTACAGGAAAAGGAGGCTATCTAAAAAAAGGTGAAAAATACAGTTTATAGAATGATAAAGAAAGAACTCTATGTACTGGAATAGCAGATCATATATATTCGTAGAAAGATTTTGATAGTAGTAAGACGAAGCCTAGTAATGGATACAGGAACCATATACGTACTCAGTTCGTCTCTCTGGTAACGAAACTCATCCGTCTCCGCCACACGTCGTCGATGAACATCATCATTAAAGTTCTGCTTCATCGTGCCCACCTTGTGATTACATGTAATGCTCGGTCCGAAGATATTAGACCGTGTCGACGTGCCTATCTCCTTGTATACTGGATCCAGACCCTCAGGTGGCATCTCAATGCGATGTAAGGGATGGTGTGGCTTACGTGCTACCTCATAGGCGCGCTTTTGTTCAGTGATTGTCCTCTTGACCTTCTCTGGATCTGCTAGCAGCATCTCGCATACCTTCGTGCCAAAAAGATGTTGAATGTTGGCCGGAATGGCCTCGTCATCCACACAGATAGTTTTAGCCGTGGTAGCTCTTTGCATGTAGACCTCTTTGGGTACCTGGAACGGGTCGCGGTGCCGCTTGAAGCGCTGCATTTGGGGAATCATGTGGTTGGGTTTGTCTGCTACATCTGTGAAGTCCATGCCTCGAGTGAATGGGTCGCCGACCAAGCTGTATTGATGGACGGGAGGTCTGTTGCCGTACTTGTGGTGGTTATAGCTGCCGTTCTGAAAAAGGAGGGGAAACATATATGTGTCTACACAACAACATATCTATGTCTTTTTTTTATCATCAATTACCAGATCTATGACATAACCCCAAGTGATTGAACTCACCCTATGAATCATAGGGCGCTAGACCCAATCACTTCCCAGAAAGGGCTCAACCCCTATACAGACACACTCTGTATTGGTGGTCGGTTGTACAAGTCTCCATCTTTTTCATCAACTTAGTGAATTGGGAGGATCCCAAGAAAAATTCCTGGTCACCCAAAAAAGCCCCGATGATAGCCATATCAAAAATGCCTGATGAGTCTGAACCGGATGAAACTTTGACACCCCCCCCCCCCCCCCCCCCACACACACACACACACACAAATACTTGTTATAGGCTACATACAAGAATATGCTTGATGTTTACTCTCACATTCCAATAAAGGTGCTTGGAGAGTGAGGATCTAAGATCCGTTTCTATTTGTTTACTTCCTGGAGACACTAGAGCAATATGGTTAAAAACAGACAGGAAACTGTCACTTTCAAGGTAGCATTGGCTTGCCATATAAGTGTTATTGCCGCTTATAATAATCACCAATAAGATACCTATCACATGACAAGTCACACATTATTTCATTTTTCAAAATTCCACAACTCAATACCTTTTCTAATTATTTCATCAACAATGATCAGGGAATCTGAATGTGTTTTCAATGAGAAATCCACCAAAAAATACTTTCGCAGCACCATACATATATATCTACCTATCATTATGCAAGGGGTTTGAATTCTAGGAAATAATACTCATGGATATTACAATGGTCTGCAATGAATACTATTGCCCTCTTGTAAATCAGGCATACCAAGGATTATTCATTTATTGACTCTATCTACATGAATATATTCCTTTCCAACATATTTGACACTAATTACAACCAACTCACACATATACTCAAGATGTATGCTGGATATGGAGTTTAGGATGTTTTAAATTCTTTTTTGTCAAGGATCCGTTCACACTGTGCGACTGTAGGTACCAGGGACCCCCAGCTGCCGACTGGAGGTAGGCCCTACCTGCCGCTTGCCGCCGCCAAACGCACAATGCGAACTGCGCGTTTTCAGACAGGTACCTCCTGTAGCCGACTTCAGGTACCTCAGGTACGCCCAGTCCCACGCATTTTGAATATCAGACATGTTTTATACTTGGTATCGCTAGTCGCTGACAGGGCATATATCTCGGTACGCCCGATACGCCTATAGTCACAAACCTTCTAGTCACAAGGACAGTGGTTCACACACACATATTTGAGCGTACCTTGCTCCTGGTCGTGCCTGAGGTATAACAAATCGCAAGCATTTTGGAACGTCTAGGTACCACTAATACCATTTTCTCTTTGTATTAATACAACTGAAAGTGTAGTTTATCCTTACTTTTAACCCTACTGTGTTTATCTCTGCGGCATGCTCCAAGTCCTTGTCGGTTAGTTTCTGACTTTCTTTGGTGCGTTCTTGTACAGGATGGCGACTGTTGTCAGCATTTGATTGGGCCTTGAAGTAGCGCGACCGTTTCTCGATGGACGAAAGGGATTTCTCTGCCTTACTTGTTTGTTTTTGGTACTCCGAAAACAGTTCCTTGTTCTTGGAGAGCAATTTAGCATCTAAAGTATCGAATGCAATGTGTTAATTCAGCGAAGCGAAATGGGTATTTCACTAGATCAACGTATCAATATGCTTACTTCCACCAAGAAATTTTCCGATGACGAAGTAGGTTGCCGTTAAATCAACCTCAAAATGCAGCAAAGAAAACCAATACACACAAGTTGTTCAAGTATATGAAACAGATCGTTAATAGATTAAAAGTAGAAAGATGTTATGGTACAGCCGGGTCAATATGTATGATATATACATGATATAGAATATACATGATACACATCATAGAACTGCGCTAAATCGCATTATGAAAACAAAATGGTGATTTATTCACCTGACTTTAAAACTTCTTCCACTCCCGGGGAGCGTCTCGACACCTTCGTATTTTGCTCTTCGCGAGATTTGATATTGATAGCACGTATGTCTTCTAACAACGGCTTGTCTCTGCGCTGTAAAGTAGTCCCGAATAGAGTCTGTTTGGGACGAGCCTGGGTTGGTGGGAGGCGGTTGTTACTAAGCCAACTGCGGCCGGGGCGCACCTCTGAAGGCACATCGATCAGCTGCACTGACATTCTGTCGCGTGTTTACTATTCCCAATAAGGCGTTCCTGCAAATGTAATTCAGCAGGAGTGTGGACATATCAGATTGAAAATATTAGGAATAAACATACACAAGTGAAGTTCATATCATCATCATTAATGTGAACTCAGAATAGCACATTGCAAAAACAATTATGTAGATGGAGATGAATACCTTTACACTCCCTAAATATGTCCTATGCTAAAGTATAATACTGGCTAATGCCACTGACGTTTGATCTACGAAACCCGATACTTCAATAATATTAGTATATATCCCCAAGGGCCAAACTAGGATTTCAGGTGCCTAGCCCTAGATTCTAATATATATTGTGCCATTTAGTCTGGTTTTAGTTACACGTTTGATCATATCTTGAAATCTAGAAGGATGTAGATTCCTCGTCTTAGTTATACTATTTTTATTTTGTTTCCTTAGTTATAATTGTATAAACATTTTCATAACCTATAGCTCTAGGTCTAGTCTATAACTATTGTTAAAATGGCTATTTTAGAAGTCAGGCTACAATGAATTTCGCACGAACCACTAATATTAATGATGAGTTTTCTTTTGGAGATTATAAACTTTTTAAGTTTAAATTTCCATAGGGTGGCATCTGCTTACCACAGTGTAAAGATCCGGCTCCACTAGTGCGATGGGATCGTTGCATAGTCCATAAAACTAAAAGGCTATGGATATAACCTTGTTTCCCTGAACTTAAACCTACAAATATTTTTAAATGAATATTGTTTTCTATTTCTCTTGTAAAATTATATGGAATCTAATATAGAAGCATCAACAGCTCATTTGTGATGCTCTTAACATAGCGAAGATTTTGTCTCATCAGTGTGGTATACCCATGGACTTTCTTAGGATGAATCTGTCACAGTTGGAGAAACTATGAGAAAATAGTATTTACAAGAAAACCTTGGTCTGTACCGAGTTTGACCATGGAGTAATTCACGAAGCAAAGCTGGGTGAATTACCTAGAGGTCAAATGAGGTGGAGTGCGGACCAAGTCCTATTCATTGAGTGGGTTTTTGATTTTATCTCTCCCTGTATAATATTATCAATTGATAAGATAAACCACCCAATTAGCCATAGAGTATTGGGTACACTACCTTCACGGTCATGGAGTTCCTAGTGTTAAGCCTATGGGGGAAAATACCGGGGTGAGATAAACACACATACATGTTCATCATTAAGGAATATTACAATTAATTACATGTGTATAAATGAATACCAATTGAAAGGTTTGGGTTACATTCAGTACCATATATGGATTGTTTTCTGTGACCAACTTGCACCCGGTCAACTTGCCCTTTCTTCAACTGTCTGAGTCCAGGATCCAAATATATCAAGTACCAGAAGATCAATCAGGTATTTCGGTCTTGAGTGATTGGTCATGGTTAGTTGTGAACGCTTCTAAGACACTGAGATGCTGGCATCCTGCTACTTTCCTAGTAGCCAGTGTACCCGGCCCTGTCCCAAACAGGGCCGGGTTCCTCTACCATAGAGCACCAGAATTGTCATTTCATACTGCGCACACTCTGACATATATGAAAAAAAAATTGATAGATATAAACAGTGAAACCCTGCTTAAGGGGGCCACCCTCCGTTACGGGCCAAGTCTCCCCTTAAGCGGAGTGGCCCCTTAACCATTTGGCGCCGGGTGATGCCTTAAGGCATCGCCGCACATGGCCGGATGATGCCTTAAGGCATCGCCGTGTGTGGCCGGATGATGCCTTAAGGCATCATTTTCTAAGACTTACAAAATCATAGTTTAAGTGTCATAACTTTGTAAATAATTGATCAATAATGATGAATTTTTCAGAGAATGTTGGTATGACATTACCATTAAGATTTAGAAATACTCATAAAATAATATTAAAGGTAACGTGCTTTATCACGTGATCAAACAGTGAAATTATCACAATTTGCCTGAAAAGACCTGTCCCCTGGCGGTATATACTAACACCCTACCCGGCCTTACAGACATTACTTTGTCAGAGGTGCCCGGTGTGAAAGGGTTAAGCGGGTTTTTCAGTCTGCCAATGGTTATACAATAGAGAATACCTACATAAATGAAGGAAACAATGGTTATTAGGTTAAATGGTTTATCAATAACACATAAATAAGCAAATAAATATAAATTTTATAATATGAATGAATATAAATTAATATAAATGTACAAAAAAAGAAAGATAAGGCCACTCAAAAAAAAAAAATTGTTTCTCATCACCAAGCCCTGAGAAATATGACGAGGGCGCTTTTTTTTTTCTTTTTTTTTTCTTTTTTTTGCTATATCAAAGAGGGCAGACATACAGTAAAACCCCGCATAAGCGGCCACCCTCCGATCCAGGCCAAAGTGGCTGCTTACGCAGGGTGTCTACTTACACGGGGTTTCCAGATATTTACTGGCTCTACATTTAATGCATCCCTGACATCAGGAGCTTTAATTTGATACTAAATACACATACCTTTCATAATTTTTATCAAGGTTCATCTATTTAAAAAAAAAAAAAAAAAAAAAAATCTTCTAAAATCGTTTTTTCTGATGCGCGCGGTGATGAGAAACAAGTTGTTTTTTTTGAGTGGCCTAATAGAGGTTGAAGGTGGACATGCCTTCCTTGTGAAATTCGCACCTTTTTAAACCCCCGGTCAATGCCCCCCCCCCCCCCCCCCCCCCCCCGTAACTTCTGAGAGGAATCAGCCGCCCAGAGCCGTGACTGCTCACTGAATACCGCACCTTCAAAGCCCCCGCTCTCCCTATGTCGCCCACAGCTAACCTGTAAGCGGAACTCTAACCCCCTACCTTCAACGGGTGCGAAAGTCACTCACTGTGGCCTGCCCAGAGCCACTAGGATGTGGTTATTACCGTGAAAAATCACACTCTGGACGCCCGGGTCCGCACGGGAATGCTCAGTCTATTGTTTTGGTTGCGACAACTGTCTGTCCCGTACAAACGGGCACCATAAACTTGGATTTTCAGTGTTTTTGGTATGATGTCCTTCCAAACTGTCCCCTTAAGCGGGGTTGTTCAGTCTTCTTCGCTGGTTCCCTAACTGCAAAGAGCCTCGCCAATTAACATAGGACAGCTGTTCACCCCTGAATGGAGATCAGGGGTGAATACCTTACCTACTTTCCTAGTATCACAGTAAGTTTTACGCAGATAGTGAAGGGATAGTGTTTTTGCAGTATGTTGGAAGCGTATAGTATATGTGACCACTTTTACCATTAGGTGTTCTTTTGGTCCTACCCTATTATTATATACCTGTGGTAGTATATCCTACACATACTGCCCGTTCCTACCCATGGCATATTTATACCCGTACGCCACACTGTGACGTACGGGGTATGTGATCACATGACCAGGTAAAATTTCGCCATTTTTAGGTATATAATAATACGAAAACAGGCTGACTGTCTTCGTACGTCAAAATACTTGGTAAAACTGTTGATCACATACATCCCTCTGCCTACGGCATCGGGATGTATGTGATCAACAGTTTTACCAAGTATTTTTGACGTACGAAGACAGTAAGCCAGTTTCCGTATATTATCCTACCCCTAATATAAAATCCCATAGGCCTAACATTGGGTTTCTGTATGCCACGCTGACTGGCATACAGAGTTTTATATGCCACTAGTGGCATACAGAATTGTCATCACGTAATATTCCAAAATCGAGGAGAGGGGTTAGGATAAAATCAAAACCTGATTCATTTTAATCTTGGCCACCGCATATGCCACTCCTTGAGTTTTGGCTCCGGACTTCACTCGGCTTTGCCTCATGAAGTCAAGTTATTAGTCAATTAGTTATTATTGTAAGTTAGTGTAAGTGACTGGTTTAGTGATTAGCAATTTTCTTGGTGCACAGGACTATTTTTCAATCAGTGATTTCAAAGAAGTGGATAGAGACCCTACAATTCCTTGGTGATTTAAATACCAAATGGACATGTATTTAACGGAGCTGCCGTATTCATGAATTGATGATGAAGGCAACAACACAGATTATAATCACGGTCAACATGCTGTGCCTAGTCCGAGAGGCTCTGACTGTGAAGCGGTGCAGACAGTCAGAGAGCAGTCCCATAGAGTTCTATGTTAACAAGTCGACCAAAAATGTACATCTCAGCTCAGCAGCCGTTTTCCTTATAAATATAGGTTGAATCTTTCTGATTTTGTGATAGATAGTTTCCTGAGGCAAAATGCAGTTAGATGACAGTAATTTCCTACCTTTGCATTCGTTCTAAGTAATAGAACAGCCAGTGTTTGTAAAATCCATGTCAATGCTTTCTGCAGGCGCCAAAAATTACAAAAAACTGGTTTCAAAACTGCAGGGAATCCTTTACAGGGGATTGCCAGGAACCAGCTTTTCAAATATGGCCGACATGAGTTGGAACTCTTGAAATGTGGTTAAATGAGTTGTACAAAAAGGCTCCCGAAAGTAACACAAGGTAACAAAACAGGAGTTTTATCATCAAAAAGGAATTATTATACATTTCTGAAGGTAAGGGAGCATAAACATGCACTGACATTGACAGTATTACAGAGAACCAAGGACCTGAAATTTTGTACTATGGGAATAAGCGGTTGTGCTCTCTGACTGTCCGCTAGGCAGTCAAAGTCTCTCGGACTAGCTGTGCCTTGAGCTTGGTCTTATCAAAGCTATGTACATGTATCGAGATCTAGATTTAGAATTGACTATAGTATAGGCTCTTACACTTCACAAACTGTCAGACATGCAAAAGTTGCTTTACAATCATTCCGACTAGATTTTAGAAGATCTAGATCTAGACCTCTACAGGCTCTAGATTCTACTTCTACATCTAGATATCTAGATCTAGTACCGTACATCTACAATTAAGAACGCAAGCCTTGCTTGGGACGAGTTACGAACCACTCAACTTAAACTGCTGTCATGATTGGATTTTCCTGATCTCTAAGTTAGACGAAACTACATCAGACTATCCTATGGGCAAGCATACAAACACTCACTGCGCTCCCCTTGTTTACTTTATGCTCCTCTGTGGTCCATGCATCGGCGTCCTTCGTTACCACGTCTGCGAGCACCTGTTACCTGAAAACGTCACAACTTTCTGTGTAGTCGCCAAGCCGCCGAGCACACTGAACCGCTAGAGCAACCTACAGAAACTCGTTTTGCGGCACAATAAACCGGAGCGGCGCAGTGTGGCCGCCTAGTTGGCTGGTAGCGCTACACTCTTCACACAGATATTCTGAGCCATTGCACCCCAAGTAGCAGAAAAGATATGGGAGGAGAGTAAACGCTGATTTATCAGTTTTCCGCTAGGAGTCTCGGCGGGTACGTAAACTAGTTCTTCGGTCTCCTGCTAAGGAGCGCCACGGAGTAGAGAGATAGATAAATAATATCTTTAGGCTCTACTCAGGGCTCTAGAGGTCTAGGCCTTATGTCATAAATATTTATAATCTGTTGTGCCCCTTAAGGCCTTATTGTGGAGAAAAGTCGAAAGCCTGTAGTGATGTCAACTTCCATCAGGTCACGCGTTCATAGACAGGAAGAGTTTATCCCTAGGGATCCTTGGCCTTGGGCATACTACAGCCTATGAAAGTATGGGTGTAAGGAGTGCAGGCCAAATATTACCAGACGGTAACATAGGTCAAAGTAGGCTGCACTGGGCGCCTCCAAACGGTCTGTGGAAGAGACTAGATATGCGAGGACGATTGCAGGACGTTAGGGCCCACCACCCGAAAGTTGCAGACGTTAGGGCACAGCTGAGACCGGTGGTGAGAAAGCTACAATCGCATCTTGGCCGCACATGGGGAACTCGTTCTCCTAGGGCCGGGTTTGGGTGTATGGAGTCGGCACCCGGCCCTGTTTGGGGACAGGTGCGCGGTGCATGCCGGGAAGGTCCACGCTCCCCCCCTGGGGACAGGGCCGGGTATACTGGCTAGGCCGGGTGCCGACTCCATACACCCAAACCCTGCCTTGTCATTCACGACTGGCCGCAGTCTGACATATATGAGAAAAAAAATTGAATCGATAAATATATACCCATTTGTCTTCGCCAACGTTCAAAATAGCTGTCGCTTACTTTATAACTATGTTTTAGGGGTAGTTTTCCGTTAGATCTTCGCTGATTCTTATATTCTGCCATTTTGTTCAGTCTTCCTCGCTGGTTCCCTAACTGCAAAGGGCCTCGTCTATTTACATAGAGCAGCTGTTCACCCCTGAATGGAGATCAGGGGTGAATACTTTACCTACACCCGGCCCTGTTTGGGGACAGGGCCGGGTATACTGGCTACGTTCTCCATACCCCTACGAGTAGTGCAGTCCGTTCTCCGTGGTCCTGTGTGTCATCCATTCTTTTAATGTGTATAGGGGTGAGATAAATACAAAAAGCAACTCGTTTTGGTCAAAGAAGTCATTCTGCAACTCGTTTGAATGCTACATGATATTCACTTGGCTGTCGCGCGCCTCGTTCATATCACGCCGCATCAAACTCATGGAGAACGACAACTTTGACCGAAACTTGTTGGTTTCTTCTTTAGTGCTCCACTGCAGCCGATTTTTGCAGCCATTTTGCTTGAAATGAGGCTATTTCCGATCACTGCTGGTAATCGGTGAATTATATTTATGTAATATTATGTCTGTTAAACAAACATACTTCCTTTACAGAACTGATACCGGTAACTGGTGTGTTATAGTTTGAAGTAGAGGACCAATAACAAAGATAGCTGATCTGAGAAGAAGAGTACAGTACACAGTTATAAAGCAACAGCCACCTTGTTTGAACGTTGGGGAAGACAAGTATAACCTTATGCTTTTATTTTTTGTTTGTCAGATGCTTTATGAAACAGATATGTTACTACAATGATTAGTAAAAGTTAGGCCATGAAAACCAGCCTTATGTATAGGCTGAGACGCAAACCTCTTTAGGGAGCATTCAGTAATTATGGCTGGGGGAGGGGGCACAGTTTTTAGGGGGAAGGCCAACATTTGTTTGGGTATTCCAAGGGGGGGGGAGCAAGTTTTTATTGGGTATTCCAAGGGGGGGGGGAGCAACTTTTTATTGGGTATTCCAAGGGGGGGAGTCACATTTTTTGGGGGTATTTCCATGGGGGGGGGGCCAAATTTTTTCAGCATTTCTGCCAGGGAGTAGACGTTTTTAGCTAAATAATGAGCCAGACTCTCATATTTGTGTTCAATTACAAGAATTGATATTTGTGATGAAACACATTCATATCATAAGAAATCAGCTTAGTTGTACTACTATGGAAATGATTAACACACTAGGTAAGTATAGTTGTATCACTCCCTGGTGTTCAGTGTCTAGGGTTACAGTCCCGTTTCTCTACTGGGAGATGGGTGTGCACCCTCCCTCAGTCTAAAAGACTGATTTGGAGGGGGACAACAATCGACGAACGCTGGTATATTTGTCCCAGAATCAATGCAGTCTCACAAGATCATTAGTTTTTTCTTCAACATCTATGAATTAGGAGCATTTACTACAACATCAAGTACAACAAAACACACCTGTTGCTGCTTATTTCAATAAGATTACCATATTTATGGAAGAGCACTATGAGTAAAGAGAACTCTTCATTAAAATTTCTGCATTGAGTACTTGAAGGGGTTCCGCGTTAAAAAAGGGGTTTTGTTTTCCTTCTGTAGTGCCACACCATGGGAACAAATTGCCAGAATGTCTATATTTGCATGTAATTGATACTGCTATGAGAAACAGTGAAGGTCCTGCAAGATCCTGGGCCCTGTTTTTCAGTCACGATATCGTGGATCCACAATGGCCTAAGATCGTAGCTTGAGGCCAAGACATTATTTGGTGATACAAAATGGCCGCCATGCTATAGACGGTGTCGTAGCTTGCTGCCTATGATCGGAGCTCAAAGTGTCGGAGCTTACGACAAGTATAGAATTGTCTTAGGTTCTATCAAACTTTGTGTCAGAACGGAACGAGCAACGGGGCTTCCCCTAGGAATTAAGCGATGAAAGTTTAACACGAGTAAGGGATACATATAAACTATAATCGTTTAAAATATGAAGAAGATCGGACATAGTGTTCCGAAGATATGGGCGTTTGAATTTCGTCATAGCAATCGTCTGCTCTGGTGGTCAGTCACCCTCCCACCTTCCGTTACGCAGTCAATGTCAAGGTCGCTGCATAAATTATCGGAGATGGGGAAAAATACACTGGCCACCAGAGCAGACGATTGCTATGATGAAATTCAAACGCTGATAACTTCAGAACGAAGAGGACGATCTTCTTCATATATGGTACGATTATAGGTTATATGTATACCTTACTCGTGTTAGAATTTCATCGCTTAATTCCAACGGGAAGTGAAGTTGCTCATTCGGTACACCATGTCCAGAATGGTCTTAGACATACGACACTTATGTCACCTGTTTCCGCTCCATTGGCCACCGATTGTCGTGACTATAGCACACCTTTTAGCTCTCTAGATGTCGTGGCCACCACATATTTGTCGTAGGTTCTAAGATCGTGGCTCTATAGCACACTGACACCTAGAAGATGTCGCCAATGACGATTGTCGTGACTAAAAAACAAGGTCCTGGAAGGGAGCCTGATGGCTAGCAACTGATGGCACAAATCAAGTAAGCAGTTGCTGCTGGATATTTGAAAGTTAACAACCAAGTCTCAATAACTGACTTCAGTGAGAATTAGGTAGTCAAGCTTTATGATTTATTACATAGGTACAGGAGAGATGGGGGCTTCCAGCATGTCTGGTAGCTGCCAACTACGGCCTCAATTTGGCAGGGGTTGCATCCCTGATTTTGGGTTAGAACATTAGCTGAATCTTATAGACTAGGAACATCAACTCAAACTGTCATCATAGCATGGTATAGTAGTGCAGCCTACTTCAACCAGTTGGCATTGTGCTTGATGCAATCACAATTCACGCATTTGCCTGTGCCTGTATGTAGAACCTTATATAAACACTAAGTATAGGGTAGGAGAGTGAAATATGACATCACACACCAGCCTTTCTTTGAACTTGGAAGTGGGGAATGCCAAAAGTTGCAGTAGGAAAGGCTTTTTGCTGGACTTTGTAACTTGTTGACAAACCTCACATGAGACAATACCAGTGTGTGCCCAAATAAGATATGCAATGGCTCCAACAGCTGAAATAAGGTAAATATCTTAATGTTTTTGAGGTATATAGTAATGAGAAAAGTGTGAACCTCTGTCTTCTGATTCCTCACCTGTGTTCCCTGATATTTAAAACCTGGTCTAAAGACCTCATTTTAAACATCTGTGGCACACAGATATTGGAAGATTACTCCACAGGAGTAGTTTTGTCATAATCTGTCTACATTAGCTGAAACTCTGCAGGGCAATGAGACAAAGGTCTTATATGGTAGCAGAATCATGTAGAAATGCTATTTAAAGGATATGATTATGACTGGGAAAAGCTACAATGTGACAGCAAGCTTGACAAACTGTTGGTAGTAGCACTGTCTATATATACTTGGAACAACATAAATTACTCAAATTAAATAACTCCGACAAGGAATATCCTCAGAAGATGATTATTCATCATCAGATGAAGAGAGTGTATTTATACCTCAAATAACACATCAAATGACAAGATCTGGGCTGTGTTTCAAAAGAGCAAATTTCAGTTATTATTACACATATCAGTATGTACCATCGGAACTGTGACCACTATCATATACTTTTTTTCTTTTCTCATTTTTAAGCAATTTTTATGAAGGGAATATTGTGTGTACAATCACCAACTTCGGCAATACAGCCATTCTTCCACTCTGGCCCTAGCCCCCTACTCCTCATCCTAATGGCGGGTGTAAAGCAAAATGAGCAGTGGGTACCATTTCTGTGTAAGTCTTTGGTATAACCCGACAGGTTTGAACCCATGACCTCCCATGCTTGAGGCAAACACCTCAACCACTTAGCCACTGAGCTTGGTCAAAATTTTGACAAATGACTGAATGTAACTGGGTTTGTTCTAAGGTAAGGAAGGAAAGCCTTATAGAAAAAAAGGCCACATAAGTTTAGCCTCCCCTGTGCTTTTACTCTAATCCAATGGAGGGGGGGGGGGGGAGAGGGTGACTTTTTTTTGGCATTCCAAGGGGGGGGGGCAAAAGTTTTTGGGGTATGCCAATGGGGGGGGGGCAACTTTTTTTTGACTGGTCGGTGTTCCGAAAACTGTGCTCCCCCCCGGCCATGATTAATGAACGCTCCCTTACTGAGAATTGTAATGTACCTACCCAGGGAAATTATGTAAACTTATGACTCAATAAAGAAATTTCCCTCCCCAAAAAAGTATAGATTGCTAAAACAGGGTTGGGGTGTATGAAGTCAGCACCCGGCCCTGTTTGGAGACAGAGTCGGGTGTACTGGCTACGGCGCCGGGAGCAAGAAATAGCATAAATGGACGTTAGGGCCCACCTATTAGTGTTATAGTTGTCAAAGAAAAGACAAACAGTTGTTAATATCTTATGACACTTATGCTGCCTTTCTTATATATTGTTATGTCATTCACTCAGTCATTGATGGTGGTGCTTCAAATCTTGTATTAATTCCTGAGACCATGCTTATGATTGTAATTATCACTACTATTACCATTTGTCCATGTAATACCTGGGATTCATTGGAACACTTGTTTTTCACCTCATCCATTTCATTATTACGATTTTTAAAACCCCCTCTGTGAATAGCCGGTTTTTAAGTAATGATTTGACATGTATACATATTTCAATGATATATGTCGATGTTAGGATAGGTGGGCCCTAACGTCCCGATGAGTGGGCCCTAACGTCCCGATTTCGGGTGGTGGGACCTAACGTCTACATACCGCGAGGACATGCACATATGCCTAGATTGACCGCCACCTCCGTCTCCACCCTGTTCGGAGTTCCGTAGTGTAACAAGGCAAGGCAGATTTTCCCAATATCGCAAAGGAAAAGTCGCCAAGTTTGTATTGATCTTAAGATACGTTGACCATATGTATTTTTGTCATCTGATGATCTGACTTCGCGGCAAGGTAACTTCTAAAATTTCCTGTGTATATCAATCTGCATGGCAGTGAAAACATAGGTTTTTATAAGTTACTTTAAAAAAAACAACAAGAGGCTTAAAAGTTGCGATATAGATTTGTATAGGTTTCACTAAGAGGCCTGCGCCTGGTGAACTTGAAATCTGGCCTATCTAGTGGAGTACACCCTTAAGTCACACACCTTCAACACTATCATTACCACTGTTCTAGAACTAGATGGATGTACAAACCAATAGGTCGGAATAGCTTACTCCACTAAAACATACAGCTGATTGGGGTTTCTGGCCAGATCCCTCACTATAAAATATCATTGCTCCCATACACACGGACTTGCTCAAACACGTGGAGTGAAACTCAGCCATATAGTTGAAGATATGCATCATATCTATTAGTACTTAACCATCATTTCCAGCTGTTAGTCAAAGCTGTCACTCTGTGGCCATGTTACAAACTGAAAAAAAGATCACAAGTATTGGACAACGCATCACACAAAATCGGGTTATCATACATCGCATCTTTTCTTTTATTTGCAACACAGAATACAGTTTCAACTAATACAATTTTAAAACATGAAGAAAAACCCACCTGTGGGAAGCCTTCTTTCAATTTACTTTTCAGATCATAACAAGAAGCTTTTCAGATCAGAGCACACTGCTAACTTACCTAAAGACTTAATAATATATCATTCACCAATTTCAACAATTCATTCTGATACCAAATCAAGGCTATACCTATCTGACTAAACTGAATATCCCTTCTCGTTCCCTAAACGCCCCTGAATCACATGTCTATCACTATCAGTCAACTGTCTCTACAGTTTACTTTCACTGGTGTAAGTCTACTCTCCCATTCACACACAAGTACAGGTCATGTTCGATGCTCCATGTATCTATCCTGTCTGAGTTTGGCACAACTCCTGTTCAAAGTCATACTATTGCAATAATGGATGTTATTTGGACTACCAGTAATGCCTTTTGCTTATGATCAATTTATCATCATGTAGATGAAAAAATACTTCCGTATTACTAGAAGAAGGCCTGGTGGCACTGTACATTTTAAAATTGAATCGGGGATGCCTTACTTTTACAACTCCTGTTCATCTACAGAGAATGGTAGGAATTGTCCAATGATTTCCTACAAACTGTGAAATAAGTTTCCACATGAATTCTCCCATACACCATCATGCAAATAAATTGTTATTTTATACCAGACCTTTACAGATGTAATTATTCAAGATATAGTTTACAAAGTAGGTCACGACGTTCAATATATTTGACAATCAAATATTCCTGGGTAAGTATTCTATTCAAGCTGATTCTTACTTTCTAAATATATATCAATCAAAATTACAGCTTTTATCACGAATTTTAAATAGATTTTGGTTGGCTGCTTCAGAATCCATGGATGTAAATCAGAAGCCATAGAGGAGAGTTTACTCCTTACTGAATGTTTACTCTCCCAGGTGAATGTAAAATATGTGAAAACAAAAAAGAGCGTAATCCATTACAAGTTACCGTGCTATATACAGCTCCTAATTTGAACTGTAACATTTTCATGATAAACACAGTTGTGTATTCGCTGGTCCAAATAATATTTTCTAGATACCAAATACAAAGTTTGATTACTCAACGGTCCACAATAAGTACAAATAAATTATAACACCAACCTTGACATTCACTATCTACATAAAACATCTCCCCCAGAATAGCCCTAACATATGGTGGAAAATAACTAAAATGAAGACTCAGATGGTGGGGGGGGGGGGGGGGGGGGGTTACTTTTCAGACGCTGCCTCTTTCCAAGTTACGAAACGGTTCCACGAGCTCAACAGTTGTTTCTAAAATAGAATCTGGCAAGGTATGTTAAAACTTAAATACCCACCTTTGCATACGGTTGCTATATAAGAGTTGGTCACTACTTAGGTATCAGTATTCATCTGACCCTGCAGAGGACGTTAAAGGCTTTATTTCATGTTTCCATCATAAGAGATGTGTATTGTACTACGGACCTACATATAGGGTCTGTATTTGAACAAACCATTGGGAGGCTTTGGGAGACATATCATCGTTCAATATGAATATATTTCGTTTTGTGTATACTCCTACTAGTCCAAATATTACCAATATAATCATTCAACATATTGAAAAGATGAAATAACGTAAACAGGGTTGTTCTAGGACCTATTCACTTGACACAGGGGGTGACCAACAACATAATAAATGTAAAACTCAACAACTCTGTCAAATACATGGTCAACTAGTAACGGTAGCCGCTCCCCATGGGTCACACCATTCAGAACACATTCATGTATTTTGTGCACGCCCTAATATTAATTACCACACTCCTCTGTAGTTCCAGCTGCTTCCCTCTGTAATTTGTACAGGTGTCGACTACTGGCAGTGTAACTCCCACCTTTTATCGTGGCTCAAAAATACCAAGCACCCGGCTATGGGTCCTTCCAAAGTATGATATGGTAAGTCACCACTGTCTTTTAGGAGATAAATACAGAAATAATTGAATGAATTTCAGATAAATGAACGTTTTGTCCGCGAATCGTTTAGCTTATAATAACGGAAAAGCTGTAATGTTATTTACCATAATCTTATTTGACATACCTCCTTTAACCAAGGGCAGTACCACGGGTGACCTCAGAAGGGTCTACTTATCACTGCACAGAGACTGCTGTTCATCAATTGGCAAAAATAATTTATGTCTAAGAAGGCACCCACGTTCTTAGCACGCAAGGAGCGATCTGTTCACGAGAGTCCCTCATAATAAGTGGTATTCCACTCACACTCATACCTAAGAACAAAATGAAGTAGATATATTGAAAGATTATGTATCATCCTTCCTGGCTCCAACATATAGATACATGTATATACAACAGGTTTATTAGTTTATCCTAACATCACATAAAACTTTAACCAAAATAAGTACAAGTGGAATGTCGTTATATTCATCTTTAATGTTACATTTCAAATCCCTTCCATTTATTTTCTCAATAAAGAAACCAATTGATACAAATGGCACATAAGGTAAATTAGTAACCCACAGTGTTTTAACTTCTGTAACCCATACCTAGTCTTTTAGTATAATGTATGTACATATGGAAAACGATGTGTTTCAACAAAGCATCTGTGGTCTATGTTATATGCACATGCCCAGTTACAATACGCTAGGAGAGATAAAGCGTTTATTCCGATTGACGTTATGTGTATTCGTGCAGTTGTTCAATAGACGCGGGCACTTTTTATTTATTTTTTAAACTTTGGTTCAGTCTAACAGTATTGCACAAGCGCCAGAATGCAGACTAAATTTCTAACCAAAGAAGTAAGTAATTGTTCAGATCTATTGTGGCCTAGAAGATATTTCTATACATACTAGATGCAGATTGTCCGTAGGCATAACTCAATACGGGAATATCATTATGTGCCCATAAATAGGCCACAATGCACATCAGAAAGAACTCGCGATTGTGCTGGTAATCACTAACGTCACCTGGTGTTAATCACTCTCATTCACAGCGTTTACGACGCGGCTGAGTTTGACTGTCAACCCACGCGCTACATTTTCCACACACTTAGATAGTAAAGTCGGAATTCAGAGTATTCCCAACTAGAGACAGTTAAAATCGAAATAGCGAGACATATGGCGAAGAGAACTCCAAGTGGATTGTGTAGATTTGAGACTAGAGCGACAAACTTGTTTTGTTCAGGAAATAAGTATATCACCATGAGATAAATGGAAAACCTATTGGTATACGCTAAAAGACCGCTCACACTTGGTAGTATGATATTGACTTTAGTCGTTCGCTCAATATGTAATAGTGTCACATTATCTCAATAGACCACCAAACTGATACAACAAAACTTGCACTGACTTATGCAAACAATAACAGAAAACAACATACACCTTAGCCAAGGATACGCGAACAATAAATATAACATGATGATAAGAGATGGCTATGAGAATAATTCTTGAAAACTTGCAAAACAAAGAATTTCGCTTGGATGAATTTTTTTCTCATTTTCGTTTCATTCCGTTATTCCTTCTGCACATAGCAGTTCTTCCATCAACAGGAATTCTGCCCATGAAAATATGCTTGTTGTAGCTCCGGAGAAGGAAATATGAAGGTTGCCCGGAATGCATTGTGCTGTCCTGTGACGTCCTGTCCGGTAGCTTATGTCCGGCATACTGCTCCATAACTTAGACACGCTGGATTTCAAACAACTTGACGTCGGTATCATACCAGATCGGAGGATCCACATTCCTGTAAGATGAGAAGACTTTGAGTACAAAGGTAGCACGAGTGGTGTTTTAATTGTTGTTTTACCGTTAAGCGCGGCCTATACCCGCCACGTCCCAAACCCGCCACGTCCCAAGACAATTCTGACAACGTAGTTCACAATCAAATCAATAGGTGGGCAACATATTGAAAGCTGCCCAATAGGAACAGCTTTAAATCCATTTGCATATGGTGTAAAGCACGGGCATTTGCCTAAAGTGTAGAATGAACTGAGTTGACTGAGTGGCTTACCTTAGGTAGATGACGCCCCACATGTAGGTACGGAACCACATGGTAGTACCAGAGTTGGCTTGGTATTTGCGGATTAGAATCGGGTGAGGCACGGGCAGAAGGCCAACTAGCGTACCATGTTGCAGGAACTTGAGGATCTCAGACTCGTCTGTCAGACCCCTGTAAATTACGATATAAACGAGAAGAAGTCATTAGTATATAACAAGCCACAGTCTCTGTGAGCAAACTGGAACCTTCATAATAGAAGCTTTAGCAGAATATTCTGCAAGCCGCTTGCCAACGCCCATGAATATAAAGAAAACAAAAAGACATTCAGAAAATACCCCAAGCAGCGGTCTTTGAAGTGACAGGTATTGTACCACTAGATATATGCAGACTTTTTGACAACAGGGTGTGCTGACTGGTATTCACTAAAATATCGAACACTGTAAATCTTTTACTCACTTGTCAATGCAGATCTTTTCTACCTGTGGGACCAGGACCTGGAGAAGGCGCATAATGGTCTGGAGTGGGAGCTTCTGTTTCCATGATTGTACCTGAGATAAAACAAGTATCATATACATGTAGTTCTCATTCTTTTTTTTCATATGTGAGACTTTTATTAGAGATATATTGATATATTTTCATAAGACCGTCAAACTGTAATCTTAAGCCTGTAAACATTCATGAGTGGACTATTTGTTATTATAGTCATTGACATTGTACTCAATACACTGTTCATATTATAATGCACTCATTATGAGTACATGCATTTCCAATCTTTATTATGGAGTTATCATAAAACTAAGGAACAGATTCAACAGCAACTCAAATTATTTCTAGGACACTTGAAAATTCCAGTTTCTCCCAACGATACGGAAAGAAAAATGTACACCACTCCACTCCGCTGTGAACCGTATATTTCACCTATGTTTACTGATCTTCCTGTTTAAAAAAAAACAAACTTACCCATTCTGGTGTGGGTACCCATCCGGCAGTAGAGCTGGTTACTGAGCCGAATGAGCGCAGAGGGGGTCGGAATGTGTTGTCGCTGTCTGGCGTGGGCTTGGACGTTGCCGGACTGGCTGGTGGCGAGGCCTGAGTCTTGGCCTTCGGGGGCCGGTCATCAGACTGACCGTCCGGGGCGCTCTCCTCTCGGGGATCTGTCACGGGCTGTACGGACTGCATCCCTGACGGCGAGGCCAGCGGCGCCATTATTTGTTCTCCTGCGTTGTGTGCGGCTGTCTTCTCTGTCATGTGGTCAATGCCTTAAACAGTAAAAGACGTTTGAGCCATGTTGCAATCATTGTCAGACAAGGATGGACAATTCCCTTGGATAAATTTGGGGATGTGCACTCCTGTAAAGATTTATAGATCGCGGAGCTTCAGTTAGGGACACAGAAGATCTAAGAGAATTAAATAAATAAATAACTTTATTTCCATAACCGTATAACATTTATTCATCTGATAATTGGTATAAAAAGGTGATAGTCAATGGTTAGTATCATAAAGCAAGTTCAATTTCAAAATTTTAGTTAAATGTAGTAGCAAATGAAAAATAACCAAATTAAGTGTGATGACATTTATGTAGTATTTCTTTTTCATTCAAATGTGCATTGATCATAAAATAAAACCAACACACTTCGTAAGTTGTTATTTTTGCATTTCTTATCCTATATAACTGCTGCATTTATCATATTCAGAACAACAACAGTATTAAAAGACTTTCTAGAATTAAAAACATTTCTGCATACAAATGATATTTCCGTACATTTGTACAGTATATCTATGGTCTTTCTGACGTCAAATTTACATATATTGCTGAAGATAATTATTTCAAGATAGAAAGCAATGCCAAAAACGAAGCGATACATTTCGTAATGTAATCCAATGTAAATACAAAGCACAAAGAAATCCTTAGGTGTTGAGAAGATGCGGAGTTGCAAAGGCCGGGAAAAACCGTTGCATTTCGTTCTGCAGGCTTCTTGGGGAGCCTTAATTGACCTTATGTACTAGACATACATGCTAGAGCGAGAGGACACTTTTTGTTAATTTTGATGGTAATTTAATTTTCAAATCTTTGGAAGCATATATTTCTTTAATTCTTTTCAAAATATAAGTACTTCAATTTATAGACGCATTTATAGACTAATCTCCAATAATCAATATAAGACTCATTTTTTCGAAAAAGGCCCAGAGCTTTAAGCATCAAAGAAAATTTACGATAATGCATGTCTTACAAATATTGCCATATCAATCAGATTTACTGAAGCAAATATAGACAAGATGCGAACGAATGTACAAGAATGATGTATGAGGCGTAGAGGAGATTTAATAGATAAGTAGAAAATTGAAACATCCATCTAATAATCCCGTATCAAAGGAAAACGACAAAGTAAGATATGGTTTAAAGACCGCTATGATAAACATATGATAAGTATTTTCATGTGACCTACAAGTAAAACATTTTAATCATTTTGGGCTTGATGGGCATTCTATAGATTCGATAAGAATTAACGTAATCATCAATATCATAGTCACGTTCGTTAAGGAGGAATTTAATTAACTTATTCTGTAGATCGTAACCAGTATTTAAGTTTGCAATCCACTATGACCTTACGGCGGTTTGTAATGTAAAAAAAATGAAGTTATCATAACACCACGGTGGATGACACTCTAAGCGGGGCCACCCTTCGTCACAATAAAACCTCGTCTGATGGTTATTTTCTTTCTAGGTAATTACTTGCAATGGTAAATTCTGTATATGAGAATATGGCCAAATCATGCAAATTTGATCAAACGTTGAGCACAAGAAGAAAAGAAGAACGACACCAGGTTGTGTACGGAGAACATGAATACGTGGGGTAGAAAGGGGCGGGGATGGTGACTCACAGAACGGGAGCTCTTGTTGGTACAAGTCGAACTCTTGCAAGTGGAAAGTACGAGATTCACACCAATATTGAGTTGACAGTTAAACACTCTGTTCCTCAAGCAGGGATTTTAACATCGATCTATATATATAATCCCTTGACAACTCTTTTTACAACGATAGAGCATGTACTTTAAAATTTTCTTCATAATTTACCTGAATTAAATAAACTGCCTTGGGAATATTTCCTAAACATCCCTTATCGTTCCAGGAAACAATCGTTCCAGTAAACAATATAGACTCTTTATTCCAAAGAAACTCAACATTTTGTTGCTCTTACCTATTTGCCTAAATAACAAGACACCAGACTAAGGAGGTCGGTAATTAACCTGGTTGCACCTCAGCTGATATTAATACACATGACACAATTATTTCGATTCTCCATTATGGTTATATTGGTATATCCTTTTCCCCTAAGAGAGATGCACATAAACAGACCAGGTAACAGCAAGTTGAATGCATTACACTACTGGGTTTGTCAATGGTGGTTAATCCACAAGTGTCGCCACAATCTTTATTTAAATAAGCTGTAACTATATTCACTAGTTATTCATGACATATTCATAAACACATGACATTACGAATTACTCAAATGCGCGGTGAAAATGAGATTTTATGTTAAAACCCATCTCATGAATGATTCTTTTTTCTGGTGGTCAATGTCCAAGTAGCAACTACATGTTCGAATATATGAGATGAGTAACGGTAAACAAGCAGGGTCGGTTTAGTAATATCCCAAACCGCCAAACTGGCGTATAGGTAGAAAGAATTATTTTGAGGTACCCCACTGATTTGCTTTGGCCTCCAATGAATGTACAACGCGCAACGTTGACTATAACAACAAGCCCCAACTAAAATAGTTATATGTTTCAGTGCTTGCTTATCATCCTCATCTCCTAAATCCAACTGTAATATGACCCTAGCTATCGTTATGGTAAGAAAAAAATATATAACCAAACTCATTCAATAAAGTTGGCTGTTGAAATCATGGCAAATGCATATTTCATCTGACCAGTGTTGGCTGGTACGCAAACCAAACTTCGAGCGTTGTGCACGGTCTATGACGTGCACCAAAATTAATGACAATAAGAATAAGTGATGAATAAATTCGGTCAAAACATTATTACCTCACCCCGGTATTTTCCTCCATAGGCTTAACGTTAGGAACTCGTACTCCACGGCCGTGAAAGTATTGTACCCAATCCTCAATGGCTAATTTGGCGAGTTATTTCAGCAATAAATGATGTTATACGGGGTGAGATAAAATCAGAAACCCACGAGATGAGAATAACTTGGTATGCACTCCACCTCGTTTGACCACTACGTAATTCACTCAGCTTCGCTTCGTGGATTACTCCGCAGTCAAACTCGGTGTAGTACGTACCAAGTTATTCTCATCTCGTGGGTTTCCTTCTAAGTATCTATGGGGCTGTCCATATACGACCTCATGCTATTTTTGACCATTTCCCCCCCGCCCCTCCCCCCCTTGTCATATTGTGTCATACAACCCTTGTCCAGCTTGGTTACGACCCCCCCCCCCCCCCCCCCCCACACACACACCTTCCAGCTGCATGGCGTAATTTATGGACGGCCCCTATAATCTTTTATTTTCAACCCACGTCAAATTCAGTTGCAAAACCCACGACAATTTCAAAATGGTCCCACTCACTTTGCACAGTGCTGGTAGTTATTGTTGAGGTGAGGTATGAGATAAAGTACACTATAGCGGGATGACCAAGCCAGCAGAAGCCATACCTCTTTTTTTTTTTCAGACGTTGAGGTATTAAAAAAGATAAAGCCATTCAGTTAGTATTAAAACATCCACCAGGGTGTACTATGAAGCCTCATAAATTACGGAGCAGCGATGTGTGGCAGGTGTGCAGTTGTTCATGATTCAGAGAGCAGAATAAGGTTAATCTTTGCCCTGAGTGATTCACCGGTCTATGGAACGTGTCATGATTGATGGAAAATACGGCACGAAAACTGCGGCAGAGTTACGTATCTGCCTAACAGTATCACTAATTCTATTCGTTACCTGAGGAAACCGATACCCCAAATTATTGATATTATAAGTTTACAGATATCGATCTTTACAATGACAACGATGACGACTGTTCCGGTTCAAGTATTATATTCTACCACTTGTATGATAAATATAATGCAGTAACATACTTTTGGTAAACTTTATCAAAGCCTTTAATTTTGTTTGTTCGGAGACAAAATCTCTAGATATAGTAGGCAGTGTTGCCTCCAATATATTGATATAAACCAAACCGAAATATGACAAACTTAATAGTTTGTGATATGCGTATATGGTTACTATATCTATATCATTTGATAATTCGACCGAACTACTTTTCGATATTTCATATCCATAATTATTCAACCACGGTCTCCTCGTAGGGGGTTGTCCAGTGGGGCGGCTTCGGTGACGTTAGTTAAAAGTCAAGTAGGGAGGTGCGAAGCTGTTCACCCAGCAAACTGCAGCATGGTGGCTGACTGCAGCAACATGATTCACAGTCAAGGTGAAAATAATCTCCAGTCATTCATCCAAAACTACTCAAATTTTATGTCTAAAAGATAAATTTATTCCAGAATATTCTGTTGAAATTGTTGCATTGATCGATTGCTAAAAAAATAATTTCATCCATAACTTTGTTCCCTGAGATTTTGATCAAATTGTGTAGTACTTCTGTGCAGTTCAGAAACATATATATATATATATATAATCAGAATCAAGTATAAATGATACGGAAAGAGTTAGCCTGCTACTTGAAATGTAATATGAATTTCAGAGAGGGTCACTTTCTGTGATTTCATATTGTATTAACTGCTGGATTCTTTGGAGAGTGGATTCTTTGGAGAGTGACGACTGGGAAGTTATTTCACCAAAGCATGTTTAACGAAGTGAGAATCACAAACAGTGGGTGCCCTAGCCAAGATTGTCAGGCTGGTCTTAGTCTACAAGAAAGTTCCCTGTCCAAGAGGTATGTAAACAACAAAACTACAGAGACCAAAATATCATTAGGATTTTTTTCGTTTTTTTTTCGTGTTTTCTTTCCGAAAGAAAGGTGAAAAAAGTGAAGAGAGATGCGGAGTTCCAGATGGTCGAATTTCTGCCGAAAATATGGACTTGTTTTAGAAGAAATGTCTAATGATTTAGTAAATCATAAACTATGGCATTCTGTTAGTTTTTGTCATGACCACCAGATCCATATATCTGTGCAGTGTTCAAGTCTGGGAAATGTTTTTAATTTTAAAAAGTCAAATGAAATACACAAATTTAGATATCAAAGTGAAACTGCAGCCAGATTTCCTCAGGGACAAAGGGGTAAGGATTGATTACCTTTCTCTTTCGGATGAACGCAACTAGGTGGTGCAAGTCTACCATGCACCATGGACTGATAACCTGTGATGGTCGGCCAAGGTCAAAGTAAGCACGAGACATTGAAATAAACGCAGGGGTTAACAACGCATGTGTAGCCTTCAACAATAATGTAATCTGGGGATTTAATTAAATGCGAGCGGAAATAAAAAAAAATAAAAGAATGTTAATGGCGAAATTCATATCATGCGATGTCGATGCTACTAAAATAAATGCTCCCATTATTGGTCAATCTGACAAGGAACAAATCTCAAATAGTTTTAGCAACAAGCCGAAACCACTGAACCAATTGACTAAATGTCACAATTATTTAGTATACACATCCATGTGGACAAGCACCTTGTATCAGTAATAATATCTGTGAGTCACGGTCTTCAATGCACCGACCCTTCCTACACCTTTAAAAGCGGATATATAACCAAACTAAATTTTTCAGTTATCCCGACTCGACCGGCATTTTTGAAATTAGTCTTTTTCGATCTGAAAGCTTTACCATTAGGAAATAATACCTTGCAGACAGGCATGTGAGTGACTTCGGGTGGTACGTGGTGAGTTGGTTAGAAGTGAAGAGAGCTATATGATACAACCAGACCGGCAGGCCATGCAGGGTGGAGAATCAGTGGAAGAGTCTGGAGAAATTTAGACACTGAAATGCAGCATCACGCAAGAGGAGGAGGAGGAGATTAAGACGCCCACCGGTCCCTTAACGTTACTGGAGTGTGGAGTGTGGAGTGCTACCTCTCTCGAAGTAGTCGCTAGTAAAAAAAACCGCAGCGACCGCACATTACATACCTAGAAGCAAGGCGGCCACCTGGTGTTTCAAAGCGGAACCTTCGGGAGTTGGGGCTGCTGCCAGCTCCAGTAAGGAGGGTACGGGCTCTGGGGCGGGCTCACTGTGGTGAGATTTTACAGAACTCCCATCGTCGCTACCCGAGTCTTCATCAAAGTCTGAGTTGGCGCGCGCCCTACATGTAGGCAGTGACTTTGACCTAGCCCACGTTTTCCTCCGTGTGGCTGCTGGTACTGCCATGTGGTCCAGCTCCATAAGGCTACATTTAGGCTGGAGTTGGACCGCCACTTGTGGAGTGAATGCACGCTCCAGGGCCGACTCCCACGGGTCTGAGATGCTATTAGAGCACAACGCTCGCTCTGTGATCTGATCATGAACAAATGCACTCTCCTTGCTGTTTTCTGGGTCCGGGTGCACTTTGTTATAACTCAAGTACGGACTGGGCATGGCTACAATGAGGAAAAGGCGGAAAAGGAAAAAAAGACACAAAAAGACACAGATCACATCATTTCTACTGACATTCACATCTAAAAATGCACAACATAATGAACATGCTGGAAGTAGGTTCAACATATGCTACGAGGAGCTGAGAAATAATATGTACAACACTTACTTGTTACAATATAGACATTGCGGTAAATAACTACATTTTTCATATTACACTGTGGGAGTGAATGTGTGGGAGAAAGATGACAGGAAATCAATAGGGTGCAGTGAGCCAAATAATCGAGCCCTAGATCCTGCATTTTGTTATCTACCACTTCATCAGTATGCCACATCACCCATTTAACCTGTTTCTTTAAAATGAAACTTCAACAAAGTCTAAAACACTGTGAATCCTTGACCCCTAGAAATCCACGCAATGTGGTATTAATCTGCACAATTTACTTTCACTTAAAAGCACACAGGTGGATTTTAACCACTGTCTACTCCACATGAATTCCAGCTGCACCTCTATCAGCTGACGCTTAGTTTCAAAATGATCCCTAGACACTACACCAGGCTACGAAAAACATCTAGATCCTACGATCACTGGCCTGTACCTCCTCTGTACAAATATATAGGCATAGTAAAATCTTTATTGGCTCTTACCAAATACCATTCTCATGACCGGATTGAGAAATCTAACTCAAATTTTGTTATCCTGATATATGTCGCACTCCTTCCAAAGGATTCCATCTTATTTCTGTTTAAGAGATACTAATGTTTTTAAGGGCAGGTGTAAGCATAACCAATTCTTATGTTACAGTTTGCATGGGACAGAATCGGATCACACCGAGAGGCACAACAGACTCACTCACTGTTTCCCAAGACTGGATCTAAATCATTCTACCCCTAGGATTGAACAACTCTATATAGTCCAGGGATGTCAGTTGGGGTCAGAAAAAAACAAGGAAATATTTCCCATGACAGTTCAGGGTTTAAACTTGACATATATACACCAAAAGCACCGGGAATGTATTAGCTACAAGTAATGTTATTATTACTAAACATATGCTTCTATGAAGAGTCTGTGGGTAGGCTAGAGTTGGGAAATAAGACTTGTTACTGGTATGAGTAATATAGCAGTTGTATCTCTCTACTCTGTATTGTTATATGTTCATTTTACACAAGGAAAGGGATTTCATGTTTCTAAAATGAAAACACGGATTTCCGCGGAAACAAGGAAAACTAACATCTCTGAATATACTCATTATATTCTAAAGTATTTGTGAAATGATATTCTAAAGTAGTAGTGAAACTGATTTTAAATTACATCTTTTGATGTTATAAACAAACCTCGGGTATATCGTTTAGATCAGACGCCCGTTGGTTATCGACAAATAAGGTCTGATGTCAGGAAACCTGTTAGTCACTGCAGCTGTGTATTTTTTCAGTTTTTAGAATTGATGTGGAAAGTTGTGCATCTAGTAAGTCAATGATAACTGTTCCATGAGGTAGAACAATAAAATCCACCATCCGGTTCTACTATATAAGATAAAACAAAATAACAATCCTTTCTTTCCGTGCGCCAGCATTTTAACATGACTTTTGAATCATGCCGTGTCTGTATGATCAGTAATGAAATTCGCACGAATTCTTCCACAGCTGAAATGCCCATGATTTTTCAGGGGACACTAGACTTTCATAATATTACCGAATTAAAACTTTTTACGGCACACTGGCATTGATATTGTAGAGCTATATAATAATACATTGATATAAATGTTGTTCCATGGCAACACAGCTATAAGATATAAAGTGGCACTTTCCGGGGAACTCGAGCAGAGGATAACATATTATCTAAAGCTACTTCTACCGTAAGGTGATGCTTGATTGGAAACACGTGTGACAGGACGGAACATGATCATTCTTGGATGCAGCTTTTTACTTTTCACTAACAATAATCTATTTACTATTTGGCACTAATTGTCACTTAAGTAATTCAGTATTTTGCCTTGTAAAATATACAATATTTCTTAATCACTTCTTTCTTTCAATAACACTCAAGTCTGAACCATATAACACTAAGACCTGATGTACTTCATCATAAATGTAAAGAAGTATAATTAACCTTTTTCTTTCCCGAAGCAAATTTCTCATGGGAAAGTTTCTGGGAGATTGGCGTGAAGAAAGCCAAAACATAAACCTCAATACTAAGCAATTCTTAGACATGCAGACGAAAAAAAAAGGATTAACAAATGAAAGCAAAATATAGTCTAGCATGAACAGGGTTCACACAGGACTTCCACAAAAATGTTTAAAATGAAGTATACAGAAGTCAACATAAATCCTCATAACACACACTACATAGATGGGGTGTAACTGCACATGTTGTAGAAAGCGCCTAGTCAATAAAGGGCAGTTCACATGCAAAGAATCGTGCACCATTACATGCTACAGAACAGTGTAAGTTCTAAACCACCAAGTACCCCATCTACCACAGTACCAGCCGAATGCCACAGATCACAAGCCAAGTTACATGCCTATTTGTGAGTCAGTGCGCGGGAATGAATGACATTGTAAATTTCCGCTTCGTGTTTTGTTATGTTTCGAAGGTTAACAATTAGAGGCAGTCTTGTCTTTAGTATTCGTCTGTTGGTCAGGGAACACGTAGGTTTTGTCGATGGAAAGTGCATAGCCCCTCCATACCCTTAGACAGAGGTACGCACTAGCTAAACCTAGAGAAGACGGGAGGAGAAGCATTTCTAAATTCGCACAGGTCCCCGAGCTTACAACACTTTCTCCTATCACAGTTTCAGGTCACACTGGCATACCAGTGCGACATCATCTATTCAGAGGATATCGAGGATTCTGTGCCAGCGGGACACTTCATTGGAGGTCACTTGACTTCTCATAAGCAGCCGAATCACCTCACGACCGCGTGACGTCATGATGTGATGTACGAATATGACTGACATCACTACCTAATATCTATTAACGTCATTGGATGGACCACGCAACTCAAAGGACGTCACCAAATCACCTTGATGATGTCATAACTGGAAAATCTCTGCTTACGTCATAACCCTCTGGAAGGACACGCATAACATTTGTCAACAAAGGGGATGAAACAGAAATGATAGAAACAGACGTGGGGTATGTTGTTAAGCTGAACTCACCTGGTGTGGCGGCGAGTGTGGCCTTGAGCGTTCCCGGCTCGGCCTCCGACGCCGGGATGGAGCCCTCCATGGACGGCGCCGTGTCGTTCTCGGGCGTGGTCGGCGGGTTGACCTTGCGTCCTCGCTTGGTGAGGGCGCGCGCGATGGAGCTGTGGTCCACAGGCAGGTTGGCCAGCTGGTGAAACACGTTCCGCTTACGGATTATCGTGTAGACCAGGTTGGAGTTCCCTGTCATCCAGACACGAGAGTGTGATCAGAAATGATCTCAGGAACACGGTTAACAATGTGATAACTGTGATTTTAGCTTTTAAAGTTTTGTCAGATTTGTCGGTGATACTTGTATTTTTAATTGTAAATAAGTTGAAAGTGAACCGAATTCTCGCACATCTTTGAATATATATATATAGAATGCTTCTAGCGGAAATATGTTTATATTCCAATGTTATATAAAACAGAAATTTTTAATTCTAATCTTACATGTATTCCCTGTCAGATTTCCAAATAATTGGATTCTTTATTACCTACAAAGCAACCAGTAAGTCACCAAGGTCTTGATTATTTTGGTTTTCACTCGAACACTAACCATCAAACTGGTACTGTATTATATTGTTGAACACCTCAAGCAGGAAGAATACAAGATGGTGGTTCGTTGGGCTGGCGTAGAGGAACCAAGGTGTGCTGAATGCCTGCAATCAAACGACCATTATGCAGTTATTATATACCTATGCACAAAGTCAGTGTAAATACACCCCGCTGCGTTTGGTGTTTGTATACACACACTACGCCGTGTCCCTTTGTACTTAAGTACATACTGAAATACATATTGCGTGCTTTGACCTTGCATGCTGTGCTTTGAAGACATAATGCATTCTAATTGGCTGACAGGCCGGAAACACACACACGGGTGGAAAATTCATAAATGACAGATGCCACCGCTTTGTGAATTCAGAGACTTTTATGAAGTACCCGTAACAAGTAAACATGAACAATGACCAGAATAAAGAAGTACAGTAGAACCCCGCCTAACCTCTGCTCGGAACCGTTCTCTCTATTAGATGTTTATTTTAGCCTGGCGTAAGTGGACACCCCGCGTAAGCGTACACTTTGGCCCGGAACGGACAATCTTCGCTTGCGCGGGGTTCTACTGTATATAACGTGGGACATTCACATAATACAGTTTGAATAGCTAAGATATGTAAGATAAATTAACAACATCAAGTTCACAGGACAGGATCCACAGTGGTTACCATACAAATAGAGTGGAAGTCGGTAACCGCGACAAAATGACATTTTTTAACTGCCCTTTTGTGGGTTCAGAGATGATTCACACACCCCCCCCCCCCCTCCCCCCCGTAATGATTAAACGTGCGCAATGACCAAATATTGAGGTATATAAATTGGGATATTAAAATGATACAGTTCAAATAGCCTAAATATGCAAAATCAATCGCTAACAACAAGTTCACTTGTGCTACCGCATTGCCAAGTCACGCTAACTGACAGTCTGTCTGTGTGTCGCCAGCTGCAGACTTCGGCGAGTGATTGATGTTCATATATTATTCATAAATAATTAGGATAAGACGCGGCCTACCTCTAACAGGTGTAAAAGCTTGGTGCTTGCAACCATGGAGAGGGTCTTCAGGTAGGGAGACACTGCCAACAAAAATTGCATTAACTAGTTGAATGTAACGTGACTCGAAAAGTAACACATAAGGACGGGTGCCTTTGATATTTACATATATTTGAGAATTTACAATCAATCATTCTGAGCAAAACATTCAATAAATGGAAACAATGTCCGCGTAAACTTAAAGTATTTAAGAAATACTGGTGTATATTTTTTTTTAACAAGATCAAAATTTACGTCTCGACCTTAAGAATTACTGAAAATATCCTTTGCCATATCTTCACACACAGACAGAAATAAATTCATGATGGACAGTTTAAATTTCTCACCATTGACGATGATTGTCAGCAGGCAGTCAAAGAGAGGCTGTAGGCGCTGGTGACCAGTGGTTATGATCTTGTGAAATACCTATAATATAATCACAGAAAAATATATTTATTGAAAGAACATGACATAAGGCGTTATATTCAGTATCAGCTTCCTCTGGTCAAATATTTCGGATAATCCTATATCAAGAGATGACAGTAAGGTCCAGGAAAATGTCGGAAAATGTCCACACCCTACCCCAAAAAACGTGTGCCTAGGGTTCGAAGCCTGTGTATTTAGCCATTCTAAGTAAATTTCTGCCACAACTGAGAGCAAAAATGGCCTTTTTTCCTAATTTTTTCCCCGGGTTTACATTAATGATTGGGACGTCAACAAATCCAGAAATCTGGAAAAATCTAGGGATATCTAATGTATGTTTGTGAGAAGTTTCAATAGTATCGTGGCCACTCACTATGATCAGGAAGTCAGCATGTGTGCCCGTGAAGACGGGGATGTCCATTGGGATGCGAATTGTGTAAGGCTTATTGAGCCGGACTCCAAAGTTTCTCTCACCACTAAGTAGGAGAAGGATGAAGACACCAATGTGCATGAGGCCTACGCGCGCTGGAATACATAATATATCACAATTACTTTCATGTTATATCTCCACAATAAGCCTCATCTAAATGTAGCTTAGCCCCATTAGCAGTGATTCTGATATCATAAATTTTATGTTTCTCGTATTTTTCCAATGTGATAAGGGAAAATACTCTGAATATCAGTAATTTGTCTCTAAGTCCCTGGACAAATAAAAATGTTCACTTTTTATTGTGATAATAATTATGAGTTACATTCCCAACAAAAGTAATAATAACAAGGCGTCCCCCGACCCCACCATCTTTCATTTTAAATTAAGAGCTCGGGATGACAGGTAAGTACCCGACATATCGGCTTGGCTTCAATCCTGCCATGCTTTGAAGAAGTCACGTGTTTGTACCTCTTCCACCTGAATCAATATTGTCCAAATAAGACTATATCTATTTCAAAATCTGAACTGATGATTTCTGATGGGTAGGATGGTTCCGTCCACAACAACAAGGGGGAATGAAATAAAGGAGGCTTACACTGGTCGGCTCTGGCGTCATTCAGATGGAAGAGGATGGGCACGAGCACGTCCAGCACATCACTGGACTTAAGGACGTAGAACATGAACTTCTTGTTGATGTCACACATGCGCCAGAAGAGGACGAGGAGTTCCTGGTGGAACTGCACCTTTTTGCAGGAGCCGGGCAGATAGGTCTGCATCAGCGGGTTGTTTAGCAATCGGGTCAGTCCCTTCAGGATGAACGCAAAGTCCTACAAAAAAGAGAGCATTTGAAATAAAAGATATGTGATAATATGTGATTATGTAGGACGGCATTGGCGTTTCTTCACCTTGGCATCATCAGAGTCGATCAAACAGGTCCCCTTGGTTAGATCAATCTTACTCCGTGTAACGAATGATTAGTACGTGCCTGGGGACATAGTCTTGTACGGTAAAAATTCTGTTCCTCAAAAAGCGAAAAAATTAAATGAATAACTTAAATGCTGTGCTTAAATAAGCTTTTTGTTTACTATGGGCAAATAGCATGGACTATGGAAAATCCCAAACTTGCACTCACTTCTTCTCTGTGTATACGCGACATGTAGTTCACGAACAGATTGTCAGCACCTCCGATCTGAAAAATAAAACAGACACAATCAAAGATATTCCTTTGCTACTTATTTCATAATTACATGTTAGACTAGGCTTGAAAGATCATGCGATTATAATGCTTTTCTCTGGGTCTCTGACAAATGTTATAGACAAATAAACATGTATATTCTAAGAAACACAACATGCAGTGATAGTATCGTTTATTAAATTTATCTTTATATCTCCATATATATTGGTTCACCATTGTTTATTCATTTAATATCATAAAAAACATGTACGCCAGGGTACATGAATCTATATTATACTATACATGGACCTATGTATTTATACAGTTATACATGTAGTACGCATACCTCAGACACCTCGGCGGGGTCATGCGGGGGTGCACCGTTGGCAGCCTGGTCGGCAATAGCTCCTGTCGGGTCGTTGTCGATGGTGACACATAGTACCTGCAGGCAGGCCTCGACAAGCGCTTCACGGCTGTCGGCGAACATGAGGTGGTTGTAGGGCACGCCGTAGCCGACCGGGTCGTAGGCACACACCGAGTTCAGCAGCGATGTGAACAGAGGCAGCGCGTGCCGGTTTTCCGTCGACGTGAAATAGGCGATCCACTGGTTCGGCTGCATATGTGCGTCAGCTGACAGAGAAAGGCAGTTCGAGTAAGAACAAAGTCACACCATGGACATTATTTCGTTTGCCACTGAAAAAAACGGAACAAAACTGATTTGCTTTCTGTTTCCATGTCAATTCCTTCTCTACCAATAATTCTGAATGGCAATACGAGGGTAGGCCGATCCGTTCACCGCTGACGCAAAAACATAGATTCTACCAACAAGACCTAAGTGTGCATTTTGAAAAAGAAATATTGGCGTTTAAAACTCAATACAAGGTCTGCTAATAATTAATTACTAGTCTAGGGAGAGACCAGACCCTACCAAGGAGTTCTTCAAAATGGACCTCTGACTAATAAAGTCCTCCCCCCAACTGAAATGACTTTTTTTTTTTTAAATCCATAGACCCTATTGAGGTATCCCATAATTCAGTCTGTTTACAAGGTCCGGTGTTCACTGGTTGTCGACATTGTATGGTGATAGACCCTTGACCCATACCCCGGAATTAATGCAGTTTAACCATTTTCAGAAATCTTCAAATTGAAATTCGGATGCCAGAAATGGAAATTTCAGCTATTTCTACTAGTAAACCCGAAATTATATTTAGTTTCTCCAATAATAAATCAGGAAATTGTGGTTCATGCGGTCGTAGTGTGGCCTGTCTGTCGGGAGTGGAACTTTTACTTACCCGGGGCGATAATAGGGAGTTTAGTAACCTCTGGAGGGTCTATGTCAAAATATTAAACAAAGTTGTACAAAGTTATGTATAAATGGTTGAAGAAGTCCAGAAATTATAACTAATATAACTCAGTGCAAACAGGATAAATGTAATGTTAAATCTATTAACACCCCATATCATATCATATTATATCAGCCTTACAACAGTCTCATAAGTCTTGAAACAGTCTTACAAGTCTTGTATCAGTCTTACTGCAGTCTTGAAGCAGTCTTGTATTAGTCTTAAAAAAGACTTGCAACAGTCTTGCAACAATCTTGTATCAGCCTTGCAACAGTCTTACCACAGTCTCATATTAGCCATACAACAGTCTTACTGCAGTCTTACAACAGTCTTATGTCAGTCTTACAGCAATCTAAAAACAGTCTTGCAACAGTCATTACAAGTCTTGCAACATTCTTATTGCAGTCTTGCAATAATCTTACAACAGTCTTGCAAGTCTTACGGCAGTCTAAAAACAGTCTTGTATCAGCCATACAACAGATTTGCAAAAGTCTTGCATCAGTCTTACAACAGTCTTGTAGCAGTCTTGCAACGGTCTTGCAGCAGTCTTACAAAAGTCTTGTAACAGTCTTGCAACAGTCTTGCAACAGTCTTATATCAGCCATACACCAGTCTTGCAACAGTTTTATGACAATCTTGCAACAGTCTTGTATCAGCCTTACAACAGTCTTGCAACAGTCTCACAAGTCTCGCACCAGTCTTACATCAGTCTTGCAACAATCTTACAACAATATTGCAAGTCTTGTATCAGTCTTACAATAGTCTTGCAACAGTCCTGTATCAGTCTAAAAAAACAGTCTTGCAACAGTCTTGGAAGTCTTGCAACAGTCTAACAAGTCTTATAAACAGTCTTGCAACAGTCTTGTATCAGCCTTCCAACAGTCTTCCAACAGTCTTGTATCAGTCTTACAACAGTCTTGCAACAGTTTGTATCAGTCTTATAGAATTATTGCAACAGTCTTACAACAGTCTTACAGAATTATTGCAACAGTCTTACAACAGTCTTACAGAATTATTGCAACAGTCTTACAACAGTCTTACAACAGTCTTGCAACAGTCTTGTATCAGTCGTACAACAGTCTTGCAACAGTCTTGTATCAGTCGTACAACAGTCTTGTATCAGCTTTACAACAGTCTAATACAAGTTCAACCTAAATAATGACACTTCCTAGAGGGTAAGCAACTGTCAGTGCCACTTATGGAGATGGTAAATGTTACACTAATGCTCACTGTAAATCAATATTGAGTAATCATCTGTTTGAGTATGCCCATTTCACTGAACCCCCCCCCCCCCCCCCCACTTTCAACAAATACTTGAATATCTCTGTAAATATATAATCTACCTTGAAAATTCCACTTTCTAGCACCTACTGTTTATTATTATCTTTCTAATGAGGCATATTATATTATGATTCAACCAGTTTAAGGGGTAGAAATATGTTCATAAAGGAGTTCTTAAAAATGGACCTGTGACTACTAAAGTCCCCCCTCCCAACTGAATTCACTATTTCTTTTAAAACCATACCAAAATACTAAATATCAAAACTGTTAGGCATTGTACCACCATAAAACCTTCTGTCCAAAACAGAAATTACATTCCTATCTGTACTTAGTTAGCTATAAAAGGCAAAAATGTGGTCAGGTCACTTGGTGACAGTTGTACTAGAGAAGGCTACAGCCATAACCTAAGGACCAACCGTCCACCTGCTAATAATTCTATTAAGGAGATGATCTGAATTGGCTCCCATAATTTGCGATATACACAAGATTTGTTTAGAATTAAAGCAATGAAGCGAAGATATTAATTTTAAAACCCACGTAGATAAAAAAAAATCGAGATACCATTAACTTTACAAGCATATTTTTGGTAAATTTTCCTCGATAAAATATTTACAATTGGATTAACATACTTAACTACTAGCTAATGTAAACCAACTACAATTAATTTTTAAACATTTGCTATGACCTTGTTGTTACACAAGTAACAACTGTAACCTGGAGATAACATAGCAACTTGGTTCAAAAGTGACAGGAAGTTGTCATTATCAAGGTAGCATCGGCTTCTCATAGAGGTGTTATTGACATGTTTCCTTAATCTACAATTAAACAATAGGTCTCTCGACAAACAGATCATCCATTGGCAGGCAAGCGTAATGGATTAGGAATTTACATTTGATAAAGGAATGATAACTATGAAAATTATTTGGACTATATTTGGTAAGACCCATACCAACTTCAGCCCTCAGGTTAAAACCTAATGTATTTTGTGGTTAGTTGATACTAGGTGCGTTCCCCCTATGTATTAAACCTCTACGAATAATGATATCTGAATTAGTCATTATATATATAAACCGGCAAGCGGGGCGAATATTGATATTTGCACTAACCCAAAGCAATTGCATCTCGTTATTTTGTTTAGTTCCTGCATTATCGATAAAGCAGCACATTGAAAGGGGTTTTAATATTTACGGTAATTAGCAAGTTAAACTTAATGTAATGAAGCATACGGATTATCAGCATTGTTTAAACATATCTCCTGATTAAACTAGCAAAATTTTAACTAATAAGTAATTATGCTGATAATATAACGTCAAGATCTTATGTTAGTAGAAGCGTAACATGAACTATGAATGCCTATGGTACAGGCACTATTTCCATCACCACCAAAATTGTTTTTCTTCAAGTTTTCGGCGACTTACCGATGTTTTCTGTGGTTCCATAATGGACTGAAATTTGTCAGTATTGTTACATGTGATAGCATCAACCCATAAATAAAAGTCTTTTTATGAGATGATGACCGTAAGGTGCTAATATTAATGACTTAAGTGGACAAGTATTGTACAAGACTTCTTGCTGCAGTTGGACCTAACGGCCAATACACTGCCTGATTCATTAGAGGGACTTACATGTACACATTTTTCTAGAAACAGATCGTATAACTGCAGTCAGACAGCAAATGAATGATCGTGTTTATTCAGATAGAGGCAACACAAGTAAAAGTATTTTTAGTGCTGGAGGAGACGTATTGTCTTAATCATTGCCCTATTTCCCAAACTGCTTATATTTCCAGATGTACCGAAAAGAAGAGGCCCATGCGTGGGCAGAAAACATGTGGCTGATAGAGAGACTAAGAAACATGGACAACACATCAATGTTGGTCACGGAACAGGGCTGAGGGTGTGAGGGGGGATTCAAACCAGTTTTATTGGCGTGAATGAGGCTCAATTTATACTATTTTCAGAGAGAAAAGTCATTTTATAAACTGAAAATTCATTTCCATGGAAAAGTGGAAAACTGCCATCTCTGAGAGTGGCCAATGAAGAATCCTACGCAGCCTTTCATAGTCATTGGTGTGCAAGTCATTTGTTTAAACTACGAGGTGTCTTGCCCTGAATAGGTTGCTACACGGTCACATAGATAAATCATTATCGTTTAATGATTTAGAGAGCACTTTAAGCTTACCCATATATGACTATTTTCACAACGGTCAAAATAAACTAAAGTTAAAAAGATATTTACTTGAATTGAAAATCATTTCAAATGAATAATCCTTTGAAACATTGGTCCCGAGGGAATACATATTCTGCAAAAATTGATTTAAATTGTTAAATAGGGATCGTTATGTATTAATGATCTAAAGATGCCGCGATTATTTAATATCCCAACTATTCTAAACTGAATTAAAGAAACATCACATACAGTATCATAGTACAGTAAAGTAACGTCAATGCTTACAGGAAGGGAGATTGGAAGGGGTCAAAATCACGGAGGAATCAAATGTCTTCTTCAGAGAAACAATTTTCTATGAAAATCCAAAAGGTGCTTTAAAGAAACAGATGATGCATTCCCCTTTCTTTTCCAATAATAAAATGGTAATCGTATGGCAAACATGTCATGTATGCTTGTCGAAATCTGAAATCAATCAACCTGGGATTAAATATGAACACGTAAGGTTTTAGATCGTCTGAGCTTGAAGGTGAATGAACAAAAGTGCCAACAGATGAAACAGATTTGCATTGCAGTTACTAGTTTGCATACTCACCAACTGGCGGAAGGTACATGGTTTCAGAGAAGCATGTCTGCAACAGTTTAAGGATCTCCATGCGGTTGTTGTCAAAGGTTGTGTTGGAGCTTGGAGAATGAGCGAAGCCGACACCTGCTTCCCAGATGTACTCACAACTGTCGATAGTCTGCATGTCTTCTGGATTGTCCGGGCCTGATTTGCGGTTTGACGATACAGTGAAGTCAGGGCAGAAAAGTAGATCCTGCAGAAGAATGAAAACGTTATTAATGTCTTAAACTCAGATACAAATTCGAAATGAAGTCTGAGGTTTCCCTGAGAAAAGCCATATATACTTCTAGATAATTCCAGTAAGCAATGCTACAGTACCTTCAAATGAAGCCCAGCTATATTCCTGATGCCAACTGGCAAAAACAGGCATTAACTAAGGATATCAGGCGATATGTGGCACGATCTATGAAGTAGTCGTACGGACTTCTCTCATGTAATTTACCTACTGAGACAATTGTGATGGGAACAAGTATCAACCGTGGGTGGGTGGGGGGGGGGGGGGGGTAACATGTTATGTCTGTCTTGTGTATTGTCTTTGACTATGTTTCTGGAGAAGAGCACCACACCAGGCGATTGCATGTAGACGTAAATCTTGTTTATTGAATAAAAAAAATATCCCAGCGGATGAAACAGAGCAAATATTTGTTAACAGGTACGTAATATACGTGAGATAACTTCAATGAGCGTCATAAAGGAATAAATCTTACCGAGAGGGCGTTGAGCAGGGACTGTGCCAGTGGAGGACTTTCATCCTAAAACGTAAATAAACATGTTCTTGCAAAAATGCGACAATTCAAATGAAATATGAACGCTCTCTAATCCACATTTGAAGTAGAATCATAGGTATTATTATAGTACACTCCTATTCACAGACCAGCTCACTCATGACCGCCTATTAAAGATAGCAACCGGTTTCCTTTTTTCACGTTAGGCTATCAGTCCACTGGAGCTACCACTTAATGCCGAGACCACAGGTGGTTGTAATAGTGATTCTATCGTAATTGCTTTTTATGGAAGTTTGCTTTTACAAAATATTAATAGTATGAAAAGATCAATAATCTATATCACCTAGGAGATAGGATACAAAAACAAGTTTATCAAGATTAGTGTGACAGGTGTGGTGCGCACCTGCATAGCATCGTTAGACTGGCCGGGTAGTGTTGACCAGAAGAACCCTCGCCAGTCAGGGTCCTCAAATATGTAGGGCAGGATTCGGGTCAGTAGACGGATGCAGTTCAAGACTGAAAACCAGAAAATACGATCACATTAATACCATAATATTTCCTGTGTTCTCTAACGAGAGCAACATCTATAAATAAATTTCCATACTTCCGGGCCATGTCAGTGTTTCTTACTTCTTGTAGTATGTTCATTCTTGCTGTTAGATGTCTACAGATGTTAGCAATACATAAACACCAATGTGTCATTTTTGTGAACCGAAATAACATTAACGTTGAGGTTTTTTTTATAAACACCTTCTGATAGATTGAATATACCTTTACGTCATCTTTCTCGTTGGGTTAGTATATACACTGTTCTCCGCGCACTTACCTGTCTGTTGTTCGCGGGTGGTGCGGCAGCCACTCTCTGAGGCCTGCACCAGCTTCTCTACGGCCTTATAACATAACGTGGCTAGGTTGGAGGGTGATTCTTCCCGTAAGGCTCGTATCTCAGCGGCGGGGATGAGAGTAAACACATCCTGTATGCACGACACGCTGTCCGACCAGAACTGGGACCAGAACGCCTCATCACTTGCGTCCACTGGCTGAAATAAAAGGAAAATATATCACGTTCTGCTATTCAACTTGAAATTGTTTTTTTCAGATTTCATACTTTTGCTATAAATTCCCTAAGCCGCTTTGGACTGCGAAGTAGGTTACCCCTTTACAGGTGGGTAGGTCTGTGGCAGAGCCGTGTTATTGGACAAAAGGTCAAGAACGGAATCGCTACGGTTTTACTCATTATGTTTTCTTATGTTCAGGGATATCAGTTGTTGTCATAAAAATGAGAGGAAGTATTTTTCTGATCCCAGAGAGACTGGGAAAACATAAAAAACACATCGTTATTGGTCATGGAATGGAACTGGCGTGTGGGGGGAGGTTTGAACCACTGTTTATTGGTGTGGCTGAGGCCCAAGTTATTTTCTCTCTATTTTACAGATGAAAAAAAATATATATCATAAACTGAAAATGAAAACGAGGATTTCCTTTGAAAAGAGGAAAACTGCCATCAGTAATTATCGTATACCTATACAACATCATTTCACTCCCTAAGTCATCAATAAATTTATTTATACTGCACCCCTATCAGCAGGTAGTATTTCAAAGACTTTTGGCTAAAGGTATATGCTAATACTAGCGACTTCGTCGATTCATTTTTTGCTACCACCTTCCTCTCCCCCATGGTGACAATGGGAGGTACTACAGTATATGGTCTCAGCTAAGCTATTTGACAGAATTTTAAAATTCTATGACATTTTCATGAGTTTCCTATTTTCATCCTGTTTTCCAGGTTTTCCAGTTACCGGTACAGTTAGTTATACGTAGTACAACGCTATCTCCTTGATGAGGCATCCACCATTTTGAATGAGATTGAAAATTGAGCTGGTTCCTCAGGTATTTTGCTGAATACTGCCTGTGTACTTTATTGTATTTACTTTTTTTCTATGGGTCACCAGCAAGACTCCAATATGGCAGATGTTTGTAGAGACTTGCTCTTCATTCAGGGAGGGAAATAAGTAATCTGAATAGTATCAGCCTTTTGATTTAACCTTTTGGATTGAATTCACATAATACAGACATGTATTTATTGTTTAGCACATACTTTGATGCGCCTGGACTGTCTTCTAAAGGAGAAACTGTCAGTCTTAAACTTTGCCTATGCCATCAAGTCTAACTCTAGTGAGGAATGAACAGAGTCGCACTACGTCTGACTACGGTACAGTGGGAACCGTGAGACCAGACTGTGAGGTCAGACCAGAGATTGATGTGGGTCATCTATCAATACCTTTGTTGGTACAGAAAATAGGTCCCAATGAAAGTAGTTTGGCATACATAAACCAGATTTAGAGAGTTCACCATGGAAACGCGCTTGAATCTCTTTTGGGGACATGATAAATATGTTTCAGCTTCTGCTCATATCTACAACTGCCGAGTTCTAATTTTCTTTTTACCAGTTGCAACAAAATCTTTGTCAATGTTTTGACAAAGTTAGGTTCCCTTAAGGGCCGGTTCCACCAACACGATGGATTTACCATTGATATCTTATTATATCTTACAGTGTTGCGATATATCATACCTCCTTTGTCACAATATGTTGCTCGCAATGATATGTTACTTTTTCATGATGTTGTGTGTATACTTTGGTGCTCCACTACTGTGACACCTCAAGATGCATCATGGCAAATATCCACACAATTATAATACCTAGCAACATTCAGCAAGACAACCATATCGTGACTAATCTCGCTATATCTTGTGTGTTGGTGGAACCAGCACTTTAGTCTCCATGCTGATAATGATATGATCAAAATTAGGTAATGGTCTACTGCATGACTTGATAACAATCATTTTATTAACGATTTAGTACCTGTATACAACTGACTCAGCAGCAACAGGGCTAACATTTTATTTAAATATCGCTTGTATTGTAACTTTTATCAATTGCCCTAATGAGGTTCTATTTCAGGCTAAATAACTTAATATACGGTACTATTCTATATTCTGTGATAGGTAGGCTGTAGTGTAGGCCTACCTTGACAGACGAATGTACTAGGGCTAGATGGAAAACTACTTGCGTATTCTAACACATATTTCGACATTATCGGTACACTAGATCTAGACACTGTCTGGATATTTGGTAAATCCTATAGATGCGATATTTCAGGTGTCTCCGGTCCCGTACCTATTTGAAATACATAAAATATTTCACCAGACCGAATGTATGACCATTCGCACTGAAAACCGATTCGCACTGCTACTCTGATGATTCGCACTAGCCGATTCGCACTAAAAAACGGACCAAGTCTTACTAACCGTTGATAATGATAAAATAGTACAACACCTTGCCAGACCTTCACCAGCAGATTAATTCACTCATAGTTACTTGGAATTACCTTAATTATTGTCAGTTCTTGCAAATTCGCGATTAGAATAGGAGCGATGCTTTGCGCAAAATGTAAACAAACAAACTGTGGTTTGACACTCTTTACTTCTAACCTCATAACTTTGGAAATAATTAACATAGAGACTCCAGATAAAAAACATTAGCTAGCAAAATGCATGCAGAACACAATGCAGAAGTTTATATTTTGATTTTTGAAAGGGAATATACCAGAATTTGCCGATATATATTACATTGTTTGCCGCGAGCGCGAAAACAGCACACTGCACCGCTAAAGCAATCTATGGTTATGCGGCACAATAAATCGGAGCAGCGCAGTGTGCGAAAACGGCCTCTAATACATCTCAGCTCATATTTCTGGACGTAGAAACTCCAGAAAAGGACTGGGAATTAAGTGAATACATGTTAGAAACAGCCGGACAGTTTGTATTGTGCTTCACAAAAGGAAAAATATGATAATTTGCCATTTTCCGTGTACGTGCGACACATCGTGGGTTGTTATTATTTTGATTTCCCAGTGCGAATCGGTTTGTTTACAGTGCGAAACGGCGGGTGCGAATGGGCTGTCAGTGTGAATCGTCTGATAGGGGGCGGGAATACTGACCAAAATCTCAACTGACACAGGACAAGTGACATACGCGAAAACATTGTGTCAGTTGTCTCGCTGGTCAGTTGTCTCACCCTTGTGTCAGTCATTTTATATGGCAAAATCTAAAGCAAACAAGCGTAATAAGACTATGAAATTTGGTGGATATGCATATCATACACATAGAAATTATATCCTCAAATATCTTTACATTTCACCATGTTTTTCTATCTGAAAAATCCAATTTTGTCATCAAAGTTATCTAAATTTAAATGATACCTGGGCGGCCAGGGGGCTGTGTATACATCGGGTACATCTCAGATCATAACTCTGTGAATATTTAGCATAGAAACACCATATAACGACTAATAGATAGCTGGATACATGTGTGAAACAGTCATTAAGTTTACATTTTGATTTACGAAAGGTAAAATGCGAATTTCCCGGTTTTAGTTACGGAGTTTCCCGCGAGCGCGACATTGTGTCAGTTGTCTCACTTGGTGTGTCAGTTGTCCGACATAGGAGTGTGTCAGTTGAGATTTCGGTCAGTTGTCTGACATTCGTCTGATACCCGGTATAATAATTAATATGGTTATCTCTGTGTTTTGTAAAGCTCCAATACTCCTTGAATTGAAGGAACATTTAACTGTGTCTGAGTTGTAAAGCTAGAATCAATATATCTAAATTCTAGATAGAGATATCCAGATCTATTGTAGCCAGAGTAAACAGATGAGGGTGTGAATATTCTACCTAGAATCTAGTCTAGATCTAGATCAGGGTCTAGATCTCGGTCTAGAACTAGAAGAAACCCCTCTCGCATCATGAAATTGATATCCATTTTGTAATCCGTGTCTACAAATCGACTATTACGATTACTGTGATATAGCTCCGTTCCAATCTGAAAGGTGAACAGATCCTCTAATCATTAATCCCTTTCTATAAAAATTCTGTTTCTTCTGATTTGTCGATCAAAATCCCGACGACTGCCCAGCCCACTCCGACAGTGACGACGCCACCCAACAACACCGAACTGCGTGGCCAACATACTGAACTTCAACACGCCATCAGAACGATTTCTTGGATTCTATAAGCTGTGGGAATACTTTCCACAGTGTGTATTTTATCAATATATCCTTACCTGGGTTTTTGTAGTCAGCTGAACTACAGCTTTTCTAAAATTTAATTTAGTGTCCGAATTCCCCATATCGGTGTTGTGGCACTGGCAGAGGGATGATTTACCAGCTGAGCGTATACGTCAGGACTACATACAAACGTATACTGTAGAGCTACAGCTCTATCAGCCAATCAACGGCGAGTAAGGAGCTAGTGTCTTTCACAGACACTTGGAGGCGCGCAAGGCAGCCTGACAGTACCATCACAGAGTATATCTCTACTCTGTGGTACCATCACCAGAGGTTCGTGACGTGGCGCTCCTGGTGCGTTTTGAACAAACTAGATGTGAACATACTGTATTATTAGGGAGAGCTCATTATATACGTACTGTGGAGGGGGGGGCAGTGTTCATTATTTATGGCAGGTGGGTGTGGTTTTGCTTGGTGAATCCTCCAAAATGAATCCCTGCCCTCGGGAATACCTCTAAATGAAATTCCCGCCCCCCCCCCCCCCTGAGAAATAAATGCCCCCCCCCCCCCAGGCAAATACCTCAAAATAAAGGTCCCTCCAGGGAAATACCCTGATACTCATCACCCCTCCCCCAGGCAATAGCCTTAACCCTTTCCCTGCACCACCCAGTTCCCCTGAGCATTACACGGCAGGCATTGCCTGCATAAACGACCTTTTTGGGGAAATAGCAATGCCACATGATGTGTCATGTGATTTGAGTAATTTACGGATGGCAGGAAGGCGGAAGGCAGAATGAAATCGTAGACTGACCAAGAACCAGAAGCGTTTCGTCCATAGCGAGGACGTTTGCTTATTATTATATACCTTAAATTGATGAAGAAAATAACATTTTGATTACTTATTAAGTCACTCTCACAGCGGGCACGAACATTATTACTACTGCACCCCTAGAGCTCAGCGGGCAGTATTTCATAGAAATTCGCACACAGGTATATAATAATTTGTTATACCAAATCAAAGGTCAATATGGGTCTTATACGTTGTCAAAATTTCTTTTATTTCAATAATTATCTTTTTATTTATTGAATTTTGTATAAAAGTATCAATGATGCCTGGAAGATGCCTGGAAGCATCTTCCTGTTGTAGCCAGGGGAATGCCTGGAGACATCTTCCTGTCATAGCCAGGGGAATGCCTGGAGGCATCATGCTGCAGTTAAAAATCAATTCTTTCCGATATACATTGTGATGTTAAGTAAATAAAGCCAGGTGAATACTGGTGTGCAAATGTTTACCTACCATATAAAAAAAAAAAAAGATTCTGGTCGGATCTGCTTGGAGATTCTCCCGCACATATAGACAGAGTGAACCAGACCTAAGCCTGGAGACTGAAGAGCCACAAGAGTGGGATTCTTGTGTAGTAATAAACTCAAGCTGGATATTCTGTTTTTGTATCTATCTACTCAAAAGTACTTCTATTTTTAGGATTTATTTCGTTCCATACTTAAAACATAATTTACAACAGTAGTTCTCTGATATCTTTTCCTTGAGAAAAAGCAATGAGATCTCACCCTTTCGCTGGTGTCAATCCATAGAGTTCTGATCACCGATGATCAGCGCAAGCACAGGCGTCATGTGGAATGATAACGAAGAGTTAATGGTAGTTTCCCGTTCACCCGCTAGGGGGCGCAACGGGAGTTAGAAATCGTAGGTGGAAGGGGGGGGGGGAGGGGGTAGATGGTAGCTAAATCTGAATCGACAAAGTTGCTAGTAAACTTCTATAATCAAACCCTGTAGTACACAGATATACAGCCCTTGAGAAATGTGGACCGCTAATGATGGTTTAAGAACAATGACTGCAAACTGGGTAGCATAGTCGATATCCACCATCTAGAAAGTAAACCCTTAGCTTGTTGGCACTAGCGGTTATGTACCAGTTGCTCTGAGATCTTATGGGGGTGTTCTATTGAGACAATGGAGGCATTAAAAAGACAACTTGTATGTGCTAAGCTACATTGCATGGCGGTCACCTGAAATTTACCATTAAGCTGAGTATAGGTCTACTAATACAGTGCAGATGCACTGCACAAGGTCACAGATCAATCTCCTAACAGCAGTATTGCCTTCGATAGTCTTAGCATATTCATGCACAACCTAAAAACTTTAAAATCATTGCAATTTTTTTTATCAATTCATGCAGAAGATAGTCCTTTTGGCTTGAGACTCAAGTGCCCATGGGTAGCACCTAGTGCAGGGTACATAGTAACTGGTGCAGGGACCTTCACATACATGTAGACATGTATGAGAGCAAACCAATGAGACTAGGGGGACCCTCATTAGCAGTGGGAGGTATGTCAGTCTCACAAAATATCCAAGACTAAAGCAAAACCCATTTTTGGTGCCAACCTTTCACTCAAATTCCAATTATTATATCAAGTTGGTCTTTGGCTATCTGACAATTCTAATGAGCTCAATACAGAGAATGTTCTTGCATTAATACATCTTTTGAAATGTCAAAGTACAGTTAAACATTCTGCAGGTATTTTTTGGATTACAGATTGCCACACACATGCAGGTATATCCCAATATTTGGCACCAGAGCAGCACAGGAAAAGCCCTGTGTTGGAAGGTAGAATGCCATCACATGAATGTGGTCTATTACAGATGCTGGGTGAATGTTTACCTAGCTTTTGTTACCACCTATAAATGAAATAATGAGGATTAGAATCTAATCAACCATTTTTGTCAGATTCCTGCAAACAGTGACCACACAATGTCAGTTGGCGCTATCTTTTCTCAAATGTTTTTTATCAGTGTACTATAAATTTGTGTAGCAGAGGCCAGTCACTGTGACCAATGTCATCAAAAATATCGACCCCAATGGAACACCCCTTTTATACTAACCTTACAGTTAAGTAATACACTCTCATAATAAATTGTTTGTCGAATTTGTGGTGATGAAGGATATCTGCTTACAAAATAAGGGTTATTGATTAGCAATTGAAGGTATCATCTCTTGGATAATGTTATTGCAGTGACTTGGGAGATTGTTCAGTGAATTTCATCAAAATATTCATTCATCACAGCAACTGTCATTTATCTTTCATTCTCTTCAGGCAGCTGTTGTTTTATCAGGGTTTATTTGTTGAAAATATATACCTTTAAGGTGACATTACAGATTACTCATGACATAAATGACAATACAATGCTTGCACCTACTGTGCCCACTGCTTTTTTTCCTACTTTGGAATTTCTAGTAAACTCCAACGGAACAAACAAATTAAAATCCCAAGGACCTGCAATAACCATGTGATAGTCTCTTGCTCAACAGGCCAACAATTTTGCTGCTAACTTTAGTAAGATGATCATGGAAGAACATTGCACTGAACATTATCTCCGAAAAGCAGATTGCATGGCAGATTACTTGAACTCTTAGTATGATGGGCTCCTACTCCACAGCCATGGCACTGCCAGATGTTACAGTACCTCACTTATTATCTTCTCTGCCATAATTGGCATACTAATATATATATAAACATAAATTTCTTAATTTTGCTAGAAGAGATCAGACAGGACTATTGACCTTTAACCCTTTCTATGCCGGTGATGCCTTAAGGCATTCCCCTACTATACGCCGGTAATGCCTTAAGGCATTCCCCTACTATACGCCGGTAATGCCTTAAGGCATTCCCCTACTATACGCCGGTAATGCCTTAAGGCATTCCCCTAGCGTGTGCCGGTAGTAACTTAAGGCATTCCCCTAGCGTGTGCTGGTAGTGCCAAAAAGCATTATTTTTTGTGAATATGTTAGAAAGTCTTCTATCTTTGGCAATAATGTTTTTACACACAAAATAACTCCAGAATCGTTTTCTCCATACCTTTTTGTTATTATTAATGTAAAAAAAACATTATGACCTCGCAATGAAAAAAAAGATACAGATCTTTGTAAGTGGCACAGTGCTGTATTGAACCTAGCCACAGGCTTGTGTCAATGGAGGGGAAAAAAAGTCTTCCTGCACTTGGAAATATTAATATGATTATTGAATATTGATCTAATCAATAATTAATGGTATGGAAATAAAGCCTGAAGTCTCTTCTTTTTCTCGGTATCATTTAAATTATCTAATTATTTCTCTAAGTTATCTAAATTTGATAATCAGTAGCGCACCCCTCTGTGCATTTAGCCATTTTCTAAAGCTTGTAGAATGAGCCGGCGTATGTAAGGTCAGATGACGTCAGGCGTGCGGTGTTGTAACAGAGGTTCCCCCAGGGGGCACGGCGGCTAACAACGTATACGCGCTAGGCCCGGCAAGGAAAGGGTTCAATTGTATAAATCTTCCAAAATACACAGTTCTAGAACCTCTTGTGTGGGTGAATGGCAAAAATGTAACTCATTGAAATTGAAAGCCCCCCCCCCCCCCGGCAAATATCGCGAAATAAAATGGCCCCCCCAGGCAAATACCATCATATGAACTGACCCCCCTCTAATAGCTCATCCCCCACCTGCCGTAAATAATGAATGGTCCCTTAAACATTTCTTTTATCTTGTAGATCCATCCTTCTAGTTGACATTTTCACTTGTTGTCGCTCTGGCAAGTGGTTGGGTTACCATGACAACAGCTGTTGAAGAGAACTACATTCAAAATGCCTGAATGCTTATCATTCTGAGTCCTGAAAATCGTTACTTGGTTCTGTGTTCTTTAAACTATTACAATTGCTCATTAAATGAAAGTTTGGTGTATTGGACTAAATACTCTGGTCCTTTTTGAACTCAGAACACCATACATCAAAATATGTCTTATCAGTGGCCTACAGCAGCCTTTTTCATGTGTGTATTATCAATGTCCCCTTTACACATCTGCAATTTTCCACATATTTGCTTCTTGAATATATTTAAAGACTATACAATCTTTTCATATGTGGACTTTTGCTATATGGCCATATTGTGGCATTCCCTAGGAACATTTTCAGCTATTATTGAGTGTTTTGTGGTTCAACGTAAATTACCGATTTGGTTACCCTGCCGCTCAAGTTGTTTGACATATCTGACAGCCAGTATATAGTGTCTTAAGAATACAGAATCTTTTACAAATACATTTTAAGCATGTTTAGTGTTCTGTGATCTCAGGATCCAGTTATATAACCGATTTTTATATCACGACCGCTACCGTCATTTGACAGTTTTGACAGCCAGTTCCAATGATATAGTATCTGATGTTTTTGTGCAGTTTTTATATGCAGTATTTTGCAATGTGGCCACATTGTGGCATCCCTTAGGAACATTTGGAGCTATTCTTGTTATCTATGATCCCATGATCAAGGTGTATGACCAATTGAGCTATCACCACTGCCACTGTCATTTGACGTTTTCTTCAGCCAGGTCTAAAGATATCGTAACTATGCCTTTGAAAACAATCTGGAGGAGCGCCCTCGACAAAAGAGGGTGCGTCTGGCCCGTCGGAATTGCCCCAAAGGTGGATTGCGGAGCCACCTTGGTGGCTTCCTGGTCCCGGAAATGATGTAGAACAGGCACCTGGCAACTTCCTAGATAAGTCTCCGGCGGCCGTCCAGGAGTCAGTCTGACTTTGGAGTGGGCTCGGAACACCTCCGGTGACTACCTGGGCACAGCCTGGTACTGGAGTGGGATAAAGCATCCTGAGGACAGAGTGGGTTAAGAGACACAGAGTGGCAGTCCAGGGACAGGCTTTTCATATCACCTAGTATTACTTACAGTGTTAAGACTCGTATGCCGCTTGAGGCTTGACCTGTTTATGGTGCAGTAAATGAAACTTAACTGTTCTCTGGTGTATTTCTCATTCTGTACTACGATATGATACTTAGGATGTGGAACAAACAGTATGCTATGCTCTGTCAAGATGACAAAGTAGTTGAGTTTGCGAGCTGATTATTAGGGCCCGATATGACCGGGGGGGGGGGGGGGGGGGGGGGGGCTTTTTTGGTATTCCAAGTGAGGGAGGGCCAGATTTGTTTTGGGTATTTCAAGGGGTAGGGCCAACCTTTTCTGTGACTATTTCTGTCACAGAGTCAATGGTTTTAGCTAAATAAGGAGGCAGACTCCCAATGTTCAATGACAAGAATTGATGTTATGAAATGCATTCATATCTTATCACAAGAAATCAGCTTAGTTATACTAGTATAGTAATGATTAATGCACAAGTTAACTATAGTCTCACTCGCCAATGGGAGATGGGTGTGCACCCTCCCTCAGTCTGACAGACTAAAATGGGACTTTATCTTCCTTCTGTAGTGCCACACCATGGATTGATCCACTCATTCCAAGGATCCCTCATTCTAAGGGGGGGGGGGGGGGGATTTCTTTTTGGGAATTCCTTTGAGGCAATCTTTTTGGGGGTATTCCAAAAACTATGCCCGCTGGCCATAATTAATGAACGCTCTCTTATCTCCGACCAAGTCTTGGTACAGTAAGACAGAGTATGAAGCTCTGACTTTTGTCTGGACTTGTGAGCATTTTGATATGAACCTCCGTGGTGCCCCAAAATTCATAGTTTGGTCAGACCACAAACACCTTGAGCCAATTTAGAAGAAAGCTAGAGCCGTCATTACGGATGAAATAACATATCTTGAATTTGTTTTGAATAGAGCATACATGTTCATTTGGCAATGGATGAGTGGATCGACAACATATTGTGGAGGAAATATTGACAGTTTGGACATGAGAGGGTTGTCTCATAGTGAATGAATTTCTCCACAGGGGTAGAAATCGAACTGAACAGACAGAAAAAATACATATCAAAATGAAATAAAAATACATATAATTCATGGTCTGAATTATAAAATGATTGTAATATCATATCTTAGACTTAGTGACCACCAGTGGAAGGTATTATCTGTTAAGTAAGCATTTGGATAAAATAAACAAAACCAGCCCCTACAGTCAAGGGTAGCGTGGCCGAGTGGTCTAAGGCGCTGGTTTTAGGCACCAGTCTCATTGAGGCGTGGGTTCGAATCCCACCGCTGCCAGAAGTTTTCTTGATGTGGGTTCTGGCAGTGCTGCCACCTCCAGGATTAACCAAGCTTATCTGGCCTAGTTCCCAATCATTTTGTCTTTGGAGCCAGACTGATTCAGGGTGGATTTATGTTGACCATAAGATATTATGTTTGCGAGAAGAAAGAAAGTACTTCATCTTTTGGGTGATAAACACCTCATTCACTCATTTTCAACCTATTCCTGAATTTTTTTTAGCGAACTACCAAGAGTGTCATTTTCACGGTGGGGATATTTGTAATTTACATCTCAAAATTAGAAAATAGGTTACCGTACTTAAAATAGGACAAAATTGTGGGATGACACTCACTAGGCCTACTATGTCAAATTAATGTTTTTCCGAACTAACTAAATACCCAAGACGGAATATGTTGGGGAAGTAGGTCACAGCGACACATACGAGAAGTATATTCTATGAAACAATTCTTGAGACAATTCAAATATTTATCTTCAAAAGCTATAATTGTGAGAAAATTATGATTATCATAAATAGCACGTGTTAATAGCGAATTATAGAAAACGTCTTCAGGTGGATAGCCAAACAATAAGTATGTTGTTTACCAAGTTATAAAATTGATTAGTGACTGGATCAGGCCGGAAACATGTTCAATGTGATTATCATCTACATAAAGCGCAGACCAATATTTCAAAAGTCGATTTCTTAAACAAAGAGAAACCGACGTACATGTGTCACTTTTATCAGTAACAACTACAATGTCGGCAGATCTCCCCCTTGGGTCGGTCAGTGGCGCCCTCCTATAAGGTCATTGCCTTCAACGTAAACAAACCCCCAGCTATATATACATGTATCTTCACTTTAAGGAACACCACATCTGTCACACATGTTCACTGAGAACACGTTAATCGTTCTATATAACACATAAAGGTCTTCCTTTTACATTTTTTTATTCACTTTTCTACATGATAACCATTTCCTTAATGTTGGTATTTTGCATGATATTCCTAGACAATAAAAATGATTTTGAGTACGTTGTTATAAAATATAAATTACATGTATTTTCTACATATTCACTAAACACATACCGGTACGTACTCAATAGTTTGCCGTACATTGATTTGTATATCTAAATATCATGATTCTTCAACATTTTGTTTGTCGATGCTGTTCAAACATTTAAATGTTCAGAGACGCTGTGTGCATAATAACGTTTTGGTAGGTACATGTACTGGCATACTCAATCTCATAATCTCTCCGAAAAAATGTCTAGGGTATTCTTCTTAGAGGAAAAGTTTGAAACATCATAACTTCGACGAATTACTATAACAAAGCATAAACAGTCACACACTTATGATTGCCATGGGAAAAGGAAACATCCAGGAGAATTTATTCCTCGGATTCTGTGTATTTGCAAATTAAGTTGGGAGGGGCTAGGAGATTGTCTCTGGTAAAATGGTGAAAACATTCAATGTAACGATCCAGAGTTGATAGGTGCGTATAGCATCTTCCATGCCTATAAGACCTTGTAGCGTCCTTTGTTTGTGGGTTGATAAGAATTTTGCTGAAAAACAAAAATATGGACAATGTCAGGAAACGTTAAAATGCAAATTACTTGATTGTAAATAACACTCTACAGAGACCAACACAAATGGTAATTCAGTTAGAGTAGTTGCCTTAGAGAGAATTGCGCCAATTAGAGGTAAGAGTGTTGATTATTTAGTAGCAGCGAAAATGGGAAACGTGATAAAATATTGTGTTATTGTTAACACATTTCTAAAAAATCTTCTTAAACAAGAAACACATTTTATCCCTACTGGAAAACTCTTTTTTTATGTATCAGAGAGAATGACTTGATAGAATTTTGTTTTCAAAATACCAGAATCACCTCTAGATCTCATGTTTATTAGGTAAATATCTACATCAATGATAATAACTTATATATTGAACAGAAACATTATCAAAGAAAAAAACAACACAAACCAAGGTGACGAAATTATAATGCTTTAGAATGACAAGTAAATCTAATGGGAATGTTGTACAACTTACCAGGCGGATAAGCTCCTCTTTGATGAGGCGGGTAATCTCCTTCTTCGCCTTCTGAATGGCCAATTCGGAGGTGGCCTCGATGGCCAGGTAGAGTTTGGGTTCACCCTCTTTGGGCTCCTTGTTGGGTGGGAAATAAGTACCTCTCACAGTGATGCCCGCCTCAGAATATTCCTGGATCTGTGCCAGCGCCTCCTACAGGGAAAAAGACAATATGGAATTAATAGAGAGGCATGTAACATATTACTTGGATGAAATTTTTTCCCCTTTAAAAAAATTGATGCTTATCTCACCCCTGGTATTTTTTCCCTGTAGACTTAGGATTGGGAGCTTGTACCCAACGCCTATGATGTATTCTAAAAAAATACTTAGCGGGGGATGATGCCACAAATGTTAGTCAAATAGTCAGAGATAAGGGTCAGATAAAATCTGAACTGCACTCGATCCATATGCCATTCATTTTGGTTTGCTACCACCAAATACATGTGTAAATACTAAATATTAAAACTGTAAGATATTACACTGACATTAAATCTACTGTCCACAATAGAAATCCTATTCCTATCTATACTTAGTTAGCTACATAAATAGAAAATATGCCCAGCTCACCTAGTGAAACTACAAGCAGGTGTACTACAGTAGGTTATATCCATAACCTATGAGACCAACTGTCCACCCACTAATACTATTCAGAGATGTATTAGTCTAATACGATGAATTAAATTATTTCGATTATAGTAGTGCAGTATTGAGTACGTTGTACTCTCAAACAGACTGGCTAGGGAATAAAGTTTGTGTTGGTGAAAATCTTCGGAGTCGTCGGTTTATTTGAGTATAATGGAGTTAGTCGTTTCCCTACTCTTCGAATATTATTAAACAGATGTAACGAAGAGAGCCGGGGCATACCTTAGAGGTGACCTTCCAGCGGGCCGTTTGCGGGAAGTCATTGATCTCCAGCTCCTCCTCGTAACGTTTGAAGGTTTCCTGTGCAGGCTCCTCTGTCTTCTCATCCTCCTGTTGTGGTCGGTAACCGAGCTTAGCGTTTAGCTTCTCAGCCATTTGCTCTGCGATCGTCTTACTCTGCACAAAAAATAGATAAAATAAGACTCATCATACTTCATGCACACCTAACGCGATTCACACAGAAAGACTAATGTACATTTTTTTTTGAGACTGGTGTAATTTACATTCCTTTGGAACTAACCGATAATTCTTCCCCCGGTAAAAAAATCACCCTGCAGGAGAGCGAAGGTGTCCCCCCTCTCTGGTCTCAAAGAAATATGGATTCATACGGAGAGGAGAACACCTGTGCATAGTCTTAGATAATCTCCCCGGGACAGGGCACAAACTCTTCAACTCAGGATCCTCCCAATCTGAACGAATGAGAAAGCACACAACTGAAACTAGTGGGCCCCGAATCCAAGCGGGGAGTACACACATAGTACATCAGTCTCACCAAAATGCATGAAGATTTTAACTGGTTTTACTCTTGTGAAATGGTCTGAGGTAGCAGAGAAATTTTGTATTTCTATCTTTTACGATTGTCTTACTTTGCACACAGAGGACAAGACTTACATCGTATGTTAGCTGTTAAATGCTTTCTAATGTATGTTGACAAACATTCCCCAAAAGTCGATATTTTCAGTTTCATTACGTGTGATGACCCCAAATCTCGTATTCACAATACATCGTTGAACATTCATAAATTGTAAAAATGAGAGAACATACCGACACTTGAGGCGCCATCATACCGCCTCCTTTCATGATGGCCGCTGCAGCTTGTTGTGTGATATCCTGAAGGAAAACAAAATTGACCATCATGAGTGAACTTTAAGAAGACCAGGATGAACAGAAGTGGCAGAGCCACTTAGTGGCACTTTTAGTTATTGTTGTAAACTTTATGAATAAAGATTATGGCACTGTATTTGTGCAACAGACCTAACCACCGTGCGCCATTAGTCACAATATCTCACAAATTTAGCGGTTGACCTCACCCCTTAGGCCACGGTGATCACATCAACCACATCGCCTCCCCTAAATGTCATCGCTTGACTCGGTTTCATGCACAACTACATAGTTGAAACTCATATAATAGCAAACAGGGGATCCTTACTCTTTACAAAGTGAGTTTGGGGATGATACATAGAGTAAATATGGGTAATTGAATAACCACACTCTACCTGTGCTTCTGCGCCAAGCGTACGGTTGATTCGGGATGCGAGTCTCTTAGCCAGCTCTAGTTTCTGCTGGTTGGAGGCTGACGGTTGGGCCTGTGTGTTCACCATGGGTTTCATCACATCAGTCACCCGCTTTCGACTGGCGAACATGTCCTCGATCTTCTGATCAATCTGCATCATGTGAGAGAAATGTTAGAAATCATAAGTTCCTTCATAGTTGATTCATATAAGTGATGAAAGACTATGATATGTGAACAAGAGCTAATTGTGCATTTTCAAATAGAATCATTGGCCTTTAAAAGGCCAAATAAGCAGGTGGATGCATTTAAAACTCACTGCAAGTAGCTTAACACATGTTTAAAATTGTTGATTGAAAATATTTTGATATCTTTATTCTAATGAAGGGAGGGAGGGAGGGAGGGAGGGAGGGAGGGAGGGAGGGAGGGAGGGAGGGAGGGAGGGAGGGAGGGAGGGAGGGAGGGAGGGAGGGAGGGAGGGAGGGAGGGAGGGAGGGAGGGAGGGAGGGAGGGAGGGAGGGAGGGAGGGAGGGATGAATAGGGAAGGGCCTGCATTGGATATTTTAAGCCCTACTCTTCTGTGAACTCAGCAGGTCATCGCTCAATGCACACATATATTTAGCTACCTGAGGGCAATTTCGTTTGGCAATCAACAATTCTCTGAGTACATAGGAAACGTTTTCAAATAGCTTCATGGTGATAGCTTCATGGATGAGTGCACACAGACCTGCCTGCATGCTCCCGAGCCATGTGGGGGACAAAACTTTGTTTCTATATACACAAATAAAGTAGGTCAAGCCAATATCTGGTGGTAAATGATATTACAAATAATTTTACAAACCAATATCATTTGACTGGGTCTTGACTGATTCCTACAACAAAGTTATGAACCATTTTGACTTCTATTTGTGTGTAAATATCCTGAATAAACCATCCACTCATACACCTGCTGCCTCCCCCCCTCACATTGTGAGATTTAGAAGAAATACATGAATAGCACATCAAATATGTATTTCACCTAAATAATGACACTTCTTAGTGTGTAAGCAACTGTCAGTGCCACTTATGGAGATGGTAAATGTTACACTAATGCTCACTATAAATCAATATTGAGTAAACATCTGTTTGAGCATGCCCATTTCACTGAAAATCCCCCCAACTTTCAACAAATACTTGAATATCTCTGTAAATATAGAATCTACTTAGAAAATTCCACTTGCTAGCACCTACTGTTTCTTATTCTCTTTCAAATGAGGCATATCATATTATGATTCAACCAATTTAAGGAGTAGAAATATGTCCATAAAGGAGTTCTTAAAAATGGACCTGCGACTACCAAAGTCCCCCCCAAACTGACTTCACTTTTTTTCAAATCCATTCCAAAATACTAAATTTTTAAAACTGTGAGGCATTATACCACCATAAAACCTTCTGTCCAAAACAGAAATCATATTCCTATCTGTACTTAGTGAGCTATAAAAAGCAAAACTATGGTCAGGTCACCTAATGACTTTACAAGCATGTGTACTACAGTAGGCTATAGCCATAACCTAAAGACCAACCGTCCACCTGCTAATAATCCCATGAATTGATATCATGCCTATTTACAATCTAATTCTATTTGATATTCATCTCAAGGGTCTCTGACAGATGCCAGTCGAAATCTTCAAATCAAAAGAAAACTAAGGTTTTAATTTTAGCTGAAATTTGTCTAAGGCCCTCGAGCTGGTGTTCTTCACAAAATATGTAACTACATTTGATGAGTATAGTAAAAAAAACACGCGTTGTCTCACGTCTATGCCGCTGTCCTCTTCGTCCGAGTCCTGTAGACCGAGCGCCGCTTTCTGCAGCTTCTTCCGCTCGTCCGCCAGGTGCGCCTCCGTCTCGTCAAACTTGAAGCCCTTTCCACGGAATCCACTACTGCTCTTCACCTTGCGACCTTGCTGTAAAATGTTATAGGTTACTTATTAGGGAAGTAGGAGGGAATCAGGCGGAAAATTGTGTTCCCGTTAGCACTATCGGAATACACACTAGTACTTTCAAGCTGCTGCATTACCAACAGCAAGGAATTAACTAGAAGTATGTTCTGATTTATCTAATTGAATAACTCTATTTTCAATATACATCGACATGTCTGGATCTGGGTTAACTTTCCCTCGGTACAATGTTGTGGCTACCTACAGATGACTATAGTTCTATTTTCAAATATAAAACCCAATGATACTTTTGAACACCATGTGCGTGTATACAAATCTAAAACTTCTAGATGGCTATAGGCACCACAGCACTAAAAGAAATATATCACATGTTAATCAGACAAAGCAAGAGTTTTGCTAATTTTGTTCTTATAAACTGGGTTAGCTAACTATTCAATTTACCATTTTTAAGCTTCGTTCAGAATGATTTTATCTCTTTGATCTGGATAGAGAGGTACTGACCGCTTCTTGTGACTCCTTGTACTCGTTCCACAACTGAGTGAGATCCATGGGCACCTTGGCGCTGGCCATCTCCAACGCCTTGATGATATCACCCACGTACCGCACCTGGTTAGCCGTAATGAAGGTGTAAGCGTAGCCGTGTTTCCCTGCACGTCCTGTACGTCTACACGTAACGTAAACAAAGACAACTCTGTTTAGTAAGCAATAGTCTAATAACAATTGGGAGGTCAACCACAAAACACTCCCCAAACATAATTCTCTTTTGAAAAAAAAAATTCTTAAAAAGAATTCTCATCTTCTTAATCTATTCATTGACGCCTTTATCGGATTTTTTTTCAGGAGACTTCAGTGAATTTTAAATCGACGTTCTAATCGCACTGAAGCAGAAAGACGAAAATTATATTCCGTAACTATTTAATACATGACATTGGCAGACCGATTTTCTTCTGTGAGGTTTATGTTATCCTATTAGTACTAGTTGTGACGAATATATTTCTCAGGATTACTAGTAAAAGTTTACAAAATATTTCTATAGGACTGGGTGTAGATCAGACAGTAATATGTGGGAATCTTAATGTGAGAAATCTATCTAAATCGAGTGTAAAACTTTTCATTTTGTTACATTACATTCTGCAAATTGACCTTCATTTCATAGATTTTGTTGTGCTTTAGCACGATCCTTGCATTAACTAAATCGTAAACATCATCAACAAAGCAAAACTTACCCACATCGGTGTACATAGTCTTCGTAGTGGTTAGGACAGTCGTGATTTACTACTAAAATTAGTTCTTTTACGTCCAGTCCACGCGCAGCTACAGACGTAGCAACCTATTGAGAAAAACACAAGATACATGTTAATCATCAGTCGAAATGAGTTCTTTTCCAATTGTAATTGGAAATTTTTTGAAATGTATAGCATTCTGGCTCTGTCTTCATACCAATAAATCTTTTCTTCATTTAAGTAGTGGCTATTTTCTGAAAACATATTACAGAGTACTTCTTCACAGTTTTCTTTCTTTTCCATATTTGAAGCTTGACAGAACTCTCCGACACGTTTACTTTTAAATAGCGATGTCAGCTCCTGGCAATACTTCTCTTTCTTTTATTATATACAAAATAAGGCCATACCAATAACTTGATATTGCCGTTCTTGAAGTCGGTGATGACAGAGTCTCGATCATACTGGTCGATCCCTCCGTGTAGGGACATACATGGATACGAGTGCCGCATGAGGTTCTTCATTAGCTCATCAGCATGCTCCTGTTTGTCGACGAAGACGAGCACCGCACCAAGCTCCTGGTACATTCCCAGCAACTCGAGTAATTTGTGCAATTTCTGGTCCTCCTCCAACAACACCTGTAACAGGGAGCATGACTATGACAAAAGCTTACGTTACTGCTCAACACATGAACCACAGAGAGCAAAATATATGCCAATGGGTTTCAGTATAGTTTTGAATACAAGGATTAATAGTAGGCATGGCAATGCCATGATTTCGGTTTCAACAAGTAATGTATACATGTTTTAAGAAATAACAGGGAGGGAGGGAGGGAGGGAGGGAGCGAGGGAGGGAGGGAGGTGGAAGCCTGTTGCAATATATAAAAATACACTAATGTCGCTGGGTGCAGACCACATCTGACCTGTGGGGCCCCACCCGCTAGGAGGTATCCATTGAACCGCAACGGGTGCCGATACCAGACGTGTTCGAGGGAATCAGGTCAAATAGGTCACCAGCACACAAAACATAGGTCAGAGGCTCAACGTAACACAAATATAAGGATCAAACGCACCCCACATATGGCAGGCGCCCGTTGCGGTTCTATGAATACCTACGAGGGAGGGAGGGAGGGAGGGAGGGAGGGAGGGAGGGAGGGAGGGAGGGAGGGAGGGAGGGAGGGAGGGAGGGAGGGAGGGAGGGAGGGAGGGAGGGAGGGAGGGAGGGAGGGAGGGAGGGAGGGAGGGAGGGAGGGAGGGAGGGAGGGAGGGAGGTGGAAGCCTGTTGCAATATATAAAAATACACTATTGTCACCGGGTGCGGACCCCAGCCGCTAGTAGGTATTCATTGAACCATAACGGGTGTGCTGCTGACCCATTTGACCTGATTCCATCCAACGCGTCAGGGGGAAGTTTCATAATCTAGGATCATACATGAAGAACCTTTTCTGTACCTCGTACAAGGGTTATTGTCTAATAATATTTAAGTCTGTTGGCTTAGACAATATTGGCCATCCATAAGGTCGTCCATAAGTGTTGAATGAAATTAACCCTCATCGTCCCTGGTTCTCTATGGCATACAAAAAAGGGTCTACATGTACGGTCCTGGGTTATGAAACGGGCCCCTGGTATCGGCACCCGCGAAACCCAGCCGCTAGGGATGGAGGAAGGGAGGGATGGAGGAAGGGAGGGAGGGAGGGACGGAGGGAGGTAGGGAGAGAGGTGGAAGCCTGTTGCAATATATAAAAATACACTACTGTTGCCGGGTGCGGACCAAATCTGACCAGAGCAAGCCCCACCCACTAGTAGGTATCCATTGAACCGCAACGGGTGCCTACACAATATATAAAAATACACTACTGTCACTGGGTGCGAACCCGGTATGGAGGGTATCAAGGGTCTAATTATTCAGAATATATTACTTTAATGTATTATAATGTAAGCCGCAAAAACCGTTCCCCGTCTCCCCTAATATATTTCGGTCTTGACCTACAGGTCAAACCGAAATAATAATATAGGCAACAAAAATATTTGATTAACAGTGAGTATAGTCCACAATGTAACATTAATGGGGAAAAAATGTGTTTACTAGCTGGCATAAAAAATGTGTTTATGTGGAAATCCAATGGAAGTATCATGGCTGTCCGACGTAGACGGGACTGTCCATGAATGTAGTCTCACTCACCAATGCTATGCGCAGTTATTCAGCTGAAAGAAAGCTAAAAATAGCTCCTGAGGAGCAGCTCTTACCACATGTTGCTCCACATCCTTACACACGATACTGCGCCCCCCGACCTGCACTTCGATGGGCTTAGTCAGGATTCTACGCGCCAGTGCCTCCATCTGACGGGGAAATGTGGCGGAAAACATCACCGTCTGTCTGTCTGGCCGGATGTTGTCCACGATGCGCATCACCTGCATGGACAGATTTACACTGTAAATGTACTGTATTCTGCAGATATTACAATATAAACGGGTCATGTTCTTTATACCGTTACAACATAAAGGTATCAATGTTACTTAAATCAACTTGGAATTCGCATATCAGAATTAGCACGTTGTCAGTTTTACTACAGAAATTACTAAAATTCCATGAATCCCCAGCAATTATAAACTGTATAAAAAGAAGCCTTTGTAGAATTATGCTGCAGAGACTAGCCATGTATAATTATCTATTCTGTTACTTTTAGTCTTTCTTTTTCCTTTGTTTGATCACGGACCTATACCCAAGTCCGTGGTATGATAGATACACCGTTCATGTAATGATATTTTTCACCATTTCAACACAGCATCTTTATATCTTTTAAAACAAGGAATCATTGCCAAGAAAGCACATACCTGTGGCTCGAAGCCCATGTCAAACATGCGGTCTGCTTCATCCAGTACGACGTAGGTACAGCGACGTAGGTTGGTGACGCGACCTAAACACACACAAAACACCATCAGTCATCACACTAGAAAGTTTTAGCATTATCTTTATCTATGTTCAATATGACTATCCAAAATATAGAACAAAATATTTTGGTAAATATATTTGTAATCATCACATATTATACAAGGGTATGTGAACAGCCAGGGGTCTGAAATAACAGAAATGAGATATTTATTACCGTTAATGAAAAAAATACATTATACAAACAACAATAAGATACTGTAAGCATATACTTTATTGTGATAGGATTTTTTTTATCACTGTGATCGTGCGTTAGATAAAATGTAATGATTTAACCCTAAGAACAAGAGAGTGGGCGGATACCCTCGTCATCTGTTGCGCATGGCCTGGTGGTTTCTCATGGACATCCAGCACGGAAAGGTAAAGGCCTGGCCTGAGCAAATCAAAAACAGATACGTATACCCGCATGTGTGGAAGACTCGCCCTCTACCGACCTACCTGACCAAAGGTGGCAGATTGACATACTGAATACTTAGTGTAAATAGCCTTTTCCTATTGTAAAAATATTCGGAAACTTACCTGAAATACCAACTCTTAAATATTCATCTACTACAGCACATTTCGACAGACAGTCCTACATTAATGTTTTCTTTTTCCTCCATGTGGAATAAAAAATAGCGATTCAGTATCAATTGGTAGATTAAACCGCAGAGTCTATGAAAAATTATATCACAGTATCTGATCAACAATATAAACTCCCTCATCCAACTGATCATTTATTTCACCAGAAAACAGTCCTAATATGTGTGCTACACATACAGAGTGGAATAAGATTCTATTTAGAACGTCAGAGTAGGTAACTGCAATCACCTCTTAGCCCTAATTGCAACACGGTGCTACATTAGAACGCCTGCACCCATAGCCACACATGTGCATCTCAAGCCCCGCCCACTTACCGCTATTGGCTGAGAGCATGTCAATCATTCTGCCTGGGGTGCAGACGATAATTTCACAGCCTCGTTTCAGCTCGGCGATCTGTTCGGAGATCCCCGTACCGCCATATACACAGACTGTCCTCAACCCGATCACCTTCGTGAACTTCTTGCACTCCTTGGAGATCTGCATGGCCAGCTCGCGTGTGGGCGTCAGGATCACGGCTGAAAGAAGTCATTGTAACGTGCACTGTTGTTGGTTTAACCAAATGTCATTACATACTATTTTTGGACATGCTTCATGTATATATTATATGACATAAACGCGATGGAAATCTTAAGTTAAATAATATAATGGCCTTACACAATATAATGATCTTACACAAGTTTTTAAAACAGAAAGCAGCTTTCAAACACTTCCTTGCATAATCAATCTTTATTATATACAAATGTCCACGAACCCATATATACACGTTAAGACCGTGCTATGACCGAACCGTCCATAGTTACATATTGCTGCTAGGGATATGCTAAGTCTATTATACAAAAACAAAAACAAAAAATTATACAAATCGAGGACGCATGCTTCGTTATCAAGGTAATTGTTTCCTAACCAGGGGGGTGGTTTCGTTATTTTAAAAAAATATTTTTTATATATGACTTTATTGCGTTCGGTCATACGACCGTTCTTCCAGGCAATAACATCGAGGGTATCACGTGACGAAATCTAGACCAATGAGATCGTCGTTTCAATCTGTCACACGAGCGTGATGTTGGAGTTACTTGATAAGGGTGGGCATGGCGTCCCAGTCGATCAGAGGTAAATAAATTGCCATTTTTATCAATATTTGAAGGTATATGATAATCGGGAAACAAGTTTCGGGTGAGAAAATTCCAAAGTTACTCGGTGAAGATCCCAACAATTACTTAACGAGGTCTTAACCCAAATTAGAATTTTGCCAAAGATATTAGGTGTCATAGTCAGTCAGCCTCCACTGTGTCTGATGGAGGAGCCTCAATTGCAATTCCTATATATGGATTCTGATCGAACCCTTAGCTCCTTATATCTAATATCACAACCTAATATATCAGACTCATATATTATTCAAATGCTCCCCCCTCATCCTGAAAGGCGCGTATAGAGGCAATTTAGTGTTCAAATATCTTTTCCTGTTGTGCTGGGTAGAATCTATTATCTAATAGGGGTGATGGATCAAGCACGTTCACCTGTACGGGTTTCTCCACACTACGGAAAAGCTGATGGCTTATAATACTATTGACACTCTAATGAAGAACTTCAATGTCCGAAACATGTCGGTAAAAGAATGTCTTGTAATCAATTTATGACTTAAAAATGGATACAGTCCATCCCCGAGTTAATAGTGGGAATATTTTCCTTCTTAACATAAATACTATTGAGAAAGGACTAAATACTGCTTCCCAATGCAAACAGTAACAATATACAGCATTCAATTGATTGCATTGCATTGATTGGGAAAAACGCCACCGCTGAGCCAACCTATTGATCTATCTATTGATTACTACAGTAAACGGCGGCTACTGCTGGCGGCAATGCCCGCCCAGAGTCCACATACGGACCTTTCTTCTCTACATTACATCTGATCGACTCAACATACCTGGGGAGTACCACAGTTAACTCAACTACCATAAAGCCTGCAGTAAAATCCCTGGCTTTGTAAAGTATGACTTTATTCGATGAGGGAATTTATAAGGCATATTGTTTCCCTTTTGCATTATGTGGAATAGGAATGGCATATATATACCATCTATCAGGTACGCATGGATTTTCAGCCACAAGCAACAAAAGTATAGTGTTAACATAGGAGAGATCTACGTCAGTGAAAACTTTGTAATCGAATTTCTTTACGCCTTCTATCACATAGAAAACTGTCAAGATTTACATCTGTGAACATCTGTGATATGTATCACTTCAGAAGATTTAACAATTTTTTACTACTGACTATCGGTAGCCCATTCCAGCGTTATTTATATACGTGCACCGACACAACAGGAGTAGGGGTGCCCCGTGGACTTCCGAGGTATAATTTGAACGCCCTCTGGAAAGGGTCGTATTAACTATGGAGATACCAACACTGGGCAAGTTTCCAAAAGAAGACCATCATCTGTGAAATGTGCCTTGATGAATAAAAGAAATACCAATATCAATTATTGATAGATTACTAGAGCGCCAGAATCCTCCCCTATAATAACATCAAAGGCGCTAGCCGATCGTACTCTGCACCCTTGATCACAGTCGTTATGCGCGATAAGATAGTTTCTGTAGCTATCCCTATGCGCTGTTATATTTTGTTAATCCGCATCCTTCAAGTTGTTTGCCAAAGTAAAACGGTCAGGTGCAATTCCATATGCAAGTATAGCATTTTCATCTGGATTCTCAACATGATATAAGATGCAACAACGGTTTTCTGCCCTTAAAATCCTCATAGTTTTTTCAAGTGATATGACTGAATTTTGTTATACTGACAGCTTGGCATATTACTGGTAGCACAGTGAGGATTTTCAGTGTTTGGACCTAATTCAGATCGTAATTAGCATAAGTACGAAAGCTCAACACCTGTCGCCATTAGCCTATTATCTTATTCCAGCGTGCTTACCATTTTGCTATCAGCATAAAAACACTAACTGTCCCTGTTTTTCATCCATAGGGAATTCTTCATGCTATATCAAAAAAATTCAATATGATCAGCTGGGCGAGATACTAAAAACGTATACAATACATGTATTTACTCTTTGTAAGCACCTTTCCCTGGTGTCTATTAAGCTCATTATTGGCTGCAATCTTATCATTTATATCCGCGTTTGCCCAGTGACCTTTATAAACTGATACTACTATCTGAGGGGGTTGCAGTGCAGTCAACAGGTGTTTTACGGTATGCTCGCCGTAGGTAGCGGGTCTCTCAGTTGTGTTATTGATGTGGAGTCTGTTTGCAGTGTGATATATGCGCCTATAGATGACCGGCAATTTGCCGGAGAAAACCTACATATCTCCATCACACACCTTCCTGTGGGAGGATTAACACCAAGATACAGGCAAGTCTGGTATTTATGTCCTTCAATTACTTTATCTGCATGTTAGGTGTAAGATGAAACATACTCTTTCGTTCTGTGTCATTTTCTTTTTACTTATGTGTAGCTAAGCCATCACATATTTATCAGTATTACATAACCTGGTTTCCTAGTTGACAAAGGAACACTCTAGCATTTATTGGTAACTAATAAATACCCTGTTGTAATGTACCTAGTTCTATTAAAGTAATTTGTTGATCACTGGAAAACCCAACCACGAAAACAGCGCAATATTTGAACTACATGTGAGACGAGGCTAAGTTTGCCTCCTAGCTTGATGCTACCTACTAAAAAAACACACAAATAGAATTTTAAAAAACATTTGAACTACATGTAATTGACAAATTAAGGAGTTTAAAGGGGGTGGGGTTTCTAACAATTAAAAAAGTGAAATAGGCTCAATTTTAATAGGCCGGGGACAAAACCAGATTGTTTCCCATATAATAAACTAGGGATACAGGGTATCTTCTCAGAGTTCTATCTGTCTCTCCGCGTGACATTCATTCATTCATTCGAGGCTGGTTTCCATTATCTAACCCCATCCATCTTTCCTGTGGATTAAGTGTTATTTAATACTGAAATAAACCTTTCTTTTCTTCATTTTTTCGAGCTCATTCCACTTGGGCTCACATCATTTCACTAAAAACGTTCCAGACCTCACGTCTCACTGGACCTCCCTTTTCTTAGTTATGTCCACCTCCCAAATTTTCCTACTTTCTAATTTCTCTTCATCTAAATTCTGTCCACCTCCTATCTTAATACCATACATTCATCTCAGTTCTAACCACCTTCCTGATCGCCTAACTTTCTATTTCCTGTTCATGTGAGTTCTGTCCACCTCCCATCTCCAGGCACGTCCGTTGGGATCCAAAAATAAAAGGGAGAATTTCGTTGGGTATAAGAGCATGCTGGAAGCCTGCAATCTCCCATTCACGTGCGATTGGCGCAGGTACATTGCTATATTTGAGCCAAGGTAACTGCACCCATTCCCAATGTGAAGATTATAAACAAAGAGCTGTTAACTCATCAGTTAACCAAGACGATGGTGAAATTCACTTTAGAATTATACAAGAGCTAAGTGTGCATTTTGAAATAGAAACATTGGTCTTTAAAGGCCAAATTAGCAGGTGGACGCATTTAAAACTCAATTCAAGGTCTGCTGATAATTAATTACTATGATAATAATGAAGCCCCACCAGGATTTGGCAGGAATTTGAGGTATAGGGGATGGAGAGAAAGGAGGTGTCTGGTTAACACAGGAGAAACTTGTATACACAAGTTTTGTGCATATATTTTATGAGTCTTTGATTACTGAGCCTGTCAGGTGTTTTAGGAACTTCATCAAGTAGTTTGAGGTCCATAATCAAAGACTTGAGGAGGTCTAGGGAGAGACCAGACCTTGCCATGGAGTTCTTAAAAAGGGACCTGTGACTAAGAAATTTCCAACCCCCCAACTGATATGACTTTCAAAAAAAAAATCCATGTCAAACTACTAAACAAGGATAAAAAAAGGTTGATATGGTATTGCCATATTTTTGGTTGTGCAAACATATGTATAAATGGTTGAAGAAGTAAAATATAACTTTTTAAATCAGTCCGAACAAGATAAAAGTGATATTAAATCTATTAATACCCCATATCATATCATATCATATCAGCCTAATAACAAGAGCTAAGTGTGCATTATCAAATAGAAGTATTGGCCTTTAAAGACCAAATGAGCAGGTGGACGCCTTTAAAACTAAAAACAGTTCAAAGGTCTGCCAGTAATTAATAACTATGATAACAAGGAAGCCCCCCTGGAGGGAGGGAGGGAGGGAGGGAGGGAGGGAGGGAGGGAGGGAGGGAGGGAGGGAGGGAGGGAGGGAGGGAGGGAGGGAGGGAGGGAGGGAGGGAGGGAGGGAGGGAGGGAGGGAGGGAGGGAGGGAGGGAGGGAGGGAGGGAGGGAGGGAGGGATATCCACGAATAGGGAAGGGCCTGCAATGATAGAATATTTAAAGCCCTACTCCATGCACACATATATTTAGCTACCTGAGGGCGATTTCAATCGGCAATCATCAATGACCTAACTACATATAAAACGTTTTGTAGTTGGTGATAGCTTCATGGATGAGTGCACACAGACTGATCTACATGCAGCCTGCAAATGATATTACAAAACAATATCATTTGACTGTGTCTTGACTGATTCCTAGAACAAAGTTATGAACCATTTTGACTGCTGTATGTAAATATGCTGAATAAACCATCCTCTCATACACCTGCTGCCTCCCCCCCTCCCATTATTACCTACTATATCTAAAAAACTACGATGCTGGTAGTATCTGCTTGGACTTCTCCCCGCACATAATGACAGAGTGAACCAGACTTAGGCTTGGAGAGTGAGGGGCCACGAGAGTGAGAATCTCGTGGAGGAAAATATTAGAATCTGTTCTTCTTTTTTGTAGATCTATTGGCAGAAATATCTTTTCTCTTATGATTTATTTCGAGCCATGCCGAAATCGATGTTTAGTAGTGTAGTTTTCTTATCTACTTTTCTCGTGAGAAACCAATGAGATCTCAACTTTCGCTGGTAGTCCCACTTTCGAAACTCCGCTGATTCCCCCCACCCACCAGCAGCCTAAGTATTTGACCCTATTAGAGCATCTGACTTTGTGGAGCAGTCCGCAGGGTGTTTTCCTGGGAATGCGAATGTCGGGAGTTCGAACCCAGCTATCAGCAGCCCAATATTTCATTTTTGAATATTTTCCCCTTAACTCGGACTCGACGAAGTCGCTAGTGAGATTTAGAAAAAAAACCCATTAATAGCACATCAGATATGTACTTTACCAAAATAATGACACTTCCTAGGGTGTAAGCAGCTGTCAGTGCCACTTATGGAGATGGTAAATGTTACACTAATGCTCACTATAAATCAATATTGAGTAAACATCTGTTTGAGTATGCCCATTTCACCCAAAATCCCCCCCTCCACTTTAACAAATACTTGAATATCTCAGCAAATATAGATTCTACCTAGAAAATTCCACTTCCTAGCACCTACTGTTTTTTATTCTCTTTCAAATGGGGCATATTATCTTACGAATGAACCAGTTTTAGGGGTAGAAATATGTGCATAAAGGAGTTCTTAAAAATGGACCTGTGACTCAAAGAGTCCCCCCCCCCCCTCCAAACTGAAATCTCTTTTTTCTGAAAATCCATGTCAAAATACTAAATACTAAAACTCTAAGATATTGTATGGCCATAAAACCTTCTGTCCAAAACAGAAATCATATTCCTATCTGTACTTAGTGAGCTATAAAAAGCAAAAATGTGGTCAGGTTGCCTAGTGACTCTACAAGCATGTCTACTACAGTAGGCTATAGCCATAACCTAAAGACCAACGGTCTACCTGCTAATAAATAAATTGTCTAATTCTTATCGTGGTAGTGTGTTATAGCTGTCACGTTTTATATTTTGAATAGCCAATATTGACAGCTCTTTATTTTGTCTTATGTGGGAGAGAAACTCCAAGCAGATCCTGTCGAAATCTTGCCTTTTTATATATGATAAGTGACGATCATCAATAGCAAACAATAACGAAACTTCAGCCTTTGGAATGTTAAGATTGACATCCATGACGAATGAGCTTATCACTTTCTCTACACAGTTCTGGTATCGATTGGCCATTGACAGCCGTGGACTAGCTTCTTATCATGGTTCTTCCATCGATTTGCTTCCTTACAGAAACCGAGAAAACCCGGAAAATGTGCCATAATCAGTCGCGGGGTAAGGCCGGAGAGATGTGACCCGGGTTTATGGTAGACTAATAATGCTGTAACTGATTTGGCTATCTTGTTTTATATACTGAAAATGAAAACCTGAAAACATCTGACATCTCTGCATCTTAACCATCATCAGAGTTCTTATCAACTTCCTGACTTCCCAACTTTCTGATTTCCCGTATGTAAGTTTTGACCACCTCCCAATCTTCCCATCTCCTAATCACCTTCTGCTATATATTCCCCCTTTCTAGTTCAGACACTTTGTTCTATCCAATTTCCACCAGGAGAATATTACTTACCGACCTACGGTATTGTTTCCTAACAGAACATCTTCAGAATTAACTATGATAATTACATGCACATGCATTTTCAGCTGCCAATCTGACAAGTTGTTGTGATTTATTTATTAATAGATGAGGACGCAAGCCTAAATATATCACAAGAACTGAAGAATGTTGATCCTCTTCCCTGAATACAGCACTGTAGTGATTACCTAATGGTCAGGATAAGGTGTGTCCAAAGTGGTAGAATCGACCGACAATGACAACAAACCCCAGGATAATACAGGGAAATCCTTACTTCCAGCCGTCATGGGACGACGACAACACTAACGACCCTGACCTAGCCCATTGGATGGACCACGCCCTATCACCCATGCCGCCATCTCCCATTGGACCAGACCTCCCCAAGCCAAAGGACGATAGTTCAAAGGACGTGCCCAGCTCCCCTGTTCGTGCACACTTCAGCCCGGACGTGGCCTTGTTGTGGCCGGCGCCGACACGCCAGTCCCCGTCCCCAGAGCCCGAGGATTGGGGTGACGGGGTGTTCCTGCGTCACCGGCTCGTGTGGCTTCACCGTGACCACAGGGCTGACCCTAGGAAGTGGTACGCTGAACACAACAGGAAGAAACTATACATGACTGAGCTACCAACCGTACAGAGTGTCCAGGCGTGGAGTGATGACGAGGACTCTGAAGATTCAGAGGAGTTCCCACCTCAACAGTCTGGTACTGTTAAAGAGCTACAGACGAGGGTGACTCCAGAACGTTCCCGAACAAATATAAACGTTCATCAAAACTCAAATATTAACTCAGAGGACAGACTGGGGCCATCGAGAGTGATGACACAAGCTGAGTTAAATGACTTGATTTTTGTGTAGTGTTTTTGTAATGGTTTTAGTTTGAAAGTAATGTCTGTATAACCGAGATTCATTTGGCAATGATGTACACAATGCACTTTAAATATACCTTGACTTAATCGAACGAGCGATCACAAGCACTAACTTCTGGTAAGAATCCACCTGAGTCTATAGCCAGTACATGTATAAGTCCCTGTATTTAGTGACAAGGAGGATCCCTATGAATTGTGGAAGTGATGTTGGGAACAAACAGAACTATTTTGGAGAATTTATGTAGTTTTTTTTAGATTGTACAAACGAAAAGAAATAAAACATATTGAACACATCATCCCATAATTACCATAGCCGTGTTCCAGCTAAAGTTATGAATCAAATAAATTTTGCGCATAGAACATAGACTATCAGCTGTTCAACTCACCGATGGGTCTTTTTCAAAATAAAAAATCTAAACCAAAGGCATACAACATAGACTATCAACTGTTCAACTCACTGATGGGTCCATCGTCCTCTTCCAGCTCTGGTTGGTCGAGGATATGTCTGAACATGGGGATGAGGAAGGCTAGCGTCTTGCCGCTGCCTGTCTTGGCGATACCGATGAGGTCGCGTCCTGACATGACGGCCGGTATGGCCTGAGCCTGGATCGGAGTCGGCTTCTCAAACTGGTGTCTGTTGATGTATTACAAAAAAAAAAGTATTACAACATGTAACTGAGCACTATTAACAGTAAATGAAATTATCCCTCGTTTTTCTCACTTAATTTCGTTACAATAAAGAACAAAGAAAGGTTTATTCTTAAATCTCAACTCATTGCTAATGATATGATTGATAATATTGAAATGACTTCCTAATGAGTAAGGTGAATAATCAAAAATGAGAAAATCACGACTTATTCAAACTTACATATTCAAGTATGATGCCGGACGACACGCGAATAAACAAAGAAAGAGACAAATTTCAGACAATGTTAGACACCTGCACCTATTATGTGAAAAAGGTAACGGCATATTTTAATGACATATGTTGCATTAAAAACTCACCGTCTGAGGCATTCCATAATCTTCTTACTGACCCCACACTGTGCCCATGTCCTGATGGGTTTCGGGCAACCTTTGCCCCGTACTTTGATGCCTTCTAGTTCCAGGCGGAAGGCCTCCACCTCTGCAAATACGAAAATATAGTTTTTTCATTCTAATCGAAATGTCGTCGAGAGGACCTAAACAAGAGCTAGGTGTGCATTTAAAAATAGAAATATTGGCCCTTAAAGATAAAATAACAGGTGGACGCATTCAAAGAGTTCATGGATCAGTGCACACATATATTTAGCTACCTGTAGGGGATTCAATTGGCAATCAACAATGCCATACCTATATATAAAACGTTTTTGCTTCATGGTGATCATTCATGGATGAGTGCACACAGACCTGTCTGCATGCTCCCTAGCCATGTGGGGGACACAACTTTGATTCTACCATGTCTACCAGTAATTAATTAGTATGATAACAAGGGTGGCTATCTAGGTCATTTCGCTGTACCTGTGTATATTCTACAAGTCGGGTACCAGCTAGGGTCGCACGTGTAGATGGTTGTAAACATCATCGGAAGTGCCTGAAGAGACTTCATATAATATTTGTGTTATATACACATCATTTGTTTCCATATCATGTCTATAGTAAGCAAACATGGTAATGTCATTCATAAACATGTCTGAGGGACTATACTACCTTTCTGGGTGCAGGCCCAGGTCATGACAGCAAGAATGACAAGACCTACACTCATGGCGATCTAGGTCACTGTTTCTAGGTCATGGTGAGAGCTAACTGTCACTTCAGATTCAAACTGGGATTACAAATCTGAAAGGGTAACAACTCTAAACATATCAATCATAAGGAAGATTACATAGTATTACATCTTTCTGAGTGGCATAGAGTAGTTTTGCATTCAGTTAGTATAAAGAACTTAGGCATGTTATGAATCTACCATCATGTTCTCAGAAGATGACAGTTGAATGTTTACTTCAAAACCTAAACCTCTTGTAATCAAATTATATGATTTTCAAAATGACTGAAAAAGTTACCACTAGAGAACTTTAAAAGAATTACCAACAAAATTCACAAATATCACTGGGATAGTATCAGATTTACTCGATAAAGCTAGGAACTATAATCTTTCTTGGGTAGTACTACATCGCGGTAGTCCCGAAAAAAGGCGCAGACGTATAATCCTAAGGTTGTTGTGAGTCTATCATTGCAGAGACAGGTTTTGCGGTACAATAAACCGGAGCGGCGCAGTGTGAGACCTGTCTGCATGCAGCCTGGCCATGTGCTGGGGCAAAACCTTGTTGCTATGTACACCAATAAAGTAGGTCAAGCCAATACAGGGTTTACAGTTGGGGTAGGACAAAAAGGTTGAAAGGCACGCGATGCATACCTTGCAGGTTACCGGAGTTCGCAACAAAGTACATTTGTAAGTGCAAAGGTGGGCCAGGTATGACATTAGGGGACATTTCTTTGAAATAGTGTAAAATGGTGCATTTTGGGACACTTTGGGTGACAAATGGACCCATCCATGAAACAACCTTGGTGCCTAACATGATCATAACTTGAGGCCACCTACATGATTCTGAAAAAAAAAAGATATTTAGATCTGACTTACCTACCAAGATTTGATGTTAATCAGCAAGGGTTATGGCGGGGATGAGACATGTTAAACTGCTATTGCTTATCTGGCTTTTTCTTAGGAATGTGGTAATTGGTCAACTTGTTTTGTTTTTGATTAGTGCACTCTCTGTTTACTGGGTAAACAACAATTGTGTTGGATGATGGTAAAGATGTCATCCTCAATGGAATGGATGGCAGCATCATGTTGGTTTTCTTTTTTTTTTGATAGCTTTTTGGCTCCTATTGAAGGGCCACAAGGACCTGTCATTGGTGGTTCATTGTGCACTCTCTTTCTACTGACAGAACAAGCAGTTTTTGATGAGGCCTAAGCCTCAGCTTTCTAATGAACTTTTACTCATCAAAATCGGACTGTTATTAACAATGCAAGTGCTTAAGACAGCTATCCTAGATATAGGTCAAGTTCTTAGCCACGCCCTCTCTAATTTATGCAGTGACCTTGACCCTGCGCTTGTTCCCAGTTTGTGGTGCACTGGCACACTGCGCCGCTCCGGTTTATTGTGCCGCAAAACCTGTCTCTGCAATGATCGACTCACAACAACCTTAGGATTTTAAGATTATACGTCCGCGCCTTTTTACGGGACTACCGCGATGTATTATTACTCAAGACGAAATATAGTTCCTAGCTTTATCGAGTGTATCTGACACTATTCCAGTGATATTTGTAAATTTCTCTCGCAATTGTTTAAAGTATTTTGTAAATGTTAAAGTATCACTTTGAAAATGATATAATTTGGTGATAAGAGTTTTAGTTTTCGAAGTAAACATTTAACTGTCACCTTGATGGCAGATTCATTAGATCTCTAACTTCTTGTTTCTGCTGAATATTAAACTCTTCTTTGCCATTCAGACAGATGTAAAACCATGCCATCTTCATTATGACTGATATTTTTAGTGTTGTCACTCTTTCAAATTTGTTTGACCAGTTTGAATCTGAACTGACAGTTAGGTTCCACCATGACCTAGAAACGGTTGTGGCTGTAGTGACCTAAATCCCCATTGCTGCATGTCCTGTCATTCTGCTGTCAATACCTGGGACTGCACCCAGAGAGCTAGTGTGGTCACTCAGACAGGTTTATGAAAGACATTACCATGTTTGGTTGCTATAGACATGATATTGAAAGCAGAGATATGCATACAACACACATATCATATGAAGTATATTCAACCACTTCCGATAATGTTTACAAACAGCTACACGTGCGTTACAACGACCTACATCTACACGGAAATGTAGTTCCTTCCCAGAGGCCTGTAATAGCAGTGACGAGTTTCTGTAGGTTGCTCTAGCGGTGCAGTGTGGGTGCACTGGTTCCCATGTGTGGGAATTGGCAAAGGGCCTATATTATATCATAATTCTGCTAATATTTATCGTAGGAACTCCAAATAAAAACTGATAGATAGCTAAAGATGTGTGGAAAACGTTCAGTCAGTTTATTTTTTGGTCAGAGAAAGCCAACATGTATTTATCGGCCGTTTTCCGTCACACATTTTGCCGCGAACGCAAAATCGCGGCATGTCACACTCGCTAGGCACCCAAGATGAACCAAACTATTACCATGCTATTACTAACCTGAACTTGTTTTTGGCCCTGTAAGAGCAAGTGTCTGTGTGGTGCGGTCATCAGAGCGTCCGCTTGCGAACGCGAGTGTCTGGTGTTTGAATCCCGCCCCCGGCAGTCTTACATCTCTTTTTTCAAATATTTTTAGGACTCAGACTCGACGAAGTCGCTAGTAGAATATTTAAAGCCCTACTCCTCTGTGAACTCTTAGTTCATGGATCAGTGCACACCTATCTTTAGCTACATGTAGGGGATTCAATTGCCAATCCCCTCCAATGCCTACATACAAAACGATTTTGCCTCATGGATGAGTGCACACAGACCTGTCTTCATGCTGCCTGCCCATGTGGTCCAACAAAAACTTTGTTCCTATATACACCAATAAAGTAGGTCAAGCCAATATCTGGTGGTAAATGACATTACAAATGATTTTACAAAACAATATCATTTGACTGGGTCTTGACTGATTCCTAGAACAAAGTTATGAACCATTTTGACTTCTGTTTATGTATAAATATACTGATTAAACCATGCTCTCATACACCTGATGCCTCCCCCCCCCCCTCCTATTATGATATTTGGCAAAAATACATGAATAGCACATCAAATATACATTTCACCTAAATAATGATACTTCCTAGGGTGTAAGCAACTGTCAGTGCCACTTATGGAGATGGTAAATGTTACACCAATGCTCACTGTAAATCAATATTGAGTAAACATCTGTTTGAGCATGCCCATTTCACTTAAAATCCCCCCCACTTTCAACAAATATGTGAATATCTCTGTAAATATAGAATTTACTTAGAAAATTCCACTTCCTAGCACCTACTGTTTTTTATTCTCTTCCAAATGAGGCATATCATATTCTGATTCAACCAGTTTAAGGAGTAGAAATATGTCCATAAAGGAGTACTTAAAAATGGACCTGTGACTACAAAGGTCCCCCCCAAACTGAATTCACTTTTTTTCCAAATCCATTCCAAAATACTAAATATTAAAATTGTAAGGCATTGTACCACCATAAAACCTTCTTTCCAAAACAGAAATCATATTCCTATCTGTAATTAGTTAGCTATAAAAAGCAAAAATATGTCAGGCCATCTAGTGACTTTACAAGCATGTGTACTACAGTAAGCTATAGCCATAACCTAAAGACCAACCATCCACCTGCTAATAATGACACTTCCTAGGGTGTAAGCAACTGTTAGTGCCACTTATGGAGATGGTAAATGTTACACTAATGCTCACTATAAATCAATATTGAGTAAACATCTGTTTGAGTATGCCAATTTCACCCAAAATCTCCCCCCCCCCACTTTTAACAAATACTTGTATATCTCAGCATTAAGAGAATCTACCTAGAAAATTCCACTTCCTAGCACCTACTGTTTTTTATTCTCTTTCAAAAGAGGCATATTATATTATGATTGAACCAGTTTTACAGGTAGAAATATGTCCATAAAGGAGTTCTTAAAAATCGACCTGTGACTCATAAAGTCCCCCTCCCCCAACTGAAATCTCTTTTTTTACTGAAAATCCATGTCAAAATACTAAATACTAAAACTGTCAGATATTGTATGGCCATAAAACCTTCTGTCCAAAACAGAAATCATATTCCTATCTTTACTTAGTGAACTATAAAAAGCAAAAATGTGGTCAGGTCATCTAGTGACTCTACAAGCATGTGTACTACAGTAGGCTATAGCCATAACCTAAAGACCAACCGTCCACCTGCTAATAATGAATCTAGGTTAATCAAGTTCATTTATAAGGTACAGAATCATACAGTGTCAGAAGAAAGTCTTACCTTCTTGAGCCAATTTTGCTATTTCCGGAACCTCTACATAGAAGTTTTTCCGGAAAGGTCGGTAATAAATTCGATTATGATCCACTACTGTTAGTTCCTGTAAATAAAACAAATTTGCGAATATTCATCAAAGGCTTGTTTGATCGTTATGACAGCTTAAAGGCATACCGGACAATTTGGCTTGAAAATTAAAACCCATGTCAATTTCCTGAAAATTTGATATGATGATCTCCAAGTGTTGTGGAACACATACCTAACATAGAATTCAGGGGTCACCGTGCTAGTTTTTAATTTATAGATCAATATTGTGATCATTTTATATTAGCCAATATAGAAATTTTAAAAAGTATTTTTCATATAGTAAAACCCATGTCATTTTCCTCAAACTTTCACAGAATATAATACATATATAGTACTTCTTATTCAGGTTTTAAAAATAATAGGTCACCGTCCTTGTTTTTGAGAGAATTGAACATTTCCTATGTAAATAAGGCAAATGTAATTGGGCCCATTTTACCTATTGGAATCGGAAAAACTGGACAAAACGTTAAATTTAGAATGAATCCTAAGAAAACAGTTTTGACTAATATCTGACATTATTTAAAAATCGCTAGGTGGCGCCACTGTGGGTTGTAGGATATGCCTTAAAAGGAATGAAATTCGGTTTTTAAAGCGTCCTTAATATGCTATTCTTTTCAAAAGTAAGATCAAGATACATCCCCTTAGAGACGTAGCTCACTTAGAAAATAGCCATGTCGTTGTGCTGATTTATTTTTTCTTCGAATTTACATTCATCTCAAGGACGACCATTGGGACATGAAATTTGCAAATAAACAAAAATCCGGGGAAATTCCATATCTGAACATAGAGATCAGAGGCATATATGCAAAGCTCTTTGGCCTCTTAAGTGACAACAACTCTACAGGTATTCTCCTTTCGGATTGACAGAATATACCAAAATTATAAATGTATCAGGGATGTTAGGATGTAAGGAAGAGTGGAAATATTGTTCATGTGGAATTTACTGCATCAGAGAGACTGAGAAAACATGGAAAACACATCAATTTTGGCCATGGAATACGGCTGAGGGTGTCCGTGGTTGGAAATAATGCAATATTTTGATATCTTAATTTCAATGAATGTTTTTCTACACAAAAAAATACTTACTTAAACTAATTGGATATGCAGCGCAAGTCAATCTATATGATTTTATAGGGAAAAACTATTTGAAAACGGATCCCACCATAATCCCTCATATGCCTTCCTGGCCTATAGTACACCCATTTTACAAAAGGTTTTTTACTGGTGGTGCCCTCTGGTGTCCGAGGCTTACAACTTGAATGTTTATTTGAAGGTATTTAGAAAAAGAATGGAATTCTAACGGTAATCATGTCTACACGACTAGAACTGTATAACTGGGGTGGACATAAAACTTGCACACTGCATCGCCTGAGCAACCTATGGGACAGGTTTTGGTTATAAGCTGGAGTGACGCAATGTCAAATTGGTGACAAAAGCCATGTTGCCTCTCCCCCCACCCAACATAATGAAATTAGTCAAAAACACATGAATATCATATCAAATATAGGTTTTACCTAAATAATGACATTTCCTAGGATGTAAGCAACTGTCAGTGCCACTTATGGAGATGGTATATGTAGCATCAATACTTAGTGTAAATCAATATTATGTGAACATTTGTTTTAGTATGCCCATTTCACCCCAAATCCCCCCCCCCCTCCCACTTTTAAGAAATACTTAAATATCTCTGTAAATATAGAATCTACCTAGAATATTCCACTTCCCAGCACCTAATTCTCTTTCAAATGAGGCATGATTGAACCAGTTGTACAGGTAGATATATGTCCATAAAAGAGTTCTTAAAATTGATCTGTGACTCACCCCGCCCCCCCCCCCCCCCCCCCGACTGAAATCTTTTTTTTTCCTTCTTCTAAAAATCCATGTCAAAATACTAAAACTGTAAGATATTATACGGCCATAAAACCTTGTGCAAAAGAGAAATCATATTCCTATTTGTACTTAGTGAGCAATAAAAAGCAGGTGTACTACAGCAGGCTTTAACCATAACCTAAAACCAACTGTCCACCTGCTAATAACACACTATAGTCCATTCACCTTTTTCTTACGCTGGAGACCGGCCATGGTGGCGTCCAGGTCCTCCTCTTCCTCTTCTGACGAGTACTCCATGGCGTCAGCGTTGGCCTCCATCAACTCGCCCTTCTGTTTGCTGGGATCTTCTTTCTTCTTGGCCATTCCGGCCATGATGGTCAGCTTACCCGTTGTGTTGGTCACAGTTTGGTCCTGTATTGTATTGAAGCATGGTCAAATTACAGTTCTATCTGCTTGCATTTTATCTCAAATGCTGAAATCCAAGAGGTTACTTCTAAAATTCAAAAATGTGGTGGAATCTAAAATTCAAGTGACTCATCTTGTGATACACTCATCAAAATTTATATTTACATCCTATATCTATGAATCTCTCGAGTAGCTAAGATATAAGGTATATCGGTTTTGAAAGGAAATAAGTCATAAAACTTACGTTGCCTTGATCTGTAGTTATTTTGTCTTTTTCTTTGAGGTGATTCACTTCATCAGTGACGGTCTGAAAAAATATCAATGTTTAACTTTCAGATTTCACATATAATTGGTATTGTATTGGATAGCAAATGAAATTACAAGATATCTCACAGAGAGGGACGGACGTGGACAAAGACAGGGAGATGGAGTGGCGTGAGGGTCACAAGGAGAGGCAGATACTGGAAACCGTGAACGTTAAGATTGTACAATTGACATGACGTGGCTTTGATAACTACATGTTCCTATCAGTGATACTAAATAAATCATAACTTTAAGATTATAACCTCTCATGAAGTTTGTTCAAGTATCAGAGCAGGTAAGTAACGTCACAGTAAACTGACTCACAGCCATAAAGGCGTCCAGCGGGTCCACCTCATCACCGTCACCAGCCGTGGCGCGGACGGGTCGGCGGGTTCGTCATCGTCGTCGTCGTCTTCCAGGCTCCACTTCTTACTCGGCATCGTGATCTGGATGGGCTGCCCGGCCTGCGCCGCCTTCCGCTCCATCCGCCACTTCTCAATCCGCTCCCTCCTCTTCTGCATCTCACTCCTCCAGGCGCTTCTGTTCCGCTTCCTGAATGAAAAAAATATTCTTGTATTTTGGTTGATGTTGAATGAAAAAACATGATAGGTTTGACAGAACAGAACCAGTATTACTTTGGATAGTTAAGCAGAACTGTCTTTAGTTTCGAAAGCGGTTCTGTTTTTATACCACCCCCAACACGGACCTTACAGTCGATTTTAAGCAATAATATAATCATGTATTAAATTGTTCAAACAATGGCTTCGGAACTATTGTTGCTGCAGCTGCAGTTCAAACAATGGCGCCGGAACTATTTTTTTAACGCGACGTCCATTGGTTGCTACGTTCTCTGCCACCACCATGGCATAGTACTGTAACTTTACGTAGGTGAGCGTTGCGTATTTTATTTCAACGTTAACTCAATGGCACAACCTGTACCAGGGGTGGGATAAACCTTACCATGTAAATTTTCTTATACTATACCATAATCAGTATTCGATTCTGAACAGATAGACCAGTGTTGATTTTGAAATCTCAATGGATCTCGGCAGTTTAAGTCTCTGTTGAAGATGATGTACCTTGTCTAGCGGTTCATCCTTCACTAGAATGGCTCCCTCTTTATGTTTAGGACTGTGGCTACGACTACGGGACTTTGAGCGGTGTCGGTCAACTTCTTTCTTGCTTCGTTCTCTGTCTCGTGATCGACTTCTGGATCTCCTGAAGGATTGCAAAGATCACCAATAAAATGTATTTCACATCTTCCACATGCTTGATTTGTAACGAACACAGAAATAATAGATAATATATACACCAATCTCAGGGAATGATTAGACGTCCTCTTTCTTAATGTGTCTATCATAAAACACTAGCACTAAAACGTAAGTAGATGCATTGATAAAAACATACAGCTAGGGAATGATTGTCCACACAAAAAAGACAGATTGTGAAATAATCGATGATTTGTGGACGGGCGGCTGTAGACCACGAGAGATTGACGCGTTGTAATACACCAGCGCTAGCGAGTGTATTACGACGTCAACCTCGAGTGGTTTACAGAGCTACATGTCCATATAACCAGCGTTTGCTGCATTTATCATCCATCTTTTCGAATAAATCATAGCCCGTAATTGCCATATCAAAATATATATAACATTAGGGACTATTTCTTTGCTCTATAGCACAAAGGGACTATTTTTCCCGTATACCATGGGTTTGAGGCCGTATACCACAAATGTGAATCTGTATACCACAGTTATAGTATCTGACAGGTTTTATAAAATGGGTCATGGTTTACTGAGTCCCCATACATTTTAAATTGGGGTCTTTGTGTATGATAGTAATAAAGTAGGATACAGAGGCGTTCTTCTATTTTTAAACAACTACATATGTGATTTCATACCTTCTATCCCTCTCCCTGTCCCTTGATCTCCTTCTTTCTCTTGATCTGGATCTCCTGTCCCTTGATCGTGACCTTTTTCTGTCACGAGACCTTGACCTCTTTCTGTCTCTGCTTCGTGACCTCCTGAATTTGCGGTCTCTACTGCGGGAGCGTCGGCGTGGGCTCCGGGAGCGAGAGCGTTTCCTTCTACTGGAAGAACAAATTTATTTGTGAACCAACCATACATCGATCAAACTCCACAAAATAAATAAAGGGACCAGCACATCTTGCGCCAACTTTAAATGGCGAAAGATGTCATGAGGCTTTCTCATGATAAGTAATTAATGACACCTCCTAGGGTGTAAGCAACTGTCAGTGCCACTTATCATATGGAGATGGTAAATGTTACACTAATGCTCATTATAAATCAATATTGAGTAAACATCTGTTTTAGTATGCCCATTTCACCCAAACCGCCCCCCCCCCACTTTCAAAAATACTTTAATATCTCTGTGAATACAGATTTTACCTTGAAAATTCCACTTCCTAACACCTACTTGTTTTCATTCTCTTTCAAATGAGGCATATCACATCATGATTGAACCAGTTTCAGGGTTAGAAATATAGCTGCAGGTCCATTTTTAAGAAGTCCATAAAGGACTTCTTAAAAATGGACCTGCAGCTCAGAAGTCTCCCCCCCCCCCCAAAAAAAACCACCACAACTTTAATCTCTTTTTTCCCCCTATAATCTATGTAAAAATACTTTTATAGAACGTCCTGACCATGCTGTACAAGCTACAAAACGAGATGCTAATTTATGGTTCGTACGGAACAAGGCATTTATGCCGAGTTCCGTACAAATCGTAAATTATCATCGAGTTTTGTAGCTTGTACAAGCATGGTTGGACGTTATATATTTACTATATACCCGAAATTTAAAAAAATAATTTCAATTTGCTTAGCAACCAAAATTTTAATAAACGTCTGTGGGAAGGTAGTCCGTACTTTGGTGTACAGACCACTGGTCCGTACAGTATTTTTACATCATATGCCGAAACGGTGCATATTTACAGTATATACGGCATGGGTATATAGTAATAACTAAAACTGTAAGATATTGTATGGTCATAAAACCTTCTGCCCAAAACAGAAATCATATTCCTATCTGTACTTTGTAAGCTATAACTAAGTATAAAAAGCATAAACGTGGTAAGGTCAGTGACTCTACAAGCAGGAGTACTAAAGTAGGCTATAGCCATAACCTAAAGACCAACCCTCCACATGCTGTAAATTAACTTTATTTAGCCTTACACCTAATAGTTTAGACCACACAGGGAATTGAACGCCTTGAGCTTTTTACCGTTTGGGTCTCCTGTCAGCGGGAAAACGTGGACGCCTTGAGACTACCCCATTTTAGTTCCGACTGGCGGGTTAGGGTTAGATAAGGGTTAGGGTTGAGTATATATGACTATAAACCAGTATAAAGTGCACTTTTCAAAGTTTTTACATCTAGATGTAACTTGTTTAATACTAATAGCTACAACTGTACAAGACATTTCTTATTTGGGGTTTCTACATCAATTCTAGACAGTTCTGACACAAAATTGAAGAGGTGTTGCGACAAAGCGTAAGTGTCTGTTGGTTACATCATGAAAATCGAAGCATGCTGGCAGGGAAGCATGGTGTCCATATACCTACTCTTCATACTTTTATAAGCATTTTTGATTTTAATAATACTCATTTTATCTGTAGACTGTAGAGTCTGAATTTTTAAAAAGGATTAAAGTGTTTGGCCTCCATTTTATCTCTAGGTGGTCAATACACACATGTTCCCAATAGTAGACTTCCTCATCCCTGTAGTAGTTTAAGAAAAAAAGAAAAAAAAAGACGCTGACAGAAAAACCACAGAGCAGAGAACACAAATATAAAATGATTAACGATCACCCGGCATGATTGACTGCAATGAGCACTGAGACCACTCTGTTCATAGATAAACATGCTGCAAATGAACAGATTGAGATAGGTCTGTACATTGTGACACAGTCCCACAGTCCTTTTAAAATGAACTCCGCGAAAAATGGTGTGTACCTGCTGTCCCTGGCCATACTTATTGATGTCAACAAGAATAAACAAGCAGAAGCCCCTCGTCGAAGCCGCTTTCCGTGGACACAACGTCGAATATGGCGGCCGCTTTACCAAAAGGCGTATCATCCATCTTATTTTGCGACATTATTCCATATTCTATGTATTTGATACAGTGATAATCATCCATCAAAATCTTTGTTATAACATCAAATTCTTTGTTGAAAACATTTTTATAATACCGCTTTATCGGAATATGCGAATTTCATTAAAAATCTATGTCGTTATTTATCAACACGATTTGGGTTAGGAACTTCCTGTCTGGACCACGTGTGTGCACGTTCGAAGTTGTCGAATAGAAATCTACTGTTTTTCACCTAGTAAGGTATGTAATATTGCTTTATTTTACGAAGCTATAACCCATTTTAAGTAGTCCACCGTTTTCTTTCTTATGCGTTTATCAGAGTAGGCTAACATGCTCAAATATACAGGTCTTTGGTGTTTGCCACCAATTGGCCACAGTCGGTTTCCCAGTCCACATTGTTAAGATATATTTAGTGTTACTGTAACTTACAGTAAGTGTGTTAGTAGTTTTAGTTGTGGTTACCGTTGTGGTCATAACCCGCACTGCTGACAGTCCACCTGGTTGATTTAGATACTGAGTAAACTGCATAATATTGACTACATGGTCTTGATGAGGGACGAGACTGAAATATTTATTTGGATACAGGTATCACTGTGTTTATGGATAATATTATAGTAATTGGGTTCATTTCGCGGTATTTGCATGGGGGCTTGTCTATTTTAATGATTTACCTTTTTGCAATTCACCCACACAAGAGGTTCTAGAACTGTATATTTTGGATAAACTATACAATTTAAAGACCAATAGTGTCTGATCTCTTCTAGCAGAAATGTACATACAGTAGAACACTGCATAATGGACACCCAGCTTAAGCGGACACCCCATGTCAATGGATACCTTTGATTAGAACGGTTCCCTCTATAAATGTTTATTTTAACCTAGTGTAAGGAGACAGCTAGACTGTAGTTCGTCCCGTTGTCGCCAGGGCCAGGGCGCTCAGGCTCTCAAACTGAGACTGTGAAAGGCTGCCATTTTAGGTTGGAATTGCCACCTGTGTATCCCAGCATGCTGATAGTCGCCTGCCGAGAACCAGCGTATCGCGCATGCACAGTTACATGTAAACACTGCTGTCAATTTGTAAATCTGTTTCAAATTAAGGAAGAGACTCCAACTAAAAGTGTTTTGATGCAAACAAAATGGGACAGACACAGGCTTATTAACCGTCTCCAGCTCCCAGATGACAAGCCGTGAGGATAAACACCCAACGAGTAATATCGGCCCACCCGCCAGTGGCTGCTGCTGCCGGCCATAATACATCTACTCCCCACTGCCAAATGCGATATAGTTGTATATTATATCATATAACATGTTACTACCTATAGGCAAAGAACTATCGTGCAATCACCACCGCGAAATGGGGGGACGGGGCCTTCGATGAGGCAGATGTTTTGGCTGGGTGCACACAATGTGCAGGAACCGGGCGTTATTCAGTGTTGGCGGGAGGGTGCGCGAGTCAACCTGGCATGGCTGGCATAACTCTCTGGGGAAATCAATCGGTTTTCATGGGAATTCGACTGAGAGTAGGTGGAACTTGGGCAAAGTCACCTGTCAACTAATAGCACATGTTAGGCACCTGCCGTTGAGATTCAAAACAAACCACGGCTGGTTGGCTGCCGATGTCCCGACGATGTCAGTCATGCCGGGGACACACCAAACAAGTCAAGGCGGCGATGTCTGGAATCGGCAAGACAAAATAGCATTTATGTGAGATATTATTTCATAGTAATGTCTCCCACCAATAATTTAGCGTCTCGGAAGCAATACTCAGGTGAAATATGAAATAATAGCTCACATAGACGTCATTTTGTGTTGGCGATTCCAGGAATCGCTGCGTTTCTCTCTTGGTGTGTCTCCAGCTTTATAGCATTGATATAGAGGGAGGCCGTCATGCACATCGAGCTTGCGAGTCACCCGATGTAAACACTAAACATGCTATAAATAGAACAATGAATCAAGATATTCCTTCCGCGTGTAGGGGACTGGCCAACCGTAGCCATGGACACAGTACCCTTTCACGTACCATAACCCGAAGCTGCGTGGTGCGTGGACGGACTAGCAGACACCCCACATAATCGGACACTTTGGGCGGAACATAGTGTATCAGCTTACATAGGCTTCTACTGTACATAAATATCTGTAGTGTAATGAACATGGGTGTCTCCACTTCGCAACTCCTCCGGAGGAGATAGGTAGGTCCTCCAGAGTATGGGCAATTCCTCCGGTGGTTGGGGCCTGGGAGTCATGACGTCATGTGATGTCATGACTCAGCACTATAAATATGGCGAGGTGGCCCTGTGAAGTCAGTCTGGTGTGCCAGCTCTCGTAGTGAGGTCACCAGTCAGTACCATCGCCATCGGTACCCTGTTTGCACTGTAGTGTAGATCAGATAGGATTGTTTGACTACTGATGATTTATTGTAATAAATTTGATGCATGGGCCCTTTAATTAACCTTGTTGTTGTCCTTCCGATATGCGATCGTTACAGTATATTAGTATGGCAATTGTGGCAGAGGAAATTATAAGTGAGGTACCAGTACTGCAATACATAGCAGTGCCATGGTTGTGGATTGGGGGCCCATCCTACCAAGACTTGTAGTGATCTGCCATGCAAGAGCTTTTCTGAGACGATGTTCAGTGCGAAGTTTTTCAATGATCATCTTACTAAAGTTAGCAGCAAAATTGTTGGCCTATTGAGACAGAGACTGTCACAGGTTATTGTAGGTCCTTGTATTCATTCAATATGATAATATATGTGACAATCAACGTCAGTTGTTTTACTGTTTTCAGTAATGTCATTGTATTGTTTCAGTAACATGTCATACCGTGGTGGTGGTGGACGCGGCGGCGGCGGCGGCGGTGGTTTTCGAGGCGGCCGAGGTGGACGAGGTGGCGGTCGAGGAGGTGGAGGTTTCCGTGGTGAGATATTGTGCAATTTCATTAATTTGCTAACTGATAGGGATTGCCAGATAAGATTTGGCATTAATACTATTTCTTATATGTCTGATACAAGTCAGCTTAGACCACATAATTGCTAGATGTTCAATTAGAATACATCTTGGTATCAGTCGCACCAAATTAGAGTGAGCAATGAGGACTTCAATCAGGGATGCCAGTTTGTAGGATTTTGCCTACATGTAGGATTTTCATTTTAGTCTCAAAGAGATGAAAATTATATGTTTTGAGAACAATATAGACTCCAGGTTCCCTAAAATCTAAATTGTAGATAAACTTGTTCTGTAATCTTTCAAAATTCTTAATTCTGCTACCCCCAGCACACTCAGTCAGAGAGCCTATGGATCCCAGTACTCCAACCCACAGCTGTAGGATGGTGGGATTCCTGTGGGAAATGCTCCTACGGATAAGGACAAACTTAAATACTGACATCTGATTGGCTTAAAATATGTCAGGTGGGAATAGAGTTATTAAAGCATTACAAAGTCTAAAATAAAATATCAGAGGAATGCCTAATAAACTTGTAAAGATATTCTGCAGAATATAGAACTGATAGTGTGTGGTAATCTTTCTTAAATGATTTTCTTTGAAGAGTACCCCATTTAGTGCAGAACTACACATATATTCACTCTCGTAGCAGATATCTAGGTATCATATACTGCTAGTCCATGCCCAAGGATCTGTTAGGAGAGTGATGGGAATTCCCCTACACCATGTGCGTTCTCGCTGATACATAGACTGGCCTCAGTCCCCATGTAGGATTTTTTCCTGGCCCCAACTGGCATCCCTGTTCAATATAAGACATAATAAGATATGTTCATTCAAGTTCTGGCCGTGTATTCCTTACATAAAATGTCCATATTACCAATGCACCCTATCTGGGCATACTGCTATCATTTACGGAGGGTGTTAGAGCTGGAGGGGATCCTGCAATGGAGGCGGGGATGGCTATCGGATGTGGTTGAGCCCTGCCAATTAGTGGGCTCACTCCCGGAGGCACCCTGGAGGTTTATATAGCAATCGCACGTTACGACTCCCCTACGTCACTTCTGTGACGAGGGCGCTACCTGGTGGACCCCTGGAGTCCCGGAGCTTTACCTCCAGGAACCTCCATGGCCCCCCGAATCTTCCGCTGAAGGCCCAAAACAGCCGAGCTGCCTCGGCAACACATCCAACTGAATCCCCGGGGCAACAAGAACTATGCCTCAGCGACCCTTAACTACAATATCTTATCGCAAAGTGGGTCTCTATATTTCGTCAGACAATCTACGCCGGAAATACAACTGACAGTGTCATCAACAGAGCCTCCTGTAATAACTGATCCTCTTCTCCATTGAATGATAATTTTACAATTTGAATTCCGCCTTGATACAAAATACCTAGTTTGTATATGTGTACATGTATGTTGTTGGATTACCCATGAGGGTTGCATATGCTTCCAGGTGGTGGCAGAGGTGGATTCGGCAGAGGTGGTGGTGGAGGCTGGCAGGACCAAGGTCCCCCGGAACACGTCATGGGTGAGTTATATAAGCTTATCTCACCCTGGTATTTTTTCTCCATAGACTTAACATTGTGAACTCGTATCTAACGCCAATTAGATATTTAGGAAAAATATCCAATGGGGGATTATGTCACAAATGATAGCCCATTAATCCATGTTAAGGGTGAGTTAAATTCAGACACCCATTCGAGTTTAGTGTTAGAGCTCGATCCCATCTCGTTTGAATCACTAGGTAATTCACGCGGCTTCGCCTTGTGAATAACTATGTGATTTAAACTTGATGGGATACGAGCTCAGACCCTAAACTCTCATAGGTTTCCTCTATAGTACTCCATATCACCACGTAATAAATACATTTTATTAACACATCCCATCGCAAATACTTTACATTACCACATGCAAATGAAAATCCAGGGGTTGATAGCTTCTGCCTCGTTTGTTGTGAATCTCAGTCACATTTAGGAAGGACTGCACATGTACTAATCCACAAACAGAACTGTTGCGATGCAGTTCTAAATGTTATATAACCAGGAATGTCAGTTTTCCAGGGTTCTCCGGGTTTCTGGTGTTTTTTTTTAATTCTAAATGAATTCAATGAAATGTAGTATACTAGCGGCCGGTAGCGGATGCCCGGCGGCCGGTAGAGGAGGCCCGGCAGCGGGAGCACCAGCCCCGGGCCTGCCATAGGACTCAGTGGTAACCAGAACCACCAGTTCAGCGACCGGGTTTTCCCCGGAACACTCCCTGTGTCCATGTAAACCTGCCATAGGCTACCAGTGAAACCCCGGAATCCTGGAAACCAAACCTGCATAGGGAGAGAATTGAGGACAACATGAGGGCCACACAAGTGCCACGCCTGGAGCTCAATCATCTGACCTATATTCTTCCAATGCCTGCCTAGACTTGTTTAAGTCTTTATTTACTTTTAAAAAAAAATTCAAATTCAAGTAAATAATCGGATTTTAAGTTTTTTTTCATCTTTCTGATATCCTTATAGGGATATCTTTATTGATATCCCTGTAGCATGTATACCATTATTTATTCATAATTAATGCAAGTACATCATTAACAGTAAAGAATTGTTAAGAAATAGGGGTTTAAATATTTCCAGTTTTTTTTTATGAAACCTCACTGGCATCCTTGTAAAACATTTCAGGGTACGGACCATACAGTATGTACGTGGGATTTTGAAATATTTGACCCCATCCCCTACCCCTTTCCATTTCGTACATATTAGGTTAAAGAAGCGACGTAAGCAAAATTTCCAAAGTTGCCCCACCCCCTTGTAGAGTGGAGTGTGTTTTTAGCTTTTGGTTTGTTTTAGAGAACATAAGTTGTTTGGACTAAACCATAAACGGTCTGATACAGCTTGTCACGTGCACATATATCTCCTAGATGAATACAGCCAAAGATATTTTCCTTCAATTGCATTTGTACATTTTTGATTTTCTGTTATCCAATTCAGAGTTGGGAGAAATGACACATACGAGTGAAGACAATCTAGTATGTAAATGCACTAACGAGAAAGTGCCATACTTCAACGCGCCTGTGTACCTGGAAAACAAACAACAAATCGGCAAGGTGGACGAGATCTTTGGGCCAATTCGAGACTTCGTATCCTTTCAAACAAAGAATAAGTATTGTGCTACAATTATTTTGACACTAAGGACTAGGCGAGAAACTGTTAACATTTGTTTCTTCCTGAAGGTGCTTCAGCTTTTCCACTTCAAATGTAACGCAACATCTTAGAATTCTGTCGGATTTGCTTGGAGTTTCTCTCACACATAGAGACATAATAAAGCAGGGTCCTGTTTTATAGTCGTGACAATCATTAATAGTGATCGTTTCCAGTGCATCGCGTTTTATAGTCGTGATAATCACAAGACAGTGATCAATCACAGGTGTGACCGATTGAGAGTGACCGTTTTGCGTTGCATAGTCGTGATGATCACTCGTGAATTCTCCGAAAATGATCAATAAAACGGTCACTATTAGTGACAAGGCTATACATGTCACTATTGAAGTATAGACATACTACGGATCTATGCTAGAAGAGGGTCTGCCAAGTCGAATTGACTTGGCGAAGACAATTTGGATGTTGGCAGGTAAATATCCATAGAAATAGTGATCATTCTGATTTGAATACTACAATAGTGATCGTTTCCACAGTAACCATCTTATTAGTGATCAAATCAACTGTGATCTCACTGTAAGATATTGATTGGGACTATGCAACACAAAACAGTGACAGTCACTAATACGGTCACTTAGTCAGTCACTCTTTTTCCGTGGTCACTAATAAAGACGTCGCTGTCTATAAAACACCACCCAGAGTTGGGCATGGAGATCGAAGTGCCACAAAAGTGGGATTCTGGTGTTGCGAAAACTTGGAACCTTTTATTGTCGTTTGAATATTTATACATAGAATTGCTTTTAGTCAACGTCAAGCCGAAAACCAATTCTCATACTGTAGTTTTCTGATCTCTCTTTACGTAGAGGGCAGGGTATGAGATCTTTAATAAGGCAAACCTCAGGCTGTCCGTTTCAAGGCATGTATGACATAGCCGACCATCATTCGGGAACAAGCAAAGGCAGGACACTGCTCCGCTCGGGTTGCTGTGTCACGTTAAATGATTGAGAACTATGCTGGTTATCTACTCACGCTGTTGTCCGTTGACTGGTTATTGTTGTCAAAAAGCATACGGAAGTTACCCGGTGCCCTAAATCTTTATAGGAAAACACCATGCGCCATGAGCCCTGTTCCTCAGAAGAGTCAATTTTTATTAAGTAATCAACACAATATGGTGTAAGAAATGACATTCCTTCCGCGGCAACGCCTGTAGGATTTCGGGCATTAGTATAAGAATAAGTAGGCATGTTTGCTCCATTTTGAGTAGACGGTTCTGTGGAGCAGTCGGTTGGGTACTGAATCTCAAATCTTGGGGTTTGGGCGATCGAATCAGCACACTGGCACGTATCAATTGTTGATTATTTTGATTTTCTAACTAGCGACTTCTTTGCTGCCCTATGTGCCTCTAGGTGTATCTGAAAGGAATAGTCCATACAGAATTTAGAAAAAACGGCTTTTAAATATGGCGTTTAGTAATTTCTTAGTTTGACTTTCAACTTGAGTATAAAGATATGTGGCTTCTCAATCAAGTGTTCCTTTGTAGTTGAACACGGATGAGCGAAAACAATAAATAAGGTGAAAAGTCGTTTATACAATGATTAATTTGTAAGTAGAAACACTTCATAAAATAAATTGTAAATTATATTATGCTTATTGATGATTTTATCACGTGAAAATATATCTTGCACCCAGCAACATTTTTGTATAACCTTTTAAAAATATTTTTCATAAATATTCGCTGAACGTTATGCACTTCTGCCCTGATTTTTTTTCTGCAGGTAGTGGTATACGATTTCTAAAAGAAAAATTCAGGTATTTTCCGTTGCTACGACCGATTTCACCGTGGTATTATCTTCCTATTGAGTATTCCCTTGAGCACTCAGTAGTGCCCTGGACTCGTATAACCTCAACTCCCCTTCATACTTCTACCAAGTTAAGCACTCGGGTAAATAGCTATTGTTCGTTTTGTAGTTTCACGTCTCGGTAGGCTAGTTACATCCTTTTGAGACTGAAATTACCTATTGAAATGTGAATCAACCTTAACCACTTTTCAGTTCTTCTCGGTAAAACTGTCAGATAACATGACGGCGAGCTCGTTCAAGGAACAGCAGAAGTTTTTCATCGACCCGTACAAATTATTACCTCTACAGCGCTTCACACAGCCTCAGGGTCGTGTCGCTAAAGCCGGTGGCCGTGGCGGCGGCGGGAGAGGACGTGAGTCAAAGCTTTATCTACTATATAAATTACAAGTTGTAGCAACAGGAGTCATAGGGGCTTGACTGGTATTTCTACACAGGGATGTAGTGTCCCATTTATATCAGTTTTTAAGGGGAAGAAAACGGTGAGAATTAATTTGATAACCTACCATATATTAAGAAAAACCACTAGAATTCTGTCGGATCCTCTTGGAGTTCTCACCCACATCTGGCAGAGTGAACCAAGTCTAGGGTTGGACATGCCACGAGAGTGAGATTTTCGTGCAGTGAAATAATCGAACCGGTCAAGGCTACAAATAAATATGATTTAATATTAACGCGCCAAAACGCGGAATTATGTAAACGTAAATCGGAATGCGTAAAAGAATCTGAACAGAACGTGAAAAAATGTGGTGTTAGAATTAAACTTAAACTTTTCAATAGTTCCAGGAGGGGACCCTTACTTTTGTGTAACATGTCCATGGGATAGGGGGGGGGGGGGGGGTTGTAGGTCTGTGGAGGCATTTTTCTTTTTTTCAAGTATTCCCAATGGGCCCAACTTTTCTTTGTAACTTACTTTTATTTTGGAGAGGGGGTCTCCTATGGAAAGGGGGGTGGGGATGTGTGACTCAATTTCATTACCGTATTAACGGGGTGGGGGACGGGGGCATATTGTATTTGCACACTTGAATCAGGATTATCTTCGGGTGGGAAAATCACCTGATGTTTTTTGACAGAAAAATGCGACAAGTAAGTACCAAGAAGGAGGGTTCAATAAGAGATGACAGTTTTGGTGCTTGTGTATTTTCAGGAGGACGTGGCGGGGACCGAGGTGGCGGTCGTGGTCGCGGAGGCTTCGGCGGCAGGGGCGGCGGATTTCGTGGCGGCCGAGGCGGCGGTGGTTTCCGGGGTGGCCGAGGTGGCGGCGGATTCAGGGGTGGAAGAGGGCGATAAGCGAAGCATAAGTCTATCTGCGTATGAAAGGGTTGTTGGATGTGTATGCTGCGCAAAATACTTAGTTCTTTGGTGCGCTGTTGTATGGAAAGTAGTGAAAGTTATACTAGCGACTGAAACATTAATTACTCCCAATTCATAGCGGTAACAATAACTCATTTGATACCAGATGTAAAAGCGATATGCAAACAGTAATGTTAAAAAATCTTTTCAAAAGTAAAAATGAGAATGTGACTTGTATAAATGTGGATTCGTGTAAATATTTAGAAATGCCAGGAAAATAACTGGTATCCACAATATCGTGGCAATATATCTAATAAAGATATTTTACCTAGGTGGCATCTTCTGTTATTTATCTACCATATACAAAACGTAAATTCTGGTCGGATCCGCTTGCAGTTTGTCCCGCATAAAGCCCCAGAGTGAATCAGACCTAGCTAGGCATGGTGACTGAAGCGTAAAATGTTTGTGCAGTACGTAACTGAATCCTGCTACTCTTATTGTGTTTCTATACACAGCTGTACTTCTATCCTTAAGATTTATTTCTAGTCATACTGAAAAAAATAATTTCGAACTGTAGTCTACCGATCTCATTGAGAGATTGTAATGATATGCTTGAAGTCTCCTGCACAGAGACATATTGAACTAGACTTAGGCTTGGAGACTGAAAAGAGAGAAAAACATGAGCCTGCTAAACTTCTTTTTTAGATATAAACTTCGATGTACTTCTCTTATGATATATTTCAAACTATATGGGAAACATTATTTAGAATTGTTGTTTTCTAATCCCGTTACTCTGAGATTTGGCTGGTTACCTTTCAGACTGGTTCCGTGTCCAAATTACCCCGCCCACCTCAGACTGCCATGATGCTAATGCCAAGTCACACTGGCCGCCAGAGCTACACTACATCGTAGCTCAGCGCAGACGGGTTGGTTGCCAAACTCGTGCCTAATATACAAATTTACAAATGTTCGCCCGTCATCCGCTAGGGGTAAAGCAGAGCAGTAGAAGGTTACTATTTTTCCTAACCCCTGTCTGCTGGTGAAGTACCATCACTGTAGGTAACACTTCCAAGATTACCAGTGGATTTGGTATTTTCGTGTGTGTGTGTGGTGGTTGGGGGGGGGGGGGGGGCTTTTTTTCTCCAAGGGGGATGGGACCACTCTCTTAAAATGTTTTTTTCAGGTGGTGGTTTTGGGGGGAGTGGGGAGTTGTCAATAATTCCTTGGCAGCAAAATTTTTGTATTTCAAAATTTGACCAACTTTTGGGGGGCGGGGGGAGTAGCATAGTAGGGTTCTTTTAGTGCCTATGATAAAAGGAAGAAACATGGTTTGACCTACCTGAGAGCGGCAGCATAGTGGTCGCTGATGCACACGTTTATGACGATTGGTGTTTTCTTGGTCCCATAGATAGGGGCAGTGCTTGTGGTTCAGTCTGCGTCATCTCGGAAGTCGCGTACATGTTTGGAGGAATGATACTCGATTCATCACACCAGCATTGGTGTACGCCTTTTGGTGGTTGACAGTAGCAGATACTGTGTTTTTCAGGATATTGGCTACAGTGTTTTGGAGAACACATTTACACCATCCACATTTGAATAAATTTCAATCATCCTTCAGCTGAGGGTCAGCGGACAAGGTGTAGCCATGGCAGTGTCTGCATGTTATACGCGACATGTTGAGGTTGTAGCAGCAGCTGCAGCAAGTGATAATCGTCTCTGTTGGACGAGCTCTATTTATCCAGACCTTGAGGTGCGACTTACACTTAACTTCTTATAAAGTTAAGACAACGATTGACAGCGTAGAGAGCTATGTGTTAGAAAACAGATGCACTTTTTTATATCGCCTCACACAAATTGTGGTTAGAGGGAGATGTTGTTACTGCATGAAAAACCGCAACTGAGAGGGTTTTTTTAAATCTCAAGTCTGTTCACTCAGTGGGACAGGCTGTAGGTCAACAAATGAATCTCGTCTAAGGTGGTCAATATACCACTTATGCTTTCCATTGTGTACTCATGTAGTTGCATGAATTCGTTTTGTGGTGTGGAACTTTTTTTTTTAATGCTTTATTGAGGAAATTCAAACTTTTGGAAGGCGTTTCATTCTCCTCGTCAGAGCTGAAGATTCATTCAGCTTAGTCTTCTCCCTCGATTTCCATAGTTACATTTGATGAGTTGGTTTCTACCATGCCTCGGACCTGTTTAGATTCTTGTCTGTGAAGTTGGGATTGGGTCCCTGCATTTTCTCCATCACTTGTATTGGAGATTGGGTTCAACATGATTCAATGATAAAGCGAATACAGTGACCTTCACAGGTGGCTGTGTAAAGCAATTGTAGTTGTTGATTGTTGTGGCTGCGACCATTTGGAGCCTGGCGTAAGAAGTGTGCGTGACATATATTGGTGGGTGGAAGACTGTATGGATCAAAGTAATAAATGACTCCTTTGTTGTCTATGTAAAAAGCCACCCAATGTTCACCTGACATGTAATGGGGTTGAGTGTTACTGATATAACAGGTCATGAGTTTGGGGCGAGTCGGTATTTTGTTGCAAGATTGTTCTGAGAAGTCTTCATAGTGTTCAGATCATGTGGAAGTCAGTCTGCTGTTAGCTGAACGAGGTTGTCATAGAAAGCACATCACCACAGAGATGGTGTTGGTGGTTGGGCTTTGAACTTCAGTGAGATATTGAGTTTTCCCTAGTGCAGCAGGTTGATCCGTGCATCTTATCCTACCCCTAAAAAAAACGACATAGGCTTAACATTGACTCAATGTATTTGATGGAGCATTGAACAAAGTTATTTATGCACCGAGGTGAATAAAAAAACAGACCAATCAGGGATGAGATAACGAAAGTAGATCTGGCAGCATTGATAAAAGGGCCATCCTCCGATGAGTGTCAACACACTACTAACATGGATAATTACCAAATTTTCTCTGTATATCGGTGAGATGGGGTAGGATAAATATGAAACTGAACTCGAGTTAGCCTTCTTAATGTTTATGCTACTCACTACACTCGGCTAACGCCTCGTGTAGTAATTCACAACCTGCCCATCATGGCATAAACATTGACAAGGCTAACTCTCGTTTGGTTTCTACTAATTCTGGCGCTCTGTCTTGTGTTAAGTCGAAGGTGAGCAGAGTATATCCACCCATGAACTTGCCCATGGAAATATCGCAGCCTTGTTAGCAGGTGGACGGTTGGTCTTTAGGTTATGGCTATAGCCTACTGTAGTACACATGCTTGTAGAGTCACTAAGTGACCTGACCACATTTTTGCCTGTTATAGCTAACTAACTACAGATAAGAATATAATTTCTGTTTTGGACAGAAGGTTTTATGGTGGTACAATGCCTTACAGTTTTGATATTTAGTATTTTGGTATTTAATATTTGGTATGGATTTAAAAAAAATAGTAAATTCAGTTAGGGGGGGGGGGACTTCTGTAGTCACAGGTCCATTTTTAAGAACTCCTTTATGGACATATTTCTACCCCTGAAACTGGTTCAATCATAATATAATATGCTTCATATGAAAGAGAATAAAAAACAGTAGGTGCTAGGAAGTGGAATTTTCTAGGTAGATTCTATATTTACTGAGATATTCAAGTATTTGTTAAAAGTAGGGGGGATTTTCAGTGAAATGGGCATACTCAAACACATGTTTACTCAATATTGATTTACATTTAGCATTAGTGTAACATTTACCATCTCCATATGTGGCACTGACAGTTGCTTACACCCTAGAAAGTGTCATTATTAAGGTGAAATGTATATTTGATGTACTATTCATGTACTTTTGCCAAATCTCATAATGGGAGGGGGGAGGCAGAAGGTGTATGAGAAGATATTTCATTCATCATATTTACACACAAACAGAAGTCAAAATGGTTCATAACTTTGTTTTAGGAATGAGTCAAGACCCAGTCAAATGATATTGTTTTGTAAAATCATTTGTAATGTCATTTACCACCAGATATTGGCTTGACCTACTTTATTGGTGTACATAGGAATAGAGTTCCCCCCCCCCCCCCCCCCCCAGTTTGAGCCACATGGTCAGAGGGAAGGTCTGTGTGCATGAAGGTGAAACTGAATAACGTTTCCTATGTACTCAGGTCTCACTTCCTGTGAGCACTCACCCATGAAGGTGTCACCATCAAGCAACCGACCTACCTTTCATATGTAGTTAGGGCATTGCTGATTGCCAATTGAAATCCCCTACATGTAGATATATATACTCTGGATTCTAAAAATGTTAGTGTTCAATTGCTTTTCATACACTTGGGAGGGTAACTGGTCTCCCCTATTGAGTTTTACATGTGTCCACCTGCTGATTTGGCCTTTAGAGGCCAATGATTACCTACCACATATAAAACGTGTAATTTTCTGTGCTATCCGCTTGGAGAGTCTCCCGCACATAGAGACATAGTGAACCAAACTAAGGCTTGGAGACTGAGGAGCCACGAGAGTGAGAATCTCGTGGAGGGAAAACTAGAATCTGTTCTTCTTTTTTGTAGATCTATTGGCAGAAATACCTTTTCTCTTATGATTTATTTCGAGCCATGCCAAAATCAAAATTTAATAATGTGTTTTTTTAAATCTGCCAGTCTCGAGAGAAAGCCATGAGATCACTACGCTGGTTGCCGGCAAAATACCTGTGTCATACGAAATGATAACCATGAATTTTCGATTGTTCCCCGTTCACCCGCTAGAGGGCACCACGGCAGTTGGGAATTGTTAGACAAGAGTAGCTACGTACAAACACAGAGTAAATACATATATCTCTCTACTCTGTGGGACAAATCGACGAAGTCGCTAGTTCTATTTTAAAATGTACACTTTGCTCTTGTTTTAAATTAATGCTTGTCGTTCCATTTGAGAATATTTTTTTAATTTTTACAACCTTCCTCAGAAGTTCCCCCTCAAACATATGTCAACACATTTTGACCATATTATAGGGTTGCTACTTTGGACTCCGAATTCAGTTTTGGACTTGGCTAGGAATTCTGTTGTTAGATACAGTAAAACCCCTCTTCTGGGACACATCGCTTAAGGAGACACTTTGCTCGGAATAGAAATTCTTATTTAGTTTATTTCAACTAAACTTATTACGACACGGTCCGACAAGCGTTACGACACACTCCGACACAAAATTTCTCTGTCGTAGCCCAATCACAGCACTCTTGTCGGAGCGTGTCGTAACAGTTTTTGACGGAAAAAAATGAGACCATGGACCCGACACGAGCTACGACATGGCCTACGAAAAAATACACTTTTTCTCAATTATTTAAAAAATGATGAGAGTAACCTACGATTTTTAAAACCTAAATAAGTAGCATTATACATATACTATATTCTGGTAAAGTTTGAAGGTGACATGGGTTTTACTAAATGAAATTCAACTTTTTGGAATTTTAATATCTTCCCCTAAATATTGGAATTTAAAACTCCAGTATGGAAAAAGCAGGTCCTGACCAGTATTTCTTTAAAATATAGTGAATACTGGTGAAATATTAACGGAGATAGAGACAAAAACGCAAACGCCCATAGGTGAGTGGGGGGGGGGGGGGGGGGAGGAATCGTAGACTTTTGTCGGAACTGTGTTGTAACTCAAAACCTTTGTCGGAATCCACACATGCATTGAAATTGTGGCCTGCCCTTAAAGCATGTCACGTCTACTTTAGTTGTCAAATTTTGAGTAGTACTTAAATTGCGGGATAATCCTCGCCAAATACCAAAATAAATTTAATTAAAATGGCTCGTTGAATCCTATTTAACAATCGAACGAGTTATCCATTTCCCACAACTTAAATATAAATGATAAAACATTGTTTCTGCATATAACAATTTATTTCCGCCTATAGGCTTGTCTCCCAGCCTGCGATTACACTCTTATTTCGCGTTAAGCAGTACTTTGGGTGTTGCTTCAAAGGAAATATTGCGCACACCGTTTATTTACATAACACAGATGGACCAAATACATTGTCGGGACTTAATATTGCATTATAAATTATATTCGAATAAAAGCTTAGATATTGCTTTTGACAATTGTGTTAAACACGAGTGTAAATCAGAGGAAACAAATGGTTTGAAACCAAATGTTGATACACGCATCTAGACAGAATTTACTTTATCTGAATATCAATACATATAGTGACAGCGTCTAATACAAAGAAAACAGTTGTAAACGGATCTCTGGCACTTACACAAAGCTTTCCGAGAACTGAACTAACAGTTATTATAATCGCAAGAAGCGGAACTACATCTTGTTCATGAATATATTTCCCCATCCCTCAATGCACATTATTAGTGGGTTTCTTTTCTCGCCTTCAAAGACTTTATTGTAAATACAGGAATAGCTAACCTGAAGATATTACAGATTTTTCTAGAAAATATTTCAAGAGGAGCCTTATCTTGTATGACTCATTACTTCCCATAAAACCCTTGCTTTACCAGGTCAACTACGGCCCATTGTTGAAATTGGATGCAGATATTGCATGTCAAAACGGCACCTCATTTCTGGGCATTTTTCTTTTTACAAATCGTTATTTTTTAGGTTATTTTCTAATACAACATAGTTCCTTTCTTGGAATAAGAACAGGGTTGGCACATCTGGGAATGTACATCCTCTTGAACTTTATCTATTTAACATTTCTACTTGGTATACTCTAGATGTCTGAAAGACCTTTATCCAAGAGCAGCTCAAAGGTTCTGCCTGGTGTGTGGAATTTTCATCCCTAACGGTATGTTCCTGAACCTGCCTTAGCTAAGAATCTACCAGATTGATTGGGATAACCTAATGGCGTTTTACACTTTATCCCATGCCGAGTGTAACTCATTCACAGAACTGACGTTGGAAAAAAGAAACCAAGCCTACCGCGAGATGTTGCAGTTGTACTTGTGAGCATTTTCTAAAACTGCATCACCAGTATAGATTCAAAATCCAGAAATATATCAAATTTCCTCGTTTGAACTATATTTCACTAAACAAAATTGGAACTACGAAACTTGTATATCTTGTTGAAATTACGCGAAAAATATTGGGGACTAAACTGAATAAATACGATATCCAAGATCGCAGTCAGAGTGGGTGCTTTGTAACTTTTTTAATAAAAAATGGCTGAATTTCTTATTCAACTTCAGAAGCATGGGAAAAAACACTACCAATCAGTTGTACAACTTGCAGACTAAATTCGCGATTGATCATTGGGTTTTTGTTTCATTGTCCAAAAATGTGGAATATAATCCAAAAGTGTTACACCAGAATGGTATTATTATCTCACCCCAGATATTTTTTCTCCATAGACTTAACATTGGAAACTCGTATCTAACACCCATTAGATATTTAGGAAAAATATCCAATGGGGGATAATGTCACAAATGTTAGCCCATTAGTCAATATTAAGGGTGAGATAATATAGAGGAAACCCATGAAAGTTTAGGGTCTGAGCCCGTATCCCATCTCATTTGAATCACATAGTAATTCACATGGCATCGCCTTGTGAATACCTATGTGATTCAAACTCGATGGGATACGAGCTCAGACCCTAAACTTTCATGGGTTTCCTCTATAGTACTATAGTACTTGTAGTAACAACCAGTCACATCACGGTTCGATTGAATCTCTGAACTGAGGATAAGAGGTAAGCAGGAAACCGGTGGTATAGCCCTGTTCCGAACCAATGACTGTGGTATCTACGGTTGAGCACGCAACCGTTTCACCGCACGTCAACTGGGATTAATGTAAATTTACAGCAGTATCAGCATTTCCGTGTCAACGAGTTTGTACTCAGATTACTCCTCACTCCATCATAGGTTCTGGCTAAACAACACTGATAATTGTCATAGCTATAGCCATGCAACACCTTGTGACTATACATGACATGGCATGCATCTCTTGATACTTATAGCAAACAGCATCGGGTCGGAAGCACGTGCTTAGTCTCACACACTTGACACAAGTGAGAATTTAAAGATAGCTGTTGCTATGATACCAACCTTTGACTTACTTCTAAAGAAATTAGGATATTATTTCTTTGTGAAAAGGCAAAATGTGTACAACAATCTATTGACATGTGCCGTACACAACAATGTTAACATCTTGAAAAAGGTTACTTTTGTGGAAACGTTGTCTACTCTGTTCTAAAATAAAGCCAACAACCAAACCCATTTGGAATGCTGTTCAGTTGTATTTGACTTAAGATCTCTGCTTTATGATAAGCATATAACTAGAATGCCTGACAAAGTTGCTGAAATCTACTCAGTGTAAAATGTAAATTCTGTACGACATGCACTTATGCCACTATTTGCTTTGATAAATACATATATGTACATGTTAGTTTAAACATTAATTCAATTATATTACTTTCGGTACCAAGAGATTTAATATTTCTCAGCGACAAGTTTGATATGAACACTAATCTTCCAGTGCATTATAGCTCATTATTGCTTTAAATCAACCATCACATTTTCTCTTGTTCAGAAAAAAACCCCACTCCGCATTAAGAAACGGCCTCAAACAAATTCGTTATCAAATATACAATACAGGTGCAAAACTGCACTCTAAAAGATGACATTTTTTAAGCTAAAGAGCCGAGATATTTCTATACTTCACAGATAACAGAGTATCTTAATCAGAGCTTACGTCTGTTTCGTGAAGGACCACTAAGGCTTGTTATCAAGTACGAAGTATCAAGTAACCTTTGTCTTCTAATCACAGGGTGACTTTTTATCCTGGCAGAACAGAGGCACTTTGACGATGTTTGATATTACCATGTGCCTCTGTATGAACTTGAGACACATCTGTTCTATATCACCACTGGTTTTATTGTCGGTAATTTGTCTATGGTGTGCTATACCCATCTCGGTATAAAAAGGATTAAAAAAATGTTCACACTTTGATTTTTAAACTAATGATTACGCTACCTATCACGACCTCTATCAAAATCCTAAGCTGGGCTAATAAAATAAAGTATATAATAACTGAAGAGTATACATTATGCCATGCAATGGGGTGAGACGCATACGACTGCGCCGTACACTCTACATTAGACTTTTAAGTTTCTGATCTTGTGAATAATTTTCTTTAGAAATAAGCCCGGACATGATAAACTGTAGTTCAATGAGGAGCGCATTCCAAGCCTGAATAACAAACATAACTCGGTACAAGATATCAGTAAATATCTCTATAAATCTGAAGTATATCACCATGGCTCTCACTCCACATCAATCGTATTAACGACTTTATTACAATCCTTTTTGTATTATAGTGCCAGATTCTGCCAAAATCTTCATGAAGGTACAAAAATAAAAAAATAAAAACTACACACACAAATCAACATCAGAGCACCTTTCGTCACTGTAATACTGTAGCCCAAGTTTACATGAGAGTACCAAACTCCTGGTATACCTTTGGCTTTTCCTTATGTGTTCTTGCTACAGGAGACGGAAATCATTAACATAATATCCTGCACTTCATTTCTCAATCACTAAAAAATGAAATAACTAATAGTGACGACAGATATACAAATCAGACAGAATAAAACTCTGTGAAATAATATCAACAAACCCATTCAAATATTCCATAATCATTATTTTCCGTAGGATGCGGCAGAGGTATGGCACGCGTATTGATTCAAAGGAATGTCTTGGATATACACACATATCAAAACCAAACAATTACAGATGATCACAGTCATAAACTGCACCTTTCATAATGACAAACTGAATAATATAACCATTGAATTAATAATGTGGCTGAAACAAGTCCTACCAGAAGAGGTGAAAAAATATAAAACCAGTTATGGTACTGGAAAATTGAAAAAAAAATCCGGAAACTTTGGCAGGCCGCCCAGACTCTCAATTTCCTCCTCAGTTTTACATTGATCCCAAGAATAGTTCTTGAGATGTCAAAATTTTGAGAGAAAAAATCCCATGATTGTATAACACAAGAAAAGAAGTCTTGACTGGAAAAGAAACTTGAGCAAAATAAGTTGGGCCATGAAAGTATATCTTATTAATCAACTGTAGAAAAATAAATGGAAATGACACATCCAATGATATACCAGTATGGCGGTGGTATGATACTGGATGCGTGCTTAAATGATATAAAATAGTCTGCAGGTATCAATGACACAAACACTAAATCACAACGCTGACCTTATATTTCGTACCAATGTATAGGAAGCGTAACCCACAAAGGAAATACTGGAGACAACGCTTAATTAAGATGTATATAAATTTGGCAGGCTAAAGTGGTTCAGTGTTTCCGTGAAGCCTCGTAAATAACTTCTGATTTTTCGAAATCGATTAGACTTGAAATATACCCTAGGAAAGAGATATGAAGCCGTGTTTGTATATTAAACTGAATCACGGAGGGAACAGGCTCGTAAATATGTGAATCACATAGTCACAATTGTCACATTTATACTATGATTATTTGCAACTTTAAATAAGTTATCCTTCAAATACGTAGAAATGCTTCTTTTTCGAATAAAATAAGGCGGAACAAGGCGCAACATGCTATATACAAAGTTCGGTGATAGACATTCTAGATGAATAGCGGTATAAGATCAAAAGTGTAGATTAATAGTTCAGTTTTACATATCTTTAGTTAGTTGGGTCGAGAGATAAGAAATTTTATCACTTGTAGAAAGTATAATTACAATCACGTTATGTTTTTCTTCGGGCACATTGTCGGTACCAGCCCGACATAAATTCCTACCAGACAATTTACAAGATCCTAATCATAACGCTCGCAAAATCAAACTGGAAAATATAAGTTTTACGAAAAATATTGGGCAGGAGATACCTACCATTGAATTTTATAATTTTTGTTATAGCCTTGTACAATACATCAATAATCAGACCTAAAGACATTCATGAACGATAACTGTGTGTGACTGGTGGAATTTCCTGAAGTTGTATTATATTACCAAGTTATTGCCAACATGGAAAAAGACCCGATGCAATTCGAATAATCTTTCTTTCGGTTTCGTTTATAGTTTATCCGAAAAAGGAATTCTAATATTTACCCCCCAAAATTTCTATATAGCACTGGGTGAAAGATGCTTACGCATACAAAGTCTGATATGTTTATACATGAAATGTGACAGATACAATGAAGCTATGTATCTTTTTAGTATAGTACATTTAGTGCCGCAAACTGTCAAAAAAGGGGGAAAATTGCTCTTGGTGGTACAGGGCATTGGTGAAGGAAAAGGACTAATGAACGAGTTATTTCGATCACAAAACCATTGCTATCCTTTAGGCCAGATTGCCGTGACTCAGTTCCACTTGCTGTAGCTTAGACTGCAGGTCCATGACGCGCTGTACGGCGTTGGCCGTCGCCAGTCTCTCAGCGTCCAGTTTGCGGGCCAGGTCGAGGATCTCCGCTTTGTGTCGGTTTTTCAGGGCGATCTTGGCCGCCTGCAGGGCGTGGTTGCGCGCACGCTGCCCACGCAGCTCCTCCCTTACCCTCTCCGTGTGCGCCAGTAGCTCCTCCTGAGTGAGGCTCTCCAGGGCCACACCCAGGAGCGAGTCGATGCGGTCGTCGTCCTGCTCGTCCTCCTCCGTGTCCACGTGACCGGAATCTATCGTATCTACACTCTCCGTGGACACGGAGCTGGAGGAGAGTGAGGCCCGCGCCGTCACCCGCGCTGCCGGCACGGGTGCCGGGCGCGTCGGTCGGGGCGGGTCGGACTGCGGCGGCACGGGCGGCCGGGCGGGGACCACCGGGGCCGCAGGCGCTGTGGACGACTCCTGTGGTTTGGCGGCAATCTCCTGGCTGGATCTACTTCGCGGGGGTCGTGGAGGGCGAGGCAGGGGCTGGTTCTCAGTAGAGGGCGTGCCCGGGTAGGACTGAGAGGGGGTGTTGGGATAGGAGCTGATGTCATAGGACGAGCAGCTCCAGCTGGTCGTCATATCTGACGGAATATCGCCTGTCACCTCAGTAAAGCTACTCTGACTTGGACTTAGGCTACTATCGGCTGGCGAAACAATGTCTTCAGGGTGATCTGGCGAATCGTCCATGCCGTCAGTCTGAACATCAAGCGAATCAACTGAATTTGTGAGTTGATTAATTTGCCTGTCCTCACTTTTCGCAGGAATATCAGGCGCTATCGGCGACGGCAGTCCGCCACTTAAATCAATACTAAGGAGATCAGCAGATGTCTCTGGCATATTGTCGTCTGGGGTGGTTTCCACTTTGAAAGTATCGTTGATCGCCAAGTCCAGTAGATTATCAACCTGCACTGAGACCCCCTGCTGATTATACTCCATCTTGAAGAGCTTATCGTAGTTCGTGATCAGAAGGAAGGCCACCTGGGTGCGGCCGTTAGCGGTGCCCATCAGTAGAACAGCGTCGTCCAACTCGGGCTGGATGATGTTGTTCTGTACGAACACGGTAGCCAGGTTCATAACGGGCATGCGGTTTACATCCGACTTACAGCTCACTTCATACAAGAAGTGCGACAGGTACTGCAGCAGGTTGTAGTTGTGACGCGGGATCTCTTTGAGCACATCCGCGAGATGCTCCAGTGAAGCCTCGGGGTTCTGGTGGAAGTCGCGCGTGACGATCTTCATGACCCTCTCGTAGAAACTGATGGGGATGAGTGGGGCTGGCAACTCGCGCAGGTAGAGCTTTAACAGAGAGGCTACACTGTGCACATCGTACTCGGGCAGAACAAACACCGGCCGTTGACCAGAATCAAACTCCTCCTTTAATCGCTTGATTACCGAGCTCCGACCAGGTAGTCTATAGATTGATATGAAAAAAGGAAGATATTATTCACAAAGAATTCACAAATTTTGCAATATATTTTCATATCTGGCAACCTATATGAGGCTTGAATCCTAAGTGCAAAGAAACTGTACGTAGTTGTATTCCTTGTATCATTTAAACTTTCATATTTTACTTATTCGAATTACACAATGCATTAGTATCAAGTATTTAACTTCCTATTTCTGATCAGTTTTTTTTACATTATCAAACATGGCTGGAATTACCTAGGGTGAGATATACTTTTCAAAATACTGATTTATTATGGGATCCTAACCATTATTGTGGCTCGATGGAAACCAAACCAAATGGGCTGGATGTGGTCGTCTATGGTGGAACCACCCTGGTGTTGTCCATCATATTGTGTAACATCATGGGATGCAAGTAGAGCCGCCTTATCCCTTTCATTTTTTGAATAATTGGTAACGAATTTTTTCAGAAAAACTTGTGGATACCCCAAAACGTGACTCACCATAGCCAAATTTTAAAGATGCTTCATGAGACAGAATCGGATGAAACCTTGTCTTTCCACCACTACCACCACCAACCCTACCACCCCATTTGACTTAAATCAGAATTTAGCCCAGGAATATTTAAAAAATTAGCTAGGTGGCAGTCGAAAAAAAGCGAATTGAATGAATGAACTTCCAGGTTATAGCTATTCACGATCGTTGTAAACAAATTTTGATGTGGCTCGGTGAGTAGCACGACACTCAGAGGCCCCATATGGACAAAAAGATAAATATCCATAAATTTCAGATGTAGAAGGAGAAGCTATGAACTCTTACAAAATGAAAAGGCAGAATAGAATTACCTGAAAATACCCTCGATTTCTAGTCCATTTTCGATGATGAACTCCACACACACCTCAACTATTTTAGGAACTTTTCTTTTAGACGTGAGGTTTTCGTAAGCCATAGTTTCATCCAGGGGCAGACCAAAAATTGCTGCAAAAGAAATAATTATATTCTCATTGGTAAGGTGTTCTACTTATAAGCACCTGTGCCAACCTTTATCATTGACAATGTAAACGTAAATTATGTCTTCCTGGAAACAATTTCATCGTTCATGATTTCAAATGCAGAATTGTGGGTATTTCTTCCCTGACCAATTGGGGTCGAACTAAATAGACAGACTGTTGTACCTGCCTGGAAATTCTAAGAGTATTTGTCTTTTTGTGGGCTGGATTGTCAAGGATGTCAGTTGATGTAAGGAAAAACAGTTTAAAATATTGTTCATGCGGAATTTATTGAGTAAAAGAGACTGACAGAAGTCTGTCGGTCAAAGCTTGTAGCTGAGGGTCCATGGGGAGGTTCAAACCATTGTTTTATTAGCGTGAATGACAAGGTCACTATTTTAGTTCAGTAAACCAAACTGATATTGGGACATGGATGAAAAAAAGAAGAAATTGGGACATATTTATTGTCGAGCGACATGAGCGAATATCATTCCTAACGGGGGTCGTAAGGTAAATACTCAGGCATATGTAACAAATTATGAAATGCATTACATTAGCGCAATCCTTAGAAACTCTACTTTACCTCTTATCCCGAAAATTGCATATTCTTAGTCTTGAAAAATAGAATCAAAGTCTATCCATAAATATGAATCAATAGCATACAAATATGAAGCCTCACCTCCTCCCATGTCGTAGAACATGACTTTTTTTATGGCGTGTACCCATGCTTTACGCTCATCTTCACTGGACGCGCAGATAGGATACGTCTCATGTGTCATTGTCATGCGGTTACGGTCTCCACCTAAGAAAATAATCTTTTTGCAATTGCTGTTCTTTCAGCACCACCATTCAGGTGAATACATAGCAACATTGAGATTAGGGCAAACAATATGGCGGTCATGTCCATGCAAATGCGTTACAGTGCATTCACACTTAATGCGACCAACTACGTGCAAGTATTTCTGAGACCCCCTAACCATTCTGTATGGTTATCTAGAAGAGTAAACCTCAGGAGTCACTCACTGGAGTGAGTAGATTGCCAGAGAATAGTCGAGTATCTTAAAAGTCTCAGAGGCTGCTCTCAAGGTAAAGAGATAAGAAAACAACAGTACTTAATTTTGTTTTTAGCATGGCGAGAAATGAATCATATGAAAAAGTTTACATCTGAGAATGGACATAAAAAGGGAGAGAAGGTTTGGGTTTTTTCTGTACACGAGAATGTCACTCTCATGTTATTTCAATTAAGCCTAGGTCTGGTTAAGTATGTCTGTATGTGGGGGTCACAAATTGTGTTTTTTTTTCTGTGGATAAGTGAGATAATTAGTTTCAGCTTGTGCACTCATTTACCTAATGTTAAAGGAGTTTATTTTCTAATTACTCATGGAGACCTACTGGGTATAGGTCAACCCATTTTATAACATGACTGCTCAACGCATCTCCTTACTCTCAATTATAGCCCTGTATGACCTGAGTGACTCATAAGTTTCTAGATTTGCCCTTTCCTCATCCATCTTGATTTTGGGAATACTTTAATGCGTAAGCAATTTCTTCAGAGAGAGCAAGAAAACGTGAAAAACTAGTCAGTGCTAGCCACTGTATGGGGTTAAGTGTTTGTGGGGAGGTTGAATCCACTGTTTTATTGGCGTACATGAGGCTTAGTTAATATCATGTTTGTTTTACACAAGTAATTATAATACGTGGCTAGGCCTAACTGCACTCTATCGCAGCAAATTGTTTTACACAAGTAAAAGAAATTTTATATACTGAAATGAAAAATTGGATTACCTTGGAAAAGTGGAAAGTTGACATCTTTGTTATATTACATCTTATGCATAAAAGATTATACTGCAATTATACATAAGAGCCGAGAATAGTCATGAGAAATTAATGTAGAATGTCTTTCATAATATGATTCAATAGCAACATTAGTACTTTAAGAATACAACTAATTACCTGGAACTATCTCAAAGAGAAACTTGTCCGGCTCGCCTGGGTTGTTGGGCAGCTCCACAACACGATTACCAGGTAGGAAGATAACTCCAAGGTGAGGCTTGCTCTCATCGTTCGTAGTAAAGTAATACAGCTGGTCTCCCTTGATGGCAAACCAGCGCATGTGCCAGGACTTGACGATGCCGCCCTGCTTCTTCAACCAGCCCTCCATCTTGCTTTCCTGGTTCTGCAGGGCATTAGTGCCAGGTGGGATGTTCGTCCGGTTCTGTACTGTCCTCTGCATCGTCGACAATATCCGCCGGAAGTTGCTCTGCTCCGCCATGTTGGCTGGTAGGTTCGGCGAAGACTCGCTTAAGTCAAGGGATCTATTCAGAGACAAAGAGAAACGGAGGGAATTTAATGAACGGATATAAATCTTGCCGCAATGGTTGAGAATACGTATTCACTGGCGCGTGGAGGGGGCTGATTTGGTTAGGTAAATTTCAGTCCGGTGGGTTTCCTAAATATTTAGATATTTCCATAAAAATTCTGGCTAATATCAGGTAATGGACGACAAACTTTGGAAAAATCATGTATATTCACAAGTACAATACAAATCTACCTTCAATTCAAGATCAGGAGTTGTTGGCTTTGTCGTATAATTCACACAAGAAAAAAAAGAGAAAAGAACAAAGAACATAACTCTACACAATATATATATATGTACTGAAAATGACATTGTGTATTTTAAACTTTTCTCATGACCTGTTGGGTGGCTACTGCTAGATTGAGCAGCTGTCAGTGGGCAGCTGCCTTTGTTATATTATGCCGTGTGACCTACTTAGACCAATCGTGAGATTGTTTATAAATTTGTTGTTGACAAATCTCTTGGGTTCGGTATTTTTTTGGTCAAGTGATGTCAACTAAGGCCCAAACAAGTATTGGTTATACCAACAAGTCTAGACCCTTTGCTTATAATTATGATAACTAAAAGCGGTTTTCCTAGGTGAATCCTGAGGCTACACTGTGTAACGTGACTGGGAAATCAGCTATAAGGGCAGATTTTCTTTAGTAAAAATGATTTAACCCTTTCGCTGGTATAAAAAGGAAAGAAAATGGTAATGTAGATTTCATTAAAAAAATGGAAAGCTGTCATGTCTCCGAGATGCAAGTCGGGACTAAGGAAAACATTGGAAATTCAAAATAGTTATAAAAAATAACCATTTGTAACATCAGGGGACAATTTGCTCGAAACGAAAATTTTCCCCTCTATCAAGAGTTTAAAATAACCCCGCTTAAGGGGCCACCCCGCTTTAGGGGCAGTTTTTTTCGGTACAGAAATGCTATAGAACTCCACCTAAGGGGCGAGTTTCGAGGGACATCATATCAAAATCACTCCAGATTATCTTAAATCCATGTTTATGGTGTCTGTGTGCACTGGCCAGACAGTTGTAGCAATAAAGGGACACCCACAGATACTGAGACAAAAGACAAAGCATTCTCGGACGGTTACCAGCTGCCCGGGTTTGTTTATTCTTTGGTAATCCCTGCATCTCAAGCGGGCCTGGGCGGCCCATAGTCGGCTTTAGCGCCACTGATTTTCCCACTTGCCAATGACTTGGTGAAAGTGGGGTGTATGGGGATGGAAGGGGGGGGGGGGGGAGGGGGTGGTAAGGACGAGGTGTGAAAGCATGACTTCACCTGGATGCCTACCTGGGACTGTGAAACTGTTCGTTGAACTGTGTTGGATTCTAAATATTTATCTATTCATTTTATTTATCTATTTATTTTATATCTATTTAAAAAAATCAATTTCCAATTTATGTTCCATGTATTTACTTAGAATTGGTTATTCAATAAACCTTTTATCTAATAGCCGACGTTTCCTTCATTTATATAGGTATACTTTACTAAATAACCATCAACAGACTGAAAACCTTGCCTAAAGGGACACCCCGCTTAAGGGGACAGTTGGCTCGGAACGTAGGGTGTCCTCTTAAGCGGGGTTTTAGTGTTTAATCTAGTGTTGCTGGTGTGAATGAAATGTCGGAATTCCGTAATTTGTCGGAAAACTTGCATCCTTAAAATAGCATAAGGGTTATCAAGGAGGCCAGAACGTCCCACCCCCCACGACACACACACCCTGCTGATAAAAGGTAATTTAGCACTCTTTCACAAACTCTAAATCGTGGCCCCTTCTGGCAAAATATACCTTGAAGAGATCAGCTTGAGTTGGTCTATGAATATAATTCAGAGATTCCTTTATGACCTCAGTAGGGTATTCATAGAGGACTGTTAGCACGACACAGGTAGTCAAGGCTAGGCATACTTACTTTTCCTTACAGTAGCTGGGGTAAAACACTTAGTTTGTTCATAGAGTTCTATATAACTTTAGTAAGGACGGCTACAACAATGATGAAACCAAGGATGAGTCATCTCACTTCCCGTTACATTCAGGTAGACCGCAAGGAGTGTGGCATAATTATGATAAATTATACTCGAATAAGGGAACGACATATCAAATTCTTTAAACTTACCGTCTTACAGAAACTACTTTGATCAAGTAGGACACTCTCCTGAGAATCATGTGTTTAGAATGGTTTCGGGGTTTACTGGTTAGATGCCAGTACGTTCCGGTTTCGTTCCCTATCACAAAGTTCATTGAATAACTCTACATTTTCACTTTAACTAGGCTTCTTCTACAAGACACTATTTACCTACTCTTTTGTAGATACAACTAATGCTATAGGGTTAAAAGAAATCTACATATTTTAAGAAACTTGGAGCTGGTGTTTTATACCTCTAAAATCAGTCGTTTTAAAATATATGCAGGATTATAGTCTGCCTTAAACCCTTCCTTACATCGTTGGAAGTATACAGTCTACGTTATAATTATATCCTCAAAGCGATCACAACAATGCACATCATACGCACATCAAATAAACATACAAACAATCAGGACGATGAACTTTGTTATATTAATGTCAGCCAATGAGAAACAGCGAACAAACCTGTCTTGTCGAGTATCCATGCTAACATAGGATGACATTCGCACTAGGCAATGCAGTAGCCCCCACTCACTATTAATTCTTAGCATAAAAGATTCCTACTCGGGTACATCAATGTCATGCATGACGTTTGCAAACCTGACCCAGAAATCAGCCAGAATTATGATATCCCGGAAACAGAAAGACAGGAACCATATCACCACTGTGTCCATAAAAATGCTGTTCGAAGGTTCATGTGTCATAAAGTTCATGACCACACTCATCCTGTTTTGTGTGTCTAAAACCAAGGGACTTGCATAATTGTATGTTTATTCATCCATGGATAGTATCGATTGATATAAAATATAAGGTAAACAAATGTGCTGTAAACTCAAACACAAAGTCCTTTATAGTCATATATTGTACAAGGCTAAAATGCTAAACATTCCTAAAGTCTTTAATTAAAATTTTTATCCAGCAATCTGTTCAGAACCTAACTATATTTTTATATTTGCGATCGCATTTCAAACTTAAACTACTGGTGCTACATTTGTCGGGAGCGGCCTATCTGAAACGCGTGACAGATGAGGACGTGAGTCCTGATTATCAAATCACATTAACACGAACTACTGATCGCAACTTGTCTAATTACGTACCTTGCTGATCTTACCAGCCATTATAGATTACCAAGTCATGATTCCTGATAAGAATTGTTACCTTTCCTCAAATGGTCAAACAATCCTCAAATGATATTTCTAAATATCGAATGTGTGCTGCATTGCTTTTTTAACAAATACCCGAAATGTACTAGGTGATTATTAACAGATTGGCTACTGTCTAACAGTCACTGTTTCATATCTCTGAGGAAAAGACGCTATAATCTGTCAATTGGCATTGTATGACACACTTCTGTACGCTAGACCAGCCTATAATTTAAACAGATCCGAGATATGTTATCTTTAGTGTTTACCCTTAGCTATGGGGCGGAAATATCTATACTTTGTAAATATGTCCTACTGATAATAAAATTAATAAAAACTATAGATTTATGAAATGACATTAAATAGAAGCTATTTGTAGTTGTAAAGTTGTACTTCGACTCAGGCACACATCCAGTCATAGGTCGGTTATCTTCTTGTTATCCAGTAAAGTCGTTATATATAGATCCAGAACATTTTAAACCTTTCCATCCAAATGGTAATTATTGGCAATAATTTACATTTACTTTCATTTTATATGGTAATTAATGGCTATTATATATTCTTTTGTTATTAAAAAACCCATCTACTTCTATAAGTACTTCTATTCAAGTATTGGAAAATGTCAGTGCCAGGACGGGGAAAACACTGCAACCCAAATACATGTGATACAGAGATAAATCTTAGTATTGTATTGATGTAGAGCGGTAATGATAAGGATATGCAGACAAACCCTGAAAAGCAGCCAGCAACGCCCACTGCGCACTACCCAGTCCTCAGCTAAGTTGTTATCTTAGTCAAAGAACATTAGCAAATTCATTCTGTGCTCTCTTTTCTTAATTCAGTAAGTGGGTCTCGATTTTCAGACGTTTGGAGCATAAAAGAAGAGCCGGATATAGAGGTTTATCACCCACTTACTAAGTTGTTTCCATACAAAACATATGGAGTCTACATATAGCTACCGAATAGATTCCGGAAAGCAGGGATCTACTCAGTAAAATACGGCTTTTCTGCTACCTGAAGGGCACTAGGAGAACTATTTTATATAAACAATGTATGGCGCTTACGTCGAATTTCTTACTATTTAAAAGATTATTTTTCTAACAATTAGTCGAAAGGTGAGTAATTATATAGAACGACCTGACCATGCTGAACATGCTACAAAATTAAATGGGGAATTTTTTTTTTTTTTTTATGGAACTCAGCCTGGGGCCTCGTTCCTTAAATAACATCAATTCATATCAGGTTTTGTTGAAGCATGGTGGTTCGTTTCATATTTATCATATACCGGTACCCAAAATTAATGAAATCTCACCATATATTGGCATATAAGACATGTCAGCGTGAAAGCCAACACACTGTTGCTGTCTCAACATATGCAGTATAACAGTGTATTGCACAGGGTTCAGCATACTATTTATACTGCATAGGGAGCAGCAATACATAATCATCAAATATACTGCATCGGTATATAATAACAAATGCAATATTACCATGATTTAGGTAGATCTGTGTGGCCGTTTTCTCCTTGTAGTTGACACTTCACAATACTCAATAACGCAGAGAATACGACCACCCGGATCCATATATCATGGTAATATTGTGTATAACAAAGACAACTTAAGCCCATATCCAAATCTCTTATAAAAGATGCATATACTTTCCTAGATCCTCCTATTTCAAAGAGTCCAATCCAGGAGGGAAAACACAGAAGATACATACCTCTTTCACACATTTCATGTTCAGCATGTTTTATAGGTATTTTACTCCCCTAATACTGAACAGTGTCTACCCACAGCCGTAGTTTGGGAATGAAACATATTTTTAACCACAATTCATAGAGAACATTATGCACTTTTAGTAGAATTGTTGTGCTAACAAACTTAGCGATACCGAGTTCTCCTCGATTTCGATTTCCCTCGTATCTGTCATATCAAACATAACTAATTGACTTAAAAGAATTAATGAAAGCATACATTTTTTTTTATAGCATCATAGAGTCAGTCATCTGGGGTTTCGATGTCAATCATTTAGGGCAAGACTGTCCTTGAGAGAGATGCTATCACATATATATATATACAGTCTAATACAATCTGTAAGTGTAATCTGCCAAATTTCAAGGTATCACATATGTTGAGGTACCGGTATATTATTCTAAATTGAAGTCTTGTTTGTATATTTCTTTCCGATGAGGTGTAAGGGGATGTTGCAGATTTTGATTTAAAAAAAGAAGATAAACTGACACCTTTGCTCACTTTTTCATGTCACCTTACATATGGCTGAACATCTTACTTTTTTTCAATCCCAAGACATGATGATGTTTGACAGATAAAGAGTAAGGATTCTAACTTCCCCATAATCATAAACTGTTGTATAAAAAATGATTGATGAGGAAATATCATAAAAGAAATCAGACGTTTGGGTTCCTTAAAGATAACAAATATAACGTGAAATGTCTATTGTAAATTTATATAGCTCTAGGCCCTACAACAGATTTGTATAGTATGACTGTCTAATGCTCGGTCGCCGGTAGTGAAATTGTCAATTTTTCAGGTACAGCGGTAAAATTCCAGGCTTTATTGCAGACTTTTGAAATTCTATGTTTCCAATTTTTTCCAGGGGCATTCTATTTTCCAGGTGCCATGGGAGCCCTGCAGGTATATGAGGAGACAGATTGAGAGTGGCTAATAATGAGATCTATTCCGCATTGTTTTGAGGTGTTAAAACATATGCTGATTTCTTATGCACAACAAAACAATAAAGCATAGATTTCATTCAGGCAACCAAGTGAGTCCATTGAATAAGGCTATAATAATTATGAATCATTATTAAAATTAAAGACATTCTGTGATACTGATAAGCAATTCAGCCGGTATAATAATCATGACAAGGATCCCAGAAAGATATAGCCTTTGCCTGCAAACAACTTCAAACTCTATCCTGTTGTAAATGAGTCTAAAGTGATGGCTGACAAGGAATTGTGGAGGAACCCTTGTGGAGTGAGTCATAACGATGAACCCATACCAATCAAAAGCAGAGTCATGCGTCTCAGCTCGTCAAGGCTCAAGGCAAGCCCTCCCCCGTGCCAAATCGTCGGCAGGTGTTTGGCCTAAATTTGCAGCATGAACTGACCAGTGACAATAAACATGCCTTGTCTACTTTTCATCAGATCTCTACACTCACTGAACAGAAGTATACAACAGAAGATACCTACCTATGGATGGTACACTTCTGTTCTTACATAGTGGACGCGATAGGATGACAGGGACGAGCAGAAAACAGCAAAACAGTATGGTATTAGAAACTAGGTCAAAGTTTGATTACTTCCGGCACAGCGGTACACAGATTCTGTGACGTAGACCACATAAAGCGACTAAACCATAAATCATTATAAGCATTAATTATATTTTGTATGTGTATAGCCCTCATGAAACGAAAGTATCGATGGAAAATTGCTGACAGCTAGATTAATTTCATTTTAACAATTCTCGTTTTGTGAGATTATTTCCTAGTACACAGATTGTGCTGACGTCAGCACACGATACTCGCCAATGGTGGATAACCCCATGAAAAATTTTGTCCCTGTCACCGACTAGCTGTGGATTTAAAACGAAATATTGGATTAACCGGACCGGATTGTGCTCTGTTGTTTGCAGGAAGGAGTCATCACTAATATCAAAGTTGATGTAAGTATTAGTTTGCTTTAGTTTGGTGCATCCGTAAGGGTTAACGCGAAAATGACAGCTCCGTTTCTGGATGTCATCAAGACTGATGCGATGACATGTCTTCACATACCCAGTTCATTCCAGTACTGGAGTCTGGAACGAAGATGCTTCCAGTTATTAGCGGTCGTGGATTTTCAGTCCCCACCATTCGCACATGGTACATCACATTTTCTGTGGGCACTTAGAATGATTTCCAATTAAAAGTTGTTGCAAGTTGTCGCTGTGTCTGGCTTCACATCTGACAGCTCCCTCTTTGACTGACGCCACTGTCCGCTTCTGTGCCCACAGACTCCGGTTCAGATGTAGCCGCGGTATGTTGGCAGTGAGACTGAATTCTTGTTTTTTTTTTCCCCACATACATTTTATCCTCCTTTCGAACAACATGTGAGTTATTGTCTGACTATTGCTGATAAAATGACTGATATTTTATTAGATTCTCCTATTCAGGCCATACTCGTGGTTAGAACCATGGCTATGAGTAGAACGAGAATATTATTGTAGGCTAGCGTCCTAGAATTCAAGTACAATTTGTATTAAGTTGTACGTCAATCATTCATTAGTTTCGTAGAACGATGCTACCCGGTATAGTAAGAAAGTGTTTCGGTTGCAGGAGCGCCACAACATTGTGTACGACTTGTTTGTAGAGAGTAGATTCACTTGGCAAGTTTAAGTTATAGATGTAGATTGAATTATTCCAATGTTGTTGCGCGAAGCTTGCAATCAATTTATGTTCCTACTGCAATGTCCTAAATAACCTACACCTATCTAGGTTTCTCTGACTTGTGACAGCAGTAAATTTGTAATACTCACTTCACATTCAATTGTGTTGCAATGTTGATAGACAACGCATGTTTAAAAGGTTGATCAAATTATAGGCATATGATAATAACCTTGGATACGAATCCCCTATACAAAATATTGTTTAGGTAGATGAACTGAATTATTATTAATAGGTCCTTATCTTAGATATGAAAAGAGAGCTGACAAAGGCTGATTTTTCATACAGTTCTGTGATTCTCATATAATATAATTACATGCACTGTACGTGCACTGTACGTGCAATTCATAACTTCTGTGAATGCACTATTTTCTCGTTGTAAAAATTTGTATATTGATGTTTGCATAATGATGTGCCACAGCAGTGGATGTGTGACTTGATGCTCTGATTTCATAGGTGGGCTAACGTAGTAAAATCACATCAGAAATTATAAGTAAATTTCCTCTGAATGATATGATAACCAATAGTCAGACGAGTCAGACCCTATACTCTAGGATTAGGGAATCCCAAATACGGAAACGTACTGTTTGAGTCGCCCACGACTAGATAACCATCTGATGATGAGATGTAAATGTTTTCGAGTTTCTTTCCATAATAGGACAGGTCTCTGGTTCTTGAAAGGAGAAATAATATCATATCAGTGAATTGTCTTCTCAAAAGCAATATAGAGTTTACGGCACTCATCATATTATAATGTTAACGTCGTTTTATAATTAACCAAATCGATCTATGTATTAAGTTATCAATGTAATGATTCAAATTCATTTTTTTGGGGGTCTGGGAGGCATTCATGTGGTTGCTGCTAATAAATCCACACATGCCACGTCCTAACCTAATTATTCAAATTCACTTGACCGTTTTGGTTTTAAAAATTGCAACTTCCTGTGTCTGAGAAAAATAGGCATTACTAGATACCCATGCCGTATGTAATGTAAATACGTACTGTTTCGGTATATGACGTAAAAATACTGTACGGACCAGTGGTCTGTACACCAAAAAACGAACTACCTACCCATACACATTTATTAAAATTTTGGTTGTTAAGAAAAATGTAATTGATTTTTTTGGGTTAATTTCGGGTATATAGTAAATATATAACGTCCAACCATGCTTGTACAAGTCACAGAACTCGATGCTAATTTACCGTTTGTACGGAACTCGGCGTAAACGCCTCGGTCCGTACATACCGTAAATTAGCATCTCGTTCTGTGACTTGTACAGCATGGTCAGGACGTTCTATATAGATACTACTCCTGTCATCTTCTAGTTGTTTTGGAACTTGTTATGAAAGGTAAATCTGGTTGGCCACACGCATACTAATAAAACTAAAGTATTATTTTCTACTTCCGGCAGACGTTGTCTTACCCACGTTGTCTTACATATTCAATTTATTAAATTATTACTAGCTACTTCGTCGATTCATATTTGGCTATCAATTCCTAACTGCCGTGGTGCCCCCTAGCGGGTGAACGGGAAACCATAATTATCTTGTGGTAATCATTTTGTTTGATACAGGTGTTTGAGGTGATCATCAGTGATCAGAACTATTTGGATTGACACCAGCGAAAAGCTGTGGTCTCATTGCTTTCTCTCAAAGAAATGAGATCAGAGAACTACAATTCTAAATTATGTTTTCAGTTCGGATAGAAATGAATCATAAGGATAAAAGTATATCTGTGTAGACAAACAGAAAAAAGAGTAGCAGGATTCAGTTAGGTACTGCACGAGAATCTCACTCTCGTGGGCTGTCTCCAAACATAGGTTTTGTTCACTCTGTCTCTATGTGCGGGAGCAACTCCAAGCGGATCCGACGAAATTCTAACGTGTTATATGTGGTAGGTAATAAGCCTCATATACTTCGTTAGAAAAGATTTTCCCGTGAATATAATTGTTCGGCAGTTATTCAGTATTTCACACTTGGAGCAAGGATGATATGATGAAAATGATGGTGGTTAGTTAAACAATTATATACACTGGCCATTGATGAGACCAGATTGGTAACCTAGAACGGAACTGCACATGGTAAAAGATGACAATGAGGTTTTGCAGGGCAATAATAGTGAGCTGGTATCTGAAATATCAGTCAGGTTTCATCTAACTTTTAGGCTATGCATGTAGCACTGCATTCCCTTTATAAAGGTATGCTATCCTCTGAGTGCAGTGCAACTCCACAGGCAGTGTATTCCATATTCAGTTGCCCCGATAAATAGGCGATCTCTTCAATAAGGTACCCTGATATCGCCGCTTAATAAACTCAACTTTATCATTGTTATTCGTTGCATGTACCCGAGTATCTTTTGAAATAAAGTTTAGGTAAATGAGAGGAAGTTAAGGTAATATATGATCTTGCTGATTCACAAAAATGAATAGTGCGACTCTATTTTACTGCTCATAAATAATGTTAGTATAAATGGAACAAAAAACAACACTGGCCATCATTTTATCATCTATTTTCAACGTCCCTGTACCTAATATGGGATGGGGGCAGAGGCTTTATAGAAATCTGATTTATACACGATTCAGTTTTATGGTTTGAATACTATTTGAAAATAATGTAGGGTATGTATCAATGATATGAGGTACATTCAGTATTTTCCAATAAATGCTCGGTCTAATTATTGAAGCCATAGACCAGACAGTGTCCCATAAGTAAACTGATAACAACTACCACAGATCCTAGAGATTACTGATAGCGCGTTGAAGTGACACTATGCTATCTGTAATGAACGTTGACGGTAACCATCTCTACAAGACCACATTTGCTGGCAGGACACTGATCTATGTCCGTACTACATTGTGCTGCCCCCTATCGCCGGTACAGCCATTTGGTATTACGCTATGGTGTCTAGTTAGACACTCAAATACACCCAGAGACGTTCTTTTGATCATGCCTCAGGGAAATATGGAACAAATATTTAAACAAAAAATCGTCATTCACTAGTTTGGAATGAATTATCTTTCCTGAAGCAGGTTTATTTCAAACACATATTATATTTTGCTGCGCTTATGTGGTAGAAAAGAGGCCTAGCCAGTAGTCTGTAGATGGAACCAGCAGAGACTGGTCCGTCTGGGGTTGGGCCCTGCCCCGCCTCGCCCGCTGGTTCCGGCCTGATTGATCATGTGATGGCACTGTGGTGGGTACCAGCGGCAAGTAGCTAAATATAGACACGTCCTGCTCAGAATCCATTAGGCTCTGGTGGGAGTGAAAAGACCTATTTTGTTTCGACTGACGATCCGAGACCAGGTAATTATTGTTGTAGATGACCACGCTATTCACTACACGTTATTCATCGTGGTTTTAGAAATTTACGAATCTAGGCTGTTTTGTTCATATGCTCTTAAATGCTCGTGAATTCTTCTACTAGACTCAGGCCTGATTGTACTACTACGTTGGTCGTATAAAGACAGGTCCCCTTAAAAATGAATTTTTTGACATTGAACACCACCCATATAAGTGACCATATGAGGAAGGTGTAACACCTGTCATTTTTATATTCTATATGGACGTATCCTATATACCTTCAGGGTCCCCTGTGACGTTAAACCACAAACAAACAAGTATGATGAAACATTTAGATGAGCAAGAGAATCAGAACGTTATTGTATAACTGGTTCAAACCTATCAACGTAAGCATTGCAGAGATTGATAGTAATCATTACACTTCAGGGAGAGACATGTTTGTTTCACCCATGCCAGTAACAATACAATCAATATCAGCACTCTACACAGTACCACCGGGAAATCAGAACGATTACATACAACAGTGTATAGGAAGTATAACTAGAACCCACCCCACCCCTGAAAATACTTTTCAAAAACACGTAATAGATGCCATCATTGAAGCCCATTACATAGTCATATCAAAAGTACATGTGCATTAGCGATGTATTCATAGCTACCTAATAGTATTTACAATAAATTCACAACAGTTAAATAACATAATATGCATATGGATTACAGTGGCTTTACATAGAATGTTTATTTTCGATTTTATGAGTTTTGCTAGAAGTTAAAGAGTCAGGAAGAACCGTGTCCAGTCAGGGTTTTGTTGAGAGAGGTAAAGCAGTGATATACATGGTATAGACAGCTGTATGTGCGGATAGGTAGGGTTATGAATAGGCAGTGTATTGACTATGGAACGGTAGAGCTATGAGCATACAGAGTACAGACAGAGAGAACTCTAGTCAGGCAGGATGTGGACTAGGTAAAGCTGTGGACTGGCAGGGTAAGGACACGTGGAGCGGAAGGCCAGTAGGGTGGTGACGGCGGAGGTGTGGGCAGGTAGAGTCGTAGTTGGGCAAGGTTTGCACAAGTAGAGATGTGGGCAGGCAGGGTATGGACAGGTAGAGCTATGGACAGACAGAGTGTGGATAGATAGAGATGTGGACAGGTAGAGAGGTAGGCAGGGTCAGGCAGTGCTGTAATCAGCCCCTCCCTTGTGCCGGCATTGACGGATACGGACACTGTGTAGACATCGATCTCCCACTCCAGCCACTGATGGATGTGTGTGACCGGAGAAACCAAGCCAAGTGATCGACCGCCTCCCGAGCCCCGGTTAGCGAACATCCTGATGAGATTTACAGAGCTACCGTGCTAACGACTCCTCCACACAACCCGTTAGCCCGCCACCCTACCTCCTAGTATAGCTCATCTAGCACCTGCTACGTGAAACTACGAAACATACTAAAATTCCCACTAGAGTGTGAGTTGGAAAGTACTCTATGATTGCCTCACCCAGGAAGAACTAGTCCTCAGGGCCACCTTTTAATGGCTACTGGGATTGTCGTGGCAGTGATCGATTATACCAGTCAGTAGATCTTTAAACATTATCTTGGAATTTGATGTCACCATGAGGTCCTGGATGAAGGATAGAGTCCCTAGACTTCCAATAACAAAATCAGTTCGAGTTGTGCACAGATTGGGGTAGAGTAAGCATAGATCTGCTCATGTGAATTCACGTCGAACTGAGCGGACGTTATGGCCCGATAACACGCTACGCTGGAAGGAAATAACCACGACCTATTTCCTATTGCCTATCTAGTGAACAGTACTTTTGTTGACGTCGCCACGAAACATTGGACACTGTAAATATGGTGAGATTTATATGCACGTATATATATATACGTATATATATTGGTATATCATATATACTGCCGTTTCGTCATAACTGAACCCTTGTGTCAAATGCTTGTGTATTTACATTACCAACCGGAGATGCATTGAGCCACTAGAAGTGGACAGCACCTTGTTGGAAAGCAGTCCACAACACACTAGATATATGCGGCTTGCCATGGATGATTCGATCCTTCATTGGTGCGTGCCACACAAGCACCATACAGTTGTGCGCCAGCACTCAATCCATTAGGTAGACATGCATCATGCATTATACATCTGCTCCAATCACAAAAAGTGTCAATATGGAAAGAACATATTTTTTGTAAATAAGCTTAGCAATTAAAATGATAACATGTAAATACATATCTTTATACCATAAGATTCCAGAGGTGGCAGCTTTCTCCACTTTTCCAAGGAAATTTTTGTTTTCATTTCCAGTTACTGAGTTTATAAGACTCCCTTTCCTTGTGTAAAACAAAGATAATATAAATTTAGCCTCATTTACACCAATAAACTGTAGTTGACAGCTCCCCACACACCCCAGCCCCATTCGATGGCCAACAATGATGTGTTTTCTATGTTTTCTCATTCTTTCTGAGGCAGTAAATTCTATATGAAAAATATTTATTTTCCTCGACCAACTATGATATCCCTGTATGATAAACATAAGTTGGTTTAATGATTTCTCAGAAATATCTATTACCACTGTTCTATAGTTATACTCACGGTAATACCATCGATTTGTGATAAATATTTCAGCAAAGATTATGCATTTGCAATAAAAAGATAGTGATATTGCCAAAGACTAAGGGTCGGAAGGGTCACATTATTAGATAAGGACTCGTGCTGAAAAAAATCATATCTGCCTTAAAAATGTTAACGCAGTCGTGTATGGGCTAAACTAGTCAGAAACAAGTCATTCAAGATTTGACTTCATGTGGACTTCTGACAAACGAGAATTGTCCTGAAATGTAATAGATATTGTTATAGTCTTATATAATCTTATATTGCTATCGTTATATATATACATATTTGTTTGTTTTCCATAAAATCTGCCGCATCAAACATGTGTAGAAATCTGGTGAGAACCTGCAATGGTTAACTGGACGTTAAATCAAACCAACCAACAAACAAACAATGTGTAGATGTTTTAATAATACATATCAATCGAATGACTATTTCGAAGGTGTGGTTTAGAACTTCTGTAGATAGGCAACATATTTTGTTCCATTCTCCACCTCAAGAACATGTATACACTTTCCAAGCCAACGTCTTTGTCAAAACAAAATACATACATTTGTAATCCATGACAGAGCTGAATGATATAGGGCGGTAGCGTGACGCGCGCACAACCCACCACCGGATGACCCAGCGTAGAGCTTTTCTTGTCGAAAGCGCTTGTTCCCGATATTCTCCACTGTCCCCATGACCTGGCTGCCGGGTACAGTTCAGCGGAGGGTCGCTGCCAAGCTTTTATTGGTGGCTGGACACTGTCCAGTAGTGATCGTTACTCTCACTGCCCAAGCAGGCACCAAATCCCCAGACAGCCCACCCTCCTCCTTCCCGCAGCCCCTGCACACACCCCAACCCTCTCCTTCACGATCCCACCCTCACCCTGACGAAAATTGGCCTAGATAAGTCTATATTTTCCCCTCCGCTGTTTTCCTGTCCTCATGCTACAACAGAACAAACTTTGCTTTATTTATTGATCGAGTAATGAAGAATAGATTTTACTAGTTCTATGGTAATAGTCTTGTTTATGATTATTATTTTTTTATGATCTGAATGTTCAGGTGAATTTCATTGGTATACACTTCCAGGTTTTCCCAACAGGACCCAAATAATCTAACATTCAATTTGGTGTTTTTATTTTTATGTGTTCTTTCTATGCGCTCTTCGCATTTCGTTAACCCTTCTTTTAACAGGGTCCTACCTCTACGTACATACAGAAGAGAATGAGTTCGCTTGACGCTGTCGCTTGGTAACCACCAGGGCAGATTTTCACTTTCTAATTAAGTTCTGTTTTATTCTATTCAGTGTTGAATAACATATTTACAAAACATATGAACATATTTCAAAGAATATCATGCGACGATAACATTAAAACATAGATGAAATCCTCAATATGTCATTGTACGGCTATTCACATGTGATGTAAATGTTCATTAGACATATTGAAAAGGCTAATAGTTAAAAGAGAACTTCAACATTGTCCATTCTGTATACACAATACATATACTTACTTTTCAGTATACACTGAATATATCCCACCACAAGGACACATGACGACTTCCTTACCGGGTGACATTTATTTGCTTTAAGGTGACATGATTGTAAAAAGACCATTTGGCTCCTGCAACTCCAACCTGACACATGTCGTATTACTCTTGTTGACGTTTTATTGTCTCGGCAATTAGGCATGGCAGACGTTTCTGTGCTTTCAGGGTGGACTCAGGTAGAAGTGGTTGTCTCAACATTCTAATCCACGCCGACTTACAGTCATAAATGCGAAGAAAATATAGCATAAAGGAAGATGCTCTGCCATATAGAAAGGCAGACAGTAGGAAGCCCCTCTCCAAAAGTGTTCTGATATCGCGTTTTCTTTTTAATCCGGCTTTCATGAAAGCGATTTTACTTTATGACACTCTTAGATCAGAATTTTTGGACTGTCTGATTTTACCTAACATGGGGGTTGAAGAAAAGATTTATATATATTTTCTATATACGCTACCCTTGATAACGAAAAGATCTTTTCACTTGAGACATTCAAGTGCAAGACGTTTATACATGTACATTGTATTCAATTCGACCGTCATTATTTAATGAAAGAAGGCGACTTACCTCTTGGTTTATGTATGAGGCATTTTCAGATATTCTAAGGTATGTGAGAGCGGGATTGGTATTAGAAGGAATTTTTATAGTTGTTAGAAGCGATCAAAATCTTGAGTTTAAATTTTATTTAGTGAATATAGAAAGCTTCCGCCTTTCTTGTGTGGACTTGGTCAAAACGTAACCCATTGTGTTTCCTCTAAGATACTGGGGACTCCTGCTGAGAGAAAATCAGAGATATCTTGTGTGAGCCGATCAGTGGTTGTTCCTGGATCCTGCTTCTCTTCTTGGGAAATATAAGAATGCCGAGATTGGCCCGGCGCCAGACCCTACATGGTCTGACCGACCTCCTTGATCCGTCTGCCGTCGTAATGAACCAGGGTTTGACCTCATCTTGTTGACTGGGGCTCGCGAGTCGCCCGAGCAAATAGAAGTCACAATGGACAGAACGGAGTAGATGAGAGCGCCAGCCACTCGGCCAGCTGCTCGCCCAGTTTGCACGTGGGGAAGGCCACTTGATAGATGTGAAGCTTGAGTGTAGAGCGGACAGGAGATTTGCTGAGAAATGGGAGATTAAAGTATGGTATAGTTTGAAAGACTTTCTGTAGGATTGGTGTCTTGAGTGTGACATAGGTAAAATATATCTTATTGCTGTGATTAATTGGGATATGATGCTATATAGGATATATTCTCTAAGGTAATTTTTGCTTGTGGTCTTTAAAGAGATAAAAATAATCCATCATAGACTATGATAATGGAACCTAGGTTTATGAACACTATGGTGAAATTGGTTTAGGGTAATTTCCAAAAGGATGGTGCATACGTTTTTTCTTGTATCTCTCATTTAGCAATAGGGAAAATGTGCAACTATCGGCAAATCTTTTAAGGTTTTCTTCCGACTAGAACTGGTAGAAGTGATATTTGCTTTATTGGGGACCCCCAAGCAATTGCCCTGCGAGATCGCGGATACTACTTTATTTGGCCGAGAGGGAGAGAGGGAGAAAAAAATTCTGTTATTTGCTGCCTTCTAATATGGATTTTACGTGACACATGAATCTTACACCAACTAAATAAAAAAAGACAACGATAAAAACAAAAACCACTTTGGAATGAGCGGATATTATTGTCCGGAGAGCCATGAAGTAACTATACCGTATTTGGCGTCTGCCAGCCGGCGATTCAGCTTGCTGGGAGCATTTCATAGGAAGTAGACGCTGGCCTCGTCGTCAAATGTCATACTAGCTCCCTGTGCCCCGGGTGACTGTAGCTCAGGCACACCATGCAGAGATAGCTCTCTCTATGAGGCACTGATTACCTTCAACAGGTATCGGTCTGTGGGTCAGAAACAGAAAATGAAATTCTAACAGAATCGAGAGGAAGATTTTGTTTGTATATTGTGTTATTACTGAAGTGACTACCAGGGTTTATGTACTCTCTTTCAGTAGGCTCCGATGGCCATTCTCAAATAAGATGGTTATGCCACGGTTTGATGTTAGTTAGGTTAGAATAATTTGATTTAGAGTGTAATATAATGTAATACGGCACACATTCTTTGCGTTACTGTAACCATGCTATACTAATTTGGATTCCTCAGCGAGTTACTCTTCAAACAAACATCCACACCCGCTTATCTAGTGGTATCTGAAAGTAGCTGAGAACAATCGATAAAAACACAATATAAACCGCTTTTATCTTAAACCAGTTTATCTTGTATTTATTATTCCGCAAAGAAAAGACAAACTGACCGCCGATCTTCTCACGCACTATTCTTGCACACAAGGGACATTTTTTCAGTAATCTCTGCTCTCTGTAGGGTGGAGATTACGAGCACCCATAATCTCCGCCCAGTGAATTACCCAGTCCCTTATAAGACACAGTGTTTCAGCAGTAAGGCCAAAGCTTAGGCTGCTTGAGCATAACGCCTGTGTTTGAGGAGGCTTGTTCGGTCATATCTGGCCTTGGCAGGTCTGTATGAAAATTACACATTTGTTATATTCATGGATGTAGCATTCTTCAGATCAGACAGTTCGAGGATGTGCTGCTCGGCAAACAGAGAAATGCCACACCCAGCACCCTGTGAGTGACAGTAAATATGTTGTCAATATATACCTTGTTTACATCTATAAACTAACGTCTTTGTTTTCGACCTGTATTTTTCAGCTATCTCCTACACCAGACCCAGAAGAATGGTCTGGTGCTGATCTCTCGCCCACAAGCGGCAGTTCCCGGCAGTGGCCGGTCGTAGCCGCCCGTCGCGCAGGCGCGGAGAACGCTTATCCTGTGGGAGGCTCCACCCCAGCAACGACCAGTATGGGACCGTTGTAGAAAGCTATGCTTAGACCACAACACAATCCTCCGCAATGAGCACGAAACATCCCAACCAGTTTTACACCGTCGAGGTGGGAGACTCCACCTTCACAATACTAAAGCGCTACCAGAACCTGAAGCCAATCGGTTCCGGGGCCCAAGGCATCGTATGGTAAGTAGATGCATGAGTTTCACTTCCCTCCCAATGCAACTTGGAGTTTTTATCGTTAAGATATCACAAGCGGCTAGAAGTTCAAGGAAGGGGGAAAAGGTCAAGGAAGAAAGTGTCGCAACTGTTGAAGTTTGATGTAGTTTTCCAGTGTTGAAGGCAGAAATGCTGTACTAACTTCCAGATTCCCATTTCAGAATAGCTTGTCGTTTCTGTAGTTTGGCGCAAGAAGACTTCTTGAGGTTTTTACTCTTAAATGCATAGCGCTGTTCAGAAAATGTTCAAATTCACGATCTGCAGGAGATTATGTAATCGTCAAAGGATGACTACTGAATGTTGGTCTCCCTGAACCCTTCATTAGATATCTTAATAGTCTTACCTATTAATCAGTATTTAAGTTATATTGGTTTGCATGGAACCTATTACTTGGGTGTTTTTAGGTCTCTTTTTTTGTATATTTTCACTTTATTACACCATTATTGTGAGCTTAATCCTGCCATCACAAAAAAACTCAGTAATATGCACTATTCAACTCCTAGCTACATTGATATGGCTCCTGGTACCAAAAATGCTTTGTCTAAATGTTTATATGATATAAAAATAATATTGTCCTTAAATATTTTGTATATGGACGGTCATTAACATAAAACCAACGACTCATTTGTGTACATTTAGTGTATTTTAAATCAGCCGTATATCTTTGCCGTATAAGACACACCCTGATGAAGGACTGAAATAGTCCGAAACGTGTCGGTAAATAAGGTCTCATAATTATTTTGTTACTTAAGACTGGATCCTGCCCAATGCCGAGTTAGTGAGAATATTTTCCTTCTTATCTTTGCCGAAGAAGGCTCATGGATTCAAGGTCCTGGAAGGTGATAGGTTATCTTCATTTCTGACGTTACAATTGAACACTATAGTTTTCAGAAAGTATTCATTAATAAAGTAAGACACCATCTCGTCGTTGTTCCTTCCATGCAAGCATTGAGTTCTTAAAAATAAACTGGACGTGGCATTTTTGTGGTGTCATCTATTATAAATGGCACAGAGGAAGCCTATTTTACTGACAGTTGACACTTAAATAGCTTTTCGAAGCACGCGCGCTACAGGAATAATTCAGTGAGGAAAGATATGTTTACTTACGCAACAGTGAAGCTCGTCCGTGATCAAATAAGCCGTCCTTCAACTAAATCATGTGGGAAGCCTATCCTTCAAACAATATTGAGTAGTGCACGGTTAAGCTTTGCATTCAAATTCGTTATACAAAAACCCTTCTTGACAACTACTGCAAAGAAGCAGATATTTATCACCCATCGTTTACAAATACCCCATTGAAAATGTAAGGGGACTCAGTAAGTCATATCCCATTATATAAAACCTGTCAGATACCATAACTGTGGTATACGTCCTCAAAGCCATGGTATAGAGGAAAATAGTCCCTTTGTGCTCTAGCGCAAAGAAACGTCCCTGTTATTATACTCTTTAATATGGCAATTCCCGATTTAATTTGTTCGAAAAGATGAGTGGTATATATAATAACCGATGGTTTTATGGACAGGCGGCTCTGTAAACCACACGAGGTTGACATCGTAACACTCGCTAGCGCTCGTGTATTACTACGCGTCAACCTCTCGTGGTTTACCGCCACCTATCCACAAAACCATCGATTATTGTCTATATATACATGCCATAAATAAACCAAAATAATACGAAATCTTAGTTGTCTATCTAGCTTCTCTATGTTATACAAGTTGAGCAACCAAATGTCCGTCTGGAGACCTAAGTTTATGGACGCGGCCGACATGGTCCAAACACCACCACTCGACCCTGTAACTATCACGTGACATGAGCACGTGACGTGCTGCTCCCTGGTGAGACGCTGTCCGCAAAAATCAGTTATTGAATATTGAATGGCTAGTCTTTTTGGCGCCAGACGGTAAATCGCAGGAATTGTTCGAAATATTTTTTTTTCAATCATTGCATTGATGATATTGCATAAAAGGACGGTTGGCTTTATCCTGTCATTGGTAATGTGCGTAGATGTCAAACAAATTGACATCGTGTGGAACTTTTATTGGATGTCCTGAAAGGACGCGAGCGGTAATTACTGCAGTAATATTCGATGGCCACGTGGCGACCTGTGGCGTGGTGCACATTTACTGAGTGTTGTCATAGCGACGACCAGCCCTGCACCGAGTGACCCCGGATCAGAGGGATGGCGGAGGCTACCGGCGATTAACCGGCAAGCAAATCAGGTGTTGCCATGGTTATAAGCGGTCGTTAGGGGTGGGGGTATGGGTCTAGTGGTTGCTGGGGCAGTTTTGGCTCTTGAGCGGCTCGAGATGGCAATACTGGGTGAAGCCACTTTAAAATATCATTAGCGAGATATACTATGCTGGGGAGTGAGGAATCCCTGAGGTAAACCTCTACGTCTTCAGGACGAGATTCTAGGCATTGGGCATCAACTGAGGTGTCAGGAAGTATAGCTAAAGGCGAATGATGCATAACACGCCACGCACAGGGGATGAGATGGAGTTTGCGTGGGGATGGTTTGTGACGGGAGGAGATAAGCGGCCCACAGCTGTAAATCTCGCTTATATTGGACGCTCGTGTCAACGCGGGATCCGCAAATCCTCTACGTTGTCTGACCTCATTTTAGGACGAGAACTCCCCCCTCCACTCTTTCAGGTCCCAGGATATTGTGGGTCACGGGGTCAAACTCCAGGAGAGCACCTGGAGCTATGACCATCCGAGACCCATTCCTTAAAATAATTTGGGGAAGGTTACTGAGAAAAGAATCCATGAAGATAAACCTTTCTCAAATTTCCAGCTCCAGTGCCCAGATCAGAGGATAAAAGCGTCCAGTCTCATTTTCTATGTATTAAAATCAAATGATCCTTATTACTGCAAAAATCAGGTGTTTACCCCTGAACGAGTAGTCTAGTGGAAGGTCAAGTGGAGGAAATCGAGGTATGTATTTATTTCCACTAGGTAACATCACATATATCTACGATATCGATTTTCAGCATATCTCATAAAACACTTATGGGATCTATCAATTACCCTATTCCTTAGATCGGCATATTTTTTAAAACTTTTATTCACTTCTGTTTACATGAACAGTTCTTCCAGTGAAACAATATGCATCTGTCTTCGGACAAGGTCAGACATAGATTCCCATTTGTCTTCATAACGCTCGTGCTGGATCCTCACCTCATTGAATAAATGGCAAATAAATCATTTATACTGCACTCACACCTCGGGCGTTTTACCATAGTGTGCGATCAGATTGGGCATTTTCCCCAATTTGCTACCCGAGAATGGAATATGCAGCTGATACCCAATCTCATCCCTCCACCCCCAACACATAAAAAAAACAACCAAAAAGCACAAGATACACTGGCACTACACATTATAAGCGATTACTTCACGGTATACAGAATTGGTTGTTCTGTTCATTTACTACACATCAGCGCCGTAAGTATGAGGAACTAGAAAGGAAAATATGAGATCAGTAGATTCGGAATTTACCAATGGTTGCTACATCACATGGTGTAACTCAGGTACAACCTAGTAAAACATCCCAAAGTCGCAAGGTCTTCCTCAGATTCCTGTCTGCACTATGCTCTCCATCATTTCTCGATACAATAGGTGATAAATGGCAGGCCTCTCCACGTCCTAATGGCACGCCTCGTAATAAAAAACCTCGTCTCCCCGCCCAGGTGTATTCAGCAGTGTTAGGTTTTAGTAGTGGAGAAGGAGAAAGGAACACATGGATATTTATTTTTATTTCTTGTCTTACGTAGTCCGGTTTAAATTGGAATTAGTCTTTACATGAAATGGCGATCGATACACAGATCCAGAAACCTTGCCAATGGCCTAGCCATTGGGTGGGCGAACATGATAACAGGTTAACTTGTTTCATGTTTTGTCTTTTCTCAATCCCAATTGTTATAATTTAAATGGTTCTTATGTAAACTAGTGGAGATTGCACTTGGTATGCATCTCTTTGAAAACATATAAAGAAAATGCCACATGCAATGAGTCTATAGATGAAATAATAGGTTTTCGTCTTGGTATTTTGGGGAATTTTTGTTATCTTAAACTTTGTCAATCCCGTTAGATAGCTTGAGCTGAACACTTCGCCACGTTTCAAATAAAAATGCAGGGGTAATTAATCATCATGATTGTAACTTGCGATCTCTTGATAACCCCCAGACCAGCGTGTAAACAAGGCGCGTGTATGACTCATTAGTTCACTTATTATTTCATTCTGCACGATAGCCATCTCCCCTTTCAGTGCGTTTACATTTGACAGATTTCAGAACAAAGTGACAGCCAATTTATGGGAAGGCGTGGTTGCTGCCGACACATCCTGATGAAAGGTAAACTAGGGGGTTGGGAGGAGGAGCAACTTGTCATATTAGTGACTCGGCCTAACCGGATATAGTGACTAGCTCGGAGCACCTCACCCAGCCACAGAGACAGACTCTGAGGATGGCACCGCATCTGTCAGCACCCGTCCCAAACCTGCATTGATTAATAGCCTGACCAATTACCATTTGCACACGTGTTTGTATAGCTACAAATTGGTTAATTATTCATATTGCCAAAGTGCAAAGAGGCCAGGTTTTGTTCTGTAAAAAGATTTGAGCTGCTGTAAGTGTGTGTTGTGATCGGACGGGAACTAAGAATTTCAGTCTGTGGAGGAGAGTGCAACTGTCAGGGGAAAGGTAAACATCCGAATTAGCTAGTCTGCAGTGAGGTATAATCTGATAATATAATCAGTTGTGAGAACTTATCATGATAGTTGAATCAAATGCATATAGGGTGGTTCTATGGAACATTTTATATCTTACGTCATCCTCAGTATTACCCTCAGCTGTAGGTTTCCACTTTTGAATATTCAATGCCTGTGTTGTGTCTCTGGGAAATGGGCTGAGTGTTGAGGGTGGGGTTATCTTTTCCTCTTTTTTTTTTCTTTTTTTTTTTTTTTGGGGGGGGGGGGCAGCTCAGTGTGAGTGGGTTAGTATTGCGAGGTACTCCTATTCTAATCTTTAATCACATAATTTTGGATGATCTTTGATGATCTTATAGTCCAGGATCGTTCCATACAGCTTTTATTATTTTCCTTACCGTTTATTGACAAAACAGCAGTTATTATGAATTAAAGAGATCGAAGTGAAATGTATCTATGTTTTGTTTATTATTGTATGAACGGACGACATGAATCATGTTCAAACTAGTAAGCTTTGGTTGTTTACTTGTGTTTTTCACCAAGAAAAGTTCAGTGTCCTCAACAGCCATCATCCATGCCATTTTTGTGCTTCCACGAAAAATATTACACATGGTCAAACAGCTACTGTTTGCTAACAGATCGAAAAATCAATGGGCCACCGACTCTCAATTCTGACTCAAAAGAAAACCAATATGTTCTAAGACATTGTACAAAAGCAGTTTCCCGGTACACTTTGGTGGCACAAACATTTGAGGTGGTACTTCTCAGAGGAAATAGAAATGGCTGATGTCTTTAGAAAACATTGATCAATGTTTTTCTTTAACAGAAAGTTGTTTCCTGCATCATTTGAACTAATTATATGTATAGCTTTCATACAATTATAATTTTTTGTGATAGGACACTGTCTGAAGTAGCATGAGTAGGGTCAACACATAAGACTGCAGGACGTAGGGGTTAGGACCAGAAGACTGGGATTTGGAGGGCAGTCAATAGATTCAATAATTGGAACTGACGCCGTAATGCTAAACGCTATGACTAGGTGATTGTTGGCATCAGGGTTCGAGGTTGAATCTGGAGGTTGGGGTACACATCTAGAGGCGGATTGTTTGTTTGTTTGTTTGTGTAGTTTTACGTCTCGGTAGTCTAATTACGTCCTTTTGAGACTGTCTAGAAGTGGAGTTCTGGGTGTCAAGACGGCTGTCAGGGTCAGGGCGTCTGTGTCACAGTACATGTATATGTAGATCATAGGCCATATATACAGGGGAAGTGTACATCTATTATAATACTCCAGTCTACAGCCCCGCTAGCACCACCTTCATTATACCCCTCTTATCTCCCTCCCCCGTATCCCCGCCACACCCACACAGACAGACACACTCATACATATTGTACCTCGTGGTAGCTAGAGGGGTAAAGTTGGATAGTCCCTGCCGTCCCTTCCTCTTGGCATCAACGATGCCTTTATCTAGCTACATGTTTGTGGTGAAATATGTGTGTGTGTGACAGTGGGGGTTGGTATGTCAGGTATTACAGCGTAGGGTAGGAGCGTGCTGAATTCGGGTGTATGTGTGATGAGAGGGAATGCTGTGTCACTAGTAGGTTTCAGGCCATGCATTGGGTAAGGAGATTATCTAACAAATCTATACCCTTTAGCCTTTACACTGTTACACTCATACATTTTATACCAATATACTTGGACATACATACCAAAGTTTATTCATACCCCATTTAAGGGTTACACCATTGCCCTTCAAGTAGGATTCCCAACATCTTTTACACTAACACTCACTTAGAGCCATTTACACATACACTCATATCCCATTACACTGATACCCCTTTACACCCACACACTCAATCAAACACTCACACTCTCATACCCCCATACACAAAGACTCCGCGTTAAACTAAACAAACACACAAACTCCCACACCTATAGCCATTTACATTTATGCACGGTTACATTTATTTTTTAACGCCATTGGAAGAACTGGCACCCAAACCAGAAATGGTATCTACTGAATTTATAAGAAAGAAACAACAAAAAGAAAACAAAACAACAACACTGATACCTCACACTCTTCCACAAGGTCATCTCAACACCCCTACATTCAAGCACCCTAACACTCGCATGCCCTTGTATTTTGATAATTATCCATATTCATAATTTCACGGTGTGTTGATTCACCTTGCCGATTACATTGGGTCATCGCTATTTGTTAATTGTGTTAATATAACGTATGGTGTATTCTTGGAGCTGACCACCTGTATTGTACAAGTACATGTGTACCTTTATGTCCTCCACCAAACATTCTTTAGGTTGAGTCAATACGATTTGTGGAGCATCAGTTAACCTTACAGTCTGTATTGCTCACATTAGCAGAATGTATTCAGAACTTGCGACATACATAGGTTGTCGTAGTATGCCTTTTGGTCAAGCTTTTGATCCAACAACATCTTATCATTGTATGAGTATGCCTCATGGTACATTCCCTGACTTAAAAACCTCGATGGGTTGAATTTGGAACACTTCTAGTACACTTCTCCATACTACGCCAGCTAAGGCCGGTGCTAAGTGACCATTGATGTCAGTGTGACTCAGCCCGACTCTAGACGTTCCTGCACAGTCGCTGGCGGGTCGTGTTCAGGCACGCGCTCATGTCGTGCAGCGTGCCCGCACAGCTGAGTCACGTGCGTAGGTCGGCGTCCGTAGGTGCTGCCCGCGGTGTCCCAGACTCAGCACTGCGCAACGTTCTACAAACGTGCCATCGATTGACTTACACCTCGCATCTGTAAACACCACTGAACACTGCGGGTTGATTATACGAATCTAAGTCACAGACTTGAGCCCTGTCACATTTTGGTTAAAGCAGGGTTAGTCTAAATATGTTAGCCCTAGTAGTGACAGGTTTATTTCTGTTGAATAGTGAATAGATATGGGAAAAGTTATCTTTTAAGTATATATTACTCTTCTACCATTTAGGAAATGAGAAACGTAAAGAAAACTGGCTATCGCAAAAAGACAACAACACATTTTTACGTCGACCAAATCAAAACCTGTGTTGCGTGTGACTGAAGAATGTTAGTTGTTGCACTTGAAGTAACAAGACTTATTGTGCTACTAGATATGATAACAGCAAATACGCTGACAATTAAACATACCTGCGCAATGTTTGGATACGGCCCAGGAACGAGCATCAGTTCCAGTGCTAATAACAGTAGTTAGCCAGCAGGTAGAAACGGATACTCAGCTGATGGCTTAACATGCAGGGTGCTGCATTTATTGCGCCCTCCAAGCCACCTAACGCTAAATAAACCCCAACCCCTACCCCTATCTCACCAGACGTTGGGACGAGGATTGTTGTGTGGGCATCGTATGTCTGTACCTCTGTTATTGTATCAACCCACGCACTCAAGTGGACTCCAATCATTAATAAAGAATAACCATGTTATTGTCGCGTGTAGCAATTATCAGAGGAAAGGTGTGATTTACGAAGGCTGCACTACCAAATTATATCTAATGAAGATGTACCTGTTACCCATTATAGGCCTGTCATACGCTTATTGCCAACCTAACATATGTCTCCCTCCTTCTGTTGTCAGTCATTTGTCTGCTATTCATCATGTATAAACAGCCCGCTCACCAGGCTCGTCCGCCGATACCTGTTATAGAATAACGCAAATCCAACACTGTTTGAGTAGTAGTCGAATGGTGGATTTGTGGCAGGCAAAATGTGCCCGAACTTGAACCCGAACCCGAAAACCCACATGACTTCTGGCTCACTGCCAACTTTAACAGCCATACCCAGTTGACCAGACTGACCACGTGACCTATCGGTGACCTACTTACGTTGACAGGGCATGACCACGTGATCCAGAGCTGACCTAGTTAAGTTGACCTCCTTAACGACCGTTCTGGATCTCCACCCTTTCACCGGTAAACCACCCTACCAACCACTCCCAAAACCCCAACCATACCCGAATCCAGCAAACATCCACCGCTACGCACAGTGAACACAACTGATACCCGGAATGCGTGCGCGTTTGACAAATGTGCGACGGTAGCCAGCATCATGGGTTCCGTGACCCTTTCCCAGCAAGCACCGCATCCCCCGGGCTTTGTGAACCCTCCTTGGCCTTCGTAGCAGACCCATCAATAACAGCCAGCTTATGGACCCGCGGGGCTTTTCATTATCGAAGTAAACAAGGGAAATAAATAGGACTGCCTCTCCTGTAGTTAGTCCCAGGATATAGCGAAAGAGAGCCATAAGGGTAGGGCTAAGGAAATGGGAGAAGATAAATATGGGGGAAATCGTTGCTTTAAAATAGACCAATATTTCGATCAGTTGTTGATGGTTAATGGAAAGCTTTATAAAACGCAACCAGCACGAGATCGCTCACGTGACACACAGTGTTCTATTTATAGAGACACACCATATCATGATTTAGGATTACCTTTAAAGGATTAAGGAATGTGTGCCTTTTCAAGGTAAAGGCATCTTATGTTCATGGCTATGGAACATTCCCTTAAACCCTACCGTTATCGAGTATATGACACTATATCATATCGGTCAGGATAGAGATATTTGATAAGTGATTTGGGCAGAGCAAGGGTCCGCTTTATGGAATAGAGTGTTCTGCCCTTGGACATTGCATACTGATACTTGAAACCTGAGCTCACCGAATAAGTATGTGTTGTTGCAACACTTTCCAGTGAGAAAGCCCACTTTGACGCCATATACACTGTAAGTAGTATAAGGGAAAATTGAAACTTGATGGTGGTGAGCAGAATGTGAGTAGTATACAAAAATATGGGTTTCGAACTGGTCACTTCTTGGCGAGTTAATTGTAAGCAGTATATATAAAAAAGAAATTTGAAACTGGATTATTCACATCTTCTAACTCTGTTTACATCCCTACCGATAGATCTATACATATCACATCAATATCTGTTCCATATCTACGAGGATACCGCCAGCTATACGCATGAATATTTGATTTGAAGCTGACTTGTTTACCACTAGACCATTGGTCTTAAAGTTCCTCCATGCCGTACGCCATGTGTAGCCGCTTCCATTTAAATTTAAGGTATATAAGGGTGGTGCAAGGCCTTAACCTGCCTGGCAGTGACCCCAGCCTTACCTGAACACTCCCGCCTCTCCCCATCAGGTGCTCACGCATAAACACTCCTTATTCGGAGTCAGGGTCGCCCATTTATTGATCGCGCATCGTTCTGTATTGACCATGGCGAGCAACGAAGCGTAAAAAGTGTGAATTGGAAGGCTTGGCAGGTCAGCCAGCATGTATCCATTTGTTTGCCTACCTCTGCATATTATTTGGTGCAGATCGTTATGTAGCTATTCTTTGGTTAAGTATCATATGACTGAAGCTCTTATGTCTGTCATCTCCCCTTATACCTTCATTCTTAGCATGTGGTTACTCACCAGGGATTTTCTGAAGTATATTACAGAAATCATTTAGCCGTATGTATAGCGAGTAACATCACACACTTTTAGGAATATTAGTTTTGTTGTAGATGATTACTTGTAGTTCCTTCGGAAGTGAGAATATATATTCAAATATAAGTACTACGTGAGCCATGGTTCGATAAACAAATATTCACTGGCTATGATAGAGGAAGTATGGGGTAGAGAGGAACCCCTCACTTAGGGCCATGGACAAACAAACCCAATCATTGTTCGTGCTGGTCTTTTAACGAGGCCCTCGTAAAGTGCGTTCTTTCCCAACGGAGCATTCCACTTACCACCAGTCCCTGCCGACCTTCCTCCTGATTCTCATGTTTTCCACTCAGCCTCTACCCCGTCCATAAGGATGTCGGCCACTCAGCACCACAGTATATCTCTTTAACCAAAACATCTCCATCACAACACCTCTTAGTTACAATGACCCCCGCCTCCCAAAACCAAAACACCCTCCACCAGAATATCCCCTTAGCCACAGTGCATCCTCTATTCAACAAAGACCCATTCTATACCGTCAACAGCTCATTAGCCACAATCCCTACTCTACCAAAGGTCTCTCAACGACACCTCAACTAAGATGTCCCCTTAGCCACGACACCCTTCAACCATGATATATCGCAGTCACTCTTCAGTCACAACGGCTCTCTGCTACAACTGGCCCTTAGCCATAGCGGCCCCACTGATACGACAGCGGTTCAGCCTTAAGATCCGCTCATCCCTAGACACAACAGCCCCTCCCCGTTCTACCCCGTCAGCCAGGGCGCTCTTTACCAAAACACACCCCTTCAGCCGTACTCTTAGTGTAAACACCTAATAGTTCCCCATTCGGATGGGCACTGAGAACGGGTGCAGTCATTGGGAAAAGAAAATAAGGAAAGCTACTGCTGGTAGCTACATAAGCAGAACCGGTACAACATTGTATTGGGGAGAAGAAATGGGTCACACTTTATGTTAAGCTACTGTGCCTACACTGTATAGTATATGTGTTTGTGTGTGTGTGTGGGGGGGGGGGGGGGAGGGGGGGGGGGTGCGTGTCAGTACGTCACGTGAAATGGTAAGATGGCGTCGTAAATGTGCCTACAGAGATGGCATTGTTGCTACCGGCTAAAAGATCCAAGTGTCATGCAATGTAACAGGACATGATAATTGCTTTGTATCATGTGTTCGAGTTTATGGTCGACAGTAATACTGACCTTCCGTTTACCAGTACACAATGGCAGTCTATATACAGCAATTGTCGTTGAGGCGCAATGATTAAAACAATGTTATTGATGTCTTTTTGCGAGAGAATCCGCACTATAATGTATTATGTTACAGACATGTGTATGCATTACATCCCAGATATATCTAATTTTGATAATTGAACTTTCACGGGGCATCGATGAAAGCGAGATGAGCAACATCTATGTTTGTCTTAACTTTCTTCTTGATAGATATGGGGCAAAGGAAGCTAAATGTTTTCTTTATGCTACAATGTAATAATAAACAGAATGGAATGTACCTGCACGGTGAATATTAGGTTGAGATTAATATAGTTATAATGGTGTTGTGTGTTTGCATGTTTCCATTTATATGTATTCGAGTTTTTTTCATGTTTAACATGATAACATTTGCATACGTGTACACGTGTGCCGGCCTATCTTTATGGTCTTGGCCTATCTTTATGGTGCATGTCATGATACATGATATATATATATATATATAAACACATGTTCTATGACCATAATGATGTTCTATGATACGTGTAAGTTCATGGTCCAGGGCCATAATGGAGAGATATATACATATGTAAGAATCATGCCTATAATATAGGCAGATTGAAAACACATTTTGACCGCTCTCTTCCTTTCGTTCTCTGCACCAACCTCCTGACCTTCAGCCAGGTTTATTTTTACTGACAGCCAGTCGGGTCTTGGACCCTCCCTGTCCGCTGGCTAAAACTGGACATGACAAGCACCGTCTAGTCTTAATAAGGCGTCCCACTCCTCTCCGAGAGGTAGGTCTTTCATAGGTCAGGCCTGATTTGACGGCAGATCTGTAGCACTAGATCCGTGTAGAATCAACACCATTGCCCCTTCGCGGCGCCACCACCAAGAGGCAGCCAACATGAACAGTCTGGAGATGAAAAAGAGAGTTGGCCGAGCTAGCCTCTTTGGTGTTAACATGGACGGTAGTTCAGATTCCATTCGCCAGACTAGTAGAGTACGCTCTTTCCAAATAGTAGAATCTTATGATTTTTAAATGTCAGTCGTAGTACTAAGTGAAGAGCCTTACCAATTAAAACCATGCTTTAAAAAACAACAGGTGGGTGTTGTCGGAGGTATTCCTCGCCCCCTTTCTCAGGTTTGAGTATTCTCTTTGACCTGATAATGTGCATCATAAGCCCCATCTTGAATTGTAAAGTAGACTATAGAGACCAATACCCCATCTGTCAGTCGCTGACAGAAAATTACGGCAGAGGCAGACCGCAATCACTGCAACATAAAAATATAATATCCTCCCCCTATACTCACGCACCACTCCACGCTACACAACCCAACCATACCTACCAAGTCCTCCTCCGTTCCCATAGTAACGGAATACTCGCCATGGTAACCGGGACAGCCGACCAGTGGTGCTGTTCCGGGGTCGCCCTGACAGAGCCACCTGGCATCGGGCCGGGTAAACAGGTTAGGGCGGGGGTGGGGCGTGACGTGACGCTAACGTATTGTAAGGTAAAGTGGGCGTCGCGGAACTCCAGGGGTTAAAACCTAAACGGGACACTCTACCCAGACCAGAGGCCGGTAAGGTATGGGGCATTGCAGATGGGGTTAAATCTGAGTTGAATCACACCCCTACCGGTCGAAGGACCGCCATCCGGCTATTGGATGAGTCGGTGATTTGTACTCAGTCGATTCAAATCAAGCATGACGTCCCAGTCGGAAGTGGTGGGTGAGGGGGAGTATAAGGTTGGGGGTTGGGGGTGGAGTTGAGGAGCGACCCGTTTGGTGTCTGGCAGGCCGAGTGGCGTGCCATGATTAGGCAGATTTAAATACAAACCACGCCGTAAAATAGCGCGTTTCCGGGGGTGGGGAGCTGGGAGGGTGGGATGCTAGCGCGACTGTGTAAGCCTTTAGCGTAGAGGATTCTCAGGGGGAGAGGTAGTGGGGAGCCTTGCAACAACTATACGTCAGTGTGTGTCGGGAGGGTAACAGCAGGCTCTGCGGGGACATGACGGAAGGCTGGTCAAACATGATGTGATTTCACCGACCACTTTGCTACTACAGCCAAGTGCTAAATGCCGTCAGTCGCGTAACCAAGACCACGTATACCCTTGGGTTGCCCTCCAGCGGACCATGCTACCCATTTCAGAGACAATTTCCGATTGCCCAAGTCTGTCCATCCTCTACCCTTTGTGAGCCGCCTGTCCATCTGTGCACCTTCTACCCACTACTGGACATACCGTCTAATTGCATTCTGCCCTCTTTGCACTGAATGTAGTACACAGTTACACAGCTGCTGCCCACTGACTTCATTTACCCTCCTGTTACCCACTGCTGTGAAACTGCAGTCTTTATTCCCTTCGCTGGCAGCTGTCACCTGACATCCGTCCACTGACATCTACTCCAAGGCGTAAACCACAAGCTTCCTTCTGCTAGGTCTAATCTACCTACTGTCCATTGCATAATCCAACTGGCCGCCGCAAATAATCGATATGCTCCCATCAACCGGTTTTAACTCGAATGCTATCCGTGACCTATATTATAAATGATCTATCTGCCACCTGAATTCTACCTACTTTCCACAACCTAACGTAACTCATTAGTGTCCTGGGTAATTTACTTGCTGCCCAATGCTAACCGTACTCCACTTGCTGCCCAATAGCAGCTGTATGCCGCTTGCTGCCTGCCTACTGCTGAACGCCTTCCATATCGCGTCTGTCCGTTATCCTCGGCCGGCGGCCAATTCTCCACCGTCGCCCACTCACGCCAGATATTCATTGGAACAGACAGGCCCGGCAGCCTTAAAACACTGTCAGCGTTATCTCCACTCCACGATGCTTTAATGTCAATTTAGACAAATTTACTTGTACTACAAAAAGAAACACCGCTACCATTACGGTCGACAGGCATATGTGTAAGACAAAAAATACACACTTGCTTATACAGGATGTGCATATTCTTTTCTGTATAAGCTTATGAACCAGGCTCCACTGCACGGGAATTGTTGTTTTCATAACTGGTACAAAACAACACTGACATGAGAAATGGGACTAGATATTTCGCTTGTACCCTTCCGACATTGAATGAGGCCGGTTATAAATCATTGCATGCATGCTAGTCACCGCCCCGCTGGCCGAGCGAAAATAGGTGCAGCGACGCCCTCTCCCCAACCTCTACCTATATCAGATCGATATACTCGTGTAGGCCCAGCGCAAATCGCCACCCTGCCCTGACACGGCGGGTGCTACATGTCAATCAGGCCCGCTAAGCCCCGCCCCCTTAGCCGGCCCCCCCATGGCCCATGGTTTTGACGGGTCTATCTGTCACAGGGGAGAGTGGCCCAGTCTTCAGCGTTGGCCGCTTGCAGGGCCCGGTGAGATTTCTAACGGCCGGAGTGTCTCCTAACCCGCTCGTAGAAAGCCCTTAAAGCTCTGCTAAAATGGCCGTTCGGCCAGAGTACAGCACTGCACCGAGGCTGAAAAGTCATCCCTGTGTTAACTCTGCAAACTGGATAACCACAGCCATACATGTTCATCAGCTATAGTCTGCGTATACTCTACAGAAGAAATTTAACTCACATTGAAGCTATGTATATTAAATCATATTTATATTGGAATGTTTGTAAAACCGTGCATAAGGTTTACAGCTATTAACTCAATATCTGTACTCAGCTACACCAAAATTCAGGTCTCCAAACACATTCAGGCCTGCACATCCATGTCTAGTACTCTCTACTCTGACCCGAATGGAAGTTAGTTGTTATTGATTTATTGCCGTGCTTTTAGCTTCAGATTGTACTCTTGCGGTAAATTCCATGTACATGTACATTTGTATTTTATTTTCATGCAGTATTTTATTTGATAATGGAAATATATAGCGTTTTATGGCATTTTGACCGCTTTCCATAGAATACACAAAATCAGCGGTCTCGGTTGGTGTAGAATCAACGACACATACTATAAGTATTCACCTTAAACATGTCATCCAAGACTATCCTTTTAGCGTTCATTTAAAAAGATAAAGGTAAGATTAAATGCGTCAGCAGGGAATCATCAGTAAATATAAAATATTGAGAAAATAATTTGTTTTCGCCGACCGTGATTCATAATGCTGTTTTGCTTTTCTCCTCTCTCTCATCCTTACCCATCAATTCGATCTTGCCCCAATAACCCTTCCTTGTTATGACAAACGTCATGAAACCTGAACGAACCTAACCAGCAGGTGTTTTATACGACTATCCAAAACATTTCTGTGTCAGCGACTCGACATAATGGCAGGATAGTGTGTCATAATGGCGCCCCCTAATGACGTGTCATGGCCGCGCCTTATAACATGGCGCACCATGATGGCGCGTCTAGATACGACATAGTGGGACACCAATGTGGGCCACCATAACGGTCTACCGGTGTATAACATCTTAATGACGAGTAACCATGGCACGTTATATAAGCGCGCCAAAATGGCACGTTATGTCGGCGTCACGATGGTCGGGGTGTTACTACGTGAATGGCAGGCCATGATCGGAGCGCGTTACGCAAACGGAATGGAGTATCGATTGAGGGAGCTGCTCGGAGAAAGAGCCATGGTCCCGTGAGTAGCTCCGCGAACCGTCACACCCGACCAACGGGGGTGATGGTAGCGCCTCTGACTGGCCCCAGGATGAAGTAGTCGTAGTATGGCGTGTAGATTACTATTACCATCAACGAAAGGATGCATTTGAAGCAGAGCAGGATACCAAACAATTATACCCGACACGAACTTACATACGTGTACTACATATGTCACTTATATTGGATATACAAATATCTAACTATTGAATACAGAAAATGCCTTATGTTTTGTCATAGAATTCCGCAATTGCTCACAATGCAGAAGTTATGCCAATACAACATGTTGGGCTTTCATGTATACACTCCAGGTATTTCAGAACCCAATTGCTAAGGAAGGCACAATCCAGGAAAGCATTGTGAAAAATGCCCTCAGTCGATGACTCGTGTGATTATGCACACATATACATGTATATGTATATACGTGTGTATGTGTGTGTATTTTGCGTGAAAGTGTAAAAATAAACGTTCATGCTGAGACGGAGATAAGAGCGAAGAAACAAGTAGATACTTAACTCACCCGAATAACATTCCCTAGTTCATGGACAGCGGAGCACTGTCCATTCAGGATGGCTCTTCAGTGGACCCCACACGAATGATTAGACTATGCTTAAATTTGATTAGCATCGTCTCTGCGCCTAGATACGGTTCTGTCTATTTGCAACTAGAGTCACAAATATCGGTGCCATTTGCTGGTTCGCCCACGGGTCAACCCCACGTGCCCTGACTGTGAAAAGGTTGCAGCCCCAGGAGTTTGTGCTCATTTCCCAAACTCCAAGGCATCCCCCGACCCCATTTAAGGGCGACCATGACTGGGATAGGAGAATGTACCTTCCCAACTAGTTGTCAACGTTCCTTGATGGCAGATTTCCGGGTTCGGGGTTCGGACCTCTACTCGGCTCTATTGATGACCTATCATCATTTCATATTTTCTGAATAGATCTGATATTACCTTTTATTATAACTTTATAAACCCAAAAGTATACTTAATCTTAGTCCTCAAACTTCCCAAATAACGATGTCCGCAGTGTCTGGCAAACAGAATTTTGGATGATATGTCGATGGAAAATTGCTTCGATTAGATGTCCAAAAATACATTACTTTGATAGGATGTAGTTTTGAATATGTGTGGTCGTATTCACTTTGCCTGGGATTGGTACTCCTACACGCCCTGGTCTCATTCAGTACAAACATAAAATCAGCTGAAGCAATTTGTTCCGCCAAAATGTTTATTTGATAAGGTCAGTTAACTTCTGCATAATTTCAGTTTTTGCGGCTTCATTGACTTTATCTAGTCTACACATGACCTGTATTTCCCGACCAGCAAAAACAATTTACCTGCAAATATGGTCAATAGCGTTCCTGTTACACCAACATATATGTTGTACGGTTTTATTGACGCCGGCGATGACAGGTATTATCCGAAGTCTCGATTGAGGGAGCCCAGTTAACCCACCACGCTGCACCAAACCTTCCGCCATCGGTCTCGTTTCGGCTCAAATTCACACATGGAATATTTATCACATCCGGGGAATGCATTGATTTCCCCTTTTCTATTAGGCCCAGCCTATGTGGCCAAGATACAATGAGGTGTGTATGATAACCACGGTCGAGCTGGGGGTAATTGATAGCTGTGTTTGCCCTCGCCACGTGCATCTTTGATGTAGAAATCTGGTGGTCATGGGGATAGGGGGTGTCGCTCATTGTATGGAAGCATTGAATTAGTTATTTCTGCATCTTATTAAATACACATTGGGACCAAGCGCCCTCCCCTCATGACCCCTTCCTTCAACGATTGTCGACTGGTTCCTCTGCCTATCTGGTAACGAGTGTGAACTCGTTCTTAAGCTAAGGGGCCATCTATAAAATACACACGCAATATTTCTGAAAAATGTGTCCCTCCACCCCACTTTCCGTCTTGTACGCAAATAGATAAATTGTGTTCCCTTCATTCCCCATTATTGCGTACTTAATTTTTGGATAGCCCCCGGGTTTGGTAAAAATATATATTTTCATTTTGATCTTTTTCCCTCTTTTTAGGATATTTACTATTAAAGCACAATTAAGTTCCTTGAACACACAGCGTTTTATATCTCGTTTTCTATCAACTCGGGCATCATTTCATATACTCTTTTTAATTTATATCTACAACCATGTACATACTGTATTTACATAATTAGACTTACATTATAGCTCCAACAAAATAAGACTTACTTATACCTACATGTACATCAGTATGCACTATGTGTTCGTGCCCATACCTGCAAGATGCTTGAAGTATGTGCACTGGAAAAAGTTAACATACCTTCAAACAACGAAAACGGATTCCCTGATGCATCATCTTTACAGAACATAGGTTATATCAAGAATGAGGGGTTTTAAGGTCGTTCACACTACAAAAACATTAAAAATATCGCATTATGGCGAGGAGCGATGTAGTTGTGTGAAACGCATGTGTTACCATGAGTTGCGACGTAGCTTTCAGAGTAGTTGTACCACCCACTCCTCTGTAATGGCCCGCGCACCTTCAATAACGCGTTTATATTACACACACTAGCACACTCCTTCACCGGCGAGTGACTCACCATCTGCTCGTATGGACTCCCGTGCTCTCTGCTCCTCCACATTCCTACAATCAATGAATGAGACCAACTGCCGGCGCCATACCTCCCACCGACCCTCCCTCTGCGACGGCCTGCTTATAGGCTTCATGATGGAGCTGAACCAATGTAAGCAGACACAGCAAGTGTATTACATCCTGAGTGAGAACGTACATGTAGACGCATCTTGAGTTTTTCATTGGGTGTGTACAAATATAATGTATGAGGTTCTGATTGGGTGGTTACTTAAATACTACATGAGTTGCTCAATGAATGGCGATATATCTGCGATGCTCGTCTCTCCTTGTGTAGTTGTGTACACTGATGCTGCGTAAGTCAGTCAGTGTATGCATACTTTCGGCAAGACGTGCTCACTGAGTGGTTGCACACACAGAACGATTCGCAGAGAGGGTACAATGTACATACTCCGATCACGTTACTCACTGACTCGGATAAAATAACAGAATCGTATTGTCATTGGATGTAATGTAGGTGAACTGTCAGTGGGGTATGTTTATAAATAGACAGGATACCTTAGTTGACAGTCAGCGAGCATACTACATCTGTAGGGAGAGGGCCAAAACTAGAAACTGCTGACGTAGCGTATTGATAAAGGCTCAACCACCTACAGCAAACGACCTAAGCTTTCATTGAGGATCACACAGTGGACGGTACGTGAGGTGACAATCGGGATTAATGGCCAAGTCCTTTGCTAGAAGAACTATATTGTATAATACCATTGTTTAATGGAGACTCTACCTTGCCCCTTATCTTGGTAGATTTAGTACACTAGTACTATATACAGACTGCTATAGTAAATACATGATGCATGTGGCTGAATACTTCTTATAGTCTAGTCTACCTAAAATTTTTGTTACCCATCAAATACACCTGACTATCATATCCAAATATCGGTTTTGATAGTAAATGTCCTTGGAATTCGAGTGCACTGATATAGGTCAACCATTCCATCCATCATGCAACACTACGCTGAGTGTAAAACATCTCATGCTACATTGTCAGGCCACCAAAGGGAGCAGGAAGAAATTCCTGAAGAATGCGACAACAATGTGCCGTGTTTTCCATAACACTGGCAAGAAAGAAATTCTTTTCCTCAGGGAATGTAAGATTTTCGATAAGATATGATTGAGAAAAGTAAGATGCCTGGATTAACCAGGCAGCATAGCTTGTTATTCCAACAGGATATGCAAATTTGAGTAAAGAAAACCAAAGTAAGTCTAATTGAACAAATTGGACGTTAAACTACCCAAACAAAGAAACAAAGAAACAAACAAATCCACTCCGAGGAAGAATGCAGTATCTATAGTAAATACACAATGAACCCAAAGTCTCTGATGTGGATGAGAAATAGATACCATAATGCATCACCAGACCACAAATCCTTCGTTGCGCCAACCTAGGTCAGATGAAGTATAGCTAGGGAGGAGATGATGGAGAGCCGATGGTAGAGGAACTGATGAACCGCTTCCACCCCGCCCCACCCCGTCCACCGGTACCTACCTTACAACTCCTCGCCAAGTGATCAATACACAGGTAGCAGCCTCATCTGCACGTGCACCGCCCGTTAGCACGTGACGAATGCACAATTGAGCCGCCTTCATGAGGTCCAACTTATTCACCAGGGAAAACCTGAATCTAGCTACTCTATCTGAATATGAACCATTTGGGGCGCATTATGCAGTTGGATTCCTGTAACACCAAATATCAAAAATGGCAGACTTACTACCACTCACATGAACCATCAACGATGGATATATTTTAAAAATTGCGCAGCCTTTATCCATTGCTGAATGAAACTTGATAGGAGAAACATCATGAAGTATAATGTCGAGACCATAAACATAAATTGATAGGTGAAATGGTATAGGCATCGTTATCCTGGGCACCAAGACAAGTATAATTCCATTGGGAAATGTCAGTGCAGTAGCTATAAGAATTACAACACTTCTAGTGACAGCTATGCAGATTATAAGTCTCACATCAAACGTCAATAATTGTTACTTTACGACAACAAGTTGACTCTTTGCAAATGCGCAAATGAGGCTCAAATTTATGCCGATCAGATATTGAATCACTGAGACCTGAAGTGACCTGAAATCTCCCCACCCTGATTGGACTCTCCAAGCACAGTCTCATTGCTCCTTTTCCATCCCTACACCAGTCGGACTTGACTGAAATTTTGTGTCTTGAACTATTGACCCAATTTAGAATGCCGATGTATGCACACGTTTCGTTACTAATCCTGGATTATTGACAACTTAGATATTCAAAGCATGGTGTGGTGTTGAATTAGATAGAGGAATATTGATTGAGCTTTCTTCATAGAGGGGTTTGAAGCAATACCGCTAATGCAGGCTTGTAATTTACTTTTCAAACTGCCAGGATTGACAGGTATTTAGCTGTGGTGGTCGCAGTTCTATTATTTAAGTGGCCAGTATCATCTTCGTAAAACGATTTTGGCAATACAGAATGAAACGGCGAGCCAGAGTTTTCATCGTAATAGAGTATATCGGAAAATAATTTTCAACTATTCTCTAAATGCCATGTCTTTTGGTCTATGATATGTGCCCTATTTCATATATTCACGCTGACACGTCAGAAAACGTCATTTCTAGGAAGCATCCCTTAAGGGTTGAGTGTGTAGTATTTCCCGGAGTCCGAATATTAACTATGGGTGTGTGCTGCTTATCTTAAGTAGGCAAGAGCCATGGCCGGTAGGACTGCGGTGGAGATGATAGATGCTCTACTTTATATAATTTCTACACCATCCATCACGGACGTCATGACGAGGTCCGTGCGTGAGTCTGAACAACATACGTCATTCATGTCATGCCTGACGTCATTCCTCATGATAGGAAAAGATGGAACTGTACTAATACGAATAACGATCCATTGATAATAATAGTTCAATAGCCGAGATAAAAATGTTTTAGTGACATTGCCTCTCAAAGAATCAGTCGTTTATGTTATTAGCTGGCGTTTTTATATTTCAAGCCAGACACTCTCTGTTATTTGTAAACAACTCTTCTAGGCTTTGTCCGTCGGTGTATTATATACATACAACTACTCTGTAACACAAGGGGACATTCAATTTCTTCTTTAATCAGATAGATATCACCTGGTCAGATTGTGCACAGACATATAGACATGAATTCATAAACCATATATTTTATACGTCTATTTGTTTCATCCCTGGTTGAGATTCGGTATTTCTCTAGCATTGTATGCCCATGGAAGTTGAAGTGGACAGAGTTCAGTATTACTCGTACCAATACGGAAGAACAGCTGGGTACCCCACACATACCAAAGTCTTTTCCGGGAAAATAGTCGCAGTGCCACTACTGACTTTTCTACGGTCGGCCTCATCGCCTGCTGATGTGAGGATAGTCGGCCCCTTGTCGCTCACGTGTGAATGCTGAACGTAGTCTAGTGGCAGTTGTGGAGACGTGCCGGGATTATGCCATGTCACTTTATGCAGAATCCCCAAGGAGATTCAATCAGTCAGAACTCATGCTGTAGACCTCGCCCCCTTACTATGTTGTACCACCTTCTCTACCGCTACCAACCCCCTTCAACTTAGGACCCTATTGGAAAAATACATTAAAACACAGATGGAACAATTTCAGGCCAGTTCACAAGAGACGTTTCAAATTGTGCATGCTTTGTTTTCCTTGGAAGGCCTTGCGGGATGCATTTTAAAGTACAGATGTACGTTGACCTAGCGGCAGGGACATACCAACGTGACGCACCACACTATGTGAATAAACATTTGCTTAGGACATGTTCAAGGATATCGACATATGTACAGAATATCCTAGTATATCTATCCAGGATGTGTGCATGCTGTAATAATATTTGTATCGCCAACGATGTTTTTTTATCACGTCCATGTGACGTTTCTGCGGTTCGCTACTATAAAGGTGATTGTGGAGAAAAAAAGATATCCACTTAACCTTCAAACTGTACTGTTTACCCGAATCCAGGAACAGTGACCTCGCACTGGTACCATGTTTTCCATAGCAAATATTATCAGGTATGCATCGTTTGCTTGTTTTCAATTCAAAAGAACTACATATTAGAATCATATTATTAAGCCAATGTTATGTATACACGTAGTTTTTCATAAATACTTTATATATCTTAAGCAAGTACATCGAAATAAAACCGTTGCGAGCGTTCTTCCCAGTGTGGACGTATACATACACTAGATTACCTTTTCTAGAGCTTCATATTTCGACCATTTACATTTGATAATAGTCCTTATGATAACGCCATCGACTGCTATACATAAGTACACAGTGTTGATTATTCAGTAGTCATAAAGAAGCACATATACTTACAACTATGTATGTCCAGTATATTCTAATCTATGCTTGTAGAATACCATATTCCAACACTGTTGACATTAGATATAGAATTCCATAGAGGTAAAGATATCACTTTTATCATACAAATAACTTCAGACAGACCAGTTATAATAAAGATAAGCCTGCCTGCAGTACAACTAGCCTTGTCGTGGCACATATGACCTTAGTGCACTCAGAATCAGCCTTGTCTACTGAGCAGGTTCTTGTTTGTGTATGGCAAGGGGTTGCTTTGTAATCCGCTGATCGTCTCCACCACCTGCCCGCTGCCCATCCCTAATCCCGTCTGCCCCAATTACCCCCCAACAGCCCGGACCAAGTGAACCGTGTCGCTTGTACAGGTCACGTGGCGCCTTAGTGCTAATCACGCCTCAATGCGTCCACCACCGCGTCCCCTGGCGGCGAGCTGGTGCTTAAACATTTACAAGGGCAGTCTTTATTGGGATGTTGGTAACGCTCTCCAAGCAGAGACTTTTTGTCTTGATCATTCATAGGAGCATTTTCAAGATTATGCTTGGAGATTTGCGGGGTAGTCATGTCTAGACGCTCAACTGAAGGTCGATATGGGAAAGGATTCAAGGTTATGAGACTATTTGTTTGGAAATAAGTTACTTCTTGATTTAAACTAGATACGTTGGCAGATGTTTTGTATAAAGATAGTGAAAGTTCCTGTCATGTTGGGTATTCTTTTTCGATTAAAACCCTCATGCTGCCCTCACAACATTGAGCTGTACAGTTACAGCTTTATGCCTCACAAAATAAATGCAATCATAATAAGGTCTCACGCCACATTTTTCTTCCGGTACCGATTGTTCAGGCTTGTTATTATCGTATAACACTGATAGATGTGAAAAGAAGTTGAACACGGTATAGCTTAGACTGCTCATCGCGGCCCTCTAATCATACAGGTGCCAGATGGTTTATTAAACAGAGAACAGATGCCGACGTCGTAAAAGAAATACTTCTCGGCATTAATGCCTTTATGCGTACCGAAGCTGCCATGAACAGTTATCGTACGGCCCACTGAAATGCGCCGCTCGTGCCCTATTAATCAAGATTGATTGTTGATGTTTTCGAACACTGTTGATTGCATTTAGCCAAGCAAATTATTGCCTCCTCGGTTTGGTGCGAGGACGACGAATTTGGCTCATTGATCTCACTTATAGTCCTCCAACAGCCAAGCCAGGCGCACTACCCGTGTCCACGTGGTTTTTATTTATTTTTATTCATTTCTTTTTATTGCATGCGCGGCACTCGATTATCGCTATTTTATGAGTTTGTCTACTTTTTCGTGAGAACACGTTCTGAAAATGGACACAAATATTGCTGTAAAATTCATGCGGTTGCGGGACCCGAGGCCTGGTTGGCGGCTGCTTCAGCAGAAGCCACAATTGAAGCCACACTCACAGGAGCAGTCAATAAGACATCGACACTTATCTGCCGATATGGCAAGCCATTTTTACTATTTATCCAGAATTGAAATTGTCTTAAGCTAGAGAATTGGTGGTAAAATGGCCCACTATTTGTGTAGGATGCTGACGTACACTAAAATAGTTCTAAAACCTCAGCTGCAATAACGTATCGGCACTGATGGGGGAAGGGACGAAGAATCCGAGCAATGATGTAGGAAGAACTGAGTGGGGGAAGTAGTGCTACTCTCAAAGAGACTGAGTGAAACCCAAGAAGAGACAGGCTCGATGAAAACCAGAGGCAAAGAGAATTATATATGAAATATAAATGTGGCAAAGATAAAGAGTATACACACATAGTCTCAACACAGAAAGGCAGAGAACAAGGAGGGGGTTGCAATTAAGACAGTGCTGAGCTCCACCCCCACCTGCGATTGGAGGCAGAAATAGCTCGGCCTACCCTCCCCCACTCACCTCCCTGGCACCATCCTACACAGACCTCCAATGCTCCTAATTTCAGGAGAATGTCATCTCCGAGTCCTTAGTCACTATCGACGTTTTTTATTACGATGTTTAGAAATGGTTGTCTTTACTTCTGTCTCTTGTTGCCTTTTTGTGGTATGGGGAGGCGGATGATCGTTGAGAATCTTGCCGCTTGTGGAAGCTGTCCTCTGATGTGCTCTGATCTCTGCCTGATTCTCCTCTCACTAAATAGGTATGCCGCAGCCTTCCAGTGGCGCCTGGACCTTTGCTTTTTGCGTCGGAATGAAAAGATTCGTGGTGACTTAAGAACTAGACTAGCTAGTAACTAGCAGATGACATGCCATGTCTTCTGATCTATAAGATGCTCAATCAGCTGACCATTAAAGCAGGCAGTAACTGTGCCCATAGGCAGGGGACAAACAATGTTATGTTAGTAACTAAATATGCGGAATCTTTTATCATATACAAAACACAGAATTGATCGTATCGATGTCTTTTTATTTACGAATTGAAGAAAGGAATTTTCAAAAAGATCGTCCTTAAGGCGAGAAAAATGATGCAGTTGAAAATGTCCATGTGGTTTTCCGAATGTCAAGCATGAGATTTGTGAAAACGATATGAAATAACATGTCGCGATGTCTATTCGTTTCTCCCTGGGAGGAAAACAGATCCTTCCACCACATTCACTATTGGAACAACTAAGAGAAAGGTAATGAATCTACCCATCGTTTACCTCAACACCCACAATTGAATCACCAAACACCCGGAGTGCGTATCTACAGAACAAAATAGCACGGCATTCCTACGTTATCCTGACGTTGATGTGATCTTTGCTATTTTAGCTGACCGGGTGTGACTCTGGTGCAGTGCAACTAGTGATAATTGAATTCCGAGAGTACTGTTCAGAGTCACACGCTTTTGCAACTGCAATACGCCCTCACAACTCCATATTGACATGGTTTTATCTGTACTGAGTACACACGTGTGTTGATAAAAACCGTGAACATTAATTTTGATGTGGTACTTATTTTGTATTCTTCTTTGTCTATTTCCAGCGCTGCCTACGACACAGTAACAGGTCAGAATGTGGCCATAAAGAAATTGAGCAGGCCATTCCAGAATGTAACACACGCCAAACGGGCGTACAGAGAATTCGTCCTCATGAAGCTCGTTAATCACAAGAATGTAAGTTGCAGAAATTCTCCTTCTTAAATGCCAAACTCCACATTGCCATAAATCCAACGTGTGACAGACTACTTAAGGTCACTGGGAGAGAGAAACTGGTAAGAAAAAGGTGGGGACTAATCATTGTCGTGGGTGGTAAATCACTAAATAGCTCTTCGTCTCACAAAATCTACTAAACAGTGCAGTCATTCCATTCACAATCTCCCACCTAATCGTCGCAAAAATAAGTACAATTTCTAGCCTTAATATGTCCTTTATCACAGATTTAGATACATGGCTAGATGTCAATATAGTTTTATGGTACGGCTATCTTTCCTTGCATGTATTTCATTTAACATCGTTATGCAGTTCCTACTATAGAAGTCGTATGACTTAACTGGAATTTATCGTTTCACTCTTTATTTCAAAAGTATTTATTTCTGAACCAAATCATTTCATCAGTCCTGCTCGCTTGCCCGAGGAATTGGTACAACTGATAATTCTACCCAATTATGAGTGAGAATCTGAATCGGTTGTGAGAATGCTTAGCTTAACCTTTCCACCGCGGGTGCAAATACTATAAATAACAGATTGTACATGTTGGGTATTAGTATTTAGCAACAGTGGGGCTGAATTTCAATCGTGTCAAAACGCGTACCTGAAAGCGACTCCCTAATCTGCTTGGAGAATGAGACTAGTAGATCCCTCGTCCTCCGTTGGGGGCGCTGCGTTATCTAGGTCAATGGAGGAGCTGCTCCCACAAGCGACTCGCCGAGTAAACAGGCAGGAGGGGAGCCTCCCATTAATGACAAGTGATTCTCAGTCCGCCCCTTCAAGCTTAAATCTTTGCTGCCCGTTTTTGTCTCTCCGTGTGTTTTTTGTCAAGCGCGGTGCCAGTTTGTGCCTTGTTTTCATTTCATTGCTGGTAAAATAGAACCGAGTCCCTATCAACACAGTTATTGATCACAACGGATCAGCAACTCTGTTCTTTATGCTCTATCTGACTCTAAATGGATGAGTTTTCTGTTATTGTTTTGATTATGCGGTGATTTTGAACTGGGGGAAATGGCACGCGGAATCATGTTAGTAAATAATAAAGTGATGTAGACGCGAATGAACCATATTGAGGGATTTTTTTCTAGATCGCTTCATTCTAGAAAACGGACATTAAAATGAGAGCATAATGGTAGACGTTTGCGACCTCGGGCAATGAACGGTGATTCATGTGGTTAGCTGTGTGTCAGGTAAAGCAGGGATGAGTGATTTACTCTGGTTTGTTTGTCTATCAGTCCACCATCATGCTGGTCTGCCTGTCGCTACAAATTGCGCTGTGATTATCTCCTCAGTATGCCCCTAAATTACACCGAGCTTCTCGATCACTCCCCGAGCCCGCCCCTTCTCTGCCATTATTAGGTCCGGATTGCAGCTATTTACTGAATACTCCGCTTTCCGGGGTCTTTAAAAGTCGCCCGGTTTTCCATTTATCATCCCTCAATCAGAATTCCCCATAGCCTCCCAAAAGATTCCTCGAAGGGATGCTTGTATTTTGATTTTAAACGATTGCGAGCAATTCTTAAAAAGCATTTATCAGAAGCTTAGGTAGTTAGCAGTCAATTGTGAGCCTTTTAACCTTTCCAATACTGATATATAGCTGCATTCCCGGCTGTTGTTAGTTGCAAAGTTACCATGCCACTATAAAGGTATACATGTCGTGCCCTGCCATTTCGAATGTATTCCCGGAGTTCAGGTTTTTATTAATTTGATTAAATTACGTACTTCTAAGAGATTATCAAGAGAACGTGTGCACTGTAGTGATCAGTAGCAGTTAACAGACTCAAAGTAGGATTTGATGCTCGCCCGATGAATCACAGTTCTCACCATAAATAGTCAAGCGCCAGGTCTAGATCCCGTTAATGCCACTTCTTCTTACAGGCCTTACATCTTGACCCACAAACATGTATCGAACGATATTTTCGTGTGAAGACTAGATTGATAATCAGTTAGCTTAATCAGGTTTTCTGTTTCATTGTTTTGCAGATTATAGGACTACTCAATGCATTTACGCCACAAAAAACACTAGAAGAATTTCAGGATGTGTGAGTATAGACTTTCCTATATTTGTCACTGTGGATTCTCTTTTTCATTCATCTATGCATACATGTATTCGTGTTCTTTAGGCAGTAGACTGAATACAGTATTTCCTACTGTTTAAAGATACTGGAGATCCAAACGAACAAATTGGAGATCCTTGCTGTTTTAAACTGGGGTTGATAATATAATCGACTTTCGGTACCTCTCTTACATATAATCATGATTGAAACCCCGTCTCTGAAAACCTGATGGGTTATTATCACTGATGGTTTACTTTCTTCAAGTGTTTTCATCAGTTATCTACAATGTACGGAGATAAGGGCAGTATTCACTGGTAATTATGTTCATCCTGATTGGTATAATCACCACGTTAATCATTTCCTGATGTAAAATGGTTAACTTCGTTACCATCAGTGATAAAAGGGTTGAACCTTGATAGATGAAAATATAGTCCAATACACTGTAGAAATAAACTAGATTCCATTTAAGGATCTCTCATAATTTCTTAAACTGTGTCGTGATATTTCTGAACTGTAAAATGGGGCAAGCATCTTAAAATTGACCATCAGGAAATCAAAATAGTGACCTAGATAATACAGATGTTTGCCATTCTTTAAGTCCAACTGATATTAAATAAATTTCCGTAAGACCTTATATATATAAAGCTCTGTTTCGTGCGACATAATTATACACTGTTTCAGGTTCAGTTATATATCCGAAAACGAAAGCTTGTATAGGACGCGGTGTATGATACACGCTGTGATATTGTGTACCTTGTGTGAATGTTTGATACATAACCTGGACACGATATATCGTACAAGAGTGATATAACTATCGGTCGAGGTGAAAACAATAGTAAAAACAGCAGCACCAACATCAATAACATGCTTCCAATGAGGCTGGCCTCCCGGTGCTCCTGGCGACTTAGGGGGCAGTGCGTCCTGGCCGGTAAGACGGTGTAATCGGCTCTTGTTTTCTAAAGCCAATTCTCTGAGCTTTTCGGAGTTGTTCTGATCTGCTCAGAGTGAGTGCCGGTCGGCCTGTTAGTCCGCTCAGTTCAGACTGTCTCCCAAGGGTTGTCTCGGGACTTTTTTATCATCCAGACCTTCCAGTTTATGCAGGTCCTTCCAATGGAGCTCCAAACTCTGTGTCGAAAACCCTTCAGACCATTCACACCATGCCAAGGATTCCAGAACCTGGTCCAGTGCCTTCATACTGTGCACATCCCATTATGCTTATGACTGTGCTGTAGAACCTTCGCACAGTGTCCAAGATTCTTTACACTGTGCTTAAAATCCTATCTAGTGTATCGCAAACCCTAACCTCTGTGGTGGCCACAAGGTATTGGAAAGCATAAAATGTATATGATACAAAGCGTATTTCAGAATATATATGACCATTTCAGATATTCACATTCTATATGTGGCACCGGAGAGAAAGCCGTGTTATACGTGCTTTATTGAAAGAAATGATGCCTATGTATATGTGACTTGAGAAAAAGGTTCCCTCGGTTTCCACGGTGGTACCAAGGGAATCCAACGCTGAATCCCCAACCGGCAATTTCGTGGTGAAGTGAGAGGTCCGTATATTTTGTGTAATGCCGTTGATTCACATGCATGACGATACAACACGTGCCACCGCCTCGCCACCAGCTCCCCTGGCATCGGGGAGAAGACGTGCTCCCGTCATCTAGAGCAGGCCACTGTGCAAATTTATCTAAATATATTCTATATTTTAGGGGGTTGTCTCTATTTTCGTATTATCACAGGTCACTGCTCTAATGTCACCACTGGTACGAGGATCCTTATGAATATACAGGGATGTAGGGGTTTAGCATCCCACCATAACAACACGGAATTGTATGAGAGCAATACATTTCAGAAGTCCTGTCATTATACCCTGATCATTTAGATTGCATTGAGTTGAATGTAAGACAAATACTGAGGTAAGCGATACAGGCATTGTAAAGTGAATGATTAGCATTGGAAGGTGTTAACTTGTGGAAGCTATATACCCTAGTCGACCTTCAATTAATCATTGGTTCACACTACTAATATACTAGAAATTGTACCCCAGTGATACATTTCGCAAGGAAAACGCACGCTAGCCCTATTTTCAAATGCCATGGCGTGTACTATGAAATATATTAACGCGGGGACTGTGGGCAAGTCATACTCGAGACAGACCCGTCTGGAGCGTCTGTAAATCTCTGATCACCATGGCAACACAAGTGTTACCGGTGTCCATGCCCGAGTTGGTCGCATTACCGATGAGTTGATTGTAGGATGTGGGTGACGAGCTGTCCTGAGTTAGTGGTCGCCGGAAGTGACGATGACTCTCTGCTATGCTCATGCGCCGTAATGTGTCCCTCGCAAGTAGTTCCGGCCCGCCTGTGGATACAAAGGAGATGTTGTATAGAGATGGGTCTGTTTACTTAGGTAATTAGGTTCATCGCTAGCAGAAGTGCGTGTGGGACAGTACTCTGGTTAAGGATGGCCCTCTGCGTATTAGGCATGTAGAGAAATTCGTGCGCGGGAGGCCAATGGGTAATCTCCCCATGTTTTGATCTGAATACCATGTTACACACCTTTTAGACCTGTTTGAAAACTAATCAGTGGTATGTTTTTTCACTGCCGCTTTATCTATTTTTTATCATACAGGAGGAGTTTTAATGCTAAAGGTTTTCACAGGGGAAATAAATTTTTAGAGGGATGAACTGAAGGGTATCTACCGGAGATCTGATGACGTGCTACATTATGTAGATATCGTAGGATATTGTTAGACCTGACCTTGATGTATCCTTTCTCTACCTGTTATACAAAATATTCTTAGCCCTGAAGCCATACCTGGGTTACTGTTCCTGTAAGTCGACCCCAAAACTACGGGGAAACGGAGATGTTTTAAAACGCGTGATGCTGATAACAGGACTCGTGATAACACCATTACACTGAGCGCCTCATCCCCTGGCGGGAGAGCTGCTCTCCATCGGCTTATCGCCTGGGGGAAGCTGGCGTAATTAACGGGCAGGTGAGCCGGGCTGAGGCGAGAAGGAGGCAATGGGGGAGTGGAGGCAGGCAGAAGGGATTCCTTCAGCGGGCGGCGGACTTAAGCCGCCCTTGATCTCTTTGACTTGGACCGCGCCCGCCAGGCGGTGCTGTGGTCTTTGAAGCGGGCCAGGACCGGGCCAAGAAAGAGGCGAAGGAGTAGGAGCTAGCCTGAGGGAAGAGAGAGAAGGGATTGCAGGCGCAGACGGGAGGAGAAGCAAGGATGGAATGGGTTGGGCTATAATATATGAGTTTACCCTGTGACAACTGCCAGGGCCATATCACACAATCGAAGACCAATAAAGGGAACTCCAGAGAAGGGTCAGGAATATGAGGAGAGGGTTTAAGAGAGGTGGGAGTGGTTAGGTCACTAAAAAGAGACAGAGGGAGAGGGAGAGCTGCAGGGGGCTAAGGGAATGGGGTTTAAACAGAGAGCAGCAATGCGAAGGGTGCGACAGCGTAATAGCTATGACTAGGATGTGGAGAAAGAGACATACACACAGAAGGAAGAGCAGGGAAGACGCGGGTAGGAACAGCGGGGAAATATATGCGTGGGTATGTTAGGATAAAGGGAGAGTGGGGGTCGGAGATGTGGCTATGTGATCCGGAAACCCGGCGATAATAAGGGGATCCGGCCGTAAGACGCCATTCGGTGATGAGAGGGGGCGAGGTCGGCCTGCAAACACGCTCCGCCAGGAGGCGCTTCCGCCAGACGCTACCCGTTTCCACATCCCCAGTGGATATCCTGCGCACTATCTACGTCTATATCCAGCTTTACTGCCCAGTGCAGGATCTGAAGATTTATGGACAGAAAGAGATAATTCAGTACCGAATTCCCTCCTCTTATCCTTGTCGCCATCTTCGTCACGCTGACACAGATACAATTCAGCTCCCTTTTCCACATGGTTTGATAGCCGGGGCTTTCACCACAGTGACGTCTGTAGTGACACAGTTCTACTGGGTGAATGAAAAATCTTTATCCGTATCAGATTCTTTAGAATTGTTGACATGAAAGGTTCATGTTTTTTATATTTCATGATTTTCACTCAAAACACGGTATTAGAATCGGAATTGCTGTTAGGAGTCCCTGATTTCTATTCATTGTATTGTGGATGCACTTTGCAGTCCGAATGAGCTGGTAGGATGAAGCTCATTAAGAGTAAATCATCTACCCCGGGAGGTACATGTATCAGACGTAAATTATCGAGAGGTATGGACTGTCATTAGCCGATATGACGTGTAGCTTTTGGCTGAACAGCAGTACCCAATGACCCCTAAGGTTACATCACGCCCGTAGTAATTAACCCTGAAAACATCATGCAGCATTGAACCCATTCACACACGCAGACAACCACCCTCCTCCACCATTACCACCTCGCGGGACCAGCGCCGCTTGGCTGCTCTCCCGCCATGAGGGTGAAATAAAAGCGGATCAATATGACCGTATTGTGACCTACAAAAGGCTGGTTAGATCATGGTGCAAGGCATAGGTTTGGAGAGGAGAGGGAGTGAGCAGGATAGGGGTTTCATAAGTATGTGTTTTCAAGACTGAAATTAATATCTCAGATGGCCACTGTATTCAAAAAGCTCACTAGGATATTTGAAGGCTCCCAAAATCACGAGGCCTATCAGAATCAACTTCTCTGCTAGTATATTTTCTGCCAATGCTTGGAATACCCTGTTAAAATCAACTAAGTTCCTGACAATCTTCTCTACCAATTTACTTTCACTTGAGCAAATCACCGAAGTCCCAAAATATCCCCAAATTCACATCTACATTTCTATAAATGAAACCCATTGGTACCCTGATGTTCAACATCAATTCCGAAGCGCACCATCGCCGAAGCTAGTCAATAATATTGTGTATCCACATCCCCCTGTGTCTAGGCTGTATTGTAAGAAATCTTTCGCGTTGCTGACTATAATATGATGGTACATTAGAGTATTGCTAAAATCATGGTCGTCATTAATATACTGCGAGCCATTTAATTGTTGTGATCAGCCAGATATGGTATTACCGATTAAAATTACCCCAGACACAAATCACCACAGTAAAGTATATCTATAATAAATGTATTCCCTATTTTTTCATCGACTGACTCATCACCCCACAATCACTTCTTTTGGAGATCCAAATTTCCGGATTTGGTAGTTTGTTTATCATGAAGTTATGTTTACATCATAATCTAAGGGTTATCAAATCACCTTAATATCCAACCCAATGGAACACTAGGGGTGAGACAGTAAAACAAAATTCTCAATTACAGAAGCTTAACGTTCTGAAGATCTTGCCCTGTAGTACGTGAAGGTACCCAAACAAACACTTCTTATCAGTTGACTCGGACCATTGGCGGTCCTCCCCATTGAGACAGCAGACTTGGAAATGTTGGGCTCCCGCCCCATATGTAATATGTGTGTCACGCTGTGGCTGCCGTGCCTGGCAATGAATGCTTTATTACTGCCGTGTCTGGGTCTCTGATTTATACAGCGGTAGATGTGAGATCTCATAGTCTCCATTTGCAAGTGTGGGCTGGACAGGTTCAGATAGAAGTGTTGGTTGTATGAGTATCTGAATCAGCAAGGCCTCTTGTTTTTTTTCCATTAAATTCCCACAACTCAACACCAATTTTATTGCTATAGTTATTATGGTAATTTAGTGTCATGATACCAGCCATGTTACAACTGTGTGTTCCCTCTGAAAATTAGTATAGCCGTAGTGTTATATATCTTGATATATTATTTATTTTGTAATGTATAATCGAGACAGCAGTAATGTTATTACAGTCTCAACATATCTATTTGCGTAACCTCGAGGCTTAAAAGTCAGTTATTATTCAGACAATACTAGGATTATTACAGAATTTATTATTGAAAAGGCACTAGGGTTCATACAGCATTACAATATCTTTCTGCCATCACAGACCTATGGTGTATCTTTACAGTCTAAGTAATCGATTGTCGAGAACTGATAACATTTCAGAGATTTGTATATTATGACAATCGCGATTGAAATATATACCTTCACGGTCATTTAATTATGGCTGTGCTAGGTATATTAAAACCGATACATTTTCTCTCTACGCGGCTCGCTGAATCTTTAAATTGTAATTCAGTCATTCTTGAGAATATATAATATTTTTACTGACGGCTGTATCACAAGAGATTTAACAGTCACATATTCTCCAGAGAACAGCCACTACATTTTTACAGCTATGGCAACTGTATATTCTGTAGATCCTGTTATTGCTCCCTCAGCCTATGTTTTCTTTAGACGAAACATTATTTCAGAATTCATTGTTAATGTTCTCAAGCCAACACCGATTCTATTGCCACCGTACACTGTAGTAGTTGTACAAAATTAACCAGACATTATCGTCTCTTTTCATAGTGTGAATGTCCAACTTTTCCTTTGCTATAGACTTTTATTCAGACAACACATATTTACCATGTTGATAGTAATTGATGATTTACAATGAAAAGATTATCATCAGATTTTCCCGACAGCCTGTACGCAATTAAGAAATTTTACATTTAGGACATACCTGCGTGTTCAGAATTGGCTTTTCATTCCGATTATAGGCGATATTATATCTAATTTCCTTTAGTATGGGTTAATTTACGGAAGGATTTTGATTGACAGTGTAAAGGTTATGGCAACGACCTTTAGCATTCAGTTGACAAAGCTATTGGGACTCCCGGGAAAAATTGTAAACGGGATTCTTTAAGCCTTCTGTCCTTCATCCCACAGCTTATGAAACTAATTTCCCTTCAGTACAATAGTGCATATTGCACATCCCAGTAATGTTGCGAAACTGGAATAATTACAATAATTTAGAGGAAATTCGTTATCGTTAAAAATAGGGAAAGTGGTTATTTCGCTGGAGTGAATATTCATATAAGATAGGACACCATTAGAACCATTAAGGTTGACTGGGACCATTGAAAGCCATATATATGTGTATAGTGACTACTAGATTTCTCACAAGCTAGTAAGATTGTCTCGATGAATAGTATATCAGTATTCATTCTGTAAGGCACATTAAAACTTTTTAGTATTCGATATTTATTATTTAATGTTAGATTTATTATTTAGCAGAGTAGTTACCAGATTTCTAGTTTATCTGATACAATGATTTCCCTCAAGTGATGCTTCCCGTAGTCGACAACACGTTTAAGGAAATTCATTTAAATATTCACGCGAAGCTCCGTCCACCTTGAGAAAGATACACCGTTGTTTGCTTGAAGTCAAGAGACATCGTCGAGAAATATTGCAGACTGACGATGTGTGGAATATTTAGTGGTTAAGCGAAAACAAAATTTTCAGTGTAATGACATCATTCGAGACTTTATTTGCACAAACTATCGTAGTTCTTTGAAACACATTATATATCAGAACCAGAACTGACTTTTCCGTTGGCTAGACGATGTTATTTTATAAACAAAGAACCTTCCTACAGACCTTCATGTTATTCACATAGATTGAAAAGGAGGTGCTATACCCACTTCTACTGTATAGCTTATCCAACGGGATATAACTCTGATATAAGAAATATGATGAATTTTGTCAATCAAACTCAAACCTTGTAAAAGTGTATGAAAATAAAGCCCGTTTAAAATTTATTAAAAGAAAATAATGATAGATAAAATGCCAACTCTTTTTTCAACCCCAGCGGAATTCCCTTATTTCTAGACGTTATTAGAGTATTATGATTATCATATGTATTGATACATTAATATAAATACGTCGGAGTTCACGCCATCGAGAAGGGTACGTGTATGATACCCTACTGTTTCACTCTATTCTGCTTGTGTTTATGTTAAAAGATAGCATACATTTACCCTCAACATTTCCGTAGAGTATTAGTTCGGCTAACCCTGAGGTGATTCTGGGTATCATTTAGGTCTATCGGGATATCCTCGATGTTGGACACTTTCCGTTGGAGGGCCTTGAGGGATATTAAGGATTTTCGACAGGAGGACCTCCTGATACCTCCTTAAAGTAATTAACTGAAAGCATCTTCGGGGTCCACTTGTCGAGAACCTTCAAGTATCCTCTTTTGGCAAGTGCAAGGCACAGTGAATAGCGCTCTGGACTCTGTACAATAGGGTCCGGGTTCAAGCCGTGGCTCTACCACTGCGCAGAATGCTTGACTGGCATGATAATCTAATTGATTTACAATTGTATTTATCTGTGATGTTACTTTTGCTTTTATTTTGGTGTAAAACGCAATAAAACCCAATCCAGTCTCGAAAACATCACACAAACATACGCCTCATAGATACGTCATATGACCATGAAGGAAAGGCTAAAATTCAGACACGAAATATAGTATATATCAAGTAAAGGATAATCTGACAATACATTTGACAAAATATCCCGCATAAATTATTCACATGTGACCACAACTATACCAGAATGATGGTACGAAGACAAGTAGAACAGATGGTGAGTTAGCTGTCAAACTGGGAAGGATGTGTGAAGATGGCAGCAATGTCCGAGATACCATGGCTGAGAGAGGGAATTGGGAAATTCAGAACAGAGCAGTTGAGAGCAGAACACAGGTCGTCCTGGTGAGGCGACCGTGTAGCTCCCCGAGCACTGAGTTGCCTCACAACTAGTGCCCGCCCACCTTACCACTCACCGCCTCCCTCCACCACCAGCCCATCCCCACCCCTCAACCTCCAGACAGGTATTCAGTCTTCACCAAATTGAGTTCTCTCCACTGAAGAAGAAAGGCGGCGACACACACCCCCACCTTAAATCAATCTCCCACCACAATTACCGCCCTGGTCATCCTAGGTCACTTCAAGGTCACTCCAAGGTCGATTGGTCAACTTCGCAGAGCGGAAGTGCATGGTTGGGTCAAAGGGCAGGACGGGAGAAAATCCGATGGGGTCAGTTTGCGGAGAACGAACTGTGAACACCTTTTGTTGTTGCTTTATATTTTTTCCACCCATTTTCATAGTCATCCATAATTTATCACCTTCGCCTCCCAGCCCCGTGTTGGGAAACATGGTTGAACTGAAAGCACTCGGTATTGACAGCGAAAACGAAGTCTAGAGCCGACAGAAAAGACCTTTCAATAACAGGAATAGAGTTATGCCTTCAGGTGAGAACGGTGGCCCCTGTGTACATTCTTCATCCTTTCCTTATTTCTGTCGTCTACATATCAATAAAAAGGTAGATAGATTTAACATGCCTGGCACATCTTGTAATACTATTCATAATCTGTATATGTTGATATGTCACTGATGAGATTTTACAGAGCTGTAGGTCTGTCTGTCGGGAATTGCATGTACACATTTCTATTTTTGATGACTGCGAGGACTCAACAAACGAACATATTATCAGCTCATGGAATATCGTTGAGCTATAATGATACTAGCAGGGAAAGGACTACCCAGCTCAGAAAAAACGTTAATGGATTCTTGCCAGGGGAAAATAGCTCATATCAGTTAGTGATCTAACTTCAAGAGGATTATAGGGGAAGGAAAACAACATTCTCATTCCTGAAAGTATATGCACGTCTTTTAGAAATGAACAGTATATTCTGATATGGTCCTATTTTCAATTTCGACACAATTACAATTGGATGACTTTATAATTTATGGCTACAATTTTTTGAAGTAGATACATCTAGCGGTATTGTTCAAGCTGCTTACCCAACCGTTATCTCATCGACCCGCTTTCTGAATGACTAGATTCAGAACCTTATCTAGATCGGTGGAGACTAGCAGCCTTCACCGATACATCCTGTTACCTACTGTCTTCATTGTAGCTTCCCAAGGTGTTGCTGCCCCCACCCAGCACCCAGCCCGGAGATCACCCTAATATCATGTATAGCCCCTAAACAGCATTTTCCCATCGTATCACTAAATCGTCTGGGATTCTGGTTGTGGCGAGGTGGTCGCATCCACACCATGAACAGGAAAAAAGGATGACCAGTATTCATGTTGTTGTACTATATACACCATCATAGCGACAGATAACGTTTTCTACTGCAATATCAGCCATGTAGTTACATGAAGTTATCTATCTATATATTTACATAAATACGGGTAATTCTTTCAGGCTGCATCAGGCTAGGTTGGGTGGAAGCACCATGCAGCGGTGTGAACCTATCAATGTTTGCCTGTTTGGGTCATTTATGGCGGTATATTATGATCATGCTAGCTGTAGATTTCGCGTGCTTTATTTTGTGTCACCTTATGATGACACTCTATCTAGCCTAGAGTATACTATATCAGACAGTTATGACCGCTCCAAGACTAGTGCTTTGAATAAATGTATGACTTATTCATCAAGGACAGAGAGGACCTTTGGTCAATATATGAAGCCTCTGAATTCTAAGTATGGGTTCCGTGCCACAGTAGTCAGAATATAGTACTTTAGATTTGTCTCAATAAGTAAAGCAGTGGTCTACAGGCTCCATACAGCCCGTATGTTACAGTCTTTGTTTCCAAAACCTTGGCTTTGCTATACATTGACTATTGCTGTGGTGTTAAACCCTAAAGTATGATTAAGCCCAGTCTTTTGACTTGGGATCAAAGCATTGTAGTCAGGGTGGGGCGCTGAAAGAGGCTTAGGGCATTTACGAAACGCCTGGAGACTAATACTAAGCGGGCATGGGGCTTGGACCTTGATATTTCGAAATTAAACAGATAAATAAAAATAGCCCTCTAGAATTATATCAACTTGCTACAGCAACGCTTAATGTATTCTAAAACATATTCATATCTGTTGTCATTGTACCATATTTGAATGTTTCCTCATGGTTTCCAAACAATTATTTCGATTTTGGTAATACGAGTCAAACAGTACTTCGAGCTGTAACTACCACTACCGACAGTCCCTTATCAGTGGTGGCTTGAGGCACCAATTAACTATTCACTCTGTCGCCTGGAGTAAACTTCAGGGTATCTTCTCATTCACTTGGAAGTTCTCTTTTCTGTTCCACGTCAGAGGAATTGCATGAACAGATGTGCCTCAGTGCATGATTAAATAGAAAATCAGATATGATATACACAATATATTATCAACTTGGAATGTAAAGAAATAATCAAATGCTTTTGCCTCTGCTGTAAGGAACCGGAAACGCAGAATGACGGCCGTAAAAAAGTGGTCAGCTGGTTCCGGCGTCGCGTTCGTCGTGACCCGGCGACACCCGCGTACAAGCCCCGTTTGTATAGACTACTTACGGGACGCCGGCTCCTAGCACCCAAGCCGACACACGACTGAACCTTGCTTTGATCCTGACCCAGTTTGCCCGACGCTGCTGACATCTGGCGATCTGGACAGGAACGTTGATCGTGTAGGGTACTAGGAATCGGCATCGGATGGAGAGGGGGCGGAAGTAGACGTGGGGATCAAAGGTTGGGAAGAGGCAGCCCTTTGGGCGAGATTGTGCGGGTTTCGTGCACTGCTCGTCGTCTAGGGGGGTTATTATGTATCGGAATAAAAGATAGTAGGACGTAGAAACAGCATAGAAACAGCATAGAGATATATACATAAAAGTTCTCATAAATGTGGTGATTTGATTCACAAATCTACTAGACCCTGTTATACAGGAGAGCCCGTTTTACCGGTAGAGCAAATACGTTTAAAGGTGTTATTTAAATCACCTAGGAATTTACCATGGATTTTCTTTAAGAGCATGCTATATCTTTTGATTTAGGCTTGTTCTTGAAATTCTAAAATCCTCGTTCTCTGGAAGTGAGAATAAGAAAAATGCTACAGATGTTTGATATAATGTACTATGTACGCGGTCAAAGACCCGTAAAGAAAACGAAGGCAGCCAAAGCCATTCAGTGCGGAGTTCTACAGGCAGGACCTCTTTGCACTGGGCACTAAAATAACAACACGCACTAGTGAAAATACCCATAAGAAAGACCTGTCTGGTCTATTTGATGGGGTTTTCGGAGCGCACTCCAGCCATTACTTTTCATCATTGACTTCAGCAACATTTCCAGTGCCGTCTTTCTTTATGTTCTACATCATCAACACTGCTGCTCTCTATTAGTTGTCCTGAGCTTTTTTTACTCGAGCGTTAGGTTGCAGCCTATCGGTTGCAAGAATATTTCTAAATGTACAAGTGTGAGAGAGAGTGTGGAGAAGGCAGAGTCGATTATCGGTGCTTTGGATATCATTAGGATGTGTCAGATATCAGGTTCTGCTTAGAAATTGTCGTTATATGAGTGAATTTGTCATCTCCACTCACCATAAAACAGTTATAGCAGACTTGGCGAAACAGATAACAGATATAGGGATACACAGTTTGGGTATTATATATCATATAGATATATTGCAGTGTGAGGCATGTAAACCTTTCTCATCTAAATCATGTGAAATAATAGAGTTGCTCATGTGACAGTTTGTTTTATGCTCTTGAATATGCGCCAGGATACGAGTAAATAATGTAATATAGCCATGATGTAAATATCATTGAAATATTGGAAAACGTTGATGCTTTGCTGTATGGTGGAAGGCGTTGAACTGGGACGCTGAGGCTGCTATGAACATAATTTAGACTTGTAAAGCCTGTGATCCTATGGTCCTAGTCTAATAGCTTTGCCTGAGAGACTACTACCCCCAGTTTCTACCCGCCTACCCTCAAGCTATCATGACAGGTACCGTCGTCCCCCACTGAACGGGCGCCGCGCCTTTCGCTTTAACATCCAAGCGATTTGTGGAAGGGAAATTCAATTTGTGGAGGGGTTTATACATATATGTAGTGTGCCGTACTGCTCGACCATGAAGCATGGCGGCATTTAAGCGCCGCCTATGACGAGTTTTAAAAGATAGCTGGGTGGTGCGCCGGGTTCAAACACTGATCAATGCCATTCCGACTACAAGTCTTGACTATGTCTATATACAGTGGACTAAGTGCTATGTATGAAATAGGTCGGGATATTGACAAAAGAAAGATGCAATATATATAACAGCAGGTGATTGGTATTCTTAAAATGAATACGTTGTCGATTAAACATTTTTTCTTCAGCCGATCTGAGCACTGACTTCAAAGGGATTATTCATGGCTGCTGCAGCCCTCTCAACTTATATTTCTGCATTATATTAGTACCATTTTGAAACCAGGTTGTAGTGATTAAGAATATATATAGTTCTGCTTAATTTGTCGATATGATAATGCCTTCTCTTATGTTTGCCAATAGGAATTCAAGACACGAATATTTATACTGAATGGGAAACACAAAACTTCTCCCTCTCAACAATTGAAATGTTTATAGCCTTGCTCAAAACACCTGCTTGGAGACATGAAACCTGTTTCCGCCTTGCATACTAGAATGGCAGTATGAGGGCAAATGTCGTCTGGCTGTAGAAATGCGCGTGTTAAAGGTGTAACATCACACGCTCGGGATAATACTTCTATTTGGAGAAAGGTCGCGTGAACAAAACTAAAAATAACCAACCTAAAAACGGATATAACAATATATGTTATACTCAGTGTTGTTCCTGTACCAAAAAAACTTTGTATTGTCACATAAAATTGTACTGTCCGATTAAGCTAAAGGAATTGATACAGGGAGACTATCAGTTAATTGTGATATACCATAATGATCGAGTGCCACATTGTGAAACCACCTATTGATGATGTGGTGCCTTAAAGCAAAGTCATGTAGTAACAAAATTGTACGATGATTTAGCCCCATCTATTATTGGCATAGCACAAGGTGAAACCATCTATATAACGCAAGTGATGTACCTGAGGCACCAATATATCCAAATTTCCTGTTCACAAACCACATACTTGTGTCAGCTACCATACTAGAATTCTGTTAACTTTATTTCATATATTCTTGTTTTGATACGACCGTAGCTGTTCACACAGTGTAAACCTTTCAACCATCTAGTAATGGCATGATACCTAGGGAAATCTACTGACAGTGCATACGGCAAGACCATCTATTGATAATATTTTATTTCAAGACATGAACATTCTGTTGTAAATACAACATTAATAAGTGAGTCTATCGTAGCTTTCTGATATGATTCCGGTTGTTGCTATAACTAAATTTGACAAAATTCTGGTTCAACCAACTTTTGGATTGGTAGCACCTTAGGGCATAACCACCCATTTACTAAAAATAAGTCTAATTGAACAAATTGGACGTTAAACTAAACAAACAAACAAGCAAACATAATGAATGCCTATTCTTTGGTACTTTAGTAACATTTATAAGGTGAGACTATGTTTTGGTATATCGCCATATATTGAGCCTCATGAGCATGATATACATTGAAAGCCTGAAAACACGACAAAAGCAACTTTCACAAAGTAGATGTTACCATTGCTTTGAATATATTAATGGTAAATGACCATAGCTTATAATTATATATTCTTATAATCTCGCGTTAGCTTCCCGGGTGTACCACAGTGGTGCAACAAGAGGGCCTCTATAGGATGTAATGAGGGAAAATAGCAAAGAAAATATCTCATTAAATGATATGAACTGTGTCACGTCACCAAATACTTTGCATTCACGACTCACGGCGGATGTAAAATCAGAGGCTTAGCTGCATGAAAATGGAAGAGGCTAGGATTGGTGGTACTGGAAGAGAAACGCTCAGTGACGTAATGGCACCTGTCACGGGGTCATACCTGGTGCTGTCGTCTGGAATCTGACCCCATCATGCGGCGCGGCCCCCGAGCGGGCGGCGCCCGGCTCCAAGGCGCTGTCAGCCGAGACAGAGCCTCAATTACCCGGCCACAAGACCGGCCACTGGTCCGTCAGAACGGCTTAGACCCGCCCACTGCACAACGGTCAGTCCCTGGCACAGACCCGGGTTACCCCGACTCCCACAAACCCTCCATAACTACCTACCCTCCGACTACTCCACTACATCCAGCGTAGGATACAGACCACTGTAGTCCACCATCCAGACTCGCCCAAGCAAACCCGGGCATTCTCTAAGACCAGCCAAAATCACCCTGGACCAGTCTAGCCCGGCTCCACATATCCACATAGATAATGGGGTATTTGGATAGTTCACAGTGGATTGAGTTGGCATTTCATATAGTGCTTAATGTGGTGTAGGTAAGATACCAAGACGATAGTAGGCAATTTTCAGGGTCATTATATTGGGGGACTGATAGGAAGTACAGAATGATTCGGTCCTTTCGTCATTATCACAATTCTCAGTCTTTCTCCCACTCACAGCATTACGGGCAGGCCAACAGCTTCAATCCATGTTCAGCTAATTCTACACTAATAGCATTAAGTGGAGGTGTCGGAGCTAAATACAGAGTAATTCCTAACGGGCACAGGTGTTTATCATATGGGGAGACAGAGCTGCTATTTGGACATTTCAAATCTGTTTCTGACAGAGAACTGTTAGAAACACTGATTTTAATATAGGATATTTTTTAAGGAAATGACAGGGTGCTTATAATTTCGGAACATCGATGTACCTTCGTTGGCGACTAAGGAACGGTACTTTGTCTCAGGCGAGGCACCCTAACGGTAGTCGGTAGATGTGAGGCAGCTGGGCAAGGGCCAAAGTACCGTTCAAAATACAAAGTATCGTTCCTTTGTCGCCGACATAAGTACTTCGATGTTCCGAAATCGGTAGATGTGCATAGCACTCAATAGTGACGACTGCAGGCAATGGTTAATGTCCGGAGAGGTATATAATATGTGAAAATGAGCGGATCTTCCCAGATGTGTTTGTGTATCTGTGTCTGTATGCTCTCTGGAGATACACCTTAATATTTGTATCCATCTGCTTGGGATCTAGGGAACTGTCTGTAATGGAAGAACTGTGTCTTTGTCTTTGAATATGGAGTTATCACTGACAATAAAAGACGTGTGCACTCAGGGTTATGTCTATAACCCATGAACATGTTGATGACACTGACAATAGTCTCTGGTACAAGAGGGAGCTGTGCCCACTGTCTGAAACCAATACAGGCAGTCCATATAGAGGTATACATGGTTCTCTACCTTCCCATTTATCCCTGGAAACACCCCGTAATCACTCACTATTAAAACAGGAGTGTGGGCATAATGGAGAGAATAAGGTGGGTGGAGGTTGGGGTTAGGGTCGAGGCTTTCAGGTAGGATCAGCGTGGTTGAGTAGGGTTAAGAGTTATGGGTAATGATGAGAGTAGACCCTATTACAACACCGAGCACATGAAATGCCCGTATATCTATAAATGTAATGAATAAATGCATTATTTATGTAAATACATGCCTGGAGGAATCATACATCCATATATGGAGATCAAAATGAAAGTAGCACTTTTATGTGCAACCGCGGAATACCTCGGATTATGAGCAAACCTGTGTTAAGGGGGCTTGGGGGTTAAAGGGGCAAGGTCAGGGGTTTGACTAGGGTTGAAATGGGTCATGGTTGGAGGGTGAGGTTACGAGCTAGAGCTCATAGAGAGGTTGCTTGTTGGAAAATAAGGTTAGATTCAAGGGGATGACAGAAGTCTCCAATTAGGCTAATAGAATGGTCGTCGATCGGGCTTATTTCTTGCGGGGACGGGTTCACTCAAGGTTTTGGGGTGTGGGTATTGGTGCGCGGGTGTGTGGTAAATGGCGTGAATCGCTCAGGTGCGCTGCAGGGACGTGCTGCATGCTTCACCTTAACACACGGCGAACATCCCTTCATCTGCCACCGCCGCCAACGCCCACGCACTGCTCACTACAGCTCACTGTGCTTCTACTCGACACTGAGCAGATCTCCGCCTGGGCGAGTAGCTCCTATGGCGGTGAGTTGCAAGGAGAACGGGACGTGGTCACGAATGTCTCTCGTGTTTTAAAAAAAATGAAACAAAAAAGATAGCCCTTCGAGCCAGACGCCTGACATTATCAACATTGTCTACTGAGGCTGACCCTAAACTGAAGCGTCATTGCGGTCTCTAGCCAGCGCCTTGCCTTAGTACCAGTGTCGCCGGCCCGGGCCGACCTGCAGTCTTTTTTAGGCCACCCGTTCAGTACTGCAGACATTCCACAAGGCGTGCTGCCGGATGCGTGGAAGAGGAGCGCGTTTATGACTAAGAATGAAGGAGTTCTTTAACGTTCAATAGTTTCCCGTTGCCTTCTTCCGGAATACTGGGGGCGAAGGGCAGTTGAGGCAGATGCTAGTTGGGTTTTATTGACCAAGTATTTATTATGTTTGAGGAATTTGTAGTAATGTTGCTGATGCTATTGGTAGGGTACGCTTTGTGATTGAAGTTATTGCAACGGTGGCAGTAGTGATGGTAGTGTCGATGGTCGACTATTGTAGTGGTAGAAGTCATGCTGTACTCTGGTAGGCATTGACTTGATGATCACCATAGTACTATATCAAAGGCCAATCCTTCTCATATCATGTCTATGTGCATGGTGTGGGAAGTAAAACAACTATCACCTCGATAAATGTGTAGGTGGGAGATTTCTGCCTGAATTCATGTAATAGATTTGATCACCACCCTTGTGGTGTATAACCAGCGAGAAAAGCTAAACCATGAGTTAGTCCCTAGATACCTTCAGGGGCCCCTGGGACGTTGAATAAACAAACCAAACCCCGTAAAGGTCCATCAACCATTAACAGATAGCTGCATTTATATGCCCTAACTGTCATATAGAATACCGTCTTGGAGCGCTACCTGCTGTGCAGACCCTGTCTCGTTTCCCTTACTCGCCCTACTTCCTCGCACACCGCTGTTTCGCTCGCCTGACCACTCTCTAGTCCGGCCTCCTGTTAGCTTCTGCATGCCACGCTCCACAATCAAAACGCAGCTAGAGGGATCGATAAAAGTAATCACTAAACATTCACCCCCACCACTCCCCCCTCATACCCTCAGATACACATACACACACCACAATATCCACGTCACCCCTCCCCCACTATCCATCGCTCAACCTCCCTTGGGCGGGGTTGCTGTGTGTGACCTTGAATAAGTCCACCCTGCCCATACCGTAAACAGTGCTTGGACAATTATATGGTGCCTTTCCATGTCAATTCTTCTATCGTAATATCGCTGTGGCTTTTGGTAGGGCCTACAACCACATCAACCAACCATGTATAGGGGTGTCCCCTTCTTTTAACGTACTTTTATTTAAACATGATTTGTACAAGAAAGAAACTATTATCTGTATCTTGAACATCCTTGTGCAACACAGTGACATTACTAATGACCTAAAGAATAATTTGTGAAGAAATAAGACTCCTGTCAATCTTTCATTAAATCTGATACATGGATATCAAAATCCGAAACATGTAGACGACGGAGAAAAACTAGGAGAAGGTACAGCGGAAGGGGGAAGAAAGGGGGGATATCAATAGAAATGTATAGCGGACCGATCGGGAGGAATAGAGAAGAGAGGGGTAGTAATGGAGACAGGCAAATACATGGTGACCGTAGAGGTAATGTTAATGGTGAGATAGGGATTGATACTGGCTCCATTCTCGGCCATGCCCTTACAGATTACATGGAGTTAATTAGTATGGCATAAATTCATCCTGCCCATAAATTACCATCTGTAGAGTGTTGGAGTGTGTTAGACAACAGGAAGGTGTATCATGAGTAGAGACACCTTCTATGATTCACGATCCCAACTATTGCAGATGTCACACTTTCACTATCCAGAATGGAGGTGAATGAGATTCAATCACATCGATATCTAGCACAATCGGATTTTCCGCCACAAATAGTACTGTTCAGAGTAGGTTTTTATCAGCAGAGACGAATCGGGTCTGAGATTGAGAGAATAGAATTCTCAAGACTAACTTTTATGAACTACCTCCTGTTGTGTCTAACTACAGGGCACCTGAGCCTCGGCTGGTCGTTACAGTAACTGGGTAGGACCTCCCAGGTTCCCTTCCTCCACTGTTTAACGTAGACAGAGGCAATTACGCGGCTGCCTAATTACCCTAATTACATTGATTCCAGCGCAGTCACGGAGGCCCGGCGCGCTGTGGTCCGCGTGTGGGATTTATATCAGTGTAGAGTTTTCTGATGATAGTACGGGCACAAGTTATCAGATGCGATACAGGGCACCTACCCAGAAATCAACAAACGCACGCCATTTCCCATGCTGTGATATTTTTTAAAACAGAGAAGCCTTGGGAATTGGACCAATTGGCGTTTTATCTGTTTGGAAAGGTCTATTTGTTATACACCATTCCTCGCAATTCAATTCTCCCATTTCTCACATTGAGACTTAGTATTACATATAAATGTGTATTCAGCTTTGACTTCATGAAAGTGTTACACACAACTCAATGAACAACTTTGAACGTCGTCAAAACAGAACTGTATATAGAATAGTTATGCTGATTAGTATAAATGTTCTATGGAGATATTATATGTAGTTAGGCTAACATTGGTTATTATAATGTACTTTTGTAATCAAATGAAAATATTTCATTGCATGAAAATGGACAACTAGTCCTGGATTAGTTATAGTCCAGTGGGGTAGACATGAAGGTGTTGGCTGTGCAGGACTCATCGTATGGTAAGCAAATAGCGACGTCCGACCCCCTGACATCTCTGATATTCCAAGCTTCATCTTTTACTTGAGTCGGCAATTGAGAGTATTCCTGGGGAGGGAATCTGATACAGGACGAGGTGCCGTGTCCCTACAGTCATTACTGCTCGCGACGGCCAATGCATCGCCCACGGTAGGAGTAGCTCGTGATGTCATGTGCTATAAATAGAAGAGGCGGGGGGTGTCATTGGCAGCAGTGGCGGCGCGCGGCGGGAGATAGCGACATGAATATTTAATGGGCGTTAGTCAACAGGCAGCCAGGTGATGGAGAAACACGCGCACTGCGAGATCTCCTCACGAGATGTGTTATCAAATAGGTCGTTGTGCCTACGGCCGGTAAAATATAAGATACATTACCAGATTCCCTAGGGGAGGACAGATAGATCTGTTACAGCGCGCGCAATGCTAGCATGGCCGAGTAGGTTACTGGAAGTGAGATGTTCAGGAGACGATACTTAACATGCTTACGCGGGGTGTCCGTTAGGCGGGGTTCTACTGTATGTACACCCCTAAAAAACCTGAAGCTCTATACACATTATCGGCAATTAGAACCCTTTCATCATGACCACTACAGATGAAACTCCCAGAGCGACCCTGTAATCTAATCACCCCAAGACGGGCACTACCTTTGGTCACTATGTTGCCACTATTGAGGAGCCTGCCATCAGTCTCTTTTGTAGAACCCCCTAAGACCTCATGATCCGTTTTTCAACGTGTATCTAAGATTCAATTCACTTATAACCCATTAGAAGGGCATCCTCTTTCATATGATAGCAACTGGAAACCTATTATATAGAATGTTGTGCCAATAATGACGATCCAGTCTTTCGGAAGATATACTTGTATGTAAGTAAGACCATGAAAATTTACATCCGTTTACTCTCGTTTTCCTGAAATATCAAAGTCTTAAAATTTCCACTTGCCTTTCCTAATGTTCTGTCAAATAAATACAATCTTTGGGAATGGAATTTGTCGTAATATTGAATGAAATAGATATATATCAAGGCATTGAGAAACAACTTGCCTTAACCTGTAGTTAAAGACTCCTTCCCTCCTTTTCTGAGCAAACCCCAATTACATGTTTACACCAGAGACTGTCCAAAATAACCTAATGTCATCTGTGCCCAACATGGCTTCTCAAGTTATACCTCTTTTCTCTAACCACATTAGTGTGAAATAAGAGTAGGCTTCTACACCTACGCAAATGTTATCAATACAGTGGATTACGTTACCAATTTAGAGTACTTCAGCTACATCTAGATTGATAGAACGTGCCTATAACACCTCTATGCCAAGGCGATACTACCTTGATAAAAAAACATTCTAAAAAATGTTTCAGTTACAATCTAGAGTTGCAATGGTTGACCATCACTACAAGAAAAATACTATATATGTGTTTGGCTGCTTCTGTATCAGATGTAGGCCGAGATCCACTGATACATCTGGATCACTGGACTGTAGAAGGCCGGTCTGCTGGGGTGGACAGCAATTAACAATCTGTTTACCCTCATGGTCGCCTCGCCTCCTCGTGGTGCAGAGCGGATATGCTTGCACACAAGCATAACAAAAGCGACCGGGGTGGGGAGTTAGCTGAGTGGTAAAGAGCACTGGACATGTAATATCAAGGTTGTCAGACTTTTTTGATTCAGGTCCCACTACAGCCACTTTTCTCCTACACCCCCAGCAGTGGTAGATTTACTGCTATATCAAGGACCAATCCTTCTCATACCATGTCTATGTGGTGTGGGAATTAAAAGAACTCTCACCTCGGTAAATGTGTAGGGGTGAGGTTTCCACCTAAATTCATTTCATAGATTCGATCACCACCCTTGTGGTGTAAAAGAACCTTGAGAAAGTCTGGTGAGAACCTGCAATGGTTAACTGGACGTTAAATCAAACCAAACAAACAACCAAATGTAGTAGGCCACCAGTGTAACCTATGTTTAATAACCACCACTCCCATCACCACGCACCCCCCACCCCCACCCCGGGCCCTAATAAAGGGGGAAAGGTCGGGTAACCTATGTTGCTATAGAGCTTCAGATATTATTACCCTAGATTTGGTTACAGGTGAGTCTAGTAGTAGTGAAACCCAAAAGTCTTTGACTATGGTAACCTATGAGCCTGTATGCACGTTTGTCTACATGGCTATGGCTCATGGTAGGGTTTATATAGGTGATTTTTCGAATGGAAGCGGGGTACGCATGAATAAGTTCAAGACGGAAATGTTAGGTTTCAATATGCTTATGGCTTCGACTAATGGTAAGTCTAATAGAGTATTGAAGGCGTGTTTAGAGTGGTACAGTTAAATAGAGGATCAAAGTGAACGGTATGAAAATATTCTTTCCTTGGGTGGGAAGTTGAAGTGTGGTAAACCTAGGTTTTTCAGTACATTCTCACTCTTTATGATTGCCTAATCACATTTGTTTATGATAAAAGTTTTCAATTATCGAAGTGTGTGCTTATCTAAATGAGAGGGCTATATTCTCTGATGTGTGTGCTTATCTAAATGAAAGGGCTATATTCTCTGATGTATATATGGAATAGAATAGTGGTAGGTGATCGTAGGTTTTTTATATGGTTGTTTTATAGTTTCAGACATTTGTCCCGTCTGGTCTCGTCTGTCTGGGAAGCTTTCATGTGCAAATCTATCACAAACTTCAGGGGATTTTCGAATCTCATCTCTTATGAAATGCTCATGCGTCACTTCTTAACTCCAGGCCGGACAACTAATACATGTTAACCATTATAATGCTCCCTTGGAGGGCTATTTTATACTTGTCGCTATTTCAATACGATACCACCGTGTATCATGTTTCCTGCCCAATATATCTACCAAAGATTACTGTATCTTATCTAATAGAGTATATAATTCTGGAAGCAAAGAGATGAACACTCTGATGGGCACTTGGTGGTACTGACAGAGGGAGCTAACAGGTACGGGCAGTTTTTAGCACCCTGGAGTAGCTCAGAGGAACTCTGAGCACGCTGGACTAGCTCTTTTATACAGAGCAGCTCAGGATTCCTCAGTACATGACTTCAGCTGCCCGCCATGCTGACTCAGCTCCAGAATTACTATACAACGCCCCTACAAGTTGGATTCTGCATGAGACACCAGGGCATCACTACGTAGCCCTACATTCGAACAAATAACACAAATCTAACTGTTGATTTACTTGTGGTATCTAAAAATTTATATTATCTGGGAAGTTATTGCATCCTCTTTTCACTAAAATATCCACCCCGTTAGTCTAGAGATTTAGCACTGAATCTTTAGGCCTTTATTTCCTTTGTTCAAAGACGGTTCATGTATATAAAGAGAATAATCTTAATTTCAAACGTGTCGTCAGGGTTGTAGTATTGGATTTCCTCCCAGACCAGACTTTATGTTAATAATTCGATGACTAAAAAGATATTTCCACCAACCTATGTACGCTTTGAAGTAGTTTAATACAAATCAACCATCACCGAAACATTCTGATTAAGCAGCAATCTACTACTGTGATTTGATTATATTGATCATTTCATGAATCCTATAGATACATTACTCTCGGCTGTGATTCCAAATGTGGGCCTCCTGCATGTGAAACAGAATATCTGTGGAGGAGGCTGTTGTGGGATTAGGCCTCCGCAGTGTTTCATCCATGACTATAAAAGTTACTGACGTGTGCTTGTTTGACCATTAGAGGGAGCTTCATATGAATACTGGCGAGACTTGAATAGGAGCAGCTCGCAATGGGGACAAAGTAGGGGAGAAATGTGGTGCCTCTACCACGTCAGAAATTCTGTGCAGCTCTGCAAGAATGGATGGTATAGAGGTTTCAACCTTTCAGCTTGATCTCATAACAGCGTCATGTGTGCAGCGGCAGCAGTGAGGTAGGGTGGGTGCTACACTAGGGTCGCGGGGTGTATGGTTCGAGCCTCAACTGTAACGCGTTGATAAATTTCATTTAATGGATCACAAAGTAAAAATATGAGTCTGTACTAGGTGAAATTTACAATATAAAACTAAGTTTTAAAATTATATAAACCAGAATATATAAATCAATTGGAGTTTTTCTTCATGTATGCGCTTCTCGGGGTAGTAAGCTTTAGAATCCCCTATGCCCGCTAGTATTCCCCATATAACTCCGCTTTCCATTCAAAATCGGTGTATACCCACAGCCGTTTATCAGGTGTTCTCCTCTATATTCAGCAAACACCAATACTTCGGTCTATCCACGACTAGGGGTGAAATCCCTTATGGCTACTTGTAAATCGTGAGACGTATGAGAGAAAGATAACCAAGGCTGAAACGTAACTAGGAGGTATCCGTGTTAACTCGCCAGTTTCAGTTGTAAATGTCCCCCATATACAATATGGTTCTCTTTATTGGTATTAACGGTTATTTGCTGTAGGTGGCCAACCTAGTAAATCTAATTTGCAGAATCAGTTTGCTCAGTTTAATGACGATTCTGAAAGATTGTGTGAAAGTCTCCCAAGAGAGTGGGTTCTCGTCAGTTAGTTGTGGCTAGACTATATAGCACCGCCTGATGGGCCACGGGGATCAGACCCGTTCCTCTTAGCCCCCCGTGCTACTCCCGGTGATGTGACTTCCCCGTTCGGCCAGACCCGCCTGGAGGCGGCCTTTGTGGGCGGAGGAGGTTGTGGTATAGCGGGGCGCCATCAATAACTGCATTTGCAGGAAAGGTGTCGACACTCCCTGCACCAGACACAACAACACCGCCACCCTATTACATTGTCAGGTGGTGCCGTGTAGAGATTTGGTGGGGGAGGAGGATTAGGGCGCAGCAGGAGAAGAAATGCGCGTTGCTACTATATTGGTGTGACGAGGTAGTGGGTTGGCAATAGGGGGAAATAGACAATAATGATTTCTGATCGTAAGTTGTCCCAAATACTGTGGTCTGTGGCAAGTGCTATCCATACAGTACACAGATAAGAGGATACCGGGAGGAATATACATGTTTCTATGTGAAAATCCTACAGAGGGGAAACTTGTGCTAAGATTTCTACCACATTGGCCTAGATCCGTGCATGTGCATATATCCCACATGGCTCGTGTCAATGTTAAAAATGTATGACATCGATGAGAGACGCTTTGTCACGTCTTGACATATTCCTTGTTGCAGGTGTTACCTTGCCCTGGAAGACGCGCTCAGTAAATTGATCTCCTAAAACCCTCCAGGGCACTTTGCAGAGGCGTTTCCAGTGTTTAAGAACAAAAGCCACCTGCCCACCCGCTGCTGGATGTTTTATCAAAATTGATTTTATAATGTGCCAGATCATTAATTTTAAGCTGCAGCATTAAATATTTCTTATATATTACCCTTGTCGCTTTATTACACAAGGCCTTTACGACCATCGGTACCAATGTCAAGATAACTCTAATCACAGACAATGCAACACCTTATAGAGTCATTGCAAAAATAATATTTGGCAGGTTGATACGAACACGGTTCACTCATACTATCCTGGACACCAATATATGTAATGTCAAATCTAATTTTACCCACTTGCGAAACCTCTCTAGGTGTGTATCGCAGTATAATTTAACCAGACATTGATCAAACTGCGTAAAACCAGTTCTCACTTAAAACACTAATTCAAAGTAAGGCTACAGAAATGGAGAAGTTTAACCAATGTAGTGTTTTTTTTTTTTATCATTTCACAGAAATTACTATTAAGTGTTGATAAAATTATGGACACTTCCTATATAAGCCTTAAACAGGAGGAATGCATGCTCTACAAGGCCGACCTGCTTGAGCTTAGCTGTTTGCACTAAATTGCAAGGCTAGTGACCTTCTGGGAACCTGTGTGGCCTTTGCACCTGCCTCCTGTTTCCTAGTCTAAATTTTCCCGGGCGGCTGGTGGCGGTCCCCGCGGTCTTAACTGTGCCATGTGTCTTCATATGTGGCTTCCAAATGTGGCTTCCTGCTGAACCCTCAAAATGACCGGGGGGAAGACTCTAAGAGTGCTGACTCACTACAGTTACAGGGCATATTTAAAGGGAATTTAGTTCTTGTAACTTTAACATTTGAAGTATAAAGTCTGGTGTCAACTGATAATGAGACAATGGTGATATAATTCTAATTGATAGTCTATATTGTGGTCTCTATGATAATGGTTTTACTGTCTTTTCTGATCGGGATGGAGTGGGCGATGAGTCCCTGATGAGCAGCTCATAGTTGCCTGGTTTAGGTGTAAGGGTAAGCCAGCCAACTACCGATGATAAAACAGTTACTGTTAAAAGTACCAGATATTAGAAGAAGAAGGGAATATCGTGGGATTAAACATCTGCGAATCGAGGCATCCAAGGAATACATTAAAGTCGCGTAAAATGTATGTGGATATTTCTGGTCCACTCTCATGAGAACAACCCCACGTGTCATGGGATACATTTCACTGAGTTACTCAGGACTTTATCGAAGCTTAAATAATGCCATAATGTCTACCAACTGAAATGTAACGAGTAAACACCGCAACATATACACAGGTAGTGTGATCCTTCTGCCTGCACCCCTCACTCATCAAACACATAAACTGGAGCAGTGAACGCCTCAACTCTGACTCAGTGCATGCGTCACACATCTTGGCTGATAAGGGTTGACACCCCATTTATTTCCGAGTAGCGTTAATCTCGATAGCGATTCGCAGGTGGTAAACGATGCTTTGCACCTAGAGAAACACATCTGTTGAAGATTTAGAATATTACGACGTGGCAATAACACCTCTTGAGCAAGCCGATGCTACCTTGAAAGTGACAGTTACCTGTCTGCTTGGAACCAAGTTGCTATGGAATATCCAGGAAGTCAATTGTTACTGTCAACAATGAGCTAAGCCAACCAATAGAAAGGGATCTTATATCCTATTCCCACTCGCCATGTCCAGTGGGGCATGTGAATGAAGATATCAAGATTAACTTGTATATATGACCTAATAAAAGACAGTGGGGGGGTTCAAGGTTTAATCTGGTTCGGACTCTGCAGGCATCTTTATTTGGCTATAATCAAGGCTTGTGACATTGTCACTATTTGGGGACCAGGAAATTTTTCTGGGTCCCTCCCAATTCATTAAATTGATGAAGAGGTTAAATGGAGGAAAAGCAACTTAAACCATGTGCATAGAGTGAATGTATAGGGATTAGGCCCTTTCTTTTGGAAGAGAGTGGGTATATCACCCTATGATTCATAGGGTGAGTCCCCAGTCTTAGTTTTGTCAATGATCCGGTAATCAATTAGAATTTAAAAAAATAATTCTGTTGAAGATTTAATTCAGTCAGTAGAAGAGAAAGTCAACAATTCTATATGTGAATAATATGTTAGATGGTTTGAAGATTTAGCTCTGACGGAATAGTTACCTCATGGAACTACTAGCTAATGTTGATACAAATAGTCTAAACGTTAGCCAGTTAAATCCAATAGGCATTAACATCCTAGTGTCTTTCATAGGCCTTGGTGACTCCTGGGTATCAGATCAGATAGATCGTGATATTTTCTGATATCTTACCAATCTTATACTATTGATGGAATCATAGTCTACGTCTTAGGTCAAAACGAATTGTATATAACTTTCTGTATGGGTAAGACATCATGCTAACATGTTGTCCACCGAACCACCTTCACACTTTTGATAGTCAGACATTCAGCTTGCGTCAGATACGTATGAGGCTCTGTGGGGACAGCAATTGTCACGCTTCCACGGAGGAAAGGTTCTCTGCGAGTTTCCATTGAATATATTATTGTATCGGTGGCATGAATCTCATTGTTATATGTTCTTGCATCTTGCAGATATCTAGTGATGGAATTGATGGACGCCAACCTGTGTCAGGTGATCCAGATGGACCTAGACCATGAACGCATGTCTTACCTCCTCTACCAGATGCTATGTGGCATCAAGCACCTACATTCGGCAGGAATCATACACAGAGTAAGTACAATCCATTTCGTCATACCTATAGTTACAATACTTAATGACTGTTATATAATGCACACACAAAAATACAGTCCATCTGTGCACGCCTGTGCTTTATTTCTAAGCAAAACATTCCTTACAGTATACAAAAACAATCTGGTATACTCTTGATACTGCAGGTACTTTTTTTTAGTGTTAAGCAACAACATGTGCTTTTTTCATGTAATTAACATGTTTAAAGGTAGAGTGTAGTGTGGCTACAATGCTGTTGACAGGACTGCTAACGTGATCACTAATGATTTCTTGGATCAAACCGTTCCTCCTAGTTCGGATCTCTCGTGTTTGTGTTACACAATCCCCATTCTGATTGACCTCCGATGGTTTTGTTTCCAAACTGGGGGTAATGCGGATGTGGACAAAAAATATGATGATATGTTTAAAGGTACACTATATTTATTTTTTCTTTACAGGATCTCAAGCCTAGTAATATCGTGGTGAAGTCGGACTGTACCCTAAAAATATTGGATTTCGGGTTGGCACGAACTGCGGGTACCAGTTTCATGATGACGCCATACGTGGTGACGCGGTACTACCGTGCCCCAGAGGTCATCCTCGGAATGGGATATAAAGCCAATGGTAAGGTTTGAATCAGTAGCGATGTTATTGTCTGCCAGTTAAACAAAGATTTTTGTTCGTCTCCCAGTGACATTCGAGAAATTTGGAGGTTTTATTTCTGGGGAATCCGGTGATAATCGTAAAAGTAAAAGAGAATGTAGTTTGGGTTTGAACCACTAACCAAATGATACCCAAGGTCGTTGTCATTCTGTTCCCAATGATGTTACAATATGTGTTACAATTATTGCTACAATCTGTTGATCTGTTACTGTCCTACTAGTTTCGGCTGTGGTGTGCCGTCATCAGGGACCTCATTGTAAAGAAAATGGTCTTAATGTCATGTAGCCGTGCAACCCCCCATCGATATGCTTCACTCCTATGTTATAGGAGTGAAGCATATCGCATTTCATATATACTTTAACAACATTATGATATAACGGAATTCAAGTCTCGTTGATCATGAAGATTGATAGGCTGATAATGTAAGCTGCCCAGCTTTATTTAAAGATGCACCAAAGCGCAGTAGTTCCTACAACGAAACTGATATCAGCATGATATGTACATATTCGTTTAGTCGACAGACCTCATTGCAGCTGGTCGAATATTTGAAGAGCAGTTGTTATCAAATTAGCGATCCTTGAAAAGGGACAGCACATTAGCGAAGATGTAACGTCATTAGAAGCTGCCTGTGTCAGTAGACGAGAAAGGGATGTATGGATCTACGTCTGGCACTCGTTAAGGTCCACAGTACCGGGCCTTTCTCTGCTTCTCCCTTCACCACCGTCGTTAATTACAGCCGATTACACACAAAAACCCCTCCAATAATCCAATGATGCTCGATAGGATGTCGTGCTGAGGTGTTTTGTGGTGAAGATGGAGTAATGTCTGAGCACACTGGCAGGATTATCCCTTCTCTCCCCTCTTCCACACCTCCAGCCCACCAGTAATTAATACATGATCAACACCAGCATCATTGTACAGACAACCATATATTCAAAATAGAGCTGACAGCCCAGCGTTATTGTAAGGAGTTTCATTCCATAATATTCGTCATAGATTCTCAGTGATGTGTTTCTCGCTGATATAAGCGGCACATTATTCGATCTACTAATGTGGTTAGTGACTAATGGTTCAACTAGCTGGCAGGCCCTTGTAAAGGGTTGGGATTTCCCTATGAGGACTGATCAACCTATGGTGAGTGAGTTGATAGAACATCTAATGATGCAGTCAAATTCCTAGAATTCTTTCTACGTTCGTTTTACTATTGAATCCTTCTCCTGTACATTATTTCATAGACATCTCTTTAACTGGATCGCTATCTAGTTACATATCTGCATTGATATTGATCAGAACTGCTTCAAAAGTTTGAAGTATACACAACTCACAATACCCAGGATAATCTATAAATTTCCTTGTGAAGGGCCAACTCTTTCATAATGTAACCAGACAGCTGGTTCTCCTGACGTAAGGAACGTCGCGCTTACACATTAGACACTGCTAGTGCTTGTGAAACGGGCGAATATGAAATATTAGTATTAAGGCCACTCCTCGGGGTGCTATTGTAGCCACTAGGCTGCACAGTGAGGAGATTAGTGTAGATCCCTCTGCAGGCGTTGGCTTAACTGGCTCGCGCAGAGGAGGGTGCTGGGCCTGCCTAATGCGGTTGTCTATTGGCGGACACTTCAACCACTAGGAGGCGCTCCCGGCATACGGTTTAACCGCGACTCGCAAGTGACGTCATACTGATACTGAGAGACACCTGTCCTATAGACCGGGTCCCCAGAGAGTTTAATATTAGTCACGGCTGGTATCAAAGGCCAGATCAGGCACACAATGAGCCTGAGGATAATGATTCCTCAATAAGCCTTGATGTGTAAGTTGCGGTAAACTCTTGTCAATATATTAGGCCGAGATGCGTAACCAGCAGTACAAAAGACTTTAAATCCACCTCTCGATATATTGTATTGTTTATGATCTGCAAGTAATTTAAAACAAGCACAACTCAACAGCTGCCCAAGTTGGGGTGACAATTAGCTTTTTATTAGTGATGCAGCAGTTACAACGTTTGGGCAGTACAGTTGCCTCTTTCAAGTGTAAACTGTTGTTAATATACTCATGTCTATTGGGAATAACCTCACGTAGAACCAAAACCACCTAGAGTGGCTATGTACTCTAAAAGCATTGATTAAAAAATGGAGAAAAAAATACTTGTTGAAATTAGTATTTCAAAGGACGCCGCATCAGTTGACCTCTGCTGTGTGGGCTCTATCATCAATGGAATAGATTATACACACGCGTTTGGTTCTATATTTCTGTCGGGTTATCATGAGCAAGATGATTTAAATGTGTACTGAGTTTGTATTTTATTTGACATGTCACAAGTGAGATAGTTAACATATTTGGATTTGGATATTCATTGACATATCATGAGCGTGTCTGGTTGTATATTTCAGTCGACATCTGGTCCGTCGGCTGTATCATGGGCGAGATGATTCGAGGCGGAGTTATGTTCCCGGGCACAGATCGTATCCTTTGCACAGAAACAACATCTACTTGTACCCAGGAGGAATAACCAATGTCCAACCGAAATGATCACTTGAATTCTGAAAGAGAGCGGGTCCATATACTTAATGTTCTCCCCGGAGTTCGTGGGGAAAGATTCCCTTTTTAAGTTAATACTCTATTTCTTTTGTCATACCAATTTGCAATTTTTTTCCTTTTTCTTTTAAATTGCAGCGTTTATTTCCAAGAAGTTCCAACCATATACAAGCAAGGTTCGTGTTCCATATAAATGAGACAAAGTTACAATCATGAGATTCAATACATATATATACGCGGTGTATATCAGAGACATTGCCTGATACCATTTATAAAATTTACGTTGATCCTCTTTCCCCCTTTTTCAATGATTTGATATTTCATTCTAACCATGGATACTTAATATAAAACAAGTAAATCAGAAATACAATACCGAACTGATAGTATTGCACACCAACTGTCGTTTATATTTCTGGTGAATCTTGATTATCATCAGCCCCCAAATGCGATGCTACTTTGAGTTACAGTTATAGAATTGCACCTCACCACCGTTGTCGGAGAACACTCAGATATGACATCATAGGCGTGCATAGGCGGCCATTACAAGATGGCGCCAGTGTGAAGAGGGTCAATTATGATGTCAGATCTCCTCCCCCAAGAGTTACTATGACCAACGAGTCTCTATACTCGTTGCTATGGCAGAGCACAGAAACAGTACCTAATAAACGGCCGGGACGCTACAGCCCACTGTGTTTACTATATTTATTACAGCATGATTGTGTAAATATAAATAATACTGTGCATCCAGAACTATCCCACTTCTCGATAAAGTAACCAGATGGCGCCACATTCCGGCGGCTGGCAAGCCTTTGTCTACCAAACTGACATCTCGTGGCAATATGTAGAACTAGGACTGAATGGCTACTACTGAACTGTCATATTGGATGGTGGATTGACCGTAACTACATAGCAGTTTTGAAGGTCTTCTTATAATCTGGTTAAAGCTGATATATTCTCCTAACAAGGATGTAAGGGGGATGTATTATATATAGAAAACATATTTTCTTTTAGGTTCTATAAACTATCATGCATACTAGATGTTGGCCTTGCTTGAAGAGACATTCCGCTTTAGGATCTATTGGTATAGCTTTAGCTGGAAGGGAGCTGTGCACTTGGTCGAACCTGCCTGACGTACCTACCGGCATAATGAATGTGACACAAAATCCTAGCATCTACATAAATAGTCCGATGTATTTGGCATCATACTGTGTCGCCTACTACAGTCTCCTGGGTCACGCTACTGGCCACTCGAGCGAGAGACCAGTGTTGATATCTCCTAGAATACGAACCACAAATCCTTAACTTAGTAAACAAGATATCGATCAATGGAATAAGATCATTGAGCAGCTCGGCACGCCGTCCCCAGATTTCATGAAGCGGCTGCAGCCCACGGTGAGGAACTACGTAGAGAACCGGCCCAAGTACGCCGGCTACCCGTTCGAGAAGCTCTTCCCCGACGTGCTGTTCCCGCCCGACAGCACGGAGCACAGCGGGCTTAAGGCCAGCATGGCCCGCGAGCTGCTCTCCAAGATGCTTGTCATCGACCCGGAGAAACGCATCTCCGTTGACGATGCGCTCAAGCATCCTTACATCAACGTGTGGTACGACGAGTCAGAAGTAAACGCAGTGAGTGGCACAACCGTTCCTCTCTTTTACCAAAGCGCATACGATGTATTTATTTAGTAATCGTTTTATGGATGCAATCAAAGTCCGAAATAGTATGTCAAAGTTATTAATGCTAAAGTCACAACGATTTATCACGGTTTTCTTCATCTGGGATTCCACCCAGGTGCCCTGTGGTTGGTTTTTATTTATATTAGTGCTTGACTAATTACTTCCATATGTTGTTTAATGAAAGCTGATACGAGAGTATATTCTTGTTATTATGCGACCGTCATTTATGTATACATGTACATGTATATGATTACAATTTTAGCTGGAAAGAGGAGTCAAGTAGATGTATGGATATTGTAGTGCTCAGATGTTACATATATGCAGAAAAGAGTGTTATACTTTGTGGCAACCGGAAGGGATCAGTGGCCCTTTAAGAGCTGTTCGCCAGCACTTCCACCCTACCTTAATTCTATACTATTTGATCTCGATACCTGACATGACTTTATAAATCTGGAAGTCGGTGCCTACTATAGCTGTTCTTTTATTGATATCATTATCATTTCGTATTGAAATTTGATTGTGTTGTTAGGTATTTCTATATCAAAACTCTTATGTTTAATCTAAATAGTCTGCAATATTTCATTCAGTTTATTTCAGTTCTACGGAATAAGGCTTACATTCTTTGGGGAAATTTTAAGTTCTTTTCTGATTTCGTTATATTCAGACAGGCGCACCTTCTGTAAGTACGCTCAGTTTGTGATTATTTCATATTAATAAGACCCCTTTAGAGGAATAGCTTTAACATAATTAAGTTGCTTCTCTGTTAAAATCCCGGAATGGAATCCTAGTAATCCCTGGAATGATTCACTCAACTATCTCTCTTCACTCTCCACACACAGCCGGCGCCGGCGCCGTATGACCACACAGTAGACGACAAGGAACACTCGGTGGAAGAGTGGAAGGGTAAGTGAATTCTATATGTCTTACATACTAACCTGGCACTAGTATCGTTGGATTGTTTTCTGCAAGGATAGATAGACCCCATACTCTGGGGTCTCTTAGGTAAAACAAAATTCCACAGGAGAAATATTTTCTCGTACCTCGTTACACATCTAGGGGTGCTTTAACGTAACCCGGCCTCACAGGTGAGATTCGATCGTCGCACAGCGTTTATGGGCCTATCGATAGCCCATCGACGATATTTACATGCATGTTTTACAATACGGTTTACCACCGGCATTATACACTTTCAGATCTAGTATCTGTGACAACGTACATGTACAATGTATATAATGGAGACAGTCGTCCTTGGTCAGCAATAAATGTAGTTGACCCTACATACCGGTAGGGGCTTTATGGTCCAGTACAGGAGAAGGGGTTTCTACATAAGTACATAAACATACCTGTGTGATGACTCAGTCGCACATCATGAACATTTCATCATGTATTCTGATTGATAAATAGATTAATTCGTTTTGGATTAAGTGTATAAGCCATGTGTATCTCTGCTCCTTACAGAGCTGATCTACAAGGAAGTGGTGGAGTATGAGACGACGGATCGTCTTGGTAACGTGGCCAATAGTACTATGCATAACCACAACCCTGGAGAGTGTAAGTAACCCAACCCTCACTGTCCGTCCATCTTTATTGACCAATTCACCTTTCCACACTCTAGTCAAGAACTTACTTTTGCGGCCGAGTTTTCCCAATATAATCAGTCGAGATTAGTTCCTTCTCGGTTTCTGTTTCAGACACCTTTACCGTATTTCTGATATGTACCAATATTTGACTCAGTTCCTGTGTTTGTCTGTTAATTAGAAGCTCATATAGAAAGAGTGAAGTTAAGATAATCAATCATTTCAACAGAAAACATCAAAAGTGATAGAGATTATCACTTGTCAACTACTAAACTGTTTTAATTGGGTTTTAGACGTTAATGTGGTAATTTGTTGAAATCAGGAACTGGCAACATACAATGTAAGCAAAATAGTTTATTTTCTAAGCGGGGATTGGTTTTTTTCCTTCTGCCTGCAGGAGCGGCGGAGAAATAGATGACAACGGTTAGGTAACTGTCGAGTGAAACTATGGCTCCTACAGATTAGCTTTAACTTGAGGGGAAAAAAGCCTTGCTTTTGATAACCCTAAAAAATCGCCAGAGCTTGGAGATTCCATCACAAACAAATTAACCCAAACACACTGCATTCAGTACCTGTTTTCGTCAGGAGAATTTTTTGGTACATTCCTTTGGCTATTTGATAGTTAGTGTGCATGGTTCATCCACCGCTTGATTCGCTTGATGATTGCAGCTCCTAATACCAAAGGTGTGCCAACAAAGTATCTTATTTTAGATGAGTAAACTGAATCACGGTAGAGTTATCTGAAATGTATTTAATGACACAATTTACACTGGCACACCTCTGCATTTGCAAGCAATTTTGCCTATTCAATTTTGACAATTTTCTGTTGACTAGAGATGTAAATAGATGAAAGTACGGTTAGCTTGTTTGTATTATTGTTATGGAATGCATTTGGTATAATCAGCTTGACCATCTTTGCTGTTATCAATTCTTCACGTGAACATATGGTTTTCCTCTATCCCTTGCGAATGAAAACCCAGGATAAGTGATGTAAAGAATTAGGTATTTCTTAAGCCGCAAGTTTCTACATCGTATGAATTCTTGTGCTGTAAATCTAGCCTTTAACACCCTCTTCAAAGAATTAACAAAAGGCTTTTGTAAAACTGTATATTTCTTCAGCCTTGTTTTTTCTCGTTTGCATAATTATATTGAAGGTGTATATGACTTGATACTTAAAATATTCAAAGTGTACCGCCATTAGTAATTAACTATATTAAATGACTTTGCAATCTTTCATAGAAACATTCATACTCTAGGAGTGATATATTTCTTAAGTAAATGTACTAGGTTTCTACATGAATAAGGTTGATTGTAACGTCTAGTCACGCTGATTGCATTTAAATAGCTGATGGATGATACTACTAGATGGAGCAATGTAATGAGAAGATGAAAGATGAGGCAGACACCTGATAGGACGGCGGATTGGCGTAGTCGGTAGCGTGCTGGAGATCATGATAGATATCTGTACTACTGTGTTACACTACCTGTTTGTTGCCTCGATCTCGCCATGATATCATCTTGACTATCACCATAAAAAGCTAATCTGTGTTTTCTATTGGTTACTTGCAGGTCTAGGAACTGGTATAAATGACACCGCCGCCGGAGACGCTGTTCCTACTACCGAGTCGTCCAGTCAGAATAGAAGACGATGATTCACTGTATATAGGTCCTGTAAAAAAGAGACAAAAACAAAGCCATTATAATTTATTAATTTATCATTTTCAGTATTAAACTGCCGGTGTGTGAGGCGGGGGAAACAGAGAAAGTGAGAAAAGGCAGGCCTTGCTGCTTAATCCACAATTGAGAATTACCTCCGAGAAGGAACCTGAATGGGTTTGTAGCAAAAGCGTGACTTCTCAATGCAGTTTTTACTGTAAATGTTCCATTCGTAGTGACCTGAGCGCCGAGACTTAATCAGTCCTCGCGGTAGGTAACTAACGGGAGGAGAAAAAATACATGTAGAAAAAAAAAAAAAAATTATATATATTACAGAAAGTATCACATAATAATACGTTTGTCAGAATGCACGCCCGCCGCCTGCTGGTGCCCATATATGGAGTGTCATGTGACCTGCAGTCAGCCAATAGGAATGAAGAAATGTGGTGTCAACCATACGTTAATTCCCTATCCACTAAAGCTCGTGTGCTAATGTGGACAACCATGTTAAGTGGTTCTCAATATTTCTGTTTTCGTAGTAGAAACAAGAGAAAGATTGTGGATTGAAACAAAAAAAACTCGACTTTTTTCAACACAACTTTAAATGATTCGTGAATCAAGTTGCACATCGCTATTCTGAAGCAATATGCACCCAATTAGAATTAGGACAGCTTAAGCTTACTGGTAACATGTTTATAAAAATCTGTACTGTTGCCAGTTTCAAGACCTACATCGTAATATGATTTTAAATCTTAGCTGACTCTAACACTAGATTCCACTGCTTCGTAAATACAGATAAATCACCAAAGGGAACTTCTTGGAGTGCGATGGAAATGAAACGCATAACGATTCTCCAATTTCGTAAACCTCTGTACGAGTTAAACTTCTACGTCGTTGCAGGAGTAATCTTGAGAGGTTCAGTTTCCCAAAGTTGCTGGCTTATTCAATACAGTCCACTGCTATCTAAATCACATAAAACTGGCACTGCCTCTTCATGTTTCTGTCTTATGCACTCAATTATTCTATATAATTCATAGGGTGTGTATAGCCTCAGTTACTTTTTCAATAATTTAGATTTCGGGTGCTATATTTACATTAAGATTGATTTCTGAAACCCATTTATTCCTCTGGTGACATGGCTGCGCCATGACTTGTATGAGAGCACACAGACATAACAACAGTATAACCTTCAGCGCGGTTCCAGGATCCTAACGATCATAACTTGTAATAAGAAGATTGCAGCCTGCTTTATATATCGCGCCTTTGCTAAGTAAAGTCCTTAGAACGATTTGTACATTGCAATGGTGAACACGAGTCATTGTGTCATAATAATTGGGTTTTATGTTTTCATGCCACGGAAGTTCAGAAGTTTTCTTTATTCCACTCCAATGGCTGAGCCCTGTTATGTAATATGACCTTATTAAGACAACAGGGCCACAAATTTGAATTGTTTACACAGAGAGCGGGTCTAGACAAGTTGTTCGCAGTGTATAGTGCCTATGAAATCTTCTGGCTTACAGCCCGGGGTGGAATAAATATAGAATTGAACATTTTGAATCTGTAGTTGATGTACTCGTGTCGACAATGACTACAGGGGCGCTTGTTAACACTTGGGTTTTACCATGTATCATTGCCCCAGTGAGTTCAATAATACATATTCGAAATAGATAGATTTTATGAAAGAGTTTGAACAATCGGAAGAAAAAGCACTGTTAAACTCAGCTGTTTATAGTTTGGATTAAGTTGTATGATTGACCCATAACATTTCAATGCTTTGACTTCAGATGATAGGTCAACATATTGTTAAAAAATGATGGCATAAAAATGACTCGATGACTACCAGGAAACGAATTTCAGAGAAGAATAGTAGTAATTGTCACATTCATTGTTAAAGCCCTTTTGTCAAGCAATGGAGATGTTTGTGTCCAGGTTACAATATTTTACTATTTGTGAACTCAGTGTGTTATTTAGCATTGACAAAATGACAAAGAGAGAACATGTTATAGGGCTATGCAGTTGTGAGTGCGATGCAACAACGGGTATGAATAAATCTGCTACGAATGACTTCACCGCACAGATGACTCGTGCAAGTCTACGCCTGCATTGATGTACCTACGTTCCCAGAAAGGTATCCGACACCATTGAGTAGATATTCTTAAAGGTTCAGGAGGACGTGATTAAAACGAAAAATGCATAACACTTTCCAGAAAGGCAATACAATAGATACTTTTTTGTCACTGTCAGTTTTATTATTTGTTGTCCTCTTTTATATAATGTGTGATGATAATGGTGATGATAATGATAAAGTTATGATGATACGATATTTATTCAATTGTAGAATCAATCGCAGGGGGAGATGAACCATTGTTGGCATACAGAGAATATATTGTATGCCGGCCTGTCCACATTGTTCTATGTGTAGCTTTAGACTTCCCGTGTTCAGTACGGAAGCCATGTGGCACTCGCTGTGGCTTCAGCCTTGGCTTCGCAGACTGCGAAGCCACAAAGTCCTTCTTATAACAGAAACCTGTCCATCTGCCCCTCGTGGGCTTTCAGTGTCGGTCCAACCATGTGGAACCGTTGGCACTTCTTGATGTGATCATAACACATCCAGTCTTGTAGGTTTTAGAGATTTCTTCAACGACTTAGTCTTCATATTAAGGTCTTGCCAGAGTCTTGGCAGTTGGACAACAATCTGAGAGGAACTGTTTATTTTGCATATCATGATGAGCTTATGAGCGATACGAATGATGTCCTTTTCTGTGGTTACTGGAAATTGTCCATGTCATTGATAAGAATGAAGAAGCGTACCCCACCCTGGAAAACAGTCGTAAACCAGAAGTTCAATGTGGAGCAAACTTTCCACATTGAACACCAACTCTGATGTTGTTAGGTATATACACTACCAGTGGAGTAATTTAATGGAGATTTTAGTCGACTAGCTAAACGAGACAGGGCATGCTGTACATGATTTCAAGTTCACATGTAACATTTTGTCAACTCATGTAATCCTTGATCACAGACAAAGCTCAAATACCGAGGGATAGTTTGAAAATATATGTATATGAATACATATATATCATGTACATATATATGTACACGTACGCATATAAGCATATACATTCTGTGTTGGAACTCATGTTCGCTGTACTCTACTACTCGTTCGTAGCGAAAATGGTGTCCGGCTGAACCGCATCCGATTTTGTACATGTTGAAATTCAGTTGTGGCCTCAGGCTGACATTTCCATTTTCTTTGTTTTCTCTTTTGTTTTCTTATTTTTGTAATGTTGCTAGGACTCCCCGGGCGAATTGTTGTATATGTCTTTAGTTCTGGGAATCTGGATAACATTGTTCCTGCACAGGTCTATGGTTCAGCATATACTCTCTGTGTGTTGTCCCTCAAAGTAGGGCAGTAGAAGCAGGCTTGCTGTAATAACTTTGAACAAAACTGAGCATTCCACACAAACTCACGCTACTGTCTATCCTAGCCCATTCCCATCCCTATATCCTAATATGCCCACCGGCATCCTCTTGCTTGACACCAGTTGCCGGTACTGTGTAGCATTAATGGACCAACCACAAGTTATAGTCCTGCATAACCATGTACATACACACTTCCTCAGTTAGTCGTGTTACGATGTACCTTCTTTTACCCCCACCCCCACCCTTTCCCTAAATCCCTGTCTATATTTGACTGTGAGCTGGACATAATATTCAGAAGTTGACAAGAAGCAGTTTCTGACCCATCTATCCTGTATATGCGCAAGATATTACTAAGCCATGTACCTAACTTAGAAGTCTACTATCTGGCCCACCGCCAGAAAATCCATGTAATCCGTAGACGCTAATAAATGTGTATAACCGAACAGTCGGTGCCATATAATTTCGTGCTACCATGATCCTTCCCCCAGTAGTTCTTACTAGTAATTGCATAACCGTCACCATTGTGAACATTGGTGGCACATCTTCCAACTGCTTAACCAACACTCTATTAAGTTTACTTGTGCTTTAGCAAACATGCCATTGAGACATCTTGTGCGTACTAACATTTTCCAACAAGCTGCAAAGTATATATACAGGTAGTCAGTGTTGACAATCAAATAAGCATGGGGACAGTTTGTGTAGGGTAACCCTTCAGGGTATCTAACACCAAAACATAGCTTCTCCTCTCGACAGCCTAGTTAGGAAGCACCCCATATCCCTCACAATGTCAATAGATACTTGGTTAGACATATCATAACAGCTGGTTTTCTTGGTGTTGGATAACACACATGGTGATATTTTGTGTCATATTTTTAATTTTGTTACTGGGCCGTTTGTGGTCATGATATCCCCACGTACAAAACAATAGGAAGAGAATGGGAATTCTCTGCTCTTCAATGAGAGACCAAATCACGAGTTTGTTATATTATCTTTGTTTAGAAAGAGCATGGTTTCACAGTTAATCTGACGTAATGCAATGCTGTTTTGTCATTCAATAGATGATGAATTTTTAATCCTTCCATGAAGATATACATAAACAGGGATGCAAGCGGGAGTTAGTTATTATCAAATTCATTGATATACTCAATAACGTGGGGCACATTGTGGCGAGAATCATTTTGTAGATCCTATAGCTGTGGTTATGTCTGTACTATTGTCCGTTCTATATGTGTGTGGATGTGTGTGTGTGCGTGTCAATGTGGTATATTATTGTCCTTTGTATATAAAGAAAAATAATAATCATTGGTTACATCTCAAGTTTTTTTTTCCTATGTGGTCTACAGCATGGCATAGAACGCTGAGTCGAGTCGACGATGCGCGGTGACGTTTGAGCCTAGTGGTTCATTTTACAGCCTTCCCTCAATATTGGTGTCGAATACGAAAACAAGACTAAGAAAATTATGTAATTTGTACAGGTGATTACACGTGATGATAGTAAAATGTGAGAAACAAATCATCGTGTCTTTTTTAAATGAAATCACCGAGTGAGTTAGATGTATGGGAGGGCAATCTGTACATGTATCAATACGAAACCAAACCAGAGGCGATACTTCTTTGTTGTACATGGGTCACACTTTTGAGTGCAAAGCACTACTTGATTATTGTTAAATAATTTCTGGTTATTGTCACATGTGGGTATCGTGAAGAAGTTTCAAAATAATTCTCACCCCGATATTTTTGGAGGGTGTGGACAATATGGGTTTCCTCCGTTATTAACCCAATGCAGCCAGAAGAAAGCTTTAGGAATGAAGAGACTTCATTTTGTCTTATTTTAGTGTTACTTACGTTTGTAGCTTATATTTGGAGCCTCCCCTTGGCATTGGGGCTCATGGAGATAACAGCCCAAAATAGAATACATCAAATCACATTCACAAAATAGAACCATTTGAAAAAGTATTCCAGTCATTTCCTGTGAACAGATACGACCCTATCCCCTAACCTTGCCCTGTACCTTTCACCTGCTTGTTATGAAACTTGTGTATTGGTAACAAACATGCCATAAACCCACGGTGGCTTGCCTAGTTGTACCTGGCTATTATGATATCACTTGTGTTTTTCTAGCTTAAGCACGTCTTGAGATGGTAGCACAGAGATTGGCTCCTTTTCCAGTTGTACAGACCAGTTGTCATCGCAGTAACCATTGCCCAAGAGAAATGTACAAATAACCTAGGACAATTATGATAATAAATTTATTAGTCACCCAAGAGAGTTTTTCATTGTTTTGTGTTTGCAATAGTTTAAGGCAAAGAGTATATAAATGGGTTTCCATAAGTAAGAATATAATGAGTCGTTAGAACCTGCATAATATGGCATTCCAGGTTCTCAGCAACTCGAGTATTGAGTCTCTGGGCTTTACCATTAGGTTACCTACCATTTTAACATCCATGGTTGAATGATTACAAATTCACATAATATATCACTCCCTCCGACTATCTATACACCCAGGTGCTTCTGACTGCAACTGTTGTCAAACAGAGGGAAGCCAAACCTGATTGCCCGTTGAACGCCAACCACTGCGAGGGAAGGGAGGCCCCGTTATATAATTATGACACTGGTCCTCTGGGCAGTTCTATTCACAGGGCGAGAACATGATGTATGGCAGCACACAATGCACCGTATAGAGACCACGCTTTGATAACAAGCTGTCACACGAGAAACTCAAATATCACCCGGTCTGCCATAAGGTGCCTACCTCAGCTAATAATTAATGCGGGTTTTCCGCCTGCCGACAAATAGGTCAGTGGTGGACCGATTATTGACAACATTACCTGTAAATTAAGGTAAACATCACTTTTTTTCCAAATCAAAGGACAGTATGCATGGCGGTAGGTCCAAATTTCCGGTAATTATTGGATGATTTCGACAATCCTCCATTATTGTTAACCTTCATAATGAAGGGGAGGAAAAGAAAATTCTAGAAACAGGGATGGTAATTTTCCTATTTTCCAAGGAAATCCTTGTTTTAATTTTCTGTTTATGACATTCTTTTTTCTTGTTTAAAACAACGAAAGAATAGATTGAGCCTCAGTCACACCAATAAACAGTGGTTAAAACCTTCCCTCACTACCCTGCCCCCTTCCATGGCCAATAACTAGGTGTTTTCCATGTTTTCTCAGTTTCTCTGAGGCAGAACTTTAATCCCACCTGAAAATATCTCCTCTTTTTTTTCATGACCCCAGCTGACATCCCTGCAAAAGAATAGTAGATGTTCCTGCAAATAGAAGTACCCAAATCACAGAAAATGTGTTCTCCTCGTATTTATATTGATATCGAGAATAACCATTGGGATGTAGAAATTTATTTATTTCAAATCCTGGAAAATCCCATGCCTGACGTTTACATTCTAATTTCAATCTATTCAACGCACTAAAAGGCAACAAGCGTGATGAATCCAAGGCGGGAACGGACTATTAATCAACATACAATGTACACGATCCTGGCTTAAAACTTTAGAGCTTTTCCACCTACCTACCTTAGAGACCTCATATAGGGAAGGGGGTCAAATATATTCATATCTAGTTTCTAGTACCATTTTTATTTGTTAAACTCTAAACCTTTATAAACACAAGGCCTATTCTCACCAAAACTGTGCACGGGCCCTCGAGGGGTGTTTTTGGAAAAGTTTAGAGTAGACATAAAACTTTTTATGGTAATAATATATGGGTTGGACTATAAAAATGTGAAGTGGTAGCATCCAAATATGAAAACGGTTGCCATGACAACCATCCAAAGGTGAGTGACCCTCAAATGTGTCTGACCGAGTAACCGAGGATGGGTTTTCTTGGATTAGGGCCATTTTCTTAAAGAAATAGTGGCTGCGATTCAGTTTTTTTGCAGTTTCTATTGGGAAAACATACACTGCAAATGATTTAGGTAGTTTGGGCTGTATATATATATTTATTTAATGAAGGGAAACCCAAAGAAAATCACCTCAAATTGAATTTTCCTGCACAAGAATTTGGCTTACTTTTCAAACAGCCTAGATCCAACCAGGAGGGAGTTGGTACCATACTATTCAGTTTTCCTACATAATAGCCCAGAGCCTCTTCTTTAATCTGGTATATAGCTTTAGTACTGTAAAATTCTGTGGGATGGCCCAGATTAGGCTAGATAGAGGGTTAGCGTGGTTACTTGGGCGGACAAAAAAGGGAAAATGTGATACAAACTTCCCCAATGTTTCTTTTTTAGCTCAATAAATGAAAAATAGGCTAGATACCCTGTTTTGGGTTAGAATTGGGCCCAATACAATTGGGTTCTAGGGAAAATTAGTGGAAGTTGCATACCTCTAGGTATTTCCTAGAAATACAGCAGAAACCACCAAAGTTAACATTCCAAGACCCATTTTTGGGCCATTTTTGACATTTTGGTGCCCCCTTTCCTATACAAATGGGTGTCGCCCTCGAGATATCATTGAGTTCTATAACATAAACAACAAAAAAGATACATACAGTACCCCTGGAAAAAGTCCCAGGTCTGCACAATGGCAATTTGGCCCGTGCACAGTTTTTTGTGAGAATAGGCCACAAACAAAATCTTTGGTTATATAAATGGCATCATTCTCATATGACAAAGCATATCTATCATTGTGTCTAAAACTATAATAGATATATTTAAATGTTATTGTTATAGGGGCCTACACCTATGGGTGAACATCTATGAAATATTACCCGCTCCTAAGGTTGCAGTTTGAATGATGGTCGGACGGACTGTGATGGTAGTGTACATAAAATAACGTTTTTCTCATACAATTTAGGTATATAACAAAGTAGAATTCACACGATGGGATTCATGCACCCCACAGTGTGTTTGTGTAAGACTAACTCTGCAGAGAATCTCAACTAGAACACAATCTCCGCGTCTGAATTGTACGGTTCCATTTCCATGAGAAAAGGTTTTTCTCCTGCAATTGTTAGCGACGATTACCTCTGGTGAGGTACATGATTTGTAACACGTTTAACATTTATAGGGGCATTTTGGTGAGATAAATGAGCCCACGACTAAGTACCCAACCTAGCCAATAGGAATCTCTAGTGGAAGAGCTAGGACAATACACTTTTTGCACATTCCCAGCTTGGCGCCAGCTTGGATGGCTGGCCTGGATAGCTTGCATAGCCTGGCTGCCTGTTAAAGGCCTATTTGGCGGAACACTTGCTGTAGATTATACACAGAAAACCTCATAGCAACAGTCATAGTTCTTTGAGCGAATATATCAATAATTTCCTAAGCCTGAGACTATACAAACTAGATGAGGGTCAACGTGGTAAATAAATGATGGCGTAATAATAACAGTATTGCTGCGCTGATCCAAATGGTTTCAAATCAATATTTTATGAGTGCTACAGGTGTGTGTTATGAACTGGCAAGCGACACAAGGTACCATGCAGGTAAAGAGTCATATACTTTAGATCATACAGCCGGTGTATATTTTCCCTATAATTTGTGATATCTCCCAGAATTTTCGACACGTGAATCAAATATATTCCCAAGAACTGTGCTATCATGGGGCCTTCCTCATCTATCAGTAAATGACCGGTGTTACTTAAAGCGGCTGATCCACCAAGCCTCAGCTAGAGCCGACCGATGGCCATGTGGTCGACATGTGGTAGTCGGCGACAGTTGTCAGTTGTCAGTTGCCTATCTGTTTGGTGGATCAGCAAATAAACCAGCCTACCGTTGTGTCTCCAAAACCCCGTCGCAGACTATCGTAAAACTGGATGAGTTTTAATCTTGGCCACAGTATGCCATGACTGGAGTTTGGCATAGTGACTTCATGAGGCGAAGCCGAGTGAAGTCCGGAGCTAAAACTCCAGGAGTGGCATGTGATGGCCAAGATTAAAACGAATCAGGTTTTGATTTTATCCTACCCCATCTCCTTGATTTTGGAATATTATGTGATAACAATTCTGTATGCCACTAGTGGCATATAAAACTCTGTATGCTAGTCAGCGTGGCATACGGAAACGCAATGTTAAGCTTATGGGATTTTATATTAGGGGTAGGATAAAAGCAAGGATTGTCTGCTGGATGTTAAAAACGTGTCGCCGGAGCGTCTGCTGACCTTCTGCTGGGTCTGTTTTGGTGGATCAGCTGCTTTAGATTGGTAATGACAAAGGATAAATCTTCTGGACAGTTGACTACTAGGAAGCTTTACAGGCATGAATATGAAACCTCCTGTACAATTATAATGGAATAGCGCGACAATCCTTGATTGTGTTATCAGATAAACATAATATAACTTTATAAGAAATGATTTAGTAGTAAGCCATTCATAGATGAAATTATCAAGAATGTTTTATAGGGCGGGATAACTTGGACAACAGGACCCCAGGAAGTTATCCAGGTAAAGACTCACGCATGCGCGATAGGCATCGCGGTTGACGCAGTGGCACCACAGCGTCCCTTTACACCCGTCCTTCAATCAACACAGACAGAATTTTTTTGTAAAGTCAGAAATGGGAAAGAAACTCATTGTATGCTCTGCATGCTCTCTTTCTCATGCCCCTAGGGGAGGACAGTTTTGTAAATATTTTGTAGAGGCTCTCGAGATCTGTAAAGCAACTCTGGAGAGACTAGAGACCCTGTGAGAGACTTACAGAGATCTCAAAATTAGCGATGCCACTGTCAGGGAGAGGATTGATAAAGATAAAATGGCGTTCGACAATAAGACCTACCTGCTGGACGAGGGCGATGCTGGTGACGCGGACTCGGACGCAGAGTTGTCGGCTGAGAAGTCTCTCACAGGGTCTCTAGTCTCTCCAGAGTTGCTTCAGAGCGTAATCCAATATAGTGTCAGGCAGCAACAGCAACTAGATTGCCAGCAAAGCCAATTCGACATCTTGATGGCGCGAATGGATGCCATGACAGTCGGCGCCCCCGTGCCCCCAATCCCGCAATCGTGAAAGCGCCTATGATTCCGGGTTCAAGCCTACATCAAGAACGTCCGATTTCTGTGTGATAAACGTAAAATCTACACTTCTGCATCACTCGTCAAGTACGACATATCGGTACGTGAATGAACAGAAGCCTTGGGGTTGTCCAGTGTGTGTTATGGCGTACATGAGTACGTTCAACGTCATCTGGGAATCGACAGTGTGATCACGCCACAGCAACACAAGCCGGAGAAGAAATCGTTGGCGTCCGTCAATCGCCCCAAACGCCCTTTCGGGTTCTGTTGGAGCTTTCACGAGGGTAAGATGTGTCAGAAAGGCGCTTCATGTCCTCTGAAACATGTCTGCACTTGTGGTGGCGCTCATAAGATGTCGGATTCTATTGCCCGAAAACGACCAGATAGGATTCGGACATTCCTTCCCCGCAAGCTGAACACGGCCATTGTGGACATTGGTAGCACATCTTCCAACTGCTTAACCAACACTCTACCAGTTCCCCCACCTCCCTACATCCGGTCTTATCACTTCTCAACCCCCCAACTTACCAGCTTACTACGCTGTGGGAGACAATTTTTTCTTTCTTCATTACTATATTATGTAAATGTTTGTTCATTTGTCTGATATTATCAATAAATGAGGGGCTCTAATCTCAACTGAGCTCAGAGTATTAAGCCAAACCTTCTGACTTGTAGTGTTGTCTGTTTAGGAAAACCTAGTGTTGTCTGTTATGAAATATTAAACTAGCGACATCGTCGCTGCACTGTGAGTCTTTGAAAGAGCATGCATACACAATATTGACTGATTACAGATACAAGCGGCCGTATGCTCCGAGGAGTTGACGCGTAGTAATATCCGAGCGCATGCGAGGATATTGCACAGAGTCAACTCCGAGGAGCATACAGCCGCTTTTATCTGAAATAAGTCTATATTGTATTTATTATCCACCTTTTCTGGGCAAGTGGCATGTCGATATCAGTTCATTTTAGTTATGCACTATTTTCTCGTACGCACTACTTTCTGTATGCGCCACCCGGAGCATACCACATATCCGTATGCGCCGGGTATGTCTATACAATCTCCTTATGTGTTTTCTATGGACACTTTGTATTAGGTGGATAATAAAAAGCTTTACAAAGCCTGTATCACACGTGCAAATTATGGAGTTGAGTGTCCGGCCAAACAGCCGGCGAAAACCGGTTTCGTCAGTTACCTGCCGGCGGTAACTGGGCCGGTGTTTTGCACACTATGAGCATGTTTGGTACTCTCATGGTGGTCTTGAAGACCACTGGCTCAATGGAACACACCATTTACCTGGACCTATTTATAGCCTATATATAGATGACAGTTTTTCCACATCTCCATGGAATTCCTTATTTTCATCTACAATACAACAATGTAATGTCTTGTAAAACAAAGATGGTATGAATAGAGCATCATTCACGCCAATAAAACAGACCATTATTCCCTCAGAGACCTTCGATCCCCTTACATGGTCAACTCTGATGTTTTTTCCAGGTTTTTCCTGTCTCTTTGAGGCAATGGATTCCACATGAAAAATATTTCTTTTTTTTACATTGGATTATACCTCAGGTGTTCCTAGTTATGTCCCTGTTACTGTTCCTTTCCTTGTTTTCCCTTTTTCCTCTCTTCTTGATGTGTTTCTGAAAAATGACGTCATGCTCCACATGACCCCCATCCCCTTGTCATGCTTGGTCATGGAGACCGGATCCTCCTGCCCTTGCTGCATGGCGTCATTTATGGACAGAGAAGATAATTGCTATAAACTACAAAAATACATCAATTGACTTCGAAAAATTAGGTAAATATTGAATACGGAGTCAAGTCATAAAACATTTTAATCCCTATGGTGGATTATACGGATCATATACAAATAATAATGAAATGAGAAACAAGTTATTGGTTGTTTACAGTATGGAAAAGAATGCTATGTTATGTTATTGTTTAAATTGGATCAATAAACACTGCTAAAAAAAGTTATTTGTTGTTGTGACTAAAGTTTTACATGTAGCTATATGTGTCAAAGAGGTAAAGGATATACACAAAATCCGAGCTATGTGCAACATATAAGATCCTACTATTGAATGTTCGAGGAATGGGACATTTTCTATCGGTAATGAAATGGTGGCCAATGTATAAGAGTCAGGTGTTTGGAGATTGAAACAACAAGACTAGAAGTGAAAATGGTGGTAGATTGACGGGGCTTAGCTTGTATCAAACACTCCTACACCCACCGCTTGCGACCACGGAATAGAGAGAATAGGGGAGGCCGCCGGCGGAAGAAGGCGTGACCTCTTCTGCATACCCTGTTCGGCTGATTTCATTGGCTTAGAGAACTGTGGCATGTTTTCAGGTCTCACGTCGGTGAATAGAACCGTGCGGTGTCCTGGTCTTCAACCAGTCCGTCGCTGGTTGGTTCTATGGGGATCCATGTGTTTCACACATGGGAAAAGAACAAATATTCAAATATTCTTATATTACCGTGAAGAATTCTCTCCACAGTAAGCCCCTGTTTTTAGTAGCCATGTATATCTGATTTGTGTCACTGTTCTTGCATTTCATGCAGACCAGAGTATCCTTGCTCGTAGCGAGGATATTTTATTCTCGTGGTTTCGACTGCTGTCCAGTCTCATCAGGCAAGGTGCGGTAGGTAAATCTTCTGTGGTCTTCCCCCCGAAATTTCATTTCGGAAGAGGTTTATGCAGTCCCTTTATTTTCTCACTTGGAAAAAATAGTTGTTATCGTTCTCTCTATTTTCGATGACTTCACTGAGATTGTTTTTAGATTTTTTCGTTCCGTCGACATTGCGTCTTGGTTGGAAAAAATTTTTGACGTGGCATTTTGTCTCAGTTATTAGTCGGTTTGGTTAGCCATATCTGTTGTCGAGTGTATTTAGTCCTTCTGGGGCATGTGTTCTTAGTCTGTGTATCCAATTGAATTCTATCTTGTTTCTCAGTCTTGTTGCTTCGTTGCACTCAGGGTGTAGGTGTATGTAGTCTAGTATGTATACTTTGACATCCTGAGTGCCGTGGTGTGTCGTTTGGTTGAAATGGTTTGGTACTTCGTTCTTGCTTGTATGTTTCTTGATGCAATTGAGATGTTCTCTTATTCGTTCTTTGATTTTTCTTTTTGTTTGTCCGACATATTGTATGTTGCAGGTTTTGCATTCTATGCAGTAGATGACATTTGAACTGTTGCATGTCACGTTCCATTTGGTTTGGTGCGTTCTCTTTGTGCTCTTTGATGTGATGGTTCCTCCCATGTCCAGGAGGTCGCAGTATTTACAGTTGACTTTGGTGCACTTATTTCTGTCATCGTCTCTAGTTGGTTCTGTCTTTTTTTCTGTTTCTTCTTTTTCTTTGTCTTTGGTCTCCATGGTCGGTTTTGGTTGATAGTTTGTACGTGCTCGTACTAGATGATCTCTAATGTTTTTTGGGCATCTGAACCCCTTGATAATCTTCTTTTTGTGGATCTCTTTGGTTGTTATCGATCTTGCTAGGATGTCCCAGTTTTTTCGACGATCTAGAAGTGAAAATGGATTTGAATCAAAGGTTCAAAGACCGCACGCCGAGAACTTTAGGCAATCTCCGCTATATCAAGGCACTATGTATGTCTTGGGACAAACTATAAGCTGATATACAACTTCAGAATAATAACGAAGTAATCCTGCAGACTTTGCGAACGATTAAAGATGTTGAATGGGACGTGAGATCTCAATAATTCTAAGATCATAGGATCTAACATTCTCTGACTTATTGTATGTATTGTATTGCATTTGTGGTATCTTCATGTAATAGTCTTATGTGTTGTATGTGAACCTAATGTGGAATTAATTGTCGTGAAAAATCTTTGAATGAAAAAAAAAACCACCTGAAAAGACTGGAGCGAGCTTAGAAGGCAGGGTGCTTCTGATAACAACCACGGATAAGAGCATCTCCTCCCTCTCTGTCGTTGCGGTAAAATGGTTCCACACACCTGTCTACAGCGGATGAATGCACGTTGCAGGGAATGGGAAAACAATGTCATAATAGGTATCCTCTATCCAGCCCCCGCGATAATCCAATCACTGTGAAACCAATGAACTGTCACATGAACTATCTTCTCCAGATTAAGTGGTCTGCAATCCTATCAACAACGCATAAACTCACCTAAACCCCCCAAAACTCAGATATTACACAACGTATGATTGAGAGGGAAATGTTCGTGAAGGTTATATGTATATTTGGATTAGCAGGGACTGTTTACCGTCAACACTCAGTGACGCAGTGTGGGCGTCAGGGATACAGTATTGACCACCTTGCTCTGGTCACATAATGAACCCCAACTGTCCCGGTCCAGATACCTGAAAACGACAACACGAGTTAGTAGCAGCGACAGCAGGGACCAGCCAAGACCAACACGCTCAAGTCTACTACCTACCGCTCGGTGAGAAATGTACTTACTTCATTTTGGGTTTCATTGGAATTTACAACTAGAAGATTCAAGTAGTCATTGCAGTGAAATTCCATTTATATTCACATAGTATCAGTATGGTGCTGTAGTGTAATGAAAACATCATCAAAGACTCATGCGAATGGTGGATTGATTACACTGCATGCATGGACTTGTATACATGTTCGTGCTGCAGAAGTCGCAGTCCCAGTTGTGCTTGGCTCCACTGTCTCGGCGATGTCGAGGTATTGCGATCATATGGATTTGGCATGACGTATTTATCCCATCACAGGCCATAATTTTCTATGATTTGCGATGCGACTGTATGTTCAAGTCCCATGGTAATTTGCAATAATCAATTCTATTCAGTTTTGATTATTACTTTTAAGCCCTTTCTGGCCAGATTCTAGGATGGATTAAACCCTTTTATTACGCACCTAATACGGACTCTCCATACAAAGCCTATGGAGCCTACAGAACGCTACTGCTAGAATACGGAAAGCCTTATTCTCCTAGGAGAATACGACCTTTTCGGCCATTTGACGGGCATACCTGTAGAGACAGAGGCTTCCCAAAATACTTCACCATCTTTTTCTATTATGGGACAGTAACATATATGCCTCAAGCAACAAACTAATGAAGTTTCTATTCACAAATAAAGGGCGTCAGATATCAACCCTTCCCCCTACAACAGCATCTCAGCGGGACAGTTTTATTTGTTGTTCTCTTTTTCGGGGTTGGCTGGGGGTGTGGGTAGTGGTGGATGAGGGGTGGGGTGGATGGGGGTCGGGGTAGGCTGGGCAATACAAGGGTGTTGTAACATGCCATATCAATAGATTCCTTCCCCTACACAGTGAAAATGGACTTGCATAGAATATGCGGACAACTTGTCAGAAGCCAGTACATCCTGGAGGCGCAGGTCTGCGGCCGGTAAATGTGTATACGAGCATACTTAGACTGCATTGTTTACTGTTAATACAGCACATAGAGGGGAGATTGTGACAATGCCTGAAGGTGAAGGTATAGAGGTTCAACGAATTCGTAGTGAGAGCAAACATTGTAAAGACAATCCATTTGAAGAAAGCAATAGCTGGTTGTTATCATCAATGTGTTGCCTAGCAAACATGTCTAAAACTTGATATATGCTGTCACTATGTGTTTCCTGGACACATGCCTTCTTATGACTGTGAGTTAAATTGATCCCTATATATGCATTTGTTGTGTACAGCTGGTTTCTATGGTCAATGGTAAATTACTAAGCGACCGAATATCTAATATTTTGATTGCAATGATGAAAAACTATGTAGATTAATCCTCGGAATGGTGCATGTTACAGATATTTCTTCATTCATCTTTACTGGAACTGAACCGGAAGCACAGCATGGAAATTTTAGTTTATATACACAATAATGACTGGTTTTGTGTACAAGTGGCCGTAATCTCCGAGTAGTTGACCCGTAGTCATATCCGAGCGATTAGCGAGGATTTGACGTCGTCAACCACGAGGAGATTACGGTCATTCATATACAAAACTGGTCGTTATTGTATTTATTACCCACCTACAAGATTAACAACAAATCTATTGCAATTAAAAAGTTTGTGTAAGCCATTTAGTTATTGACATCACAGCACTGTCAAGTGTGGCAGTAATTTGGTGTAGACTTACACCAATAATATAGTTCACCATTAACCTGTACTTTTAGCATGCAAAGTCTGTCATGACAGTGATTTCTGATGGTAAATGATATTATTATGGTTGATTCTAGACAATTGATATTGAATGAACAGTCAAAAAACTTATTTCGAAGTACATGGTGATTCGACCTCATTATGGACAGGACTATTTTTCCGGAATCTCCTGCAGGAGATTCTGACATGCAAGAATCCCCGGGTAGCTGTTTCCAGGTGCCCTATACATTTCCTGTGGAAAATTGCAAATGTCTGACTTTTTAGTGTGTAATGATGGGTAAGCCCTGACTTTTCACCATGGAAAATTGTAAATGTCCGACTTTTTAGCATGCAATGATGGCTAAGCCCTGACTCCTGACCATGGAAAATTGCAAATGTCTGACTTTTTAGTGTGAAATGGTGGCTAAGGTCTGACTTTTCACCATGGAAAATAGTAAATTTCTGACTTTTTAGCGTGCAATGGTGGCTAAGCCCTGAATTTTCACGGTGGAAAATTGTAAATGTCTGACTTTTTAGCATGCAATGATGGCTAAGCCCTGACTTTTTACCGTGGAAAATTGTAAATGTCTAACTTTTCAGCGTGCAATGATGGCTCAGCCCTGACTTTTCACTCTGGAAAATTGTAAATGTCTGACTTTTTAGCATGCAATGGTGGCTAAGCCCTGACTTTTCACCGTGGATAATTGTCAAAGTGTGACTTTTTAGCATCCCATGATGCCTAAGACCTGACTTTCCAGTGTGGAAAAATGTCAAAGTCTGACTATTCAGCGTGCGGTGATGGCTAAGCCCTGACCTTTCACCATGGTAAAATTGTAAAGTCTGATTTTTAGTGTGCGGTAATGGCTAAGCTCTGACTTTTGACCATAAAAAATGTTAAAGTCTGACTTTTTAGTGTGCAATCATGGCTAAGCCTTGACTTTTCACCATAAAAATGTCGAAGTCTGACTTTTTAGCGTGCAATGAAGGCTAAGACCTGACCTTTCACAGACTTTTTGCAGATTCACGTAAATCCAGTAGAACAGGTCAATGTCAAAGTCTGACATCATACCAAGAAAAAAGTCAGCAATATTTCAGTTCGCCCCCCTACTTTTAAAATGTTTTGATGCCCCTGCATTTATATACATATATATATGTGTGTGTATTAACACTATGTTTATTATGTATTTAATACATATACTCCATGTGGCAAAAGATAGTATAACTTGTATACGACCCGTATATACATGTCACGCACAGGATATTTCTCCTCATACACGCTTTGTGGCAAATACTATGGAGAAACCAAACAAGAGTTAGTCATGAAATATCTGGTTTTTTGCGCAGTAAATTCAACTATCTGCAAGTGTAGCATATTGGTCTGTCCAGAACCGTTCCCCTCTTCGCGGTTTCAGAGCCTGAGAGCCCTGGCCCTGACAACAACGGGACGTAGGCCTACTCCACACCTTCTCTCATCAAACCCGTGTATTGATATGTCACATGCTGATATTTCCCACCTCAGTCATTAACCAGTGAACTATATGAATTATCTCTTCATTACTATATACCCATGCCGTATATGCTGTAAGTGCGCACCGTTTCGGTATATGACGTAAAAATACTGTACGGACCGCCGGTCCGTACACTAAAATACGGACCACCTTGCCATACACGTTTATTAAAAAATTGGTTGTTAAGCCAAATGAAATTGATTTTTTTTTTAAATTTCGGGTATATATTAAATATATAACGTCCAACCATGCTTGTACAAGTCACAGAACTCGATGATAATTTACCGTTTGTACGGAACTCGGCATAAATGCCTCGGTCCGTACAAACCGTAAATTACCATCTCTTTCTGTGAATTGTACAGCATGGTCAGGACGTTCTATATAATTATATGTATCGTTGCAGACACAACAAATTGCCTTTTTGGGAACGGCCTGGGTAGAATTTCATGCGTAAATGAGTCGTTTATAGAAACTACACCCCCTACCGACGATTTTGAACTTAAAACAACTAAGACAGACCAACCCGCCCCGTCACCAAAAAAAGACTGATAATTTCAAACCAACACCCATCAAAGTTAGCATACACGCCATATCCAACACACCTAGCGATCTTGATACCGAACACACCCTATTCGTAAACGACCACTCCAATGAACGTATAGTACAAAAGACTGACTCCCCACCACCAACCAAACCTACTACTGTACTGTACACTCCCACACCCAAAGATCTATTACCATCCCTGAAAAAAACCAGGAAGAACTTACCAGCCAGTGAAGTTCTTTTTGACTTATACTCTATCGTTAATAAAATTGACGACTACGTCGGGTCCTGCATGAAGCAGGGCCTAATTAACTAATACGACACTAAAATTGGAGACAAGTATTTATTGCCTAGGGCAAGAAAACTCCAAAGGGAGTTGATAAGAAATACGATACATTATATCAAAGTCAGAAGTTGAGATATATAAGGTATATAGTGAGAGTCTAGCCCTAGCTGTGGGGCGGGTGGTGGTAAATAAAAGTTCTTATTTGAAATCTTCGCGCCGGCCGTGTGAGATCAGCTCGTGACGTCAGCAGTGTGGTGTCTCTCGAGTCCGGGAGAGGGCGTCGTGGATAATTATAGCTCAATTTAACCATTATTCTCCAATTAACTAATACGACACTAAAATTGGAGACAAGTATTTATTGCCTAGGGCAAGAAAACTCCAAAGGGAGTTGATAAGAAATACGATACATTATATCAAAGTCAGAAGTTGGCCAAGTTGGCGGCGAGGGCTGATGAGACCTTGGGGGACGAGGGGTTGAGGTAAGCCCTGACGCCTGACTTTGTCTTCCAGGTGCCATGGTGCATTATGGACTGGAGGTCCACACCTGGAGAGTTAGCAGCATCCTGTGCGGCTCCCCGCCGTAGACTGTGGATAGAATAGCGGCTCGAGGCTGGGACACCAGCCTTTTCCAGGGCGAGGCGCATTATGGACTGGAGGTCCACACCTGGAGAGTTAGCAGCATCCTGTGCGGCTCCCCGCCGTAGACTGTGGATAGAATAGCGGCTTGAGGCTGGGACACCAGCCTTTTCCAGGGCGAGCCGTATAAAAGCCGTCAGCTGGCGCGAGGCCAGCGGCGCTCCTGACGGGGTCAGGAAGGCTGGAGCCCAGGGAGGGGCTAGGCTCAACTCCCTGTAGCGGCTCCAGGCCTGCACCGGGCAGAGGTCAGAGGCCGAGGGAGCCACGAAGAGGGAGGTCGAATGTGCTGGGTCCTGGATAGTTTTTGAAGAATTGATGACCACCCTCAGCCCCCCTCCCTCCTGCTGGATGTCTCTGCGCAGGAGGGTATGGGGGCCAGGCCCGAGGGCAGAGGGGGAGATGAGGTTAGAGCCTCGTAATATGGAGGCGTAGCCTATAAGAATGGCAGCCTTGAGGACCAAGCCATGTGGCCCTGCCCTATCTGCCGTGTGAGCCAGGAGAGCCACGAGGTCCGCCGAGAAAGGGGGGGCCGGGGCTGGGATGTGAGGAGCCAGCTGGGCCGCGCCCTGGAGGACTTGCTTTGCGAGGAAGTGTTAGAAAGCAGAGGGGTCGCCCCCGTGGGAGACGATCCAGGCCCTCGCGCCCGAGATGTAGTTGAGGCGCGAGGCCGGTGCCGCCAGGGAGTTGGCCAGGAACTGACCGTAGAGTGCGGCCTCGCGGACCGACGGCGACAGGGGGTCCACTGAGTACCACACCGAGAAGGTGATATACGTCCTCGCCTGTCGGGCCTTGTTTTCTTGCGTTGTGACCGAGGTCGCCGCGTTGACCGAGGCAAGCATCTGGTCCTGTAATCGTGAGGTTCCTGGAATAGATCACCAAGGGAGGGTGAGTAGCGGTCTTGGAATTTTTAGAGGCACTTGTGCGAGACCCCGTTCTCTAGCGAGGGCGGAGGCCCAGACGCCTGCTGGAGGTGAGACGAGAGCCCTTGCGGCCGCCTGTGGGAGACGAAGGTCTGAGCCCGAGGCCTGTTGGATATCCAGAAGACAGTCTTTTCCTGCTATGACTAGCCAAATCTCGCGGGCGAAAGCGGCCAGAACTAGGTCTCTGGTCCGTTCCGTGGCAAGGGTATCGATTCCCCAGAGGAGGTCGAGGCCGATAATTATCCGGGAGCCCCGGGGGAGACCGGGGGTGAAAGTAGCGCATGCCACGAGGACAGCGCAGGCCTGGAGGTGAGCTGGGGTGAAGACGAGGACCTTCATATCCGGAGTGGTTGGGTGTGCTCCATACTCCGTGAGAGAGGCCACTGCCACGCCCCCTTTTGCTTGTACTACCCAGAGGTAGGCATCCGGCCTGGAAGGTAGGACGACCGCGGGCCGTTATAATTAGCGGCATAGGCGGCATACCATGCAAGGTCTGCTTTGGCTCCTTTTGATAGTCCTATGAAGCTATTCGGCCTAACCTTCCGGAGGGCCGCCAGTAGGCTGTTTGTGAATTTCCGAGCCGGGAGCACGCAGCTGGAGACGTGGACCAGTTTCCCAATTAGAGACTGGAGCTGAGGCTTGGATATGGCGGTCTTGAGAGACCATGTCGACGCCAGAGTCTCCACTTCCTTCATTTTCTCTGGTGGGATAGTCACCTGTCCCGCCGCAGCATCTATTGTATATCCTATCCAGTCTAGCGCCTGTGTAGGAGGAGTACATTTGTCCGGGTACAGAGCGAGGCCAAGCCTATCCGCGAGGGCCTTGAAGTCGCTGTAGGCTGCTTGAGCCTCGAGGTCCGAGGCGGCCACTCCTAGAAAATCGTCCAGATAGACCAGTGTCTTGTGGCCTAGACTAGCCATGATGTATGCCACCGCCTGGGTGGTCCTCTGGCATGCTGCCGCTGAGAGCCTCGCACCGAAGGGGGGGCACAGGTCCAGGTAAACGCGGGCCCCATCCGTGATGGCATAAAGGGGGTAGCAGAGGGGGTCAGCCCGGAGCTGGCGGTAGGCCCGGGCCAGGTCGGCTTTCTAGATGTAGGCCTGGGTGCCCAGCGGCTCCAGCAGGGTAATGGCATCCCTGATGCCCGGGAGAGTGTTGACAAATTTCGCTCCTTCGAAATTCCCTGGTAGCACGCCGGCATTGACTCCTGCGCCGGGGGGGAAGGAGAGGTCGACGATTATCCGCCTGGTGGCATCCTTTTTTGGGCGGGTCATCATGGGAGATATTTGAGTCCATGTAAAGGGTGAGGCCTCGAACGGGCCTAGGAGGGCCCCGTGGCTCACCTCTGTCCGGATATAGTCCCGTACTGCCTCGGGGTAATGGTCCGCAGAGGCGTGGTTATTGCAGGTCGGGGACGTCAGTGAGGTGCGGGAGTAGCCCGAGGGCCACCCGAACTCCAGGTAGTCCAGTAGGCGGCGGTCTTGGTACCCTCGGAGGGCATCCTTCCAGGCTGCGATGTTGAGACCTGAGGGGAGGGGGGTACGCACTCCCGCATAGTTCGGTACACCTGAGGCCAGAACGTGTTGGTAGGCTCGAAGGTGGAAGCGGTGACTTTCCCAGCGGTGCGGAAGCGGTGCCGGCCAGAGATCGCGGATAACCGGGGCGAACTACTCCGGAGAAATCCAGGTAAGGGGGTTCTCGTCCGCTATGAGGGCTCCCGCCGCCAGGGCGCGACCGAGGGATGTGTCCATGGGGGCCCAATCCGCGATGGTGAGAGGCTGGGCGGTTTCCGCGGTGACGCCATCTGACGGGGAATCGTAGCATCGACTTCCTGCGGTGGCGCCATCTAGCGTAGACCGGCAGCTGCCAGCGCTAGCGCACGTGGTGCCGGGCGGGAGCCGTGCCACATAGCTCATATCATTGATCACACAATCAAAAACAGGGGTCTGCTCCTGGAATGGCAGATTACATTGAACCGGATACAATACCGTACATGGCGGTGTTTTCGGGCCTAAGCCTGGATCAAGCCCGGGGGCTTGGAGAGTTAGTCGAGGGGTGGTGCGAGCTTTCATGCTTGGAGAGTGTGAGCCTGCAGTCGAGTCGCTGTAGGCTCTAGTGGGTCCCGTTTTGCGAGGCCCGGGCCGGCCTAAAAATGAAAAGGAGGCGTGGCACCTTTCTTGGCGGCTGGTTGTTGCCCAGATAATTGGCGCTGTTTTATCAGGCATTCTTTTTCCGGGTGAGGGTGGTAGGATGAGAGATTGCACAGACAGTAAACACAAATATGAAGTTATTTAAACCCATTCTCCACGTGTCCGGACTGGAGGGAGCATGCCTTTTTATTATAAGCGGTGCAGGGAGGGCCTCCTCTCAGTTCCTGCTTTTCCCCTTGCCTATCCGGTTTCTTGGACTTGCCCGAGGCCTGATGGTCGATTCGGCCTGGGGCGGAGCGTGACATGGATATGCGTAGCATCTGGATGCGGGAGGTGTCCTCCCAAGCCTGAGTGAGGCGGCCCTCTGCGATGAGGCTTAGGACCTCCTCGGACCAGGCTCGAACTTGTGTGAAGGCATAATCCCTCGAGTCCTCCAGTACATCCCGGATATGTTGCATAGTGTGAGAAATCCAGGCTTGCGGGTACTCGGGGTCATCTACGATTCTGAAGAGGCCCCAGAGATATTCCGCCCAGCTAAGTTCATTGAGTGCCCGAGTTTCAGCTAGCTGGCGTGTCGATTCTTTAGTTTGGGTGTATGGGGCAAACCTGACATCTGCCCTCGCGGTATTTCCTCGGGCTCTCCTGAGTTTTGGGGACAGTTCCTGTATTTCATCCGCCTCAGAGGTGACTTCGTCTGAGGCGACTTCTTGTGTATCACTTGCGGGCTTTACCATGGCGCGAAGCATCATCTCTAGCTGGTCGAACCTTTGATCAAACTCCTCGAGCTTACCATCCATCGCGGATACTTTTCCCTCGAGGTCCAACGCCTTCATGCTTCTGGTGACAGTCGGTGTCTTTTTCGACGCCTTGGGCATTATGATGCCGCTTAGGTAGCTTATTCTAGAGAGATGGTAAATTAAAGTTCTTATTTGAAATCTTCGCGCCGCCCGTGTGAGATCAGCTCGTGACGTCAGCGGTGTGGTGTCTCTTGAGTCCGGGAGAGGGCGTCGTGGATAATTATAGCTCAATTTAACAATTATTCTCCAATTGACATGGGTTATATGTACCTAACGGTAGCTGAAATTTCCATATCTGGCATCAGAATTTCAATTTGAAGATTTCTGAAAACGGTTTAACTGGATAATTGTGGGTTACGGTTCAAGGGTCTATCACCATATAATATCGGCAACCAGCGAACACCAGAACTTGTAAACAGACTGAATTCTGGGATACCTCAATAGGGTCTATAGGGGACAGAGCCATTGTTAGTTCATGAAGCAGTCACTAGGTGGTCGGGGGACAAAACCTGTATTCTGGCTCTTTGTTCTTACTAAATTCAGCTGCCTTTCAATGTTCTACCAAGATTCCTTTGACTCTCTACACCGATTCCAGAGCAGGAAGATATAATGCTAAAACCCAGAACATGATGTTTTCCACATGGAACACTTTATATACATATATGAGAAAGGCAAGAAAAGTGACATTTCCCAATTATCACTCACTTCTTTTGCACCTCCATTAGTGAAGAACAGCTACTTTTTCACCTCCTGTAGTGAAGAACACCTACTCGGGGGGGGGGGGGGGGGGGGGCCATCATGGCGGCGCCCATGGATCATAGGCATGGATCATAGGCTATATGCCATATAATTAACCCAACACGGGAATTGGCTTAGAGTATTTAGGCCACTAAAAAAAACCAACTTGTTTCTCATCACCAAGCAATGAAAAATATGACGAGGGCGCTTTTTTTTCTTCTTTTTTGTTGTTGTTGCTATATCAAAGATGGCAGACATACAGTAAAACCCCGCCAAAGTGTCTGCTTACGCGGGGTGTCTGCTTACGCGGGGTTTCCTGATTTTTACTGGCTATACATTTAATGCATCCCTGTCATCATGAGCTTTAATTTGATACTAAATACACATACCTTTCATAATTTCTATCAAGGTTCATCTATTTAAAAAAAAAAAAAAAATCTTCTAAAATCGTTTTTTTTCTGATGTGCGCGGTGCTGAGAAACAAGGTTTTTTTTTTGAGTGCCTTATTACTCGATGAAGCAAAAAGATTACGATATAAGTTGATTACAAGTCTATATAAGTCTGTAATTGGTATTTTCAAGTCTGTGACAGCATGGACAGTGTATCACTAGAGTTGTATGTCCATGGTGAAAGTCTCAAGGAATAACCCAGCTGTGGGGTGGGTGGTGGCAAAAACCACGTCTTGAATATTCAAAGCCTGCCGCCAAAGAGGGCGAGGAGCGGTAACGTCACGAGATACCGACGTCACGAGGGTCAAGGCCGGCGGATAAAAAATTCCTTTCGCGCGTCAATTAATCTGCAATTGATTCAATTTCTTACCAATGTCAACCTTGATAAAGGGTCTTTCATAGCTTGAAACATCGGTTCACCAATAAATATGCCTACTAATCAACCCGACTGCCTTCTGGTTTAATTACCTACCTATTCATACTCAATCTTCCATTCTATTCTATTCATCACGCAGGACATCGATACAAATCTGAATATGACTGAACCACCGGTACCACCAGCCTATAATGCAGGTAGGAAAGGCACTTAAGAGAAAGAGCAGTTGATCTTATTCGAATGAGCTTATTTTCATGTTATTTTAAATCAGAATTATTATGCTGTCAATTGACTGCCCTGAGTAACATTACAAACATAGTAACAGCTAACTGACTTCTGAGTTGTTGATGTCTGCATTACGGGAAAATACTTCTTGATTGGTGATATAAAGCTAAGCTACGTGCTGTATATAAAGGCTCACCGCATATTCATTGTGTAAAATCCTTGTTTCCATTGACCTGTCCTTAACCTAACGTACAGTTAACTATTAAAGAATTAGACACATTGGCGCTAATTCCATGTCTCGTTATAGGCTACTCTAATTAATCCATCCTGGCCAGCCACATTCTGATCTCTTTTACGAGTTATCTCATAATCAACTCACACAACAGCAGTCGTTGGGAATCAATCATAGATACTTTATCATGATATAACTAAAGGTATAACAATATTTTTGAATTCATGTTTTTTTTCCAGTTTTTGCGCCCGCGCCTGTATTCAGCCAACCAGGTAAGGGTAGAGACTACGATCTCGGCATTTAGTTTACACTGTATTATATTGAAATAGTTTCTTCTGTTCAATAAGAGTTGTCCACTTGCATTGCGTCTGGTGTTGTAGGCAGAGTCATACCGCCTCTTAGGCAGAGTCATACCGCCTCATATATATAACTGTAGACCTTTATGAAATCGAAGCACCACCTTATAATTGCTGATTCCACCAAACTAGGTTTTCATCGGAAAGTTTCTAGTTTCTTTGGAATATATTAAAGAATATCTGATAAGGTGAATGTACTCGCATGATAAATCGTATTAGAGCCTGAAATTACCGGGAAAATATTGCGAAAAAACACTTTATTTCGAAACTACCTATAAAGGTTACCAATATATCTCTTGTATATCGATCTTTGTTTGCTGGATTGATTGTTAAAATCAATGATATGCTGGAATGGTAGGGGGCCTACATCACCACACAACTGCAGGGATAGTCTGAAGGAACTTCGGAAGATCTGTATCGTCATAGCACTATCCCGCACTATAATTGTCACTGTTATTGTTACCATATACGAATACCTCAGATGCTAATATATGTGCAACTTATTTAATTATATAAATGGACTATCAAAGGCACTATCATATATCTAAAAACAGATTCTTACTATATTATATATGGGGAAGTTGAAGAAATATCCTTGAATGTGTAGTGGCTGGATGTCGGGTCCAGCCGAAGCTCCTCCCCAGCACCACCATGGTTTTGGTCCAGAATGCCATTTCGGTGCTGCTCCCACCTGCAAACCCGCAGCTGTGTTTTACCACAACCACCCAGCAAGGAAACCCAACAGTCAACCTTCTCCTCCTAGAGAACCGGGATACTCTGACTCCTCCTTCTAAGGGACCCGATTTGGCCAACAGCTAGTACGGAGAGCTAGCTACCTTAGGTGGAGAACAGAGACAGAGCCCTGCAGAGGGACTACGCGTAGTCCCTCCACACCCCAATGTGTTATAACTAAGTTATAGCAGGCTTCTTATATATGTAGTGGGGCGGGAATCCAGAAGTGTTCAGACATTCTTCGGAAGATGGCGTGGAGAGTCAATCCTTACTGTGTAGTGGCTCCGGGCAACGCTGCACACAAGAGTGGCGCGGCGGAGGCCGGAATTACGTAACGCTGGGTATATATACCAGACCCACCAGACAGCTTACTCGGCGCACCCGGCCGCGGCTACATTTAGGAAAAGCGTAGTCGACGTACCCGAGTCCTAGTAATGTTTAAATTGAGGCGTCGTTTTACAAAAAAATCACCAAAATACAGAGGAGAAAGATTATGGAATCAATTACAAGTAGATATTCCCTTAGGAAAAACGCCTATAAAAATGCTATACGCAATCTGCCCACGCTTGGTGTGGATAATGTGTGAAACTACTAAAACTATTGACTGATGTCGTTAGATAAGTAAACAGAAGTGTTATAGTTTATGGCTACATCGTCCATTCATCATCAGTTCCATTTACTAACATCATCTTTTTTTCTTCTCTCTCTGTTTGATGTCGAAATTAGGTCATATTGTTAGACATGGTGCTGTGTTTGATAGCATTTAATGATGTAATGTTCCATACCTTATTACGAAAAAGATGTATTATTTGTCAAAAAGCAAAACTGGTCTACTTTATATCTAACTGTTATCTATGACTCAATTGCAGCGATGGACCACCCATGTAGGTGAATTGTTGTCAATAAATAGAAAAAACTATTGACACCGTATGTAAACAAGAACTTTCATATGGTAGTTCACAGCCGTCATTGTAAGTATCACCCAACGTTAACATGTTCACTTTGCTTTTGCTGAAAGAGCGATCCAGTATCGAAAGCATTAAATCTGTGTATATAAAAAGGTCAGTAAGACCTTTACATTGATACTTGCTTAAAGATCCCACATGGTTTCGAAGTTGAGCCTTTCGTTAAGGTAATGTATTTACCTAGGGTTCCTTGCTGCTGATTAAACGATGTATTCTAATTTCCCTCAAGGAAAATTGATCAATAATTGGTTACATCATTTCTTCCAATTATGTGATTATAAATTCAGCACCAGAATACGTTCAGAAAGTGCAAACAGGTACCACTCACCAGCAAAGCCCCTGCGCTTACACGCCGGGTGTTGGGAATGCTGGACAAATTATGTTATTAGTGCGTGCTTGAACGCGCTATATACATCACCTAGAGGTTAGAGGGGTCCATATAGACTTTCAGGGTACTGCATACAAGCTATCCCTTCACTATCTATGTGCTATTCACCGTGATATTGAGAACAGAGCAGGGAGCCACAGGGTGTCACAGCTGACCATGACCAATCGAGGCCACAATACCTGAAGATCCACTGGTGCTTGATGTGTTTAGATCGTAGATGGGCAGTTGCAGAAATGGCAAGTTGACTGGGTGCAAGTGTGTTACAGAAAACCATCCATGGGCTCAATCTAACTCAAACATTTTAATTGTTATCCATTTATAATTGCATGCTCATTCATCTATGATGAACATACTATTCTCTCCTAGTTATTCAATCATGACTCTTGATCTTCTAATTCATACGCCTCCCTTGTGTAGTCAAATTGTAGATGCTTTATTAATGATCACGACAGGAGTATTCCTACACCACCTTCATGAACCTTCAGGTTATAAAACAGGTAATCGAATACACTTTTAGAAGTTTTCTAGACCGAACAGCCTTCTGTACAGTATATATATTGATATATATCACTGAGTCTAAAAGCATTCCCAACCCATGCCATTCGCGTTATATAAGTTATTGATGACTCTTAATGGATATTCACCAAACAGCAAAGGTTCCTCATGCCATCATAAAGAGATGGTATCATTTCCTGATTGTTCCCTGGATAGGTATATGTAGCCAGATAATCATAGATGTGGACTAATAGACTCCTGTTACAAACAGTGGGCAAACACATTCACGGTATGCATAGAATCACTGAATGTGCAATAGTTGTGAAATGCATACAATCGCATTTGAGCTATTGCTTGGTATGAAATTTCAGGCAGAATCTGGAGATGGGAAAGCCGACAAGCATCCGCCTTAAGTTTCATACCGATTACTTGCCCAGTGAGACAACTGTGATCTGTTACCGCGGCGCATTTGAATAAAGAGCCATGGTGTCTGAATCCACTCAGTATACGCTATGGTCAATAATTAGTATATAAACAATCGAAATCTACATCTTTGTGTATTACTATAAACAAACTAGATATGAAAACTCATTAATCTTGATTTGTTCATGTGTAGTCTTTCTTGGAACCACGCGAGCAGTTGCAAATCAAGGATTAATTCCACATATCATAAGGCAGCCTTTGACTCCCATTAAGTTAAAACTTTATTGATAGAAAATGTGTGTTTTTATTCTATTTCTGGCTCTCTTGTCCAAGTAAAAGGGATAGCATCAATCCAGATGAATTATTTTATTAATTCGAATCCAGCGCTTGTACTCAAACACATACACCTATACTCCAAGCAGGGAGGTGATCAATGTGTCTTTTGGGGAAATGTCCTAAGAAAACTGGAGAACTATAGAGGGGTGTTTAAGAGGAAATGTCTCAGAGAGAACGTCTTGAGACTGGTTTCTGATTAAATTACCTAAGCAGTACAAAGAAACTACGCGTATCCAGCACAGATACGAGGAAGCAGTAACATATGGTCTAGACGCGGCCACTGTCGACAAATAGACATTTTATTTGTAAGGGGGCCCTCCCACCAACTAGGATTAACTCTACAATCAACCCTTTGGCTGCGTCGGCGACAGACTGAAAACAAATCGTGGAGGTGTCGCCGACGACGCCATCAATTAGTCAGGTTTTGTCGCCGAGCAACGTGCCGCGCTTCGACGAGCTACGACGCGCTTCGACGCGCTACGACGCGCTTCGACGCGCTACGACGCACTACAACAAAAAACGTTAATCGTAGAGGGTCTACGAAATTCAAACATAAATTCACACATAAAATATACAATAGAATGCAGAATGTAGATTGAATAATCATGACAATTAATAAACATCTTGTCTATGTTTCAGTCGAGCAGGGGAACGGACCTAAACCAGCATCTGGATACACAGGTAGCATTGTTTTCTGTTTTGTACGTTCCATTATTCTGAAGATTTAATTCAGTAAACATATCATATATCTAATACCGCTTAGTGGTGTATTCTCTGAATGGCCAGGAAATTTCGATTGTGACAAAATCATGTGCTCCATATTTCAGCCCAACCACCTCCTCAACAAGGCTACCCTACACAGGCAGGATTTGGACAACCAGGTAAAATATATTGTAAAGTTTCCTTTGTCCTTGATTTTCATTATCAAGAGAAACATACATACAGAAACACAACATTTAAGATACTCTACTCATAAGTGATATCCCTGATTTTGAATGCTAATTAATTTTCTAATCAACAACGCTTTGAACAGTGGTAGTTGGTAACCTCTAAATATGGGTTTGGATGTGTTATATAAAATTAATATTGAATCATATTAGCTTTGTAGTGGGGCAGGGATCCAGCAGTGTTTTGTCCATTCCTCGGAAGGTGGCACGGAGAGTCAATCCTTGCTGTGTAGTGGTTCCGGGCAACGCCGTACATGAAAGTGGCGCGGCGGATGCCGGGATTACATAACGCTGAGTATATATACTCCACGTTCACAGCGAGTCTACAGGCTGTCTCTCTATAGGAGCAGACCCTTGGGCCCTCACTTTGGCAGGCAGGTTCTCGGAACCTTCTGGGTGGTTAGGCGAGTCTTTCAGATAATCCTCTCCAGTGTCACCTGGCACTCCGTGCTGGGTTACTGTACTTGTGGGGGTGATCTTCCGAGATCACTTCGGGAAGTAGTGAATAAACATTCCTGTTTATTTAAGCCAAGGAGTTGTATTGTGTGTGACTAGGTTAGCTCATACTTTCTGAAAACCGAACCGACCTACGTGATAGCATGTAGGTTGGGATATCACCGGGAACTAGCGTTCCAGAGATAGACCTTCCGATGTAAGGCTAGGCAGTGACCCCCACATTGGTGCCGTGACCAGGATCTTTGGTTGCTTGCACAGCCAGAGATTGTTGGTTTATGAGTGGACCTGGCGTAACAACCAGATCCCAGGCTCAGGATGCAGAAGATGAGGAGGTAACTTCTCAACCTGGTCCATCCTGGGATGGCAATTCGCCCCCTGACCTGGAGGGAGGGGGTAACACCCAGAAGTCCAGGAAAGGTAAAGGTAAGAAGAGGACTGCAGCTCAAAACCTGAGCTCAACCCAGATCTTATTCTGGAATAAGAGGTGGTAGGACTCCAACGGTTAACTTCCGCTTACCTTCCGAGCGGAACATACTAGCAAAGCTATAGCCCAGCTAGGGTCCAGCTTTATTGACTGGATCAGAGAGGAAGATCGGGTATTTAACTTGTCTATGGCACAAGCTGACAAGGTCCTGATCATCAGGCCCTACAATTCCACCAGAAGGAATGCTGTCATTCCTAAGCCTTTTGGTAAAGGGATGGATTGGGAATACTAGTTTGCTGGGTTTTGTGAGGATATACAGTGCAATGGCTGGAACAAGGTTGACGCCCTGCCATACCTTATTATATAGGGCATTATGAGATGGACCCGGGGAAGCCGCGCTCCACGCTTATTGCCGTTCCGGTGGCACGGAATGGGATTAGTTAGTGGAGGTGGCCTCTTACTACTGTGGTCAGTTAGTAACACTGAATCCGCGATCCACTTTTCTAAAGAGGACAAAAGGCAAGGAGGAGACTACTGCATGAAGATCTACAAACCCAGTTTGTGAAGGGGGGCTTCAGGATGATTACGGAAGTGATCTACAAGTGGGAGCCTAGTATGAACTTCATGCAGGTACTCTGGATAGTAGACACCTATGAACAAAGGTGTATGCTATTTCAGAAATACGCTAACCCTGGAAAATCAATGTCCAGAGTTAACATGGTGGAATCTTCCTGGGAACAGGAGGATTCAGATACCTGCTCAATGGTACTTGGAAGGGGATGATTCCGTGGTAGGGGACATGGATGTGGTAGATCCACTGGCTATGGAAGGAACAGCAATGTTCCTTCTGCAGCAGAGGACAAACCCAAACCTGCGGACCCAGAGAATCTCTCTGAGGTGCAGAAGTTGTTAGCCTGAACCAGGTGGAGAAAAACCAGCTAGATGCCAGACATTGTTTGAGGCGCAACAAGATGAGGCATATATCACCTGATTGCCCTAAGAATAGAAACGTGTCGGCAGTGGAGACACCCTGCAGTCTACCTGCCTTACTGGCTTCTCTTCCAGATGAACCGGGAAACAAAGGAGGATTGTGGTGAGTGGCGACACTACAATCCGGGAGAATGTGTGCCAGAATACACAAACCAGAGAGATCACAAGAGAAACAAGAGAAACATCCCATACTCAGCCAGAAAGAGGGGAATACATAATACGGTCGCATTGACTTTACCAAGTATCTCCCACCTAGGCACCCCTGTCTGCAATGGCTCAGTCAACGCGGATGGGACCTTAGAGCGCTGGATGGGATCTCTAGGTTCATTAGGCAGCCGTCACCCTTAGGTGGGCGACGCTGGTACATACCAGCAAGGATCCTAGGAAGAAAAGTGGACTGCCGGGTGTTGGATTGCGGGTGGTCTTGATGCAGTCACTTGTCGTGGTCTTGGATAGGTCTGTGTTATCATAATATGTTATTAAAAATTCTTTTCGCATCCAAATGATTTGAAAAAACTTTTTGACGTGGCATTATTGTGGATCTATCTAAATTTACTGTCCATTGATTGTTGATTTTCCGAGGATTTCCCAGTTTTTTTCTACTATTTCCGGTAGTGCGTTACACCCCTGGGTGTATGTACTTCTAAGGAAGATTTTTGGGCTTAGGTCAGTCTCTTCCTTCATCTGGATACACAGGTAGCATTGTTTTCTGTTTTGTACGTTCCATTATTCTGAAGATTTAATTCAGTAAACATATCATATATCTAATACCGCTTAGTGGTGTATTCTCTGAATGGCCAGGAAATTTCGATTGTGACAAAATCATGTGCTCCATATTTCAGCCCAACCACCTCCTCAACAAGGCTACCCTACACAGGCAGGATTTGGACAACCAGGTAAAATATATTGTAAAGTTTCCTTTGTCCTTGATTTTCATTATCAAGAGAAACATACATACAGAAACACAACATTTAAGATACTCTACTCATAAGTGATATCCCTGATTTTGAATGCTAATTAATTTTCTAATCAACAACGCTTTGAACAGTGGTAGTTGGTAACCTCTAAATATGGGTTTGGATGTGTTATATAAAATTAATATTGAATCATATTAGCTTTGTAGTGGGGCAGGGATCCAGCAGTGTTTTGTCCATTCCTCGGAAGGTGGCACGGAGAGTCAATCCTTGCTGTGTAGTGGTTCCGGGCAACGCCGTACATGAAAGTGGCGCGGCGGATGCCGGGATTACATAACGCTGAGTATATATACTCCACGTTCACAGCGAGTCTACAGGCTGTCTCTCTATAGGAGCAGACCCTTGGGCCCTCACTTTGGCAGGCAGGTTCTTGGAACCTTCTGGGTGGTTAGGCGAGTCTTTCAGATAATCCTCTCCAGTGTCACCTGGCACTCCGTGCTGGGTTACTGTACTTGTGGGGGTGATCTTCCGAGATCACTTCGGGAAGTAGTGAATAAACATTCCTGTTTATTTAAGCCAAGGAGTTGTATTGTGTGTGACTAGGTTAGCTCATACTTTCTGAAAACCGAACCGACCTACGTGATAGCATGTAGGTTGGGATATCACCGGGAACTAGCGTTCCAGAGATAGACCTTCCGATGTAAGGCTAGGCAGTGACCCCCACATTGGTGCCGTGACCAGGATCTTTGGTTGCTTGCACAGCCAGAGATTGTTGGTTTATGAGTGGACCTGGCGTAACAACCAGATCCCAGGCTCAGGATGCAGAAGATGAGGAGGTAACTTCTCAACCTGGTCCATCCTGGGATGGCAATTCGCCCCCTGACCTGGAGGGAGGGGGTAACACCCAGAAGTCCAGGAAAGGTAAAGGTAAGAAGAGGACTGCAGCTCAAAACCTGAGCTCAACCCAGATCTTATTCTGGAATAAGAGGTGGTAGGACTCCAACGGTTAACTTCCGCTTACCTTCCGAGTGGAACATACTAGCAAAGCTATAGCCCAGCTAGGGTCCAGCTTTATTGACTGGATCAGAGAGGAAGATCGGGTATTTAACTTGTCTATGGCACAAGCTGACAAGGTCCTGATCATCAGGCCCTACAATTCCACCAGAAGGAATGCTGTCATTCCTAAGCCTTTTGGTAAAGGGATGGATTGGGAATACTAGTTTGCTGGGTTTTGTGAGGATATACAGTGCAATGGCTGGAACAAGGTTGACGCCCTGCCATACCTTATTATATAGGGCATTATGAGATGGACCCGGGGAAGCTGCGCTCCACGCTTATTGCCGTTCCGGTGGCACGGAATGGGATTAGTTAGTGGAGGTGGCCTCTTACTACTGTGGTCAGTTAGTAACGCTGAATCCGCGATCCACTTTTCTAAAGAGGACAAAAGGCAAGGAGGAGACTACTGCATGAAGATCTACAAACCCAGTTTGTGAAGGGGGGCTTCAGGATGATTACGGAAGTGATCTACAAGTGGGAGCCTAGTATGAACTTCATGCAGGTACTCTGGATAGTAGACACCTATGAACAAAGGTGTATGCTATTTCAGAAATACGCTAACCCTGGAAAATCAATGTCCAGAGTTAACGTGGTGGAATCTTCCTGGGAACAGGAGGATTCAGATACCTGCTCAATGGTACTTGGAAGGGGATGATTCCGTGGTAGGGGACATGGATGTGGTAGATCCACTGGCTATGGAAGGAACAGCAATGTTCCTTCTGCAGCAGAGGACAAACCCAAACCTGCGGACCCAGAGAATCTCTCTGAGGTGCAGAAGTTGTTAGCCTGAACCAGGTGGAGAAAAACCAGCTAGATGCCAGACATTGTTGGAGGCGCAACAAGATGAGGCATATATCACCTGATTGCCCTAAGAATAGAAACGTGTCGGCAGTGGAGACACCCTGCAGTCTACCTGCCTTACTGGCTTCTCTTCCAGATGAACCGGGAAACAAAGGAGGATTGTGGTGAGTGGCGACACTACGATCCGGGAGAATGTGTGCCAGAATACACAAACCAGAGAGATCACAAGAGAAACAAGAGAAACATCCCATACTCAGCCAGAAAGAGGGGAATACATAATACGGTCGCATTGACTTTACCAAGTATCTCCCACCTAGGCACCCCTGTCTGCAATGGCTCAGTCAACGCAGATGGGACCTTAGAGCGCTGGATGGGATCTCTAGGTTTATTAGGCAGCCGTCACCCTTAGGTGGGCGACGCTGGTACATACCAGCAAGGATCCTAGGAAGAAAAGTGGACTGCCGGGTGTTGGATTGCGGGTGGTCTTGATGCAGTCACTTGTCGTGGTCTTGGATAGGTCTGTGTTATCATAATATGTTATTAAAAATTCTGTTCGCATCCAAATGATTTGAAAAAACTTTTTGACGTGGCATTATTGTGGATCTATCTAAATTTACTGTCCATTGTAATTAGACCATATGGAGCCTCGGTGTGTAACCGGTGGATCCAATTGTATTCTATCTTGTTCCTCAGCTGTCCTGCTCTTTTGCTATCAGGATGTTGGTAGATGAAGTCCAAGATTCATACTGACACATCTTCTACCCCACAGTGTCCTGGTTGGTTGAAGTGTGTCGGGACGTCGCTTATTGTGGAACATTTTTTGATCGACCTTGAGTGTTCTCTGATTCGGTCTTTGATCTTTCTCTTTGACTGTCCTACATATTGGTGGTTGCATCGTTTGCACTCGATGCAGTATATCACATTCAAACTATTGCACGTGATATTATGTTTCGTAGTGAATTCTTGGTTTCTGCTTTTTGAGATTGTTTTACTGTCTTTCGTCAGTATCTTGCAATGTTTGCAGTTCGGTTTGGTGCATTTGCTGCCTTTGTTGTTCCTATCTGTCTTGGTTTGGAGATTTTCCACTTCTCCATAGTCAGTTTTGGCCCGTACCAGGCTATCTTTCAAGTTCTTGGGTATTTTGTACTCCTTGATTAGTTTGCTCTGGTGGATCTTTTTTGTTGTTGTTGATTTTCTGAGGATTTCCCAGTTTTTTTCTACTATTTCCGGTAGTGCGTTACACCCCTGGGTGTATGTACTTCTAAGGAAGATTTTTGGGCTTAGGTCAGTCTCTTCCTTCTTTTTCCCTTCTCTCAAGGTTCTTTGGTTGATTGTATCGACCTTCCTTTCGCAATCTTTCAAGAGTTTCTTGGGATATCCCCTCTCCCGGAACTCTTGTATTTTCTTTTTTGCATGTTTTTCATAATCCTCATTTTTGCTGCAGATCTGTTTCACTCGTAGGATTTGGCTATATGGAATGCTCTTTTTTTGTGATGGTGGGTGGGCCGAGTCATATCTCAGGTACGTGTTCTTGTCCGTCTCTTTCACATATAAATCTGTGTAGAGTTTCCCACCTTCACCTTTGAAGACCGTTGTGTCTAAAAAGTTCACACTGATCATTGATGTTTCCTTCGTGAACTTTATGATCGGATGGTAGCCATTGAGCCATTTCATCCATTTTTCCAACTCTGTTTCACCATGTTGCCATACAAAGAAGATGTCATCAATGTATCTGTACCACACTTTTGGTTTCAGGGGATATTGTCTTATCATATCCTCCTCCAGGCTTTCCATAAATAAGTTTGCATACGATGGGGCTAGTTGTGTCCCCATGGCTGTGCCACTTATTTGTAGGTAGTTTTGTCTATTGAACTGTATGTTGTTCATCTTCAGTACCATTTCTAAGAGCCGTAGTATGCTCTCATTACGGGGGCATTGTGCACCCAGTCTAGTCTTTTGTAGTTTATTTTTGATCACTTTGATACCTTCATCATTAGGTATGTTAGTGTACAAGGCCCCCACGTCCAGGGTTCCTATTATGTGTGAGTCATCTAGTTCATCCAGTTCCTCTATCTTGTTGAGAAAGTGGTTGGTGTCTTTTATATAAGACTTTATTTTCTGTACCTCTGGTTTGATAAAGTGGTCTACAAACTGAGATATCTTTTCTGTTGGGCAACTATTTGCTGAGACCACCGGCCTTCCCGGTGGGGGATTGTTTTATATCTAACAACTAAAGGAAAAACATTCTTTGGGATTATAATATCAAGATATTGCATCTTTCCCAACCAAGCCTTTTTTTCCATTTTTCACCTACTTTGACAATGCTTTGACATATAGCAGATATCACTAAAAGGGGCTTTTTGGTACTTTTCTATTTTCATAACAAAACAGTCCATTTTGACTTCTACTATGAGTACAACAAAAGTTAAGGTATCAAAATAATTGTAAAATAATTCTCTACTTAATAAAACTGGGTTTAGATTTTTTATTCCACATGGAATTCTTTAGAATCTTCACTCATATTCTATGAGTCAAACATTTTGCCCAACTTTTAACATAATTTCTGAGAAAATACATAAAAAAATTAAACAGGTCAACTACCTAAATAAATGTAATATGTACATGACAATAAAGCCCATGATCTCAGGTTTAATATGCTATCTTTTGTGAATTTGTATCTTGTTTAGAGCCTAGGTTATGAGAAACTTTGTAAACTAAGTAAAAAATAACTACTTTTCAGTCCCCAATATGGTTGCACGGCCTATAGTGGATCCCAGTCCATACGATTGACATGGAAGGGCACAGACCATTCCGTCTTCCATATCGATGGCTACCTCCGGTAAAATGTGAAGCTTTAGAACAGGAGATGGAAAAGATGGTTAGCCAAAAAGTATTTGTTCCCAGCATGAGCCCTTGGGCAAGTCCTGTGGTAATGGCTACAAAGAAGGATGGTACTTGCCGGTTCTGTATCGACTATAGAAAACTGAATGGTATCAACCGGAAGAAAGCCTATCCAATACCCCGGATCGATGAGAGTCTTGACTCTTTGGGTGGGAACCAGTGGTTTTGTACTCTGGATCTCCATTCTGGATATTGGCAGGTAAAAATGAATAGTGGAGACCAGCCTAAAACAGCTTTCACTACTCATCAGTGGCTTTACTAGTTTACTGTAATGCCGTTTGGCCTATGCAATGCTCCAGCGACTTTTGAATCCATGACGGACCAGATGTTGCACGGCTTGCAATGGAAAAAATGTCTGGTTACATGCTTGATTCCATACAGCCGATTCCACTCCCGATGTGGTCAAGATCTACTCCAGTTTTGATGCTGACACCCACATACCCTATTCCATTGCGCCGATGGCCTCCAGACAGAGACCAGACATCGGCCAGTTTTGGTGTCAGGACCTAAACTGGAGTACATCTTGACCACATCGGGAGTGAAATCGGCGGTATGGAATGAAGCCTAGATGCCATAATTATCTTTGGAAAGAATTATGTGGAATGTCTAGAAAACCTGAGGTAGGTATTCAAGCGGATCCGGTCTTATGGATTGAAGCTCAAACCTCAGAAGGGTAAACTGTTCCAAAGGTCTGTGGAATACTTGGGATGGATAGTTTCCGGAGAAGGAATCCGGGCAGATCCATCAAAGTTGGAGGCTGTGGCAAATTGGCCACGCCCCCAGAATATAAAAGACATAAGTTCTTTCCTAGGATTTTGCTCGTATTACCACAACTTTATCCCAGGTTTTTCTGAAATTGCACACCCATTGCAACAGTATGTGGTCCTGGATAAAGCAGGGAAGCCTAAGGAGATCAAGTGGACTCCGGAAGCTGAAGTTGCTTTTCTGGAACTGGAAAGAAAGTTTATGTAGACTCCCGTGTTGAAGTACCCTCTGTCCCGGGGTCGGTTCATTCTTAAATACTGATGCCAGTAACGAGAGTATTGGGGTGGCTTTGTCTCAGATACAGAATGGTGTAGAGGTTCCTATAGCTTTTGCCAGTAACAGGTTGAGCAAAAGTCAACGGAACTACTGTACCACTAAGAGGGAACTTTTAGCTGTAGTAGTGTATGTAAGGAAATATCGACACTTCCTTGTGGGTGGAGACTTTATCCTATGTACAGACCATTCTTCTCTCAAATGGCTCTTTAACTTTAAAGACGCCGAGGGAATGGTTGGACGTTGGCTTGCGGCACTTTGTGAGCCACGCTATACCCTTAAGTCTTAAAGGCACGTCATACAATTTGTTTCGAAAATGAGAACCGATGTCATCTTATAGAAAATTGGATATAATGATCTCAGGGTGTTGTGGAACACATATCTACATGTACTTATAAATCGGGTTGACCATGCTAGATTTGTGCAGAGTGGTTTACTAGGGCATAAACAATTTAAATTGCTAATATGCAAGATGAGGATAGTATTAGTGAAAGGTTAAGGAAGTATGTGAAACAAACTAAAGGGGATGTTTGGAACAACGCGGCTTATCTGTAGTGAGTCTCTCTCCCACCGCAATGCGACCACAAATCAAAATTTTTCACAACCACGGGCTCACACGTAGAGTCCATTGGAACGAAAAAATTATGAACATCAAACTAAAGGGGTTGTGATGAAAAAATAGTTGGCTAAATAGACAGTAATACAAGAAAGAAAGAATCAAAATGTATATTTTACCTATTGGGTTAGATAAAATGAACAAAATGTTAATTCTGCTCATTTGGCTTAGGAATATACCACAAAAACCTAATTTGAATGGATAAATGTAAATATTTAAAAATTACCAGGTGACACCCGTGCGAATTGTATCATATATGCATTTAATCCACAGCACAGCCTGGGTATGCATTCCAAACACCAGGACAGTTGTCGCATTATTCCGGTGGTGCGACAACGATCACAGTGCAGCCTGTTATGGTCTCACATCTCGGCCGTGATTCTTCCCGTGCTCACTGCCCGTCGTGCAAAGCTGAGGTACTTACCTCTGTCGAATACAAGGCTAGCCTCTGTACCTGGCTTGTCTGCGGAGGAATCTGCGTGGCGGGGTATGTGTTAATAATGTTCTTTCTTTAAATCTACCGTTTGAAAACAGCTCTCTATTTACCTTTTTCACTTGTAATTGTTATCATTATCATACCACCTCCACCTTATTCACTTTCACTTCTATCATTACATCTACAATTACCACCACCACCACAACTGCTTCTTCTTCTTCTTCTTCTTCTTCTTCTTCTTCTTCTTCTTCTTCTTCTTCTTCTTCTTCTTCTTCTTCTTCTTCTACTACTACTATCACTACTACTACTACTAGTCTTGACTTGACTTTTCAGCATCGAAAAATGTCTAAATCTAACTTTTTATGCATGCAAACTAGATGTCAAAGTCTGACTTTTTAGGGTGTAACAATGGCTAAGCTTTGAGTTTCCAACACAGAAAAATGTCAAAGTCTGACGTTTTAGTGTGCAATGATGGCTAAGCCCTAACTTTTCACCATGGAAAAATGTCTGACTTTTTAGTATGCAATGATGGCTTAGCCCTGACTTTTCACTGCGGAAAAATGTCAAAGTCTGACTTTTGATCGTGCAATAATGGCTATGCCCCGACTTTTCACCATGGAAAAATGTCTGACTTTTTAGTATGCAATGATGACTAAGCCCTGACTTTTTACCATGGATAAATGTCTAAGTCTGACTTTTTAGTGTGCAATAATGGCTATGCCCTGACTTTTCAATTTGGAAAAATGTCAAAGTCTGACTTTTTAGTTTGCAGTGATGGCTAAGCCCTGACTATTCACCATGAAAAAACGTTAAAGTCTGACTTTTTAGTATGCAATGATGGCTAAGCCCTGACAATTCACTGTGAAAAAACGTCTAAGTCTGACTTTTTAGTTTGCAGTGATGGCTAAGCCCTGACTATTCACCGTAAAAACGTCTAAGTCTGACTTTTTAGCATGTAATGAAGGCAAAGACCGGATTTTTCACATCTTTAGGTAAATCCAGTAGAACAGGCCAATGTCAAAGTCTGACTTCATACCAAGAAAAAAGTCAGCAATTTTTCAGTTTGCCCCCCACTTTCAAAATGTTCTGACGCCCCTGTACTACTACTACTACTACTACTACTACTACTACTACTGCTACCGGTATAGACTTGCTCAAGTCTTTGATTATGGACATTCATGATTAAACAAAATTACGAAAATATATGTTGCAGTGGGACTGGTCTAGGTATCGAGGAAAGGAGGGGTAGGGTAGGTGGAGGGATACAGGGACTGTGGCCAGTCTACTACCGGTACTAATGATAGTAGTATTTCATATTATATTGTCACCTACTCAAATAAATGAACGTTCATCTAATTGAAAAACTCCTATGCATTTCCGGTTTATGATGGCAGAATTGATTCTAGTACCCCTCTTCTCCACGCACGGCGCCACCCCCGTTGTTAAGGACGCTTCCAACTTGGTTACGTCGTAGATATAAACTAGTCTCCCTCTATAGTATCCATGGTTTCGCATAAACAAACGCCATTCCTAAACGGAAGATTCCTCACCACAGGACAAAGATATTGTACCAATACAATCACTAGTATATATCTTATAATACTATCATTATCACCCCCCATATATAAAAAGGCACTATTCACTACTCCTGCTTGGAGTTCCTCTCCCACATCGAGACAGGCATAACCAGACCTGCGCATACAGATTTAAATGCCACGAGAGTGAGATTTCCATGTAAGTAAAGATCAAACCCGCTATTCTTTTTTGTATAGTATATATTTACATACAATGTACTTTTCTGATATAAATTCATTTCTAACCATATTGAAAACAAAATCTAATGCTGTAGTTTTCTGTGTTCCTTAACCTTAGATGCCTCTGACAGCCTCCGCTATTTTGAGGATGGCACATGCTTTGCTGGTCGATATATTTTGCTATTTAGGAATGGGCAACTATCTAAATTAAACCAAATACTTAATTTTTCAGGGGAAGCTTAGGATGCTGCCTCATTCCATTCTGTTTGAATAGTTGCAAAGACGCCGTCCACACCTGTCCTAACTGCAGGTTCACTATCGGCCGGTGGTCTCCCATGAACTAGAAATTCATGTGTGTACGTATAGGGGACACAACGATGTTATAGTCTGGTCTTGCGCAATACGCAAAAACCAAATATAGGCTGCTGAAAAGGGTAGGATGCTCATCTAGAGAGTCAGCTGAACACTTTTACGAATGATGGTTACGGCTCAGCTCTAGTTATTGATTGAATGTTACTTTCTGGCAGTGTCAGATAATGGTTACTTTAAAAAGTAACCGGTAATTAATAAAAGACTTCTAACATCTATGTTGAGTTTATTTATGCCTTGGTCAGGTTAAAATCAATGCCATGCCTCTCATTCTCTACTTTTTTCTTCTTATTTTTTGTCAACAAAATTCACCAATTCTGGTGGTCTTACATTTTGCTTGAGTGACATCAAAGCTCCATTCGAGGTTTACATCAGCAACCTTATGAGATATGTATATGTAGAATGATAGGTAATGGGTAATGATTAACAAAACATACATGTTTATATATATATATATATATATATATATATATATATATATATATATGTGGTGGTCGCCCCCTGTCTAGCAGGTTGGATGACCCCAATCCGGAACGCTAGTTCCAGGCAGGATCCCACCCTACGCACTTACGTAGGTTGGTTCGGTTTTCGGTTAGTTTGCACAGACCTATTCACACATAACACAACAACGTCATTTAATAAACAAGGGTGTTTATTAATCACTTACTTCCCGGAAAGATCTGGAAGATCTTCCCCACAAGTACAGTACCCTAGCACATAGGTGCTAGGTAACGCTGGATAGGCTAATCCGGAGGATTAGCCTAACCACCAGGAAGGTTACAAGAACCCGCCTGCAAAGTGAGGGCCCAAGGATCCGTTCCGTAGAAGGGACGCGCGAGGACAGCCTGTCGACCTACTGTGAACGCTGAGTATATATACTAAGCGTTACGTAATCCCGGTCTCCGCCGCGCCACTCTCGTGTGCGGCGTTGTCCGGAATCACTGCACAGTAAGGATCGGCATATCGCGCCACCTTCCGTGAAACGAACGAACACTGCTGGATTCCCGTCCCACTACATTACCCCTCCCAGTTTTTACTAAGGGGGGAACCAAGGCAGCCATTTTGCTGCTAAGGGACTACCCAATTAAAAATTACAACATATATCCAGCAGTTCTTGGTCTACTCTCTAGCTTCCTGGTGTTCACAAGAATTCACTGATACCAACGTATAAGTGAAAAAGGTGGAATTGTAAGATGGAGAAATTATTAAAACTATGGAAGATAAGACATTTAGGAAAGAGGAAATGACATTTGAAGAATGAAGGACTAGCCTCGCTAGCACCTTGAATAAATGTGATATTCACCCATCTTGAGCCGGGGAGCGGGTTCTTGAGCGTTGGGCAGGGAAGACTCGACAGTCGCGGACCTACAGGTGGTCAGCCCGGCCTGTCGAGCACTCTGCCTCCAGCTGTTCCGGATCTTGTTGAAGTCCTCTGTTAGCTCCCGGCGAGTGAAGTGTCGTTCTCTTTCTCGTCTTAAAGTATCGAGCCCAGCTGGCCCATCGGCGTAGCAGACCTACTACATTCAGCCCGATGCCGACGGGTGCTGGGCTTCCCACTGTTCTTCAAGTTGGAAGACATCCATAAGTAGAGAAGGGTTAGCCTCGCTAAACACCTTCCGAGTTGAAAGTTTCCGAATACGGAAATAACGGCCAAAAAGGCAAAACAATTCTCAATCCACCTGGTAAGAGTGTGTGGTATCAGTGTTCTTTCATTTTGACTCCAGCTATACTGGCATATCTTTTTCTCGGCTCGAATCGAGTACCAATTAAGGCCCCAATTCTAAGCCGGATTCAGAACTTACGATCACCGACCCAAGGTAGAAATAGCCGGCGTAATCCAACAGATCAGGGGTTACGCCTACTATCTCACTATCGAGTCGATGAACTCAGTTCCGACACAGACCTGGTAAGTCAGATCTATACCCGAAAGGCATAATCTTCCTTACCTGGTACCAAGTACTAGTGTGGACGATATCCACACCACAGGCCGGAGGTTTTCGTGATGGGGGCCTATTACGGGCCTGACCATCGAGAGAACCTTCAGCCGTCTGAAACCAGGGTTGTGCCTTAGAGAAGTCATTTTACTGACTTTCCCCAGCCCCAACCCAGGATCGCTTATCATTGGTTACTCCTAACTTTCCCTCTACCCCTCCCAGCGATCCTTGCGGTTCGCTGAGAAAGTGCAGAATTCTGGCTAGGAGGCCACATTCTGGAAGTAGCTAGGTCGGAAAAAAATTTTCCTCCCCGGGGCTTCCCATACCCGTCTGACTTCGGATCCAGGAGAGTTGTTGGCTCTGCCGTTTCCGAGTTTAGACCGCGTCTTCCCGGCTTGTTAGGCACCAGCCGAGTCGGTCATTGTCAACCCCTAAATATCCTCGTCAGAGGATATCCTGAGGTCGAGAAGTTCCGACTGGCTTAGTGCGCTAGCCGTCGGTGGAACCGACGTTGCCAGGGCGGTCCTCTCCGGTCGCAGTGGACTGCAACTGAGACATCAACTGCTGTAGAGAGGTTGGTCCGGTATCTAAAAAGATTCCAGACTCCAATGGGATGATGTTGGCATCCACCCCCAGTGCCCCACTTGGTTCCTCGGGCTGATCTACCGGCTTAGCCCTGGAAGGCTTTGCTGATTTTTCAGCCCGTGTCACGGCGGGAGGCCTCCTCGGCTGTAGGACTTCAGTCTGATCCTGTGGGGTCTGACCGGGTCCTGACAGCGGAGTATCCACACTGACATCCATGGGCTGAGCCGCTATGGATGTAGTGTCCTGGTGGGAAGTTTCTTCCACGGGTGACCATCCCAACATGCCAGCGAGTTGCTGACGTGTCGGGTTTGATTCTTCCGTGGTGAACTGAAGAAATCTTCCCCGGCTCCTTTGACGGGCCAACCACGCTTCCTCAAGGGCTTGCGGGTCGTCACCGATGTCATAGAGCGACATACCCAAGTGCCGAAGACAACGTTCATCTTGGCGATGGGTCTGGGCTTCCGCCCGGGCAAACCTCGACTGGGCCGTGGTTTTCGCAATACGCGCGTCCTCTAAGTCCAACGCGTACTGTTTAGCCAGGCCTTTCGTGGCTTCTCTTACCTCGAATCGGGCTAGGTTCACTAGCTCCTTAACGAGGCCTTCATGGAGAGACTGGGCGCCCGTTCGGACACGGCCCTCCAAGGTGCCACCTATATGCGACTCTAGCTGATCCGCCCGTTGGACGTATTCAACCGACATCGCACAGGGAGAAGAAGTCACCTTCGACGCAACGGGTGGTTGTGTCGTTGGTTTCTTCTTTACCTCAACAACCGGGTTGGTTGGTGGAGGGAGTGCCGGAAAGGCCTCTTCCTCTTCAACTTTCCCGGGTGCTTGGGTAGCACCTCTGTTGAGCGGGGAAACTCCCGAGAGACTTGAGCTAGGACGAGTCCCAGCTGGTTTTTCTACGGGTCCGCGGGCTTTTGAAGCCGTTGGAACGTTTCGTTCACTCAGGTCTGAGAGGAGTTTTAATCCCCCAGACAACTTTGGCCCTACCTGGTAAGCAGCTTCCACCACGTCAGCGATGGTGTGCTTACCCGGAGCCAATTTCTTCCTGGGCTTCCGACTGGATCGCTCAGAAGTATCAGTCTCGCTGGACGAGGACGATGACAGCTTCTTGACCCGTCGTTTAGCCTTTGAGGACTTTTGAGACGGTTCCCGGCTAAGGGACCGTTTCTTCCTCGACTCTTTTGACATCTGTCGATGTTTTGAAGCGGATAGCATCAGACTCCCGAACCAGCCAGGATTCTTCTTCCATCCGATCTTAAACAATCGACCGTCTGTCACACAAGTCTCGGGTTCCGGTTTGCCTTTCTGAGCCTCGGAACCTAAGTCAACGAATCTCTGCCACAGATTCATGACCCGTTCCCGAGCAGCAGCACCAGCAGTCCGGTGTTCCCGGGCAATGTGTCTGACTAGACACGATCGCCTTGAACTGGCACATCCAGCCTGACAAGAACCACCCTTCTTGCCAAGGCACTGTAGCCATGGTCGTTCGGCTAAGTGTACCTCTACGAGGTGCCTAGCGTAACGACCTTCAGTCGCGTAGGTCGGTGACAATTTATTGTCCCTCCCATGGCAACTCAAGAAGACACAATGATTGCCGTTCCCAAACTTGTGCCATGCGTACGCGATCCGGTCTTTGACCTGATCCTCGTACTACAGCCGGCTAACTCGGGACACTCCTTTCACCCGGTCGATGTACCAGGCGTTGGAAGAACCCTCGTCAACTAGCCATTCCTCGTCATCCGAGGTTCCATCTAAACCGACACCATCGGGGATGTAATGTCGGTTCCCATGACGGAGATCTTCTAGGCAAGTGTAAGTCTTGCCCAGCAAAGAGGCGGGTATCTGTCTAGCTACCGTTCTCTTCCCAGCCCGCTTTACGCCAGGTTGGAAATCACCGTCATCATTGTCGGGGTTGGATGGGACCAGGGGTTTAGCCTTGTCCATCTCCGTTCCCCAACACTTGACCTCTCCGCCACCCGTAGCACCTGTTGAGGTACTCGGTGTAGCGTCAGCCGCACCAGGTCCAGCCTGCGCCGCGGGTTTGTCCGAGCCTTTCGACTCAGCCCCCTTCGACTCTTCACGCTTCCTGGTTTGAGGTTTCTCCGAGTCACGCGATTCCGGCTGACCTCCTGTCCTTTCTAGCTCCGCCTCAGCCCGTTTCCGGGCTGCACGACGGAGTCGCTTTCGGTTCTGTTTCGAAAGCTGCGGCTCAGTCTTGTCAGCTTCCCGAGGTTTTGACACCTCAGTCTTACTGACAGACTTCCCCGGCGCGGGTTTAGCCGGTGGTGACACCGGTTTCTCACCTTTGCTGGACGACCCTTTTACAGAGTCGTCCCCAACTGACGAATCAGTCTCCATAGCCGTCTCTGTCCCAGCCTCAGACTTTCCGGGTTTTGCTACCGGACCCGGGGCCAAAAAGGTCCCGGCTTCCGCCAGCTCCACTCCGGGTGGAGTCCAATTTTGGTACATTGACTGTACTATGGCACGTGTTTTGGGATCTGGGATCCCAGCTAACATCTGTTCCAGACTCTGGGTTGAAACCTCATGCCTGGAACCCATCTCTTCGGAGGACTTCCTCGGAGAGCAACGACGCGGGCGGGCTCGGCCTCGCCTCGGCGTATCGCGCTCCGATTCGGAACCTTTGGCCAAAACCACATCCGAGTCAGAGGCCTCAGTTTTCACTGAGCTCGTCTTCGGACGGGCACCAGAAGAGCCCTTAGCGGCCGGGGCCGCCTCAGACTTCTTCCCGGTGTGACTTTTTCCCTTTCTGGGTCGTTCATCTCGGGTTTCCCCAAGAAGAACCCCAAGAAGAGTCCTCAGACTCGTCCCCTTCCAGGTCAAAATCACCATCATCTGACCCGATGAGCAAAGCATTATCGTCCAGATCTGCCCCCCGCTCAGCCGAAGCTGAGGATCCGGGCAGGGGTGAGGGGAGCTCGCGCTCACCCTCCGTAGACGGGGCACGGTCAGCCATGCTGCTACCGCCCGACTCCTGTGGTGCTAGGCACCACTCCGATCACAGAGTGAAGACTACTGAAAAAACAGGGTCTTATATACTCCTAAGTGACCTAGATTCACTGTCGCGAACCAATCAACCGTGTCGAGACTGGCTCATCTTGAGCGTCTCAACACCGCATGCGTGAAGAAACCAAAGGTCAGCGTTACGCTCGACTTGATTCGTTCACGCCTTCAATCACCCAGCACAGGTTCCGGAACCCGGGGAAACCCCTTTTCGAGCTCCACCCCAAGTTCTCTACCATGTGGGATTTCTTATCGCCGTCGTGTATCTCGCTGATAGTATGGGAGACTTGTCTAATTTCCATGTAAATGGATCAGACCTTTCAGAGCGTTCGGCAATTCTGCAGCCTCTAGAGGGTCCTCGACGGGGTCCCTTAGAGCAACGTCTGGGCTGCGGCACATAACGACTGATTTTAAGGTAACTGTTTGATCAACATTCATGTATAATTGACACGCCACTGACTACCAACGATCTACATTTCGTACCATTGCTTCTCGTTGTGTTTTCGACAACCCCGGCACCACTACTCTTTGTAGCTAACCACAGCCTTCGATTTTAGTCGAGAGCTGCGGCGGGGTTTTGAGTCTATTTTAGACTCCATTCTACATCTCGAACCATGTTTATTATACATGGCTCGATTTGTAGCAAATTTAGACTTTTCCATATCAGGTTTTTCTTCTACCCACACTTCCCTTTTTAGGTTAGCGTAAGTAGGAATCACCTTCCGCGGACATCCCGGTTTTCGCCGTGTAGGCGAGCACCCACTCGGAACCCCGGTAACCTTTGACCGGGACTTCCCTATCGGGGTCTGCCTCCGCCGTGTTGACGGGGGTTTGACACCCGGCTTCCCGGTTCTTTGAACCCGGGACTTCCCTGGTTTCCCAGTAGGACCCGTGTTCAGTGACACATCCCGCTTTGTAGCAGGGTGTGAAACTTCAAAGTCGGAACATTCGCGCTTTCCTTCCCATAGTCGTAAACGAGCTACATGGGATTTATAACGCCTTCTTGACCATTCGTCTTCTATCACTACTGTCATTTCTGACAATAATTGAACAATTCTGAATGGTCCGTCCCAGTTAGGAGCGAGTTTTACATTTACCAACGGAGTGTGGTATCGTACAACCCGATCTCCTACTCGGAACTTACGTGGTTTAAGATTGACGTCATGTCCAGTCTTTTGCCACTCTGCTGCTTTCGTCAGATTCCGTCTCGCAAGGTAATATCCCTCTATAAAACGTTCTCTGAGTTTTTCGACAAATCCTATGGGACAAGGATCATCCGTAGACATTCCAGGAACCCCATAGACTATGTCCGCGGGCATTACTATTTCCTCTCCAAAGACGAGTAAATTAGGTGAACACCCCGTGCTTGAATGAATGGTCCCATTATATGCGTGAGCTATAAATGGTGCTAATTCATCCCAATTCTTCCGATTTTCATATACCAGGGTCCGAAGACACTGGATCAATGTCCGGTTGAATCTCTCTACCATACCATCTGATTGGGGACGATATGGATTCGTATGTGTCTTTTTAATCTCGAGTTTCCTACACATTTCTTTCCAGATCTGGGATTCAAATTCCCTTCCTTGGTCGGAATGTAGTACGCTCGGAGTTCCAAAAGGCAACATCCAGTTTTTCACTAAAGCTTCCGCACACGTGGCAGCTTTGTGATTTTTCATGGGATAGATCTGCACATATTTTGTGTAATAATCCATCACCACCATCATACAGGTATTTCCTTCCTCTGACTCGTCGATACCAGATATGATATCTAGAGCGATTCTGGCAAACCTGACACCAAACAGTTCCTGTTGTAACGGCATCTTTCCGAGTCCTACCCCGGGTTTGACTTTGCTACATATGGAACATCCAGATATCCATCTTCGAATATCTGCACCCATTCCAGGCCAGTAGTAACGACGCCTTATTCTGGCTACCGTTCTTTTCCTTCCTAGATGAGCTGCACTCCTATGTTCATGACATAGGGTCATTAGTCCGGATCGTAATTCTCGAGGGACCACTAGTTGTAGAGCACGTTTAAGTGGTTGCAATGTGGTTCTCCATCAATATAATACTCCATCTCGGACCTCTAGCTCTTTCCATTGACCACATAGATTCCGAAATTCTCGGTTTTCAGGCGAGATCTCGGGTCCTGTAGGTCTATGGAGTCCATTAGCTATCAGTTTAGTTAACCGGAACAAATCTGGGTCAGCCTGTTGACTTTCCTTAATCTGTTCTAGTGTCCACTGATAGTTTAATGGCGGCTTCACTTTCTGGGAACGTAGAGTAGCTATGACTGCTCTATGCTCGCCACAATCCCGGCAATCTGGTCGTCCACATTTCCGCACTGGTCTCCTTGAGAGACAATCCGCATTAATGTGTGACTTTCCAGCCCGGTGTTCAATCTGGCAGTTAGTCAACCCAAATTCGGAGAGAGCTGCCAGCCATCTTCCAATCATTCCCTCGGCGTCTTTAAAGTTAAAGAGCCATTTGAGAGAAGAATGGTCAGTACGTAAGATGAAATCTCCACCTGCTAAGAAGTGTCGATTTTTTCTTACATACACCACAACCGCTAAGAGTTCCCTCTTAGTAGTACAGTAGTTCCGCTGGCTTTTACTTAAGCTGTTGCTGGCAAAAGCTATTGGAACTTCTATACCATCTTGTATCTGAGACAAAGCCGCTCCAATACTCTCATTACTAGCGTCAGTGTCGAGAATGAACCGACCCTGGGCTAGAGGGTATTTCAACACGGGGGTCTCCGTAAACTTTCTTTTTAGTCCCAGAAAAGCGTGTTCAGCTTCCGGAGTCCATTGGATCTCTTTTTGCTTCCCTGGCTTATCTAGTACTACATACTGTTGCATAGGGTGTGCAATTTCAGAAAAACCCGGGATAAAGTCGCGGTAATACGAACAAAATCCTAGGAAAGACCTTATGTCTTTTATATTCTGGGGGCGTGGCCAATTAGCCACTACCTCCAACTTAGAAGGATCTGCCCGGATTCCATTTCCGGAAACTATCCGTCCTAAGTATTCCACAGATTTGCGAAACAGCTTACATTTTTGAGGTTTGAGTTTCAACCCATAAGATTGAATACGCTCAAATACCTCTCTCAGGTTCTCTAAACATTCAACATAATTCTTTCCGAAGATGATTATGTCGTCTAGATAAACCAAACACTTTTTCCACTGTAGACCCTGCAACATCTGATCCATCATGGATTCGAAAGTCGCAGGAGCGTTACAGAGGCCAAATGGCATTACTGTGAACTCGTAAAGCCCTTGATGAGTGGTGAACGCCGTTTTAGACTGATCGCCACTGTTCATCTTTACCTGCCAATATCCAGACTGGAGATCCAGAGTACAAAACCACTGGTTCCCTCCCAGAGAGTCGAGACTCTCATCGATCCGGGGTATTGGGTAGGCATTCTTCCGGGTGATACCATTCAATTTTCTGTAATCAATACAGAATCGGCAAGTACCATCCTTTTTAGTAACCATTACCACTGGGCTAGCCCAAGGACTTGCACTGGGGATGATTACTTTCTGGTCCATCATTTTCCCTACTTCCTCTTCTAAAGCTTCCCGTTTTACCGGAGGTAGCCGTCGATAAGGAAGGCGGAAAGGTTGATGACCTTCAGTGTCAATCGTGTGTTCTACTCGATCCGTTCTCCCGAAGGGATCTCCAGGTCGAGTAAAGATTGACTCCATCTTCTTCAAAAGAATCCTTAGTTCATGTCGTTCCCCACTGTTTAGTGTGTCTGTCGTCTGAACTTCCAGAGTTTCGTGCAATGGACTCGGAACTGGAAGGGATCCCGTTCCTGTATCGATAGCACTAACCCGCACTTCTTCATAATCATTTCCTATTAAGTCCGACCTTTCCAGGTTAGATTGTCCATCTTCCCCGGTTATTTCGGAAACGGGAATAGGTGTGATTCCCTGTGGACTGGAGTCCACTAGGCCATCTACATGAGCTAGAGTTACCCAGCCCAATGTATCACCCTTCCTTAATTTAATCAACCCGGAGGTATGATTACCTATAGGAATTGATCCTTCTCTGGCACTTCCGATCAGGGTATCCCAGGCCTGTATTCCTTTTTTAGAAAATAGTTCTGGGTCTGGCTCGAAAAGTGCATCTCCACGTGGTAAGTCACCTTCCCCAGCTATCAGGACATTAACCATCTGCTGGGGGGGGATGCCCACATCTTGTCGAACAGAAATCAAAGAAGAAATCCGTCGACAACTACATTCCACTTCCATTAACTCAGGAAATTTGAGTCGGAGAGTGCCATCGGGTAGATCTACAGAGCCTCCATAGAGGGTGAGAAAATCTACGCCTAATATTCCACTTTCTTCGATATCACTGAGTATGGGACCCCATACGAATTCAGTGTTACCTATTGAGACTGGAATAATCACACTACCATAGCACCTCATATGAGTACCATTAGCAGCTTTTGCCGAGGCTCCAGGAACATGACATTCCTGCGCAAATCCAAGAGACTGATAGAGTCCGTTGTTTAACACAGAGCGACTAGCACCAGTATCCAACAATAGATCCACCTTTCTTCCTTGAATTCTAGCCGGCACATACCAACGTCGTCCTCCTAAAGGGGACGGTTGTCTTATAAACTGTGAGATTCCATCCAAGGTTCCAAGATCCCATCCGCGTTGACAAAGCCATTGCAGACAAGGATGCCCGGGTGAAAGATACTTACTACAGATCGTTGCGACCGTATTTTGTATCTTCCCCTTTCTGGTAAGTTGGAAATATTTTCCTCCTTATACATCTCACAGGTTTGTGTCTCCTGGCACTTTCCTTCCCGGACCGCAGTGTTGCCACTCGCTACAGTCCTCCTTTGTTTTCCGGTTCACTCTGAGAGGCAACCATCAACGCAGGCAGACTACGAGATGTTTCCACCGTAGTAACGTTACGGGCTTCTGGACAATCTGGAGAGATATGTCCCATTTTGTTGCACCGCCAACAACGTTGGACATCCAGCTGGTTTTTCTCCACCTGATTCAGTCTTTCGTTGATTTTGGTCAACAACTTCATAACCTCTGAGGAATTTCCTTCAGGATCAGTGGTTATTGGTTTTGCCTCTGCCACAGAAGGTACATCGCTGTTCCTTCCAAAGCTAGGGGTTCGACCTCTTCCACGTCCCCGTCTATTGAAACCTCCTCTTCCGAGTACCATGGAGCGGACATTAGAGAGTATATCCTCTATTTCCGCTTCCTGACACTCGTAGGTATCTTCCTCTACTTGTGACCAAGTAGAACCCACTATGTTAACCCGAGAAGTTTTCCCTGGATTAGCATATTTTCCGAATGGTATACACCGTTGTTCATAGGCATCTACTATTCGCAATACCTGCATGAAGTCCATACCGGGCTCCCATTTAGAGATGACTTCCGCTCTCACGTCAACATCTCGAAGTCCTTTTACAAACTGAGTTTGTAGATCTTCATGCAGCGCAGGAGAATCTAATCCCGTCCCTGGGTAAACCTCTAACAACATTTGTTGCAAAGCTAGCCCATAGGCGCGAGTTGTCTCCTCTTTACCCTGGATCCTCTTTAGAAAAGTGGAACGGGGGTTCAGCGTTACCAACTGACCACAGTAGTAGGAGGCTACCTCCACTAACTCATCCCATTCCGTACCACCGGAACGGCGAAAAGCGCGAAGTGCAGCATCCCCCGGTCCATCTCGCAACGCTCTTTTGAGGTATGGCAATGCATCGACTTTATTCCAGCCATTACATTGTATATCCTCACAAAATCCCGCGAACCAGTGTTCCCACTCCATTCCTTTCCCGTAAGGTTTTGGAATGACAGCGTTTTTTCTGGCTGCGTTCTCTGGGCGCATCATCGGAACCTTGTCAGCTCTCGCCATTGACAAGTTAAAGATCCGATCCTGTTCCCGGACTTGGTTGAACGAGTTGAACCCTAGTTCAGCTATAGCTTTACTAGTACGTTCGGAACTCGGAGAACCCATTCTTGACTCAGAGGGTAGCCGGAAGCTAACCAAAGGAGTCTTTACACCCTTTGTTCCAGATATGAATCTGTTAGGGGTCTTCTCTGGATCCTCTACTCTCCCTGGTGGGGAATATAGATGATCTCTCACATTACTCCAGCCAGCTTGGGACATAGGCATCCGTTGGGATGATTCTGTCTCTGCTAGTCGAACTTGGTCCTTCATGTATTGTACATGTTGGTCCAAGCGCTCGATTTTTTCTAGAGTCTCAATCTCGCGAACCGAGAGTTCTTCCAAGTTATGGTGCCTTTGGGCTACCTTCTCGGCGATCTCACGGTTTCGAGCTTCTAGTTCCCGACACATGTCTCTGGCTTCCCTCTCCCTATCAAACTCGGCTAAGAGTTCGGGTCCAAGGAAACCTACAGGAACTTCATCGGAAGATACCCTTAAGGTATTTTCCGACCTATTCCGGGGAGTACTAGACTCTCCGGGACTATCTGTCTGAGACCCAATTTTACTGAGTCCCTCCAGATCCCTTGCGGGGCCATGTCGGCTGTCGGCCACCGGACTGAAACTCTTCAGGACCGTCGAACTCAGATTCTGAGCGGCGGTTCTCTTCCGAGATTTCTCCTTGCCAGACTTCTGGGTTTCACCCCCTCCCTCTGGTTTTGGAGACTTGTCGTCATTCCGGGCCGGAAGAGTTTGTTGAGAAGTTACCTCCCCATCTTCACTCTCCTGTTCAGACTTAGATCTGGTTTTTATTCCAGATCCCGGGTTGTGCAAGCAACCTGGGATCCTGGTCACGGCACCAGTGTGGTGGTCGCCGCCTGTCTAGCAGGTAGGATGACCCCAATCCGGAACGCTAGTTCCAGGCAGGATCCCACCCTACGCACTTACGTAGGTTGGTTCGGTTTTCGGTTAGTTTGCACAGACCTATTCACAAATAACACAACCACGTCATTTAATAAACAAGGGTGTTTATTAATCACTTACTTCCCGGAAAGATCTGGAAGATCTTCCCCACAAGTACAGTACCCTAGCACATAGGTGCTAGGTAACGCTGGATAGGCTAATCCGGAGGATTAGCCTTACCACCAGGAAGGTTACAAGAACCCACCTGCAAAGTGAGGGCCCAAGGATCCATTCCGTAGAAGGGACGCGCGAGGACAGCCTGTCGACCTACTGTGAACGCTGAGTATATATACTAAGCGTTTCGTAATCCCGGTCTCCGCCGCGCCACTCTCGTGTGCGGCGTTGTCCGGAATCACTGCACAGTAAGGATCGGCATATCGCGCCACCTTCCGTGAAACAAACGAACACTGCTGGATTCCCGTCCCACTACATATATATATATATATCAATCAAATCAGTCATTCCTGTTGAGTACATTCCTGGCTTTGTGAAAAATTTATTCTTATTTAGTATTTTATTAAACTAAACTCTACTCGCAGAGCTAGTTTTGACTTTATTTATAACCTATTTGTTGGGTTAGGGATTATGGGCATGCGCTTTAAGACATTTTTAAAAGCTGTTTTTGAAGCAGACTGTTGTTTTAGCTCCATACTCTGGGCATTCCATAGAGTCCCTCCCCTGTAGTACGGTGAGTGTTTCAGATGTTCAGTTATAGGTCTGGGTAACTTAAACTTCATTTGATTTTTTTATCGTAAGTCCATTTGCTCATTGTTTGTTTCATCTATTTTGTTTCCACTTTGTTTAAATCTCAACACTCCGATAGAAATGATAAACTGTACAAATTGTACTTCCTTGGAAGATCAGGGGCGTACCCAGTTAGGGGGGGGGGGGGGTGATCACTTTGTTTAGCCTTGTTTCAATCTTTTATAGTCAAACGGTCATGACAATATATACCAATACGTGGGCGGGGGCAGGGGGCACATACTTAGGGGAATGTAGGTGAAGTAGTACCAATTGTGCCCTCTAAAAAGCGCATTTAGTAGAAACTGAACGAGAGTTAGACTTGTCAGTGTTTATGCCACGACGGGAAGGTCGTGTATTACTACGCGAAGCGTTAGCTGAGCGTAGTGAGGAACAGACCTGACAAGAGTGGCATAGACACTGACAAGTCTAACTCGAGTTTGGTTCCGTATTTATCCTACCCCGTCTCTATGCTTTTGGATTACTAAAAGACAAATATTAATGGAATGACCAACTGAAGTCCAACCGGAACTTTTGAGCCCAACCGGAACTTTTTTTGGAGCAGCTGACAATCTGGTCGCTGATTGGTCAATTTTTTGTATGCCCCTAGAGGCATAAATCTCACTTTATGTCATGGCATGCCGCATAAAATTTTCCTATGTTATGCCTATGGACCGTTTTTACTAGGGGTAGGATAAACCTCTATACCTCTTGTGCTGCACTCTTGTTTCAATGTAATTCAACAAGGCAAGCATGTCACTTTTTAACAAATCTAAATACCAAGCTCTTTGGGGTGATTTGCCTCCTAGACCCCTTCTAATCTTCACAAGTAATCTCAGGTCTGTGACCAACCCATTCACTAAAAAAATCCTGGATACAAATTGTATAAGGTATAAATTCCAAGGGCTTCCAGAGTTTTCCCTCTGGACCACCCGATGGGTTTTGCCACTGGACCCCTGACAATCTCCTTAACTAGTCTCAGGTGTGTAAATCTCCCCAAAACATAATCCTGGGTACAGCATTTATAATCTATAAATTCAAAGTTCACCTGGGGCTTTGCCCCCTGGATCCTACAAGAGAAGCTTGATCCCTTGCCACATCCACCCTGAAACAGAATCCTGGATAAAGCTTATATAATGTATAAAATCCAAGTGTGTCCGGCTTTGGTACGTTAAATACAGGTTGTGTTTACAATGTGGATTTCATACATGTGAGTTATTCTTTTTCGTTTGTAATTACATATTTATATATATGTTGATATATGATAATTAAGAAATTAATATTGTCAATACAGGTGGTATGTTACATTACAGTGAAACCCCTCTTCCGGGACACCCCGCTTAAGGGGACACTCCGCTTAAGGGGACAATTTGCTCGGAACGGAAATTTTTCCCTCTATTAAGAGTTTATTTTAACCCCGCTTAAGGGGACACCCCGCTTAAGGGGACACCCCGCTTTAGGGGACAGTTTTTCGGTACAGAAATGCTTAAAAACCCCGCTTAAGGGGACAGTTTTGGAGGGACATCATATCAAAAACACTGAAAAAACAACCAGAACAATAGACTGAATATTCCCGTGCGGGCCCGGGCGGCCGGAGTGTGTGTTTTCACGGTAATAACCACATCTTCAGCGGTTCTGGGCGGGCCACAGTGAGTGGATATTAGTATGAGCGACTTTCGTACCCGTTGAAGGTAGGGGGTATGCGGCCCGCTTACAGGCCCGTTGCGGCTCAGGACAGCTCACGGTGAGTCGCTTTTGCGGCCGTTGATTTTCGCGCCCGCCGAAGGTGCTGGGTATGAGGCCCGCTTACAGGTTAGCGGTGGGCGACACAGGGCAGGCTGGGGGCTTTGAAGGTGCGGTATTCAGTGAGCCGTCGCGGCTCTGGGCGGCTCATGGTGAGTCGCTTATGCGGCCGCTGATTTCTCTCTGTACATTTACATGTATTATCTATTCATTTTTAATTTATACTCATTTATATTGTATAATTTATATGTATTTGCTTATATTATTAATATATTATTAACATATATTATTATATATGATTAATAAACCTTTTAACCTAATAACAATCGTTCCTTCATTTATGTACGTATTCTCTATTGTATAACCATTGGCAGACTGAAAACCCCGCTTAAGGGGACACCCCGCTTAAGGGGACAGTTGGCCCGGAACGGAGGGTGTCCCCTTCAGAGGGGTTTTACTGTACTTTGTTTTTATATCTATAGGTGTTCATATTCATTGGTATCTCCAGTGATATTGTGGTCTCGCAAACGTTTGTCATTAAACTGAGATGAAAAGGTGCAAATTTTGCAATGATAGTGAACTACAGATGCAGAACTTATGACTGGATCAAGTCTTATTGTAGAAACCGGCAGTATTCTCTCTCGCTCTTTATGTATATGATAATAGCTAAGTATAGTTAAATTGGACATATAGATCAACTGCTTTCCATAGATCAGTATCGTATTTATTTCGTCGGAAGTCTTTAGGTTTAGCGTAACTACATCAAATTGATCGCACTGATCATCAAATGATCACTAAATATGCCACGGCAAGGGTATTGGAGCTGTCATATAAAGACATTACATATACCTGTAATAATAACAACAACTCCAGAATGATTCTTAATGGACCACTTAAAAATATTTGTTACCAATATTCAATATCGTATCACGTATGTAGGCTTAAAGTTCTGAAGGTATGATGATGTCTTCACTACCTCAGTAGTTTTTAGAGTGTCGCTTCCACATCCAGAAAATACCATATAAGTGAAGTGTAAGAACAATACGCACTGGCAAATCAATCACATTATAAGCGGATAAAACATATTTATCAATGGCTATTTCTTCATGGACCTACTCCATTATCTATGTCCTACAACTTTAGGTCACCATCATCATTAATTTCTTGCAACCAATTCTCGCCATGGAACCGTGGAGCTTGTTTACTCCCAAGGATGATGGAGGTGCAGAGTGTAACCACAGTTTGGACATCTATGAGTGGCATCCTTACAGCCTCTGATACAGAACGGGATCAGACAACAACCAAGCCAACATCTGAAAGGTGAGAAATACAAAAATAAGATCAAGTTGTATATCTCTGGCCATGGGTTGCACTACAACCGGCAGGATAAATTCGCAACCCAGGTAGTTATAATAAGCATTCCACTGTAACAATAATTGCTTTCTTTATTGGGTTCATAATACACAAATTCATTGATTATATCGGTGTAAAGGTGTTCCTCCACCAGCACACAAGACAAAGTAGGATTTATCAAGATTCGGTTGACTTGCTAAATTTTGCAAGATTCCGAGTAATTGCCGCGAGTAATTGCCATGAAGCATCCGTCCGTTTAAAAATGAGCCACGGCAATTACGCTCAGGAAATGGATCCAAAAGATTGATAATAATGATCAATGATATTGATAAGCCAATATACTGCTAGAGAATGTGTGATGGTATAGTCCTCTCAAAATATTCACTATTGTATCAATACATTTGATATCTCCTAGGGGCCATCCATAAAGTATGTAGGCACTGAGGTGGGGGTGGGGAGTAGGAGGTCAAGAATTTTGGAAATTTTGCATAGGTTCCTTATTTGTTCTGTTGCATACAATATTCGGAGGAGGGTTAGGGGTCTAATTTTTCAGAAGTCGGCACCGCCCTCACCAACCAAGGGGTTGAAAATGTAGTGTAGATGCCATTTGCACACATAGACAATCCTCAAACCAAGTGACATAGAAAAACACACCCCATAGGAACTATATGAAATACTAGGAGCCCCATACAAATGCACACTGGCTCCTGCACAGGGTACCAGTAGGAAGGGCCTTCCCCAATAACAAGACAGCTCTCTCAAAAGAACCACATCAACCAATAGGAATCGACGTTACGGGGTCGCAAGGCTATAGCGCGGGAGTTCAACGCGCCTGGCAAAGCTCACTGCATTGTGGTCGTGATATCGGTAGGGAGAAGCCAACCTCTACGTCTCACCTTCATATTGTATCAATACATTTGATATCTCCTAGGGGCCATCCATAAAGTATGTAGGCACTGAGGTGGGGGTGGGGAGTAGGAGGTCAAGAATGTTGGAAATTTTGCATAGGTTCCTTATTTGTTCTGTTGCATACAATATTCGGAGGAGGGATAAGGGTCTAATTTTTCAGAAATTCTCCATACATACTTTATGGATGGCCCCCAATATAAAATAGTTCTCGAGACCTTTGATAAGAAGATTTATAGCATATGTATATTACTGGGCCGTTCATATAGTTTAGATGTATGACGAGGCGTAACAACACTTCTATCTCCCACTGCTTTGCGACCAGGGCCCTGGGCCCTGTTTTTTAGTCACGACCATTGTGAGTCCAGGGCCCTGTTTTTCAGTCACGACATCATAGGTTTACGATACCCTAAGATCGTCCACGATTCCACGACACTTTGGGCAACAAAAGATGGCCGGTGATCTATAGACGGTGTCGTAGTACACCACGGGAGACCGCTGCCAAAAATGTCAGCCGTTACGACAAGTATAGAACTGTCTTAGGTTCTATAAAACGTCACTGTGCATATAAAGAGGATTTTCTGTGCTTCCCATACGAATTAAGCAACGAAATTTTAACACGAATAAGGGATACATATAACCTGTAATCATACCAAATATGAAGAAGACGGGCCACACCGTTCTGAAGATGTTGGCATTTAAATTTGAAACATTGGGCTATGATCGGATATCGTACAAGCACTCTCCTAGCAGATCTTTCATGGTATAGAGCGCGGAATCTCTGCTGGGAGAGTGAAGTAAGCGCAGTCGATGTCAAGGTCGCTGCATAAATTAGATCACGTGAGGGTAGAGCTATACTGGCCACCAGAGCAGCATTCATTGCTTAATTCCTACGGAAAGTGAAGTTGCACATTCGGTACGACATGTCCATAGATGTCTTAGGGCTACAACAGTTTGGGAGTCAAATTTACCCTTGGACCTTACATTTGTCATGACTATAGCACACCAAACACCGCCCTAAGTGTCATAGGGCTGCCATAAATGGCTGACCCCCTAAAATGTCGCGACTATAATACACTGACAGCAAAAACATGTCGTTCATAACGATTGTCGTGACTGAAAAACAGGGCCCTGGTAGGTGCAAGATCTACCAGCGATTTCACTACAGTTTTGGACAACAAAAAATGGCCGGTGTGCTATAGACGGTGTCGTAGCGCGCCGCGGACAATCGCCGCGAAAAACGTCGGCCGTCACGACAAGTATAGAAATGTCTTAGGTTCTATCAGAGACCAGGGACCCGTTTCGGTAATATCGCTGGATCAGAAAGGCCGATCTTCATATTTGGGGTGATTAAAGGGTATATGTTCCACAAATTTCTGTTAAAGTTTCGTGGCTTAATTATCATAAGAAGTGGGTGAAAATTGATAACTCTTTGCCAGCTGCAGTTCACACTACCCCGCTTGATCTACTTATGGGAAACTTTTGCGGAGTGGTGCAGTGTATTGCTATGACGAAATTCAAATGCTAATATCCACGGATCGCAGCCGCCGCTCTCCTTCATATTTGGTACGATTATAGGTCATATGTATCCCTTACTCGTGTTAAAATTCCATTGCTTAATTCCCACGGGAAGTGAAGATCTGTATTCAGTACAACATGTCCTTAGATGTCTTAGGGCTACGACACTTTGGGTGATAAATTCACCCACGTGACCCTAGGACTGTCCTGACTATAGCACACCTCGCACCGCCCTTAGTGAAACAATTTTGAACATCTATGAATTATTAAGTTGGAAGAAGGCACAACCCAAGACAAAGAAATCAAGTTGGATAACAGGATGGTATTTTATTGCTTTACTTAGAGCACTACGTTTCGGATACTATTGATCCTTTATCAGGTATTTATTTACATGGTTAATTGGTCAGGTTATATCAATTTTTGAGTCATTAGGGAATAATTGAGAAGGGTTGCTAGGCAATCTGTTAGGATACAATTCTTGCTTTACGGGGTCGACCGCATTACGTAACTCACTAAGTATATAAGGACTGAGTCTGCAGCGGGTCGACAGGTCTGCTCGTGGTGCCTCTCAGTTGAGTGAATGCCTGGAGCCTCAAAGTTGGTAAGGTTTCATTGGGACCTTTCAACGTAGAAGAGACCCGAATCTCTTCCTGCGCTAGTTGGTGCCCCACAGCACCAACAGACTGTAACTTGAAGATACAATAAAGTGCTTGTTTCTAAATAGTCCGGAGTCTGGTCTTGTGTTCGTAGTTAAGCGTTGGTTGTAGATCCTGTTGCGTGGTTGTGGGTCTATGAGCAGCTCAGAAGGGTAGACTTTGTAGGGTGACTGGTAGAACAACAACATGAAGTGAAACTAGTAGTGTGTCTGTTTATTCACTAGAGGGGGCTACTATATGTAGTATTGTCATGATACACAAGGTGGCGATAGTGTATGTAAGAACAAGTAGAGGACACGTAACATCTTCCCTCCTTTAGACAAAGAGTCTCTGAAACTGAAATGTATAAAGGATAAAATAAAACAACAAGTCATTATAGATAAAAGGTCTTTGATATTATTCAACTGATATGTAGTTGACTAAGAGGTAAAAAGATATATCAGAATGACTTTGTTTTATACTGGGTTATTTATCAGCCATTAAAAACAAAAGTGCATCTTGAAGTTGTCTCAGTCTTTGTATCTAGCTGGGACTTTGATATTTCTTCCCGACCGGGTGGTGTGATTCGGGCTCTGCTGGCAGGCCTCTGCCTGCAACTGGGTCTCAACAGCATCTGCAGTGGCAGTGCCTGGTGTGACTGATGGGGGGCACACAGGACCATCGTAGACTGTGGGTGGTTTCGCCTTGCGTGGTGAGAGGGGCGGTTTGGCAGGGGTTGCCCTGCAAGTTGGCTCAGCTGGGGTCTCAACTGAGCAGGAGTCATCAGTAGAACGGGGTTTAGAACGTAGGAGTCGTCGGTTCCTTCTGAGTGTGGACCCATCATCAGTGGCTACTTCATAGCTCTTGCCACCAAGATGACGGGTGACTGTGGCCTGCTTCCACATTACTTGTCCAGGCTGGGTCGGTTGTACCCGGACATTGTCACCAGGATGTAACATGCCGAGAGTCCTTCTGGCAAGATGACGTTCTGCTGCCTTAGCGCGTTTGTTTTCCATGTCTGGTTTCTCATCCTTGGGCTGTTTGGGCCTAAGAGCATCAGTGGTAGTAGGCACAAGGGTCCTAGACCTCCTTCCCATGAGCCTCTGGCTTGGGCTGGATGAGAGCCCTTCTGTTGGGGTGTTTCGTGGGTTCAGGAGTCCCAGATATGGATCCTCTTTTGCCTTGGCACATTTACGCATCATTCGTTTGACAGTTTTCACTGCTGCCTCTGCCGCTCCATTCGACTGACTGTTTCCTGGGCTTGATGTCTGGTGGGTGAAATTCCACTTTGTAGCGAAGTCATGGAAACTCTCAGATGAGAATTGTGGGCCGTTGTCACTTATGACCGTATCGGGAATGCCATAGCGGGCAAAGTGTTGTTTCAGCTTTGAAATCACAGCTTCAGAGGTCGTTGAGGTCAGGTAGTCCACCTCAATGAAAGTGCTGTAGCAGTCCACTATGACTAAGTATTCACGGCCTTGGATAGTAAAGAGGTCAGTTGCAACTGTTGCATAAGGACGGTCTGGTACTTTGTTCATGACCAGTGGCTCCGCGGATTGCCGGTCACAGTACATGGCACAAGTGTCACAGTTCTCAATTGCTTGGCGTATTTCGGCTGACATACCTGGCCAAAACACCAGCTCACGTGCACGACGAAGGCAAGAGTTGATACCTAGGTGTCCGGCATGGAGCTTTTTCTTGATGTCAGGCCTGAGTGAGAGTGGGATAACTACACGTTCCCCACGTAGGATGATGCCATCTTGAACTGTTAGCTCATCACGGTAGTCGAAGTAGGGAGTTATTGAAGGCACTACATCTCTCTTCATGTTTGGCCACCCGGCCATGATGACCTTTTTCAGGGTCATTAGGGTGTCGTCAGCTTGAGTTGCCATCTGAATTTGAGATAGCCTATCCATCTTGATTGGTGTGAAGAAAATGTTGTTTACTAGTTCCCCTTTCTTCTTTCCAGGAAGTGGTGCACGGGAGAGAGCATCTGCTACAGGGATTGCCGTTCCTGCTCGGTAGGCAAGGGAATATGAGTATTCCTGTGTTCGCAGCAGTAAGTTTTGTAGTCTCCTCGGTGCCTTGGAGAGTGGTTTCTGAACAATAGAAACCAGAGGCTTGTGATCAGTGATCACATTGACATCTCTACCATAGGTGTAGTGGTGAAATTTGGTTAGCCCATAGCAGACCGCAAGCATCTCTTTCTCGATTTGGGCATACCGAGTTTCAGGATCGGTCAGAGTGCGGCTTGCGAAGGCAATAGGCTTCCCATCCTGGAAAAGTGCAGACCCTAGACCATATTCGCTAGCATCGTTTTCTATGGTGAGTTCCTTTGTGGGGTCATAGAATGCCAGCACTGGAGTTGTTGTAACTAACTCCTTTGCTTTGTCATAAGCACTTTGCTGGTTCTCAGACCAGTTCCATGCGACTTCTTTCCTGGTGAGTATCAGAAGAGGCTGTAAGATGTTAGACAGATGTGGCATGAATTTTGCGAGGTAGTTGATGCATCCTAAGAATTGTCGTAGCTGTTGTAGATTCTCCGGCTTTGGCATCTCGTTGATGGCCTTGACCTTCTCAGGGTCAGACTGTAGACCATCCTTAGTGATCTGGTGGCCCATAAAGGTCACTTCGTTCAATCGCAATTCAAATTTGTCACAGTTCAGCTTGATCCCTCTCTCGGCACATCGTTGGAGGAAGATGTCCAGGTTCTGATCGTGTGTGGCTACATCTTTTCCGTGGATGATCACATCATCTGCAATGCATATGACACCAGGGAGTCCATCAAGGGCTTCAAGCAGTCTCCTCTGGAAAATCTCAGCAGAGACTGAGGTACCGAATGGGAGACGGCACCATCTGTACCTTCCATGGCAGGTCTGAAAGGTGGTGAGCAGACTTGAGTCATGGTCCAACTGGACATGCCAATATCCAGATGCGAGGTCGGCCTTGGAGAAGATGCGAGATTGGCCCAATTCATGCAGCTTGTCTTCCAGTATTGGCATGGTGTATCTCTCACACACAAGTGCTTTGTTAAGTTCCCTTGGATCTATGCATATCCTAAGGTCTCCCGACTTCTTGTGGACTATGACCACTTGACTAATCCATGGAGTTGGCTTAGTGACTTTGGCGATGACCCCAAGTCCCTCAAGACGCTTGAGTTCACCTGCCAGTTTGTCTCTGATGGCCACTGGTGTCCTTCGGTTGGCCATGATGATAGGGACAGCATCATCCTTGATCTGGAGATGAGCTATGCCAGGGAGCTGCCCTAGCTCTCCATTGAAAACATCAGGATAGTGTTCAATTATGGTCTCTTTGTTGAGTGAAGCAGGAAGGCATTCTGGAGATGGCTGAGGCTGGATGGCCGCAATTCGTTCCAGATTTTTGTTCATGATGCGGAGCAGATCCATTTTCTCTGCTGTCTTCCACCCGAGTAAGGGGGTACGCTTGTTGTTTACAACAATAAATTCGACTGAGTACTTCTTCATATTCTTCGGGTTGCGTATGGAGAGACGGCAGACACCGACTGGTTTTGACGTTGATTCATTCCACATCTGGAGGGTCCTAGATGTGGGCTGGATGTTAGCAGCATATTTTTCTGGTAGAATGTTTACTGTAGCGCCCGTGTCAATCTGGAAGGTGACTTCTTTGTTATTGATCAGCATCTTGCCTTTAAGTTGAGTAGAGGCTTTTGAGTGGACAGCATCAATCTCATGAACAATGTTGATCCATTCCTCGTCAGAGGTCTCCTCTTCCTGATCTTCAATGTTGTGGACTTTCTTTTTGTCAGTTGGGCACTTGTAGTGGAAATGGTTTTCCTTGCCACAGGATGAGCATTTCTTGCCCCAGGCTGGGCATTTTTCCTTCTTCATGACTTGGGTGCGACCACAGAACTTGCACTCTCGCTCATCTGGATCATGGCCTTTGTGACTGGCTCTCATCTTGTCTCTTGACGGTTTTGTTTTCTTTTGTCGGTAGCCATTCGTGGCAGCGACTTTGTGCACCGGGTCGGGACGGAGGGCACGGCCTTGAGTCGAGGCATTCTCGGCAGATTTACATGTGTCGACTGCCCGCTGGAGAGTTAGGTTCCTTTCTTTCAGGAGTGATGTCTGAGTTTCAGAATCATGTATGCCAATAACGATCCGGTCCCGTAAAATAGAGTCAACACAATTGGCGCAATAGTTGCACGTTTTTATGAGAGACCTGATGGACGAGTAGAAACTCTCAAAAGTTTCACCCTCATTTTGGGCCCTTTTGTTGAAAATGAAACGCTGATACGTCTCGTTCACCTCTCCAACTGCAAACTGGTCGAATCGTTCAAGGATTTCATCGACGGTTCGTTGAGCCTCAGGCGTCGTGAAATCAAACCCATTGTATACACGGAGGGCGTCATCACCAAGCGTATGGAGGAGTAGAGCGACCTGATACACGGCTGGTTGTCTGTCAAGTTGGGCAATGACAGCATAGTTTTTCCATTTCTGTTTGAAGAGCTTCCAATTTTCAGTAATATTAGAGTCTAGGGTGAGTGGTTGTGGTGGCCTGATCCCATGGACTGGGGGAATGGGTTGTGCATCAACCATTATTAGCAGAAAATGGAGGAATTAGCACACACACAGAGTTCAGGCAACCCAGACCCTTTGCACTACCACAATTATTAAAACACAGAGTTCAGAAGAGTCATATGAAGTGCAGTAAACAGGCGGAAGTGCTAATGATGGTTCAGACCAGCACCAACAGCAGTTCCCAGAAGATCAGTCTAATAAGTACCACCACCACACTATGAAGCTCCAACACCAGTCACAGCAGGAAATCAGTTGTGGAACAACTTGCAATTATACTTGAGACACAGAGTAGTTGTCCAGCAAGTCAGAGAGTTCACTAGTGTAATGGTTTACACAGCTAGTGTTGAGCATATGGGAGATGTCCCCTATTATCACTCAGTTATGTGGTCTCACTTCAGAGGGGCCTATATTTGAGAAATATAGAGTTTGGGCATTCCCCACCTGTTTGTGTCATTCCATTAACAATAATCTTCAACCGCTGCCACCATGTTGCGTGGTTGTGGGTCTATGAGCAGCTCAGAAGGGTAGACTTTGTAGAGTGACTGGTAGAACAACAACATGAAGTGAAACTAGTAGTGTGTCTGTTTATTCACTAGAGGGGGCTACTATATGTAGTATTGTCACGATACACAAGGTGGCGATAGTGTATGTAAGAACAAGTAGAGGACATGTAACAGATCCCACATCTCCCTACCTTTCTAAGGACTTGATCCAAACCCACCCGTGCTGAGGTATTAGCATGGGGTAGCGACTATTGTCTCAGCCACTGGTTTACTGCCACTTCACGGAAAGTGGTCGCACACTTTCAGCGACCAGTGGTCAGCTACAAAAAGTTTTTTTATTATTTCATAGGAAAATAGAGTTTGTAGTAATGACACCAAAAAGATCCCTGTATCTTGATTGGGTACAAGATAGTTATATCAGAATGTTTCCAGCCATCAATCTTTTCACAGTGAAGAAATTCAACATACCCAATTATTATGAGGCCTGCAGCCGCAAGCCAGGGCACCCAACCAGAGTTGAAATCAACATTAGTGATTATCTCCATTTGACAAGAAGGGCATTGTGCACGAGCGGGCTCAGTATTAAATCTTTGAACTACAGCCGGCGGCTGCACCAAAATCGGCGGCCCTCCAGCTGGGCCGTAGCCCACACTTCCGATCTGCTGCCCTGTTAATAGAAAGAACAACTCATATTGCAAACGACATGGTCATCTGATTACGGGTTCTTTTACGATCACACTAGGGGCTTTAACAAGAATTATTCGGTTAGTGTCTAACTAGGGGGTAGTATGATAAAAAGGAACGAATGGATAGGTTAAAATGTAACACAGTATAATTTCAATACACCCCTTTACTGGAATTCTTTCAGCAAATGCCTAGAGGAGATCTTTCTAAAACTAAAGTTAAAGAGGAGTTATAGACATATTTATGATTACAAGATCAAGATACACCTTTATTGTAAGAACTTACAGTTACTCTTCACACATGCTCAAAGGATAACAACCAAATATCCTTTTGGCATCCACACAATCAATAGGATTGGAAGGTTATGTAGGGTATGACAACCAAAATAATTACCCTTTTGTAAAATATGTTATGTGAATAATCTTAGAAACCACATCCCTGGGTCAGCAATGAAACATAACATTGTGGGTTGTGTCATAAAAGCATGTTAGTTGAATAATATACATACCTGGGGGGTAACTCACAGGCTGAGTAGCTGAAAGGGTAAAAGGACATCAAGAAACACCCCCAAGTTCAAATGACTATTTAGGAGGATGGCCATATTTTAGATACAAACATCTATAGCATTGCTAAACAAACATTTACAAATTCTACTCAGAACTAGACGTTTTTGGTCACCGAGCAAGGAAAGAATAGTTATGCTGGACCTCAAACAATAGTCCAATATAGATGGATTAAAGTAACATAAACTGATTATATATTTCGGTAGAAATGCAAAGGAAATGACTGAAGATTTGTCTATTTTATCGGTCTCCATGACATAGATATAAAAGCAAATGTTTTAATTATCACACTGCAGAGATATATGATAGACTGATATTCCAGATACATCTATGGAACATCATTTATCAAATCTCATGCCAAGGAGAGAAGGTCTACCTTGTTGATAATTTGGGTGAGGTGGGCCACCGATCATCGGCTTGGAGATTTGTGCTGAAAGATCGAAACATAGATGGAAATAACGCATTCTAATAAGTGAATCAGCAATTTCTTGCCTCTCAGTGAAAGTGTTCGGTCTTAGCGCGAGTGACATGCATTACAGGTTTTGGTTATTGTCTTTTTTTATTATTGATACTGAAAAGTGAACCTTTGAATGAGGGCAACATTTGTTTAATAGCTTACTTAGACTTTGAAAAAGCTTTCGATAGCATGAATCACAACATCTGCAGATTTAGATTTAAGTAGCTATGTTATTCTTATTTTGCTTTAGTAATTTCAACTAATTATCTAAATAACAAATGTCGACGAATTTTTTCCACCTCCAGTGAACAGCTCCACACCTCCAAGAGGAAGCGAGCTCAGATCTGAAGGCCAGGGAATCATTTTTTCCACAATTATCTAAATAACCACTCATTAATCTTGAACCTAAAACTGAGAGCAGATCTACCAGAAATAGAAAACTGGACTACAAATACAAAAATCAACATCAATCATGTGAAATATTGGGTTACTCTGTTCCATATTTGTTGGCCAATCTTAACAACTGGAATGAGTGTATAAATAATAATCAAAGATATAAATGTATACATGGATATCACGGCACATATGTTCATAGTTATATGCAAGTGAGGTTCACAGGTGATGTTAACTGGATACATTGGGCATCGCCAGATATCTTTGGTATCACTGGATAGGTGAATATGATAGAATGGGAATGTGGATGGACTGAAGGCTGTCACATGGCCTAAATGCAGTGGTCACGTGGGTCGGGCCTTGGGATGACCCAATGAAAGACTGATATGTCCAGGCATCCCTCCAAACCCTCTGACGTGGTGAGGGTACTTTTTTTTTATATTATTCAATAACATGTATAACAACGTACACTTCACCGAGGAGCTCAGCATTCTTCCATTATGGGCCGGAACAAGACACAAACATGAAACTACAGGACGATACAGTACAGCACAACAAAAGTAATTGTGATATCCAAAGATAACTTTTCAGGGTTAACTCGTATTGATCTTCTGATCACTACTATAGTTTGATATAGAATATCAGGAATATTTATGATCTATTTTAGGAGATATATAGCGATCTTATGATCCATTCTATTCCTTGATTACCCAGTTTAGTTTGCCTCCCTAGCAGTCAACCACAGTTTGATATGTTCCTTGTAACTATTGTCGCAAGGCAGTCATTACCTACTGAGTCCCAAATTTGTTTGCCTATATATAAGGGCGAGTTTAAATATTTTTGAGCCTTATTTACTTTCAGTCGTATATTGTTTGTACTCCTTATCTCTCGATCTTCTATCAAATATGTGTTTTTCCCATTTTTTGCCCACCATCTTATCATTGATAATAACTGTACCTTTCTTCTTTGATCCTGGTTGCCTTATTTTGCATCTGTTGTGTAATTCTGCTACACTGAGATCCTCATATCTCTTTACTCTACATACTATGCGCAAGCCTTTGTTCACATGCCGTTATATTCTTTCACAATTGGCCTGTGTAGTACAGTAATTGATTAGAGTCCGTAGAGTCTTCAGAGCTTTAAGAATAGCCTTAAGAAAAGAAGCCTTTCGAGATGGGAAGTTTATATCAACAGACGAGCTGCTAAAAAAATGCAATGTTAGAAGGCCAGAAACCAGAAGAAGACTACTTTTGGTAGGGATAATCAGGAACCTAAATAATTTATCGTTGTTAAAAAAAACTATTCCAGATAGGGAACGTATACAAACAAGATCATTCTCTAAATGCTCTTTGGCCTTAACACGACCAAGGAAGGAGAAGTTTAAAAGAACTGCAGTGTATGTGGGTATCAGCCTTTGGAACACCTTGCCTTCACAGTTACAAAGCAATTGTTCAAAATCAGTATTCAAAATGGGAGTCTTGGAGGCAATTGCCAAATATTAATTCCCTTAAGGGTAAATGCAAACAATTCTGTATTGTCCGATCTAGAACAGGACGTACTACATTGCTAATTCCACAAATGCTCAAGATATGGTACATTGTAAATATGTTATGTTTGGCAAGACATGGTCAGAACCCATGGAATGAATAATACTTAGAAGTTTTGATTGTCATATTAGAGATCAGATACATTAGCGGTAATGAGCAATGTTCACCATGACTTTAGGTGCATATTGCCCAAATGTCAGCTATTGGAGGATATTAAGCTCGAAAGAGCAAATCTCATTGTACATATTCATAATCACTGTTCAGTCACAATTTCTCAATTTCTGTTGCTGGAAAAGCGATTCTGATGTAATCGAATGCAATAAAGCCTTTATTTAAAACAAAAATTATACTGGAGTATTCCAGTATGGGCAAAAGCATATGCTTAAATAACTGTAAGCTACATTCTTCATTCAAATAATATCTCATCTTTCGTAATTTATATAGTTTCTGTCTAAAAAATTGCTAATACTTTATTTACCTGATGCGTAAAATTTAACCTACAGTCAATCAGAACTCGTAAATATTTGTATATCTTCACTGCTGCTATTTCATTTGTCCCTAAGTAGAGTGGCTTACTTCTATCCATATTTTGCATATCCCGACCAACATTATCTTTGTCTTGTTGAAATTAATAAGCAATTTGTTGTTACTTGTCCAAGTCATTAGCTCATCAAGATCAGGCCTAACTCTCCATAGAAAGTTTTCTTGATTTTTCCCACTGGCAATTAGAACCAAGTCATCTGCATATAAAATTCCATTCATAAAATTTAATTTGTTCAAGATATCGTTTATGAAAATGACAAATAAGAGAGGTCCTACGACCGAGCCTTGGGGAACTCCTGTTTCAACTTTTGCCTCGTTGGAGATTTTTCCATTAAATTTTGTGCTTTGAGTTCGGTTAGATAGATAACTTTCAATAAAGTTATGAAGATTATCACTGATGCCATACATTTTTAATTTGGATAAAAGTAGTTTATCATTAACGCTGTCAAAAACCTTTTTTAGGTCAATAAATGATAATAAAACTATTTTCTTGTTGTCTGCTTGGTAAAGGATATCATCAATTAACATAAAAATTGCTTGTTATGTTGATCTACCCGGTAGGAATCCATATTGGTTTGGTGATACAAAGTTATTGATTAATATATGTGATAGCAAAATAGTGTGTATAATTTTTTCGATAATTTTTGAAAACAAAGGAATGACAGTTATAGGTCTCCAGTTACCTGGTACTTTCAAGTCACCCTCTTTTGGAATCGGGGTAATCATTTTTTTAAAAGAATTTGTGGAAATTCTTGTTCATCAAATATTTCATTTAGAAAGTTCTTCAGCATATCTATATTATCTAAAAGAATTATTTTGAGGACACCACTTTTCAAATAATCGATACCTGTATTCTTGTGATTATCCAGATGTATGATACACGACTTAACTTCATCCAATGTTGTTCTCAAGTGGTCCAGTTGTATCTCTTGTAGAATCGTATGGTTGAGCTGGATTATTTCTACGTTATTGTCATCATTCATTAGTCCAAGTTCACGTATGATACCTACGTAGTAGTCATTCATAACTTCCTCAGACGTTTTATCTATGTTTTTATGAACAATATTAGTAGTTGGTCGGGTAATTACTGGATTCTATACTGCTATCAACGTTTCCCAGAATTTCTTCCTATAAGCTTTTCAGCTAAATTTCTTTCAATGAGTTTTTTCTTAAAATCTCTGATCTTCCTGTTTATTTTCTTCCTAAGTTTCCTTATTCTCCTAAGATGCACTAAATATTATGGATCACTTTCATCTAACTTCGACAAAAGTTTAAGTAGTTTACCTCGTTCCTCAATATCTTTTAAAATATCATTCGACAGGGGCATATATTATCCTTCTTAGTTTTAACTGTTTTTTCTGTATTTTATGTCTAGTGTCCATATATATGTCTTAATATCATCAATATAATTTGTTATTGCATAGTTCTCCATTTCTTACCTGCTCCTTATGGCGTTCTTTTAAAAAGAACCTAAAATCTGATATTTCCAGATTCGCTGACTAGATCTGAATTTGTATATATATGATCAATTGTACTTTTACCATGGTTGTGCAAAAAAGTTTCAAGAGTTTTCAACATTTTTAGTCCATTTGTGTTTAGAAAGGTATTAAGAGCAACTAGTTTTCTACAATTTTTCGCCTTACTTTTGATGTTGAAGTCACCTAAAATCAAAATCTCATATTTCCTAAATTGCTCGTCGGTTATAATATTTTCAAGGTATTCCAAAACAGTGTCCCCTGCGGGCCTATATACACTAATGATTAATAATTTCTTTCTGTGTGCCATGGTTATTGAACAAGCTAAACATTCTATTTCTTCATTTGCAATAAGTTGGAATAGTCAAAGTATAATTAATGTATGAATTGTCAATATGTAGGGCAACACCTCCTCCTATCTTTTCATCCTGATAATTCCTGTCATTTCTGATTAAAGCCATGTTATTTAGGTGCAGCATATTTGTTCTATATTTTTCAGTTATCAAGGTTTCAGTTACCGTGATAAAGTCTATATTTTTAAAAATGTACCTCAGGTTATCTTGACTACTGTAAAGACTTCTAACGTTAAAAGTTACAAATATGTATGATTGGTGGATAATGAAAGACAAATAAAAGGAGCTTAGAAATAATCAAATGGCTGGTTGGTAAGGATTCAGGCAGACCCTGGGTCTGTCGTCAGGTGGTGCCAATTTTTGCAATCTGACATAATCAGATGATCTGCAGTTCCTGTGTGCTTTGCGGCTGAACCACCAAGCTAGAGCTAGCACTGGCCGATGGAATTGAATGTAGAATTGTGGACATCTGGGACAGCTGCTGGCGCAAAGTGCACGTTGGTAACCATAATCGGCTCGGTGGATCAGCAAATACGGCATCACGGCTTGTGTCACTGTCAGCTAGCCCATTGTCATGTCTCCAAAACCACTTTGCCGACAAGTATTGGCTGGTCTGTCGGACATCGCCGACTGCCGGTCAGCTTCAAATGCTGTTGTTTTGCTGATCCACCAAACAGTCTTTCCTGTGCGCCGGCCCAACTTAATTTCCATATCCATGCAGCATTGGCTGTAATTTCTGTTGCCAATGGAGAACTGATTCATTTTATTTTTAGCCAAATGTCTACATGAAGAAACTGCTCCTGTAATGTGCTAAAACTGTGTTGCTGCCCCCAGGACTGCTCGCCAGCATATACCGCGACACACACCATCAACATAGAACTGGTGGCTCCCGCGAGAAGCTATCCTGCCAGTACAGACCGAAAATTCAGACAGTTGCAGCACTCTGGATGGAATCTTAGTATCAGAACTTGCCATACACATTGATAACATCAAGGCTTATCTTTATTTACCTTCATTGTTCGGTTTAGCGCAGAATTCAACAGAAAATAGACAAGCCATCACCATTCCTGTACAAATCCTGACATGGCGACACACTGCCTCGCTCAATAACCAGGTTTTGTGCAGCCTGAGCAGTGTAGTGTAGGGAGAACTGTTTGGTGCACCTCCTATAGCATGAACGGGAAACTCCGCTTGCGTGTTAGTGTGACCAACATCCACTAGACGGCAGCAGCAAACCCGCTGTGCCTCCATCACCTCGCCGGTGGCGGCTGGTGTGGCCAGAAATAGAGGATTTGGTGGATCAGCAGGGAGAATTTAGCAAAATAGGGGCGGCTGGCCGGCTGGCACCAGCGGGCTTCCACCTTAGAGGCCTATTCCACCAAAAAGGCCCTCAGCAGGCGGGTTTTTGCCCTCCAGCCAGCATTTGCCGCCGGGGCCGGCCGGCCGGCCGCCCCTAAACCCCTAAATTCTCCCAGCTGTTCCACCAAAGGCCCACGAGGCAACCAACAGGCGTACACAAGGCGCCCGGCGAGCGCCCATAGAGCCGGCCGGACCTGGCGCGGCGATACACTCGCAGCGGGTTTGCTATTGCTGTCTGGTGGACGTTGGTGGCACTAACGCGCAAGCCCGCGGTTCTCTATCGATCCAATAGGCGGCGCGGCGTGCGGCGATACACTACGATGCTCTGAACCCGCGAAAGTCGCGTATCGAGCGGAGCAGTGTGTCAGCGTGTCGGGATTTGTACGGGAACGGTCGGAAAACGTCAAATAACCGTGGATTTACAGGTTAAATCGAACAATGAAGGTAAATAAAGATAAGGATTGATGTTATGAATGTGTATATTTGACACTGGTGCTTATATTTTGCCCAAACTGCCGCAACTGATGAAATATCGGTGTTCGCGTATCGGGATACCGTCCGCGGGCCTTTATTGACGGCGTATATCTTAGTATAGGCGGGCGAGCGATCAACGCGTGCCCGGGAACAGCTCTCCGAGTCACGCTCTTGGCACGCCGGCCAGCCTGCCAGGGGCTTAAAATCAAATGAATCAGTTTTCCTCTGGCAGGGCTTGCGGGGGACGTTGTACTCATAATGCCTGCCCGCCTGCCCTGCCTTCTCTGTGGTTATCACTATATTTTGGTGGAACACCTCCAAAATTGGCTATTGCACAAGAGTTTTCCCCGGCCGGTGGCCGGCGGCCACCAACAGGTCAGCCGATACTGCCCGGCTACGGGGTTTTGGAGGCACGGCGGCCAGCAGGGGACGGCCGTGTGGATCCTTTGAGCTTAATGAGCTGTTCCACCAAGCAGATTATCACCGCCGGCGGGAGGTTTGGGCCGGTTTTTGCCGCTGATCGCCAATAGGCGACCACAAGGGGCCCTGCCTGGGCTTGTGCCTCCTTGGTGGAATAGGCCTATTAGACTAGACCACCAGGTTCCACCATAGACTAGATGATTTCTACCATTTCACTGCTAAAAGTCGTCAGGCAGTGCAAAATGCAGGATCACTGACCATAATCATCTAGTGTAAATGCTGGGTATGAAACAAACAGAGATCTAGAGAAACGATTTAAACAAATTATGCAAAAAACAACCATCCTATATTGAGAGCTGGTCATATATAATCACTTATCAAATGATGGATGTCAGATGAGCAACATATATGTATGATGAAAGTAAGATTATGGCTAATGTGCAGATGGAAAGATAAAACTAATCATTCGAAGACCGAGAACACAGAATTAGTAAACTTGCTATAGCGACGCAGGGATTACCTTTGGAGATAAGTTTGAGCTCAAGATTCAAGAGGAACTATATACAATTATTGATCATGTGTAGTCTAGATCATAAGATCTGGAAACAGAATTTGTGTATAAACATTTACAATAGAAGCTGATTGGTGACTAATCACGCCGAATGTTTACAATAAGCATAATAAAATGCGTTAGGCATCGATACATAGCATTCAACCGCATTCAATACTCTTTAAATAATTGTATGTATTTAATGTTCATGCTATAGCTTGAAGCACCGTGGATAGTGGATACCGGCTATGTAGAGGGAAGGACGTGCCAGTACAGCGGAGCGGGATAATGGTGTAAATACAGAGAACAAAGAGTGATAAAATAGACTGGTCAGGGGCGTCAGAACGTTTTGAAAGTGGGGGGGCGAACTGAAAAATTGCTGACTTTTTTTCTTGGTATGAAGTTTGACATTGACCTGGGAGCTGTTTCAAAAGTCAAGTTAAGGGAGGGTTCAACAATTATGGCCCAGGGGGGGGCACAGTTTTTAGGGGGGGGGGCCAACTTTTTTTTTTGTATTCCAAGGGGGGCGGGGGACTTTTTTGGGGGTATTTCCAGGGGGGGGGCCAAATTTTTTCACTAAACCTGTCGATGGGTCGATGTTGTAGGCCAACTCCCATATTTGTGTTCAATGACAAGAATTGATGTTATGAAATGCAATTATATCATATCGCAAGAAATCATCTTAGTTATACAACTATGATAATGATTAATGCACAAGGTAACTATAGTTGTCTCACTCCCTGGAGTTAAATGTCTATGGTCACAGTCCTGTTCGCCAATTCGAGATGGGTGTACATCCTCCCTCAGTCTGACAGACTTATGTGGAGGGAGACAACAATGGACAAACACTAACATTTATCCCAGAATCAATGCAGTCTCACAAGATCATTAGTTTTTTCTTAAACATCGATGAATTAGGAGCATTTACTACAACATCAAGTGCTACAAACGCCCCTGTTGCTGCTTATTTCAATAAGATTACCATATTTATGGAAGAGCACTATGAGCAAATGACTCTTTATTGAGAACTCTACATTGAGTACTTAAAGGGGTTCTGCATGCAAGAAAATGGGACTTTGTCTTCCTTCTGTAGTGCCACACCATAGATTGATCCACTCATTCCAAGGATTCCTCACACCATGCTAGACAAATTGCCAGAACATCTGTATTTGCATGTCACTGATACTGCTACAAGAAACAGTGAAGGTCCTTTGAGATTCTGCAAGGGAGCCTAATGACTACCAACTGATGGCACAACATGCTTATTACACATATCAGTATGTACCATCAGAAATGTGACCAATACCATATACTTTTTACAGCGACAATTTAAAAATTGTTGCTTTCAGTTGCAACATAAATTCATCATTCAAATCATGTATATGATTCAAATTCATATGTTAAAAACAGGACATAGAAACCTCTGATATATAGCCTCTCCAAGGACTCTCCTGCAAAACTGGGCAAGGAATACGTAATGGCTGACATTTTCCACTATTGGTTGCCAGTGGTGCAACTGCAAGCACCTCTCCAACAGAGGTGACTCCAGATGGCAATGACTGACATTGAAACTGGCCTCCAAATGGTGTGTGTTTCAGTCCTGCTCCAGACCTCCCCATCTTTTTTGCATCAGTGCTGTTCTGTCAACAACAGATGTTTATTTGTTACTTGTTTCTTTTATTTTCATTTTAAAGTAATTTTTATGAAGGGAATATTGTGTGTACCATCAGCAAATTTGGTGGTATAGCCATTCTTCCCCTGGGGCCCTAGCCCACTACTCCTCATTCTAATAGCAGGTGTCAAGCCTAATGAGCAGTGGGTACTTTTGTGTGTGTAAGTAATTGGTATAAGACGACTGGGGTTTAAACCCATGACCTACCATGCTTGAGGTGAACACCCCTACCACTTAGCCACTGAAATTGGTCAAAATTTTGACAAATGACTGAATGTAGCTAGGTTTGTTCTAAAATAAAGAAGGAAAGCCTTATGGAAAAAGGCCACATCAGTTAAGCCTCCCCTGTGCTTTTATCCTATTCCAAGGGGGGGGCCAACTTTTTTGGGGGTATTCCAATGGGGGGGCCAACTTTTTTTTTGACTGATCGGTGTCCCGAAAACTGTGCCCCCCCCTGGGCAATAATTAATGAATGCTCCCTAAGTCTCGCCAGTGGCACGTCACATTTTGAAAGCGGGAGGCCACAACAGCGAGTGGCACTTTGAATCAAAGCGGCAGCAAAACCGCTACCAATACCTGCACCCCAACCTCAACAGCGATGCCTCGAAGTGCCATTGTTAGCTCTTGCTTTGGCCATGAGTACTCTCGTTTAGTACCCTCCCAACTTGTGAAACAGCTCCCTGTTCCACTGGAACCGTAAATCTGTGAAAAGTCAGGCTTAGCCGTCATTGCATGGTAAATGGTCAGAGAGTTTGGGACTTTTCCACGGTGAAAAGTCATAGCTTAGCTGTCATTGCACGGTAAAAGGTCAGACATTGAAACTTTTCCACGGTGAAAAGTCAGAGCTTAGCAGTCATTGCACGGTAAAAGGTCAGACTTTGACACTTTTCCATGGTGAAAGGTCAGGGCTTAGCTATCATTGCACGCAAAAAAGTCAGACTTTGACAGTTTTCCATGGTGAAAAGTCAGAGCTTAGCTGTCATTGCACGGTAAAAGGTCAGACATTGACACTTTTCCACGGTGAAAAGTCAGAGCTTAGCAGTCATTGCACGGTAAAAGGTCGGACTTTGACAGTTTTCCACAGTGAAAAGTCAGAGTTTAGCTGTCATTGCACGGTAAAAGGTCAGACTTTGACACTTTTCCACGGTGAAAGGTCAGGGATTAGCCATTATTGCACGGTAAAAGGTCAGACATTGACACTTTTCAATGGTGAAAGGTCAGGGCTTAGCTATCATTGCACGCAAAAAGGTCAGACATTGACACTTTTCCATGGTGAAAAGTCAGGGCTTAAGCGTCATTGCACGGTAAAAGGTCAGACTTTGACACTTTTCCATGGTGAAAGGTCAGGGCTTAGCTATCATTGCACGCAAAAAAGTAAGACTTTGACAGTTTTCCATGGTGAAAAGTCAGAGCTTAGCTGTCATTGCACGGTAAAAAGTCAGATTTTGACACCTTTCCACACTGAAAAGTCAGAGCTTAGCAGTCATTGCACAGTAAAAAGGTAGACATTGACACTTTTCCATGGTGAAAAGTCAGAGCTTAGCCGTTATTGCACGGTAAACGGTCAGACATGGACACTTTTCCACGGTGAAAAGTCAGAGCTTAGCAGTCATTGCATGGTAAAAGGTCAGACTTTGACACATTTCCACTCTGAAAAGTCAGAGCTTAGCAGTCATTGCACGGTAAAAGTTCAGACATTGACACTTTTCCACTCTGAAAAGTCAGAGCTTAGCCATTATTGCATGGTAAAAGGTCAGACATTGACACTTTTCCATGGTGAAAGGTCAGGGCTTAGCTATCATTGCACGCAAAAAGGTCAGACATTGACACTTTTCCATGGTGAAAAGTCAGGGCTTAAGCGTCATTGCACGGTAAAAGGTCAGACTTTGACAGTTTTCCACAGTGAAAAGTCAGAGCTTAGCAGTCATTGCATGGTAAAAGGTCAGACTTTGACACCTTTCCACGGTGAAAAGTCAGAGCTTAGCTGTCCTTGCATGGTAAAAGGTCAGATTTTGACGGTTTGGCATGGTGAAAAGTCGGAGCTTAGCAGTCATTGCATGGTAAAAGGTCAGACTTTGACAGTTTTCCACAGTGAAAAGTCATTGCATGCTAAAAAGTTAGATTTAGACATTTTTCGACATTTTTCGACATGTTGAAAAATCCAGACAGTTTTTACATTTGATTGAGTTAAATTTGAATGTGCTGACTTTTTGGGGCTGGCAAAAAAGTGGGGGGGCGGCCGCCCCCCCTGCCCCCCCTATTCTGACGCCACTGACTGGTTGGTATGTTAGAGAGTGTATAACGTGAAGAACAAGTAGGTGTGATTTCTGTGTGTTATATTGAATTTTATGTAGACTTGTGGCTGTTTTGGTTGGTATTCCTGTGTAGGCTGTACCAGTGAGGTGTGTGAATATGTGTATATCTTAGGGGTTACTAAAAATAACCATGGCAGACTCGGCCTAAGGTGGGCAGACACAAGAAAGTAAAGTTCAATCAGACCTTGGAGAGACTCAGCCGGGTTTAACGTTGAAAAATGCTATGTCACCTATTGTGCCAATTTGATGACTCTGATAGAGATGACTCTTTTGAATCCCAGGATATGATGGAAGATGAGGTTATAGTAAAACAACTTGTAAGGGGGCCATCATTAGTTATAGGCAAAGGGGTAACATCTAGAATGACGTCTACAAGCAAGAAGGAGAAGAAAAGGAAAAGACAGAGATCAAAAGGTATTGATGAAAAAATTACATCGGGCACTAAAGTTTCCCCAACTCTTCCTCCTCCCAAGAGGTTTGTAAACTTGGAAAGTAGCCTTGATCAAGATGACTCCCTCCCGTTAAGCCAATGGATGAAAAAAAGACAAACCCCGATACGGTACCAAATAAACAGACCCAGAAAACAGTGATTTTTAAAAAATATTTATTTCAAACCAAATTCTGTGGTACAGATCTTCCATTTGGAGTGTGCGGTGGAGTAATCACGAACAATATATGAACATTATAGTAGGTTGTAGTATACGTCTGGTGCAAAGTGGGAGAGGATGAGATGATAGTTAGGGATAATGAGAGGGGTGTAGGGAGAGGGGTTGGAATTAATATAGAACATTATCATTCATAAATTAGACTACAAATCTATTTTAACCATACGTTTGAATGAAGATACTGTTTCGGCTGTCTGAGTTTCAATGGATAGTGTATCCCACTTCTTGATGCCTCTATGCATTGGTGATCGTTCATAAGTGGAAGTGCGATACTTCCGATTAACAAACCGTACTTTTTGAGCAGCTCTGGTAGGTATTACGCGGTTGTCCAGAAGATCAGGATTCTTTGAGGGTTTATAAAGAATTTTCAATAGTTGTCTTTCTCTCCGATTTTGCAACAGTTCAACACAATAGCTTTCATGCAGATCGACTACACTTTGCCTTTCAACAATATAACCTTGTATTGCCCTCAAGCCACGATTCTGGACTCGTTGTAGTAACTCAGTGTCTCTTTTTGCAGCACCATCGTATAGAAAACCACAATATTCCAAAACTGGCCTAATAGTCGTAGTATAGATTAGTTTAGCAACCTCCAATGACACTGACTTCCTAAACTTCCATAATTTAAAAATCCTATTATTTGCAGTTTTCGCCATACTTTTAATTTGGTCCGCAAAAGAGAGTGTCTGGTCCAATACCACTCCTAGATACCTATAAGAGAACTTTGTGTTCAACGTAGTGCCTCCACAGACAATATCCAAAGGTGGCAAGTAACGTTTCTTGGCATGTGAGCTATACCAGGCGGTACAAGTCTTCTTTTCATTAAGTTTGAGGCCATTCGTGTTACACCACTCGTAGACCTTATTCACCGCAATACTTAAATTTTGACGAGCTATGATGGGATTAATATGATGAGTAAAAAGGACAAGATCGTCTGCATATTGAATACATTTACTAGTATAGATATCTCGGCAAATATCATTCACGAAAATTAGAAATAACAAAGGGCCGAGCACTGACCCCTGAGGAACCCCCGACGCAACCTCCGCTTTTCCAGACTTAACGTTATTAACAAGAGTGCACTGTCGCCGATTGGTGAGATAGTTGGTAAGCCACTCTACACATGTCGCCGGTAATCTTACTAGTTTTTCTAACTTCAGTAAGAGGAGTCCATGCGGGACAGAGTCGAACGCCTTGCATATGTCAATGTAGCTGACGGCGGTGACTAATGAATCATCTTTTGCCTCATACAAATCAGACACTAAAGTGAAAACCGTATCTTCAGTGCCCAGTTTAGGTTGGAATCCATACTGAATCTTGTTAAAAAAATTAGTCTCTTCTAGGTGATGTTCAATAAAGTTATATACAATTCGTTCTAGTATTTTGGCCGGTGCTGGCAACAAAGAAATGGGTCTCCAATTAGTTACTTTAGATCGATCCCCTCCCTTAGGAATTGGTATCACAGTGCTGCTCTTCCAAGAGCTTGGAACAATATTTGTGTCAAAAGATGACTCTAGAACATAAATAAACTCATCAAGTAGGACCAATAAGGAGTCACGCATTACTCGACCAGAGACATGATCAACTCCTGATGATTTGTGACAGGAAATCTCTTTTACTAGTTTCATAACCTCAGATTTGTTAACTCGTATCTCTTTCTGTTGGTCAGTTGAGGGGAGACTCCGGTAGTAATCACTCAAATCAAGATGTGCCTCTAGGTTACAGTCTTCAAATAACTTAGTTCCTATTTCCGTGAAATGTCTGTTAATATAATCGGCAGTGTCCTTCTCTAAAATAGGATTTCCTGTTTCATGATCGTTTAGTCTACAGGTATTAGTTGCTTTTCTGCCATCAGTAAGCTCTGTAATCATTCTCCAGAAATCTCTAGGTTGATCTTTGTTAGTATCTATTGCATCTCTGCAATACGTGTCCTTTGCTTTGCTTATACCCTGGGATATTTCCAAGTTGAGTTTCTTCGCCCTTAATAAAACATTATGATCTCCACTATGCCTGTGTTCAGCAATAAGTCTAGCTCGTTCGTGTATGAGAGAAAGTAATTCGTCGGTCATCCACGGGTCCCGGCGCTTTTCTCATTTTGGTCATGGGACATATTAAATATAGGTAAATTGAGGACCCAATTCCGAGTACAGACAAACCGGCGCCAAACCCAGACACAGCGATACCAATAATAGATCCAAGTATGAGTGCCCATTACACACTAATTACCGCGCAATTAACAGGGCTGCGAGCAGAAGTACAGCAAGGAATTGACAAAGTATGTAAAGATTTAGATTCTAAAACGGGTGAAGTTGGGTTCAAAATACTAACAGTTGAATCCAACTTGGTTGAAAAATATGAGAGTCTAATGAATCAAGCGACATTAACCAATGAGTTGGTACAAAGGAATCAGCAAAACATAGAGAGCAATCAAAACCGTCTAGACAAGGTTGTTGAAGACACGTCTGAGCTGAAAATACATGTACCTGATGAAGGGGCGAGGTTGTCAAACAGGATAAGTGACCAATCAGACAAACTTGAGAGAATGCGGTGCCAACTGAAGGAAAACAAAATGAAATTTGAAACACTGAAAAATGAACTTGATGAAATGAGGAAAATTCCAGCTGTTGGCACAAGAGACATGGACAAATTTAGTTCACCCCAAAGACTAAATGTATTTGTAGAAGGAGTCAATGAGGTCTGTGAAGGCGAGGAACTATATGACTTTATGCTCACGATGGTAGTATGTGCGTACCTCGAGCTAAGATTGTCTGATTTTTCCCATGTACAGAGATAAAAAAAAAGGGATGACTCGAATAAGCCTGGTATGGTGCTCTGCTGTTTTACTAACATTAGAGCAAGAGACGGTATCCTTAGAGGGAAACGAAATTTGAAGGATGTTACAGCATGTCTACATAAACGCAGATGAAAATGCACAAATACGGAAGGCGAAGAGAACTGCCCGGTGAATTTGCGCATACCAGAAAAAAACAAGGAAAAGCTGTAGTCCTAAAGGGTGCAGACTTTCAAATTGGCGATGACTGGTACAATGCATATGATATGGAAAAATTCCAAACTGAATTACTACCGCCAAAAATACCCAACTCAGACTAATCAACATCCCGAAATATTGCAGGTGCAGAAAAACAACAGGTGAAGGAGAAAGGAAAATACTGTATATGGAATCAATCTGGTAAGGGAGGAAAAACAAAGAAATTTGGCCAAATAATTCCAGAGAAAAAAACCAGAGCAGGACTCTTTTTCAAGGGAGCCAAGTCGATTCTCAGTAACTTCCACACCGCCTCGATCAACTTTGAAAACAATTGGTTTAAAAGCTCAGACCAGCTGTACCAGTACATGAAATGTCATACCAACAAATCACAAGACAAAGCACAGTAGGTTCTAGCTGCACAAGATCCCCTACGAGCTAAGAGGATTGGAGATCCATGTAAGACAATTGAAAACTGGGACGATAAAAAAAATAGCAGTAATGCAAACGGCACCCGAAGAGAAATTCAACCAAAACCCCCCACTCCAGAAACAATTAATTCAGACACATCCTCAAACTCTAATAGAGGCCACAGGTGATGCTTTCTGGGGTGGAGGAGATGATATCTTGTCGTTCACATACAAAAATAATGTGCAAGGAACAAACGAGTTGGGGAATCTACTGATGAAAATGAGAGATGAGTAGAGAAGGGCATCTGGAGCTGATGCATCGAAATAATTATCTGGAATGTAATACACTTGGGACCGCATATTGAATTTTTCGACCCACGGTGACTGGACACACACTTATGTGTGTTAGAATCCTGTCAGCTCTCGTTGTGTGTGGACCCGAGTAAGGTAAAGAATATTTGTGTATATTGGCAAATGGGTATTGGTTCCTCAGCTATCGGTAACACTGAACATGGATATGAATCAAAAATATCTTGTGGTGGGGGACTCACGTATGGTTGGGATGCAAGCCCTTGTGCGGTCCATAAGGGGGTGCGTCCACCAACCACGACAAGGCTGCGACAACGGCTTTCCGACAGGGTCCACGACAGCTCTACGATTAGAAGCCTTGTCGTAGCCTTGTCGTGGTTGGTGGACCACAGTTCCCGACAAGACGCTACGACAAGGCCACGACAGGCTGCGACATGAAGCTTGTCGGGGGCCTGTCGGGGGCCTTCCGACAAGGTTACGGCAAAATCGAACATGTTCGATTTGGGAGCCGTGTCGTGGCGTGTCGTGGCGTGTCGGGAGGTTGTCGCAGAGGTCTATGATAGAATATTTAGGTGGAGCGTGGACGTCCCGACAGGCTGCGACAAGGGGTCACGACAGCCCCCCTTCTCACGACAAGGCTGCGACAAGGCTGCGATTGGAACTTTCTTGTCGGCGTTTGTCGCAGCCCTGTCGTGGTTGGTGGACGCACCCCCTTACTATCAAAAATGTCCATAACTATCAAAAATGACTTGGTTTGAGACTTATGGACATTCGTCATGTCCATAACTATCAAAATGTCCATAAGTATAAAAAAATGTCCATAACTATCAAAACCTGCTTAAACAAATGCGTTACCCATTTGCGTTACATTGAGTTACTCAAACCACATTACGCTACCTAAGAAAACGTTACTGATCTGGTATCATTACAGTTACCGCGTTACCGTCACGATTCTAACCCCGTTATCATGTTACCGTTACTGCATTACTGTTCTAACCGATTACCATTCTAACCCAATAACAGCATACCGTTACCATTCTAACCCAGTTACCGCGTTGGCGTTATGCGCTACCGTTCTAACCGCGTTACCATACTAACCGCGTTACGCGTTACCGTTCTAACCGCGTTACATACTAACCGCGTTACGCGTTACCGTTCTAACCGCCTTACATTCTAACCGCGTTATGCGTTACCGTTCTAACCGCGTTACATACTAACCCCGTTACGCGTTACCGTGCTAATCATAGAAACATCAACTGCAATGGTACCAGAGACGGACGATTACTACGTTAATAATGGTCGTAGAAACACGAAATAAAAAACAGACATCTGAGATTTTTTAATTTTTAATTTTTCAAGATTTCAATTCTTTAACTTTATCTCACCCCGGATATTTTTTCTCCATAGACTTAACATTGGAAACTCTTATCTAACACCCATTAGATATTTAGGAAAAATATCCAATGAGGGATAATGTCACAAATGTTAGCCCATTAGTCAATATTAAGGGTAAGATAAATTCAGAAACCCATTCAAGTTTAGGGTCAGAGCTCGATCCCATCTCATTTGAATCACATAGCAATTCACGCGGCTTCGCCTTGTGAATTACTATGTGATTCAAACTCGATGGGATACGAGCTCAGACCCTAAACTTTCATGGGTTTCCTCTATAATACATAATACACCGGTACGGTATAGACTTGCATGGGCCTACATATTACACTTGTACAGATTTTACATATTCAATACCTACCAGCTCATAACCCTTCTCATAACTTATCGATGTCAATAAAAGGAACAATAATAACTACAAATCACACTTACAACTATGATTAAAAATGATTCAATTATATTTGTTGGAATTTCCTCCACCATACTGCCCCTCCACCATACTGGCCCTCTCCAATACTGCCCCTCTACTACACTGCCCCTCCATCATACTGCCCCTCTCCCATACTGCCCCTCTACTACACTGCCCCTCCACCATACTGCCCCTCCACCATACTGTCCCTCCACCATACTGCCCCTCTCCAATACTGCCCCTCTACTACACTGCCCCTCCACCATACTGTCCCTCAACCATACTGCCTCTTTCCCACACTGCCCCTCCACCATACTGCCCCTCTACTACACTGCCCCTTCACCATACTGCCCCTCTCCAATACTGCCCCTCTACTACACTGCCCCTCCACCATACTGCCCCTCCACCATACTGTCCCTCCACCATACTGCCCCTCTCCAATACTGTCCCTCTACTACACTGCCCCTCCATCATACTGTCCCTCAACCATACTGCCTCTTTCCCACACTGGCCCTCCACCATGCTGCCCCTCGACTATACTGTCCCTCCACCATACTGCCTCTCCACCATACTGCCCTTCTACTACACTGCCCCTCCACAATACTGCCCCTCTATCATACTGCCCCTCCACCATGCTGCCCCTCTCCAATACTGCCCCTCTACTATACTGCCCCTCCACCATACTACCCCTCCACCATACTGTCCCTCTGCCATACTGCCCCTCTACTATATTGCCCCTCCACCATACTGCCCCTCCACCATGCTGCCCCTCCATCATACTGCCCCTCCACCAAACTGCCCCTCCACCATGCTGCCCCTCCACCATGCTGCCCCTCCACCATGCTGCCCCTCCATCATACTGTCCCTCCACCATACTGCCCCTCTATCATACTGCCCCTCCACCATACTGTCCCTCCACCATACTGCCCCTCCACCATACTGTCCCTCCATCATACTGCCCCTTTCCCATGCTGCCCCTTTACTATACTGCCCCTCTACCATACTGCCACTCCACCATACTGCCCCTCCACCATACTGTCCCTCAACCATACTGCCCCTTTCCCATACTGCCCCTCTACTACACTGCCCCTCTACTACACTGCCCCTTCACCATACTGCCCCTCCACCATACTGTCCCTCCAACATACTGCCCCTCTCCAATACTGCCCCTCTACTACACTGCCCCTCCACCATACTGTCCCTCAACCATACTGCCCCTTTCCCACACTGCCCCTCCACCATACTGCCCCTCCACCATACTGTCCCTCAACCATACTGCCCCTCCACCATACTGTCCCTTAACCATTCTGCCCCTCCACCATACTGTCCCTCAACCATACTGTCCTCTACCATACTGTCCCTCTACTATACTGCCCCTCTACTACACTGCCCCTCTACCATATTGCCTCTCCACCAAGCTCCCCCTCCACCATGCTGCCCTTCCACCATGCTGCCCCTCCATCATACTGCCCCTCCATCATACTGCCCCTCTATCATACTGCCCGTCCACCATACTGTCCCTCCACCATACTCCACCATACTCCACCATGCTATCATACTGCCCTCCACCATACTACCCCTTTCCCATACTGCCCCTCTACTACACCACTCCTCCACTATACTGCCCCTCCACCATACTGCTCCTCTCCCATACTGCCCCTCCACCATACTGCCCCTTTCCCATACTGCCCCTTCACTATACTGCCCCTTCGCCATACTGCCCCTCTACCATACTGCCCCTCCACTATACTACCCTACATCTTACATCCCTTCATCCTACATCCCCACATCTCCACATCCATACATCCTACATCCCTACAGCCTTTATCCCCACATCTCCACATCCATTTATCCTACATCCCTACAGCCTACATCCCCACATCTCCACATCCCCACATCAATACATCTATACATCCCCACATCCTACATCCCCACATCTCCACCTCCATATATCCTACATCCCTACACCCTACATCTCCACAACCATATATCCATACATCCTCACATCCTACTTCCCCACATACCTACATCATTACATCCCTACATCCTACTTCCCACATCCTACATCCCCACATCCCTACATCATAAATCCCTTCATCTCTACATCTATACATCCTACATCCCCACATCTCCACATGCATACATCCTACATCCCTACATCCTACATCGCCACATGCATATATCCATACATCCCCACGTAATGTGGGGATGTATGGATGTGGGGATGTAGGATGTATAGATGTGGAAATCTGGGGATGTGGGATGTTGGGAAGTAGGATGTGGGGATGTATGGATGTAATGATGTAGGGATGTTAGGATGTGGGAATATATGGATATACGGATGTGGAGATGTAGGATGTAGGGATATAGGATGTATGGATGTGGAGATGTGGGGATGTAGGATGTATAGATGTGGAGATGTAGGGATGTGGGGATGTGGGAAGTAGGATGTGGGGATGTTGGGATGTAATGATGTAGGGATGTTGGGATGTAGTGATTTAGGGATGTGCAGATGTAGGGATGTGGGAAAGTAGGATGTAGGATGTATGGATGTGGAGATATAGGATGTGGGGATGTAGGATGTAGGGATGTGGGGATGTAGGATGTAGGGATATGGGGATGTAGGATGTCAGGATGTAGGCATGTAGGGATGCAGGGATATGGGGATGTAGGATGTCGGGATGTAGGCATGTAGGGATGTAGGAAAAATAGATGTGGAGATGTGGGAATGTAGGATGTAGGGATGTAGGATGTATGGATGTGGAGATGTAGGGTAGTATAGTGGAGGGGCAGTATGGTAGAGGGGCAGTATGGGAAAGGGGCAGTATGGTTGAGGGACAGTATGGTGGAGGGGCATTATGGTGGAGGGGTTGTTTGGTAGAGGGCTAGTATGGTGGAGAGACAGTATGGTGGAGGGACAGTATGGTGGAGGGTAAGTATAGTGGAGGGGCAGTATGGTTGAGGGACAGTATGGTGGAGGGGCAGTATGGTGGAGGGACAGCATAGGTGGCGGATTGGCCGCACAGTGGTAACGATAACGCGATAACGCGATATGACCTTAACGAGTTAGAATGGTAATGTGGTAATGTAGTAATGGTAACAAGATTAAGTAATGCAGATAGAAAGATAACACGGTAATGGGCTTTACCATGGTAACATGGTAAGGCCTGGCGTCCACCTACTACGATATGGCACCGATATGGTCTACGATTCACCTCCTGATAGAAATCAAAAATTGACGCAGTTAGAACGGTAACGCGTAACGCGGTTAGAATGTAACGCGGTTAGAACGGTAACGCGTAACGCGGTTAGTATGTAACGCGGTTAGAACGGTAGCGCGTAACGCGGTTAGAATGTAACGCGGTTAGAACGGTAACGCGTAACGCGGTTAGTATGGTAACGTGGTTAGAACGGTAACGCGGTTAGTATGGTAACGCGGTTAAAACGGTAACGCATAACGGGGTTAGTATGGTAACGCGTAACAGGGTTAGTATGGTAATGCGGAAACTGTGATGCAGTAACAGGGTTAGGATGCTAGCACGTTTAGAAGTGTAATACTGTAACGAGGTTAGATTGGTAATGCAGTAACGGTAACGTGGTAACGATAACGCGATAACGGGGTTAGGATGTAATATGGTCATAAATATAACGCATTCTTAGGTAGCGTAACGCAATTAGAATGTAACGCGATTTGATCGGTAATGTTTTCTTAGGTAGCGTAACGCGGTTGAATGGTAACAGGAAGTAACGCTATGTAACGCAAATGCGGTAACACATTTTTTAACCAGGTTTTGATAGTTATGGACATTTTTTTATACTTATGGACATTTTGATAATTATGGACATGACGAATGTCCATAAGTCTCAAACCAAGTCATTTTTGATAGTTATGGACATTTTTGATAGTTATGGACCGCACAGCCCTTTTGAACAACTTACGACCAGGTGAATGTGACGTAAGGTTTTATGGTGGAGCCACACTGCAGTCTATAGGCGATCGCTTGATGAACCATCTACGAAGGAAACAATGGGATGCGGTCTACATTGCAGTGGGTGTTAATAATGTGACAATCAAAACTTTCAACCCATGGGAGATCTCTCTTAGACACGTAGATGAAGACGAGTTCCTAGATTACATGTTGAAAGGGCTGTTACTCCTTCGTAAGCAGATCAGAGACGAATTCCCGACTGTGAAGATAGTATACTGCTGTGTATACGGAGTTGATCTGACATATATCAACTGGTATCATATGAAGAAAATGGGCCAGAAACCACCTCACCCACAACAGGGACTATTACAAGAGCAGATAAGTCTACTCAACAGGTGTATATCATCCATTAACATGGAAGAAGGGATGGAGACCCCATACTCGAGTCGTGAAATCCACCGCTATAAAGGTTTGATCAAACCTATATGCCACCAGTATTATAAGTTGAGCGATGGAATACACCCAAAATCCAGCACACAATGGAGTCTGGCGAGGTTGTTGAATCTCGCAATTACGAATAATGTAAGGAAAGGCTGTCATGCCTAGAAATATTGCTAAGTATTGAGTGAGTCGTACGACCTTGATCAATCAAACACTGAAATGTTTTAACTTTGTATCAAGAGCTACTGGTCGAGTGACCTTGATTATGCGGTAGTAATACCAACATACCACTCCTCTTGAAAACTTGATGTCTAAATATTGAAAGAACAGGTAAATCACCACCCGCTCCGTAGGCAAGTAACTGGCGTTATAAGTTGGTAAATATTATAGCTAGCCTATAATAAGACTTTCTGACTATAGAAATAGCTGGGTAAACTGTTTCAACTTGTTTTATGTATTAGTTTTGCGTTGTATATATATGTACACTGATGGGCTGTTCCGATATGGTAAAATGCTCTTACCCTAACCCATTATATGCGCTAGGGGAATTCGTAATGCACTTATGTTTATTATGTATGGTTGTATGTTTGTATATTTATTGTTCTAAACATTGTTTTTGCTGTAAGACAATCAGCCTTTGTACAGAAAGCAAATTGATTGTTGTAAATGTGACACAGAATAAGATCTTACTACACAGCTATGGCTAGACAGGCAGTAAAATATCTTAAGCCAGACTAATTACTTAGTAATCGGGGAATGAAATTAATAACAGTTAATGTACAGAGTTTACTTCATAAAGTAGACCAGTTAAATTCTAGATTAGTTGGCACTGACTTTCTAGTAACTGCAGAGACATGGCTTGATAACAGGCATTTAGATAGCATGGCTATAATAAATAACATGCAGATTTACAGACAGGATAGAGTAATGGAGAAACTCACTAAAGGGGGTGGTGTTGCTATTTATGTAAATACAAATTTAGTACCTTATACTCGGAAAATTGCTAAATGGACAATGGCAAATGATGACTTTGATGTAATTACTTGTACATTTAATAGAGAGAGAAGAAAAAAATGCTCATCATTGGTGTCTATAGACCGCCGATTGGTAACATAGCAGCTTGTTACCAAAAATTAGAGGAAATTTTACAAGATGATGAATATTGTAGCTATGAAGTATGGGTATTAGGAGATTTGAATATAAACCTGCAAGCTAGGAAACTCTAACAAATACAAAATAATGAAGGATTTTACTAGGAAGAATACTCTCCGAATTATTAAAACCGGGCAAACATATTACCACTATTATGGGAAATCCACCAGAGACCATATATATACAAATTGTAACTGTGTCATTGCTGAGGGTTATTTGAATGAGATGTATGCTGACCATATCCCTATCTTTGCATTGAGGAAATTTAAAAGATAAAAAATAATTAAAGAAAGAACCAGAGGAAGGAATTTCAAACACTTTGATTTAAAACAATAACAGGATTATTGTAATTTGTACAATGTAACAAAACAAGATAATGCCTTATGGGAATATAATAGGTTTATTGAACATATTAATGTGTATTTGGACAAGAATCACCCCATAAAGGAAAAGACTATAATCAAACAAAAAAACAGAGTACTTGGTAATGAGATTCTTAAATTAATAATGAAAAAACGAAAACTTTTTAGGAGTTATCGAAAATCAATTCACAGAACCCCCGAGAAATTGAGAGAGATACATAAACTGGGCAAACAGATAAACAAGAAAATCATAAATGAAAGAAGAGAATTTATCAAACAAAAACTTGAGGCCAGTAAAAATGATCCTAATAATTTCTGGAAAGAAATTAAATATGTTTGGGCCCTAGAAGCAGACACAGTATCATGTGTAGAAAAAATTCGGGATAAGAATGATGATATGGTAACTGGAGAAATAATTGCAGAAACTATGAATAGGCATTTTGTAGAAATTGGAAAGGAGTTAGCAGATGAGATTAATCAGGAAGGAATTGTTACCCATGAAGTACTGAAACAACTAATAGAGGTTAGAGATAGTAATATGGAACAGATAGAACCTTACTTGATTAATAATGGTCGAGCGACTGAATTAATCAAGGATATAGATACAACAAAAACAACTGACATTGAGTACTTAGATGGAGTACGGTTTAAAAGTGCCCTATTGTGTAAGCCTGAAGTATTATGTGTAATTATTAACTCGGTCCTCATGACTGGAATCTTTCCAAATTTGTGGAAGAGGGCCCTGGTGACCCCTCTGCCTAAACAAATTAGCTTGGATGATATGAATAACTGGCGCCCTATCAGTGTATTACCACTGGTCTGAAAATTGATTGAAAAAGAAATACACCATCAATTTGTACCCATGTTAATTAATAATGGGTATTTTGTTAATGAGCAAAATGGGTTCCTGCCTAAACGATCAACTGGACATGCTATATTTAAGGTACTTGAGTTTTTGTATGCCGTGAGGAATAATGGGAGTTATTCCCTATTATTATTTATAGATCTACGAAAGGCGTTTGACTGTGTGAGTCATGAAATAATCCTGAAAATTATGTGAAATGGAAAATTCTTTAGTGAGGACTTAATAAAAATAATAGAAAATCTTTTAAGCAACCGAACGCAGGCAGTTCAAATGAACTCGAAAATTTCAAGTTATTTAGGAATGTTATGTGGAGTACCACAGGGTTAAGTCCTTGGACCTGTTCTCTTTATAATGTACATCAATATGGTGAAAAAGATATTTATAGATTGTGAATGTGAAATGTACGCGGATGCCATGGTAATAATGGTTAAAGGTAATAATCCCAATATGATACTTGAAATCATGAGTAAAAATCTCGAGTTGTACGCACAATGGTGTAGAACTGTACAGTTGACCATGAATTTAAAAAAGTCTAAAGCCATGTGGTATGTTCCAAAGAATAAATATGAAAATGTAAAAAATTAAAAGGTAGTAGCTGGAAAAACCACAATAGAGAATGTTGAAAGTTATAACTATTTAGGTGTTATAATTGATTATGCCTTGACTTGGGAAGCTCATGTATGTAAGCTCTTATCAAAAGTCCATTCGAAAATTTTCAGACTGAGAAAACTTAATAGATACCTTACAGTATGTGCCAGCTTATCAGTGGTAAAACAAATAATTCTGCCTGAGGTAGAATATTGTGATTTTATCCTTGATTCGTTAAATTTAAGATCAAAACAGAAACTGCAAACAACAATTTAATCGGCATTGCGGATAGTGTATAGAATAAAAAATGCTAGAGATATCTCAACTGACGAAATGTTAAACAAAGCTAAAATTATGCCACTACAACTGAGGAGGCGAATTCATATCCTACCGTTTATACATTGGTGAATATATGAACAAGGTAATGTCAATAAAAGAAATACAGGACATGATACGAGAGAAAGCGGTAATATTAAACCAGAGGTCGAGCGACCGATTAAAGAATTTTATAAGAAAGGCCCATTGTACAGAGGAAGCCTGATGTGGTGTAAGGCCCCGCACCCACTTACTACGATTTCGCTTCCGACACGCCCCGATAGCCCTTCCGACACGCTTCCGACATAAAATCGAACGTTGTGTCGGAAGCGTGTGAATTATCGCAGGAGTGGAGGCCGGCTTCCGACAAGCGTTCCGACACGCCCCGATACGCCCTGACATGGCTTCCGACATGCTCCGACATGGCATGTCGGAACGTGTCGGAACGCTATCGTAGCGTTCATCAGTAGTGGAGGCAGGCTTCCGATAATGGTTATGACACCGTACGACACCGTTCCGACATATTAACACTGCCGCCTATGGGAGCAATGGTAATTCAATGGGCTTTTATATTTTCCTCTGGGGCCATCCATAAAGTACGTACGCAGATTTTCCTGGAAAATTGACCCCCCCCCCCCCACCCCCCCTGTTGCACAGCATACGCTTTTCATGGACCCCCCTTATTGCGTATGTACATTTTCTGGACCCCCCCCCCCCCTTCCAACACCTGAAGCAGGATTCACATGTAGACATAATGTACATGAGACATTTATACTTCACCTTTTCCTCAGTCTCTGACAAGTTTCCCCCACTACAGAAATCTAGCAAAAATCCCCCAAATCTAGCAAAAATCCCCAAAACTTGGGTTTCTTGAAAAATGACAGTTTGGATCCTAATGAGTACCCTTGAGACTTAAGTTGAAATAACAGACAGCATGGTGAACCTGCTTACTGGCTTCCTTTTGGCTTCAGTTTGGATACTAATTTGGCAACTCAGCAGTGGGTACATCTGTCTCACCAAAATGCCCCTATGAATTCTAAACATGTTCGAAATCAAAATTCTGTAATTTGAGAATGCTGTGAGACTATTGTGAGATTAGGATTAATGTACTCCTGGTCTGAATGGTAGGGACTCAAAATTGATAGGATAATTGTCTGCAACGAATCCCAATCTCACAATAGTCTCTCAGCAGTCTCACAACCATACTGCTCCTCAACTATACCGCCCCTCATCCATACATTCCCTCAAATACAGTTTTGCCCCTCAACCATACTGTCTCTTAATTATACTGCCCTCACAAAAATTGCTCCTGAATCATATCACCCCTCCACCATACTGCCCCTCCACCATACTGCCCCTTCACCATACTGGCTCTCTACAATACTGTCCCTCCACCATACTGTCCCTCCACCGTACTGCCTTCTACCATACTGCCCCTCTATAATAGTGTCCCTTCACCCTACTGCCCCTCCATCGTACTGCCCCTCTACCATACTGTCCCTCAAGTACACTTTTGTCCCACCAACCATACTGCCCCTTAACCATACTGGCCCTCACCAAAATTGCTCCTGAATCGTATTGCCCCCCGCCATACTGCCCCCCCCCCACCATACTGCCCCTCCACCATACTGCCCCTCTACTGCACTGACCCTCTACAATACTGCCCCTCCACCTTACTGCCCCTCCACCTTACTGCCCCTCCACTATACTGCCCCTCTACAATACTGCCCCTCCATCATACTGCCCCTCCATCATACCGCCCCTCCACCATATTGCCCCTCTACCAAAGTGCCTCTCAGCCATACTACCCCTCTACCATACTGTCCCTCTACCATATTGCCCCTCTACAATACTGCCCCCCACCATACTGCCCCTCCACCATACTGCCCCTCTACTGCACTGACCCTCCACCATACTGCCCCTCTACCATACTGCCCCTCCACCATACTGTCCCTCCACCATACTGTCCCTCCACCATACTGTCCCTCCACCATACTGCCTCTCTACCATACTGTCCCTCTACAATACTGCCCCTCCACCATACTGCCCCTCCACCATACTGCTCCTCCACCATACTGTCCCTCCACCATACTGTCCCTCCACCATACTATCCCCCACCATACTGACGCTCTACCATACTGTCCCTCCACCATACTGTCCCTCCACCACACTTCCCCTCCACCATACTGTCCCTCCACCATACTGTCCCTCAACCATACTGCCCCTCAACCATATTTCCTCTAAACCATATTTCCTCTAAACCATACTGCCACTCACCAATACATTCCCTCAACCACCATATTGTCCCTCAACCATACTGCCCCTCGCTCGAACTGTCTTTAAACCATACTGCTCCTCTACCATACTGCCTCTCAACCATAATGCTCCTCAACCGTACTGCCCCTCACCCATATTGTCCCTCAACCATACTTCCATGCAACTGTACCGCCCTTCACCCATACTTAACTTTCCTTCAGCTATAGTGCCTCTCAACCTTATTGCCCTTAATCCATACTGCCCATCTACCATACTGCCTCTCAATCATACTGCCCTTAAACCAAAACTGACTCATACTTTCCCTCAACCACCATACTGTCCCTCCGCAATACTGGCTGTCAACCATACTGCCCTTAATCCATACTGCCCTTAAACCTTACCGCCCCTCAACCTTACCGCCCCTCAACCTTATTGCCCTGAACCACACTGGCCCTAAACCATACTGGCCCTCACGTTACTGCCCCTCAACTATACTGACCCTCATATGGGTACTATGGGGAGTGAAGTGTGATCATGGGGCAGTATGGTTGTGGGTCAGTTTGGTGGAAGGTTACTATAGTGAGGGGCAGTATGGTTTTAGGGCATTATGGTTTTAGGGCAGTATTGTTGAAGGACAGTATCATTTAGGGGCAGTATGATGGAAGGGCAGTATGGTAGAGGGGCAGCATTGTGGAGGGGCAATGTGATTCAGGAGCATTTTTGGTGAGGGGCAGTATGGTTTAGGGGCAGTATGGTTCAGGGGCAGCATAGCTTCGGGACAGTATAGTGAGGGGCACTATTGTTTGATACAATTTGATTCAGGTATAGTATTGTTGAGGAGCAGTATGGTTGAGGGACAGTTTCTTTGAGGGATAGTAAGGTGCGAGCCAATCTGGTGAGAGGCAGTATGGTGAGGGGCAAAGGGATTCAGGGGCAGTATGGTGGAGGGATAGGGTTAAGTAACTATATCTCCGTTAATAATTTCGACAAAATTTCGGTTACATGCTAATCAGGATGTACCCTTTCCGTAACCCAATAGTTTTAAAGTATTTGATAAAAGGAAATATAAGAATTCTGAAAAGTTCAATTTCACTCAGTAAAACCCATGTCACCTTCTCCAAACTTTACCAGGATATAGTATATACATAATGCTACTTATTTAAGTTTTAAAAATCATAGGTTACTCTCATCATTTTTTAAATAATTGAGAAAAACCGTATTCTGTCATAGCCCGTGTCGTAGCCCGTGTCGGCGCCGTGGTTTCCTTTTTTTTCGCCAAAAACCGTTACGGCACGCTCCGACACGCTCCGACATGCTCCGACATGCTACGACACGCTACGACAAGAGTGCTACGATTGTGCTACGACAGAGAAATTCTGTGTCGGAGTGTGTCGGAACGCTTGTCGGAGCGTGTCGTAACTAGTGGGTGCGGGGCCTAAATTACCCAAGAGAATTACAGAAATTACTAATAGGGAACTTTTTAAAATGGAGCTAAAAGAGGGAATTATGAAAGGTAAATTTGATCTGGATTGAGATAAGATATGGTAGAAATATATTGGAGTTGTGAAACTAACGGCTGTTGTAATAGAATGAACAGATGTGAAATCATTCGTAAGATTATTATAATTGTGTCACTGTTTTGTATTGTTTTGTATTGTCGCATTATAAGTTTCTAATATTGTATGTGTTGCTAGACTTGTAAACTTAGTTTGAGTATCAAACTTGAAAGAACTTATATGATATGTTGCAATAGCAGGAACCAAAATATATATATTTGAAATAGATATTGGTAGCACTGCCAATAATGTCAGTGTCATTTAACAATATTTTATAAATAAGTATAAAAGGTCGAGCGACCAACATATGTTAATGATCAACTGCTGCTTGTGCATATATGAATTAGTGAAAATTATAATAACTTGATGTTGTTATATTATAGTCATGTATACGACTATCACTTTGTAAAACACCTATCAAAGGGTGAAAGAGATTGTCGAAAATCAAAAATTATAAAAAAACCCAAAAAACCAGAGTTGTATTTTGTGAATAGAAGTTAGTTACAGGTCTCCATTTGAAGTTAGACTTGAAATGGTATACCGTCTGTCCGTGGAATAGCTCAGTGTAATATGCCTGGTTGAGGCGCAACGTCTGTAACGAAGTAATGACTAAACAGAGAGCGTATTGTAGTATAGTGTATTTATTATACTTTGGAAATTTTATACGTAGTATAACAATTTATGGAAAGTAATACCGATGAGTAATACAGAGTGTAGGTATTACGGAATGTATTGAAATTGTTAATAACATGAAATTGGAATACTGAAAGTATTCAAAAGTAGAAGTTGATTATTCATGTAATTTTAAAGTTGACAAAGAACATGTGATAATTGATATACGATAATTGGTGAATTTATCAAATACAAAGACCCTAGAAATTCACCCAAGTTGGAGAAAAATTCATGTAGGGTGGGTGGGTGGAAATTTAAACGTCTTTTCAGTCTGAAGTTGAAACGAAGACTGCAGGTCACGTGACCAAAAGTGGTCTTGTGAACGTCCGATAGAGGGGTGCGTGTCATCGCAAGCGCCCTCTGCAGCCATTACTACTCACCAAGTTCGCTCTCATGAGGCGCGTCCAACAACAAGTGTAGAGATGAATATGGAACTTAATTTGAACATACAAATCTAAATCATTAAGTATTGATGGTTTTCTTATTTCACAAACCATGTGAGATCACTGCATGCGTAGCAGAAATTGGCAATGCTTCCTGTAGCTAAGAATTTTTTTTATAAAAATCGGGAATCTCATGTATTTAATCTAGGCATTAGCATTTAGCAGTCTTTTGGTATCAACATATTAGGGTTAATGGGAAAAAATCCACAGTATGTGGCTTATTTGGTATGTGTTGTGATGTTAATATCACTCAGCCACACACAGGTGTATGTGTGTATGGCTATGTGAAGTCCTGTCAATGTGTAGACTACCCACCCACTGAGTGGTGTATGTGTGTGTAGTCCTATATGTGAATACCACTCACCCACACCGTGTTGTGTGTAAGTGGCTGTAGGTAAAATGTCCAAAGTGTTGCAATTGGGATGAGCTAGGCTCAGCCTACTGTATTCGGAATAGCCCTGGGAATACTGGGAAGTATCACGTTAAGATCTACAGGATTGTGGATGGTTACCAGCAGTCACTGGAATACTGGATTAAGCTGTCACTAGAACACAGCAGCTGAACTTAGGTAGGTTGTAGGAAGTAGAATATTCAGTGGCTGTATCAGCCATTCACAGAAAGATCTGTAGGAAAGGCACTTTTATTGGTATGCAGACAATACACTCATTGCTCTCACAAACTCAGATAGAAGAACCCTGAATGAGGGTTGCTACTTGCCCATTGAAATTTTCAAGGTTGAATACATTACAATATCAATTGGAATTTAATGAATTACAATCTCAAGGTTGGTACACTGTCAAGGTCCCTCTCCCAAATGCCATGTGCACACTGTCCTTGCCCCATTCAAAGTCAAGGAGAGTCAGTGTGCATCCCCCTAGCGCTGTGTTTGGTGGTTACTGTACATCACTGGGCCAAGGCCAGTGCTGGGTGCTCATGCATGTTGATGAGTCTGGATGGTCAAACCCAGTCTCTTGGTCAAGGCCACTGCCGAGTGCCCATGCAGTATTGATGACACTGGGGATGCCCAGCATCTCTGTGCATTAATGAGGTGAAAGACTCTCAGCAGCATAGTGCTCAGTGGGCTAGTGCACTGTTTGGTGTCAAGGAAACTTGTGTCAGCTCAAATCTTTCCACATTGTGGTTTGTGCATGGATAGTGGCAGTTAGTTAGAACTCTTCAGAAATTGAAGATATTCTCGAAATAGCAAACCTTTCCTATGTTATATAGCTCGATATGAATATGAGGTTCCATACCTGGTTGAGATGGTGCAGGAGCAACATCTGCGAGAACAATAAGATATCAATGATTTAGCAGTGACGAACAAGGAATACAAATTTTATATATATATGTATATATATATATATATATATAATGAATACACTTGGTTAAAAACTATCAAGTTTTGATGATATCCTTATTTCACAACCAAGTGTAATTGCCACAGCATAGCTACAGGATATTCACCTCGACAGAGCAACAAAATAAAGGTGAACATTGGTGTTTGTTGATATCTTTTACTTGTAAGCCTATATAGTTTTAGAAGCAAATCTGTGAGCATTTATGACTTAATTATAACAATTGCGGAATCCGAAATGCTAGTGGAATTCATATTGTCATTTAAAAAAGCTGTTTATAGTCTTGGCGAGGCATGTTAATATATCATTCAAACATTTTGGTTCATATAAAGACAGCTTATTCCTCACACGGCGACTATAGATGGAGAAAATCATAATCGATCCAATGCAAGATTGATAAAGTCTTGAATGATATTTCCATCAAATAGGTATGGATGCAAATGTTTATATTCCGGAATAAAGGTAAGCGATACTATACGCATGATAATATTCGATTCACTTCTATGCCGATGAAAAGATCTGTGTGAAGTACAATGTACATAATAGGAAATGTGCTTACCTGCGGTGTAGGGTGGTGGGCAGCTCATCTTTCCTTTGCTGAAAATCCTCAGATGTGATAAGCTCGGAAAAACTTGTCTAAAAGAAGAAAAATATGTATAAACAAATTAATAACTCACTATCAGAGTTCCGTGTCTCCATAGATCAGCATATCAGAGCATTCATTCAAAGAAACACAAAGTTTAATCCGAATAGCATCAAAGAAAAATAATTATTTTCATCATAAGGGTATGAAGTTCCTATGTAATTTGCAGGGCGTTTGCTGGCTCTGATTATTTTCTAGATACTATGTTATTCGAATGATACTTATTTCGGTCAGATGCTACATGTACAAACATTAGAAAAATATTAAGATTGAAGTTAGAAACACTTACCCAATGAGGAGAAAAGGAAGGAATAGGCAAGCCGCAGCTAGCCAGACCCGAAATGAAATTCTGGAATGAGAAGTGAATATAAAGTCTATATCTTTTTTATGCTCATATCTAACATGTGTGAGAGCTTTGACACCAGGCCTCCCGATATACCTATCTTAACGCTGTTTTGTTGTGTTGACTACGGTAAACAAAACCGTGATTCTATAGCATCTGACGTAGTTGTCTGCCAGGAGTCAAAGCATAGCTTCCAAGTTGGAATAATTTCAAGTTCGCAGAATATATGAATGATTGAAATAGGATAACGCGCCGCCAAAACTATAAATGCATTTGCATTATATATATATATATATATATATATACATACATACATATGCCAGTTGAGACGGATTAATTCCTCCAATTTTTACTACATAGACCCTGGGCATGTCCTACTTTTCTTTTCCACCATGGTAAGACGATTCAAGAGAGAAGATCTAGATAACACAGTAAGGAATGTTTATCATTATACCCTGCCCTGCCCAAGACGTTGGTCATTTCCGTATGGTTTAAAGGATGTTTAAGAGCCGCCTTCTGCTAGACCGTCTACCCCCGTCCTCTATTTCTACTGAACTAACTAGGTTCAACGTCAGGTTCCCATTCAGATCTGTTAAGTAAAATTTATCAATGACAGCACCACTACACCACCATTAACGGCGTTGTAAAAGGTAGCTTCATCTAAATTATTGAGCGCGAGAAAACACGCTCATATACGTCATCTAGAGGCTAGAATGCTCACACAGGGTTTCAGCTTGCTGTAAAGAATCTAAACCTTTACTATCCATGCACCAACCATAAAGGTCAGATAAAATGGTCAGGTGTCCAGTATCCAGCCTTACCATATGCCCTGCGCCACTACTGACTTGGTTCCTAAAATAGACCTTTTTATTTCTAGTCTTTTTGAAGACAAAAGTATTCACTATGTCAATCCTTTCATTAAATGATAAACACTTAGTTATGAGTACTGTATTCTGCTACTAGAAAAAGAAACTATTAGATGATAATATTGACTAAATGTGGTATCAACATTTTCAAATTTGATGGGACAGATCTAAATACACTGTATTCAGTGTGTCAGAACTGATGGGACAAATCTAAATACACTGTATTCATACCCACTTTGTTCAGACCGGACAAACCAGTTTTACTCCCTTTAACACTGTCGCCAAGCCTTGCTCCTGAGACTTGACCATAGACTTGCTATAAACCTTGATCATGGACCCTCAAGAAGACAGGGAGGGAGACACAGAATGACATATAATGATTACCTACTATATTTAAAACGGTAGAATTCCGTCGAATCTGCTTGAAGTTGCTCCCGCACATAGAGACATAGTGAACCAGAGCTAGGGCTGGAGATTGAAAGGCCACGAGAGTGAGATTCTCGTGCAGTACTTAACTGAATCCTGCTAATTTTTTTGTGTTTCTTTACACAGATGTACTTCTATCCTTAAGATTTGTTGCTAGCTGTACTGAAATTATAATTTAGAACTGTACTTTTCCAATCTCATTGGCATGAGATTGGTCTGTGAGACTATTGCGCTGGTTGCCCGTACACACGCTGATAGTTACCTACTATATTTAAAACGGTAGAATTCCGTCGAATCCGCTTGAAGTTGCTCCCGTACATAGAGACATAGTGAACCAGACCTAGGCTTGGAGAATGAGGGCCCACGAGAGTGAGATTCTCGTGCAGTGAAAAACTCGAACCTGTTCTTCTTTTTTGTATTTCTATACTCAGGCAAACTTCTTCTCTTATGATTCATTTCACACCATGCCAAAATCAAAGTTTAGTATTGTAGTTTTCTGATCTATTTTTCTCGTGAGAAACCAATGAGATCTCAACTTTCGCTGATACCCCTCCCCCTACCACTCCAGCCATCAGTCTAAGTATTTGACCCATGTTGGACACATAACTCTGTGGAGCAGTCAGCAGAGTGTCTGACTAGGACTGAGGGTGATGAGAGTTCGATTCCCGCATTGGCCGTATGAATTTTTGTTTTTCTATATTTTATATTTAATAGTAGGGGGCACCACTAAGCCCTCACTCTATTAAATACGACGCGACGAAGTCGCTAGTAACCCTTTCAAAACTCTGCTGATTCCCCCCACCCACCAATAGCCTAAGTATTTGGTGCTACACCAGCACCTGACTTTGTGGAGCAGTCGGCAGAGCGTCCGATTGGGGGTGTGGACGGCGGGTGTTCGAACCCCGCCAACGGCTATCTGATAACTCATTTTCTATATTTTTCGTACTCGGACTCGACGAAGTCCCTAGTTTCTTTTTAAAATAGCTTACTGACAGATGAAGATTTAGGTATAACACTGTGGACCTAAAGCCACTCTACATTCATGCCATGATAGCCCTCACCCCCTCCCCTCCCACAACCACTCCATCTACTTTACTGACCAGCTGGCTACACTCAAGGACCTGTTTGTTCTGGCTCACTGGTCTCCTACCACTTTACAATACATGTACATTTCAAATCTGGGGGAACACACACTCCTAACCTTCAACCACTGATCAGGTTATTGAACCTGTCATACTCAGAGCCATATAGGACTTGATTCAGGGACACTTTTAATGCATTAGGATGTATACACTGATTTCAATACCAGAAATAAGTTTTATTAAGTAATGAGTTTCCATTTGTTTAAACATATAGATTTCTGAGACTTGATCAATATTCCTGTTCATGACACTTGAGAACAACTATTAAATCAATTCTCTAGGTTTATTGAAACATTCTTGATACTTAATTCTCAGTCAAATAAAGATGGCTCAAATATATAATTTCTTATGATATTCTCTTACTTTTCTTTCATGAAGTAATTTAGGTATACTGCACTCTTCCATTGAAAATGGAAATAACATTAGCTCCTATTATATGAGTTTGTGTCACAGCCTGCAGTCCTTCAGATCTACATTATGATATTCTACTTTACTAGCTATAATTCATCCTTTAATAGGATGAATACCATCGTTTACTATTTATACAATAATGAAGTTTGATCAAAGCTACGGATAGGTATTATGTATCTTTGATAAAAGACCCGCGGGACCTATTGAGAAGGAATACATCGATGTACCTCCAGACGCTAATGGCATACAAAGGTTTTGGTAAATTTCCAACAAACAAGTCCATGCTACATATATACTCACGTGTTCTTGGTTAGCGCTAAGTCATACGTGTATAATAAAGTATCATGTAATATATGCTCATTGAAGTCATATGGTTAGGTATTACCTTTAGATGATATTCAATGAATTCATACGAAAGCCAATTTAGAATTAGGAAATGAAGGACAAAAAGAATGAACCTCTTTTTCTCATGTTCATGTCAAGATTGATCGCACAGAAAATCCAGGGTATGCCCCACTGATGCGATGGAATCGTCGCATCACTTCTGGCACCACCTATGTATAATAATCATAAAACTAAATTTCGAATATTAATAAGGTACTCACATCTAATCATAATTATATCACTTCTCAACCTCATGCTTTACAAGGTATCAGAATAAAACCTTGGCTACAGCCAGAGCCTGCTGTTTTCACAGCTTTCACACCTCTTCACACCTGTTATCCAAATGAATGCTGTCAGGTGTGGCAGTTATTGATTGTAGTAGGCCACAGCTACCAGTGGTCAGAGCAGCCTGTATAACTACATGGATTCAATGCACTGTATTCAGTTTCTATGGAAGTACAAAGAGAAGTACTCTGTACCTGTGCAACGAATCCATCGCAAATCATGGACATTTCAAGATGTGCGGTGCGACACAAGTTTTTATGACCCTCACCGGGCGTTTATGACTTTTTATTGACATGCGACAATCGCATCACACCAGTCGGGCCGGGCCTTTAAAGGCCTGGCCCCACTGGTGCGATGCGATTGTCGCGCACATTTTATGACCGCATCGACGCCCCATTAGAGGTTTTTATTGACCTTATTGCGATGGTTTCATCGCACTCAATCGCAAGGAAATTCCAGGGTATTTCTGATTTATTTCAGGGGGTTTCTGATTCCAATTGACATCCCTGTCACTGATGCGATGGGTTCATCGCAATGTTTGTAGGGCCACCTATGGAAAAAAGAATTTCGTGAACAGCCTACAACCACTTTTCCCTGAAAATCAGGGATGTTTTTTTCCTGTATATAAAAGTATTTTGTATTGTGTAAAACAGTGATGACATTATTTGAGCCTCTGTCATACATCTAAATTATTTCCATTGATTTTTTTCTGATTCCAATTGACATCCCTGTCAGTCTACAATAAAGGAAAATAATCATAATGCTGTAAACACGCGCTTGCCCCCAAGGAAAGGGGGATTATATATAAATACAATAGGAAGCACTCCAAGCCTATGTGACGGATCCATTGCAAATCATGAACATTTCAAGATGTGCGATGGGATGAATCCGTCGCATCGCACACAATTGCATACGCCCGCAAGCCCGGCCTCATGAATCACAGGAGCGATCGTGTGCAATGCGATGGGCGGCGCCGATTTTGTGACCCTCGCCGACCGTTTATGACTCTTTATGGACTATCCGTCGCATCAGTGGGGCCGGGCCTTAGGAGCCGACTTTTTATCCCTACCGAGGTTTGATGTCTGAAGCAAAACATGAATTATCAATTTCTCATTAAGGAAAAGCCACACTACATAACTAAATCATTTTCAGACAAGTAGCAGGTCTTCCACCAAACAGATGCTCTGCAGGCAGGTTTTTTACCCTCCAACCGACGTTGCTCGCCTGGGCCGTCTGGCTGGCCGCCACTAACTCTGTAAATTCTCCGAGATGTTCCACCAAATCCCTAGCCTGCCGATGACCACAAGGTGCACGCATGGCACTCGGAGGGCACCCAGTGGGTGGTTCCACCAAACTCTGTGGCCAGGCCAGCACCGGCATAGGGAGCCAAAGTGAACCCGCTGAAACCACAGATACCCGTTTATAAAAGACCATTTCCGGATATAGACGCTCAGTACTTTGACTATGTAGGTTCGAGATTATATGGGTCATTCTCCAATCTTTTAGATCTATAATTTTGATAAACTTAACTATTGTCATCTTAGCTTTGAGAAAGAGTTATTCAGAGACGATAGTAGTAAACTACTCTTCAAAAGTTACAAACGAGACCAAAAACAAAATTCTAGCCTCAAACCCCCATAGGCTTAGCACTAAGCCTCGTTCTTACTGGCCACCGGAAATGGTGTTTTGAACACGGGTATCTGCCGTTTTGGCGGGTTCACTTTGGCTCCCTATGGCGATGAACAAGCAGCGGGTAGCTGAGTTCCCTATTTATCCGATAGGAGGCAGGTTGAACATGCCTCCATAGACTACACCGCTCAGGCTGCGCAAAACCTGGAGGAAAGCAGCAAAACAGTGTGATGCCATGTCGGGAATTGTACAGGAGCGGTGATAGCTCTCAAATAGGTATGGAATACTTCGGTTAACTGAACTATGAAGGTAGATAAAGATAAAAATTGATACTATCAATGTGTATCACACACTCTGGTGCTATGATTCCGCCCAGAGTACCCAAACATTCAGAATGTTCAGTCTCTCTCGCAGGTTAGTCCTTCTCTGACTGGACCATATATATCCCAGTGAAGAAATGTGAGGTAGGTGGAGGGGTAGCCATAGGATGCCTAGACTGGAGCCAGTCCAGGCATCGTCGACTGGCTGGCCGGCTGCCGCTTAATATTTATTCGAGTAGATTTTGGTCGGCGATGCCTTGGAGATGGCTGGAGTGCTGTGATGTGCTTTGTGTAACAGGTTCAAAATTGCTTTAAGCCTGGTTAGCGGTTTGCAACCATTAACAGGTCAGCTGATTCTGGCTGGTGATGGGGTTTTAGAGGCACAGGGATGGGCCGGTCGTTGGTAGGGCCGGCTGTGAAGATGTTATTCGACATTGTGAGCTGTTGCAATGAGCAGATCATCGTTGACAAGATTTGTGCTGGCAACTGCCACTACCGACCAACAGGTGAGCACAAGGCCACCGGCTGGGGCTAGTGCCCGCTTCATGGAATACCTGCTTAACTGATGTTTTACCATCAGGTTTACATAACATATACATATTTATTGTAAGAATATATCTATGAATTATAATGAGCATTGCATGTGCCCTGAAGAGAGCTTATTTGCTATACATACTTTTACTTTACCTTTATCTGTAAGCAACATCTAGGCAATTATGGCCCAAAAAGCATGTAAAAAAAGGGAATTTTCCTTTTAAAAAAAAAGAAGAAAATGTATCATTGTCTGCATTTTGCAAAAAAAACCAACTCAATTACATTACTGAACTAGTTTTGCAGAGTAAATAAAAACGTAAATTTACATAGTTTTGGCAAGAAATTTCCATCATCTTAAAAAAATCTTTATTGGCTAAAATTGAATTCTGTTTCTGTGTACATTAACTAAAGGGAGTGAAATAGCACTTAAACACTGGTTTAAAATTCAATTTTTTGTAGTTATAAAATATAGAAAAATGCCTCTGTAACATGATTGATTTACTATTGAGCAGAAATATTTGTAGCATTTAGTGATATGGCTAAAATGTGCTTCTGCCTCCGTGTACACACATGATTGTAGCGGTCGCCTGCTTCGGCCTATTGAGGATAACCAGAGGAGGTGTGATATATGAGGTTCATATATACGAACCGAACAGCCATAAAACGTGGAGCTCTATTGAGCTCTATTGTGGTTTGGAGTACATTAGATGTCACTATATCAATATCTGAAAAGATCTTTGATAGAGCTCTAATAGATTGTATGTAGTAGCTGTTACTAGATAGCCTATTTTTGCATAGGAATCTACAGCCGTCATTTGAGTACATGCCAAAACGATAGGGGGCGCTGCGCTTCACACCTCCTCTGGAGGATAACCCACTCTCGGAGAGATTGTATTCAGACATTCCGGCGATGCGCCATCCTATGCACCGCACCCTGTAGAAGACTTTAAAGACCTGTTCACACTAAAACGAGACTCCTAAAGTTTAATAAACAATAGATATTTTTTAGGTATACCTCATATGTGATCTGGTTTGGATCACCGCAGCGTACAGTATCTTGACGCCGGAGTGCCAAGTAAAGCCAAGGAGGCTTATCTAGGTGCCGGGGCACTCAGACTCACCTAAACACGGAGAGGGTTTGGAGAAACCCAGCAAAAGAGGCCCCAAGGATTCACTCTTCAGAGAGAACGCACAAGAATGCCTGTCGACCTACTCCAAACCCGGCCTATATAATGTAAGCTGAGTTATGTAATCCGGGCAACCCCGAAACACTAGACTAGTTCCCTGTCCAAATGAAATCAGGGACTGGTAACTACTTCTTACAAAATTCTATAAAGACCTTGAACCGACAGGCCGCCTCTCTTTTTTTCTTCTCCTCTTTTTTTATTATGTCATAGATCCAAACATTACATTTGGTTTTCAATCCAGGCTAGATCACAATAAAAATATGTCAATTTAAGAGTGTGACAACCAGCAATCCAGGGAGCTGTTTCACTAGTAGAGGGGTGAAAGTGAGAGGTGAGACCGCAACAGTGGCAGCAACAGTGTCAATCCCAAATTCGCGTTTCATCAGTGGTCTCGCTGTTGAGGTGAGACCAACTCTCACTGTTGGCACAGGTCTCGCTATGCACACGCGTTTGACGTTCAAATTTATTCGTCAACGGGCCGGGATGACGTGGAATTTCACCCCTTCCCGTAGGAATTAAGCAATGAAATTTTTTACACGAGTAAGGTATATATATAAACTATAATCGTACCAAATATGAAGAAAATCAGCCACGGCGTTCCTAAGATATCGGCGTTTGAATTTTGTCATAGCTAATACTGCACTTCCCGCCGGCCTCCGGAGGGAGACAAAAAGAACAGCCGAAACCCCGCCGCACTACGGAGGGAGTGAAAAAGAACAGCGACCAACGCAAACGCGCGGAGGGAGTGAAAAATTGAAACGCCGATATCTTGGGAACGGCATGGCTGATTTTCTTCATATTTGAGGACGATTATAGGTTATATGTATACCTTACTCGTGTAAAAATTTCATTGCTTAATTCTCACGGGAAGTGGGTGAGAGTATTCTATACACGTAACAAGCGAGAGGGTAGACCCTCTCGCTTACAGCAGCTCCACAGTGGCACTAACAGCGAGACCCTCTGCACTGATGAAACGGGTTCTGCCACTGTTGGTGCCGCTTGTATCCCAAGTGCCATTCACGCTTGAGTGCACCTACTAATGAAACGCAAACTGCCGCTTTGCTGCCACTGTTACAAACAGCGAGACTTGTAGCTCCTAGTGAAACAGCCCCCAGGATCTCTGCTAGAGAGTGTAAGGCATGGAGGCCTTACCCATAGTGCACCAAAACATGGAACCCGTTACCTGGCCTATAATGTGACTAGGCCAGGCTTCCAGGCTACTGCATGCCCAGGCTCACCTGAATCACTACGCAGCAGGGACTGACATCCCACACCCTCTATCGAAGAGTGAAAACACCACTGCTAAACCTACCCAACCCCTATCAATATTTCCATAAGATCTGCTAATATAATTTGAAAAGGATATACATATGAGCCGGATAGGTGCCTCTATGTATAGAGATTTATCTCTGTTTTCAGACGAAAAGTCACCCTGCTATGGGTCTTAGTGTTGGTAGGTGTTGTGAGTGCTGTGAGTGTTGTTTGTTGGGTGTGGGTGTTGATGGGTGTCGATGTTGATGGGTATTGGTGTTGGAGGCATAAAAATGGCTAAAATGTGCTTCTGCCTCTGTGTGCACATATATTTATCAATATTTCCATAAGATCTGCTAATATAATTCTAAAATGATACAATATGACTACATCTGTCCCTGTGTGAAACTGTATTAAAATACCTACGACCACTATGATGTTACAGTGGAAATTGTGTACACAGAGTCAGATTCTGCCTCCATGTTCACACTTCTGCCTTCCTGCACATAGGATTATCTCTTTTCTCAAGCCAAAGATGGAACAACATCCACCACAACTAACAACCATACCAATAAACACTATACTCCAAATGATAGCATCACCCAATGACACCCAGCACCCACCAACACTAAACCTATTCACACCCACACTTCCTATACTAGCACCTACAAACGCCAATATCTACAACCAATGTACCAACACCAACTCACCCACACACATCCACAGACAGCATAACCAACACTTACCAACACCAACACCTACAGCCACACCTAGCAGCACTTACTCCAATACCGAACTCTAAATAATTGGGTCACTTAAAGATTATGTTTTCTGATTCTGCCTCCATGTACACACTTCTACCTCTGCGTACATGTTTTTTTTATATCTTTTTTAATAGTATACATGGATCTGTACCATGAAAGGGAGACCTAAGACAATATTGAGAACCACACAAACATCGTAATATATGATAAATAAATCTATGGGGGAAAAAATTGGGGGTCAAACATTGAGGAAAAAAACATGACAACTTGCTGGAAAGTGTCATTTTCAGTTGAAAATTGCTTTGAAATGATATATAAAACCATTCCAAATAAACCGCACACACAATTCCTAATATATTCCGGTAGAAATAATATACAAATCACCATTTAGGAAAAGAACAGGCCAAGTTATAAGATTTTGTTTCTGCCTCCGTGTATGCTGAATGGTACCAGATTATTAAAATCAACCCTTTTTTTTGGACATGATCATCGCCCTGTACATATTTTTTTCAAAGGTTTTATGGCACTTCAAAAAAATTTCAGTATTCATGAAAACACGCCTAACTCGGCAAATTCCTCTCATACATATGGTAATCAATATCTTTCATTGTATTAGATAGGGAACATTTTTCACTTCTCTTAAGTGAACATGTTCTTCATGCATAACAAATAGAGAAGCATTATATTTACACACACCTTGAAAAGTCTTTCTTTAAAAGTGCTCACTAGATAGATTTCTACTCTCCAAGCATAATTCCTGCGCCCTGCTTGTATCCCCATGCCAAGTTTGGGGCAATTCGTCTTAGATACCAATTTTCCTGTATCCTAATTTTTGATTACTTTGAAGAGTACGAACATTAGATGCTTAATACTTTTCTGTGTGGTACCGAATCATGGCATCCACTCCACCATCTTATTCATATATATGCCCTATGCCATCGCGGAAGTGCATGTATCGGCTGAATATTGACTTCTTGTCATATATATACACCCATATTTGACGCCAGCGTATGAGGCATGTATACGAGACTGTTTCCTCTTGTATACGGACGTGTCTTGGCTGTATTTCACACCAGGCATATACAAGAGGAAATATCCTCTGCACAACATGTATATGCCGTATACATGTTATATACGTTATATGTATACTGATAACAAAAAAAAAGAAAAAGAATCGCGACCCTAGTCCTAGTCACCCCCCCCCCCCCCGCATCCCCCAGTGTCCCCCCGTCTAACTTCCGCCTAACCCACGCCTAACCCTCACCACAACTTACAGGGGGCCAACTCAGCGAGTGAGTGTGTGTAGGGAGCGTGAGGGGGAGCCGGGCGGCCGGGTCACTCTCCCAGCAGAGGTCTTGCACTCTACCTCCTGTGGCTGCTTATATCTCTGCCCCAACCTGCCTGTTTTGGCTCAAATCTGGCCCATACGCCAGTTTATGAAATATCCTAAATTCTGAGGGCTTTTGGGGTATTTTGTGTTCTACGAACATATTCATACGGTAATAATATACAGTCATTTCTATTATTTGTTTGTCAAATTGAACATAGTCATAGGGATTATTTTCTTCAGTGGAAGGCACCTCATGTGTTGCAGGGTTTTGTTTGTAAACATAACACATGTGCTCACTTGAGGGGGCAGTCTAATCAACTGTGGATTCACAATATAAAATGGTTTAAGTCTGAAAAAGAAACAGCTGGATTGTCTGTGAAGCTTCTTTAACAACTCCCATATTTCCATAATCATGATATGTGAGTTGTTTGATTTGTATATAACTTTTGACAGTTGCCTTGTTTTGGATCCGAAATGTTGGCTGGTTCCCCCTATCCTTAGTGGATACCCCAAGAACCAGCGTATGACGTCACTGGGTTGGGGCAGAGATTAAGCTAGCACTAGCGCCGCTAAAAATCTGGGGGGAGAGTGCGGCCAGGTCAGTGAGGGAAACGACCGTATTTACACAGAGTGTGTTGAGAGGACTAGGACTTCTCCAGCTTAAGCACCACTGAGCCCACCTATACCTCTACCAACACAAACAGGCAGCGGGCAGCAGGAGACGGGGGAAGCGAGGGGCGGCCGGGTTAGGCGGGGGATAGATGAGGGATAGGCGGTCAGGTTAGATGATTTCAGGAATCAACTATAAGCTTGAACAGGGCCATTATATACAGACCTAGACTGATCACACATAGAAGGTGTTTTCAAAGTAAAATCTATTTAAAAAACGTTTTAAAAAAAGAGAAAGAAGCTGGGTTTATTATATGTATCTAATGAAAAGATAATAAATAGGTTTTAGAACAACTTTATAATGAAATTGTTAATATAACATTGGATTCTCCATATATCAAGGACTAAATAACTAATGGCAAATGAAATATACTAGAGTGGTGTCCCCAAGTGGCAGAGATCGTAATTATTGGACAGTGGCGTAAATACAACAGAATCAGGCGTATACATGACGTATATATGACCGTAACATGGACCCTTACATACGTCTATAGAGAGGGCGTATACACATGGGGAATAGGATGACCTTGTATATGAAAAAGCATACCTATATACGCCGGGTGTATATATGGTGGTTCTGTGCAGTGATCGTCTCTGGTTAACTTCTGATGGTTAATTCCAGGGGAAAATGAGTCGATACTGCTGTCTGCTGCCATTCAAACGAACAATACCTGCCAGGTGGTTGCATTTCTTGAAATTGCTAAAACGCTGGGGGTGGTTCCTCCAGCAAATACGAACTGTGATAAACATTCATAATTATCCCAGTGGTCGGCTACACAAGGTATCCACAATTTAATGTACATAAACGCTGCATTATCATTCATTCAAATGCTACACTGAAGGTGATTTTGGGCACTTATTTATTAGTTAATTTCATATGAATATTTTCCAATTCATTGAATTGCTTTGTGATGTATGTATTAAGAATAACGGAGGATGCTTCCTAACAGGTGCTTGCTCAAGATAGTAGTTTAGGCCCAACTGTTTGGACTGCCAGCCCCAGTTTTTGAACTGTCCCCTGTCTTTGTTTGCACTGACCCCCAATAGAGTATATAAGGAAGCAGATGTCCAGTCAGAGCTCATTTGGAACCCAGACAACGTGGCATTAACGTCTCCGGGCTGCTCAGCATTACCACCACTACAGTGAGGAGGCTTGAAGACAGTAGGACACTAGGCTACAAAGGTCTTTACTGAGGATTGGGCTTCTACACGAGCTGCTATCACTCCAGCACCGTAGGAACAGAGATTGATGACTGCTACCACCACATTCCACTGATTTGAGTCATATATGTCTTCAAGATAGAGAGACATTTTACAATAACTGAAAGTGATAGACTATGAGTACTGCTATAACCAAGAGGACTAGTATCATATGAGCTCATCAGAAGTGAATGTGACTGTGTGTTAATGGGAATTGTGATGTAACTGTATACTTTCACATAAAACTTAATAGATACATATCTGTGTATGGTTATCTGTCTTCTTTATTTAGAATAGAAGATATGCTAAGTTTTCTTGTCACTGTGTTAGCTAGCCTATGAGATTAGGCCTTAGCTACTGTATATGACAGCTTGAATTGAAAATTGTTGTCAGCTGGCTGTATATTATAAACAAAAGATGCCTTGTTTCATAGTAGTGCACTGGAGTATATCCATGCACAAGCTACCGTCCTTGACACGGAACAGTGCACTGGCCCACTGAGCACCATGCTGCTGAGTGCCTTTACCTCATTGATGCATCCTCAATATCATCAAGAGTACATGGGCATTCTGCAGTGGCCTTGACACAGTGACTGGGTGTGACCACCCAACACAGTGGTGGGGGGATGCACTTTCACTGTCCTTGATCTTGAAAGGGGCCAGGACAGTGGGGTACAGGGATGGACACAACATTTAGGACAGGGACTTGTAACTTACTCAACCTTGACAGTGTAGTTTAATAAGCCTTGAATTTGTAATGTATTCAACCCTGAGAATTCCTATATATGCAAGTAGCAGCCCTAGTTCAGGGTTCTTCTATCTGAGTTTGTAAGAAGAGTAATTGTCAGCATACCAAATAAAAAGGAGTATACTGCAAGTACCTCTCCTACAGATCTTTCGGTGAAGGGCTGATACAGCCAAGGAGTATTCTACCACTTACAAACTACCTACATTCAGCTGCTGCATTGTAGTGACAACCTAATCCATAATTCAGTAGATATCTCACTGTGATACATCCCAGGACTATTCCAGATACAGCTGGTTGAGGCTAGCTCATCCCCATTGCAACACTTAGGACATTTACCTACAGTCACTCACACACACCACTGTGTGGATGAGTGGTATTCACATATGGGACTGCACACACATACACAACATGCATTGTGATTATAGGCACATTATTGGTATTGGTCCTAGGTGTCTTATATGTCCTTGCATTCCAATTTTATAACAAATTCATCAATACAATTTTTATTTGAGGTTTTATTTTGTCATCAGAAAATCCAAACATTAACATTATATATACATATATACATATACATATATACAATCATCTTGAAAATGCTTGTAAATATTTAATCAACGATGGATACAACAATAGGAAATTTCTATGGAAACTACCTGTGATAACAGAATTAATGTGATGTAACATATGTTTTGGTGCATGAATGTGCCTAAATAACCCATTTCAATGTTCCATTATCACTCCAGACATAAATACTTGATCTCGCCCCTCAGTACAAATTTAGCCATAAGAATAACATTTAAAAGATATATGCAACGATCAACTATGTAAAGGGCCAAGACTACGCCATGGCCGTGGCGGGGTGATGGGAGATGACGTCATTAAGAACTGGCCAATCAGTGGCCAGGGTGTGAGGAGACAAACGAGAGATCAACTGTGTTTGTGAAGTAGTTTAACTTATTCTGATATTGTAATGCTATTCTAATGTCTATACAGGGGTGAGATAAATCCAGAACTATACTTCAATAATAAAATACACAATACTCCACTCGTTTGGATGCGCCATAATTGTCACTCGGCTTTGCCCGGATGACAATTGCAGCGCATCAAAATTCATGGAGTATTGTGTAGTTATATGATTCTCGATCCTGTGCCATATAGATACTTGTCTTTTGTAATGTTTTTTTATGATAACATGTAAATAAAGTCCGTATACAGCATGACTGTGTGCACATGTAGCAGCATTTTCAACTGAAACGAAGTTGCTTAAAAGAAAAAAACAACAAAAAACTAGATATCTTTCTGAAAATAAAACTGGTAGCCTACTGATGTCCAGGGGTCACATCAAAGTTGCCCCCTCCCTGGAAATATCCCAAAACTGTATGGCCTCCTCCCAATGAAACGGGTTCCCCTCCAACCTTGATAAATGGTCCCTAGGAATAAGAAAATTTAATTCTAAAGGACCCGAAATTAAAAGATAGAGTGTGGCAAAAGGTTACTTGTGTTTTGCTTGTTTTACCCGTACTTCCGATATATCGCCAAAAATGAAATTAATGGTAACATTGTTTGATAACAAATAAATCAAATGAGTCAGCAAAAACTACGAATCAAATAACTGCTGTAGACGATGTCAGGTGGCGCTCTAGTCAAGTACACCAGCCGTCTCCCTGGTGTGAGTGAGAGGGAGCATTTGATTGGTCGAGCAGCGATAACGCGAGGTGGGGTGCCTGTTGTGCGAATTTTTAATGATTTGCCTGGGGAGTCACCTTATACAATTCATATTCCTTTGTTTATATAACGGCACCTACCATTTATATATGGGGTGATGCTAAAAAAAGCCCAGCATTCAAAATATATACTCGGTTAAAGGAGAATGTATGTAGAAATATAAATATAAACATCTAGGCTATTGATGAAAAATGAAACTCTGAAAAGAACTTATCTACATGATGGCAAACCCGAAAGAAACATTAAGTGCAGATTTGAAGCTGTACTCGCTGGAAGCATTGTCAAATTAATTTGTTAGATGCACGATTAAGAGATATCAAAGGAAATAAAGGAAGGAAGATCATACTGTATATGACTGAATGTACATGTATATAGAAGTACATCGAAGTATGTATTCATTACGCAAATATTATGATTATTCCTCACTCGTGCTATGTCCTGACGGCAACTCTCATTCTGGGCAATAAATACGGTGTGTTTTGTGTTTGCGACTTCGTTATTAGTTCCCCATGTATTTCCCTAACACAGGATGTCCTTTTAAGTGAAAGAGTGAAGCATAAATAGGGCAACGTGTTCACGTGTTGATAGCGCTATAGTCAGAACCTCAGTATACATTATGTTCTCTGAAATCTGACATAGATGTGTTGATTAACCACTGGAATGGGACACGCATAATGAATTAGAAATGGGATACCATGATAGCTATACGTAATCCGGTAGCAATCCGCAAAAAGTCACAACAATTTGTCATCTGTTAACTTTGTAGACATTAGCCAATCTTTGATTAGCACCATCCATCCTACTACATGATAAAAAATCCCAAACCTCATGGTAATGCAGTATTTTGAGTTGAAACTATATTTTGACATTCACTGGAGACTCGTATCTTCAACAACAACAGCAACCACAACGACCACAGCCACAACAACATTCTAAAAAAGAATCAGTAACCAACGATTCACCTCTTTTGCTTCATGTATGAAGTCAGGACTCACATTATCATGTCCAGTTGCCCAGACTATTCTAGACACATGAGTAGGAGTAGCTATTATTATATACCTGTGGTAGTATATCCTACACATACTGCCCGCTCCTACCCATGGCGTATTTATACCCGTACGCCACTGTGACGTACGGGGTATGTGATCACGTGACCAGGTAAAATTTCGTCATTTTTAGGTATATAATAATACGAAAACAGGCTGACTGTCTTCGTACGTCAAAATACTTGGTAAAACTGTTGATCACATACATCCCTCTGCCTACGGCATCAGGATGTATGTGATCAACAGTTTCACCGCGTATTTTTGACGTACGAAGACAGTAAGCCAGTTTCCGTATATTACCCGAGAAAGTTTTGATTTGATTGCTGACTTTGTGAAAATGTTGAGATTCGATTTCGTGTATAAACAAAAACTGGAACTGGGTGCGGTAACAAATTCGAGGAAACACGCTACTTTACGCCTAAATACCTTGACAAACTTCGTGGCCTTGAAAATGACCTATATCTTGCGATCATTTTAGGTTTCCATTGAACATGAAGTGTGCTTAACTCTCACGCTGGTATATTCATTGATGCCGATCATGAAATCCGTGGAGATAAAGACAAAGTTCTAGACAGGTTGTAAATGTAAAGATCCACATGTTTAGAGAAAACAGATGAAATGGAGTCTATGTAATCATATATACATACATACATACATACATACATACATACATACATACATACATACATACATGCATGCATGCATGCATGCATGCATGCATGCATACATACATACATACATACGTACGTACGTACATACATACATACGTACGTACGTACGTACATACATACATACATAAATACATACAAGCAAACAGACATACACATGTGTATGCGATTGCATATGTATGTTTATCTATAGCCTCACTTTATTGGACACTCTAGCCCCGAATTTCTTTTTATCATCCAATCAACAAAATTAACGACTACAAGCAATCGCCCCATTCGGCGCTCTACCTCACAAGTCAGATAAAACAATTAACAGGACAATACTTAGACGCAGCCGAAACCTCATATAAAAATGCCCTGTAATTCATAGGTTCATTTTCAATTTTCATCTTTTGATCATCCATTTTCTTTAGTGAAGAACAAAACAAAATAATCGCAAATGATCTTCTGGTCAATATTTGGTTAATTCCTCGTTTTGTAGTAAGTCCTTTTTGACACTGATCTTAGAAAAGGTTCCCCCTCTCGGTAATTTTTTATTTTTCCTTAACATCCCCCAAATAAGATTCCCTTTGTACAATGGAGATTTCCTATATCTAGTCGTATTCGGAATCTTTATTTTCGAAATTTCTTTTGGGCTTGTCTAGTTATTCTTTCAGGTTCTGAAATAATATTAATGATATCTTCACATCTCTACTTACCGGTAACTAATAACATGACTTGCTCTTCTGAACGTCGAAGGCCGGATATTACATCTCCGATGCAGCTCTTCAATATGCATATCTCGAGCATTCCTTATGCCTATTGCTACCCTTAAGCTTTTGTAAATAAGCGTTTGCAGTTTAGCTTGTTGCTGCCTAGTCCATTGATATTGTATAAAAATCGAGGGTATCCCCTTGAAGCATTTTCTACTCTGTATGTCATATATATATATATATATATATATATATATATATATATATATATATATATATATATATATATGCATATATAGTTAGCGCAATGATGTCAATATGTCGTTACAAAGACAGGTCCGTGGAGTACTTCCTTTTTGAATGCAAAGAGGAAGGTAAATGATTGACAAAACATGTACATGTTTCCAAACCCATAAGACGCGGTAAGTGTTCTGCCTCTCTCATCTCAAGGGTTGTGATATACGGTAGAAGTCTGAACTCGTTATATAATCTCTCTCAATGAATACTTCGTACATATACTCAAAAGCAATCCTGTGGTCATCGCACCACTTACTTTTTGACCCTCTTCTTTGTCATGCCTTAACTTGGAAATATCGAAGCAATCCAATGATATAATTTCAATAAGTACATGTGAACGCAAAGCATTCCGGGTATCAGCTTGCGTCAGACTGTATAGACAGACCGTGAACGGAGACCATTTCGTCAACAGTAAGGTCGATTCCTTGTTATTATATACCTGATATCACAATAAAACGCAACCCCATTTTGATTACTTACATACTAGCGGTCATTCATTACACGACCCTAGGTCGCTAACATTATTGCAGCCCTATTAGCGGGTATTATTTCATAGATGTTTTTTTATTGGTCTATTGTCCTTTCTCCATAGTAGAAGCTCTTCTGGGCAATAAGTCGAGTCCAGTTTACATATCATAGAAAAATCAACATAATCACTGGGTGGGTTAGGCAGCGTTCATTATTTATGGCAGGGGGGTGTGGGTTTTGCTTGGCAAATCCTCCAAAATAAATTGCCCCCCCCCCCCCTCGGAAATACCTCCAAATGAAATGCTCCCCCCCCCCTCAGAAATACCTCAAAATAAAATGCTCCCCTCGGAAATATCCTAAAATAAACTGCCCCCCCCCCCCTCAGAAATACCCCAAAATAACCCCCCCCCCCCCCCCACCCCCCAGACAAATACCCTGATATACGCCCCCTTTCCCTAGGCAATAGCCTTAAATCGATTCTTTCTCATATATACATGTATTTGTACACATATAATGTAATGTTAAGTAAATAAAGCCAGGTGAATTCTTGGATGCAAATTTTAAACATCTATAATCAAATCCTCTAATATGCAGTTATACAGCCCTTGAGAAATGTTGGCTGTTAATGATGGTTTATGAGCAATGGCTGCAAACTGGCATATCATAGTTATAGGATTAGATATCCACCATCTAGGAAGTGAACCCTTAGCCTGTCAGGACATGCTGGCACGGGAGCTTATGTACCTGCTGCTGCTCTGAGACCTATCATAAGGGGTTTTCTATTGAGACAGTGGAGGCACCAAAAAGACAACTTGTATGTGCTAAGTTACATTGGACGGCGATCACCTGACATTGACCATTGAACTGAGTATAGATACTAATACAGTGGAGCTGCACCGCATAGAGTCATGGAGCAATCTCCTAACAGTGGTATTGCCTTTGATAGTCTCAGCATATTCATGCAAATCCTACAAACTCTAAAATCATTACAGTTTTCTAGTGCAGAAAATAGTCCTGGCTTGTTTTTCATATATTTAAAGTTTTTAAAAGATTTCGAATACTAGACCATCTTGCATGGCAGATTACAAGAAGTTTTAGTATGATGAGCTCCCACTCCACAGACATGTTTTTCTTCAAACGTTTCAAAAACAAGGATGGTGACCTAAACTTAAATGTGTAATATTATACAGCTACTATATTCTGTGATGGTTTGGGGAACGTGACATGGGTTCTACTATGTTAAAAACGTTTTAGAATTTCTATATATTCTATTATGAAATTATGATAATATTGATATTTGTACTAAAAACTAGCACGGTGACCACCAATTGTTATGTTAGATATGCGTTATGTAATACTTGAAGATAATCATATTCAAATTCCAGGAAATTGACGTGGATTTTAATTTTCAAGACAAATTGTCGATATGCCTTTGACCGGAATTTTACCGTCTCATGTTTTGGTATCTAATTTAAAATGGCCAATGATTTGTAGACAAGTTAAAAGATCTTCGGTACTGATAATGGTATTAGTTCAGGATGAAAACAATGCATCATGGCATCTAAGAAACGGCCTGCATTCTAAACGTATGTACACATTGCAATATTGGTTATTCAGCTGTTTCGTGTGACACAAGAAAAAAAGGATACGCACAATCCTAACACATGTGCATTTGAACTCACAGACGCTGAGTGGACCACGTGACCGTGACGAAACCATCGAACGACCTGCTGTTAACTCTCCTATGACGTACTACACTTAGCAAAATATCCACCTCTCCACCGCCCGCCCATCCCAGTCACCAAACATACACACAGTCTGGGCGTCAAAATACAGCACCACCTCGTTGTATCATGCCCTGTTCGCGTCTTGTTCACATATACTTCGGTGTAATTCCTGTATGTGTAAATAACAGGGCATGGTTGTACTATGCATCAGCCTCATGGCTAACGTATGGGAAATAGATCTGTTGGTTTCTTTATAGTTGTGGTCGGGCACAACAATAGGCTGTAAACAGAACTCTTGCTGATACAAGGGATTTGATACAAGCACGTGGAGTGTACTAGACATGGTAGAAGGAAGGGGTAGGCGGGGTACACTCCCTCCGTACGGCCCACCCTTCTCAGCTCGCTAGCATCATACGATCCAGCCACCTGTATCGGGTCACAGTGGCGGATGACAGGGTACTGACATGTCGTTACGAGCTGTTTACTGTTGGGATGTCGGGGCCCCGCCACCGGCTTCGCAGGCATTTTTGTTGCCACTGTTTGTTTGGGCCGTGCAGAGAGACACACCCCCTCTCCGCTCTGATTGGCTGACGCGTGTCCGGGTACGTGGTGCTAATGGTTCGCGGGCTGTGATTGGCTGGTTTGAGAACTCACCTGACGCAGCCTGACTGGACGTATAAAGCGTGTACCCCCTGACGTGAGCATACACAAAAATTCCTTCCCGCGCACGAGATCTAGAGCAAGTACCAGCCGAGTTGGCGTCTACGAATTGTCGTCTGCATCCCTTCCGCGTTCCTACGTGAAAAGCAGCCGACGATAGCTCCAGCATTGACACACGTACACAAGTGCATATACACAGTAGTTGTCGCGAACATCTATCCACCACAGGTCTAGATCGCGACGCTAGATCCAAAGATAAACATTTGAGATAACTTGGGAACTTCGGAGGATCAGACATCACTCAACATTCTCATCTGACAAGAGATGTCGCGATCTTCCGACGTCTTGTGCTTTCTCGTCATCGTCGCCTTGACCATTGTGACGTCAGCGTCGCGTGGCAGCCATCATGCGGCTCAGAGGAACGCGCGGTCGGGCGGGCCCGCTGTGGTCAGAGCCGCGGGCGCCGAGAATCAGCGTTCCTCTATCAAGTACGAGAACTTTGACGGTAAGTGTCAATTTTGGAAAAAAGAGAAGAACCCAACCCTTATTTTTACCCAACGGATATTCGTTTTCACATTCAAGCAGAAGATGCATGGGGTTGGGGTTGGTCATTCTTTACATAGAAATTCCCAGCATTGGCATGATATGAGGAAACCAAATTCTAGAGGAAATGATAAGTGATAGAATAAACGGGAGCATGTCTATTTTGGTTCTAAGTGGGGTGGTGTAGGGAATAAGATACAAAGATGAACATTTATCAAGGAGAGAAGTTTACACATGAGCATGTAATTACCTCCCATATTCAACTTATGAGGGACACGGCCATGAACAACAAAAGAGTCATCGTTTTACTGTTGATAGTAACCTCATACACTCAGATAATATAGACTTAGCACAACTTTCATTATGTTACCCCTTCCCATCTCTACATCTCTAAAATAAACCTCAATAGTAGCTGTACGGTAGCGACCTACATTGGGTCCTGCATAGTAGTTGTTAAGCTGGATATATATATATATATATATATATATATATATATATATATATATATATATATATATATATATATATATATATATATATATATATATATAAGACATCTATGAGATAAGGATGAGAGGTAAAGAGGATAACACAGCAGCACATCCGGGATCTGCATTACAGACCCAGCATATCACATGCCATTCAACACGCGACCAATTACACTACATGTCGACAGGGATGCTATTATACAGTTGCAGTTCGGTTTTGGATTAACATAGGACCTAGAGAAATTACACGTATTTCTGTGCTCTCCATAAAGATTGAAAGCTAGTGTTAGTCATCATCTCAGCTGTTGACCCTAACTATCGCAAAAGAAAGGGACATACATCTCTAAAGGAATTACAATATATGATAAAAAGCCATAGACGATGCGATATATTAAAGATCCATATACAAAATACTGCAGTATGTCTTAAGAGCCAAGTGGAGGCTGGTGGTTAGGGTATGTATCAACACGCTAATTAGTGAAGTGTCTAATAAATAACTTGTAAGTTGTAGGATTTGAGGTAACATGACTGACGGTTAGGGCTTACATGCGGTACTAATTGTCCAAATTAGACACCATAGAAACGTTATTTTCCCAAGGGTCATGCTCATTGAAGGTATGTATATTCCTAACTGCATAGCTAATAGTTTTCAGCCGGAATTGCTCATAAACATACATACATTTAATAGGGGACTGTCTTCAGGTTTTAGTCAAACCTGACATCCCACGTAAGGTAGTTGAAAAGGAGTAAGTCTAAGGTTAGATATTGTAGAGGAGGTAAAGCGTCCAAGGACTAAAGAAGAAACCAACAAGTTTTAGTCAGAGTCGTCTTTCTCCATGAGTTTGATGCAGAGCAATATGAACGAGGCGACAGTGAGATAATGTCTTCTCTTTTCCACTTGTGTACGGCATAAAATGACATTGTGTTCAGTCAGATTTTAATAACCTGCCTTGCAACTTACTTTGCAATTTAGGATTTTATCGCCATATCTTGAATCTTTTTACTGATAGGGAGAAATTTGGAATAAAGAATAAATCCTGAATATAGTCTATAATTTCACTCATACCTAGGGAATCATCTCGGCGAATCTATGCAGTGGGTATTAGCATGGCTTTTAAAAGCATACTCTCTGTAGTCATAGCTTTTTATGTGGTGTTTAATTGTGATGATTAGAACTTAGTGGAGACATTTCCCTGAATTGATTTTAAGAATGAACCTGAGAGAATTCGCAGTATTTATGTTAATACAAAGTTATATTAATAGAGATATTATTGTCGAAGTGAAATCTTCCATATCAACGCCTATGTAGTTTTTGCCCCATCAACAAATATTAAAGCATCAAGTCCCTAGATATGAGAGTTATGTACATGAGGAGACTAAAAAACGGACCAGACTATAATCAGTCGTCGGTGTCATATAATGGCAGATTCTAAGTTATGAGGGAAGTGCCGGTGACCAGACCAGCAATATTATACATCATAGCACTGACATGCCGGCACACAGCCGTCAGTCTTTATGAATAACCAACGAGCAAGTATATATAGAAGGGTCCAAAACGCGGCTTAGTGCGTGTGTACCCACCCGGCCTTGTTTCCATGACAACACCTGGCAATGGAGGCTCCAGGTCCTCGTCGTCCACTCTTTACCCCAGTCACCCACTCCCCCAAAAAATATGCATGAAAAGATTCTATGGTTCTCCCTAGCCTTGGTACGATTGTACTGGAAGTCCCCACTTGCGAATAGCTATTCGAATACTCTCATATTATTTCTTTTTGAAAATAACACCCTTAAAGGGAGTCAAACACATATATGTCTCCGTTCGTGTATATTTGATTAGAACCTTTTATGTCTTTTTTCCTAATAGTCAATGTAGTGAGAACTGTTTGTTAACAAATAGTAATTCAAAGGGTTAGCTTCGTTGTTATTTATTATATTTCTATTACTAAAATATTCTAGTCAATTTAAAGAATATCATCATTTTCCAATTACGATTACCGTATGTTCTTGTATTAGTTATATCCTTCTTTTTTGTGAAACTTTGATAACCTGACACATTTCCTAATAACAGTTCTAGCATTGTGATTGAATGATAATATCTTTCTCCCTAACAAGCAGATAAAGATTTCACAGATAGAGAGCTTTGCAATTTTTGTGCTCTATGCAGCTCTATATTCGAAGAGGCAATCTTACTTTTCTAGGAAAATCCATTCAGCGATAAATTCACATTTTGTGTTGTGAGACCTGTACTTTTACACATGGAATCAAGGTTTTAGGCGTATTGCGTCCACAGCGTCTTGAAAACAGATGGTAACCTACATTTCTGAATCCGTGCGAAAAACACTTAAGATTCTCTGAGACTAGATTTAAAAAAATGCCCCTCTGTTCATATAGAAATACAGCTCCGAAAGGTCTCACGGAGAATTAAAGAAATGTAAAGGCAATCCCTCCGCCTCTCTTCAACTTAAAACAGCAGTTCAGAATGTAAATACCATCGGGCCAAATTAACTCATTAGATTCCGGCCCGCAGTGAAGGCAAAACCTGTTTTCCCTCGTATCCTGTTTAGGGTCTACCAACAGACTCCCGGGATGTAATTATACTTGAACAGACTTTGTCGCATATATCCGAATTCTGCATTTAAGTCACACAAGTAGAATTCCAGTATCAATGTCTGCATTGGAGAAGCTGGTTAAAGTATAAATAATGAAATCCTAAATATAGATGCATGTGAGAGGGTTAGACATCCCACACGAGAGACCTATGGCTGGAGAGCGAAAAGACGACAGAAAAAAGAAAATGAGTGGGAGATGAGAACAAATACGGTAATGAGAACAAGGTAAATATTGTGGAGTATGGGGGCGAGCGTCCAAAGTGAAGCCTCCTCTGTGTGCAACTTGAGATGAATGCTAAGCCTTGTTTCTGAAAGCTCACAGCGTGCAAAACGTTTCAAATGTAAGAACATGTCGCATTAAATCGTCTGATATCAGCTAACCTTTGAAAAGACTTAGAGAGGATGTCCAGGAACGGTCATATTCCAGATCCTTTTTATTACAGTTCCCCTAACATTTGCAGAAAGGAAGGGTATCTGGATTGTCCCCTGAATTGAGACAGACATATTATTTGGTTAGGGTTTTGGGGGGTATTTTTTCTCGCCAAGTAGTATTGTTTGCCTCAGACTAGACCTACAGATGTCTAGGTTGAAAGTGCGTTTCAGTTAATAAAAAACAACAGTCGTCCAACAATCTTTTGCCCAAAACGGTGCTCGCAAGAAGATAAGCCAAAGAGCAAGTCACTCTATAGACATATTAACGCTCATTGAAACCAAGAAATGATTTACCTGGTAGCACTGTTCTTTGTTAGTCCTGTGTTTGTCGAGTTATTGTATGAGATGCAGAGATTTCCAAAAGAAATATTAAAGGGAAGATGGCAAACCTTTAAACCATATATCCAGTGATGAAACATACGGAGGAGAAAGATCACACAAAACGACACATTTAGTTTCCAAATTGAGGAGGTTATTAATGCAAGGATCCCAGTCTCCTTAATCCCTCCCCTCATATCATGATAGACCGTAGCCCATAGATTCTAAACCTCTAGAAGCTGCCAATGCTTCCATATATAGAGGATCATTAGCCCTGTGAAGACCGGGCTTCCCATGGTCGGCGCGTGAATCATCACGGTTTCATCCATGTCACAATGTTTTGCCCCGGCCAGCCTAAATACGTCGGCACTTGTGGCTATTGGGGTCTGTTCGGCTTGTTTTATGATTACAGTCGTCACCGGTATCTCATAGAGTGCGCTTGCACCCAGAGTACTGGCACATCCTTTGTACTCATTTCACATATGCATATTGCAGGTATTGTATATGTCTGAGTGCAGTGCACGCGCACACATTTACAACTTATAAGCTTACAAGATGACCTCAATGTGCACCATGAAGAACTGAATAGATAATCTTTCTGATATGATAGATTCGAGTTTCCGGAAGAATTACATGATAAGTCACTACCTTATCAGGTATAAAATGCGGATACCTCCATACAGTAAAAATGTTGAAGAATGTTTTAAGAAGTGTCCTTTGACCTTCTTATGGTGAGACTTGGTGTTCTGCAAGATACAGCTATTGGGTTATCTTCATAAAACAAACATATTGAACTATAGTATGAAGAACTTCGATTGGGCTGAAGTAGAGCAGCTAAGATATAGAATTAGATGAGATATAGATTCTCCTGGTTCAGTTGTATAAAGCTATTGTCAATCAGATTACCGACATACCTCATAAACATCTATGTCTAGTGTTGCTTCCCAGATTTCCCTTTACGGTAACTTCCCTGGAATGCTAGATTGTATGTGATTTTAACAATATATCTATAAGGACCCATTGCATTTAACCAACAATGTCTAATATATCGGATTAACTAGATATACTCAGATCATGTGATCAACACGACATTACTTTAGAATTCGTGGGAAATAATTCAGATGCATAGGGTACTTTATCAAAAACTGCTGTTGCTTCAGTACTAATTGTGATAACCTTGCATCATCATTGGGAACAGTAGTAAGAACACAAGAATAGTGGTGCTTAATACATTAAATCCTAGGAGGAGTGCTCAGGATGCAGCAATGTCCTACGTTTAATTTGCATAAAGCCTTTTCCATTCATATCATTCAACCTATGTGAAAAGAGTAGAAGTATTCACATGGGGTTTTGTCATACATCCTGCTGCACTTAGCGCCAGACACCTGCAGGCAATTGATATGAGGATGGTGGAGGGGTTAATAGCATAGTGTTCTGTATTTGTCTCTGTCAAGTACAGGGGAACTAGGGCATGACAGATCCAGGGTAGAGGTAAAAAAAGGAGAGCAAATCGCAGTGACGGGCTCTAGAGAAAGGGATATGGAATAACATATATTTGGAACCGGGTTTACAATTCCTGGGCAGTATTTAATCATGATCCAGACTAATCATCAGATGATAATACAAAAAGGTGAGAAGTAGGTAGAAGGATACTGAAGCTCACTAAAATATTTGCAGTTATGTGCTGTGCACATTTGGTCATATCGGACATTTTCTAATCATCATGGATGTCATATAATTAGCGCATCAAGATCTTGTGCCCAGCATTAATTTCCTGAGGCCAGATGTCCTTGACAATACATGAAAATGACTAAGAAACATGCCACTCAATTGCAGTGTGGTGGTTAGGTCGGTAGGTAGATGGGCGGGCAGATTGGTAAATTGATGATGAGGATGGTGGATCTAGTGAGCAGGGTGGCCAGCTAGGCGGATGGGTGGACAGTTGGTTACATGGATAGGCTGGTAGTTAGTTGATTAGGCAGGGTGGTAGATGGAGAGGTTGAAGGCTATGCAGGTTGGTAGGTGGGCAATGTATATGATGGACAAGTGGATGGATGGGCAGGATGTTGGGTGGATAGCTTGGAAGGAGAGCAGGGTGATTGATTGGTGGACTGGCTGGTGAGTCTGTGGGTTGGCGGGTAGGCAGGTTATTGGGTGGATAGATTGGTGGTCGGGCAGGTTGGTTGGTGGGGCAGATTGGTGCATAGGCTGGTGCGTATATGGATTGAAGGCATGTTGTTGCATGGGCAGGTTGCAGAATGATTATGGAAAGTCACATAACGCATTGCAGCATTTAGTGAGTGTAACACTGTTGTTAAACATAGTGAATGTACCATGCTGTAAATAGGGATGGGGATGTAGAATATGTTTTACTCCAGGAGATTCAATACTCCTCTTATTAGAGTAATAAATTGAATTACTAAATCACCCATACAGGCATTAAACTCAATGGATAGGAGTAATCTTGTACCAAGATGAAGCCACAATTCCGCAGGTTTAGCACTGGATACTGGTCTCCTTCACCTGCATGTTTGTATGTAAGTTCGATGCATCAAAAAAAGAACAGGCCTATATGTTGATCAAGCTCGATATATCCTCTTATGGAACCAGCCTGAGGCCACGTTTCTTTATTCGCACCCACTCCAAATGGTCTTGCGTTTGGTCCAAGATGACACCTCTCTGAAAGGAGGTTTCGTTTTGGTATCCAGTAGAATCACTAAATCTGCAGTGACGGCGTTGTAAATGTACAGGATTACCAACCACTGAGATATTGCAGCAAAAGCACCCTCACCTCCCCTCCTAAGCACACCGCTGTTAGTAAGTTTACCCCTCTGCCATGGAAATTTACTTGAAAGAGAAAAGTGAGCCTGTTGTATTCACCCCACGAAAGGGCACATTGTGGGAGGGCAACGGTACTTTACCCACCCGCATGTCATTTACCCCGGACTCGAACGCTCCTGTTTGGGTGGATATTAGGGGGGTTGCTGACTGGATAGAGAGATTCAATGTCACATAGCTGTACATCAAGCATTTGACGTGTTACTTTTTTGCTATAGTGAGTTCAGGCTGGTCTGATAGATGGTTTTGCGTCTTAGCAATTATCAGTATCTTATCATCGCAAAGGATGTTAAGAAGGAATGTAGCACAATGGATTAGCTACCGGGCCTTGAATGCGCAAGTCACTCACAGTAACCTCTGATCTCCCCTTCATGGTGATTCAGATAATGGAGGAAGTCGACACAGGATTAGTGAAAAAGTGCTGACCATTGTGTAAATGTAAAACCTCTCTACGTTCTATAGACAAAGCCCATTGAACACGGCTCTAATCAAAAACATTTAACACAATCTAAACCTGTTCATGTGTCGTCGATGCACCTGTGAACTATTTGGACCAGCTAAGTCTCTCATTAGTACCTTTGGTGTAATGTTTAGGAGGGCCGCTTTCAAAATATCTGGCCCTTTCACACTTCAGGTGCCAACTCCATATTAGGAATAAGAATAGGATAATACCTTGGGATTCTAATGACCATTATAAATTCTCCAGTGCGTAGTTGTGAGTGATAAGTATTTCATGGATTCGTTCTATCATTTTAGACCTGAGCAAGAAATTTTAGACACTGCGACCCAAGTATCTTCGTAAATAAGCAAAGTTTACCTATGAATTGTTTGGAGACCCTTGTGGTAGTTGCAACACATGGTCGAAAGAGGTGACTATTGACCGTCGAATTTCTTAATATTAGGAATAGAGAATCGATTATGATGTGGTCTCTCCCTACTACTGCGCTTCTGTGATAAACTGAATCCCATGAGGACGCACTTTATTTTATATTCCCCCTGTAGAGATAATAAGCACACACTTAAAAGTGCTCACTGCCATGACCTGTGAATGTGAAAGGTACACATGCACCTGGGGTAAGAAGCATATGTTCCAGAAAATTCCCGACATCACCTGATGGATCATATTATAACGCTCTCCAAGCACATTCGCTCCTTTCCCTTTATCCTCATTATTACTCTGATCTCCGTTTAGAGGCACAATCCTGGCGGGACGAGGTAGGAGTGGAGACTCAAGGTGACATGACGGATGGACAGTCTGCATAATTATAGATATCAAATCAGTAATCCCTCTGAGGATAACAGGGCTATCTGAATTGCATGACATAACCCTAATCTGAAAGTAGAGGATAATATGATAATAACTCAGCATAGGCTATTTTGGGCTATTGTGGGGGAAGAAGATAATCTGAACTCGTATTCATCGGTAGTTTTATAACCGCATCTGGTGTTTTGTTTGGCGTCGAAGGCAAGATGACTGCCTGCGTAGCACAAAAGCTAGCATCTCTTTAATTTGATACACAAAGTGGTGCCATGATTACGGGTATGTTTTGGATGACATCTTTCGTCATTGGTTTCTTCAATAATAACAGCAATGCTTGTACAATCGCCTTCATTGGCATTGGTGTGCAGTGTTGTAAATCTACATTTCTCTTTACAAGTATTCATCACTATATATAGTTGCTGTTTTGTAATAAAGTAAGTGTTACATTCACTACCTGATCAGCCAGTCTGCAAATTATTATAAAGAATACCACGAAAGAGGGCATCACAAACAGCTGTCAACAGCATCCCCTTTGGTAAAGTGAAAATTTGACTAGAGAGGACCATGTACATGTACGTAGATAATATAGATTCATTGTTCGTCTTCCATTTAAATGGATGGCTCAGAGGGAATTTGATGGATTTCTACTGTGTCTTTAACAGAAGACATTTAATGGTGCATGATGACAGGTTCACACAGTAGAGAAATCCACATCAGGTGAGGCCGTTGAAAGATCTCCCACGACCTTTTAGTCTTGCCACCGTGCGACGCGCGTGACTTTTCTCACACCTGTTGTGATTTACAACCCCAAAAATAAACAACTTTATCCAAAAGACATCTACAAAAAGAACCCGTCGTCGTCTTCCCCTACTCCTCCAGGGTGGTGGCAGTCACGTGATCGGCCTGTAACCATGGTATCAGCATGCGACATGACCCCTCCGTGCGGCGTGTGAATGAAATCCCTCCAGCATGTCACTGAGGGGTGGGTGCGCGGGCTGGGGTGCACCACCCTCCCCTCTAACCACATCACGCCACCAGTAAAACGACAACCGAGGCATCTCTGTAGGGGTGAAAAAGGCTGCCTCATGGGGCGCGGGGACGTGTCGAGTGGTGTGTACAAAGGGGAACGTAATACTTTCTGTGTACTATCTGCAACTTCCCATTTGACAGGACTATGGGCCTTATCTTTCTCCTTCTTTATTAATGGCCACGTATCGGGGTAAGTTTGCGTGATTCACAGATGTAATCGGGATTATGCTCATGGGTGGCCTGCTGACAGAACGCTGGAGCACTGCTGATAGAGCGGAGAACAGAAAAAAAACCCACCACCCGTTACAAGTACTAACCGAATTCGGGGAGTGGAGCTAATGGCGACTTCAGATTGCATTATATTAATTGGATCTAAATTTAGATTGTAATTTACCTAAATATGAATGGTGGTTGAATCCGGAACACAGTATCCAGGCCAGCATTTACTGTACTTAGAAAAAAGCCAGTGAGTCAGATAACACATAAGTGCGTATGTTAATGGTGCATTTCACTCCTCAGTTGCCTTAGTGAATGATTTCATTTGTGTTGCTCCATTTCATACAGAAGGATCTTTGATTGGATTCTTGGAATCTACCTGAATTAGATTAAATTAAAGAAAATATATTGTAGCCAAAAAAATGCGGAAAATACATTAGTTTGAGATTCGACCCTCAAAACCATTTTCTTTATAGGTGGACAGGAAATGTCTCCCACCTTCTCAAATGGCTTGGTTCATTTACGAATAACAGAATTACAGACTTCTACCTGTTTTCAGTCTTTCTAGCCAAAGAGAGACTAATCTGGAGAGACACTTCACTAGATGATAATGCCATAACATTAATTTTGGATATTCTAACTTTTATTGCATGTTCGAATAATCATTACCAACAACACCATTATATTTGACAAAATTTGATATACTAAACGAGTTTTAAAAAACTGTCCATATGATCCTATCTGCATTTTCTGTTTCTTTGCCATTAAATATAAGATATTGTCGAAGGAAATTTAGACAACATTTGTGTTACTGACTTGATAATTGCTTCTGGGGCATGTTAATTTTCATTACAGTGAGCCCAGGTGCCTGATTACATCCGGGAACGATTAAATCACACCTGGGTCCAATTTCCAAAATTGGCCCCTTGTTGAACGTAATACCCTTTTTCTATTGCCTAAAATGGAAGTGAATACCATACCATCACACAATTACCTATCATAAATCGATGGACTACCAGACAAAGTACTTTCCAGAACAATCTTGTAGCAACTGGGAAGAAAATAGATAGAGACCCAATTCCCCTTCTGTTAATCAGGAACTATAACAGAACAAAAAAATAGAATGAACCCTGCTAGAGTCAATTCTCAAGAGTTATGTTAGGAACCGTCTCAAACTGCCATCAATCGGGACACCTTTATTATTGGAGAGGAGTTCTTTACCTCCCTGGATTGATGATGTCGTTGAATGTTAATAAAAAAGAGATTTAGCACATTGGCAGCAGAAGGTCTTTAACCGAGTATCATTTTGGTATTTATTTGGAATCTGTTACTCTCTTTCAGAGTACCTCATGAGTATAGGCGCTGAGGAGACACGTCACAGGATCCAGAACCAGGTTAACAAAGACCACGTGACGCCGAACAGACGTCCGCGACCCGTGCAAGCCACCGACGACGAGGATCTGATTGGTGGAAGTGGCGACAGTGAAGTCGATGTCAGAAACAGTGAAACAGCGTCACCCCCCACGTCGACGCCGGAACCGGAAGGACGTCATCCAGATCCCCCGAGCCCAGCATGGGACCTTGACATCTTAGGCTACTTCCGTGGTGAGTTTTCCTTGGGGATTGGGGATAGTAAATAGAGCAGGCTACATTAAGAGGATAACAGACAATTCTTCAAGGTAAATTGTTGTAGAGTCAAGAATTAACTTATAGAAACGGTGGGGTAAACTGGTACCTACTTAGGTAAAGTATATTATCAACTATGGACAAGGTATTGTCTTTTATGAGATTATACCTCATACCACAACTATGACCTTGGCCTTTTCTTACTTATGAAAACCTACTTCAGTAGCCGAAGCTATATAGAATGTAAATACAACAAAGAGAAGGGGCTGGTATGGCTCAAGAGTAGACGTTTGTCCTGGCAAGGATGCATAAATGAAGGTTGCACCAAGGATATCTTATAGGTCAACTGGGGTCATTTGGCAGTCCGAACAGTAATCGCTCTCCATTCACCGTTTTGGCTTTGGTTTGTCAATCCCCTCCGGTGAATCTGCTTGGAGAGTGAACGCGATTGACCTTTGATGGAATAGGGCCAGTTTGGGTCTCACGCACGAGTTGGCACATGGTATGTTTTTTTCCCTAGGTTTATGTTTATGTTATGGCTGGAGGAGTTCATAATGCTAAAATAGGAAGCTCTTGATGTCAGTAGGACAGTACAGATATGAGCAGTTAACCTGACTAATTACATGTGTAATATATACAAAATAGAAGTGGCAAGGAAATCACAAATCGAACTAACAACCTACTTGTATCATGAATGTTGGGGAACTCAGTTGATGAATTCAGTTTTGTAGAATGTATGATTTCTCTCAGATATATGCAAATTCCCTAAACGGAAGTGGTAATACAGAATAAAAAAATCTATAAACCCAACCTGCCCAGACGAGACTGTTGATATTGAGAGAGTTGGTACTAGAAATACACTTGAATTTTTGTATACTCTGAACCTTGACATGTTCTGCCAAATTGGACCCACAATCCATCACTGTACCCTGGAGTTGTTTTTACATGTTTAATGTCCAAGTACTTTGGAAGGGTTCTTGTTTTGAGAAGCTGGTTGTCATTCCTTATTTTATCGATTCACTTACCACCATCTGAGAGGAGAAAGCAGTTCTTACTTAAAATCGACCATCTTGCATTAGACCCATGTGAATATCATAGAATCATAGATTGCAAAAATGAATAAGGAATAGGAGCACTAGTGGAGTAATATAGGTCATTCTGTTAAACACGTTCGTTCACTGACTTACCGACTTCCATTCTGCAAACTTATATTTGGGTCAGTGATATTTGCAAAACATATCACTATATTTTGATTACTGTTATCGCAGTTAGAGTCAAGGATGTATTCACTTTGCAATTTGGGTAATCCATAAAGTATGCACGTAGTGAGGGCGTGGTAAAACCTTATGGAAATTGTGTGCATACCCCTTGTTTAAGCTATTGCGTACAAGTTGGTGAAGGAGGACGGGGGTGAAATCTTTTAGAAATATTGCGTCCGCCCTTTGTTATGGGCGACTCGCATCGGAATGTAAAGATATGTATATGCTTCTCCGTTGTTGATTACGATTGCGATCTTGTCATCTGCCTACCGGATGTTGCATGTTTATCATTGACATAATGCAAATAAATGTAAACTGAATTGCTAAATTCTCTAAAGTAATTTCATTCTGTCCGAAATCAATCCCATTTAAACAAATGACTTTGTTAATTGTTCTTGGAAAAGGGTACTTATATTTGTAAAAAGAAAATATCCATAACATTAGCATCGTGTTTGCAAAATTGAAAATAAACTTGCAGGCGGCAGATAAAACCATTGTAATTGAATGTGGTATAAACCCTATTTGCGAATGAAATACTCCAGATTTCTTTTAGATTTGTTGCCACCTTCTCTCAAATTACCCACCTTACTCGCTGCCAGTCGAAGTTAGAATTTTCGCCTTATATAAACAGCTAAGGACAGATCATTACGGTATCGAATCAGAATCATGGTGGTGGCTGGCAAGCAGAAAAATACAGCAGTACCTCCGTAAATCATTAAAACACAATGTTCTTCGTTTACAAAAAAAGACGAGTTTATCTAATAATGCTACAAATTTCCTATTTTTCTTCCCCAGACGTACCACGCCAGCATTGGTCATGTTGCATGTTGGGTAAATTGGCTGGAGACAAGGGCTTCCACTGTTATGCTGGATTCTATGCCGCGCGCATCCAGACGCGTAACTTAAACCGCGCCCACAATAAGAAGATGCACTTCCACGGCCACGACGCTATCCCGCACTGGGGCACCAACATCATGCACACCTTCGAGCGCTGCGTGGCCACACACGGCGACGAATTCCACAAATGTTGCTATGCGGCCACCATCGAGAAGCGGGAGAGGCACAAGTGGAGCCAGTATGCTGATCAGGGCCGCCAGAGGCAGATGCAGGAGGAGGAACAGAGAGAGCGAGTCGAACAACAACAAGCACGCCGGCTAGCACGTGGCCGCGGGAGCAGCTCATCTAATAGGCCCGGTCGCCGGTCGACCCACACTACCTAGTTAGCTGCTCACCCAACTGCTCAGTAGAGAACCGCCTCGATTGCTTTTGTGACATCTCAAATCTAGTTCGTCCTGAGATTGGACAGTGTGTTCTAGAATTATACACCCGTTACCAAACTGCCATTCTTTTTTTGACATCAACAAGACATTCGTTGGTCGGCCTTCAGAGAAAAGGAAAAAAGACAGATATTTTTGACCGTACTGAAAGCATACTCATCAGTTGTGAAGTTGGTAAATGTTTGTAAATGTACAGCTTTGTTGTGTCGCCCTTAGTAGATGTAATGTCATTTATACAATCTACAACTTTCATTTGTATATATACTTTATTGGTGTTTTATCTCTCATGATTTTATTGTTATTCAAGCTAAATGTACATCATGATAATTACAGTAATACAAATATTGAGAAACAAGATCAAATTTAGTCATCCATGGCATCTTGAAGCCATATCTTGTGATAGGATCACCCGACATTTGCCATTAGCATTATTCTCACGAGCAAGGCCCTTTAGCTTTTATGCGCTATCCGACAGTTCCTCTCAAGCATGTTCTATCACTATGTGTATATGAATGAACATATACATATATGAAATACAGACCTACTGCCTATTTTAGTAATCTTCCATCAACTTGGTTGTTATATTATACTTTGAGGTTTAATCGCTGTACCTTTTATTGTTGTATATATTTATGTTGTAAATATAAGCCTGTACAAAGCATTATTGTAAGAAATAAAGATGTCTATAAATATATTCATAGTTATAGTTATGTTGTAGTATAATAATGATGCTAATATTGATAATAATGATGATGATGATGATGATAATAATAACAATAATAATAGTAATGATGATAATAATGATAATGATGATATTAATCATCATGACAACAACAATAATAGTGATTTTAAGGGAAAACATAGTTACTGAGCTCATATGATTGGCTGGTTCGAGGTCTTTTGTAACATTAAATACGTCCCTCCACCTCCGGTATCAGGAGATATTGTTACAAAAGGCAGAAAAGGGCATACTGTCACAAAAGGCAGAAAAGGGCATTCAGTCACTACGTTTTCTTATATCCACCTAGAATTAATGAGAAAACGCCATTTCATACACTTAAGCCTACGATGTTGTCGATTCATAGCCATCCACTATGTCACAGTGCGCCCGAATATTGTCTATACTGCACCCCTAGCAGCGGGTAATATTTCATAGACGTTCGACCAAAGTTATATGATAATAATCTTATAAACCTTTCGATGTTCGAAATTCGAAATTGAAATTTTATACTAATATATTACATCGTGAGGCCTTTACTACAAACATAAGGGAATCAAATGCGATATTTAATGGTCGTTAAAGGCATGGCTGTCGTGACTGGGGTTGGAATCCGTGTGTTAGTTTCCGACTGCCATTGCTCTTTTTCAAATTGATTCTTAAAAAAGTCTCAGACAGTCGTATATCAAGTGTCAAAATATAAAGCAATGGACGATTGACCATGCACTTTATCATTATTGGGCAGTATATGAAGACACTAGAAGGTCATTATGATATATCCATATTAGCACGGACAACAGGAGCAGGGTTTTTTTCATCGTTTTTTTTTTCATTTCTTTATTGGTCTTTTTTTTTTTTTTTTTTTTTTTATTTATTTCAATCCAAATTCTGTTACACAGATCTTCCATTTGGAGTGTGCGATGATAATTAAACACGAACAAGAATAAACCAAGTTCCTAGGTAATACTCGTCTGGTGCAAAGTTGGAGAGTGCGAGAGGATGATGAATAATGTGTGGGATGGGGGGAGGGAATTGATTAGTAGTATTGCATAATGTATCATATCTTAGTTGGCTTTCACCATTCGCTTAAACTGAGCAGCCGATTCCGCCAGTTGCGTCTCATATGGCAGCGCATTCCATACATTTATGCCTCTATAGGTAGGAGAGCGCTCATAAGTGGATGTATGGTGATTACGTCTCTTAAAACGCACCTTAAGTGCCGCTCTAGTACTGAGATTGCGGGTATCAAGCAAGAATGGGTTCTTTGATAGATTATACATAATCTTTAGAAGTTGCCGCTCTCTCCTACTTTGCAGCATCTCGACACCAAGAATCCTATGCAAGTCCTGTATTCTCTGTTTTTCTAAAATACATCCCTGAACTGCCCTTAGGCCACGGTTCTGGACTCGTTGTAACAGCTCAATGTCCCGCTTTGCAGCGCCATCATACAAAAAACAGCAGTATTCCAGAGTAGGCCGAATAGTGGTTAAGTAAATTTGTTTTGCCACATCAAGTGATAGAGATCTCCTGAATTTCCATAGTTTAAATATTCTGTTGTTGGCAGTTTTGGTCATGTTTTTGATTTGTTCTGTGAAAGACAACGTCTGGTCCAGAACCACTCTGGTATTTATAAGACGATCTAGTACTCAATATAGTATTCCCGCATACAATATCCAACGCCGGCAGATGCCGCTTCCTTGTGTGAGAACTATACCAAACAGTACAACTTTTCTGCTCGTTAAGCTTTAACCCGTTAGCATTACACCATTCATACACCATGCTGACAGCGGTACTTAAGTTACAATGAGTCAAAATAGGATTAATGTGATTTGTATAGAGAACAAGGTCGTCGGCGTATTGTATGTGATAGGCAGTATTAATCTCTTGGCACACATCATTGACGAAAATAAGAAATAGAAGCGGGCCGAGCACTGACCCCTGGGGAACCCCCTTGACGATACCGGCAATGTCTGATCTTTTGTTCTTAACCAAGGTACACTGAGTCCGGTCAGCAAGATAGTTCGCTAGCCAAGCTGGGGTGTTCTTAGGTAGTTGTGCTAGTTTATCTAATTTACACATTAAGAGTCTATGGGGGACCGAGTCGAATGCTTTACATATGTCGATGTAGCTAACAGCAGTGACCATCGAGTCATCCTTAGCATCATAGAGATCTTTAGCTAATTTGAAAACGGCATTTTCAGTACCCAGTTTAGGCCGGAAGCCGTACTGAGTAGGGACCAAAAAGTGTACATCATTTAAACAAAGCTGGATGTGATTATAAACAATTCTCTCTTGTATTTTTGCCGGAACAGGTAAAAGCGAAATCGGTCTCCAGTTCGGAACCTTCGATCTATCTCCCCCTTTCGGAATAGGGATCACCACACTACTTTTCCATGATTTCGGGCTTTTGAAAGATGACTCCAAAATATAAACAAATTCATCGAGCAGAACAGACAGCGAGTCGCGCATTACTCGTCCAGAAATATGTTCTACACCCGACGACTTAAAGCAAGAGATTTCATTGATCAACTTCATGACCTCAGCCTTCTCGACCACCATATTTCTTATTTGATCATTGGATGGGAGACAACCATATCTGTCACAAAGGTCATTATATGCATCCATGTTACATTCTGTAAATAGCTTGCTACCAATCTTTGTAAAGTAGGTATTAATGAAGTCAGCCGTTTCCTCTTCAGGGATCGATTTAGCAGTATCATGATCTATTAGCCTACAGGTATTGAGGGTACTCCTTCCATCAGTTAATTCAGTTATCATCCTCCAGAATTCTCTGGGTTGATCTTTGTGTTGATCAATTGCATCTCTGCAGTAAGCATCCTTAGATTTGCGCAGGTTATGCGATATTACAATACTGAGCTCTTTTGCTCTAAGCAGGATTGTTCGGTCAGTACAACGCTTATACTCTGTGATGAGCTGCGCTCGTTCATGAATGAGAGACAGCAGCTCGTCAGTCACCCAAGGATCCTTACGCTTCTTAAAACTCATTGATGTCATAGGGCAATATTGATCTAAGTAGGTTCTTACAGCTGCCAAAATAATCTCCCATTGTTCCTCGGGGTCAGTGCTCGCCCAAAAGGTAGTCCAGTCATAATTAGCAAGAAAGTCAGACAGGTCGTCCTTAGAATAATATTTATAACACCGTCCTATAAACTCAACTTTTTCATTAATCTCTCTAGTTTTCTTTTTACAGGCATAGATCATGAGATGATCACTCAATAGGATGTTACTAACACCATGGTCGCTCAAGTATACAGTATTGGTATATAAATGATCAAGCAACGTACCACTATCAGGCCGCGTGATATTAGATTTTATCTGCTTTAGGCCAAAGTCTTTCGCAAAATTAAGAAGGTCCTTTGTTTGTATAGAATCACGGTCCAGTAGATTCACATTGATATCACCCATGATCCATACCTCACAATCGATATAGTTCCTAGTTCCTAATAACTTAGCCAAATATTCGGTAAACTCATTCACTGAGCCCTTCCCAGGGCGATAACAGTTGACGACTAGCATTGTCCGGTTTCTGGTTTCTTAACTAAAAGAGGTAGAATTTCAATATTATCATTTGCAACACAAAAGTCTTCCAGTACTGTTACATACGGTGAGTATCGTTTCGACACATAGCAGCAGACACCTCCGCCAACTTTGTCATCTCGATCGCATCGGAACAAAGAAAAACTATCCATACTTACCATCCCGTCAGTATAGGCCGCTTTAAGCCAGGTTTCAGACACGCCAATAAAGTCATAATCTGATAATAATAGTCTTATTTGAGGCAACTTATGAAAGATACTTCAGTATTCAAATGACAAAATTTAGTAGGTCCCATATTGGAATTTACAGAATTGGGTCTGGGTGGGGCAAAATGATGAAGATGGGAAGAGTAATTACAACAGGGATGTAGCCTGCGTAGGGAATCCTAGGCAGGTTACTAGCAGATCTTGGGATCGTGTCTGTCCCAGGACCTGTTTGAAAATAAGTGTAACGAGTTGCAGTTCCATTGAATGACAGTTGTACAGAGGGTCTGAGCATCCCGGCGGAGGAGTGGCAAGCTATGTAGTTAGGAAATACTAAGTAGTATAAAGAGAAGATGCTGTACAAGCAACAAATATAAGGACAAGAATAAGTAAAAGTATGAGAAGACACTCAGTTATAGGGGGAAAGGGAGTTATACTAAGCCAATTAGGGAGTTTACATACATAAATACTCCATCTGAATAGTTTGTTGGCTAGGTGAACGTATAGATAGCTATGGTTCTCTAATTCATTTTATAGAAACAATATTATAACAGTATATCATCCAATTTCGCAAAGCACACCGCACACTCCAAATACGTAAGCGTCATACTTACAGTTTGTGTAGTAATTTACATATGACCAACAAGACATGTTATTTGAATATAGTCCAATATATGTGAGTCCAATATAAGTCCAAGCAAGCACTCAATGCTTCAGTACTAGTGCGTCCCTAAGTAGTCCACAGTTGATGGTTAAGCAGGCTTCAAGGGAGTAGGGTCGGCACTTGGTATAGCAGGTAGAAGGACTCGTTTAGACTGTCATTATCATTGACACCTCAGCTTCCTCTCTAGGCTTACTATGGTATACACCTTTTTCATACATTTGTGCTCCTTTTAAATCTAAATCTGACAATTTGGTTGCGAAGTTCTCAATACCGGTGCATCATATAGTTAAGTAAATAATTAGACTATTTATTTCTGTCCCGGGAGGGTGGGGGCTCGATATGCAATTATGGGACTGCAAAATTATAATTCTACATTCTGAGAGACTTTAAATACATGCTGACTAGAGAACTTCTGAGAGAGTATACAGGCTCTTATTTACTAAATCTGTATGTAGCCGAAAAGTAGATAAACCCATTGGAAACAAATCTCTAAGCCGAACGTCCTATAGGCTGTAGATGTACTGTCTGAATTCATTTGAAATCAGAAAACGTTAGAAAAAGCTCCCACGATATATCTCTTTATATCAGGGTCTTATCTCTTGGGAAGATTTGTATCTTCGTATAGCTTGGCGGTAGGTGGGATTAGGGCTTATCCTCTCAGTCCTGTCAATGGATGTGCCCCAAGCTAGTACATGTACTTGATAACCTTTTCGTAATGCTGTCGTGGGGGCTATAGGTAAACAGCAGGCCATATCCGCCATCCTCTATTTTGGTATGTTCAGTATCTGCCAACATAATCAACTAGCTGGACAATGATCCACCTTTTGAATATTGATGATACATAAGATCCTCAATCGCTGTGATTATATTCAATGAGCAATATGAATTACATGCCATCAGTTGGGGTGATCCCTGGAGGAATAACGAATACCAGCAAATTATCTAAGATGAATCTAGTAAATTGTGTGAATGATTTTGTGATTGTTTAGCAACTAAAGAAAACATCTAAATGATTTAAACAAGTACAACTCAACAGCTGCCCAATTTGGTTTTCAAGTGAAGGCTTTATTCGGTGTAAACAACCTTTATATAACGTTTCGGCAAATAGTAGGCTTTTTCAAGAAAACGTCTGAAAAGGATCTACTTCACAACGAGGCCCACCTTTTTCTTTTTCTACCGTGTTTCCGGTGAGATTCTCGAAACAAGATAGAAAACAGTCGAACTGGATAAAAAAAAGTCACTTTGCGATATAGGTATTCTGAAGGAAGAAAACCGTGCTCCCTTTCCCTACAATTCTGTGGCGTTGGGAAATTTGAATACTTAATATCCACCAGCTTTAAAGCCAACAGGACGTACATGTAGTAGTAGAAAAAATGTCTTTATCCCTTTTACAGCCACACTCGTGAATTCACCAGGTATGCTGCAGTTCCCCTAAATTAGTACTACGATGTCTATAGGAGCAGGAGTATATCACTGAAAATGAAATTAGCTGCAGCGTATGGAATTCGGTGCAGATTTTAATACATCATCATAATGTGTTTCGATATGGAAGAACTGCATAGACAGTAAAACGACCATCCATGCATACAGGTGTATGAAGCATCTAAGGGAGATTACTTAACAAGACACATAACAGGCAAACGTGCAGTAAAGCTCTCCACCTCAAAATTTTCTGAACCGAATACGCATACATGGGATCCTGAGATTAGCAAGAGGCCTGTTTATAGAATAGAGAGGGTTTCTTGTCGTGTCTGCGTCGCCAGGCAGGGGGTTTCATAATCCCTACATACCTGAATAACTAGCTCTAAAAAGGGTGAAATTTGTCACGGATTAGACACAGTGACAGTTGATGTGTGCCCTTAGCTAATCTATAGCTAATCAAGACAGCTACAAAGGCAGGCCATGGGTTAAAGGTTATGAAATAGTGGGTTTCTTGTCGTATCTGCGCGTGTCTATTTTGAATTACATATCTGAAAACTTGCTAACGTGTAGCTCTGGATGCAACATATTGAGGAGGAATAGCTAGCTGAAAAGGTTGATGGTGTTTTATGCCGTACCAATGGGCAGGGTCTTGTTATACACTTTCTTGCTGGTGTTACTGCAATGACAGCTAGCTGAGAACTGCCAATAGCTCTAGATGCCACGCCATATACTAGCTTCATCTTTACGCATGGAGGAGACCATGTCATTACCAAGGGACGCCCCTTGCGGAATGTTGTGTGGAGTCAATTAGGTCAGGGGAAAATGCACACATGCTTTTAAAATTCAGAACCAGAGGCGGAAGATCTAGATTCTGCAAAAGACCTCGGAGAAGATCGTCCCAAAGATTTTGCCACAAAGATTTAACGATGATATCAAGCAGGGCACTGAGTACATGTCACTTTGCAGCTTTGGCTATTTTCATGACCCAGACAACTATCGTTTAGTGAACGTCCACGGTCATGAACTAACCCTCCCTTTTGATTATAGCTAACAAAGGAAACCACAATTCAGTCCTATCATAACATCCAGGAATATTCACTCAGCAAATCAACTAAGGAAACAATTCTAAAAAAGGAAGACTTTGATAACCCCGCATAATCCAACATATATATTTATATGTCCATCTGTTTAAAGCTAAAAGATGATCGTTTGTATTGTTTGTATTCTTTGCTTGGTCTATTGCTGCCTCTCTCAGCGGATTACATATACAGAAGATACGGAAATTCCCAATTCTAAGCTATATGAATGCCTGATATCAACCCTCTGTATTTGATATCTACTGCAAGGAGGTAGATTCCTTGTATATTCCTACCCCTCTTCCTGGTTTAATCTTGGATTGAAAAAATACTGATAATAACTCCACCTCATCATTATGGTTATCCGTTGGCCTAAATCAGTTTTTGAGAATGTTCCCGAGATTTCCTTAATTATTCGCGAAGAAATACATTCAGGAACGATTAGATATCTTAATGGCTACTGAACTGAACTGATCATAATATCGACGTGTACGTGGTGAAAGCGGAGAGTGTACAAATGGGGAGCATATGTATATAGCACAATGGATATTAAATCTGATTAGGCGTTATTTGTTCTAGTTAAATCGTAGTGGGTACGCTGTAGCTTTATATCTATAGTTATTACCTTTTTTGAGATTTATGTCATGCTGTGTCCCGTTAATAACAAGTAATAGGCTTCACATGGGGGTATCAGTATTTTATTGTGTCCCTCACGATATCCATCCGGGCATATACTATACACAATGGCCCTAGAAGGTCTGAGGCCCATGCTTAGATCACGTATCTGCCCATGACCCTAATAGCTGACTAATCAGCTGACTACCAGGGCCCAATCTACTCCAGCGAGGTCCCCTCCACCAACCATTGTCAGTACCTCATGAGCACTACAACACTCTACCCTCTCTCCAGGCACGTGTTATCACGGGTCCTTGTAATTGGCGCTCCTTAAAAGAATTTGTATCAGTAGGACATATGTCAACACGGACAGATGCGTAGTTTGTAGTTTTTTCTCTCTTAGAGTATAGCAGCAGTGTTGGCCCTGGCATAGGCAGTGTGTATACGGAGATCACTACATCAGCTGCCCGCCTTACGCCAGGGTGTTTATCACGATATTGAAATGTCACCAGTGATCTACTATGGCATCGATGGAATCGCTGCCCATGGCATTTGCAGCATGATATTTGGGCCAATAACTTTTGGATCACACCCTTAACCTTGGCCACACTGAAAGAGGACGTGGGATATGGGCAGCGGAGGGGAGGGGGTACCTACCTATTGAACGCTTTGAGTCCTGATGATGCCTGGGGGTATTGCCATGCAGTGCTCGGATGATGCCTGGAGACATTGCCGTGTGAGGCTGAAGATATCTATAGACAGTTATGGTGTGTTATTTCAAATTATAAATCAGTTCCAATCGAAATAAGAAATAATTCATTTATTTCACTATAAAAACATTACTATCGTTATAGTTCTCCCTGGTTTAAACTATTGTACCCAAAAGATTCCTGGGTTTCATGATTTTCTTTGTGACATCAGTGCATACAGGTTCAGGGCTCCAGGGGGTCGTTTCAACATTCTGGTCAGGAGCAGTTGACCGACATAATTGCTATGGTGCATGCCCGAATTAGTGAGCCATATGTGACAATGTGTAGTATAGATGTGGTAATTGTTTGACACAGGAGAAATATTCCTATTCTTAAAAGACAAGGGATCTCACCCCAACCTCCAGCTCTACCAATTCTACTCCAGTATATATTATTCCCAACTCGTTAGTTTCTTAACCGTACACAAAACGACCATCACAAAGGCCTGCCACTTACACGAGCAGATTCATCCTATTTTCATGGTTAATCGTAACCATCTCGCAATCGTAAAATAATAGAAAATGGAATAGACCTTTTCTGAGGTAGATAGTCCCCTTAATATTCTGCACAACGTTACGCATGCACCTACTCATGTATAATATAGGGAGGAATTGATGGCATAATGGGTAGTTACCACATTACCCAATTCATGAGACGAAATCAGGACAATTTGTAAGTGATGATATATCGGCGAGGTGACTGGCACTGTCGGGGTGACCGTGTTTAGGCAGGTGACCGTAGTAATGTAGTACTGCATCCGTATGTCAAATGAGACAAAGAGAGGGAACAGTGTGAGCATAAATAGGAGGCAGGTTAATCACTGTATTGGCAGGGAACCAGACCGACAGGGTGGTCATAATAGCAACATGACCATAACGTTGAAGCTGGATTTACGTCTTACTATGACCCACACCTCCCTTAGACCTCACTCTAAATCTATCGGTGTCGGATTTGTGGGGATCCAGGGTAGTCCTGATCCCAGGACCTGCAAACAAACGGGTGTCAACACTAAGCCAGATAAGCACGAGTCTAAAATCTATCCAGTATTACAGGTCGCACGATTACTGTGTCAGGACTACACCAGTAGAAAAACGGGCAATGTTTGTCCCTTTTATGGCTAAGCCATTGTATGCACTGTATTGAAACGATAGAATTCAAATAGTTATAACAGATGGTATTCGATCATGATTTCCAAATAGCTATATTCGTGCCATTCCATGTGCTTATTAATTGACTCGACATACAGGGCTCTTGGTTTCTTGTAATCACTGATGCGGTACATAGATATACCAAAGAGAAAGATGTGGAGCGATCGAAAGAAGGACGGTAACTAGAGCCTTCAACGGTGTACTGGTGCAAAATACATTTGAAGGCGAAATTTAAAGTAAATTCTCGAGAAGGACTACTATACCATATGAGAGTAAGTAGCATATTCATGATATCTTTCCAGCAAAAAATAACTGTGTGGAAGTCGTTGGAAGCTTTTAGAAGGTGACCGGTTGGCTGAAAATCAAATGAATCCCGCCGACAGAAATTACAGCTGACGCTATATGGAATCCAAAAATCATGCAAATGTAATGCAGATGCCGTGGGGTAATGAATCCCTTCGACTGGAGGCGACTTACGTTTGATTTTTTTGTTTTTGTTTTATTATTTGTGAGAATAGTACATAGACATTCTGCCTAGGTGGCAGGTTTTGTGTATCTGCAGTTTTCACGTCTGTACATATGATATCAGAGAACAACTTCAGTCTGCAGTTTTACACAGAAGTACAAATTAATGTAAACAAAGGAATATGTCTGGGTAGAGTAACAAATGATTAATGAGAGTAATGGTATGAGATGGGATAACCGCTGAACCTAATTACAATTCATTCAGAGTCCTCAGCCTGCTCCGTTGCTTTACATACTTTTTATAAATGGACAAACTCGTACAATCTTGCACCTCTCTAGACAGGTCATTCCAGAGAAACATACCCTCATATAAGGGGTTTCTCTTGAAATGACCTGTCCGAGGCCTTTTGAGTCTCAACTGTCTTTTGTCTTGATTACGGGTGCGGGGGTTCGCTGTTGGAACTAAATTCTTACAATAACGTTTCATAAACATGTACTTAAGGTAGGTTCGTCTAACTGCGAGGGTATCTACCTTGCATATCTCATGTAGTCTGTCAATACTCATATCAGCAATACTAGACCGTGTGCAAATTCTTAAAGCACGATTTTGGAGTGATGTTCACGTCTACCTTAAATCTGGTAGGTCAAGTTAAGACAGGATGAGATTCATTCCAGTTGACTTGCGGTCCGCGTTTGGTACATACAAGACGGGATGGCAGACAGGTCCTCATTCCATTTCAAGCAGCTCAAGAGAACAGTTGACCTGTACACCCTCAGCCCAAGCCCCAATTTTGGCACCTTATAACCTAATAAACCTACCTAGGCCTAAAACTTATCACTTGAAAAAAGTGCCCTTTTATAGGGGAGTTTTTCTCTGGGATAGCATACCAGAAAATATAAAACAATTTGAAACTAAGGAGAATCTCAAAAAGGCAATTAAGAAATTGGAGAACCTTTGTTAGAGGATATTTTACATCTAACCACTCACAACTTGGTCCACGAAAATGCTTCCAAAAAGCAGAAGTGCAAAAAGGCTCCTACTACTGCTACTACTACTGCTGGAATACATGTACCACCTGCTGATGCACCAGATGTTCTAGATGTTCCATCAGATACACCTGAGACTGCTGCTTCTGTTGAGACCATTGTATGCATGCATGATTCAGAATCAGAAGACCAGTAAGCAGCACCCACTCCAGAGCCAGAGTCATTGGAGGCAGACGAGGCGCTACCCCAACAATGTGTACATTACCATCAAGCACCACAAGTTTATATGAACTTCTCCGAAGATGAAAAAGAAGCAGTTATCGAGTATCTCCAGCAGCATCCTGAACTGTATTCCAAATATCTGCCATGCTTCCGCGAAATTAATCTTAATTTGACTAGATTTTCCTCCATAATTCTTGAACTACTTGACCTATTTTAAGAATTCAAGTATCTTTGTAATCCTTTCTTTCCATGCTATCTTTTTCATGTATTATTCTAATTATAGATATGAAATTCAATTTTTCATTCGCGTAGCTATGTAAACCTTGCATAAAACGATAGCCGCATCTTGCAAATTTAAACATCCGCAACATGTAAGCCACCTTTTTGAAACAACACGCTTCTCCTACAATCGAGGGACCAAATATTTCATATGCGATTTAAAACACTTGAGACTAGTTTTTTCAGTATATTCTCTGGGACGAATTATCACACAGTGCCCTAGATTTCTACCTGATTCACACGGACCCAAACAGAAAAGGTTTATGCATTTTGAAAGTCTGCAGCAAAAACTTATGATACCGATAAGCAGCTTACATAAACAGGTCATTGAGGTATAATACAGGGACCTCTACCTACCTATACTTGGCCTCTTTAAGTGGTTGATTCGAGAATTACAAAGGAATGGGGTGCGCTATCGTCAATGTCTGAGGATAGAGCTTGCAACAAAGGCGAAGTTCAATATAAATCCATCAGTTGGAGCCTAAACAGCAGTAAGGGGGTAACAATCCGCCACAGCCCTTTGAAAATAGACCCCCACCTTTAATCATCCACATGGGATGATCTAGGATTTTGAATAACGAGAACCGTCTCCCAATAACCCTGATATTTTAGTGAATACCGGAAGTCACAGTCTTCCGATTAAAGTGACCGTGAAGAGAAGGTCCTGACCTCCATAACTGCACCCCTACCCCATCCTTATAATTGCATTCAGTACCCCTATATATGACAAATGTAACGCTGTGACATTTCTGTGACACATTACCTAGATCTAGAATGATAATCCTAAACATTAATGTCGTAGTGTTCTGGAAATTAGGTTAGCTAGCTTGATTTTCTGAAACACTGAATGGATTCTATTTATCCATGTTGCACAAGAGTTTCTGGGAAAGGAAACTTGTTTGTCTCTGGGTGTCGGGGGAATAGTGGGCGTCCAAACCAGGAGTATGTCTAATCATTCTTGGCAATGTTCTCCAGATCCTGGGACTTGTAACAATGGGTTTGGAGGAGGGACAACCAGCGTATAGAGTGTTGGGTGAGAGATCGGAAAATCATAAGGCATCTGCAAATCGGGTTAACAAGCAGTCTGAATGCACAATAGCAGGGGCGTCAGAACATTTTGAAAGTGGGGGGGTGAACTGAGAAATTGCTGACTTTTTTCTTGGTATTGGGTCTGACTTTGAGATTGACCTGTCCCATTGGATTTACCGTAAATCATCGAAAAATCTGAGAAAAGTCAGGTCGTTACAGTTAGGTCAAGTCAGACTTTGACACTTTCCCACAGCGAAAAGTCAGGGCTTAGCCATTATTTTTAATTGCTGTCGCCTCGTCTCCTCATGGTGCAGACCGGTTATGCTTGCATGCAAGCATAACAAAAGCGACCGGGGTAGGGAGTTAGCTCAGAGGTTAAAGCACTGATCTTCAAATATCAAGGTTGTCAGACTTTGTTGATTCGGGTACCACTGCAGCCACTTTTCTCCTTCACCCCCAGGAGTGGTAGATACCTAAACTGCTATATCAAAGGCCAATCCTTCTCATATCATGTCTATGTGGTGTGGGAAGTAAAAGAACTCTCACCTCTGTAAATGTGTAGGGGTGAGGTTTCCACCAAAGTTCAATTCATAGATTTGATCACCACCCTTGTGGTGTAAAAGAACCTCGAGAAAGTCTGGTGAGAACCTGCAATGGTTTACTGGGCGTTAAATCAAACCAACCAACCAACCAACCAACCATAGCCATTATTGCACGCTAAAGAGTCCCACTTTGATATCTTACCACGGGAAAAAATCAGGGCTTAGCCCTAATTGCATGCTAAAGAATCAGACTTTGATATTTTACCACGGTGAAAAGTCAAGGCTTAGCCACCATTGCACAGTACAAGGTCAGACTCTGACATATTTCTATGGTGAAAAGTCAGGGCTTAGACATCATTGCAAGCTAAAGAGTCAGACTTTGATCATTTTCCACTGTAAAAAGTCAGGGGTTAGCCATCATTGCACAGTGAAAGGTCAGACTTTGACACTTTCCCACAGTGAAAAGTCAGGGCTTAGCCATCATTACACGGTAAATAGTCAGACTTTGATATTTTACCACAGTGAAAACTCAGGAATTAGTCTGACTTTGATATTTTACCACGGTGAAAAGTCAGGGTTTAGCCCTCATTGCACGCTAAAGAGTCAGACTTTGACACTTTTCCATGGTGAAAAGTCAGGGATTAGCCATCATTGAACACTAAAGAGTCAGACTTTGATATTTTACCACAGTGAAAAGTCAGGGTTTAGCCCTAATTGCACGCTAAAGAGTCAGACTTTGACACTTTTCCATGGTGAAAGGTCAGGACTTATCCATCGTTGCATAGTAAAAGGTCAGACTTTGACATATTTCCATGGTGAAAAGTCAGAGTTTAGCCCTAATTGCACACTAAATAGTTAGACTTTGATATTTTACCATGGTGAAAAGTCAGGGTTTAGCCATCATTGTACGCTAAAGAGTCAGACTTTGACACTTTTCCATGGTGAAAAATCACGACAGTCTTTGCACTTGATTGAGTTAAATTTGAAGGTGCCGACTCTTTTTGGGCTGGCAAAAAAGTGGGGGGGGCAGTCGCCCCCCCTGCCCCCCCCCTATTCTGACGCCACTGAATAGTATGGAGTAAATTATCCGACTCTCTGAAAGCTATATCCATATGCACGCCTAAGGAGTATTAAGATCCAACATAGATCTATGACTGAAATGTCATAATATGTTTCTTATGTCAGTGATTGTTGGGCGTTGGAGTTTGTTTTACATAATTTAGGACGGTAATTATGATTGATTAAAAGTAAGTAGCGATGGGAATTTCTTCTCGTATAAAAGCATGAAGCGTTGGTTTAATTTCATTTGGGATGATACATCAATATGACGATATAAAATTACCATTATACTGGGCTGAATGGGATTATGGCTGTTATGTGTGGCCTATTTGGTATATGTTGCGATGTTAATACCAAACACCCACACACTGGTGTATGTGTATATGGCTATGTAAAGTCCTGCCAATGTGTAGACCACTCACCCACACAGTGGTGTGTGTGAGTGGCTGTCGGTAAATGTCCCAAGTGTTGCAATGGGGATGAGCTAGCCTCAGCCTGCTGTATCTGGAATAGTCCTGGGATGTATCACAATGAGATATCTACTGGATTGTGGATGGTTACCAGCAGTCACTGGAATCCTGAATTAAGTTGTCACTAGAACGCAGCAGCTGGATGTAGGTAGGTTGTAAGTGGTAGAATACTCCTTGACTGTATCAGCCCTTCACATAAAGATCTGGGAAGAAGCACTTCCAGTATAACTCCTTTTATTTGGTACACAGACAATCACTTCTCACAAACTCAGATAGAAGAGCCCTATCTGCACAGTGCACAGTGGGCTGGCGCCATGTTCTGTGTCAAGGACACTTCTATCAGCTCAATGCTTTTCACATTGTGGTTTGTGCATGGATATACTCCAGTGCAATACATTCCTCATCTCCCATTCATAACAACATTAGAAATATATAGCACCCTAGGGTTTCTCGTTCCATTGAAACTGATAAATAATAAATGGTGTTATCTGGTATTATTACAGTGTTCATAACGACGTGAACGTGAGAAGGCATATTTAATAGATTATATTATATATTTGCTTCTATATTCAGTGATAAGTCTCACATAAGCTTGGCGGTAATATTTGATCATATAAGCTAGGCCTGGAAGGGGTGGAGGTGTACAGGGAGAATAGAAGAGACCCAGAGCCAAGTTGGATGCATATACATATACAAATGCATATACACGACAATTGTCTATTGAACAATCCGACTTCTCAGCTAAAAACTTGGCCTAACGGGATATCACTCACTAGGATTCTGTCAAAGGGTGTGCAACTTTATTTTCACATAGAAAATAAAAAACATAGGGAGAAATATGAAGCACTTGTATCCTTTTTGATAATTAGAAGGCTCTTAACGGGAGTGGCTCGAGTTAATAATGAATGACATTGTACTTATTGGAAATCCGCTACCAACGGCACGCTCAACATCCCTCAACATAATTCAATACTTTTTTATCATCGCCCTTTGGTCGATTAACTTTGATCTATATTCCCAACTTTCAAGATTATGTGTTACATGGGGAAACAAATAAAGTGTATACGACATGCATCATATCTTGGAAATAGTCTGTGTATCTCTGGTACCATAACACCAGCTTGATAAAGAAATATATACATAATATCATATTACACACATTGTGGAATTCGATAATGGTACACTAAAAGCCTACATGATCATCATCTCTGAATGAAACTGAATATGTTATCAATACTGAATGAATCATTCTGGCTCACGTTTGTAAACACTGTAAAAGAATTGACTGAAATCATGACGCATAAAAGGTGTCTAGTATATGGAAGGATATCTGCAAATATGCCAAACTTCCGGTTGGTGTCTGCTAACAGAGCTATACGCATGTCAGAGAGCATGGCTGCCAAGTTTTGTCAATGGATTTCAGTGAGATTTTCCGAAGTTATTTGGCAAAGGGTCCAGCAGGAATTGTAGGTCCCCCTAGTAGGGAGTAGGGGAATTCCCAGCGGCAAACCCCCAAGAAACTCCTGAATTTGGACACAACAGAAATTTTCTAGGAAGTTGCATAGACGTTCATTATAATTACATGTATCGATATTACCTTTAAACTAAATACGGTTTAAAACAAAATTTCGTTTCATGGGAAATCATTCGAAAATCACAAGACCGTGAGAAATGGTCAAAATTCACGTGTCTCAGGGTAAATCTGCGAGACATGGTAGCCCTGAGATAGGTGTGCAGGGCTATCTATTTGGTTTACAGTTGCATTGACTTCTTTACCGCAGGTGAAAAAAATAATATTGTCTGTGTAACTATAGTTATTTCGTTTGAAACATGGTGGTGCGAGTATTGGAGAGTAGATTTTATTACCTGAGCTGGAGATCTGTCTTTTTATATATGATGCTCTTCAGGTTGGATATGAGTTATAAATATTGTTTAAGGGCTCCGAATTACATATGGTGTGAAGAAAGTAATTATATAGAACTGCATCGAGAATCGTATAAACTTGAAAAGGCTACACTTGCTGAAACATTGTATAAAGTTGTGACACCGAATAAAGCCACCAATCAAAACCAAATTGGGCAGCTGTTGAGTTGTACTTGTTTATAATCTCCTGGAATCGTGTACATAGACAATACTCCACGAGTTTGGATGGGCCGCTATCGTCATCGAGGCAAATCCAAGTGATGATTATGGCACATCCAAACGAGTGGAGTATTGTCTATTTTACGATTCAAGTGCGGTTCTGGATTTAGCTTAGCCCTTTCTATGACATTAAATATCATCACAACTTCAGAATAATCAGAATATACTTAGCAAATTCACTACGCCATGACCGTGGCGTAGTATTGTCCCTTTACCAGGGTGATCGTTGAGTATATTTTTCTAATGGTATTCCTATGGCTAAACTTGTACCAGGGGTGAGATAAAGACCAAAACACACTTAAAGACTTCTGGCCCTTTTCAGGCAAAAGTCGCTGACAAACTACTCATGCGACTTTGTACCAGTATAATATCGTTAAGTGTGACCTGCTTACGATCTTTTCCCCTGCAATATGGTACCATCCCCTTTTTCTCCCTGCTGAAGGGCAAATTGTCGCTGACCTTTTCCCGAGCAAAAGGCCAAAAGTCGTCTGCGACTTTTGGATCCAACATGTTCGATATATTTGCTGCAATTCGAGGATGTATTTTCCGGCCCTCCCACTGGGCAGGCCGTCTACCCCTACTTCGACCCTAGGTGTGAGTTGCTAGGTGAACTGTCACATATCATTATCAAAAAGGGAAAGTGATTACTTAATCAAACCAATTTCTGGTATTAAAATCAGTGTACACACATCCTAATGCATTAAAAATGTCTCTGAATCAAGTCCTATACTGTTCTAAGTATGACAGGTTCAATAACCTGGTGAGTGGAAGAATGTATGGGAGGTGCTACTATAGAGTGACTGGGTTGAGATAGAGTCATATACCTACCCTTCCACCAATCCCATACCTCCTTACTGGGTCTGCATTTCTTTGAAGAGCATAGTGAATGGTCTGTCCCATCAGATGTGGAAGTTCCAATGTTATACAGTCTGTCCCATCAGATTTGAAATTTACATGCATTGTAAAGTGGTAGGAGAGCAGTGAGCCAGAACAAACAGGTTCTTGAGTGTAGCTAGATGGTCAGTAAAGTAGATTGAGAGTGGTTCTGGGAGTGGAGGGGGTGAGGGCTAATTATGGCATGACTGTAGACTAGCTTCAGGTCCAGAGTGTTATACCTAAATCTTCACCTTTCCCTGTCTGTTAGTATCCACATCTATTCTTCTTTGTTTATGTCTACCAAATCCACACAGTCCAGCATGAATGGAAGACTGCCCATATGGGGCTGTGGTTTATAACTCTGACTGTAACTTAGACAATAACTCAATTCTGTTTGTCCTATTTTTGTGGTGTTTTGTATATTCTGTCCTTGTAAACATGTATTTTTTGGCTGTACTAAATACTGTTATTGAGTAATTGTTTTATTCTCCACCTACCCAATTACTATACCTTGGTTTATGAATACCTGTAATAACAAACAATGCTAGGACCTGAATGTAAAGACACTACAAGACAGTATGGAGGGTCAACCGACCCCTAATGACCATTTCAAAGAGCTCTGGAATATTCTGTACCTATCATGGACAAGAGATGTGTACCCCTTGTCTCCTTTTCTCTACTTATTGCTTGGCTGAAAATCATGTATCTGTTTATATGAACCACCTATCTAAAAGGGGGAAAACATCAGTATCTCTCTGTGTCTCTTTTCCTATCTTCTTGAATACAGTCTATTTAGATCTATCCCATCAGATATGACTTTCTGAATACAGTGTATTTAGGTCTGTTCCATCAGATTTGAAAATGTAGGTACCACGTTTAGACAATATTATCATCTAATAGTTTCCTTTTCTAGTAACAGATCACAGTATTCATAACTTATAAGTGTTCATCATTTAATGAAGGGATTGATATATTGATTCCTTGTTTACTCAAAAAGATTAGAAATAAAAATATTTACTTTTAGAAACCAAATCAGTAGTGAGGCAATGGGTATGGGGTATGCTCGTTTAACCAGGCCGTTTAATATAGTTGGCACATTGAAATTGAAGGGTTAAAATCTTTACAGTAAGCTGGAAGCCTATATGGGACTTATATCTAGGTGACGTATATGAGCGTGTTTTCCCGCGCTCAGTGAACAGATCACTCCAAATACGCTGCATGATTTACCGAATATAGAACTGCTGCATACAAGGAATAAAGTTTCACCTCAGCTACTGACTCGTGTCCATGTTTTATACTACAAAGTATTTTGGTAGGCTATAAAATATAACAAGTGAGTGTAACTACAAACAACAAATAAGTGAAATATGTTTGTTGGAATATTAACCCGGCTAACACCGCCCCAGCCTTTAATGAAACAGAAAATGTCCCGTATATAATCGCGCGTGTGTTTTGTGTACGGTCGATACCGAGTAGTCTGAGAGGCACCGGGTAAGGATTCATATCCGAATAATGGGAGGTGGCGTCATCTGGTGCTTGAACGAGGTAGCGCTAACTTGAAAGTATGGCATTAAATGCATATCGCATAATTCACAGTGGCGCCACCTGGCGATACATTTAGATATTGTTAATTACCAGTCAAAACTTTAATGAAACAGAGTTTGGCCATAATCACTGACCATTTACGGCCATAATTTCTTAGTAATACACCTGGATCCATGTCCAATCGATGGCCAGACTGGCCACTGATGGCCTGAATGCCTACCATGATGTCTTAGTAATACGCTACCCTGAAGATAACTGCCTCTAAAGACCTTCTTGCTTCAGCTTTTTGGCACTATGAACCTTAGTTAAAGGTGGATTCAATGATAAAGTTATTAGGGTGGGGTAGGGTGCAATTTGTTAGGGTGGGGGAGGGTGCAATTTTGTTAGGGTGGCTTTTTGGGACCATTTCTACAGGGGGGGGGGGGGCAACTTTTTTCTGATACTTCTGTGGATGGGTGGTTAATTCATTTTATATTTCCATGGGGTTGGGGTTGTGGGGGGGGGGGGGGGGCTTATTTGGGTAACTCTGTGGTGGTAGGGGAGGGGGTGCTGATTTGATTTTGATTTTCTTTTGGGGGGGGGGGACTTTTTTGGGGGCGGGGGTAACCCTGTGGAAAGTGGGGGGGGGGGGGCTGATTTCTTAGAGGGGGCAGAGGTGGGGCGGGTACATCTTAAAAATTCCTCTTTTCCTGGGGGGGGGGGGTATTTTGAAAATCAGTCTAGGCAAGTGGTGCCATCAATCCAGGTACTGGTGCCATCAGTCCAGGTAGAACTGAAAAGAGGTCCCACCAGTCCAGGTGGTGCCATCGGTCAAGTTACCCTGCATGGTCTCAGAAACTGGTATAACTTTGGGTATTAAGAAAAACTGATAGTGCTGGTGTGTTATATACCGGTATTCTGATTTTATAAGCTGTTCTAGTGTGTCAAATGAATTGGTAATTCGTAGAGGGAACGTGTTTTTATTTAAGTTTAGTTTTTAGGTCACTATCGGAGTTGTCTGGTGAGTTCATTTATACGGCATGATTCACATTATAGACACGAGAGGGCAGTAGCCGCTTTAATTGATTTCCCTGGTGGACAGGGAGAGAACTGGGAAACTAGAACAAGCACCTGTCCACATATTCTTACGCGCAATGAAACATACATAAAATACAGTTAATTCTGTCTCCAAACTAGGAAATTATTTCTATAATGACTGAAGATATACTTTCATATATCGATTATTCTGACAACCTATGTTTGTCTTGTTAGAGTGTGTCTATTTAGAACTACTTTTATGCGGAATAATATCCGTTGTGGTTGTAGGGCGGCACGGTGACGCTCCAAGAACAACAAACCAAGGTGTATGAATCGTGATGGTGAAGTACCTGTAACGAAGTACGGCCGCCCTAGACTAGATGGCGGCATATTCATTGGATTACGATTATGGATGGCTTCGATGATGATAGTGTAGAGAGACTCAGGGCAGTTTTCGACCTGTGTGATGTGCAGAAACAAGGATTTATCACTGTCGGTCATTTTGTCGACTTGGCCAAAGAACACTTTGGAGGTGGCGATGAGGTGAGTGGTTTCGTCGCTGTCTATGTGACGGCCCCTTGTTTTTACCTGCGCTGTAACTTTCTCAGGTGTGTCAACCTTTACAGGTGTCAGAAACTGGTATAACTCTGGGTGTTGAGATATTCTGATGGTGTCAGTGTGTGATATATTCTGTTTTTACAAGCAGTTTGGTGTGTCAACTGAATTTGTAATTGGTAAATGATGCGTGCTTCATTAGTCTACTTTTAGGTCACTGTCGTGAATTGGTGCGTGTCAGAGACTGGGTGAAGTCGACGTTGAATCTAACTGCAAGGCATAATTATTTCATTACCTTAAGCAACATTAAATATGCCTAGTTATCGGGAGGTGGGGCGGTAGAATTTGTGTCAAAAATTCAAAGATTCAAATACAGATTTATGGGAAAACAGACGATAATTCTTTAATATTGTCGAAGACGGGCCTTGTAGACATAGGGTTATATCTTATGCATTTGTACTCCAGGGCTTGAGCGTCTCTGAGGTATTGCCCTAAAGTTACTGACATATATGATATCCTTGAGTGATAAAGCGTTTGAATATTATGTATTTGTGCATAGCTTTATCAGTGTATAGATCTAATTAATAATTGTTCTGTATATTAGAGGAATACATACATCTATAGCATTTGTATTTTTGAAGGCATATATTTCAGGCAAAACACTGCCATCACCTAAATGTTTATGGGTATGATATTAGTTTTGTATGCCATGTGGATGACTGATAATACATGATTAGCCACAGAGACAGTGCTTATGGAAGAAAGGCCATATTAAGGGGCGTCGCCGGGAGAGATTATATGGTTGTATAGATTAGCCTTGCACTAAGTAAATCACTCCGGTCAGTGATTCACAGATACCGTCGATGACAGGTTACGATAAAAGATTGAGCCCCATACTATCATTATATATATACTTGGAGATGACACTCCAAGTTCCTCAGGGTAACCCTAATCAGTAGAACGGTATTATAGCGTAGGCAGGTACTGCGGCATAATTTGGCATACAATATATATTTCACTAAATAGTGTAAGTCACAGGTCATATGTACGAGTCCTTAACATACACATTAAACCCTACCAAGTCATTTCAATAACTCATATTGAAAAGTGGAATGATTATATATCGCGTGGGCAGAGTGATTTAGCTATTTTATTTCTGATTAATACAATTCATTCTACCTGTTAAACATAAAATCATGTGGATCATAATTGGCGGTGAACCAATGGCTTCGAGACTTACCCAGTTGAGCTCCAATGAAAAGGAATATCAATATAACAAACATATTTCTTTTGATTTATACATCTAGATTATGACCTGATTTAGAATGACCAAAGGGTCCTGTTCGCTAATTAGTCCAGCTGGCATGAAGGTTAATATTGGAAGAGTAGCATTAACTATAGGATAAACGACAGCAAGATTAAACTGAAATACCAGTCATCCTAAGCAATTTTGTACTGATTCAGATAATAACCCCCTCTACTCGTGTCACATGATAGGACTATGTCCGGTTAGCACACAGACAGGTGTATATACCAGGGGTGGACAGTCATTGTTGCTGATATATTGGATGTCATTTGCCTCACAAGTGGGACTGACTCAGATGGCGTCAGTGTGGTGTGTTATGCAGGATAGAATAGATTATAAACAGAGGTGCTCGCCCGTGTTGTGTGATCCCGCTCTTTACGTCACGTCGTGCCCCCCACTTCCCACACATACACATTGACACAGCGTCATGGGGTCAAGTTGGCAAGGCTGATCCGCTGGTTCCCCGGTCATCGGCTAGGGGCCTCGGCGGAATACAACGTACTCAGGCGGTAACAGGCGTTCAAAGCATTTATACTCGTTGTTCAAAACGAATGATAGGTAACACTCTGTCATCGAATCGGACAAGCAGGCCCATCGATCTCTGCATTTTGGAATTCGATATTTCTAAGCTCTCTACATGGACTGCTACTAATTGATCCTTGTTGAATAAAATGAACATAGCGAGCTTAAGTGTCTATTCCATCAATCAGGCGTCATCCATGGCCGGGGCCCATACGGGAGTCGCCGGCAGGTTTGGCAGGTTTTTTTTTGGCAATGATTTGCTCAGTAGAAAAGCATGGAAGAGGCCCCTTGGCAGCGCCAATCCACAGCTAGTGGCGCTGGGTCCTCATGTTGGGTAGAATTTACCGTCTGTGGTGAGCCACCGGCCGCCTACCCTAAAGCCTGTTCCTGTTCCTCCACCGAGCCGGCCACGAGGCCGGCGCAAAATTCATGAGAGCAAGACCACACTGGATCATAAAGTACCACATACGAAGGAATGCAAGAAAAGCTGATTAGATCAGCTGGAATACAAGGCCAGCCAGTAGGTTTGATGCAAGTACGGCTCCAGCATTGACTGCTTCCCAACTTAATCGCAACTGATGCGGTTAGGGACTCTGGGTGATACCTGGGAACCGCCAACCCAAGAGTATAGGCTGAATGTTCAGATAGTTTCAGTAGCTTGGCTAGAATTTTAGAACCAGGGTGTGCTATCCACAGTATTCAGCAGAAAATTGAGCCTATTGGTTTGATACAAGAAAAGCTCCCCTGTTGACTGCCCCCAGCCTCCACCTCAACGGACACAGTCAACGTGAGCAGGTGATACCCGTGAGTCGTAAACCTCTGAGCGGAATTCAAAAGTTAAGTTTTTAAAGATTGGACAGGATTTTAGCACCAGAGTGTGCTATACACATTCATAACATCAATGCTTATTCTTATTTACCTGATTATTTATTTTACCACAATATTCAGCAGAAAATATAAGAGCTCTCATGGACAAAACTTTATTAATATCGTTCAACTCTACTCTCATACAACAATTATGAATAGAAAAACTTATAAAATCACCACGTATGTTTTGCTGGAAAAACACTAACAACAAACCCTTCATATAGCATTGTAACGTAGAAGTTGTTAAAATGCCATACCCGTGAAATCTTAGCCTTGGAATATACAGACTTGGTGAGTAATTAGTTGGGAGGTCGCAGTGTGTCGCAACCTACAGGACCCAGCGACATACAGAGCACGCCTTGTAGAAAATGATCAGGATTAGTCATAGTTGACAGCTGTAGGGACCACCCCCGTACCCCATCTGGCACCTGTAGTACGCAGCTGACCTGTGAGCCATGATCTAGGTCGAGCCCCTACCCCCACCCCGACCACCTTTTGTCCCACCTTTTCCTCCCTCAGCTTCCCACACCTTGTATCGACGGCTTGTTATGGATTTCCTGGAGCGGCGACAAAACGCAATGCTTCGCACAGTGGGTCGTGTGTCCAATAGACTCCAGTCCGAGTGAAACAAAAATAAGTATGCCCTACACAGTACCCTATTCAGCCCCCCCCCCCCCCCCCCCAACCCCTCCTCCCAAAAAAACAACAGCTACCTCATATAATTTACATGCACCTAATGTAAACATTTGCAGTATTTGGAGGATTTTGATAATTGAAAAAGCCACTAAGAAGCCAAAACGTTGTAAATATTGTTCTAAATAAAGCCTACAGCAAACCGAATTTGGCAGCAGTCGAGTTGTTTCATCACTTGTCGATTTTAATATTTACAGTAAGTTTACCGTTAGCTTTCATGTGAACCGTTTCGGTAGAATTGGTTGAACGTGATAATTTGGTGGGAAAAATCTATATCTACTAAACAGACAGAACAAGTTAATTAGTTACATATTTTCCTTGATATTTACCTGAACAACCCCTTCGCCTTCGAATAATTTACTCAGTCGAATGCGGATTGTAGAATTTCATATATCTAGTTTTCTACAATTAAATTATAAATACACCTTTATGGAGATTTCAAGAAATTATTGTTTTGACAAATTTAAGAGGAAATGTGTAGGGTTATCTAAAGATAATCACGCTGAGCGGGGATTGAAACATGTAACCCAGGATTCAATTCCAAATGAACATTATCGGTGTCACCATATACCACAAGTATTCATTTGCTGTGTACAGGAAATCCTAGAAGTTAACTCACCACAAAGTTAACCCCAAAAATCTATAAAAGCCTATGATTTGGGCATTGAAAAACCTGTTAAATTTATATTTTGATTTTCAAAACCTATAAAAAAACCTTTATTGAGGAAGTGGGCACTGGGAGGCCTGACTTATACTTTTGGGGTGACACGTTTGGATGTTTTGTACTGTTTCTGATAGCATTCATGGAACAGATACCGCCAAAGGTAATTAATTATACATTTGATTTTAACATAGATTCTCAAGTGTTTTCACCAACATTTCATTCTAGATTTAGAGAGAGTATCTATTAACAAACAATGTCATTAGTCGCTTAGGTTGCACTGGGTTCTCGAGTGCTTCTCCGAGAAGAACATAGAGTTTGACCTTAGGAGTAATCGTGCAAACTCGTCACTCTCACAAATAAAATCCCCCAAACAACAACAAAAACAGGCTTATTGATCCCGACTGCGCAGCCATTGCGTTCCTGATTAGGCCACTTGCTCCCTTGATCACATACATTCCTTTGCTCGTCACTAATGTGATATGGCAGATAAAACAGGCAAAAGGAACCATTAGTGGCCACAAACTGCAGCTGATAGACGCCCCTTTACGCCAACGTCGCATATGCATGACTATCTTGCTTGCCCACTCCCCTGACCACTTGTTGCTGCACTTAGGAAGAAGAAAGTATATATTTTTATCCATAGTGTGGATAAACGAGGCTTTGCTGCTACTACGTCTTATTCCCACCGCTTTGCGACCACGAAAACAAAATTCCGACCACAGAGACATAATAACCTCCACTGGAACGAAAGAATCCACCATATATTTATGTCCATATTCTGGATACAGTAAAGGTTAGGTTCTGTAACGAATGGATTCTGAACACTTGACCTTAGGTGATGTAAAAGTAGTAATCATGAGGTGAAATGTCCATGAACATATAGATACGATGGTGTGTTGGCGATATAATGTCTATTCAACTTGAATATGGGTATGCATATATTCCGAGAAATGTTGTTTAGGTAGTCTATCTGGGAATATGGGAATAGTTGAGATAACTATTTCCGTGAAGAATGTCCCAATCATTACATACGATAGCTCGGGGGTTACTTCACATATGTAATTATCAGTCAGATAGGGTTATACAGTTAGAATCTTAGATGTTCCAATTGAACAGCTAGCAGGTTCAGAAGATATATGTATGTACCAAATATTGAGTTTTTCGATTGAGCTCTATATTCATATTATATTATGTCCAATTTATATATATAGTGCATGATAATATCCATTTAATATAAAATTGACTCATTAAGGTAATTCGCAGACACTAATACATTAATAAGCAAACGCACATTTCAAACTGGATGTGTTTTTCATATTTGTACCAGTTCCTTCTTATACGGGCTATATATTAGCTTTCTAATAAGGTGACGGTAAACACTATGATCCAAGTAGTCTATATACACACTATGGCCTAGAAAATCATTTCCCGTGAAGTGGGCTATGAGATGTACACTCTCCCCAGCTGAGACTTCGATGTTTTGTAATATATCTAACCAGTAGCTTGCGGCTTCGCGCTGAGTACACACTCCATGTGACATGTTTGGACTGTACATGTTTTAACCAGTCGATGTCCACTCCATTGACCCCGAGTCGAGAGCACAACCAATATCAAACATTCTGTGTATATAAATGCCATATTTAACCATTCTTCTACTTGGTTGACCCCATATTAAACACAATGAGTACATGGTTGCTGTACCCTATAGTGTATAATAGCCATCGACTACTCTGGGATTATGGAGATTTCTCTAATGCATTCCTCAGGATTTGAGGACGTAGTCCACAAATATTCGTCTTTAATAAAGACTGGTGAGCAATGCCCATATTCAATAGGGGTAAACACATACTTTACATACATGTAATTCTATTGTAATCACTCAGATAACCATAACATCATTTCTATCAAATTTATCTATTGATTGAAATATATGTTTTACTTTGTCTTTTTTAAATGATAGTATGCTGAATTGCCCTAGCATTTCAGTGTTACACCCGGCAGATATGAATTCAGAAAATCCTGGGGACCACCAAAACATGGTGTGAACCAAAGGAAGGTATACCTCTCTGGGCAGCAGACTACTACTTTTTTTTGGTTCAGCAAATTCTCAAGAATGTGACCCGCAACATTTACATTGTTTAATTTGTTGATATAGGTTGATTTAGCCATAAAGACCGCCGCTCTGATTTAGTGACAATTAGTGTTAGTAGGTGGATATCTAGGGTCCCCTTCAAATGCTCGTAGGTCTAGGTTAGAATGGGATCTATTCTGTCACGCTTCAGTCTACACGTGCTTGCAGTGTAATACTTAGCCTTTCATAAATAATGGGTTAGTGCAATAAGCTGTAAAAGGTGCTGCGATCGAATAGGAGGATATACATGTACCTTTTTTTATCTTTATGAAGGCCACTCTTATGATCAGATACAAAGTTATATCTCGCGTAACTAATAAGCATGAATTAATTGTTAGTTCGAAAGTCTGTATATGTCATTCATTAAATGTTCAAATGAAGGGCATTCTCAGACAAAATAATTTTTATCAGGATCCTAATAGAAAGCGAGTTTTGTATCTGTTCCGTCATCGACTACATATGGTAGTTAAGATTTGATCTGAAATATGTATGACATAGTGATATGGGTTTTTTTCATTTCCCGATTGCTTGTGCTTTCATTAAGCCATGTTTATCAATGTTTAGTGATTGCTGGATAATGACACGGTTTCCGTTGCTGGGACGACTTGGTGCTTCCCCCTCATGGTGTCTTCTCTCCAGCTTGATAGCCATTTACCTCTAATTACTTCAGTCTTTAGGACATATAGCGATTGTGTCAGGTGTCCATGCGTATAAAAGACACGTTTTAGAAAAGAAATGGAATAGAAACTCTTTATCACTTATCTTGACAGTATTATCCATTTAAATAGGGTTGTGGAGCATGATCATACAAATTATATCACTTCTATAGTATATGCCTCGGTAGGTTTAAACTCTTACCCGTCAGTTTGATCGTGATCTAATTCTATGTCGTTATTTTACTGTTTACACTTAGTTGTAGCATACGTACGAATCGTCAGTAGGCAGTTCATTTTGTCAAGAATACGCGAAGTTGTATCCATTTCAATCTTTGTCCTTCGAAGCAACATCCTCTCAATCAGACACTGTGTTACGGTACTAAAAATATGTATTCAAAGGGAGCAGCCTCGGCATATATGAATCCATAAAATCGTGTTAGAAAGTAAAATGATATATTAAAATGTATATCTCCAAGTGTAGTTGTAATTTTTTTCAAAATATTCATATAATTCTACTCACTTATCATCGATTATTGTATTTGTGACGGCGAAGAGCCAGTCATTGGCTTATTGCCGGACAGTCATTCTTATTTCCTAGAAACTTTTTCTGACAAAGAATGGCAGTCCGGTAACCGACACACGAATGACTCGTGCTTAATGTCGGTGACAGCCGCCAGGTGTCAACACGTCTAAGGTCACGGCTAGGGAAAGGTCAGTGCAAGGTCATAGCTGGGCAAAGTAAAGGTCAGACAGGGCGAGTTGCCAGTCGCCGCTGGCTAATAATGTGCGCTCACAGAGAGAGAGAGAGATAGACTCTGACGCAAGACGTGTGGACTGCACGTTGTCAACGAATGACGCCTCCGTGACTCCTTGACGTGACGCCATATATGACGTGGGCAGGTACGTGACGGGTGAGGTCAGGCCTATGCATGTATATATAGACCCGAGATTTGACCAATGGGTGAATCACCAAATTTGTTCGTATTAAGTGTGACCAACGAGTATTTTCTATACTCGTTGGTGTAACCTCGCAATTACTTCTCAAGTTGTATGAGAAGAGAATCATTTTGTGAAGATAGTTGTAGAAGGGACAAACTCACCCACTAAAATGCGCAGGAATCTAGTTTTGATTTAGACTAAAAGAAAATGAACCAGTGTATATTGTAGACGAGGTGAAATTAGATCCACCTCCAGCTAGATCCTACCTTGAAATGGGAATAGAATTTTCCCACTTACCCCCACCCCCACCCAACCCCCAAAAGAGAGAAAAAAAACTGGACCGGGTTCGAAGAGAACAGTTTTTCTTTAAAGATATTTAGATGTCATAGACAAAGAATACTGCAATTTGATCTGTAAGGCAGATTGATACAGAAGAAAAAAGGAATATGGTTCTTAGTTTCTGATAATTGGTAGTTATATGAACCTGTATACGATAAAGGATTACAGAAATCGCAGGAGTCAGAAAACTATTGTGGTCTCACTTCTGACAGTGCTATTGTAATGATTCCCTGATATTAATTGATCTATTCTTTTATATGTAAACTGATGGTATACAATTTACAGTTTTATGGATCATTTCCCTGTCTATATAAACTGTAGTGCCATACAGGTAAGTGTAGCACCCGACATGCTCGCGCCTGCCCAACCGCCTGTACAGGTAATGATGAACCTGAATGAACAAGGACGATCCACCCCAACACCCCTCTCCTCTCCCAGTCATACTGGAGAGGGGGCTCTCTCAGCTTTTTCTTTAGATAGGGAGTCTCGTATTATGAACTAGATGAGCTGAAACATAATTTAGAGTATATGTGTGATATACAGTGATTAACTGTTCACTAATGTAATGCACACTTGAGATGAGTGTGCCAAACTATGTGGCGTTAAGGACAACCTGCGACAGTAGCTCTTTGAGATGTGTATTCTGGGCGAGTTATGGATAGTAGGTAAGAATGTGCCTGGCACGACATGTACCTGTAATATGCTCGCGTTTATAGTATACATATATTGACAGTCTGAGAATATTGAGTATAGGAATATTGTGGATTTGTGGCTATAATGGGCCTACATCTAATCACTATTTTACTATTGCATATTGCTACCACATACATTCGTATATTGTACGATAGTGGCACGCAATATCTTGATACACGGCTATTCACAAAATATATCTGAGGCGGATTTATAAAAACTAAAGAAATAAAGGAGATTGCTTCCTCGCATACATGTATTCTTGCCATTTACTTTTATTTGTTGTGAATGCGGAATTAGTGTTATGGAGAGGTCAAAATGAAGGAAATGGAACCTTCCGAATTGCCCTTTCTACCGAATGCAATCATTATTTAAACAGAAGGAGCTTAGTGACCACATCGAAGCCGTAGCTTATAACCCTAAATCAAATAAATGTGTGGTAAGCCCCCCAAACCTCGCATGGACAGCCGACATTAATGGTTTCAGTGATTATACCCCCTGGTGCCTGCTGACGCGGGTACCCTTTCTGCATTCAGCCAACACGGTAACAAGCGGCGGGTCAGCACCAGCGCACCTGTCGGGAAATCCCTGCCGCCCTCGCTGTCATATCAGTTACCATGGTTACCAGGTGTTCCCGCCCTCATGGCAGTGTTTCCAGTTGACCGTGTTGGGATGTGTCGAATACAGGTGCGATGGGCAAAGAAAACTGTTTCCCCGTAGCATAGTGATCGCAAGTGATCAAATCCCATTGTGTCCTTGATCTGTATATTCATGTGCATCAAAATTGAATTTCCCTTGCGTTATGATCCGTGTAAACAATTTCTTTTTGAAATAATTACTATTATAGTGGTACAGAATCTGTGAAGCATTGCAGTGTCACATTTTCTGATAAAATTAAGCCAATTGAAAATTCGGATGAACTTCCTTATCCGATGTCAGTTATAATAGAGTAAACTATATTCTTAGTCTATTATAATCCTATTGAATTCATTATAATATATGGACCAGGAAATGGTATTGATTATTGACCATACAACGATTAATGTATTCATGAAGAAATTGTCATTTAAGATCAGGTTCTCATTCAAATTCAGGTCATGATGCAGTGGGTTTTATATCATAGACGACATATTAATGGTATATCATATGTTTACATTAATATCCAACACATGTATCTATACACTGTACATGTATTTGAATTCACTTTGGAAATCTCATGATATGCCTTTCTAGTAGATATGTCAAATATTGACCAGACAAAGGCAATAAATGTTAAGAAGTTATCGTTTAAGATCGAACAGGGAAGATGATTTTGTATTCATAATTTAGGTGTAGCATTAGTTTGTACCATATCAACAACAGCAGTGCGAGACCTCACTGAGCTGTGTGAGTGTGTGTAGCGTGCTGCACTGAACTCTGGTAGAGATCGGGGCTGTCAGGGGGAGTATGGCGTGTTGCCCGTTAGCACTAGGCATAGACCTATCATGTACGGCGTGAATTATTGAACACCTATGTAAGTAGGGCAGGACGGTTTGCCAACTGATCAGGTGTAGGAGGCAGTGAGTGAACGGCCCAAGCTCCAAACCTGGCGATTAATATTGTATGAAAAACTTCAATTCAGTGTAATCTAAAAATATATATATTGCATGATATGATATGTACAATAGAGGTACATCAAAATCACCGTGATAAATATTTACGTTTGATTGAGAATATCTTCAGGTATGACAGTATATGACAGAAAACTCATGGAATTTCATTCTCTTAAAGACTTCCTCTTTAAATGAAACTCATTGTTCGTGCTGCTTCGGTAAGGTGTTATCTTCTCTTATCTACATACATGTATTCCCAAATTCAGACTTCTACTGACGAGAGCAGAGGTCAATGGCATCCCATCTCATTATGATAGCCAGAAATAAATGAATTGTCATGTATATTACGATTCAAAACATGCCTTTGCCCTTATAGAAAGTGTTACTCAGAGACTCCTGGAGACTGTTATCTTGGGCTTTATACATTTATACTTAAAACACAATTATGAATGCACAGTATGGTGTGTTTTGATCAGTTACCATAATACATAGTCTGCTCTTAAACTACTTCAGTAGGGATAAGTAATTCATATAAACCTAAAAAGTATATTATTATTCTCAGCAGGAGATCTAGACCAGAAGCTCACGTTCCAAAATACTATGAAGAGACGTCACGAGGTTGAGTCTGAGTTCATTTATGCCACGCATTTTGTTGGCTCCATAATTTCACGAGTCGAAGACTGCTGATCAAAAAAAATTGTTTCCAATGCATGGAATGTAGGAGCACACCCCCAGGGGAACGCATCTCACACCATCGGGAATAAATTTTACAAAACAAATCCCATGTTAAGCCTATGGCGTTTTTTATTAGGGGTAGGATAATAACATGTATATTGCTATACAATATCACACATTTTCTTTTATAAGGAACTTGTTACAGTTTGGCACCAGATGCAAGTAGGCAGAGGCTGTGGTGGTAATGTTGGCTGTAGATGTGGGGACTGCTGGGAATGTGTGAAACAGGTTAGGATCAGCGGTTTCAGGCGGTAATGTGGTGGTGGGAGGGTATTGATCAATGTCCTGTTGTGTGCCTGCCAGATTGTCTCATGGCTGGTGGAAGTGGCTACCAGACACTCCTTACGCCCTCCCTCACTGACCTGAAGCTGTCAGCAACGTATGTTGTCAACGAGGAGTCTCCAGATCTCCCTCTCCCCTACTACGGCCCTGCCCTCCTTCCTCCTTTCTCTTTCTCTCTCCTTTACCTTGCTCCTCTCGATTAATTACATTTCACCCCTGTGCCATCTGCTCTACGTCCCATCTCTTTTCGTACCGCTTTTGGTCCCATTTCTCTTTCTTAATTTCCCTTTCCTACAGTTTCTGTTTCATTCTCTTTTTAGTCCTTGTAGACACAATAGTATTCGTTCTTCTCCGTCACAAACCCCAATGACCTTCTTGGCTCCTACCTATTCACGTCCTAGGACACACAGCATATTACAAATTCCACCAACTCAACACCTACTCCTATCTTAAATAGCGTCACTCCTTCCAGTTCATTTGGATACCTCTTCCTTCCATAACCTGATACCTATTCCATCCATAACCTCCCACCCGACCCCTACCCACTTCATGTAGGATCTCCTTCCTCTCTGTAACCTTTCTCCCAGGGCATATTTCCTGCTACTCCAAACCACCCCTTTCCTCCCATGTCCTCTTACCTACCCTCCCACCCAGGTACCACCCCTCGGCCAGCCTGTCATGTCAGGGGCATGACTAAGCACGGGCCATCACGCGCGTGACGCGGGTGGCGGGCAGCGAGCGTCGGGGTCCGGATTTTACAAGCATCATCAGACAGTCTACAAGCGTCAGGCAGGGCGGTGCAGGAGGCACACATATGCTCTCCCTGTCTTACACAGGAGGACGACACGCCACTCGGACCCTGGTACTTAGTCAAATACCCACCTGGAGTGACTCGCGACTCTGGGACGAATGACAACCCCGGGCTACATTTGCCAGGTGTGACCCAGTGTTCTAAACGACAGCAGGGAGGCTAGTAGTGGTCAGGGGCACATTTTCCGGACTATAAGCCCATTTCACACCAGGAAAGTATCTGCGCAGGAGACGCATCATATCCGCATATTACCTTTACTATTCCGTATTTCTCGGCTTCTTGGAAATTCCCAGTCACCAGGTAGCACGACTGCCACAGTCAGGTATCTGTACACCTGGGCACTCGCGACAAAATGGGGTTTGATAGAGACCCGAAGACCGCCTTAGGGGTGCCGGGTATGCCTAGGTTGACGGGAGCGTCCAGGGGCGGAGCTGGGGGCGTGGTGCACGGGATGCGGCCGCCCCCAATCCCGGTCAGTCCAGCACACGACAAGGCCAAAGGGGACAGTCTCCTGCGGAACCGCTACGACTCCCTGGAGGATTTGGACGGAGGTATTCAGAACATTTCAATGGACAGTCTGGAGGGCAGCCTTGAGGATATTTCACCCAATGATTCCCTAGAGGACGTCGAGGCACTGGAGGACGAGGAGCAGAACCAGGGAGATGCAAAAGGAGAAAAGTTCAAGAAGGTACAGGAGATTGAGGAGCAGGGACAGTGCCAGAAGGAGGGGGTAAAGGAGGGACAGGAGCAGGTGGAGGAGGTGATTCTAATTGACCTGAGTTGCTCAGAGCACCTGGTCCTCCCAGAGAGCCGCTCCAGGGGCGTACAGCGCGTCATGAACTGGTTCTCCTCTGAGATCTGCCCGGCTACACAGGAAGCAAATAACCAACAGGTTCGTCTAGTACAGAAACATCGTCGTCACTCCTGACAAGCTGTTTTATAAACTCGGCACCAGGGAACCTCTCCCTGTCAATTTTGAGGGTAGATCTGAATACCTATGAGGTTTATTAGAAGATACACAATGGGGTCAGCCTTAAAGTACGTCTGCAAAATTTCTGAAAATGTTGACCCCCCCCCCCCCCCCCACACACACACACACACACACTCACTCACTCACTCACTGCGTACGTACTTTATTTATGGCCTCAATGCTAAATGCATTAATTTCTATTCGGATTATCAAGAAACTGCGCACATTCATTCGTTTTACAAAAGTACGTTTCTTTCAACAAATAATTTAACACATATACATGTGTATATATATATAAATCCTTGGCTATGGTAGATTGTAGTTATATAATGAGTGAGTTCTCTGGTAATAGATATGATAGGTAGATAATATTAATATATATACATAGAATATTAGTATAAGTGGATACATATAAGGAAGACTGAGTTTGGCCGATAATTGTCTTTGTATTTATCACAGTGCTTGGGTTCTATTGATGTTTTATTTAGGATATTTGAATCTGCACCAATTAGGGAAGAATTAAATGCTCCTAATGTACTCGATACATAGATTAGAGACATGGAGTGTTCTGATAAAGTCAATATGATAATGGATCTCACATTTTAATAGGAGATGACTGGTGATTTCACCATATAGATAAAGGTCCTTACATATAGATAAACTTCCAGGAAAAAAGAGACGCAAGAGAGATGTGGTTGTATTTCTAATCAATAAATGATGTATTTCGGAGGCAGTCGGACACATTTTATTCAGTATGCAGATGTTTTATCATACCTTCTGCATTAAATTGATCTCTGCCACAGGATCATTTTCCGTTTATCTCTATTCAATCTGATCAAAATCCATTTTCAAAACGTGTTCTATTAAATCCAAAAATGAAAAGATATACCAATATTCGATAAAAACATTTTATAGCATTCAATCCATCTATGTTATAAAGTTATACTTTATGTGGATATTAAATTTGGCCTGCCTTCTTGAGAAGAGATCTCGTTGAAATACTAATTATCGAAATAAGATATTGATTATTTGAAAAATTGACTAGAATGTTGACTTGTGCCGGATAACATTAATTTAAACGAGTCACATTTCCTCATGCATGCTAGCATCACTGTTGCTGGCGCAGTTATAAAATGGGAATGTAGCAGTCCTATAGGATGCATTGTCTCCTGTCCACAGTACCTACCCACCTTTGCCTCACCGCACTATGTGTTTTCTTTCAGGACCTGAACGACATCGTCGCCGTATTGGACAGTGAGCGGGATGGGAGAATCTACTTTGGCGACTTCTGTCGGGGTGTCAAACAAATAACAGAGATAACAAGTGAGTAATTGTCTAACTTTGCTTCATATAGGTTCTGAGAGAAAATCCAATAAATGTTTTATACATGTAGAATTTCTGCCCATATTACGAGAATTAAAAATCAATTGAATCCTATGGAAAATAAATAATTATGATCAATTAATGAAGCAATGTAGTCATTTACTGTTGAGTGTAGATCTCTGGTCAAGGGGGAGTGCATCCACAGAACTGTTTCTTAGGTTAGTCAGTCTTTGGCAGTCCCATACACATTAGCGTATACCTCAAGGATGTGGACTGCGGCCAAACCAGTGTTCTCTCCACATTGTGGACAGGGCAAATGCTATATATGTACGTGTCCTCTGTTTTGGGTAATTATGAATCAGGCGACTTAAGATACCTATCTGGGTGATTCACACTTATAACTTAGTGGGTCCTTATGATGACGCCGTCCCATAATCTGTAATACTCATCTTCCTTTATTAACAGTAACCCAACTGATTGAATCCAAATTTACTCTGATAGGGAGAAAAAGACAGGAGTAAGGATCGCATAAAGATATCATTCGCTGTACCTTTCTAGCGTATCCATCCCATCTTTTCTTGTGTCTTCCTGCCAAATTTTCACTCCGGCAGTTAACATATATTTAGAGGCACAACTTGAATGGTTCGCCTTTCCTCATACACCTTTACAATGCCTGAGGCTTCAGTCTATAGATATTCTTACGTCTCAACGCTAAGGTCGATCAATATCACGCTCCTTGATTACATATTCCTAATCTACCGCCTGGAATCGAGGTATAAATGACGTCCAATTGCATCAACAGCTCAGGAGCGGCAGGATAGGATAGTTGATAGATCATTTGATTTGATCTCGCCATGATATGAACCTGACTCGCTCTAGCAGTAAACATCAATAACCAACAAACAATCCTCGTTATGTCTCAGAATTTATGCTTCTCGCAGATATAACTATTCAGAGCAGGCCTTCGCCCTTAAAAGAGGGATTATTTTAAGTAGGGAAGACTTTAGATTGATTGTAAGAACTGTCCCCTTGTTTTCTACAGTCATTGTAACCTTGGTGTCTCTCTAATTGAGTCTCCCTAAAGCCTATAAGACACCGACCCGATGGCTGTGCCCGATTCTACCTTTGCCCGACGGATCCGTCAGGTCTGTGACAATCTGCGTCAATCGGGTCGATGTACTCCCTTCACCGACCCGATTTTATTGCTTTTCCCGACGCGTCGGGCATTACTACCATGTCAGATATGACCGACTCTCCCCGATCTTAAGATGTACGCACTTTCACCGACTGTTCCCGATTCTGAATAGGCCACTTACAAATCCTCCCATTCTTTACCCACGTATTTTATACCAATTTGAAGGGGAGACAGAGGCGATTATGGATCTGAAAACTGTTTTACGGTGTCTTAGATAGAACAGAAGTTATTAAAGTTTGCATTATATCTACATCGTCATTCCACCCGGCCCGGGGCCCAGCCAGGTCCGGCTCCCCCCATCCCCCCACCCGCTCTCTTTGATCTCTATTGGGTCGTTTTATGAGGTTATAAAGGGACGAGGTGTCGTCGGGAAGAGTCTGCATGTCGATATGAATCGGCATGAATCGGGAATAAATGTCGATGTCTTATAGGCTTAACTCTAATGAAGCGTGACACTGGCCACGTTTCCTCCCATGGCTTGTGGACATGGTTTAGGTGACAACATATCAAATGCTAGAAAGAACGAAAGAGAAAGCATTGCCAGGAGGCAATATAAAAACCAAAGACTCCATATATCCCAAACATCAAAATATTGGAGCAGAGTACAAATGTATAAATGCCCATCCTGCATAAACAAGTAACTAGAAAAAGCATCAATGGGGTTGGACAGTCACAAGCCTGTATCCGCTCTTATTTCTCTATTGATGACTTGTGAAAAGCTCACTACGCAAATATCGAGGAATTCCTTTTTCGAAGATTTGTTTTATCCTTCATATGAAAACAGTTAAAGCGGAATTCCAATTTTAATATATCTGCCCTGAGTACAGTGATTAAGGAACTATTGCTGTTTAGTAGATTTTGTACCGATAAAGAAGCATATCTAGTAAGAATTTATACGCTGTTTGATATGTTTTATCAGGTGAAAACTATTTGCCAAATAGAACAACACCTTGAATAGAAAATGCACGTTTAAACAATGAATGTACCGCTTAATGGCCCCGGGTTTCCCCGGACCGATCAATGCATCCAAATCATTCATGTAGGTAACCAGGTGAACTAGACTTCGTTTTGCGCCAAGATCTTAAACGTTCAGCATTATGCATTTCAGTATGAACAGCTGTGTAATGCTTGTTCTTACAAACCGAATATATAGGAACGCCAACAACATGATTTGCTGCTAATAAGAATTTGACGTCCAGAGCTTTTATGGATAAAGGTACATACTTCTTATTCTTACCAGGCCAAAACGTATAGTATTGTGCATCCTATGCATACACCTAATATCACCACCTGTGTTCGTCTTTGTTTAACCTATCACTTCACCACTGGATACTCTACATATACTGAATGGCTGTGTTTGTATCGGCAGGTCCAGGTACTCCGGTCACGCCGATCGGCTCCCCTCAGTTCCCCCTGACAAACCACATCGGCAGCGAGGAAACTCTTGTTCCCGTCGAAGATGACGCCAATAGCAGCGGGGTGAGTTCATATTTTCTGTTTGATTCGCTTAGTCTTCCGATGGAGAATATGAAAACAAAGTAGACTGAATTAAGATAAGTGGATGATTTAATAAGTATTTACTATTTTGTCTATGTCTTGTTTTTAAGCTCCAGAGACATTGGGGATGGAACTCCCCAACAATGTCTATAAGAAAGGTGAACGAAATACATTGTGGCATCACACATAAGTATGGGTTAGGGGGCATTGGTGTTAGGCATTGCTTTCATACAAGGACTTTCCGATCATAACTTGCCTTTCTTAGAGTGAAACTTATTGCTTCCATTCAATGAATTTCTGTCCATTACCTGATTATGTGAGAGCCAAGCCACTTAGTATCATAATTTAATAATTTTTGGTCACAACTTATCTCTTAGAGCAAGAAGCCACTACCTACAAAACAGAGACGTCTTGTCCAGTACTTGCCACTTACTTTCATAGAGGTACATTCTGCCTACTATTTTCCTATGTTGACAGGAAACCACTTGCATTGATAAAGGGAATTTCTGGTCACTATCCATTTATCTTTACAAGAGTGAAGCCATTTTCCTCTATCCTGCGAATTGGTTTCCATTAATTACATTCAAATGGGATATCTCTGTCAAATACTAGGCTCTAAGAATTAAAAGATCTAAACACAGTGAACATATAATATGAATAACTTTCATATTGAATTTTCCTATGCCTATTTATTTTCACTGCCCTGCCTTATTGGTCGCTTGACTCTGCGATCCTGACCTCTCAGCGCCCGCTGGGCCATAGAGCACCCGGGCTTTTCAGCAGGACCTGAATTGATGTAAGCCTCCTGCCCTACTAGAGATATGAGGAATAATAGATATCGATATGTATGGAATAGCTTGACATGACTATATAGCATGTGGGGGCGTATTATATCACTGTTTTATGATGAATTTTTATGTGACAGAAGTCCACAAAGGTAAATTTTGTACAGCCAGACCGATGGTTACCAATGAGAGCAAAGCATATTTATAAAAGGAGAGCAAAGGACGTTTATCATTTTATGCAATGATGTGGCTTTGTTCTAGATGTCGTTTCATTTAGGGCGTAGTTCCAGTTATCATATAATAGGTCATTAGAGTGGTTCAGGACCCTAGCATGCTGAGTTATTCGGTCTAATTTCGTGCCCGGTTATTCTGTAATTAGTTGTAGAAGTGGACAGAATTCTCGATTACACTTTGGATAGCTATTAGAGGGCCTTAATCTAGAGGATAAATGTTGGGCCCAGTATGACCACATTGCGTTATTAGACCAGTTAAGGGCCCAATTCATGCAGTGTTCTGATATAGCATTGACTGATGGCATTCACAAATGTGTAAGATTGGTGGAGTTATCATATTGTGTTGACTTATTAAGGCGATTAGTGTCCGTGGCCACCTTGTGTGACCTATTTCGCGGTTAGTGTGCTCAGTCATTGTGTGTTGGGTCTGTATGGCAATCGGCACACTGTAAGGGCGGAACCCACACGGGGCCAGTGTTCATGCAGGCCGCAGCTGATCTGGTTTAGGATTAGTCTGATAAGACGCTGTATGTCGATCCAGGATTAGTCATACACGTGGTCACCTTATACTCCACCTGTCACAGGTAGTCATGGCTGTGTTCCCCAAATTTGTAGTACTAAGTTATATAAACGATCTTTCTGTTGGGTATACAACGCCTGCTGTTGAGGAACTAAAATATCTGGTATACTTTCCAAGCCATCCCGGACAAAAGAAATACATGTAGAGGTCGATTGACGAAGATACCTTCAATAATATTTATAATGTGAAGGTTTAAAAATACATTCTTTACAAAGAGTTTCGTATTAATTATATCATTTAATAATTGTCGTAACCAGTACACGCAGTATATGAAATACAACTACAGCAAGTCCGATTTATCATTTGTCGTACACACCGAAGCCTTTGACACGGGAGAGAGATATCAATTTGTGCTGAATGTTTGAGGCAGAATTGATGCCTTTGGCCTGAATAGCACTTACAATCCCTGAAAGATTTTGGTAGAATGTACCTCTATTGGCAAAATGACCAAGGCGGAGCCTAGAGGACCTATCTCTGATAAAAGTATGTCCTGTTTTGCGATGGCAGTTCAATTTTATGAAGGAAATCAAAAAGGAAAATACCACCAAATACCTTACGTCATATCTATCTTCATAACAATATCAGTCATACAATCACATTGATTGATCTCATATTCCCATACCTGCTATCCTAGGGCACATGACTGTACCCTAGGCTCGTAAAACATCAGTTCCGATCAGTACTTAATTATTACTTGGAGTAATTATCTGATCATATTAGAGCTAAAATAGAATATAGTTCGTGAGTAGATTCCAATGCATGTACACATGTATATTTCACGTCCTGTTTGTTATTTTCTTCTGGTATACCAAATACAGTAGCAATCCGGTGGGGAACAGGTGGTGGTAAAGTCGGCCTCCGCCCATGTGACGTCACAGCTCCCGTCGTCTTTGATCTTGGATTCTCTGTGGTTCAGTTCTGACGATAGGTTTTAGCGCGAGCCGGTCTCCACCCCTCATACAAATATACACGTCATATACGTGATCATATCAGAAATACCACGGATGCTTCCTACCTAAACAGCAGTGGACGGATGGGCGAGGTCGGGCTGACTATTTTAATTTGAAGAGTTAGGAGGGTATCAATCAATTTACTGCCAAGGATTGATATTGCATTGACCAGCATACTTGGTACTGTGAATTGCAGACACAAGGTTCCTTTTGAATATCAGTGATATAAAATTGTATATATATGCATGAAGACGGTGTTACGTAAATTGTCCCTACTTCAGACCTTTTACTCGATCAACATTACACATGTATGTATTCGGCAGAGAATAGGGTAAACGAAATTTGATCATCCTTATTAATGGATCTGCAAACGGAGTGGTATAATAGGGATGATACATTTATACGAAATAGACCTTGCTGATTTTATAATGTTATCCAGACCATTCTGGATCTATTGTTCCTGACCTTTTACATCTATTCTTTTATCGTCACAACGATATAGATATAAATAGTTATTTCCTATACTGGCAATTGCTCCTGATATGGTTTTAAGATTGGGAATAGATTAATAACCCGCTTGGGTAAGCTTAAGGAATTTATTCATCTGCTGTAATCTATATTTTAAGTATAACATTAATCGTGATAACTCGATAAGGAGAAAACGTCATGGATCCTGACGGTTATGTTGTTCACCAACACCATTTAGCATGAGACCAGAAATATAGTAGAGGATTGTGTTTGGCTACAGTATCATCGGTATTCAAGAAGAAAAGAGGGTATCATATGAATGATGATTTAACGGAAATGAAGAAATGAGAGACGAATGTCGGTGACAAGTGTTATGGAGGAGATGGTGGGGGTCTGAGTGATAGTGATATGTTTAGATTCAGAGGCAAAAAGTATATCTATATTTTATATAGGGTTAAAGCAAATGAATGATAATAGAAAAAACGCATGCTCAGGGCGCTAAAGAGGAGATACCATGAACATCTAGTGTGACTTGCTTCTTTGCAGAGTTCTAGATTTATCCCAGTGAAAGGATCACCTAATATCAAAATGTGTGCGTTACACTGGCTAAAACTCAACCTAACTGTAGATATTGTTTTATGTCTGTTGTTGCAATTTTCGAATTTTAGTTTTAAGAAACCCAAAACTGTAAGATGGTATGTGTCCTGGCCATCAGACCGCCACATAATGTGTGAACACGCATACTGAATTTTATAAGATAATCAAGATGAACAGAGAACTAGCTTATCGTGTAATAAAATAGGTAGTGTATGGGAGGAGACGGGTCCTCAATGTAGGACTGAGTGTGAGACATAGCGGCCGGCGTCGCCGCCTAGTGAGTGCTACAGTAACTACACCGTGAGCTGCTCACTATACCCCTAAATCTGTTTTCTGCAGTGGCTTCGGGGTTGAAGGTTCTGTACACGGAACAATATTGATCCCACGGCTTGCCAAAACAATTGAGTTATTGAAGTCAATCAGGCACCATAATGCTTGCAGGGTGCCAATATCAGCAACCTTAAAAGGTACATACCCCTTCACGAACCAGCACTTCTGTGGACAACTAATGACGATGCTTTAGTATTTAAGCTATGCGTGGCTTTTTTTTATTTGTATTTTGGATTCAATTGCCACTATATTCTCAGAATTGAAACAAATTCAAAGAGATACTGAGGGCATGTGAACACTTTGCATTTCTATGTATAGAGAATGATTTACAATTTCTAAGACGTGACAGAAACACTTCTAAAAATAAAGTTTAGAAAATAAGGATCATATTCTCGAACAGCACATAGATAAAAGTATTAACACCTGCCGACGAATGTGATGTTTTGTCAATGGGTGACTATTGTTTCAGCAGGATCACTTTGGCGCAATACAAGAGTGCATATTACAATTGACTTTTGAGCATTTGATTAGTGCATAGGGTTGCACCGACAGCGTATTTTCTGTATGCATTGATTATTTTACCAGCATCAGGTACATTTGTAGGTGTGAATTCTTCTCACCGTTCTCCATTCCTATCCTTTAGGTTCAGACAGTTGGATATGGGTCTATTGACCAAACATCTGATGTGAGAGCATGCCAACCATACGGTGATGCGGATAATCAGTCGGGGTGCCTATCTCACACGTCAATGCCCTAAACAGAATGTGGATGCCAGGGTGGGTGGGTGTTGGATGAGCGTGGGGGGGGGGGGGGGGGGGGGGGTAGCCACTATACTGTAATCGGTTTCCCAACCGATATCAGGGATAGATCCAGCGCTTGCAAACCATGTATGCATGTGTCCTTTCTTTCTTTTTTATTGGTGGTCCGGGATCAGAAGGATCCAAGCAACTAGCTTTTTTCACATATGGGTTAGGAAACGCAAAAGGGTAGAGGGGGTGCCCTCACTACCATTGAATGATCCATACCATTAATGCATAACATGTATGTTTGTGGTGTCTTAGCGTATAAAAATTGGTAATGTATGCATTGAATAGATAACACCGTATCGGATACCAAATAATTTATTTGGTTAGCATGGATCGTGTTACTTTGGTAACCAGTCTGGCTTGGCTGAGGTTTATAGGATATTTCTAAATGACCTGTTTTCCTGAACCCGTCTAGCTATTCATTATAGCATGAAATTTCACTCGGCGACAGCAGAGCTGTTTATGTTAGCACTTGCGTTTAGACCAGTTATGGTAAAACATGGAACGAACACGAACATGCGTGTTTTCTACAAAAGTAGACAGACATGACAATTTAGTGCATTGTTGAGACCTCTGATCTCTACTCTAAGTATTTACGCAAAAGAAAAAAGTCTGTGGTCTCGTGGCGCCACCGTGCGACCACCACCGTTATCAGGGCTTCGAGTTAGTCATGTGTGCTCGCCTGATAGCAGCGTTCTTGTCACCATGGTAACCAAACACGTGAGCCACATTGTGGTGGGCGGTGTTATGTTTTGTCAGGACTGCGGACTGGACTGTGGACTAATTTGATGAAAAACCTAGTCTGTACGTAATGGTTTCATCAAGCCGAACTGCGTAGTTACATATGGACGAGTCTCCGCATGAATGTAATAATTCTAATACTTTCAGGAAATAAGTCATAGATAGTTCTTTCCAATCAAATTTGGCTCTAGATGACCTCACATATTGAGCTGATCTGTGCTGATAGTCACCATAAGAGCGTTGATCATATAGATTCAAATATATATCTCTGATATTCTGAAGACAAAGAAATAATTTCATCCATTTAGCGTTGGTGATATATTGAAACAAATAACGGATGACTTCTAATCCAGGCTCTAATATTGTACATGAACATCTTTCTCGATAAGTTGAATTAGTAAGTCGAGCAACAGGTACATTGACGTTTGACTTGTTTGGGCTTCTGGAAAAGTTATATGGCTTATGAAATAATGCGTCATTCAAATTTGTTCTTGTTATTTAGTCCTCTTCATTTTGGTATATTATAGAATATACGTTTACATTGAAAATTACCTGCCATTGCTGACATCAATGTCTGTACTTACTCAAACCTGTACCATGAAGACCGACTAATTGCAAATACTCTATGGACAGGGCTTTAATATTTGTATATGAAGTTTACAGAGATACAGGAGATAAAACAGAATTAGAACTGTTGGATTATATTGGTTACGTTTTGGAATGCGGGGTTGTGTTCATTACATCGTGGAGTCAAAGGTAGAGACAGGCGGATTCTGGCCGCGTTGTACTAGAAATAAGAGTTAAGCTAAAAGCGTTGAAGTACTGAGAATGTATAAAAGTAATCATATAAGGCTGTGACTAGTAGGATGAGATGGGGATATAAATTCACCCCAGCACCACGCCCCAAGCCCCGGTAGGTTTACCATACACGTACCACGCCCGTCAGAAATCCCCTCCCTCCCTGTACCTCCTGCACCAACGCCCATCACCCACCTGCCGCCGCGCCCTCTGTGTGGGCGTGGGGAGGGGGAGGGGGTGGTACCCTGCTGCATCCAGCTCACCTGGAAATAGTTGCGCCATAGAAGCAGGCAGGGTACCAGCTGGACGTGATTGGGCGCCGCCTGACGTGAGGCATTGAGCCACTCTTCCAGTCTGAACACCTGGCCAGCCGTCACAGACCCGTCCCCCACCCCCTGGTGTCTACCCAACCGTGTCCTCAGTGAGGCGTGACGAGCAGCGAGCAGCCATGCGGACCGTGACCAAACCGGGGAAGGCGGCCGGGCTGGTCGGTGACGTCCGGCGGCCGGTCGTGACCAGGGTAGGTGGGACTTGGGTTGTGCGCCCCAAGCCCAGTTGTTAACGCACACGTAAATACACACACGCACCTCGAATATTGATCCGTGTTGCTGCAGGCTGCCGCCGCCGCCGCTGCTAGATGGAGCGTAACGGGCCGGGAGAGGCATCCACATGTAGCTCCACCATTATCGCTTCAGTTTTATTTTAAATATTTTTTTTCAAATCTACCTACATTATGCTTCGACTTGACTTGAAATATGACCTCGCCAATTTCCATTTAGTTATTTGAAAAGGACGGGCGTGTTTTATACATTTTTGTTTGTTATTCTATCTTCTTTTTGGTGTGCTATAAATTCTTATGCAGGCTACTTGTACTATAAGCACTGGAGGTTGAAATAGAGCTTTGTAACCTCGTCATCGTTTTATTACCTGTGATAATGTAGTATGATGACCTGATGTGCCTGATGAAGAGTGATTTATGTTTACGGGATATAAAACGCATTCAAAGCTCACAAAGAATGTTATTACCAACTAAAACTAGATGTCGATTTATTAACTACAGAAATACATGTATCAGACTGGTTTTAACTTCATGTGGTCAGTGGTGATAGTATTCCCTTTATGACAATCAGGTTTGTATTATTCATTGAATGCAGCATGGGGGTGGGGAGTTAGCTCAGTGGTTAGGGCACTGGACTTGTAAGTCTAATTGAACAAATTGGACGTTAAACTACCCAAACAAACAAACCAAACTCTTCTCCTTCATTCCCAGCAGTGGTAGATTTACTGCTATATCAAAGGCCAATCGTTCTCATACCATGTTTATGTGGTGTGGGAACTAAAAGAACTCTCACCTCGGTAAATGTGTAGGGGTGAGATTTCTATCTGAATTCATTACATAGATTCGATCACCACCCATGTGGTGTAAAAGAACCTTGAGTAAGTCTGGTGAGAACCTCTAATGGTTAACTGGACGTTAAATCAAACCAACCAACCAACGTATGTAGCATATCTGTCAGTAGGGCTTTATGAGATAAGGTTGACAAACGGGTAGTGCAATGTAATATCCGAGGAGCAGCTTTTTCAAACCAATGACATAAAACAGTCACTGAAGGACTGATATGTAAGTACATCAGATGTAGTTGTGCGGTCACATCAATTTCTTTTGTAGCGGATGGAAATTCAATTTAAGACTGATCATAAAATGTAGAGCTGGTATTGGGGAAACCTCTGGTAGAAATAGACAGACAGGAAAAATGTAGGATCACTGCCAGACTGATTTCGGAAGAGTACCAACACATGTTCTCATTTTTACTTTAAATTAGATGTATTCTGATCATTAACAATCTAAACTAATGAACTTGGCGCATTATTGATCGCGAGCTTTCAGGGAGAATGGATTAGGCCAGTCTATCGCCTCCCTCCTGCCACTCTCCTTAACATCACCCACGACAAAGGCCCTGTTTTGGCGAACTGCTCAGTGTTGCAGGGATGTAGTGTGAGCAGCTCTATGCACGTGAGAGGCTTCCCGCCTGTTGGAACATCGACTGCGGTCAGTGTTCACAGATCATCAGAAAGATCAATACAGAGTAGCTCATGGTGTGGGATTAGAGGTCACTGCGGGTTCACTAGACCAAAGCAGTACTTCCAGGTATCACGTTGACAATAGGTTTAGATTTAGTAAGAGGATAACGGCATTAACCGCTAAATACAGAGTCTAAGCTTTTTCGAGAGATCAAGTTAATTTATCTTAGCATATGTCATAGTTTACTAGTCTGATAGCAAATAAAATCCCCCCCTCTTTAGATGATATTTCCCGGAAAATTCTAATAGGTTATTCAGTCTGGTTTCTGAGCGAATTTTGTTTAGAAATATTGTTCTTTTCTAATAAAACACTCAATCTTTGTATTGGCCCTGCTAGTGGTGGATGGAGTATAGAATATCATTGCTGTGGCTCAAGGCGGGCAAGGCTGTCTGATGTCGCCCGTACGTCAATGTGGAGAAGTCGGATAACGTTTTACAGACTACTTGACCCAGCCATCTTTCAGAATGCAGAACTCAACATGTGTTTCTGATCACCGCGGGAGGTCTCCCTCTCAAATTTACAGACACATATTTTCTAAATATTCTAAGAGTCTAGAGGGTAAATCTGCTAGGTTTTTGGCGTGATTATTTTATCTTAAGTTGAAAATATATTGTCTTGTCTAGTATGTTTCCCTTGTAATCTACGCTATATTTTGGTATACGCGCTGATAAAATGCTATCCAGATGGAAATATGTGGAAATAGTATCGTATCTCTGGCCCTGAAACCACCTTAAATCGTCAAGAAAGAAGGTAGCTTGTATAAGATGAGGTTCGTATGGTATATAAAGGAGAGAGAAGTATTTGCTATAATAGTATAAAACATTAAAAGCAAATATCACTCATATGATATTAGATGCTCACCAACCAGCAGGAAACCCTGTAAAGTTCTACTAAACCTAACATTTAGTAGGTATCTAGAAGATACTGTTTTGATGTATGGATTTTTATCTAAACTGACATACAGCGTCTCGGCGCGTACGGCACCTTCTTCATGCCCAGCCAGAGCTATATTATTGATGTGTATCATGATAACGCTGGAGGTGAGTGAGAGAGTGATATTTTTGGCGGGAGCTGTGCAGACGATATTTTTGTTTCATCACCACTAACTTGCTCAGTTGAGTAGAGGCCCATGCGCAGGTGAGGGTCCTACGTGGTCGCTGTGAGTTTGTGTGTTTAGGACGTGTGTATGAGTACTTGCCAGGGTACGTGTGTATGTGGGTGTTACTTTGTATATATGGGTATTGCAGTGTATGCACTGATGCAGTGACTTGAGTTGAGAAGAAGAGAGTGTCATGTGTCTCCATAAAAGTGGAGATATAATTAGAATAGCACAGTGCGGACTGCGTCCAATACTTGCTTGACGTGCTAATGGCTTTACGTATCATAGTTTCTGTGCTTTACCATAGTCCAGGTTTTCGGTCTTGGCAAGAAAAAAAAGTATTTTTAGGATGCATGCAAATAAACTACTATTAAATTATGACTATCATGGGCCCAAGCGGTCTCGTAATTAAACCGCCAATCGTGCTGTCAGCATCGAGCTCTTATGTGGTAACTCTCTATTCAAAATAATGCAGAGTTCATTCGATCTGGATAAAACATCAGTTTTCTATTGCCCGCTTCATCCCTTCTTTCTATGTTATAATATGTCTAGATTATACAGCGAATTATGCATGAAGACTATTTAAGCAGGGAAATTAAACAATAGAATAGTAATCAGTCCACAAAGTGGACTAATATTGACTTGGGCCTGCTATCTTAACGCCGACTAGTGTTTAATTTTCCCTGAACGCGTATCTACGACAGGACAGGCGCACATGACCTAGATGAGCGTCAACAGGAGTGAATAAGACACGTCCACGTCTATAAAAGATGCGATCCGGCCGGCGACAAGTCTCTGCCACAGTGCACAGTGCTTCCTTGCATCCTCATTCTCAACTGAAATATTTCTTTTTTTGCGCCGGGCCTCAGGGCATGGAGGCGAGGTATCGGCGGAGAAGGGGGCGGTACGGTCGGGAAGGCACGGGTTGTGGTACGTCCACACTGCAGGTCTGCTGTACTATAGTTAGTACACTGGAGCTACTCACTGTGTGAGCGAGTCACTCCACGGTAGATACTGGAGTCTTTACCGTGTTGACGTCCCTATGCCACCACCGCCGCCATAGGACGGGCAGTGAATTGTCAGTGCTTTGTGAGTACTGGTTCAGTGAAGATTGCAGTGATCCATTGAACTGATCGTCATTTGTTGACAGCGGTAATGGAGGCCGGCGGCTGGAATTGACGTTACCGTAGAACCACAGCGAGAGAAAGCCCCGCGGGTCGGCATCGGGTCCCCTGCCGCGTTTGACTACAATAGTTCACGTTCTCCCCACCTCTTACCCACAACGATTGTGTGGCCGGCCTACCTGTTTCTCCGAGTGCAGCCCAAAGCCAGCATCACTGCTGCTCATACAGGCTAGTCTCGGTCGTTATTTCCTGCCCCCTACCCTATCTGTCGACCTACCCACCTGCATGCACTCCCCTGCTCATCTGCTACCTGTTGATACATATATATGTTGTCCACTCCTTCCACCGTTCCTCATCTTTCCTCTTCTCTTTTTTGCCATACATCGTGTCTAATACATGTCTGTCGGCCCCTCTTTTAGCTGATCCCCTCACTCACTTACTCACTCACTCACTCACTCACTCACTCACTCACTCACTCACTCACTCACTCACTCACTCACTCACTCACTCACTCACTCACTCACTCACTCACTCAACTCACTCACTCCATTTTTCCGCCATATCTCTGGCCACCCTGCTCCAGTCTGCCTGTCTATCTATAGATAGACATACACAGAGATAAGATGGCACAAGGCAATCGGGGAATGTGAACATAGTGAATTTTGTAAATAATTACAAAGTCTACAAATATATGTGTGGGTGACAGATCATGTGACTGTGAATAGCTCCAGTTGCAGTAAAGTACGTAAGCTGATCCAAAGTGGACATACTGGGGCTACGTACCAAGACTACTTACAGAGACTATAAACCAAATGTACGTCTCAATACAAAATACAGTGTCAGGACTACAAGCGCCATCTGGTATATTTATATTGACAAGTACCGGGATTTTCACCACGTGACGTTGATAAGTGAGAGCTGTATCTGACAGACGTTGGGTCTCCGTCCTATCAGTCACAGACGGATGTGATTGGTACTTGGATCCCTAACTCCGTGTAAACACAAACCAGTGTCCTCCTCCTACTACTACTCATGGTAAGCAACCCATACCCTGAGTTACAATCTACATTGCAGTCGTTCTACGTGTTTATATGCTTCATCGACGACATATTTGTTTTCCGTGATCTGTTAAGGATATATACCCAAGCACAGCCGACACCAACGCCGAAATATATATTATACGTCCATCCACACTGAAATATCCATACAGGAATACAAATACACTCCAGACAAATATAGGTACGCACATGCATATATGAACCGATACATATATGGTGAAATATACTATATTCATTCCATTAATACACTTATATGTCGGTATAGGTTTATTCGACCATACAGCGTCGTACATATTTGATTTTCTACACAGTCATCATAAATCATTTGGGCACCTGAAATGTTTACTAACTATTCATTAAACCCCTTCCTTATGGCACACTCGCCGGAGGGATAAGTGAGATTTCTATATTATTAAAACTTCATTTCAGAGACAAGTGATAGTAGCTATACTTGAATTTACCTAGTTGTATGTAAGTCTAATTGAATAAATTGGACGTTAAATTTCCCAAACAGACAAACAAACCTAGTTGTATCTGTGCCGTAGATTCTCCCATCGTACACCTCTAGAATGAATGTAATCAGTTTCAAAAGCCATACATCCGAGCTCCCTTGAATATATAAACTGGATGTTTTTCTCTGAAGTAAAGTGGCAGATTGAGGTCAGTTCTCCCTCGACCCTGACTACACATGGACGTCCCCCTTGCTACATGGGGGTCACAGAGATAGACGGATATACACCCAGACGTGTGGTGCTGTGAATTGTTTGGGTCCTCTATAGTGTGTCTGCAATGGTCAATCCAGTTTCGCCCAGGCTGTGATATCTGTGATTTAACTAGCAGTCTATGTTCTAAATATCCCTGAGAAATTAGAGTGAACATTTTCCTCAGATGTCTTAAATTGTTTCAACTTGGGTATGCACCTATCACTGTACATAACGGTTATGTTAGGTTGCTTTGGGTTATTATATCGTGTCATGTTGGATCTAATCGGGTTGACCTGTTTTGTCATGTTTTACCTCATTGTTTGGACGATATCCATTAATCATAGTTCATGTTGATTTTGTCAACTCATGTGTGGTCGCGTCGGGTTGTTGTAATCGGGGCTTCTCCCGTACCTGTGGTCGTATGATGTAAACAAGCCAAACATGCAAAGGTTCAGGCCCAGTTGACAAGTGACGAAATCCATTGACGCGGAAACTAGAGTTATTATGTTACTGGATGACCTAGGGCAGGATCTGCTATTTTCATGTGTAGCTCATTCTCGTAAATGGATTTATTTTTCTAGTTGGAGGTAGACCTATTACAGTCTCTTCCATAATAAATTATCATAAATTAATATGTGAGTTCAGGTTTACATGGTTATGTGTATATGCATCTAGTTTGTTACTTGATAATCAGCGTTTATTTCACGTTTGTTTCAATAAGGTTCATTCATGTACATGTAGTACAATTCTCCATGCACAGTATCATAATGCTTGGTGCCTAAATATCCGATATCACATAAACCATATTCGAGTATGGTTCTTATACTAAAATCTTATAATAGCACGTACATTCTACGCTACAAATCTCAACCTCCGTCGGAGAGGGAAAGTTGATCATCCTGTGTTTTTTTTATTTGGGCATTTATATATCATAGAGGTTACGAAAGTTGTCTGATATCATTTGACACTATGCTGAGCAGTAAATCAAAATATGAGTGAATAGAATAATGTATAAAGTGTTGCATTAATGTTTATCGCCTATATCTATTTTACACGTATCCCATCATAAAGAAGTGCGAAACCAGTTCACACATGGCTCAGCCAGGACTTCAATTGTGTATAATATCAAATGTGATTGATTTTTCTTCATACATATTAGACTATAGTCAAGCTGTGTCAGCAAACACGTCATTTCGTAACCTTTCCGAACAACACCCACACCCAGCATAGTGCCGAGTTATGTCATAAATTTGTGTTAATCAGTGTGGTACTTGAGACTATGAATTGGCCAGCTTCTCACCTGTAACATATCGGAAATACTGATATCGCGTACTCGCGTATTGCCCTGAGTAGTACAGCTCAACAGGTAACGCATGTATACATAACACAGAGCAGATACAGAGCATATCTATATTCTTGCAGTTACTTTCTCAACTCAGACTGCAAGCTCTCCGCTTGACAGGTTAAAACAACTAGTGGCACAGATGTTTTTCGAGAGTACACCTCCATTGTGTAGGAAATGAAATATACATGTACAGGTCACACAACTGACGTATAGAATTACACTGTAGACTTTATACCAGCAGTTTAACTAGTGACCTGAGTTTAGACCTGTTGTATGCGGGGTTTGTTGTAGATAATAAGTACAGGAGAGTTTCTAATAAATAGTTGCACTTTATCCAGCCAGGTAGAGGTACGGATTAATGTATCCTGTAAGATCAGGCTTACCATGCATAGGTCTGGGTGAGTTGGGATGAGGAACACCTGAGGAGCTTATATAGTCAGTTTCACATCCAATATGTTCTATGGACTAACCCCAGGAGTAACCAACCTGAGAAACATCTGAGTTTATGTAAGGTACCTAAATAGTGCACTGCGATCCCAAGCCGAGGGTTAGCCATGTCCTGTGAGTTTAGGTCTGCAGTATGTAAGGCTTTCAGGGCTGAGAAACACTTTTGATCTGTGAGTTAAGGGGAGGTGTCTCCTGCGCTCCATACGCACATTGGTGTATGTTATGGCCCACTAGACGACATAAAACCATTTTTGCGTTGTAAGATAAGGTTGCATTGCAGCCTTGGACCAGGCTTTTGAATGCATGACATGCTCATGATATGCTAACAACGCAAGTCCTGCGCCCGAGGCCATTCGACGCAATCAAATATGCTTGATATTTTTTCCACACAACACGAACTGTGTCGACGCACATTAGGAGCGCGTTATACAGTACCCCATTTGCAAATCACGCATTGCGATAGAGTTACTGATGAACTGCCGACACACAACTAATCCTCACGTGTACCTGATCTGTGTCAGTGTGCTGGTCGCCTTGTGATGTGCGTCGGTACCATGGTCGCCATTATTGCCTGAAAACCACTCAATTGCCAGAGGATGCACACTGACATGAAAATATTACCCCCCCAAAGCAGTCTGTGATGCAGGAAATACATTTTCAGCTTGCGTCAGAAGGTCTCATGTGTGTGTCGTTTTCAGTGGATACCTCCTTTTCGGCTTGGCCTTTGATCTGGTTTTGGCTGAGCAGAGGGACACCTGTGACCTGTGCCTTTATGCCTGCAGACTGAGTAGGTAGGATAGCTTGGCTGACCAGAGACACAGTTGTGATTAGACTGGCTTCAGTCCCTGTATCCCATGCCTACCTCTCCACCTACCTCACCCCTCTTCGCTTGATTTTTGGGCCTGTCAGGCGTAGGGAAAGTTCAAATGTTTCAAATAGTTTGATTTCTTCATTATGCCCATAATCAAGACTTGGGCAAGTCTATGTTGTGATCTGTGGGTTAAGACCTGTAGTAGGTAAAGCATGACTTAGTTGAGGGATGGGGAGTTATCTTGTTAATGCCACTAGATTAGTAATCACAAGCTTGTGAGTTCAAGTCCTACTGCATCATATTTCTCCTTCATCAGGGAAAGGGGAGACTTACTTCTTAATCAAACGCCAATCGTTCTCATACCTTGTCTATATGGAGTGAGAACTAAAAGAACTCTCCCCTCGGTAAAAATGTAGGGGTGAGATTTATACCTAGATAGGTTCGATCACCACCCCTGTGGTGTAAAAGCATTGAGAGTAAGCGGGACCTTGATAAAGTCTGGAAAGGACCTGTAATGATTGACTGGATGAATTAAGTCAAAGATAAATGTGAGTTCAATTCTAGTGCAGCTACCTCTAGGAAACCAGTAGGAAAATGGTCCTCTGGGATTCTAAGTATACCAACAAACCAATTCAAACCGAGCTGAGGGACACCTGGGACGTTAACTTAGACCTCCAGTCCATGTATATAAGCCTAGGATGACCTAAGGGACACCTTCACCTTTTTATAGTAATATGTAAGCTGGAGACACCAAGCGAAAAACGCAGCGATTTCGCACAAAATAGCATGTATGTGAACTGTTATTTCATATTTCACCTGAGATGCCTGTCTGTATTGCTTCTGAGATGCTGAATTATCCATGGGAGATATTCCTATGGAACGGTATCTCACCTACACGCCATTTTATATTGGCGATTCTGGGAATCGCTGCGTTTCTCGCTTGATGTTTCTCAAGCTTAAGGCTTGGCTGGAATGAAGACACCTCTGATTTCTTTTAGTTTTGTCCTGTAGTGCATAAGGCTCAGTTTGGGAAAGAGACGCCCGCTTCCTTGAGTTTAGGCTTGCTGTGTATGTGGTCTGACCTCAATCTTAGACATCAGAGATTAGTCCTGCAGGGTCTCTTATCTGCCAACAAATATCAGAGGTATTTTGTTGAGTGCAATTTTTTCTCTCTATTCATAGTCTTATCTTTGCTGTACCACAATAATAATGGGCTTCACTCTCAGTAAGAAGTATCACTTAGCCACAGTTATTTCGGTAGACTCGAGTCAAGTGACATACACGGACTTACATACGCCTCACCAGCCCAAGCCGTCCAGTAAATAGTGGAATGGTTTTCCCTGCAGCTCAGTACGTCCAAGTTTACCAATCTATTTTATTCCAACTGACCCATACGAGGCAAATAATTGGTTTTTATGATTATATATACCAGTTAGCATATTCTACTATTTATTTCTTGAATCTCAAGCTTTAAGTAGGGAGAGGCAGTAGATTTATATTATATAGCTGAGATTGTTTAGAATACAAGTAAGTGATATAAAGTTCACTCCGAATCTCCGTGAACGGGCGGTTCAAGCATTGTATTCTACTGACCTCTATTTCGTAAGTCAGTCAGGCCGTATATATCATTTATTTTATTGTTAGTAATGGCATGATGCCAGAGACGACAACTGGGTACATGATGTGGTCTCAGACTTATTTATCCAAGGTCATATGCCTACAAAGTAACCGGCCAACAAAAGAGGTAACACCATAAATGGAGGTCCTTCGATTGACTTCGAGATGCCATATTAGGATGATCATGTATAGGCCTGTGTAAGGTACATTATTGAATTAAGATTCGGCATAGATATGGAAAGTAGGTGCAAATGTGTCTGATATTGAAAATCTTCCCTGTATAGCCTTAACGTTATCTCAATTATTGAGTGTGACCGTTCACATGAGCATGCTTGCATCAGAAATTAGGGATTTCTGTCTTTGTAAATAAGGTAGTATCATACATGCATCAGTCGGTGGTACCTGTGATTTCTTGTAGGGATCCCCTGTTATTGAGTCTTTGAATATGGACCAAACTATATGAAACCGTCCCGGGACTCGCTCATTTACTGCGTTCTTATTCTCACTTTTATGTCCTCGTATTCTTTATTGTCATTTTGACATCTTGAGAGCGGAAGATTTTATTTGATGGCCTATGCTTTTGAGAGTAGTGTACATTGGTTTACAGATAGTCCAGTCTACTCCACGAGGCAGGTCTTCATAGCGCAGTGCTTTTGAGAGGTGGAGGTGTATTTTTTACACCTGAGCAAATAGGTGTAGATTTTGTTGACGTGTGAGTCTTGGCCACTGTGCTATGTGCTCATCGCTGGGAGGTGCTTCTGCGCGGGGTGTCGTTGTGTGTTTACCTGTTGTATACGGGGCAGTCCACAGCGGTTCCTAATGGCAATCGGAGGGAAATACCGATCTCAGTTATTTATGAATTCACATTCTAGTGCTCCAGAAAGGGGATTAATCAGAATGCGACACATGTGTTATTTTCACCGAACAAATCACTGCCAGGAGTCTAGTCTAAGGGTGAATAGTGCTGCAAGTGCATTTCTGAGGCTGGTTTTAGGAACTGGTTCCAGGCCATCTTTCCGTGTATACTAATTAAACATAGCACAAAGAGTGATATTGTTTACGCTACATTTTTTACACTCTGCAGTGTGGACTTGAGTCGCTGTGCTTTATTTGAAGTAATATTTTACCTTATTTTTATAATGAGATAAGTAGGAAGATACACAGAGAGGTAGGTAGACATGGAGGTCGGTATGTCGGGGGACGGAGAGGGTTAATGGAAGAACTCGGGAAAGCTGCTGCATCATGTTTGTGTGAATCGACAATCGCATATTTTGTCAAACGACCTTCACCTTGTGCGTGAGCATGCCGCAGACGACAAACGTCCCTGCCATTCTCCAACTGTCACCTCTCAGTGCATTGTCATCATGCCTACTATCACGTCCCTGTACGTGTAGTGACAGTGTAGTGACACTAACAAATGGTGTCTCGTGATATACAGTCACTGCTCTCAACTATCAACTTATATCGCAGTTAACTTATATTTGTTCTCAAATGTTGCCCCAGCTCGAGTGCATTCAGATGTCCAATATCAATCAGTTTTGATAAACTTACTACTGCCACCCTCCCCTAATAACTGAGATTGCCACCAGTGTGACGAGATATGCTGTCTCATGGCCACTTGACCAAAACAAACAGACCCGTAACTATGCCGTTTTATTATTGCCTACCTCTAGCCACTCCTACGTGCGGGAGTCTGTCTGTTAGCCACGCCCATCATCAGTAGCCACGCCCAGGTGATAAAAATCAATAGGCCCTATGGGTGCGTTATGGCATAACGAGCCAATAGTAGAAAGTGTGATGTTACAAGATTTTGAGCTGACTGCGGTTATTCGGGACATGATTTGCCTAATAAGGTATTTTTTTAGATATGGAAAAGCATATGCACTTGCTCATCAATTTCAAGGTTTTGATGCAGGCTCAAGTGCCGACAATCATTTAGACTTAAAACCGGCAGAAGTTATGGTAGTTGAAGAATATTAACGTCTTCCTTATTATAAAATTTGTTAGTGTTTTGTAATTTTAATTTGTTAGTTCCTACATTTGTATGAAAGTAGCAACCAATGAAAGATTGTTGATTGTGCAGTACAATTAGAGAAAATACCTTCACCGGAGGTCGTTTAGCAGGATAATACATGTACATAAATGTCCACATTTGAACGGGATGACATTGTTGTTTATAAGCGTAGGTCTACACTATTAAGGATGTTTTCGTATGACTGATCTGACAGACATGGCCAAAATTGTTGTTCCTAATTTGTGAATACATGTGTGTATATATATGCACTCCAGCAAATTTTCCGGTACTTTGAGGTTTCTGATCTGCCCATTGCATCACATGTTTATATATATATATATATATATATATATATATATATATATATATATATATATATATATATATATATATATATATATATATATATATATATATATATAGTTCCATAAATCATATTACGAGTAATAACAAAGATGATCCTTTTCTGTCTCAGAATAGATATTTTTGCTAGGAAATGAGAGATGAGCTCCGAATTATCCTCTTTGAAGATGTTGATCCTGTATATAAAAAGCAAGAACTTGAAAGCAAACGGGGAAGCGTGTCATATGCTCAGGCCTTCTGCTGCTCTAAATGCAGCCAGCCCCACCCAGTTCAGATACAGTGCACCAAAGTTGGAGTTACTTTCGAAAGACAGACATAGGTATTGGCAAGGAGGCAATGCTTTGGGGTTGTTGAGATACTTACTGATATAATGCTGAAGTTGAATTCTGTCACTAGGGACTGGCGAGTGGGGCAGTTCTGAGCAGTATTCCATTGTTTACTGTGAGGTGTATGGTTACCTTGGCTACGGAATTCCGACGCAATGCATGACCAGCCTATATATAATGTCTGTATGCGTCATTGAGGTAACATGTTACAGAACTGGGAGTACATCCGCTACCTTTGTATGATATCGTCTTATGAAAAAAGGATTGTTTTTTAATTGAGAGCTATTTTGGTGAATATCAGAATAACGCTCTATACAAATGTTGCAATTCATAATTGCCATGATAGATATACTGTGAACCAAATTTTTTACCTGTCTCATTCTCTTTGTCTAACAGACGCACGAGACGTCCGAGCTCAGTACCTACAACGAGTATGACATGATGACGGATGACGACAACGCCACCTCAGCCCCTAGCGACTCGGCCAACCCCTCCCCGCCACACAGCTCCGACGCGCTGCCTACCGTCGCGCATGCGCACGGCTTTTTCCAACCGGAAGACGACGGCGACTCGGCCATCAGCGGCCGCTCTAGTGATCCCAACGACAATAGCAGGTGAGCGCTAGGAACCAGCACTAGTAAATCTCGTCTGCTGTCAAATATCTTCTGTGATCCATCTGAACTGAAGAACTTGTGTGATATTGTGAATGCTTATCTATTGCTCTGTCGTAACAAACATTCTCTGTCTCGCACTTGTTCGAGGTTAGAATTATATGGATTTCTCTTATAAGAATTCTTCGGGAAGGGCAGATATAAAAAACATGTATGCAATGGAACCATGTGTGGCAATTATGCTACTAAGTAATGATACATACATGTATATGTTATTGCATTAGAAACTTCATTTACCATCGAAGGTTAGTCAATAATAAAAAGAACGGGGAGAGGGAGTAAGAGAAAAGGGATGGTCTTTCTTGGCGCACACTTCTCAGCACTGGTGTGTAGATATTCATGCAATTACATAGTCATACTATATTTGTTAAATTTTCAAGGTTTTCGTGTCAATTTTAATTCCTGTGTGTCGCAAATGCTTTTACGAAACCAGATACTAGCTATATACATGTATATTTGGAATTGTGTGAACATAAAGATTAACATAGCCAAATTTAAGGAGAAACAAGAAGCATATTTATTTCTGTTTAATGCATTGATGTTGATATATGGCATAAGGCTTCTTATCAATAAAAAAGCAACCACAAATTATGTGGTGCGAGTTTGATGTCACGTTAAATATTCATATTGCGTGTGCAAAGGCAGACATACCCATTAGGGTTTGATAGATTACCCTGAGTCACATGATGCCCCAAAATAGTAAATGAAGTCACGTGAGACTATCATGGGCTTTTAGCCATCTCAGTCCCTTGACCGGAGATTATCAATACGTTCCCACCATCAAACAATGCCTGTTAAGTAATGTGTTTTCTGTTAATAAATAGGTGGGGCTCTGATGGGGCTTGGCAGACAATGTTGAAATCAGCAAAATGTTATAAAAGAGAAATGAGAAAAAATATTAGGAAAACCCGAGTTTTAACATCCTATATATTGTTTTGATTCAGGGGAGTATCGTTGTATTACATATTACAGTACAACCTATGTATAGCTGCTTGCTCATCTGAATCCCATATAAAACCATTACTTCCTTCCATCAATGGAGTTGAACCGCTGGTTTACATCTTCCTTCTCTGCCCCTGTATTGTCCAGAATTGCTACACCATAGTCACATTGCTAAACTCGACTGGTATCCTTTCACCCTAAACCAATTCTAACATCGAACCGGATCACATATATACACATGTACATGTATCTGTTGCACCAGATTCCAAATGCTTTCTAAAGTAACATATTTGTTACATATCCGTATCTGCCCTGTACTTATATATTTCGCCTCCATTTTCTGTCTGTAGGAGAGAACAAGACGTGTCAGAGGAGGAGAAGTTTGAGGATTTCGGCGAGGCAGATGAGCTGTCGGAGACAGATAGTCATGGTACCCCCAGTCATGCACCCAGGGTCAACGCTGGGTAAGTCTTCAGTCTGTCCGCAGTGACACTTTTTCATAAGGTGTGGTCTGCCTGGTGACTACCCCAGTTTCTTTCAGAATGGGGTCGATCCTAAAACCGGCACAGAAACAATTCTTGTGGAAAGTGATATAATATTTTTAAACTCATAGTTTTGCTCTCCTGATTGGCAGTCAATCCAATAAGTATCTATCATAATCAGTTTACATTGAATGGTAGTGGCCATGACTGATTTAAGGAACTGAACCCTGAAATGTGAAGCCGGTACTAACTTCCAAAGAATGGGCATTATTCTACAAGTGGTCACACTCTCCAAGTATAATTGGTTGGCTATCATACTACCATTGTATGACAGCGCGCATCTACATGGAGACTGTTTTGTACCTGTAGTTCATGGGGACCGGGTAGGGTACCAAGTATAACACTATCCGCCACTCTGAATGCAGAGCTTCGGTTCTTCAGTCTGCACCTGAGCCCTGTTATGAAATATAAGGAGCTACATCAATTATTTTGTTTTCATTCAATAGATACCTTTCCTATTTATTTGGCAAGTTTAACATGTGCGTCGTTTGGTATACATTTATGGACACAGAAGTCTAATCTATAAATATTTCGTAATTATGAATTTAAAAGCAAAGCTAATGGTCAGAAAGACCATGATCAGATGATTAATTCCCTCACACCCTCCCTTTTGTGGACAACTGATTTTGATTTCATTCATAAATCTCCTGGAATCAGATTAAAATTGGAAAGAATTAGAAGTACTATTAAGGAAGTTTCCTTCTTCTCCCCCTCCCGCTGCTCCTGCCCCTGCTCCTCCTATATGTTGTCTATAATAATATGAGCCACGGGGGGATCAGAAGAAGGTGTTATGAAACCTATTCAGTAAAGTTTCTGAAACAAAACACCAACGTTTCTGAAACAAAACACCAAAAGTTTCTGAAACAAACACCAAAAGTTTTTGAAACTAAACGAATTTCCATTGACGAGTAGCTCCACCATGTTGAAATAAATTAGAAGTGAACATGCAACAGATTTGCTCCCTCCCTCTTACCTCCTAAGAACAAGGTCATGTGTGTGCTTCAGAACACCTTTGTTAATTGGCGCTCTCAGGTTATGAATAGTTAAAGACGAGGTTCTAGGGTTCGATAATGCATAGATAAAGAGCACGCAACCTATCGTGTAAAGAATCCCAGGTAATCGCCCCAAAAGCTCTGATTAGCCCAAGCTATGGACATTTAGTTAGCTAGGAACAGGTTTGCTGTCTGCACAGAAAACTCATGCATTTTACGAGAACACCTGTGACACATAGGTTCTACTGCTAGGTGGGGGTCATTACTGTGGGGATGGTAGAATATAGTTTGTCTTGAAAGGTTTAGAATTTCAGTCGTTAACGATTTTCTAGAAATAAGAATTAGTTGTTCGAAAATCTCCTAAACATAGTAATATGTGGTAGTTCACCTTAAACAATGGGTCGTGTGAGACATTAACTCCCTGAAAATGACTTCACCGTAACATGTACGACCTATTTCGTCCAAAAATGAGGAATGAACCAATGACGAGAGATTTGCATGGAAGCATGAAGATGCCTTATGTCTGTAACTTGTATTTAGTTTTACTTTAAAACCTTCCGTAGGGTGATAATAAATATCGAAAAGGCGGAAAAGAACGAAAAAAAGGTGAAATGAGCATCTATGAACAATAGTGAAGATAAGCCAATTGTATTCGCCATATAAAACGGAAAGAATGTTAGACGCAAAGGTTTGAGCCCTTGGGGCAAAGTATCCCTTAAGATTGAAACGGAAATGAGTAGACAATTAATTGAGTAGATGACGAAAAACAGATTTGAAAGCATGCTAAAAAGTCCAAGAAACAGGTACGGATGATTAGCTAGAGAAATAACATCAATTCCAGTCACCTGACCCCTCTCATGTAGAGCACGGGGGGGGGGGGGGGGGGGGGTTCTGCTGGGAGAGAATCCCCGGCCTTTTCGACGCACATTCGCTGCAGATGAGCATAGGTCCAGCTAAATATCACTCATCTATCCGTCCCTATAACCCCCGCCCACCCTACCTTCCCTGCAGCGGAGGGTCTGTATGCCAATGCCATGCCCCGTGACTAGCAGACTCTCACTACACCAGTCAGAGCTTGTTTTGTCTCAAAGAGTTTAGTATCTCGTCCATATTCCCCCTTTGTTCATATATTTATTTGTGTTGGTCTTTTGGCAAATTGACAACTCTTTCATTGAGTACGAAACAGCAGGATGACCAGCCCCACAAGGGTACGCCAGTTGTTTAAAGTTAAATCGTGTGTGTTGGATTACCTGACCCGCCCAAATTTGACCCCACACTGAGTTAGGATAAGTGATGACCCCATTCCTGTCACAAATTCATGTGTTTATGTCAGCCATATCTGACTTTTGTACTAATTTGTCTTGTCTTCTGTTACCTCTATGTTTGTTTTATCTGTGTTCCCCTTGTACACACCGAAATGATTCTGTGGTGCTTTAAATAGTCCTAACCCCATATGTAGATGTCATTACCAATACATTCGTTTTCAGTAATTTAGTAAAAAGGAAACCTCGTATTTCCAATATTAGATTTAAATGTGTACAAGAGAATAGTGCATGGAAGGGAGGATGACACCTCATTAACTTTTATATGGCTTTGATTCAAAAATACTTTCCCGGTTGTTTTCATTGAGAGGTTGCAATTGTATATACATGTACTATACAACCAAACTGACGGATATCTTTTTAGTGATATAGATATCGTGTAGATATTTGAGAAGTGTTTTCGCATTTGCATGTTTTGCATTTGCAGGTCCATCATTTTATGGAGTAGTAGTAAACGTGGTGCTTTATTATGCTATAAAACAGTCTCGTAAAATGTGTGCGCTGTGTTTTCTAATGAAAACCGAGCCCACCAAACGTTGACAACCGTGGGATTCAGTTGATAATTTATAAAACATTACATCACGAGAGTAGTTGAAATGGCCTTCAAGCACCAGCATATACAATTGTATACGGGTTCGTAATATTACTTGAACTGCTGTCGTCCACTGAGATGGATGGATATTGATATAAAAGAAAATCAATATTGTGACTCTGATTTCAGTGATATAACTACTGTTCCAAGAACCTACCTACAACCCTTTCTCCCTAATTTAATCACCTCCCTTTTTGTCATTGTCTTTTTCCTCCCTCTGACAATATGGAAACAGGGAACCAGTAAGAAAATCACGTCACCGGGAACGTCGCGACTGGCTGCGGCCGCGGAGAGCTGGCGGGTATTTAGTGACGCCCTATTACCTGTTTACGTGTTGTTTACGTTGTCGTTATGTTCCGCAGTTCCCAGTCCGATGGTACCGTAGTGGCTCTGTGAGCCCCGCACCACGCCATGCACAGTAACTCTATCGCGAACGACCTGAAGCCCCCCCACACAGACACACTCAGGGAGGGATAGGGATTATGCGCGCCAGAGGAGGGCTCATAGGGGTTTTGTTTGTTGTATGATAAACAAGGTCCACGATGGACCTTATGTTGCGCTTCTAAACACCTCACTCTGCTCGTATATTTACTCCCGTATCTCTATCTTTGTACCAGTAGAAAGGTATACATGTTTGAGGAGTTTTGTATAACGTGTCACTATATATTTTGTTATCATCGTTTTAGATATAAGTAAAGTTAAACGTCGTAGACATTTCTCCTCAAGCTACAACTTATAACCTTATTATTCCAACCCAACCACTTGGGCTTCATAGTTTGTCTTATTGTCCTGGCTGTATCATTAGACCTAGTTCTCACCTATTGTATCCTTTTCAAACAGCCTATGACTTATTCCTTCTACATATTATTCATAGTCAGAAAATGAATATTACATGTACATGTATATATTTTATGCTGCTGAGATGCGTGAGTTAAGATCCTTCGGCTCTGCCCAAATAAAATTTAGTTGGCAAAAACTTACTGTATCTAAATGAAAATAATTTTTTTTGCTAACGTCTGCCTTGCCGTTCTTCTTTTGAACCTAAACCAGTTTTTACAATATCATTATGACTTTGTTTTATCTCAACAACTAATGGATTGAAATCAATTACATGTAATTTATGAAATAGATCTTGAGATATTTTTTGGGAAATTTGTGATTGCCCCATTTTCCAAAATGGGAATTAAATCATCTGAAATAAATGACTCTGATAAGTCGACGTTCGCTGTCTTTAGAGTAGAGTCTAGTAATCTGAGGCTGTTATGGACATAGAGTCACACGACTTATTTTAGAGTCTGGCCCCATTGGTGTCGACGATTTCTGTCCTCCTCTTTGCGCTCACTGCTTAACCCCTGGGTGTAGTCTGAGTGTCTGGACTTGGACGTTGGTGAATATAATAGCTCTACTAACTCTCTAAACCCCATCCCCACCCCCACCCCCACCTCTATACCCGGACTGGGAACTGCCGAGCTGCTCTGTTACCATGGTTACAGAGTCACATGGTGTATAGTTACACGTGCTCAACACGCTGCATGCCCTGCACGACTCAACCTCTCTCTCTCTCTCCCTCTCTTTCCCATATGTCGCTGTTAAAGGTGTTGTCATCTTGTCATCATTCTGTTATGTATTACCCGGTATTAGCATTACGGGCCAAAAATGCTTTTTATAGTATCCTATAATTATTTAGGTTTAAGGCTCTCCTAAATGTGCTTTTTTTACCTCAAGTGATTCCTGTTTGGTCCTCCATACATATGCGATTTCCTTTTGTTTCGGACAGATACCATTTGAATCGAGAAAAATGAAATCACTACACTAAATGCTATTTTCTATTGATGTTTTCCCTGTAGATATTCTCAAATGATCATAACATTACAAACACACTTAGCATCTCTAGTGTCTTAGAGCAACGAATATAGAAAACCTCTCTACTCGTTGATTTAGAGCGACACCCGCGTCCTTATGTACCTAGTACTTCTGGCGCCCACAGGAGGGCAGGAGTGGTCGGTATAGGTATCGATCTTTGGGTGACAACGCGTCATTTGTTGTGCCCACCTCTGATCACCAGTCGTATTGACCTACATCCGTGTGCACACATATACTTATTGGTTGTTAGGTTTCCCCAGGAATGCTAATAACCACGAACACCGACCAGGGATTCTGATCTCCGCCCGTTGATAACTTGGCGTGGGTCTGCCGATAGCATTTCAGGGATGACAAGGGGGTGATATTCGTACTTCAAACAAAAATGTTCAAAATACAAAAAATAAAGATTGCTCATAAGTGAAGCACAAAGGGGAGCAAATTATTGAAATAAAGAAAATATAGGACTAATGTATATTGTAACTTCATCTGATGTAAGCTATCAAAAGTTGATATCAGATGTCTCCGCCCTGCTCTCTGCAGACGTCCACCTGCAGTCAATGGTGTGGAGGTATGCTGCTGGTGTGGTAGTGACTAAGGCTTAAACTCTGTGCGTATTGTTATAGAGGATCGATGCCTGGGTTTGGGTCAGGTAGACATGGTGTGGACAGAGGAGGCCCGCCGAGTGGAGGTGCATGGAGTAATGCAGTAGTGCAGCTCGATGCCTCGTCCATCAGTGTGCGGCGGTTTCACCTCCGTAGGCGGCGTCTGTGAGAGTGACACGTTGCAGTACTATTGACTCGGCGATAATCTAGATGATATAGAACAGATTCTCTGTGAATATTAGGAAGGGGCTGAAAGGAAAGGTGTGGACTTCATAATAAGTATTCTTATACGGAACCTCTTTCATAGACATGGTCCCTAAGACCGGTCCCTAAGAACAAAGTTGTAATATATATATGCATGATATAGATCTGCATTTTTCAATACAAGTGTCGTTAGAATCTGGAACATTTGCAATCTATTTCTTCAATAAGGACACCATAATGCATTGCTATTACTGATAATGTATCAGAGGCAGATACAAATATATACATATATAGTATATAGTGCGATCTATATGGAATGGGCTACAATGGCTTGTTGATACGGCACGTTTAGTGATATGACCTCGACTTATTTGCCCATCCTGGTACGAACTTATTCGTCCTTGTGAATAACAGCAACGGTCATGAATTGATCGGTACGATGGGATATAAGAAACGGTTAGGGTTATGGAACTGTGATAGAAGATTATCTAAAAGGTACTAAATCTGCAGATATAACATGTCCGCCTTGTCGACAGTTACGTACATGGCACTGCAGGTGTTGCCAGCTTTAGTGAATGAGCGTACTGACACTTTAAGCTACTTAGACTAAGAGGACGGGTACTGGCCTCGCTCGAGTTAGATGTGTAGGGGCATGTTGTGACTTGCATGTCGTAAGAGCGCATCCTAATCGAGCTTTATAGATATACTTATTAAGATAAGGTGAGTTACTCAGCCATTTGTTATTAGACTTTAAAATCTCAAAGTTAAGATATCAATAAAGAATTATCAAAATGGTTGATGGGTTTCTGAATTTTACCCACGTTTTTCTTTTCCTAAAGACAAAAAGGTGATGAAACCAACTTTGATGTTTGAATTGATCTTTAATCATTTTGTGGAAGAAGTTCTTCTAATGTGGCTAGTGTGAAGCGCTTTCCAGACTTTCCAGTTGTTTACATACTGCATTGATTTTTTCCATATACGTCATACTTCTTGCACCAAGTGAAAGGGATGCATTTGTCATGAGTATCCATGTTTCCGGACCCTTGGCAGCAATTTATATTTTTTCTTCTAAGTCACCTATGATCCTAATAAAAGGTCTCTGATTATGACCACTTCATTCCCTCCCTAGCATTTCTGCTCCTCTTTTTATCCACGCTCTCCACTCTATCCAGAACATGAAACGAAGAATGGTGGCGAATAGAGGATATGCCATGGGCACAATGGCATAAGGGTTTGATTTATGGGGCACTTTCCTTCACATAATGACGCGTTTCGCCTATTATTCATGTATTATAGTATATGTGCACAGATTGTTATTCTTTATTGAGTGAAGAAATAAAGAAAAATCATCATTTAAAGGTTAGGGATCGTGAAGAACAGTTTCGGAGTTATATAGATTGAGCTGGTGTAGTTTGTCCAATGAGACCAGACTAAATTTTGGTTTGCTGAGAGAAGAACTAGGGGCTGAGTATTAACATGGTCAAAGGTAAAAGCAGTCTATGCTGCCTGCGTGATTCCATGCTGTGATCAGTTGGGATTTTATGTGTTATTTTCTCAATAAATGCCCAGAGTGTTAGGATGGTAGTGACTCAAACATGCTGAAGTGATGTGATGGATGGGGCTAATACGCTACTTACCTCAGCCTAAAAGAAAAACATACTGAAAGTGAACTGCCCTGGACTTGGTCGCACTGACCAAAGTCTCATGCTGTGTGTAGTCACCACGGCGCCCCTAGGCTGTCCTGTAGGTGAGTGTCATTAGGGTAAAAGGTACCTGAGTGGTTCTATTACCTAGTCTCCTTATCCCTCGTGGGGATGTACTTGGGAGACCAGAGACAGAAAGAATGTCATTTTGTAGTCTCTTTAGTAAGAACACCGGGCAGAAATGGCTTCGGGGATTTGGATAAGAGAGAACTGGTGGCAAAACATATATATTGAAGTTAGGATGACTCAACATAACACAGATGTAGCCATGAAATGTCAGAAGGTTTATTTCCACCAAAGTATAATTTTAACAGTAAAGTATCTTAATCCCCCTCCAAATGGCAGAAACGGGAGAAATCAGAAAAAAAGTTTCTTTGTATCCACAAATCTTTAAAGCAACATGCCTCTTTGTTTTCTACTCATCCACCCTCCAGTCATTCGTTCCATGATTCTGTCCCTTTACGATTTAAACCACCCCATTAGCAGCCTTAAATAGGAACACTGTTCATTTTGCAGCAGGCTAAAGTATTTGTGGTTTATGAGGAATGCTGGGTCATTGTCTACTTTAAGTGGATGTCGGTAGAAGGTACAGAATCTGATAATCTATGGCCAACGTGCCTGGTGTATGGGGCCGGCGGGTTTGTCGGGGGTGGAGTAGACCCTGGAGACGCTACACTGGCCATCCTAAGCCTGCATTACCAAATTAATCCCGAAGCACCTGTCGGACGTATCTATAGTTCATCCAACACCTCGTGGTTGACGCTTTACACATAAAGATAAAACAAGTATGTGTATAGGCCATCCGGCAAATGTATTAACATAAAAAGTCTATATGTTATAGTTTTTACAGCACCACCTGGCGAAAAATGAAAGCGTTTTGAATATGATTGCACGACAGTTTTAAATCTGCCCCAGACTTGCAGCAGGTGGGCAGTATTACTTTCTGTTGTTAAAATAGCAAAGTTCTTGTTAAATCCCCGTATTGTGGATAACTTTTCCCTGTGCTATTTGTTCCCCTGGTGGTCATGGTGTTACCTGGCCCATTATCCATGAGAGTGGTACAGGTTCGATTCCTGTGGTCACAGGTACAATTCCTGTGGTCGGTTAAAAGTTTCCCGGAACTCGTTGGACACGCACGTGTTTTTGCCGGTTTCTACCTGGTGGGGGTTCAGCTTTTATGTGCCCGTAAATCCTGGAGCGAGACCGGCATCGGAAGTGCTTTGCCCCCGGGCCCCGTTAACATGCGGGACTATTTTCAACGGCTGCGGGCGTGAGAATACCAATTTATGAGCACCATGCTCTGTATAGTATTAATACATAATATGGACGTAATATCTCAACACAAAGCATATTACACAGTTCCTTACTGAAGACGGATGATAGTATTGCTGACGGGAACCTGCCTTGAATAGATTTTTTAAGAAATATGAAGATGCTGCATATTCGTGACAAAATACCCTTGTAATTACGATTAAAGTCCCTACACGTGATGGAAATCCATCTTCCAACGTCCCTTCCACCCCTCCCCCTTCTCAAAACACCGAAGCGGATTCTCATTCCACCCAGTTGTTTTAGGGTTAAACCCCCGAAGCAGTGTTGTTTTGGGTTCCTGTATTAAAGCTGAAATTTATATTTCAAAAAGTTTGCTTACTACATTTACTATTCCACATAAAGAAGACTGCTATTAATGGACTAGGTATAACCGGCTGATATAGTCCACGTACAAGTACATGTTCTATCTGAACAGATGAAAAACGGTTTTCTAAGTTGGAGTAACATCACGCATTTCGCATACAACCGGATTACATAAACTTCCTCGGATTCTTATTCAGAAAGACTCGCTTATAGCCTTAGAGGTGTATATCTATGGTTTTTGTCCTGGTCTACTCAGCCAGAGTGTATATTGCCTGTGGTGAAATAGCAGTTAAAAAGTGAATCTTGCGTGATCTGATCTATAAGAGAATAGTGTAATGGTGGATATCCAACCAGGTATCCCAACTTGGTGTTAATTTACTCCTCATGGGGCTCCACTTTAAAAGGAGAGGGACTTCATTGTGGAGTCCTTTTTTTCGCTTACCGATTATTTAGTTCACTCCAAATTGACCGCGGTAGACTGGTTAATGCACTTCGTATCGCATTGGATAATCCTCATCCATATTTCTCTGTGTTAACCCCAACAATACAGTTCGGGCTCTGGATACCGTCCTCCAATATCTCTTTCTGTGTGAGCTATGTGTCCTGAGGTAAAGTTCATTTTCAATGTCACACCTACTAAGTCACTATTGATGCCACACTGACATAGTCACTGTGAAGGTTATTTATCAAATATGTCCTTATATGAAGTTTCATTATAAACTGGTGGTCTTTTAAATGCATCTTTTGCACTTTAACTGTGAAGGTCGTACTATGAATAGGATCGGGTTTTATGTTATTAAACCGAGATATATATCACCCTAGAATAACGACCACAAAAAAAACACATCTCTAACATGCAATAGAGATCCTGGTATGCTAGCGGAGTTTGTAATTTACATTATTGCAGGGGTGTTACTGCTTACCCTATAGCACCAGTTTGGTGGAATGTAGCCGTAAAGCACTAACACCTGTTATGATCGGATTACTTTTTGGGAATAGTTATTCTAGTCACGTCGTAGCCCCGGTCCCTCTCCTCTTTCACCTGGTAATTGCAAGTTGACGGTACCTGTCTTAGGTTGGCACCATGTCATATTTCTCCACCACCCGCCAACTCCACCTTCGCCACCATTAGCACTCCCGGGACTCCAGGGGGCCGCGATGAACAGAGTATAATCCGGGAGGGGACCAGGTTTAGAGAACTGGCGCTGAGACCATAGCACTGAGAGGTTGTATTGCACTTAGTATTGACTCAAAACATACATGCTTATGGAAATCTGGTATAATGGATCATAGAGACTTTCTGAAATACCACCAAACTAGTCAGTTGTCTCGCCCGATGGACTATCGGGTCAATAGAGCTACCGTGGAGAGACATCATTAAGATTTATGACACGATTATAGCCGGGACCGTGTCCGGCACACACCGGGGAAGAGGTATTCTTACCTTGTGACACAACTTTGGCGGAGCAGCTCTAAACCCGGCCGCTGGGCCGACCTGGAAGCGCAGCCCTTTACACCCACAGGTGGCCGTCAGTATCGCCCAGCGAACCCCGGGAAGAGACCTGCTGTAGGAGCCCAGTCATGGTATACACACGGGGACCCAAAATTAGACGTGGTTCCAAATTAACATGTACAGATACCGTTGATTACTTGTTCAAAGATTGCATTGACAATATATTGTCGAACCCTACGTTTCTAGTGTCTATAGGCTAGGTATCTTATATATAGATATGCCAGACCGAAGATACCTACCAGAGTACCCTTTCATATACGTCTTGGGCCCTTGATACACACCCGGGGCACTGGGTCCATTATGCTTCCACACGAGAGACGCAAAATGACCCCGCACAGACTCTCGCGCCCCCTGGCGGGAGATGGAGTGCAGCGCGCCTGGCGGTGAGTTGGTAACTGCATGTGCAGTATGGCGGACATGAATGGAACAGGAAGACTAGCCAGACGGAAGTAAGTGAATACAGACGCTACTGTCTCTGTTATGTTTTAACCAGTTACCAGGGCTCGTATTTCCGAGAAGGGTGTGATTATATATATGCACTATGTATGTATGATAACATCTCGTGGCGGATATATGTCTATCTGAATACGCTGGTGCCTGTGTGTATTAGTGCTTGTGATAGAGGTAGCCCGGACCACCCCGCCTGGCCTCGTTATCATCTTTAACACGGTTATGGCCCGTCTGTCAAGCGGCACTATTTTCTTGGCGGGGAGACGTGGATGGTTGATGCCCTCCACGGTCTTTGTCTCGGGACTATACCACGTCTCCGACCTGATGGCTGCCAAACCTCAGAGTAATTACATAAAGTGTGCGGGTCTATAAATAGAATTGAATAGGATAGAATCAATGCAGACCACTAATTTGTACAGGAATTTCGCCTTCTTAGTCGGCCACACAAGTATCGGCCTAACTAAAGAGTGAAGGTTGCATTTATACCGTTCTTTATTACGAAAACAAAACACCATACCTAAAAAATTATTATTATGAATATTCGGTTCTCTGAGTATTCCGCTATCTATTACCGGTATGTGTATGTTCCCATCAAGGAAAAATTGTTTTTCATTGCATTATCAACACAACTTTCTGTACAGAAGAGATATACTGGGCTAAGATGTCAGCTATATAGGATAGGCGTAAAAAGATCCAGTCATCTTTCTTTCCTGTAGAAACTTGGCTGAAGTTGAAATAACGCACTGCAGAAACATGGAGAAGTGTGTAGGCATCATCATTGTAAACACGTACAGACGGTGAACTTGACACTGTTATGCCCAATCCGTCCTAGAAATCTATATTTGCCGTTTTCCTTAGGACTGGAAGAGAAGGGTTCTGAATGTAGTTTGCACCACGTTTGCTTTGAGTGTTGGCAAACTCGTCTTCAAAGCAATTGCCCTTTTCATAATACCTACATAAGAATTTGACTAAATCTTTTGTGGGGAATTCAGGTCATCACCCAGAAACAGAAAAGCAAGAGCTTTGTAAAGTTAGTACTAGAAATTCCTAGGATATTCCTGAAAATGATATGGTTATTCCTGGAATCTGAAGGTATTAATGGCCAATAATCTTAATGGACAAGAACTGACTTAAAATTTTGAGGATGAAGGAAGGCTAATTGCCGGCTGAGAACTCAGTCCTTTTCTGTAAATGAGTATGTTTCTTAAGATGCATGACCTTATTAGCATTTCTCAGTACTCCCAACTGAGAAATTCAACGTCACTGACAGTCCAAAATGCTATGTCAGTCTGCCGTTAGTGAGCATGCATCATAGATGACAAACGGTAAGTGATGGCGAATGGTTGTGAATGCCATCAATGGTGTGGGAAATGCGATATAGGTGGCCAAGGGAATGTGAGGACAGAAAAGAGATGGTCTTAAGGAATGGTGGACTCCTGGGTAGGTGCCAGTCTGTTGATGCAAACTAAGCCATGGACGCATACTAGTATTGGCCTCCTTATGACTAATCATAAAGAGTAATAAACCAAATCTACAAGGAAAGACTAGTTTTTAGAGCGTGCTTGCACGCGCTATATACATCATCTAGAGGTTAGAGGGGTCCATATAGATTTTCAGGGTACTGCATACAAACTACCCTTCACTATCTGCATGCTATTCACTGTGATAGTGAGAACAGCAGGGAGCCAGTGTCACAGTGTCTTAGAGGCGTGCCCAGCTGACCATGACCAATCACTCGAGACCAAAATACCCCAAGGCTAAATCTAACTCAAACATTTAGTTGTTATACCTTTAAAATTGCACGCTCCTTCATCTGTGATGAACATCCTATTTGCTCCTAGTTGTTGATATATGGATTGGCAAGGGGGATATGATCACCTATAGCAGATTTAGTGGCGCGCTGTGGGAGGGCACGCTTTTCAGCGTTAAATTGCGCCTGCTGGCTATGGTGTCAGTGGAGGGGAATGGCTGGATGAAAGTGGGTAACGCAGAGGAGTAGGTAGAGACTTGAGGAGGGCGTTCTCGATTTATCTGCGAGATCTGGGCGTGCCTGTGATTATGACGGTGGGAATGTTTTGTATCTTTTTCCACCCGTGTCTCCTCAATGTTCTAGTTTACCTCAAATAGCCATATCTGTTAGATACATACAAAAACAGCTTATATCTATTGCTGTTTTTATAACTTCTATTCATGAAACAGAGACTTTTTTCATTTAGACTGTTTCTTTTGTCTGGAAATCCAGATAGAATAACTATAGCCCACGGCGCTGTTGGTGCAGTTGCTATTTTCCTGAATACACAACACGCCACACTGTAGGGCTTTTACCATACACCGCTTCCGTCGTGTTGCTTTATGAATTAACACCAGAGGTCTTTAGTTAGACCTGACACTAAAGGGGTCAAAATACAAAATGACAAAAAGAAAACTTAAGTTCAAATAAAATTAGTTTGGACTAATTTGTCTCATAGATCAGAAAGATGAGCCTTATTGACTCGTGGCTGTCACGTACATGCATACTCGCCTTTATGCTCCATTGCAACATATCCTCCAGCAAATTTATGATGCCCCAGGCATACATGTGAACGGATAGATATTCCCGTGGAGTCAATCACACTGTGTGTGTATATGTGTGGAAGTGGGGGAAGGGTATTACATTTTATACTCCCGAGACTCTCTCTTCTCTGAAAGACCCGAGCCTCAAAGCCAAGCATTCATATTGTGTTCCTAGTGATCAGTTCTGTTTGCTATACCAGTCAGGTCTCAAATAGATGGTATACTCTACTCATTTTTTTCTACCTTAATTTCGGCGGTACTGCTGCCTTTGTTGTTGACATCGTCCGAAACATCGTTTGCCCAGTGACTAAGGCCGAGGTCAGCAGCGTCAGATGTAGCTGGGGGTTAAAATGCCTCTATTGTAACAGAAAGTCGAAATCTGGGCTGTTGTAGAGAGCTGCCCAGGGCATTGTGCTACTACTAGAATAATTAGTCTAATTGAACAAATTGGACGTTAAACTAAACAAACAAACTACTAGAATAGAAAAATTCACGACGAAATTACCGAACCCACTTTTACCCGAATTCCCATTTCCGATGATCAACTTGACGGCCAATGGCATCTGATTATATTTAAATCCTTTGTAAGTCACAACAACAAAAAAACTTCAGCACAGGCATTTCGCAATTGAAAGTGGTCTCCATCGTGAGAATAAAGGGGGATGATTGTGAAGGCATATTTCATGAACAGGCCCCTATGATCCTGTGCTACCTGTAGATCTGCAACAGACAACGAAAGCATGCGGGTATCCAGTGACTGCTCAGTTCGCTATTGCTCAGCGAATTATCTCTCTACTGTTATTAAAGTTACCCTATAGAAGATGACTTAGGGTTATGCTTCGTTTAACAAGCTACTTATATAGTGCAGACGTTCTAACTGGGTAACTCTGCATGTCCCAGCCGGGAACAGACTGTGGGGTACACGCGGACAGTAACCATTCCTCTCAGGCGTACCTTAAACTGGAGTTTGGTGAGTCCATAGGCAGTCAAACTGCGAGGACCGTTAGTTAATCTGCAAACCTCTAAAACCTGTATTACACACACTGAGACTTTCCTAGATATACGACAATTTTAGATTCATAAAGACCTGTTCGGTGTGGTCGTGACCAGTTTAAAGATACTTTTTATACTACGATTCTGAGTTGCTGGTCTTTGCCAATAGTTGGCAACATTTAGACGGATTTAAGCAGAAGATTTTCGCTATAATGTGCCATCTACTGCGACTGCCAATACCATGCCAATTGGTTGGCAGTCACAGATATTAGTGAACTGACAGTTTTTCTGACAGTTTGCAATAACGTCCTGTGATCGTTTATTACCTTGAAGAGCATGTGTAGATTGAACACAATTTGAGTAAGGTACATTGTTTGTAACACTGATAGAAACTCGAGAAGACTAGACACTTATAGGCACCATCTGAGCGGTATTATATTGTCTATTCTGATGTATAAAAAATTCGCACTGCCCCTCATAAGCTTAAGATAATGATTGAGTGCCCCAAGACAATATTGCAGTTTAGGGCGAGTGTATGTGTGTGTGTGTATGTGTGTGTGTGGTGGCGGGGGAGGGGGTATATGGTAGTGATATAATTTGTATCATTATAGATCAGGAAAGTTGTATGTAAGAGTTTGACTGATACGTGATTATAAAATGCCACAGAAAAACGTGAAGAGTTAAATGATAGCACTGCTGTATGTGCAGCTGTATTGTTTTTCTCCGTGGTCATTGTTTGAATCTAGTTTCCAATATTCCCGTCAATATCAGCTACAGGTCCATAGGCCAGTTCTGTACAGCAGGTTTTCACACATCAATATCTCCTCATGTTTGCTGTTGTTCCAATCGACCCCCAAATCATAGGCAAACAATTCATTTCATCCTTTTACCAGAATTAAATCCACAAAAACACTACCTAATTTACCTTCCTTCATCGCACAGCACATTATCTGCTCACAGTTTGTGCGTTGATATATTGGTGTTTTATCCAAGGCTCGTAAATTGTTGATTTTTATTCCTTTCGCCCATTTATGAAGTGTTCCCACGACTTTCACTTTTTTCACATCACATGAAAATTTTGAGTTTTTCTTTTATTTTGCGCCGGTTTTATTTTCAGGTCGAGCCGCCGGGTCACGACCAGTGCCCTGGCAAGGTGAGTCACTGCCACCTACTCTCCAAACAGAACCTTAGCGATATGGAAATCTCCACGCAAACCCATGGGTTCTGTTTGAAGAGACTTACCTCCTCCGACCCCTGAGGACTTGCTCCAGGCCCTGTCATTAGCACTGTATTTTGATTTATATGATTATATTCTGAAAACTGTTTTTATCATCATCTCGTGTTTTCAAGGAGGTTCGTTCTGTTTCTGTGATGGTTTAGGTATTAAATTACATTTTTATTCACCATCAAAGAGTGGTTTCGAGGAAAATATGCATGGATTCAGATAACGACGTAAGAGCTTCACAAAATCCTAATGATATGGCTGGATAAGTTTTATTATTCTTACAGTGCTTAAGACAGCATGTCTGAAAGTCTTTTTCCTCCTCTGTGCTTAAATAATGCTTGAGAAGTTCGTACTTCACCTATTTTTTAGTGCCTATGAATACGAAATATCGCATGACTTTATTGTAAAAATCTATATATGTTGAATCTTTATAATCACTCTTCTATTGTTTTGCCATGTGGTATCTATTCATCAATACCTCCTTCTTTAGTTCTATTACTATGTTCTATTCAAGTCATTGGAATTAATCAAATCGAATATGAGGACCATGATTGCTACTTACCTGAACTTAAAATGTCTGTAATAAATATTAGATAACAAAATCACAAAATTTCTTATTTCAAATATATTATTAATAATTTCTTTCTTGTTCCCCCTGGTGTGTAGTCAACTATATAGAGGTATCGGTTCGTCTGCGGGAACCAGCCGAAGGAGTAGTTGTTCCGACGAAGTCTTCGATGACATTGACGGAAATCTCATGGAACTTAACGACAAGGTTAGTAAATAACTAATTACGGTGATTGAGGTGATTAAACTGTGTCTATATGCAGTTTGATATCAGCGTTGTACGTATTGATCAGGGCTCTCAACAAATTACCTTGTAAAGTTGTATACTGAACATAAAGTGTTAGGAAACCTAGATAAAGGACAAATTGAGAGTATTTTGTTATCCCTAAGAAATGTACATTTTCAGAATATAGTGCAGGAATTATAGACATTTTCGATCGATGATAACATCTGTTGTTGATTATTATACGTGTACTGTTGGTTTGGAATTCTTGTTGGTCCTATTGGATGTCCTATAATAAACCTCCCTCCTCTATCGAAAGACGCTATGATGAATATACATTTATTACTTTTAAAACACAATGCTATATATGTGAAGAGGAGTAGAAATAGATCAAGGGAATAGGTCTAATGGTGGTTTTGGTGATGCTTGAATGCCCACTTGTGTACACTATACGATATCTAAAACGCAAAGGAGCTGTCTTCTAATGGGTTCTCTAACTTACCTGCTATCGCCCACCTGTATAGTTTAGACGACACAGAACGTGTGATCAGATACTGATACGCCGGTACAGGGCAGTTAGAATCAATACCATTTCGATGAACAATACAGTCTAGGTGTTCTTGTCCGCAGTATTCTTATTGCAGTAATAAGTATGCATGTTTGAATGGTGTTCACACAGACTTTATCGTCGCAATGAGCAAAAGGGTACCGAGAGTCAAAGTGGGTCTTAAATCTAAGGTTAAGAATATCATTAGAAATTATTCGGCAGAGTCAATCAGATCATTTATTAATTGGTTAACACATTTTCTCATTTCCTGTCAATGTAAAGGTGATGTTACCCTCCCTCAACAAAATCTGTAACTCTGAGTCTATGAGCACGGACTTGTACGTGCTATGAGACGGTTTCAGCCTCATTCACAAATTGAATTTATCATATTGGGCCCCGCGCTTTTGAAGTAATCTGATAAATCCTGATAATGTGTGCGTGTTCATTCTGGTTTTAATCAACACTCTACTGATCATGACTTCTGTGTTGTCTTGGTTACAGGTCAAACGGCTTGAAGGTCAAATAGGTAGCCTGTCAGCCCACCAGAATAAGACCGAGGAGAAGCACGTGAGAATGAAAGAGGAGAACAGTGTCCTCATAGAAAGGTGAGAGGAATACCGTCTGCGTAAGATTCTCAATGAGGCGATTTTTTTTCCAAATTCAGATCTACTCACAATCGATGCTTATTGTTAGTACTATGGATAAATGAAACTTTTCTGTGTATGAATAATTATGCAGAACCCTTTGACTAAGATTCTTCTATAACATATATATACGTGTTGGAAACTTTTAAAGATTCAAAGTAGTTTTTCGCTACAGTCTAGTTCATTCTCGCTTCATGTCATAGTACGTGTCAAAATCTGGAAATCCGGAAAAGTGTTTTCCTCACTTTAGAGTTCGTCTTGTAAATTAAATCAGTGCAAATTGAGTAGCCTTTTTGCCTTTATAGTCGGGTATATTTGTTTAGGAGTATTTAACCCTGTTCCTATGGCGTGGTATTAATTAGTTAATTAAATGCCCGAGCCAGATTCCTTTTCTCACCTTATAAGCTTTAAAGGGTCAGGTACTTTGTTTTGATTTAATTGCTGCATAGATGTTTCCATTTTAAATCAAAAGGTACATTTTAGAATGTTAAGTACATAGAACTGAATATGCTATGCATCTGAGTCACCTCGCCGAGTTTTGACCATTTGTTTCGTCACACTGTATCATTATAATAGCAATTAGATGGCAGGTTCCTTATTAGTTAAGGCAGGGACACCGTAGTGGAGGCTTACCATCTTCTACATGAAGCAGAATTGCATTTAAAGTCTAGACCACATACCTATTAAGTCATTTAATTAGACGATTATGGCAGCCATTTTTTCGTTCTTCAGGAGACTCATCTGGATATAGGTCCTAATTATATTGCGCGCTGGAATAACTTGTTGTCAGCTGGCTCGCTGTTGCTGCACAGTGTAATCTCGCTATGCTACACATGCTATGACTAACATGTACTTGTGCATCCCTTTCAATTGATATTCTATTACTCATACACTTATCGATATTAATATGACTGTGCAAACATATATGGCCCTTTTTATGAAATCTCTTATGATGGGGTCAATAAAACCCACTTTATATATAGGATGTGATTATAAAATGTAATTATGTAGAACGTCCTGACCAGGCTGTACAATTCACAGAACGAGATGGTAATTTACAGTCTGTACGGACCGAGGCATTTATGCCGAGTTCCGTACAAACGGTAAATTATCATCGAGTTCTGTGACTTGTACAAGCATGGTTGGACGTTATATATTTACTATATACCCGAAATTTAAAAAAAAATCAATTTCATTTGGTTTAACAACCAATTTCTTAATAAGCGTGTTTGGCAAGGTGGTCCGTATTTTAGTGTACGGACCAGCGGTCCGTACAGTATTTTTACGTCATATGCCGAAACGGTGCATATTTACAGTATATACGGCATGGGTATATAGTAATGATATGGAACAAAGATAATCTCTGTCTCTCTCAACATAAGCACTACCTTTTCTAGTCCATGTATCATAGAATTTAAAACTCCGTGACTGTTTGTGTTTATCTCATAGATCGGCAAAACTGAGAATCTTAAACCGTCCACAAACTATAGGAAGTGTTGAAACATGTCTGTCATGCAACAAACAACCATACATTTCCTTTTGTCTTCCACATACATAAATGTTGTCCGTGTTCTTTTCATTGCCAACACGTGGGCACTAGGTTTGAATACCACTTATGTAGAAGAGTGGTCTTGTAGCAACGGTAACAATTCGGGGTAAAAGATTTGAAAAGTTCCCTTTTTCTGATGCATGTATTAACGGAGATAAATGCGCTTTGGGGCTATGTCCTCTGAAGGTGCATTACATGCAATCAGCAGCGCAAATCTGAACGTCAATATCTTAATCTAATATCTGTGATTGCCTGCCCCTGTGTGCAGTATTGGTTTATGTTTACAAGACAAACGTATAGGTTCAGCTGCTGTGACTACCCTTTTCAGCATCTGATAAACGCGATGACAGTCCAGTTTAATATGATTTTTAGGTGTATCGAGCATACTACGGCATATTCCATTCAGTGCTGCAATCTAGTGCCAACCATGTGAACTGTCGGCCGTTTGGTGTCATCTAGTGTGTAATTGCCGAACTAAACGGGAAATCCGGTCGCTTATTATCTGGGTCTTGTACACAACTTATTCCTCTTATCTAGAATCTGTTAAGCTCCTTGGTTGGACGAGATTCCTCAACAAAGTCGGTCAGTTTTGACAGACATACGAACTGGAACCGCATGTTGTTACACTTTGCTGGATCCCAACCTGATCTGCTCGCGTTGCCTGTTTTAGGATCCACACATTGGAGGAGCAGCTCCGAGACGTGGAGGTCAAGGCCGGCAAGACGCTGGAAGAAGAACGTCGGAAGCAACGAGAAGTCATGGTAAGTGTTTGTGATTAGATAAAGTGATAGTGTGACCTTTCTGACAGCACGATGTAGGCCTATAACAAAACACGACGTCTGTTCCCAAACTTTTTTATGGGGTGATTGTTGTTCTGCGACGAGTGAGTGTTTAAATGGTATCGCCGTGGTCGATAGTAAAATAACATTTGTTTAAATATTTGTTATGATTATATAAGCGTCTTTGTATCTTAAAGAAAGCAGTACTGATTGATGCTTACTTGATGTCAGAGGCGAATAAATCTGTAATGACTCCGACAATTTGAGTTAAGTACTTGTTTCTACCTACTGGAGCAAGTCTGGGATCTCGTCGGGAACAGATGTCTCTACTTACTCTCAGTTCAAGTCCACCGCATGGACAGATATCTAAATACTTTGGAAAGTTTCTGTTCAGTGTGTATGATGATTAGCGTACTGGCTTTATTTTACATAAATGTTTTAGTACTATTTAGCATAACAAAGATGCATTCTGACCTAGTTAAGTTATGGTTCACAATTGTAAATAAACTTTGTTTAATGGTATGGTGATATAGGAAAGGATTACCATTTGACCTATTTTACCTTGGAATCTTTCGGCTAGATCTCTCAGCTTACAGCGTATATGTGTGTATAATATGCCATGCATTACTCACACCTCTCTACTCTTTCCCATTTTAGTCTCGAACGGATAAATCACAAGAAATTGAATTGCTGACGTTTAGGTAAGTATAACGCGACTTTATTCATATCATGAATATCCTACGTGTTGTCATACATATGTACTTATCATACCTCGAATCAAAGGTTATGAGTAAATTATGTCATTTACAACGCGTCCTACATCACCTTCGAGGCTGCTGGATTCGTGCCAGACTTGCCAAGAGGTGAAGTCCATTCTGCTAGGTGAATTGAGTTTCTGAAGGGCTAGATAAATGGAATTTAACGTAAACTTCGATTAAAAATAAATTTCATCAAGTACATTCTGGGACCTTCTTGTCTTTCATATTGTTTTATGGTAGAATCTATACAAATTAACTTGGTAAAATCATTTCATTTTCAAGGTAGAAAATAATTGCAAAAATTAAAAGCTCAACAGTAGTTTAATATATAACGGACCTTTGAAAATCTGGACACTGTGCACTTGGATTTGAGTCCACACCCATTAACCCCCAATTCAATCTTACTCTCTGATCCCATGTACTAGTTTGATTGCCCCTAGTTCTGCCACCAGCCACTAGAGACCCCCACTGTGCAGCTCCCTCAGAGTAGTTAACGGTTATGCCAGCAGGTGGGCTGAGGTTTGCACAGTAACTGTAAAATATCTTTACGTGTTCTGTAAAATACCTCAGGGAACATTCTTCTTTGAATTATCGCCTTGTTGTACATACTGTTTACGTTTGAATAGAGTAGTTTTTAAGCTGGGTAAAGCACCCATTTTAGTAGTGAAATTGTCCTTATGAACGTTGCATTATATAATGATAAAGTAGGGACATTGCAATAACCTCTTTAATACTTAATCTCGTTACTCCCCTACATCTATATCAAATATTCCCATACATAGAATCTGTGACAGAACATTACATGTTTTATCTTGATGAATGCCTTATCTCCGAAAAAACTGCTATCCCTTTCTCTATGTGATACATCTATATACAGGTACATGTCTTTCTTTGTCTTCAGTTACACAAGGACGAACAGTATTTGTGTATTGTGTCCTAAATGTGTGAAGAAAATCATTTGGGATTCATATAGAATTCTATTTATTAGGGAAGTATAAGTAGTCGACTTTCATAGATTCTGAGATAGCCTTGGTATCACTCTGTGGAACCTTCTAAAGTATTCTCAACTAATTCTTGATGAAACCAAGAAAAATGGCAAAATTAGTCAGCTATAATTTCCAATCAGTCCCGCTATAGATGGCCCTGCGGTAAAGTTAAGAGTCGGTATGGGAGGGGTGGAGGTTGCATCCATCACTTTATCGACTGATCATGATGGTGATCACAACCATGGCAGCACTACCATGCGGCATCCAGCGAAACTAGCACGCATCAAGTTTTGGGTGCAGGTAGCTAGCGGTCTGCCACTTGCAAGTTGTATTGTTCGGGCCACATGATCCGTGTTCGTCTGGGATATTTATAAAAGCCTCCCGCCAAATTCTACATCAGGCTCTGACCGTGCATTAGTGGAACGTGGCACCAGACGGCATTTTACCTTTGTCAGGAACGCCGTGACGACATGAAGCATCACCCGTTGATTGCATCTCTAGGAAAACACCATGTGGTTTTCATCCCGCGCCTTGAAAATGACGCTATCACGGATAACTGAGCAGGAATATGTGGCAGACGACATTTTAACTCAGAATTGAGACGCTGAGTAGACCCGGTAAAGGAAGAAAGGGGATTGGTGTACAGTATCAAGGTTTATTTAATATCAAACCCAGGAATCATGAAAAAATACAAAATGTAAACCTCGAATATGTTTCTATGGCAACGTAGCCAAGTGACACGTGTTTGGCTGTTCAATGAGGCATGCAGCGCCGGGCGGGTGGCGTTGGTTTGTGTCAGGTACCTGTGGGATACGCTCTTCCAGTGGCTGGGGTTCTACCTCAACCAATCATCGGATAGACGACAAGAAGATGAGTGTGTCCTTACCACCACCATCAACAGAACCCTCGTTGTCTGGTGGGTAAAGATGCATATTGTGTCTATTCTATTTTTGAATAAATGTCTTGAGATCTACCATAGTTTTCATGTTTGGGTATGTACGCAGACATGCAGTCTTGTTCAGAATACCTAGATTTAAACATCCAAGCAGTACATTTATTTTGCTCATTTGAGGAGGGAGTGCTTTCTTTTAGTAATAAGGGTGTATCCCTGAGGATTTTCAGCTTCATAATAGATTAGGGGGTATCACAAGGGACAAATTCCCCTGTCCACTTCTCCGGAGCTTTTGTCTTCATATCAAATGTGATAATTTCCATTGGGTTGATAATCCTGTATAGCATAGACAGTATTATATACGCTTGGTGTGTATTCAGTACGTGCCCAAATTCAACCTCTTTAAGGGGGGGATCTCAACTCAAGGGAAATCAAGCGGTGGACAAAAAATGAATAGTCGAACGTTTTCTTCCCCAAACCCCTCACTGGCGTCTCGGAAAGCATCGTCCATTTTTAATTGGTACACTGCTGACCTGAATTGCAGCTGCATGTGCGTGTGGTTGATAAGGCACAAGCACGCCCACCTCATGAAGTCTTAATGAGATCTAAACACACAGAACAAAAATACGATCTCTATGGTTCGCCACCGTTTCACGTGGTGCACAGTGAGTCTGGGAGGGTGGTTTTGGCCCACGAGATTCAAGTCAACAATAGACCTTTGAACCGTCCTAAGGCGCTATTAACACTAAGTAAGGTCAGGGTGAAGTTCGTGGTTTGGTCTGAATGTAGTCATTGGCTGCTGGGTCAAACAACGCTGGGTCAAACAACTATATTCCTTATATGGCGGTGAAGGCAGAGGGAGAATTCCATGAACCTAGTATATAGTCAGTACTGAAACATGACAAGTTAATTTCTATATTTAACACCAGGGGGCCTCTACATCAACATACCACTAGAGGAAGTATGTAGTTTACTTAGCATTCAGATATTTCCAATACAGAATAATGGTGTATGCAACTCATGTTGATCTAATTGATTTTCAACCTGTACCGGTCTCCAAACTCTCTACATATTGGAATATCATGCTGGCAAATTAGGTTACAGTTGACGCATCAACCCTGGATAAAGTATCAGATTATTTTTGATTGCCCCCATCCCGGTCCCTCATGGTTGTTCACCCAGGATGCGACACTAACGTCGACTAGCGTTAAGCGAGGTCTAGAAGATGTAGAGTGTTTTACCATTTGAGATAGGTCTTATACATGTACTGAAGTGTAAATCTGGGATTCGATGAGCAAGCTGTGGGGTAGCACAGGCGGGTAGAATTTGTGGTGGGTGTTTGCATGGGGTAGGTTGTGGCTGGTGTTATAGATTTCGCTCGCGTGAGGACTCCCACATGCTTATATCGATCCCCTTTGTTGTTTGGCCAGGTCTGATTCCATGGTCCCTAGTCTAGGGTAGCAAGTCTCTTGCTCCCACGTTTTTGTGAACACCATCCTTGTGAATATTCCATTTACGAAACACAATTCGTTCAATCATGCAGTCACTGGGTACCCGCATGTATTTGATTATATGTGATAATCAAAGTGATAATAAGTGGGCATAATATAGACTCTTACCTATTATACCTGGTTTATTCACTTCTTTCATTGAGAAAGCTCATCCCGTGAATATCAAGTGAGCAATCTCAAGACACAATCCACATGCCGGGGAAAAACATAAGATGAGAAATGATGGTTAAAGACATGGGGCAATATGCAACTGGTCTTATCATATATTGACACCGTCATTGATGTAGATGTAAGATAGTAAAGCTATAATTATGTGCGTTATTTATATTTGTTTTAGTTTACGACACATAGAACGGGAATATCAAGTACTTAAAGAAGAGGCTCCACGGCTACGAGCAGAAGTGGACAAACTTCGAAAGGTATGTTTTGTTTGTTCTATACGAAACAGTATCAGGGTACGAAATTGAAGACTGTTCTGTACTTCCGGGGAATTTCTACAAAATACTGTCTGATACCTTACCAATAGTTCTAAATTTCGATTTCAATGCGATGCATCAGTACTATTTGATGCTGAGATCAGATGGAGAATTTGTAGGCTGAAGTTTATGTAAGTAAGAAATCAATGAGAATCAATGAGAGTGAGTAAAGATAGATATCATATATATTATTTGGAATAGAAGACCTTGTTGGCGTAATCAATTCATTTAATCAGTTTTTGAAGTATGTTCATTAAAAATGTTTATTTACAAACATAGCTTTGTGGTAAATTGTTTTGCTTGCTTATACCTGAAAATATGCTGTTTATTAGACTGGAAGATTGCATGCACTCCCCGGAACGGAGTTCCATTGAGTTGATGCCGCAGCTTGTGTCAATTTGCACATGCCACGTGAATATGACAGGTAACGGCATGTTTGCCTTTCTTCAGGACAATACTCACCTGGAGGAGAAGCTAAACGAAACGCAGTACCAGTTGTTATCCATGGCTGAAGAGCACCAGGAGCTACAAGACCGAGCCCGCTGTTATAATACTGAGATGAGCCAGGAACGTGATGTGCATTCTCAGGTGAGAAGACTTGCCTTATATGCTGTAACTCAGCATCTGCAACTCAGTCGATGAGAAGGAACTGTCCTGTTTCTCACTGTTCAGTCTAGCTTACTGTTCTTTTCCTTTATCTCACCCCTGGTATTTTTTCTCCATTGACTCTTATCTAACACCCATTAGATATTTAGGGAAAATATCCAATGGGGGATTATGTCACAAATGATAGCCCATTAGTCAATGTTAAGGTTGAGATAAATTCAGAAACCCATTTAAGTTGAGTGTCAGACCTCGATCCCATTTCGTTTGAATCACTACATATTTCACGCAGCTTCGCTTTGTGAATTACTACATGATTCAAAATCGATCGGATACAAGCTCAGACCCTAAACGCTCATAGGTTTCCTCTCTAGTAACTCATCGTCTCCTGTAACTACCTGTTTGTGCCCTGTCTCCTGTGGTTATAAAGATCCTACCAGAAAAGATAATTAGTAGAAACCGAACGAGAGTCAAGTCTAACTTGAGTTCGGTTTCGTATTTATCCTACCTCGTCTATGCTTTTGTATTACTAAAAGATAAATATTGAGTCAATGACCAACAGAACTTTTTTCATAGTAGCTGACATCCTGCTCTCTGATTGGTCAATATTGTTATTACTCTAGTGGCATAAAAAACACTTTATTTCACGGCCTGCCACATAAAATTTCCCTATGTTAAGTTTATGGCGGTTTTTTATTATGGGTAGGATAACTAAACAGGCTGTTGATATAACAGTATTCCTTTTTTCTATTTAGAAAGTTGCTTTTTCAGATATACAAGGTTATAACTATATAGGCGAATTTGCTTTTCATTTCTGCTCCATACATAACGTAGGAAATGAATATCTTTAACAACCAATGTGATATTTCTCAATCTCTATCATGCCTCAGAAATATTCTCGATAGGAAGTCCATGTATATCACAGACGACATTGCTTGTTTATAGTTGTTGGACGAATTGACGAAGGAGCTTGATGAGCTGCGGAACTACAAGTTGGAGATGGAAGGGCGGGCACGCTCACACAGCCAGTCACCCGCCGATATTAAGATGGCGCACCGACGAGAACTCGAGATGAAAGTCGTACAGCTAAAAGAGGTAAGACTGCCATATAATACTCACAATTTAGTGTGTCTTTATACATGTCGTACATGAATTATCAATGCCAAAAGTTCACAATACTATTGAAATACCACTTACTGATATGGAAACGTATATATCCTCAAAATGAGATGCAAAACCAAAGTATTGTCTTGCGTATTATAATCATACAAAACATCCTGCCTCACTGCACCCTATTTTGTTCAAAGAGGAACTCTTACTTATTCATGATTCTTTGGTTGTGACTGATGTCACAGACGAAATTACAGATTTTTAAGAATTTGAATCATTCCCTTTTTATTTGTGCTGTGATCAGTATTAGTCCACCCATGATTGATTCGTCTTGTAGCCTGTGCTGGGCTTTGGCACTTAGTCAAATAGTTATTAGTCCAATGTGTCTGTAAGGTGTGCTTTAACGAAAGTGCGTGCTGCCGTCTTATAGGAAAACGCCCGTCTGAAAGAGATGAACGACGACCTGCACGCTCAGCTGCTGAACACGAGGCTGGAGGAGGGACGCACTCTGCTGCAGAATGGCGCCGAGGCGTCGCTGGCAGCCGAGCTCGAGACGCTACCACGTGACGAGGTGAGACGCTGCACAGACACTCGTCGTCTTATTACATGAAAACTCTCACCCTCTTGTGAGAAGAAGGCCCCCATAAACTGTAGAACGTCAGGGCATACCCGTCCTCATTTATTCTCTGCTCTTTTGCTTAAAGACCAGCCATGATTTTTACTAACACCTGATGAAGAAGAGAGGACTAAAACAGCATAAATATTCTATCATAGTTTCTTTTAACCCTCTATACCACATGTCATTGGGGTTCTTGCTGCCAATCATAGGCATGCATTATTCTTTTAACATCCCAAGGGTCATTGTTGAGATCAATGTAGATCCGAAAAGGGGGGGGGGGAGTCTTTCATTTGGGTGTGGGGTGGGAGTTGAAAATGAAAACTTGAACGATGGTTGGCAACGTATATGCAATTCTGGCCATTTTAGCTCTCTGTTGAGGCCAGGAATTCATTTAGAATAGCTCAAAATAAAGGAGCGCCCGGGGGCTTGGCTCCATCGGCCCCTACCCAGGGCTCTATTGAGCTATAAGAAGTAAAATGGAAACTGCAGATTTTTCCGGATCCTTTTTTTAAACATCCCAGTCACACGTTTGCAATCAAGGAGAGGAAATATAAGGCGGAGAGCTTGGTAAATCATCTCCAGACCCACTGTAATACCCGCTCAAGCCCAGGCAGAGACTGTAGGTGGAAGTTGTCACAATGGTTCTACTAACTACCACTGGTAACAGGGCTTCACTGTTTGCAGCTGGTGATGGAATAAGATTCAGTGACTTATAAACATTCATTCAACCGAAACTTTCAGCTACATACCGGATTGCCCTCCTCCACTCTTTAATTCTGTCATCCTAGAAATTTCAGGCTCAATTGGATAAGTCAGTAATTGGGCTCTCAGTAACTGGGCTCTCATGAGGGCTCGTACTTCCATATCATTTTGGTACTGCCTCTGGTCTATAGAAAGCGTAGACGTTACTAGGACTCCACCATGTGGAGGCTACCGTGTTCTATCCAACCAAGGACATACAACTATAGAGAATACACTGTCTATGATCCAACCCTGATGATATGATGGGAGCATTCTTAGAAAACTATAGGGCATCCTGGACTCGATTACTGGTTGGAGGAAAAGGCAAAACCTTTACGCTCATTGTAAAACGATTCTCCTTATTGGGGAAACAACTGTCACTGATACCTGACAGTATGTACATACACAGTCAAAGGACGTAGCCTATGGTGTTCATTCTAAAGTGTCACCTCTTGATAAAGACCTCACCCAGTGAGATGCAAGCAATTCAACCCTTTGCCTTTGTCATAGCAAACGCTGTATTCCGCGCTGCATGCAAGTGCCTGCCTTAGCCGATATGTCTATGTGAAACGTGTTTGCTTGCCTATTAAATATTTGACATGAAATCGAATCATGGAAATGCCTGATGTATAACCTTAGGAAGTATTTATGCTTACCCAAACTTCTGAACTGCTCATTACGTATGAACTGCTCTGTTACTGCCCCAGGAATAGAGATTTGGAAGTGTTTATAGTATGGTATAAGATTAAAAAAGATTTAAACGCAAAAGAAATTTTACAAATTACATTTGCCGCATGTTATCGTTTTCATGGTTACGATGATTTAGTTTATTTTGCCAGTGGAAATCCCAATTCGTTTCATTTAGAATTACATTGTATTTATATGGATTTTGTCATTTTAGGAGAAACATAATGAACGAAATTCAGTAGAAACAATTGTTGCTAAATATAGTTTATTTCGATTATGGGTTAAAAGGTGGCTGGCCGAATCGCTAAAAGAAGGCGTGACGATGATCTAGAAATGTATTACATCATCAATTCCTCATAGACATCTATATATAATATATATACTGAGTTTAATCTATAAGACTTTAATAATCAGGACTATAGTCTGAGAAATACAGGTCAGTCTTCCTAATGATATTAGTTCTGTAAATTAGAGTATACAGAACGGGCAATCTTTATCTATACGACGGGTATGGTGAAAGGTTGCTCACATGGTGACCACAATTGAAAGACAAATCACTCTTTCTGCATGTGCTTCTGAGAAGAACTCGTCACTGGTATTTTATACTTTCCAGGATGATGAAAGGAGGCATCACAAACATGAGGTACTCTGCCTGCTTACCGCTCTCACACACACTAGCCTGGCTACAGCCTCTCACATAGAGAACCTAATACCTGACCTATATCAGAGTTTCTTCATGCGGTAGCAATAACTCCCTCTGCACAGAATTCACAACAAAAACCCTGACTGGTTTCAACAATGATAATAGAAGTAGTCAAATGGATAAAGAGTTTTCTGATGTTCTTACAAATTAAAAACTTTTTTCTCTATTTCGGATTGTTCTCTCAAGCACATTTGATTTGGGTGTCTGATGTGGTAGATATATATATATATGAACTTGCATTTTTTTCCTCGAATGAAATTCTGTTTCTGACTTCTTTTAGTGTGGTGCTGAAATTGTATTGTAAATTTTCGGATGTCCTTTCCACCTCCGGTGTTGGGTACTTCTATGGGATATACACTTGTCTGTCGCATGAACTTTCTCTAAATAAGTCATAAGCGAATCTGTCGACACAGATCTTGTATATAATCAAATAAAAACTTACCTACTGAAACAGGTACAGATTGTGTACAATAATGATGGGATGAAAGGGTCCTTTTTGTACTGGCGGCTTCACAATACGAACTTTAAGATCATATATGAATTGTTGCATACAATAATTGCTATAACACCATGGTTTGCTAGTGAAATAATGGCAGTACGTCAACAGAGTAGATCATGCTTTAGGCCCACCGCTTCATCGTGCTGATATAAGTAAATAGCATAAACTAGCAACATAAACCAGATAGGAAATCAGATGTCATTGATTGATATAATCGACACTAAGAATTTAAGCAGACGAATCATCGGTAGGAGATTGAATCCCAGGAGAGTTCTAGTATCTAATCAAAAATATAATTCCATTCATAATCAGCCATAAGATATATTTCCAACTCGACTAAAGCAAGACCCGTTCTTTTTCAGGCCACCAATGTTTTCCTGCAATGATGTATCCCCTATTTCCCCTGTAGTTCTTCCCCTATATTTGTTATAATGGTATTGGGAGAGAAATGTATGTAGGGGTCAAAGCAAAAGAATTAATTATCTAGTTTGAATGGTATCCTGCTGAATAGAATATTTAATATTATTATTTATAATGTATTATTTATACAGTTTTTTAACTGATTACTTTCATCTTTGTCCTTTAGAATATAGATCAATAAGGTACAATGTTAAGTCAGGGAGGTTATTGGTGATTGGTTTAACCTCTTCGGATTGTCGAATTAGCACTAGCGTTACTCGCAGCACACTACCTTATTATACTCTTTGAGGTACGGGTCTGAGTCTTGATTAAAGTATATAACAGTAGTATACATTTCATAGCTTTTACATGGGATATTGTTTCCAGATTTGTAATACTTGTAATACTTTGTCGGAATTTATCTATAGATCTAATACCACAATGCTCTCGGGTCGAGATAATGTAAGACAAAACATAGAGAAAATTACAACATTTGAACCTTTAGCAAAAGATGGCTTGGCAACCATTCGTTGCTGTCTATGTCTGTCCTTGTTGACAGTAGTGTAAAAATTAGTTCGTGACATTAAGAATTTCTTAAAGCTGACAGAGACATAGTTATATTTGTGATAATGACCCTGCTGTACAGTCCTTGGTGTTGATTGACGTGTGTTATTATTATTAATACCACGGACTATAAGTCCGTGTTAATACATTCAATCTGTTTATGACCGACCAGACGACGGTAGGCCTCAGCGTAGCGTAGTCGGTTGTACGCTGGACTGTGGTTTTTAGGAAAACTAGATTCGAATCTCCTCCACCCTGCTGTATAACACTGTTTGCCTGCCATCCTCATCTCATAGATTCAGTCTAGCCGTTACATTGGCTGTTACTTTGACATAAAACACCACGCTCCCCTATATTTCTATTGATTTAGAGTCTCATGGACACAGCGACTGACGATGGCTGTATCTTTTCTTTATAGTTGATGCAGGCGCTGAAGGAACAGCAAGATGCCAACGTCAAACTCCGCGAGTACATAGACAGGATCATGCTGCAGATTATCGAGAAGGATCCCTCCATTTTAGAGGTCAACAACCACAAGTCCAAACAAAAGTCCAACAACAAGAAATCGTAATGCGTGACGCGCATGCCACGTGCGAGACACGTGTTCCACACATCTTGTATCTATAGGCGTTTGTACAGATATACTCCCTCCCCACTCCCCATACACAGGTCTTGTCGGTCCAGCGTCGCTCTAACAGACTGTCAGGTATGAACTGAGGTATAAACAAATGTTTGTTTGATTCGTTCTATATCATTCTGGCCAACGTGGGTTTAAATGATGTATTTATATTTTGAAATTACGGAATGTTTGCATTCCAGTTTCAGTTTCAAACATCTCTAGCAGCATGCAGTACTGCACAGGATTATTACAACTACCAAAATTAAGATATCTCTCTTCAATGGCTCACCATTTATATGGGGGTCTGATTCTAAAGTCAGGCTAAAAGAATGCAGTAATCTCCTACAGAAAGGTGTGTTATGAATGGTTTTACCATCAGGGGATGGTAAATCCTAACTCAGTAGAGAAAATATTCAAGTATGACTTTCGGAACTGCGCCAAGATGCGTTTTGCCATATGTACTTTCAGATCCCTTCAGCTAAATGTGTATTTAGCCTGAGAAAGTGAACGTGAGACATCACTGCAGTATTGACCTTCTGAGTACAGATACATGCTCCGTGGGTGAGGTGCTCTTCACAGATTACCAAAATTTTGCCATCCACAAACCCATACCTAGTAACATCAACACGGCACCGTTGGCGTTCTTCTTTCTTTTATCGGAATACTACTGTTTGTATATTTATATGAAGACACAGATTGCATCGATGAAGCCCTGTGATGTATTCTCTCAACAGTGGCCTGCGTAGTGTAATGTGTAGCACGCTCGACTAGCTATTAGAGTTGCACAGGTTCTATTTTGGTTTAAAGATTTCGCAAGGCTAATGCAATTCAAACGCGTTGTATAGGTAAGCCAAACATTTGTCAAGCAGATGCTGGGCTCGACTTTCGTCAAACAATAATAGAAATCTTGCTGGTTAAGATGTGTAAATAATTAGAAATCACCGTGTAATTAGGTCCTCACTTGTTCTTGTGCATGATGTACTAAGGAATTTTACCAATCCCTCGACAAAACATTCCTGTAAGACTTTTCTTTTGAGGAGGGGCATGAATGAACGAATATATCTTTTGTATGGGTGGTTGTTTTCATTTCATTGCGAGAAAATTAGTGAGATACTTTGAAAGAGGATTGCTTGAACTATAGTAGTGTGTTCATGTCACCTCTGGAAAAATTTACATATGATGAATGCCTTTCTATTCAGATGGGTAAAACGCCCAATCTTTAAATACTCGCGCATGATTCCGCTTAGATCTGGCTAAGATCGGTACTCTTGATTAAGCACTTCTTGTCACAACAGATCTTGAACAAATTATTATAATGAAGGTCTCAAATTACTGTGATCACTAACATATTATACAAGTACACACATATGTTAATGGATAATGATTGACATTATTCGGAACGCGTCTACATCGGAATTGGGACTGAGCATCGGAATATGATATGCTCATTGATAACAATCACATTCTTGTGGTACAGAGAAAGATAGGATTAATTAAGTCTCCTCTAGTACCAGATCTCATCCTGATGAATGATTATTGGTCAGTCATTTGGTTACATGCCTGGAAATGAATAAATCATGACCTTGGGATCCTCATGATTGCATTCCTTCTTGAGATAACAAGCTCTGGTTTTCACAGAGGGAATGAATTCGGGAACGCCCTGTGATGATGAAGCCTGAGGAATGCATAGGTTTACCTATGGATACTCAGTATGCGTGAACCATCTGCATTGTTCGTGGTATAGCAATAAGTAACATTATTGTACCTTCGCCATGCTTTTATATTCCAAAATGTCGAATACACCGAAGTAGGTCAAATAGGTTAGTTTCAAACATATTTCTTTTTGTGTTTGCAAGTCTGAAGGTTTAACATCAAGGTTTATGCCAGCCACGAGATACGTAATTAACGTATGTAACGGTTCTGCTCTACAACCCTGGGAAGTATTCACGGCAAGGTTTTATCCCCGAACATTGCAAATGTATTTGGATCCAAGTGTCAATCCAGTACATAACTGTCCCAAAATCACGTGACATGATTTATACTTATATAACTAACTGCATTCCTTGATGTTCACTTTATGAATATTACTTTTTTATACGACTGATTATAACAGATTCATTAAATGTATTAGGATGAATAATTGTATGTCATTCAGCAGTTCCATTAGAGTATTATGGTTTTTAGGTTTTGTCCAGAAATGATGACATTAAAATGCCTCATTAGTAGGTTGAGAAAATTTACCGTAGACATTTCTTTGATATCGCAATGTTTTGTCCTGTTATTAAGTACCACTTGGTAAACTGCTCACTTGCGTCGATGTTACCTCTGTTGATATTCATAATATGTTATGACAACTCATGATACATGCATGTCATATTTTCTGCAAGTATGAATTCTCTTTGTATAAGGAATTGTATATAAAAGGGTCGAGCGGTGAGAAACTACAACTTGAAATTAGAATTACCCCGATGAAATAGATAATGACAATTTGAGTCTCCTCAGGCCTCTTGATAAACTGATCTAAGAATTAATTACCAAGTGACACTTCACTCCTTCAGCCCTCCATCTTGTGCCTTCTTGCAAAGTTGCTGCCAGAGAACCTCCTATATCTTCGTCTCCGTCCCCAACCTCAAATAATGCACTTGAAATAAACTTGAGATTGAAGCGCGACTGTTTTTACTGGATGTGTGTCATTACACTCTCCGTAATGCCTTGCTGAATTCTCTTTTTCAAAACTCGATCCCAAGAAATTATAATCTGGAGAGTAGACTAGTATGGCCCTTTTCCATAGCCCTTTTGTTAATTTGTGTAGATAGAACTGATAAAGTGAACCTCCTGGTAAGGCATGCCATTCCATCTCCCCTGTTGAAGAACTGAAAAGGAGGCCCTGTTTTGTAAATTAGCCAACAATGGAATCTTTAACATTTCACATAAAATATATGATTCTTTTACGTTCTTAATGATCAGCACTTTCTCATCACAAGCGATTTCTGTGTCGTAAATAAATGTATTTCCCTACAGCAAAATGATCCCTCCAGGTACCAGGCCATAAGTATAGAGACATAAAGGATGTGAATATATATTTTTAGGAGCCTATGATGAATCGGAATGGAGTTCATTGGAAGGCCTTATTGAGTAATGGAGTAATAGGTTAAATGTTAAGGTCCATAGCTTTTAGGTCGTCTGTAAGAACCAGTCCAGTGTAGGCATATTGCTGGTGTGTATGGTATGTATGGGACACTCCCATCTCCACTCCAAATGAGTCCACTCACAAATTGTTTTCCCACCCTCATGTAAAAACACGTCAGAGGACAATGCGCTCAATTTTGAGGTGCTTTTTGAGAAGATTTTGAGAAGACATCTGAAAGTATGACGTCATATGTTGTACATATCCTCAAAGTCAAATCACTGAGCTGTGTCCAGGACCTACCTGAAACTGTTTTCATCATGGTGTCTGATACGATTTATTAAACACCGAGTGATTTACCATATCAAGTCGGTCTTACTGACTTTGAAGGGAGGGACCTGTCCAACGTTAAACATTCCATCTATAGGATCTCAATCAGTTGGAACATGATATTTAGAACAGTGAGCTGCCCCCATACCACTCTCTATTGAGCATTTCATTCAGTTAAGATCTCAACCAGGCAAAGTAAGGACTAATGAAACAACTAGCTTCCGCACCATGCTTCTGGTCTTGCCAATTGCCTCTACAAATTAGTTGCTAAGCACATGAAAAAGAACAATAGGATAATGGGTTCTCATGTCCCTTGATGGTTTAGTGAGTACCTGATTATTCTGTCGATGATGGTGTTAGTTTCAAAGTCCATCAATTGCTTTTGAATCTTCTACATAACACACAGCTATCATGTATTTAACATTCATCTGGAATCGGAAGTGTACTACTTACACACTTCACTAGCAGGTTTTATGATACCCCCTTTATATGTATCATTTCAGTATTCAATAAGGCATCTGAGGAGCGTTATATTGTAAGTGATATAAGGCAGTGTTATTATCGCTTCCTATTGTTTATATTTCCACAGCAGGAGTATCCTTTTTAATAAAAAAAAAAAAGGTTCGTAGGTAAATTTCCTTCTTTCCGAGTAAGGTTACTCTAGGGGCGATGGAAATGTATAGAAGGGGGTAAAATAAAACCAAAATGTATTCATGGTTGCAGTTGAGAAAGAATATTGGCAATTACTATTGGTTTTTATTCCTAATTGCTCCCTTTCACTCCTAGCTTTGTTTGCCAGTGGAACAGCGTATATAGATGCTATATACACTCCAATGTATTGCTCTTGAATATGGATCTTTTTAGTAATCATCTGCCAAAGCAATATCGGAAGTGATCTTACTGTACAGCCTAAGTTTTCCGAACGTTGTTGATCCTTCCAAAGGCCCAGAGTGCAATTGGTACACTCCCATTTTAACAATAGATTTACTTTAAGAAGATGGTACGATTTCGGACAGTATATGAAAGCGTACACGACATATACATTGGTACTTATGACATGTCTTTTCTGAGTGATAAACTTGATGCATCTTTTGAGTTTTTCCTCGACGTTTATATTTTTAACGAGAACATGTAATTTTTTATCATTTTCAGTACACGCAACCGAAATTCAATTTTCTATACAATTCTAGTTAAAGAACCTCTTGGAAGATTTTCGTGTTCTATATAAATATTGATATTCATTACGTCTTAGATTTCTTGTCTATGCGCATTGCTTTGTTTCAGTATCGTCTCGTAAGTTGTAGGAAAGCATCATTTTTGTCATTTTATGTAAGATATTGAAGTACCAAATTTGCGCTACCGTGTTTATTGTCAAGAAATCGATCCGAAACTTCAACTAATGACAGTCTTTTTGTGACCTAGATAGAGCTCTAGTAGAATAGTACCTCAATTGTATGAGGATTAAGTGCTACTTCCTCGTTTTCATTTTGAGTTGTGTAGTTTTCTCTCAATATTCTCAATGAGATAATTATTTTTGTTTTTAGTGATTATTATGACAGTTCTGGCTTAAATCGCGTAGGAAATCGTGGATATTGGTAGGGGCTGTTTTATCTATTATAGATTATCAAAGTCGTTTATAAACTACCGTCATATATGTATAGAATTTCATTCTCGCTGGTTTATGAAATATTACAATTTTTATACTCAAATCTGTATAGGTCTCTCCCATGTGTGTATTATGAAATGATCTAATTAGGATTGGAAAGATTTTGTTATATGGAAGGCGTCCTACTTTATGGCCAATATAAGGGAGGCTTCTCTAGAAGTATATACCACAAGTTGATGTTGATACAACAGTGTGTTTCTACAATGAAGTGTTGATACAATGGTGTGGAGTTTGGTATAATTATGGTCCCTTCCGTCCTTCATGTGATAGGATGCCATGATAACTGTTGGCAGGTTTACCCTCACACTCTGCCTTGTCAGGTTTTGTATACTTCATGTACCTATACAGGCACATGTTCAATCAAATGCCCGCGTGATAAACTCTGAATAAATGATGATTCGCGAAAACAAGAATTCGTGTTTTATTTTTGTGTTTGAATCAATTCCACAATCTCATTCTTTCCTTAAGTAGTGGTCTATGTTTAGATATCTGTATTATTTCTGTTTCGGTTCGAGGGTTTCAAATCAATATACCATCCTACAGTTGAGATGGAATTCGCGAAGGGCGAATGATGCCTCAAGGCATTCTCCAGCATCAGGTGACTGATCCCTTAAGGCATCATTTACAATATTTATAATACCTTTGTCTTTATCAGGAAATAATGAATCAATAATGATGGAGTTTGTACAGTTTATATGTATAACATCATACTGCAGATCTTTTTTTTATATAAGCAGCTTTTAAACCAGTTACATGGGGTTTACATCTAAAAACGCTCGTCAAGGTTAAGTACAATCATCCATTACAGAGATTTTAGGTAAAACAAATAGTGTCATATCACGTGATCAAACAATCAAATAGAATGTGATATTCATGTGTCTCTCATACCAAGTTGGGAGGGCATCCCATATGAATACTTCTTTTGCATCTATTGCTTATAACCTATCATAAAGTATCATTGTTACCACTTCCAAGTAAACTATTTGAAAAAGTTATTCATTTAGTCGGACGAGATCGTAATGGATACAGAAATATTAGATAGGGAACAGTATGGTTTTACAACAGGAACTGAAGACGTAGCCTTTAAATTGGTGAATGATCTTTTGAGATGCAAGAGAAGTCGCAATACACTGCTGCGTGTTCCATCAACTTTAGGAGACAACTTATTCTCCTGAACAGAAATACCTAGTAACCTTGTAGATGGGCAAATCCTTATTTGACTGATAACTCAAAATCAATAAAAAAGATATATAGGATGAGTTTAAAATTGAGCTAGATGTACCTCAAGGATCTCTCTTAATTGGGTCCCCTACCTTTTGAATTGCTGTATCTGGAAATGATCTATCTAATAGTGTGACAAAGGTTAACTTCATTCAATAAGCACATGACATTGTTTTATATTAATCAGATGCTAAACTGGTAACAGTACATGAAACTCCCCCAAAAGATTTTGACCAAGTAGTAAGCTGGTTTTAGAAAAACGCTTTAAGAATATATATAATGATCATTATATCATATGATAAATATTATTATATGATAGGCCAGCATACCACTAATGAGTTGTACAAGAGGTACAGAAAATGGTCTTCATGTACAATCCTAGATTATTAATTGTGCCACAGGATCCTTGTGGCCACATAGTTGGGGAGGCCTGTCTCACATGCTAGATAGGCCTAGAGGTGTAGTTGATCGGCTTGCCAAAGGCCTTTACGTGGGACAGCCACTTTTCTTTCATTATTGGTGCGAATTTCTCAAGGCCTATCCATTCAGAAGGGTCGACCATGGCCACAGTTGTGGCTGCAGTCACACAGAGGCCCTGAGATGGCCCATCTCCAGTGTCGCATTGGGTCAGACCCATGGTTATCCGGGTAGTGGTGCTACCACCTGGCAGGAAGTTCTGGGAGCTACATGCACACACCGAAGCGGCAGGACCATCCGTAAGCCCACGTGGCCGTTGGGTGGTGAGTGGATACAGTACTCATATCATTGATCACACTATCGTCTGAAAAAAAGACACTTTCCTGGGAAAAGGATTCTGTTTTAACCGGATAGATTACCGTTCGTGACAGTGAGGACAGGTCATGGCCTCAACCGAGCATTAAGGGTTGAATCATAGGTTGAGGGGCTAGTTGAGCTGTTGTTTTAGGAGTGTGATCAATGTGGGTCTGGTCCCAGGGACCCCGAATTAGTATAGGCTCGGGCTCGGGCATTGGCAGCCTATTGGAGAAAAAGGGGCATGGCTGGTGCTCCCTTCTTGGCCTCGACTTTGTGCTGGGCAGATAGATACCGCTCTTTAATCCGACACTCCCTCTCGCTGTGGGGGTGATACAATGACAAGTCGAATAGAAAATAGGAACATATGTGTAGGTATTTTTGTCTGTTCTCTAAGTGACCCATAATCTGAATACAACCACCATAATCGTGTGATCCACCAAACCTGAGCTAGAGCCAACAGATGACCATGTGGTAGGCATGTGGTAGGCATGTGGTAGCAGGCTGTAGTCGGTGGTAATTGTCGTCCAGAAATAATTGTCGCCTGAGATTATATCCTTGATGGATCAGCAAATAAACCCTGCACGACAGTTGTCACCTACCGTCAGCCCACCATCGTATCGATCAAGGCCTGTCGCCGACAAGCATTGGCTTGTTCATTGGTCATTGGTGACCTTCTGTTGGCTCTAAATACCATTGTTTTGCTGATCCACTAAATAGTGTAGCTAACAGATCGGAATAATGGGTGACCCATGGCCGTTGGTCAGGGGTGGTCATTGCTCCCCCTGACACTCCCCCCGCGCACCCTGCGCACTCCCCCCTGGTGTCGGTCACGTGAACCCCGCGGTCACGTGGCCCACCGCCGCTCTGACCTCCTCCTCATTCTGCCCCTGTACTTCACTACGTACACACATACTTTTCTTTCTCCCACATTTTGGCCTACTCTCCACGCCGTCTTCGATACTCCCCGAGTATCTGACCGTGCAGAGACAGTGTCTGAATACGGGTAAAGTCTAAGTGAAATAGAGGACAGATAGGATGGCACCACCAACCACACGCGCGCAAGCGGGCGCCTCCATGTCCACGGATCAGGCCTCGGAGTCAACCGTGAGGGAGAGCGACCACGTGGACTCCGCGTCTCAGGCCGGTAGCCTCCGGTCGGCCCGCTTAGTGGCCGTAGAGACAGGACTCTCCGATATGAGTAAGAAACTGGACGCACTCATCCAACTGCAGACTCAACGGTCGGCGGGACGGGCATCGCCCCCTACGGTTCGGTCAGTCGCAGAAGTAAGGACTCGAGACTGGGCCGAGGAGCAAGCCGCCCGCGCCATGCCTTCCCCCCGCCAGCTACGAGACTGCTACGCAGGGGACCCGTATATCCAACGTGAGCTCGACCGTGAGGCCATCCGCCACGACAAGACGGCTGGTAAGCTGCAATCCGATATTCACGTTACTCGTTTGATCAGTAAACCTTACATGTTCGTGGATAGGGAAGGGGTATACACGTTGTCCCAGAAGCTAGAAGTGAGGGGAACCCTAGGACCCCTGGAGTACCTGAGTGCGTTTATTGGCCTGCTCGGGGATGACCGTGCGGTCGACCCCGTGGACCGTGAGGCCATGTTCAAACATTTACATCAGGTTTCAATCGACGCCCAGAGCCGGCCGTGGGCCGGAGTCAGGAGATGGTCGAACCACGTGTTTGACCAGATCGAGGCCGGGAGGTTGTCGTGGTGCGATTACTCGCGGATCCAGGAGGAGCGAGTCCGACTCACAATGACGACCGGGACCCTCACCAGCGGCGCCGACACCGGGAAGGCCCGAGGACGGGAGTTGCCATGCCGGCAATTTAACTCTGAGAAGGGGTGCCGCCATAGGAGCGGCCCGATGACGGACCCGTGAGATGGCTGCACGTGTGCTCGTACTGCGACTCCGTGGGGAGGCAGTGCGGGCATTCGTTACACGCGTGTAACCGGAAACTTGGATATACAATGGGATATGAGAACGGACAGGCTGCGCCCACACCGGCACCCCGGCGAGCACCCCAGGCCGGACACGCACCCCAGGCCGGACACACGCCCCGGGCGGTCGACCCGAGGGCGGATATGCTCCCACAACAAGGACACGGGGCAAAAAACGGCTACGGTGCGCCCCGCAAGTGAGCGGAGCGCACCCGCAAGCAGTCACAACACGTGCCCCCCCCCCCCCCCCCAGGATTTCCGGTGACCGGACGTGGGCGGAGGTCGTAAAAGGGGGCGGCCCGGTGACCACTGCGGACCCCCACCCCCTCACGTGGAGGGGGGACAACACGGGGAGTGCACGTGACCACAACACGAAGGCCGGCCGGCCACGTGGTCGGCCCCCAACCCTAAACAACAACAAAGAAGGGGGCGGCACCCGCTACGTGGACGACAGACACACGGGGCGGCCACCGCAAGGCTCCTGCGGTAGCACGAGTGTTAGTGTTACCGCGCCAACTGAGGACATAACTAACACTCCGGATTTCGGGGGACTAAAAGAAGTCTGCCGGACCGGAATTCCGTCGCCCGGACTCCGCACAGACCCGGAGGCCTTCATGGAACACAGGCGGGCCGAGTGGCCCCGCTTCACCGACGCCGGCCCCCCGGCGCACGGCCACATCTACGAAGCGGTCCGGGACTCGGGCCTGCCCAACGCCCTGTGTACCAAGATAACCCTGCCGACGGACCTCAAACTATGGGCGTGGGAGCGCTACCTCACGGCCATGGAGGGTAAGGGAGAACTCCTCGGGTTCATAAGGTACGGGTTCCCTCTGGGCTACCTTGGGCCGGCCAGTGACACTCGGGACGTTCCCAACCATCCCAGCGCCACCGGATTCCCGAAGCAAGTCGGGGATTTTATTCGCAAGGAGCGGGGTTTCTCGAACCTCATGGGACCGTTCACCGAGGCCCCCTTCGAGCCGTGGTGCCACGTTTCGCCGTTGATGTCCCGGGAGAAGCGCGGATCCGAGGCCCGCCGCGTCATAACGGATATGACCTTCCCCCGGGACCATAGTGTCAACGCCTACGTGATAAAAAACGCGGTATACAGAGAAGAACGGGAGCACAGTCTCCCTACGGTCGACGGTTTCGTCGCCCGGCTCGTGGCCTCGGGGCCAGGGAGCTACATGGCGACCATCGACATCTCGCGCGCCTATAAGAACTTTAGGTGCGATCCCCTCGACTGGCCTCTGCTGTGTTTCATGTGGGACGGCAGGTATTATTGTGATACGGCCATGCCGTTCGGTGCCCGCGCGTCCTCGTATCACATGCAGTGTGTGGCCGAGGCCATCGTGGGGATACTCGCCGGAAAGGGTGTCGAGGCAGCCATGTATCTGGACGACCTCATCATACTGTCGCCATCTCGGGAGAAAGCTGCCTCGGACTTTGCTATAGCCCGGGACCTGTTCGCCGAGCTCGGCCTCCCTGAGGCCCGGGAAAAGGCACAGGCACCTAGTCAGACCGTGCGCTGGCTAGGCATCGAGATCAACGCGGCAGAGATGTCCCTCACCATCCCTCAGGACAAGTTGGAGGACGTGCGGGAACACGTTAGGGCGGTCGCCAAGAAGCGGTCCCTCACGAAGAGACAGCTTCAATCCGTCCTCGGGAAAATCCTGCACGTCGCCAAATGTATCCGCCCGGCGAGGCCGTTCGTCAGCAAACTGCTGGAGGCCCTACGGTCGATGGACGGGTTCTACATCAACGTGAGCTCGGACATGCGACAGGACCTCCAGTGGTTCCTCAGGTTTGCCGCCGGGTGGAATGGACACGCCCTCATCCCTCGAGGGCCGGCCACCAAGTGTATCACGGTCAACGCCTGCCTCTCAGGCGTGGGGGGAACCGACGGCCGTGCGGCCTACGCATGCCAGGTCTGCCCCATCAACGACCCCGTGGACTGCATTTCCGAGCTCGAGGCCCTGAACACCATCTACGCGCTCCACACGTTCCTCGGGGACCGTGATCGTGGGACCAGGGTCGAGGTCTTCTGTGACAACATGGGGACCGTCCAGGCACTCACGTCGGGGAGGGCACGCAACCGCGTCCTCGCCGAGTGTGCCCGACAGGCCTGGATGGTCCAGGCCAAGCTGCAAGTCGACCTGGTCTACACGCACGTCCCCGGGGTCCTCAACACGGTCGCCGACGCACTCAGTAGGGCCCACCTGTCCTCGAGGGATTTTAATAATGCCGCATGCCTTATGAGATATCATGATCTGTGGTCCGTGATGCCTTGTAACCATTCCTCATTTGTGCCTGTGCTTCGGCTGTCCTGCAGATCCGGCGCTACGCTCTCTCCAACGGAAGGCATCTGCCCGGCAGGCCGAGGCACGTGCCCCAGGCACGGTCGCGAACCAGAAGAGCGCCGTGTCCACCTACCTTGCCTTCTGCCGACGGACGAGGACCGACCCCCAGGCACCGTCCGTGAGTTTCATCACGGCCTTCCTAGAGTACCTCGCGGACCACGCCCCCTCGCCAGCGACCGTGGCCAACCAGCTGTCACACGTGAGGACCCACCTACGGCTCTCCGGCGGGGACGTTACGGCTACCGAGGACGTGAGGGTCAGGAGGGCCCTCGACGCCATGAGGAGGAACAAGGCCTATACACTGAATGTGAAGCCTCCGATCCCCATGGCCGCCCTCCAGGGGATCCTCGATCAACTGTCGGACACGCCCCTCGACCTGACCCTACGGGCCGCGTTCCTCCTCTTGTATTACGCCGCACTGCGGCAGAGCGAGGTCGCCCCACCTACGGCCAGGGCGTTCGATCCGGTCCGCCACCTATCACGTGGGGATGTGGTGCTCACGGCAAATCACGTGACGGTCCGCATCAAGGCCGCCAAGAACCTCCAGTGCGTGGGGGAGGAAAAACATGTGAAGCTTCAATCCTCCCCGGACCCGAGGTCGTGCCCGGTGACGGCCGTGAGGAATATGCTCGCCGCGGTCCCCACGATGATACCGACGGATCCGTTCCTGCTGAACGATGACAGGTCGCTAATAACGACGCGGTCGCTGTCAAAGGAGTGGGAGCGGCTCAACACCTCAGCAGGCCACCCCCCTAAGACCTATACTCTACACAGCCTGAGAAAGGCCGCCGCCACTCAGGCCTTCCAGGCCGGGGTACCAGAACTCTCCATACAACGATACGGGGGGTGGCACTCCAATGCACACAGAAATTACATCAGAGACTCGAACGCACAAGAAGTGAATGCGTCCCTCATACAGTCCCTCAACCAGTGACTCACTAATCCCTCACAAACATTTTTCCCTCCCACCTCGCCTCACTTTTCTGGTCTTGGCGTTTTTATACTTTATACTCATATTGTATAACCATATATACTCATTGTTATACAACCATATATACTTTTACCAATTGACATATCATTATACCTGTCAATTACCAATATCTATCTTAAACGTAATTGACCTCATTATATATCTGTCAATTACTATATACCTTATATCATATTAATATTTACCGTATTAATATTCATGTCGGTGAAGGTTTATAAAATTAAAATAAATTTTATTATTCCCAACTCTCGACTCTTACTTTTGTGTTCAGGGATAGGGGTAATGGGTGACCCATGGCCGTTGGTCAGGGGTGGTCATTGCTCCCCCTGACACTCCCCCCGCGCACCCTGCGCACTCCCCCCTGGTGTCCGTCACGTGAACCCCGCGGTCACGTGGCCCACCGCCGCTCTGACCTCCTCCTCATTCTGCTCCTGTACTTCACTACGTACACACGTACTTTTCTTTCCCACCCCGTGAGCTTAATTTGCATAATTGGTGCATCGCCTGGAGCGTCGGCTGTACTTTCTGTCAGCTAGAAAAAACTGATTCATTTGATTTTCAGCCGATAGGCCAACAAGACTTTCCTGGGGTCTGCGTTGAGCGCTCGCCCACAAATACCGTGACACACACCGTCAACATTGTGTGGGCGCTACCTGCGATGTGCTGAAACACCAACAATTAAGACAGTTTCAGTACCCTGGGCAGAATTCTAACCCCACAGCATGCTATACACATTGATAACATCAAGCCTTATTTACCTTCATTGTTCAGTTAAATCACAGTATTTCGCCGCTGCTCGCCATGCCGCCTATCGCCTCAGCAGAGAACTTGATTACCATACGTTGTCCACGATGCGGCGCCACTGTCCGCACACCACTGCTGCTTCTGGATCTGTTGTGTTCAAGCCATTTAATACTAGTAAAGACATCTGGTGGTTGATACAAGAACTATAGCGTTATACTACTAGCGGTTTAGATATACAACACTCCTCCACGCTTAATGGTTTTGACATCGTACTGGAATAAACATATAATAAGAACATGTTTAAAGTCTTTGGTCTCTTTGAGGTAGATGTCCATAACTATGAGTATACTGTTTATAAGTATGAATATGCTTAGTTCTTGTGAGTCTTTAAAATCCAATGAATCAACTTGTATTTAGATAGTCCTCTATCAACTAAACATAACTGTTTTCTTTACTTAATATTACTTTTAACATAACCAAAAGTGAGTGTCCGAAATCTTAGTCTCTGAAATAGAACAGTCATTTAGTGACATAGTCATTAAACTTTGTGGGAGCTCTTCTGGCTCTCATTGGCACTCGTCTTGGTGACGGTGCTATAGGCCTAGGTGGTGTAGCAACCACCGGGGGTTGAACTCTGGATGGTTCCTCATGGGTAACCCCATGATCCGCTGGTGGCATTGCTTTGGGTGGTGTATCTGCAACCACAGAGTGATTTCCATCTTTTGGCATATCGTTGATGATTGCGTCAGTTAATTGCCTTTGCATGGATTGATCATCATAATTGTCATTGTCATCTTCGTTGGTTTCCCCTGATTTCCGAAGATGGTCAACATGTACATATCTGAGGTTCCGGCCAACTCTCACCAGGTATTGTACTGGACCCTTCCTTGACACGATCGAGCCAGGTACATACTTGATATCAGTGCCTCGACAGTTCTTTACTCGTACGCGCTCTCCTCGCTCAAACTCTCGAAGCTTTGGCACTCGTTCGTCTCTGTACTCTCTCATCTTCTCCTGTTTCCCCTCCACTGTCACATGAAGGTTGGGTTTTATCATCGCTAACCGGGTGCGAAGCTGTCTTTTTAGAAACAACTCAGATGGAGATACCCCGGTCACAGAATGTGGAGTTGAATTGTAGGACAACAGGAAACTACAAAGCTTTTTCTCTGTAGTCATGTCTCGTGTTGCATCCAGTGTGTGCCGTTTTAAAGCTGCTTTTAGGGTCTGCACCGCTCGCTCTGCAAGTCCGTTGGACGCTGGATGATAGGGAGCAGTAAGGGTATGCTTAACACCCTTATTGTGCAGAAACTCACGGAACACCTCTGCGATAAACTGTGGCCCATTATCGCTTACAACCTCTCGTGGGAAACCGTTATGGGCGAACATCCACTCAAGCACCTCCCTGGTCTTTTCAGCCGTTGTAGACTTCATCAGGACCACATCCAACCACTTTGAGTGGGCGTCTACTACAACAAGAAACATTTCCGACTTGTACTCAGCAAAGTCTATATGTAGCCTGTCCCATGGCCTTTCCGGATATCGCCATGGAAACATCGGAGATGCTGGTGGATCATTTTTAAGACTCAAGCATGTTTTGCATGCCTTGGTTACTGCTTCTATCGCATTGTCAATGCCATGAAACCACAAGTAGCTACGCGCCAATGCTTTCATACGCACTATGCCGACATGCTCAATATGCAACTCCTCAAGCATTCTTTCCTGTAGCTTCTGAGGTATGACCACTCTCATTCCCCAAAGAAGACATCCTTGATCACACGACAGCTCGTGTCTTCTTGTATAAAAGGCTAGCAGTTCATCGTCATCCACATGGTTTGGCCAACCATTCATGGTAAACTCTAGCACTTTCGCTAGGATCCGATCTTTTCGGGTTGCTTCCTTTATGTCTCTAGCGTTGATTGGTAGTTTGTCTGTATGACTAAAGTAGTTAACCTCAGCCTCCATGTTTTCTTTGGCTATGTCCACTGGTGCACGACTCAGATAGTCAGCGTTGGCATGATCCTCGGACCTTTTATACTTGACATCGTAGTCATAGGACATGAGGATCAGCGCCCACCTTTGTAACCGTAGGGCTGCCAAGGTTGGCACGTCTGTTTTCGGACCAAGTATCTTCGTCAGTGGTTTATGGTCTGTCAGTAATGTGAATGTTCTTCCATATAGGTATTTATGAAATTTCTTCACTCCAAAGATGATGCCTAATGCTTCTCTCTCTATCTATGCGTAGTTTCTCTCGGCTTTTGTCAGCGTGACTGATGCATAGGCTATCGGTCTTTCCTCTCCCTTGTCATCGATGTGTGATAGTACTGCTCCGACTCCGTAAGGAGATGCGTCCGTAGCGAGCAGTAGCTTTTTGTTGACATCATAGTGGGTTAGGACTGTGTCACTTGTTAGGGCATCCCTGACTTTGTTGAATGCCTCTTCGCACTGTGATGACCACTTCCACGGTACGTCATCCCTCAGCAGGTTATTTAACGGAGCTAGGATGGTCGACAAATCCTTAACAAACCCACCGTAGTAATTGATCATCCTGAGGAAGGTGCGGAGTTCCGGGACACTTTCCGGTGCTTTTGCCTCTTTCACCGCAGAAACTTTGTCTGGTACTGGCTGTCATATTATTGTTTTGTGTTGTGAGACCTAACAGCTATGTTGTGAAACCGAAACTAGGGGAATACACACACTGCATTCTACAGCATCATGGTGTCTGTCTTCTTCCTTCCTCACTCCCACAAATAAGACAAAATACAGCACCCAACATGGTGTCAGAAGTAAAACTCATGGACAAGAGGGAGGAGAAGTATTTGGGGATCTGAAGAACCAACCACCAACTGTCAGCTAAGTGAAACTACAGTATCATTTGACTGTGCTGTCCATGTCAAACTGAACTAAACATTCTAAGCCTGTAGTATTGCTATAGTCTGTATCAAGTGCTGCTGGTCATACTCATAGTCAAGTGTATGATATCCTGTCATAAGCCAGTTAGTTCAAGATGCCTAAATACGAAACACCAAAGTCATTTACATTTGACAAGCCAACAGCCTGGCCTGAGTGGAAACAGAGATATGAGAGGTTTAGAAAAATAGAGAAAATAGACAAAGAAGATGGGGACCTCCAGGTTGACTCTTTGATTTATTGCATGGGTCCTGAAGCTGAGAACATTTTTAAGTCCTTCCAGTTTGATGCTAGACCAGCCGCTACGCAAGATGTGCCAAACCCTGTAGACCCGAAAGAGGACTATGACACTGTTATTAAGAAATTTGATGCATATTTTGTGCCTAAGCGAAACACAATTCATGAACGCACAAAATTCTATCAGCGTACCCAGCAGGCTGGTGAGTCAACAGAAGTGTTTGTGCGAAATCTACGTGAGATGTCGGCATACTGCGACTTTGGTGAGAAACAGGATGAACACATCCGTGACCGACTCATCAGTGGTATGCTGGACCGAGAAATGTCAGAAAAGCTTCAACTGGAACAAGACGACCTGTCACTCACCACCGCAGTCACTCGAGTACGCCACTCAGAGTTGGTGAAAAGTCAAAACACGTCAGCCGCAGATGTTAGCTTCGTCAAGAAGGATGCTAGTCAAGGTAGGCACCACCACAAGTCGGGCAAGCAGTCATTTAAATGCTATGAAAAGTCAAGTCAAGGTCAAGCTTCAAAACAGTCAGGCTCGAAGCCTAAATGTGGTCAGTGTGGCTACATCCATAGATCATCAAACAAAGACGCATGTCCTGCCATCGGTAAAACTTGTCAAAATTGCAAGAGAGTCGGACACTTTGCCTCAATCTGTAGAAGCAAAGTACAGGAAGTCAGCGAGACAGCAAGTGCGTGTAGTCGTGATCTATTTTTCGGTGCTGTCACTTGTGACGACAGCGACCCAGCGTGGAAAGTCAGCCTAGACATAGTTGGTGATAATTGGGTTACCTTCAAGATTGACTCTGGGGCAGATGTGTCGGTTATGTCTTACACTGATTATCTGCGCCTGAAGCCAAGGCCCAAGCTGAAGGATGTCACTACAAATCTGTCCAGTCCAGGTGGTCCGTTAGACTGTAAAGGGCAGTTCATCGCCACAACCAAGTTCAAGGGTACAAAATACAATTTTCGTATCCTAGTCATCGAAAATGATGTCGATTGTCTCCTCGGTCGTGGAGTTGCTACGCGGATGGGACTCATCACGCACATTGACTCGGTTGAAAGCATCGGTCGACTGAAGACAGATCCAGTCAAGATTCTGCTTCATGAGGGTGCCGAACCGGTCGCACTTACTGTCGCTCGTAGGATACCATTTCCTCTGATGGGCAAGGTAAAGGAGGAGCTCGATCGTCTTGTCAAGTCCGGTGTCATTCTGGAAATCACCAAGCCAACCCCGTGGTGTGCCCCGATGGTGCCAATCCTGAAGAAGACGGGAAAAGTCAGGTTGTGTGTGGACCTTAAAAAGTTGAACGCAAATGTCAGGCGCGAGAGATTCGTCCTACCGACCCTAGATGACCTGACGTCAAGACTCGCAGGAGCAACAATGTTCTCATCCCTGGATGCTGCCAGTGGTTTCTACCAGATTCCACTTGATGACGAAAGTCAAGAACTGACAACCTTCATCACACCCTTTGGCAGATACTGCTTCCGTCGCCTGCCATTTGGTATTTCCTCAGCACCCGAGATCTTCATGAGGAAGATGCTTGAAGTACTGGACGGTCTTCCTGGTATCTTCGTCTACATGGATGACATCTTGGTGTATGGGAAGGATGCTAAAGAACATGACGATAGACTTGCATCAGTCTTGGACAGACTGAAGCATATGGGTTTGAAACTCAACAAGGAGAAATGTTCATTCCGACAGACAGAACTGAAGTTTCTCGGACATCATATCTCCAAAGATGGTATTTCCGCAGACAATGACAAGGTCGCCGCTATTCAGAACATGCCCGCTCCAACATCTGTTACCCAACTTCGACAGATATTAGGCATGGTTCACTACCTTGGGTCATATGTTCCTGAGCTTCATGTGATCACAAGACCACTAAATGATCTGCTGAAGTCAGACAGGGTATGGTGTTGGGATAAGCCCCAACAGCAGGCCTTCGAAGAGATAAAGACTCGCATCTCATCAACGCCAATACTAGCCTACTATGATGTCACCAAGCCAACATTTGTGAGTGCTGACGCTAGTTCATATGGACTGGGAGGTGTCCTTCTACAGGAACAGAATCAACAGATGAGGCCTATCGCTTACTGTTCAAGGACATTGACATCAGCCGAACAGCGATACGCTCAAATCGAAAAGGAGTGCCTTGCAAGCGTCTGGGCTTGTGAGAAGTTCGACCGTTATCTGTGTGGCTTGGAAAGCTTCCGTATATTTACTGATCACAAGCCACTAGTTCCCCTTATCAATGATAAGGACTTGGACAATGTCCCACTCCGATGCCAACGTCTTCTCATGAGACTTATGAGATACAACGCCACCACTAAACACGTACCAGGGAAGGAAATGTATGTGTCTGATGCTTTGTCCCGCAGTCCAGTCAGTCATGATACAAGTACAACTGCAGCTGATGTCGACCTGCATGTACAAGCCGTCGAGAGTACCTTTCCTGCCTATTCAGAGAAGAAGTGTGACTTAAAGCAAGCCACCCAAGAGGATCCAGTCCTGAGGGCTGCTGCCATGTACACCCTGACAGGATGGCCTAGATACATCAAGGATGTACCTGACAACCTCAAGAGTTTATACTCCCACCGAAGCCTCCTATCCGTTGTTGATGGACTGTTGGTTTACTGCAGCAGGATTGTAGTGCCTGAGTCTATGAGGGCAGAGATCCTGGAACGTATCCACGAAGGACATCAGGGCATTACTAAGTGCCTTGAGAGAGCCCGGTTAGGTGTATGGTGGCCTGGCCAAACTGCGGACATCAAGCGCATCATTGCCAACTGCCAACATTGCAATGAAAGGAGACCAACTCAGAGGCGTGAGCCTCTCATGACTACTCCACTTCCACAGGGACCCTGGCAATGAGTTGCCATGGACTTATGTCAGTTTAAAGGCAAGGACTTCATAGTCATTGTTGATTACTACTCTCGGTGGATCGAAGTTCTTAGCCTGGGTTCAACCACTAGCCGAGCAGTCGTCAGTCGTGTCAAGGACTGTTTTGCTCGATTTGGGATTCCAAAAGAAGTGGTCAGCGACAATGGTCCTCAGTTTGTTGCCTCAACTTTTAAGGACTTTGCCGAGCAGTACAACTTCAGCCATGTCACTGTTAGTCCCCACCTGCCATATGCCAATGGGGAAGCTGAACGTGCTGTTCAGACAGCAAAGCACCTGTTGGACCAGCCAGATCCATGGTTAGCTCTGCTCACGTACCGTGATACACCAATTGCTGCAACTGGGTGTAGTCCATCCCAGTTGATGATGGGACGCCATCTCAGGACAACTCTTCCAGTATTGCCATCAACACTAGAACCAAGATGGCCTGAACGAGAGACCGTTCTTGAGAAGGATCAAGCTGTGAAAGCAGCTTATGCCAAGAACTATGATGATCACCATGGTGTGAAAGCATTACCACCCTTGCCAATAGGCCAGAAAGTCACCATCAAGACGGACAATGAAAAGGGTTGGTCACAGCATGGTACCGTGAAAACAGCAGCTGACACGCCACGATCGTACATCGTGCAGACACCTTCTGGTGTGAAACGCAGGAATCGTCGCCATCTGCAGCCTGCACCTGCAATGCCTATACCTGATATGAAATCTCAAGATATTCTCCAGGAACCAGAACCTGTCCCTGATGCTTCAGTGACTGAGCCCGTTCCTGAAACACCCCCAGAGAATACTCCAGAGACCGTCAAATTACAGGCCCCGACACCTGTAAAACTGAGACAGTCTACAAGAGTTTCATGCAAACCAAAAAGGCTTATTGAAAACTGCTGAACTTGTTAGATTGTCTTACTAAATGTCCTATAAACATATATCTTTAACAAACATTTTCCTTTCAGGATTATGAGAGACTTTTAAGGTGTCATTTCTATTATGAGTAATACTCAAGTGTCCTTTAGTTTCAGAAATCGCAAAGACTTTGCTACAGACAAAGGACTGTCATATATAACGTAGCCTCTAGTTTATTCATTATAAACGGTCTAGTTATATATATCTAGTATAGATAAAGAAAAGTAAAATAACCAGTATTGTTCCCAACTTGCCAAAGACTTTACAGTATTTTCTATATCTCAAAAGGGGGGAGATGTCATATTATTGTTTTGTGTTGTGAGACCTAACAGCTATGTTGTGAAACCGAAACTAGGGGAATACACACACTGCATTCTACAGCATCATGGTGTCTGTCTTCTTCCTTCCTCACTCCCAGAAATAAGACAAAATACAGCACCCAACACTGGCCTACGACCCTCCTTGTTGAGTACATGTCCTAGATATTGGACCTCAGGAGCCAAGAATGTACACTTTTCACGTTTGACTCGAATATTGTGCTTGCTCAGTCTCTGAAGTACCAGTTCAAGGCGCTTTAGATGCTCGTCCTTTGTGGGAGCAGTTATCAATATGTCATCGATATAGCAGCAAACTCCAGGAATTCCATGTAATACCAGGTCCATTATCCTCTGGAAGATGTGTGGTGCTGTTTTTACCCCGTAGGGCAACCTGAGTACTTCATAAAGTCCTTGCACAGTGTTGATGGTCAGGTACTTCCGCGACTTTTCCTCTACCACCACTTGTGTATAGGCATTAGACAGGTCCAGTTTCGTAAACTGATTACCACCTGCCAGCTTCGCGAATATATCCTCTGCTGTAGGTAGCGTATACGGTTGATCAATGACCGCACTGTTTATTGTCACTTTGTAGTCACCACACAATCGTAGCTGCCCATCCCCCTTTGGAACCACTACTATAGGAGATGCCCACTCACTTTTTTCGACGCGACGGTAGACTCCGTTATTTTCCAGCCTCTGTAACTCCTTCTTCACACCGTCTGTGAGGGCATAGACAATGGGGCGTGCTTTGTAGAACTTTGGTGTGGCATCCGGCTTCAACTCGATTGTAGCTTCAAAATCCTTTATTTCTCCTGTCTCTCTTTTGAACACGGACTGATACTCATGCAGGAGCTGCTCTAGGGGTGTTGCATGGATCGCAAAGACATTTTCCCAGTCTATATGTATGGCTTTCAGCCAGGTCCGTCCGAATAACGGTGTACGTGCACCTTTCGCGATCACTAACGGCAATTGTCTCTTTTGACTCCCATACTCCACATGTACGTCTATCTCACCAAGTAGCTCGACTTTATGTCCAGTGTATGACTTTAAGTTGATAGACGCTTCACGCAACTCAAAATCGGGGAAGAATTTTTGGTAGTCGTCCTCACCGGCAATTGAAACTGCCGACGCTGTGTCCAAAGCAAATGTCATATTGTTGTTTTCGACTCGGGCCTTGACCGTTATTTCTCCATATTTTCCATTCTTAACTTCGAACAGTGACGCATAGCTGACTTCTTCCTCTGGTTTGTCGTTATCAACGTAATTTGCGCGACCTTGCCCACGGCCTCTTCCACGGCCACGGCTTCTATGCGAACTCCCTCTTGTTTGAGACTGACCTTGAACATGCTTTGTTTTACAAGCCCTGGAAATGTGACCTATTTTACCACAATTGAAGCACTTTTCCTTTTCATAGGGACACCGACCTTCATGGTCGCCATCACACCGATAACACTTTTTGTTAGAGGGGGCTTTTCCCTTGTGTTTGTAACCTCCCCGCTGAACACGGTTTACATCCTGTGTGGGCCCCATGAGCTGATTACCATGGCAAGCAGTGTCCATTGACGTACTGACATCGACAGCTTTCTCCCATGTTAATGCTGCACCCACACCTAGCAGTCTGTTTTTAATTGCTGCGGACCTCAAACCAGTAACTAGGCGATTTCTTAACCTCTTTTTGACCTGGTCCTCATCACCAAACCCACAGTGTATGCTTATTTTCTTCAAAGCCACAATATAATCTGCTACAGATTCATTATCTTCCTGCTTGCGCTCATTAAATTTGAAGCTCTCAATTAACTCATTGGATCCGGAGGTGTAGTGTTTACTAATTAATTCAGTCAGTTGAGCATATGTTTTTGTTTCAATTTCAGCAGGGGCACACAATGCAACTAACAAGTCCACAACCTCAGGCCCCACCATAGCTAATAAAGCATCAATTTTTTCATCATCCTGGATTTTGTTTATGCGCATCCAGGCATTGAACCTTCTTTGATAGTTAGCCCACTTTTCTTTATTGGGACTAAACTCACCTATGGCATTTACAAAATTCCTAGCTTCAGCCATAATTTTTCTGGGTTATTCAGATTCACTGTCACTTTTTTTTTTCTGGTTCACTAATTTGTAGAGAGCCTAGCCTATATCAATACAGTCATTTAACTTTGAAGGCTTAATTCACTTTCACTACTGTGGACTGAAACCAGCTAGACCTAGATTTGTTTCAGGCCTAGAGAGTTTAGAAGTTACAGTCACATGGGCTCTTTTCACACAACAAATTATCACTGTTTTTTCAATGAAAGTTCATCCAATTTGTAGTAAATGGCTTCTATGGCCTTGCACTTAGCTTGTGTTGATCTGCAAGTAGAGACACTTTGTGTACCAAGCAAGATGGTCTAATTTTCGAGCTGGGTGATTCTATCCCATCCTCAGGTCGCCATACTGTTGTGTTCAAGCCATTTAATACTAGTAAAGACATCTGGTGGTTGATACAAGAACTATAGCGTTATACTACGGTAGCGCCGACTAGCGGTTTAGATATACAACAGGATCCATCGTGTGTTGCCGGTCGGCTGGGACTTTGGTGGATTTGCTCAGATATTCTGCTGAGTTGCGGCCTCACAGCCGACAGTCATCAGCAAGGATCGTCGGCTACAAGGTAAAAGCGTGTCGCTGGAGTGTCTGCTGACATTCCACTGGGTCTGTTTAAGTGGATCACACACTTTAGTTGAACAATTTACACATGGATCCCCCCCGCCCCTCAATTCCTGTTTTTCAGCCAGTTTATCTGGTTTCCCATGGTCAATTGTTGAGTCCAGCCTGGGACCTGTTTCTGTAGTTTCGTGACATGTCTAGATGGCGTCTGTGACACCATACGGACAGATCACAAGATTGCAGTGGATGACACACGAAGTTTCACTCACTTCTCGTAGGAATTAAGCAATGACACTTTAACATGAGTAGGGGATTCATATAATCTATAATCGTTCCAAATATGAAGAAGATTGGTTACTTCGATCTTCTGATATTTGCTAGTCTTTTTCCGCTGTTGCTTGCACTGTTGGTGCCACTGTTGATGTCTGTCTAGACCTAATGTCACGAGACTATTGAAACAGGTCCCTGGCAGGCAGGGCTGCTGAGACATCCTAGGGGGGAACGGGAGAGAGACACTCGAGCATTTGTATCAAGTTTGAGTCCTCCTAGGCTCAAGGAAGGCGGCCCTCAGCAATTAGGCTCAAAATCTCCTCTGACTATCCACGCACCTGGTTAAAGGAGTATTTCCTGGCAACCTCGAAGACCTCCCGTATATGAATCATTGTCGGCTGGATTCACTGTTGCGGATAAGCCGGGTGATCCACCACTCTGAACAGGGCTCCATTGCTAGTTCATCAAGGGCAGTTCTAACTTTAGCTGGCCCCTTAGTGTAGTATTCTTGTATACTATTGCATCTAATTTCTAATGTTTGGTCTCTATATGTGTGTTACTGTTAACATGACACACTTACTGTAAGCTGCTGCCATCTGTGAGCAACTCTAACAACTACTCATGTATGACCTCTATGTGGTATTTCTAGGAACAGAGGATTGTGACATACTTCTCTCTCTCTGTCCATAGCCTTGGTACCATGAAGACATAGGAATAAATGCTGCCATAATAATCCACCATCATCCTGCCTTAGTTCCCATATTTCACATAATCACACACTACACTTAGCATGAGGGACAATCTCGGGGTCCTACCTGTGACTCCCAGGGCGTGAGTCGCGCCCTTAGAGGATCCTTTGGACTTGATTCTTTATCTCTCCACAGGAGGATACTTACACGATGCTTGCAGCCAAGCACGATGTCAGGCCCAGATATACAAGGTCGCAGGCACCCGACATACCCTCGACCATTTTGAGTTGGTCAAAAAAGAGTGTCAAAATTACTACACAATATATTGTTTAAGCTGAGCACGCTAAGACCTTCACTATATAGGCCTTTTTCCATAGACCGGTGTCGCACCTTATCTGGTTGGTTACGCAATGTCTGCAGCCAAACAACATCCTGGCAACGTATTCTTTAGCATTGGAGCACTGGCTGTATGAGTGTAATACGTTTGTAATACCCATGTACATTATTTCCATAGACATAAGAGCGATTGCATCAAATTCTATGGTATTTCAGCTCCAATTTAATGTATCATACATGCATATCACCTTAATGATACTTTAGATATACCTTAGATAACACAGGGACACTGAAACTGTATACACACTAATACATTGGCAGGCCTAGCTATAATATGCTTATCTTTTTCCAAGTTAGAACCAAGATAATTATCAACTATAAAGTTTAGACAGCTTAGACCCATTAATACAATACCATAGTTTGTTCCAGCAATTTAATCTGTCAAAAAACAACACTCCTGTAATCACACCCACCGTTCACACTTTAGGTGTGATTGCTGTGTTTCTCTATATGAATACCGCTGGACTCGCGGTGTTTGTCCGAGCGGCCGCGTAACTAGACAGTGGGCCGTTAGGTGGCGTTGAATGGCAACACATGTATTGGGGCCATTCATAAATGATGTCACACTTTTTAGGGCACACATTTCGTACCACCTACCGAAAGAATTATGTAACACTTTCCGACCCCCCCCCCCCCCCGATTTTCTTTTTTATGTAAGATAGTATAACAACAGTTATTACATCTTTGAAAAAGCTACTGTAATACACCATTAATTTAGAGGGACATATTACATGAGACAAAACTCCTGATTTCCTAGACCACTGAGAAGCTATTGATACTTTACCATACTCTACTGCAGTAAATGTCATTTTAGACCAATCAATCATGTATGCAGTGCTGAACTTTGGGTCAATCCTAAATCTAGTCTGCTTTAGTCTGCTCTGGTGAATTACTACCAAACTCAATATCTTCCTCATTGTGGTACTCCTTATCTTCCTCTTCCATCTATATGATAAAACACATTTACATGTCTTGACTTTCACCAGCTCCTAGTGCCGTGCTCTAGTGACTGCAGTTGTGAATGAGAGGTCATCCTATTCCTGTTGGAGCTTTTTTGACATATCTCGGTCCAGCATAGCACTGATGAGTTGGTCACAGATATGCTCATCTTGTTTCTTGCTGAGGTCACAGTATGCTGACATCTCGTGTAGTAGATTTTGCACAAACACTTCTATTGATTCACTGGCCAGCTGGGTACACTGGCAGAATTAATTTTGTGCATTCGTAAATTGCGTTTCGCTTATGGCCATGCTCCACTGCAGCCGATCCTGTAGAGATAGGGTGGCAATCATTTGGTCGCTCGGCACCTAGTCGCCGATGGTGGAGGTGCAATGGAGCTACAGTCGGCACTCAACTCCCAGCGGTCTCTAATCAGCCCCATGGTCTCCTCATGGTCGGGCCTGAGGTAAGAACAATCGGAGAATGGGTAGAGATTGGGTGAAGATATATTTTTGGGTGAAGAAATATTTGGACTTATCTGAAAGAAGGTAGAAATACCGAAACGTTGACAAACAGGTCCTAAAGTCTTAATGTCCTACCTGTCACTTTCCATCAAATAATTTATAATAAAAGACTCTCAAACACCAATCGAGTTATGGCATTTTTACACTTACTTATCTGAAAGTGGTGGATGTATTTCTCAAATCGTTGGCTCTTTGGAATCCCTAGCACTGCTAGGGAAGGATGTGACATTTTACACGGTAGGTATATTATATATAGTCAGCCAACTGTGAGGAACCAGGTAAAGCATCATGTAGAAACCAATGTGTTCAGTGAATATAAGTTCTATGAACAACATTTCAACATACGAGTATCAACAATATTTTATTGCAGGCAAAATTGATATCATACACATGGTGTATATAAAATATGGACAATAGTGTTAAGAGTCAAGAGCAGGTCCTGCTCATAATAATTCTGTTGATAAAAAGAACTGTTTTTAGAATGGCATCATCTGGACTCCCAGCGCCTGACTTCTTCGGGATCTCAGTCAACTCTGTCACTCCTTTTATGTGTTTTGAGGTCTAGTATTAGCTCATATCTTGTTATAAGCCAAAAGATACAGGGCCAAACCACAATAGCTGTACGACAGACACTTTACTGATAGGGTCTACATGTGAAGCTCTGGCAAGGGACATCAGTTCACAGTTTTTCTCATTTACCTCAAAATATATCATATCACAGAAGCTTAAGATGATCGCAAAGACAAATTTTCACTCTCCTCTCCTGTAAAATACCAACTCCACTTTGATATGCTGTAGGGAGGTTATAGTTTCCCTGTTCAGCTCTGGTTCAGCACAAACGGCAACATAAAGATTTTGCTGAACCACAGTGAGATCTCCAATAGAAACATAACCAATAGAAAATGCCCGAAAACTTGAGATGACACTCTTCCATATCATCATCCTGATCACATATTGTTACTCTGCAAATCTCCTTTGTTCTCATACACTATCAACTATGAAGTTCATATTACGTTCTACCAGTATCAAATCTGTCAACCCCATGTATATTCTTGCTGTAGGCCTATACCCCTCCCCCTCCCCCCACACACACGAACAGATTCTTTGGACTGCGCGTGGCTACCACAGTTTGACCTTTCTTTTATGGAAATATCCCTTCACCTTAAATTCGTAAATAATAGGCCTTTTATATGTAATGCGACCAAAAAACATTGGTTAGGGGGAAATCATTTCAAGTGTACTGTAAAGCGCGGTAAAAGTGATTCCCGTGGAAAGGTATTTTTTCCAGAGCAGGTGTATCAAAGATATATATGTGCAAAGGAATACACCCTATGTCTGAACGAGTGGCTCCTATTAAATCAGGAATTTCTATTCAACTCCTGAGACTCTGCCGCACTATACAAGTAGAGGGCCTAAAATTCGCGTCCTTTTCCCTTCTAGGCTTCTGTAGCAACTACATCGCCCCATGTCTTTGGGTAAATATGAATTCATTTTATCTGCCTGAGGAAAAAGAAATCAAGATCTTAGACTCTAGCTCAGTAAAGATAAATCTAGTCTGAACACAAACAGAGGCTTCATTTATAACGCTTGAATGCCCTTTAAAACCCCGCATATAATGGATATTTTTACGCGGTTAGTTGATAAGCTGGTGGCGGTTCAAATTGAGGATCGTCTGCTACCTCAACGGCAGTTTCATCGGCATGGGGTGCCACAGCCTGTTCATATGTAGGTGGTGCTCCCGGAAGATATGTCGACGTGAGCGTTCCATTCTGGTAACGCAATGTTTCTGCTAGGCCATCTATAATACAGCTGGGCTCTCCCAAATCTTGCTCGTACACTTCTGGTTCTGAGCTAGTCTGTGATGGTTCTTGCGCGTAGCACGTCGTCTCAAACAACACTACCGGATATCGTAAATCCAAGATGACGTCCACAAGATTTCCTCTTCCAGTACGAGGCTGCGATCCTCGCACCCAGACCCGGATGCAGACGAGATCGAGCATGCCGACCACGAACTGGATGCAGCCCATGACACCAAAGTAGAGCAGAACCAAAGAGGTGGATTGAACAGCGAAACCAATGGTCATGAAAATGAAGCCCAGCATGACCAGAAGCGCCCCCGTGCAGACAAACACATCAAACAGCGCGTCTCTCGTGCACAGGTAGTGTAGATCTCCATCACTGAGTGTCCGCACGCGCTTGTTCACATACAACGCTCCTAAACTGGTAGGAACTCCTAACGCACATAACAACATGGCAGTCACTTTGAAAACATCAACGTCTTTTGCGTCGGCTAGGGCGGTGAAGCCGAATATACACGTCACGATCCCAATAGATATCATCCATCCGCCCAGATGTGACATCACAGATACAAGGTTGACGTTACCATGGCAACAACAGCAGCAGCAGTTCTCGCAGCAGTTGGAGGCCGCCATGACGTTGAATGGAAGGATGAAGAACGCAAGGTGTAGATCTACGTCATCGAGTGCAGGAATTCTGCTGTTTTGTTTGCACTCAGCCAGACCTGCCAATGGTAAGAAGGAATTTTAGGGCTTAAATGAAATCAGATTAATCAAGTATTTGTAGTTCATGACTGTCCCACCGTATTCTAAATCTGCAATTGGTTCCCTGATTCGTTTTTACCTCAAAGAACCACAGGAGTAGGCTGATTACCTACCACATATAAAACGTGTAATTTTCCGTACTATCCGCTTGGAGAGTCTCCCGCACATAGAGACATAGTGAACCAAACTAAGGCTTGGAGACTGAGGAGCCACGAGAGTGAGAATCTCGTGGAGGGAAAACTAGAATCTGTTCTTCTTTTTTGTAGATCTATTGGCAGAAATACCTTTTCTCTTATGATTTATTTCGAGCCATGCCAAAATCAAAATTTAATAATGTGGTTTTTTTAATCTGCCAGTCTCGAGAGAAAGCCATGAGATCACTACGCTGGTTGCCGGCAAAATACCTGTGTCATACGAAATGATAACCGCGAATTTTCGATTGTTCCCCGTTCACCCGCTAGAGGGCACCACGGCAGTTAGGAATTGTTAGACAAGAGTAGCTACGTACAAACACAGAGTAAATACATATATCTCTCTACTCTGTGGGACAAATCGACGAAGTCGCTAGTTCTGATATATATCCTTAGGGGTCCCTCCCACCTACTATGATAGGGAGCCAAAGTGATCCCGCTGAAACCACAGGTACCCGTTTACAAAACACCATTTCCGGTGGCCCGCAAGAATGAGGCTTAGTGCTAAACCTATGGGGGTTTGAGGCTAGACTTTCGTTTTTGGTCTCTTTTGTTACTTTTGAAGTGTAGTTTACTACTATCATCTCTGAATAACTCAGTTTCGAAACTACAATGACAGTTGTTAAGTTTATCAAAAATTTGGATCTAAAAGATTGGAGAATGACACATATAATCTCGAACCTACATAGTCAAAGTACTGAGCGCCTATACCCGGAAATGGTATTTTGTGACTGGCTATCTGTGGTTGCAGTGGGTTCACTTTGGCTCCCTATTAAGTCTATAATTAACCCTTTGGCCGTGTCGGCGACAAACTGAAAAAATTGTGGAGGTATCGCCGACAAACTCCTCAATTAGTCCGGTTTTGTCACCGACAAATTCGCTGTGCGCCGACGGGCTACGACGCGCTACAACAAAAAAAGTTAATCGTAGAGAGTCTACGAAATTAAAGCATGTTTGAATTTTGTAGGCCGTCGGCGACAAATGCGGCCGGGTAAATCTCTCTTGTATGTGAAATACTTCACCGATATTTATGAAATTTGCAGAACCGGGGCACCATATCATGACGATACTGCACTGCAAATTTGGAGTAATTCAATACAGGCTAAGGGTCTCAAATCAATCATTTTATAGTTTAGCTTAGAACTGATTTTTTTTTGTCTCAAAAACAATATTGTATTGCTATGAATACTCTATTAAAAATCTATTATAACGATGCATTGTTTCTTTGAATTACAACAGATTTTATAAATGCTACCTCAAATAGATAGTTAAAAGAGTTTTCCCGCCCTTTTTTTGTCGCTGACACGACGGGTAAAAAAGGCAACCCTCCTAATACACTACGACACACTACGATTAAGTTTTAATCGTAGTGCGTCGTAGCCTGACGTAGTAGGTGGGAGGGCCCCCTTACTCTTCCCCCAGTAACAAAGAGATTAATGAAAGATATAGCTTTCTCTCAGGTCCCACGTTACACCTGGTTGATATAAGAATATCATACAGACCGCCAATTCTTTATCTCATGTATTTTCCGTATGGTCCTAAGTTTTACACCAAGATTCCAAATTTTCAATTTCGCTGCCAATCCCCTTCCCCTCGAAAACATTTTTCTATCGTGTAGATCCATGCCTCTAGTAAACATTATGTCCACTTATTGTCGCAACAGCTATTGAAATGACCGACCATGAAAATACCTGAACGTCTATTATATAATTCTGAGTTCTGAAAATCATTGATACTTAGATCTATGTTCCTTAAAGTACCAGAATAGCTCACTACATTTAAACCGTGGCATTTCACTACATATTCTGGTCCTTTCTAAACTCAGAAATCCTTTTTCATATGTGTATTATAAATGTCCCCTTTGAACGTTTGCAATTTCCATAAATTACGTTAGTGAATGAGAAATAGTATACAACTACCGAGGTTACCGTTATAATGTAGGCGTTTATTGTATAGAACCGACGTTTAGACTATCACAAGGTTTCCACAAATTACTTTCTTATATAATAAGGCTGCAAAAGCTTTCTTATGCAGTAATTTTGGCATCTTATGGCGTCCTTTTAGGTGACATCTTGAGCTATTTCATAGTGTTTTGTGGTCACAAGTTCCAGGTTTATATTTGATTTTGCCATCCTTTCTACCACTGTAATCGTTCATTTCTGTACAAAAGAAGTACACATGTATATATACATAGCACATAATCAGACAACAATTCTGCAATACTGCAGAAATAGGGATGGTATTTAGGATTCAGATAGAAGGGTCAAGGAAATACATAAGACATAATTTGAATGGATGAGACTGATTTACTAAATTTACCAAAGTCAGGCTTCTACGTATGAAAATCATATATGACTGGTTTTATAGTCACCCTCATAACATGAATGGAGATCTGGCAAGACCTCGTTATCTTTTAACATGTCTTACCCAGTACTGCCGTCCTTATGCATTGAAAAATCGAAAAGGTCAATTTCCAATATCACTATACGTGGCCTATATGAACTCTCTATGCATTGTTTTCTATTCTTTTTATTCTGACTTTATAGGCGTACACCATAAAGGAGTAATAGAAATAGGGATATAACGATTTTTCTCTTGAGACGATCCTCGGGCAAAATTGAAATTATCATGGCAAAGCTAATTCAAACTAAGCCAGACATCTGTTAGCACCTGTTTTGCTAATATGCAGATAAAGGTCAATGCATAAAGGTGGCACCTTATCGATCAGAGATTGACTCACCATATTCAACTGTCCAGGTAAACTCCAGCGTAACACAGCAATCCGGGAGGGATCCATGATACCAGACATCTACACCAGCATCTTCATACAATACTCCTATCCATCAATAGGCATTTCCTTGACCCTCTTCTTATTTCTGTGTATATTTTGGGGGCATCGGGGAGTTTGTTACGTGTCGTGTGTTGGTACCTGGTGCGGCGGTCTCCACTTGAAGATAAGAGTACGTGTGACCTACTTGGTGAGGACTGATTGTGTGGGATTTAGGTATATGACGAGCTCAGTGCATTAGTCCTCTAAATGCTTACATACACATCATTATGGCAAGGGAAGACTTTATATTTATCATTCCTTACCGATGTTTTAATTGACTATGGTATCGGCAATCACCACAAGCACATGCATTTAATGCAACTTTAGCTTAGACATGAATCAGGTAGAAAATTCCAATATGAGTAAATGCAAAATATGAGTACAAATCTGAATCAAATACAAAGAACATATGTTGCAATGCTCAGTATCATTATCTTTTCAGCGCTGCCCAGGAATTTTATAATTATGACATATATCAGAGACAGGAATGAATTAGATATTCGATAAAAGCCTTTAATTATAGCCGGGTTTTCCTTAAACATCTCGAATAATATTGCTACAAGCAGCCGATCCGAATTGCTACCGATTTATTTGTGCTGTCACTAACAGTACAAACATAATACCTAGCTCTAAAAGCTGTAATTGCCCATTGCCAAGGGGAAAGTTAGAATTAATAGAAACCAAACGAGAGTTAGACTTCTAACTCGAGTTCGGTTTCGTATTTATCCTACTCCGTCTATGCTTATATTACTGTTAAAAAGATAAATATTGAGTCAACGACCAAAAGAACTTTTTTCATAGTAGCTGACATCCTGCTCTCTGATTGGTCAATATTGTTATTACTCTAGTGGCATAAAAATCACTTTATGTCACGGCCTGCCACATAAAATTCCCCTATGTTAAGTCTATGGCGGTTTTTTATTAGGGGTAGGATAAGTACCTTTTTTACGTGGACATATGAACTGAAGAATCTGCCTCCACCCAAAATGAAACTATATTTAGAAAATGATAATGCATATGGTCAAGTATGCTGTACACTGTTCCTGGGGGATGATCCATGAAGCGGCCTGCCACATAAGTCATCGTACTCTTGTCCTCAGTGCTATCAATTAAGCCCCACTTGCTGATAGCTGTTTGGGTAGGGCAGGCTATGGCAGGTTGAACGCATTTTAATAGAATTCCTATCAATTTTCTGTCCATAGCATCTTTCTTCATACATACGCAGAAAGTTCTTGCTGATCTCTGGGTAGATGCCACAAATTTAGCTTTTTCGGTTTCAAAATGTCGAATCCAACTCCATCTGTGATTTGTAAAATTCAAACCATTCCAAGTTACCTGATTTGTTCTGTTGATACTTTAGAAGGCAAGTTGAATGTCTGAATAGTTGAATCAAGATTTACGGCATAAAATCGTACGATTCGAGGTGGTGATAAAGGTATTACAATAAAGATAAATTGCGTATTGCTCAGTTAAACGGCTTGCTACACCGTTCGGCAGTATACGTCGACAGGACTATTCTGCTGGTTATACACATTGGGCACTCAATAATTCGCTAGCTTCACAAACTTAGGTGAGGATCTGTACCATATAGATATACATCTACAGTCCGATCACATCATAACGAACTCTAGTTAACGAAATATGTACAGCCAAGATACTTTAAATTCTTTTCTTGCAGCAAAACAAAAATTATATATATATATATATATATATATATATATATATATATATATATATATATATATATATATATATATATATATATATATACACACACATCTACATGTATATATGCAGCCTTATAAATGAAACCCTGTGGCATGGAGCTTCAGTTCAACCTGGAATGGTTGGAGGTAGCACGATACATCTGTGGTATAACCATCGGGCACGTTCAGACACTTGTTCTGGGAATTACTATGGCTGTTGGAAAGTTCAAACAGCTTTGAATGTAGAGGCACCGGAATGAAATAAACGGATATAACCCGGCGTTTACACTAGACGATTCTGGCATTTTGCACATCCGGACGACTTTCAGCAGTAAAATGATAGTAATCGTCTGATGTAAACGCAAAGTGTGTGGCGACTAAAGATCGTCTGATTATGTCAGATTATTCAATTTAGCACTACCTGACGACTATTGGACATGTTCTGATGCCCGCGACTATTTCTAACAAGCTTGAACTACAGTCGCCACGTATTTAGTCGTCTACTGTAAACGCCGGGTCGAATAGCGCCCAGTGTGCACCGGTTGAGGACGTTTGTGGAAGTCCTAGCTAGACGCACGATCAGCACGATTATGTATTGGGTCACATAAGTCTTCTGCTACACCTTTCATAACAGAAATTCAACGCAAAACTAAATTTATTTAGATTTTATTAGACATGAAATGGATTGTACTTGTTATCTGGGTACCGAGTTTCTCTATATAACCACATCCCTGTCTGTCCAAGCATCTGCCGGCACCTTCTTTATTTTGCGACCAAAGGCGTCGTAGATCTAAGGCATTCTGGTGCGCTCATTTTGCTGCCTGGGTTCATAAGTCGTAGCCGGACGTAAGCTGAACATGTTTGGTGAGGGTGTTGGGGTACTTCTCTGAAAATTATTGGTATGACATCCATTGAAGGTTGTGTCTATTATTAATCACAGGTAGCAGTACCAGGTTTCTCACTAGGGGTCCAAGTCTCAGCACCTGACGTACACTGGCGGCCAGAGCGACACAAAGTTAGCTCTGGTCGGGTTAAATAAGCGGCCGCCTTGACCCAGTAGTGGGACCTGTTTGTTATTCTCCTACCAGATCTTTCGTACTGCTGGGAGATTGTGTTATGTCATAACCTCAAAGCCAATTATCAATTTTCTTCTATCTTTTCCTGTGTACTTTTTTTTCAAAATATAATGAACATAAATCTTCGTTTCTTTATCGATTATTAGCTACCCATTTCATATTAGGTGTGTCTGCTTTGAGAGTATACATAGAAGAAAAGTATTATGGTTTGAGGCGCACCCCGAGTGATACCGTATGGGATTCAACCCGACCAACCCAAGACTTGCTCAAGTCTTTGATTATGAACATTCATTAAATGACTATTCACAATCAAAATAAAGTTCATTAAAGTATGTATCCTTCTCTGACTGGCCCATGGACCTGTATCCCAGTGAGGAGAGTAGATATAGGACCGAGGCACTGGAGCCAGTCTAGACCAACCCCTATATCATATCAGGGGTTGGTTGCCAAACTACACCTGACGCCGGTCTACTCGGTCACTCCCATGTCATGCTTTGCTCGGGCAGGATGTTTCTGGTGCTGCTGGTAGTTTTTTTATACAGATTTCTATATTTACACTCGTTGTTTGATATTTTATTTTCAAATAGATAAGGGTGCAAATAATGTTACCTTAGGCCTAAGCCTCAGTTACTTGTACTCTCTTCCAGTTATCTTCATAACACTTTCTGAGAAAAACTTTCCCATGCCGGATTAATAGGTGGAACTTTCAGCAGTCTTGATCCGGGGCCGTGTCCTATCCCATTTACGAAGATCTTCATTTATTATCAGTATCAAAATAACCTGCAAGAGTTATATTCGAAGAAGAATACTGAACTTTGATGGCCGTTGGTATCATTGAATGACGTCCTTCAAGTTTCTTTCTAGTACCACATGAAGACAGTTTTTGGATTCCGTAACCTGATTTACACAATTGTCACAAACCTTTACCTGCCAATATTAGAAAGAATTGATATGGGTACATTTTAAGACCGATATTCCCTTTGTTGATAAGTGAGGTGCCAATATCAACAACATGGCGAAAGGTGCAGACGGGCGATACATATTCAGTATCAAAATAATGCATATAGATCACACTCTATTTGCACGTATCTTTTCACAATATATGCACTTTTTTGTCATAATCAGTCAACATGCCTATTGGAATAGCATTTTTCAAAAATGCATTTTAATTTTGATTCAGTCTCTTAATATGATATTTACATATTGAGTCATTGCTGCATTTTATAATCCAGTGTTTTAGTTGTTCATTATCGGCAATTGATAATAGACAACAAACGTAATATCATCCATCCACAAAACATGCATGCCTATCCTTCATTTTGTTCAGAATGATTATCAGAAATACACACTGTAAATAAGATTTTCATCTATTCAAGATTTGTTCATAAATCCGATATTAAACGGGTGATGCCGAGACTTCCTCGTAGTTTGGTGGATCCTCTGACGTCTGAGTGACGAATACGTCATCAACGACGCTCGCGTACGGCGGTGGTAACACCAAATCACCACTGAGGGCGCTACTGTCAGTAGGCGATGTCGTGTACTGTGGCGGAGGTCTGCTGAACCAGAAGTCCTGCTTGGCGAATGCCTTCATATAGAGAAGAAGGAACATCCCGAGCAGAAAAGATAAAACTCCTCCCGAGCAGATGCTTTGTAGACCGGAAGCAATGAAGCCAAGTCCGAAGCCGATCCCGGAAGCCAAACTCCCGATTACAATGACACACAGTGACGTTGTGTAGAAAGTCATACGTAGCAGTGCATTTGAATTGGCACCACCAGGACAATGCTTTAAGTATACGTACGTGCAGCACGCAACGAAGCAGAAACCCAGGATCATCAGACAGACTGCTAGGGTTTTTGGTAAACTGTTTCCATTTGTGAGAGTTCCCAAGAGGTAAGCAGTGAACCCTAGCAGCACACAAGCACACCCACAGATGAGTGCCCATGATAAAGTACGACCCGCTTTTGTTTTAGGCCGGCAATAAGCAAACACGCAGGTGAAATATCCAGTTCCGGGCTCGATGATGTCACCAGATTCTGGAAGGGACGTCGATATGTCATTTCCGGTATTGGAGACGACATAAGGTGGGGGGCTACTTGAGCTGTTGATAAAACAAGAAGGGTAATCAGGTAATTCACCATGTTCGATGAAATTGGAATTAGACCAGTTCATACTTGCTTTTCTCACTTACACCAAGATATTCACACTTACTCATAACTCTGATACCGATGAAAGTAAGTCATGGTTAGATAGACTTATATCTCCCTTAGGTCCTCCCCTCCCGCCATTGTATACTTGTTTAGATAAATAACGCTGCTGTATCATTGTCATAAATTGTCTAATAACATGTCATTGGTGAACATAACAAACAAATTGAAGCTTAATATGCCAAATCTATTACATTGGCAGGAGTATTATTTTACCCTTTCAGTATCACATTTAATGAGCTTTGCGACCATAGGAAATGCAACATTTCTTACTTCTGTACCAATCGCATGTAAATGCATGACATTCTTTAATATAGACTTTGTAAGTCTCACTAACACCATGCTGGCGTTAAGATAAGAATTTCTTAACCTGTTTCTTACACGCGCCACTGAACCTACTAACGTCTTATTAATGTACAGTTGATTGTGTGTAAGTACATTTTCCGTGCGTATGCATGTATCAGGGGGATACCTCGAATGTTGCCTCGCAGGGAAGTCCCTCCTGAGTGTCCAGGGGGTTCAGAGCTTATATTATATATTATGCGGTCCATTTACTGACTACAGCTGTTTTATTGTTAATAATGTCTCCTGTTTTTGGAGGATAGTACACATGGGACCACCTTTATAACCCCCTCCCCCTCTTTTAGTATGTGCATGTCCCTGTGCCAGGAGGGTGTTAGTATGCTTCCCCATGGACCATCTTCGTATATATATCATCATACCTTTGTATCCATGAATGATAGAATCTGAATACAAAATACAGACTTGAGGCGGATCAGACCATCATTTTCTAGGGGCGGGGGCATGTATCGTCGGATACGCCGCTGATGTGTGTGTACTATTGGTTGATGGTCTTTGTACGGATTATGTAGGTGTAGATGTATACGTATTTATACAGGTATGTATACATATACATGCAGGTTCTTAGGAATACTTATAGATGTTCTTATTTCTAACGAGCAGGCTTTTTATTCATTCCTTTCATTCATGCATAGATATATCTCCATAAACATTTCCCCTAGTACAAACATGCATGCATATAATTCAGGACTTGCACACTAGCGCCATCTTGTAATGGCCGCCTAAGTAATTCAAACGAAAACGAGGCGAGCACTCTCCACTCAGTGAATTGCAGGCGGACAGCCATGCCACACTGCTGGAAGTCTTAAACATGTACACGTACTATTAAGGTAATGTCTACTATAATAAACGCTCTTGTATATATCTGTATGCTGAAATATATGGATGAAATTGCATAGCTAAACGTATATGCAACGTGTGTATACAAGTGTATTTGAATACATGTGTGCATCTATAGCTGTTTAAACCTTTGCATGAATGAGATACTATATTTATTTCCCAGAGACCGTAGATTGCCAGGTCAGGGCCGCTCGACGCCCGAGATGACCCATCAGGGTAAGAGTCCAATACATTGCAACATAGGAATTTGAACTCTGAAAGTAACTGGGGTAAAACGTATACGCCAAAGGTATAAGTATCTGCGTTGGAATAAAGCGATTTCTTCTATAAAATAGTCTGGGCTAGTGTATGGAAACTGGGTTCACGTCCCAGTTAGCGTACTACATGTTCCTCCTCTCGTCCTCACCCCATAGATTCTATGGGGTGAACGACCGTCAGGACAAGTACTCAATGTCGTCATACATGGCGTATGTATACATACGTCCACTCTACCCTATAAAAGCGTTTTTTGATCGTGTGCCTCGTTCTTTAAATACCATTAAAGGAGGATGACCACAGGTATGGTTTACCATATCATCGTGCTGTACAGCACAGGTTAAAGCCATACGAAACATATGTCAATTTTAGATGAATACCTATGTTTATGTTATAAAGGAAATAAAACAACGACCGTGAAGTGGGGGGGCCCATAACATAGCCTGAGGCATTGTGCTTGTTTTAGTTATCAGGATCATTGTAATTGTCATTAAAAAGGTAATCTTCTATGACCATGTTATTTAAGGATACACCAGACAGCAGTATGCAAATTAAAGGCTATTTGTATTAAATGAATTAGTTTTATATCTGTGTCATGTTCAAAGAGGCATGGAGAAGTATGTTTTAGCTGACAGTGATTTTTTTTTGCATGAACAAACGACTAAGTCCCAAATTTTGAAAACATTGTTGGTTAACCTGGGTTTATAAGTACTTTGATCTCAAATTATGGCATAAACGGACTAAACCTTTTGAAATCGAAATGAACGAACGTTATAAAAAAAGATGTACCTGAAAGATGTGTCTTGACTGCTGTCGTTATGAAGTGTCGTTTCCTCCATACCCTTGTAGTGTCTACAAAAGGAGCAGCAAGCTGTCACCAACACCTCCACGAGTGGTGATTTTATATCTACGTCTGCAGAGAGAAGAAACAACACTGGTTGACTTGTTAAGTGGGTTAATCGAGACTATAATGCGTATATTTCATCTCTGCGCTATTTTAAATACAGCCGCCAAAACTCTGCTCTCTTTACTTGGCAGTTCCTAAAACCATACTACAAATTCTGGTGTTCCTATTGCAGCTTTTTTAATTCCCATTTCAGCCACTCACGAGAGAAGTGGATGGCATCAGCAATGGAGGCCTTTTTGGGGGCGGATGTCGCCAGCTTATAATCGGTTGGTAATGCTCAGTAGGAAGTGACCACCTTCTCCTGATGACCACACGTGATAGGGGTGGGGTGGTGGTGGTGGTAAGGGCGGGGGTAGGGTAAAACAAGGGAAAAATGAACAGCTGGTATTTCAAAGTAAATGAAAAATCTTCAAGACTTTCCAATTATAAATGAAGGTTGTTAAAGAATGTGTGGTCGGGAAGAGTCTGCCTGTCGATGTCTTAAGCCCATAAGACCTCAACATGTGTTCCCGATTCATCCCGATCTTCGGCTCGGTGAGAGTCGGAAATAAAATGTCGATGTCTTATATCTATAAAGGCCTATAAAGGCCCCCACTAGTGCGATGCGATCGTCGCACACGTTTTATGGCCCCAGAAACGCCCCCTCCGCAGGGTTTATGACCCCTTTTGCGATGGATTCATCGCAATCAATCGCCAGGGAAATCTAGGGTATGTCCCACCGATGCGATGGATTCGTCGCAACATGTGTTGTACCACTTGTGTAAAAAGAATTCTACCAACAGTATGTATACAATGACTTATTTTCTGCATACAAAATTATTCTTTCATGTGTAAAACAAAGACACTATTAATTGAGCCTCTCCTACATGAACAATATTTTCACTTATTTTTTCTGATCCCAACTGACATTCATGTACTCACAGCTTCAGCCTGCCGTTTTGACAGCTTGCTTTGATATTACACCTCCTTAGATCTGACACTGGACTTGCTCAAGTCTTTGATTATGAGCTTTCATTAAATGATTAAACAGAATCAGAATAAAGGTAATTATAGTATTTATCATTCTCTGACTGGCCCATGAATCAAAGACTTGTCCACTATGAACGAAATCTTCTTCGTCATACCCCTCCCCCCTTCCATTTCTCCAGTTCTCTGGCCGCCTGTGTTGTCATAGCAATAAATTTCGCCTGCTCCTGAGAGTGTTGGGAATAATGGTGCTAAACAGCGCCAGAAATCCAACACCATTACCGATTGTACCAGTCCCTGTATCCCAGCAGGGAGGGTAGCCATAGTATGCAGGGACTGGAGCCAGTCTAATCTGACACCTGAGTGTCAAAAATACTTGATCTTTGATATGCTACATTCTCCTATTGTGAAATATATGAAATACTTCATACTCGTGCGATGAATCTGTCGCACATCATCAGCATTTCAAGAGGTGTGATGCAATAAATCCGTCGCAATGCACACGTTCTCACACATGCACAAATCCGGCCCTACAGGAGCGTTTGTGTGCGATGCGACGGGCGGCGCCGTTTTTATGACCCTCGGCGGCCGTTTATAACTTTTTATTGACTTGCGACAATAGCATCGCACCAGTGGGGCCGGGCCTTTACCGCCGAGGGTCATACCGCCCGTCGCATCGCACACAATCGCTCCTGTGGGGCTGGGGATGCGCGCGTGCGCGATTGTGTGCGATGCAACAGATCCATCGCATCGCACATCTTGAAATGTTCATGATATGCGACGGATCTGTTGCACAGGTATTTCATACATTTTAGAACAACCTGACAGTAGGAGAATGTGGCGCACTTGTTTCAATTAGTTTTTTCTCGCTCAAATGTCCTTTATTATAATATGTTCAATATCCCTCGAGTTCAAAAGAATATTATTAGATAACTGATGTAAAGTAAATCACATGTTATCTGTTTGTTATTATGTGAATGTCTACAGTTATATGTGGTAACTGAGTTGGGAAAGATGTACAACATATGTGAAAAACGGAAATACGTGTACTGGTAGTGTGAGATCATAACACATGAATAAGGTTGTGCTACCTTGTACTCCTCACAAAAGTTATAAGGTCATTCCCCTCCCCCCCCCCCCCCCCCCCAATATACCCTATGCGCTAAATTTGGAAGTATGGCTGGTGCATTTCTCCTAAAGGTGGTCCCACTAGCGTTGCGACGATTTCATCGCAGCAGTGGGACATACCCTGTACTTTACCTGCGATTGAGTGCGATGAAATCATCGCAATCAGGGTAATAAAAACCGCCGAGGGGCGTCGATGGGGCCATAAAACGTGTGCGATAATCGCATCGCACCAGTGGGGCCGGGCCTTAAGACATTGACATGCTGATCCTACCTATCGCTCAGACATTTTATTCCCGATTCTCATCACCGATGGCCGGGATGAATCAGGAACAAATGTCGATGTCTTATAGGCCTAACAGAGCTAGGCGATAGGAAAAAACCCTAGCCAGAGTTGAGGTGGAATTGGGGATCGTTAGAGCAATATAGGTCGGCCATTGATCATGCAATCCTGCGTACATGTTCCACAATGATCTGCCTTCTTATCCTATAAGACAGCGACACGCCGATTCATCCCGATCACACCTTTGCCCACCGGATCCGTCGGGTCGGTGAACGTACTTCACAGAACACATTATCATCGGGTCGGGTGTTACTAGCATGGGGGGGGGGGGGGGGGGGGGGGGCAATGACCGATTCTGCCCGTCCCAGCTGCGACCGCAGATGGAGATTGCATGACTACACAAACTGCGGCGTCAATTACCTCATTAACATATAATTACCTGGATGTTCATATCACAAAGTATGACGCGCAAAATTGTCGTCTTCCTAATATGTCTAACCGCCATAATTACATAGACATGTGGCGAATAAGGGTCTTGCCTATCCAAGTATTTGTAATGCAGTATTTGGTTTGTGGGCCGTTTAAAACCCGACAAAATCATAATGAAATATCTACTCTAATGTGTCATATGGCTGGTGTATAATGGTTGCGCTGCAGTTGGGTAAGTCATTAGTCTCTAATAGAAGGGTAATTTAAAGTAGTGGATATGTACATGTGGGTAAACTACATAACACCAGTCAATGGGCTCTGTATACACAAGGTATGAGTAAATAGACAAGGAATTAAGATGTGAATAGCTATCCTGACAATTATCCTACCCCTAATATAAAATCCCATATGCTTAACATTGAGGTTCTGTATGCCACGCATACAGAGTTTTATATGCCACTAGTGGCATACAGAATTGTTATCAAGTAATATTTCAAAATCAAGGAGACAGGGTAGCATAAAATCAAACCTGATTCGTTTTAATCTTGGCCACCGCATGCCACTCCTGAAGTTTTGGCTCCGGACTTCACTCGGGTTCGCCTCACGAAGTCATGCACTATGCCAAACTCCAGTCGTGGCATACGGTGGCCAAGATTAAAACTCATCTAGTTTTACAATAATATCCAATATGCTGAACAATGCCAATACATCTCCGTATTAATGACACAATAGTATAGAGACAGGATTACAATCGGTGTATTTGTTGGCAGGATAGTCTCCACCAAGATGTTTTACGGACGAAAACCTATCACTTGCACATAAATAGTTTCGTGTTTCCCTTCTACGTCCTTCACTGGTGTCCTTCTGGACTGTGCCTGGATTGATGATAAGAAAATTATACGTAGAACATCATGTGCGTCTAACCACTCTTGCTTTGTGTATATCACCGTGCAACAATGCGCATGGGAATATTGCTAAATTCTGTTCCAAAATAATGTTATAAATGGTTCTTTTTTAAGTGTTCCTTGTTTGTTTGTTTGTGTCGTTTTACGTATCGGTAGGCTAGCTACGTCCTTTTGAGACTTTTTCCTCAGTCCCACCATTCATCCCTGCTTACATATACTGAATTTGTTCAATGCAAATAGAAAGGAGTTAGTAGATTATGGCACAGCTGTACCAGCATCCAGGTGTATACTGAGAGTAGAAGCCGTGAACTCTTCCACAGGAGACGGGCCTGGAACTTTTAAATTGGGGAGCCGGAATATGTTTTGGCCACCGCCAACATTTTGGACAATCTGGGACCCGAGGGAAGTGAGCAATATATTCAATAACCCTTTTTCTTTTGGAAAGTGTATCGATATACTGAGGGAATACTGAAATGGCTTCTATTATCATTATGTTAAGAAATATATATATTGCGCAAGTAGGTTTTGAATCGTTCTTGCATCCAGCAAAAACTCTATACAGGTATAGGCAATGGGGTTTGACCTGGCTTCGCTATGATATCTCTTAACGGTTTACGTGTGCACCCCAGACCGTACCATTCCCTTAGTTCTTTACACAAGAAAGAAGCTATCACCTGAATATAGTATATACCGCTCAGTGATTGATATGTGCTGATTAGGTCCGTATCGACGGCTGAAGAGTAAGTGTTTCAAATGACAGCTTGTCAATCGGTATAGTAAATACATACACAATACTCACAAGTTTGGGCGCTGGATTTCACCTCTTTGTGTTCTCTGTTGACATACTTTATGTTTATCTACTGGCACCCGGTGCCTTCTGCCTGTGCGCTGAACTGTGACAAGCAGTCTGCTGTGACCGTCATATATACCTCATCTTAATCCCAGCAACGCAACATTTTGATATTTAAGTAGCACCTAGTGGAAAATCTACCCCAGCCCCAATGGTCTATTTTCCTGTGGATGTACAGATATGTAAATCATAATCGGTGCATGCGTTTTATCAAAGGAAATGTCTTGAATATGTGTATCATCCTCAATGAGACGATTAATTGTTGTTGGAAGCTCTAATTATAATAAAGCGGCTGATCCACCAGGCCTCAGCAAGAGCCGACAGATGGCCATATGGTCACCATGTGGAAGTCGGCGACAGTTTGCATCCCAAAATGCATGTCGACCGGAATTATATCCTTGGTGGATCAGCAAATAAGAGAGCCACGACAGTTGTCGCCGACTGGCGGCCCACCGTCATGTCTCTCAAGACCTGTCGCCTCTCTCAAGGCTTGAAAATTCTCCAATAATTCTATTTGAATTTTGTTTCTATCTATTATATAGTTAAAAAACTACACCAATATGCAAGGATGATCTATTTACACATACATAAACTATTGAAATCTATCGAGGAGTGGGGTTGGGGATACACACTTAAGGGTCCCAGGTGTGCCCCCCCCCCTCCCATAAATAGAAAGATCCCTCTATATGCCCTTGTCAAAATCCAAGAGACACATTGTATAATCTAGAAAAGCCCCCCCCCCCCCCGATGGATTTCGCCACTGGACCCCTGGCAATCTTCCCATGTAATTAAAGTGTGTAAAACCCCTTGACCCCCCTTGACCCCGAGGATGGGGTTTGCTATTGGACAAAATCCTGGGTATGCCCCTGGTTAATGCTGCTTTCAGGGAAGTTGGTTAAGGTAGTACCAATCATGCCCCCCTCTGAATACACACCTGCCTCTATATGCTCTTGTTTCAGTGTCATTCAACCTAAAAATAATCCAAATGCCAAACTCTTTGGGGTGACTTGCCTCATGGACCCCTTGTAATCTTCCCAAGTAATCTCTGTGACTGACCCATTCACTGAAAAAAATCCTGGATACAAATTGTATAATGTATAAAAGTCCTTCTAAGGGCTTTTGTCCCAAGGATCCCAAGGAGGAACTTTGCCACTGGACCCCACTGATATCCCTGCCTGAACCCAAATCCTGGGAACAACTTGTATAATGTATAAAATCCAAGTGTTTCTGGGGTTTGCCCCCTGGACTACAAGATGGAATTTGCCACAGGACCCCTAACAATCTCCCCAGGTAGTCTAAGGTGTATAAATCTCCCCAAGACTTAACCCTGAGTATACCTTTTATAAGTGTAAAATACAAGTATTCCCAGGGGGCTTTGCACCCTTGACCCCGCTTTACTGCTGGACCCCTGGTACCTGGTCTCAGTTATGTATCTCCCCCTCCCTGAGACAAAAACCTGAGGACAGCTTGTGTAATCTATGAAATCCAAATGTTTCCGAGGGATTTGCCCCCTGGACCCCAATAGGGGCCTTGCTGCTAGACCTCGGACAATATTCCAAGATAGCTTAACATATATAACCCTCTCCTTGAAACAAAATCCTGGGGATAGCTTGTAGAATATCTATGATACAAGGTCTTCTAGGGGCTTTATCCCCTGGTACCCCAGGAGGGGATTTGCTACTAGAACCCTAGTAATATATCCAGGTACCCTAAGAAGTGTAACCCCATCCCTGAAACAACCCTGGATACAGATTGCATATAATCCAAGTTATTTCAAGGGTTTTGCCCCCTGGACCCCCAGAAGAGGCTTTTCTGCTAGACCCTGGCAATAATCACAAATAATCTAAGATGTGTATGCCCCCCGTCCCTTCAAAGAAAATCCTGGTGATGGCCTATATAAACTATAAAATCCAAATGTTTTCAGTGGCTTTGACCCTGGACACCCAGAGGGGGTTTTGCAGCCAGACCCATGGTAATAATCCCAGATGGCCTAAGATATGTAACCCCTGTCCCTAAAAGAAATCCTGGGTACGGGTTTTATAATCCCTGAAATTCAGATTCTTCTGGGGGATTTGCCACCTTGACCCCAAGGAGGAGCTGGATCCCTGGCCACATTCCCCCTCCAACAGAATCCTGGATACAGCTTATATAATCTATAAAATCTAAGTGTGTCTGGGGCTTTGCCCCGGTACCCCACAGGAGTGGGCTTCTTAGCTGGACCCTTGTCAATCTTCAGAGGTGTGCCCCCCCCCCCCCCCCCCTCTGAAACATAATCCTGTGTGCGCTCCTGACAGTGCCACCTGCCATGCATCACCAGCAAGAGCTGATTCATTAGCTTTTGCTGGCTAGAATACATGGTTCTGAGGCTCCGCTACCACTGCAAGTTAAGACGGTTTCACATTGTTTGGACATCATTTTAGCACCAAAGTGTGCTATACGTATTCATAACATCAACATTTATATCTATTAAACAGTGAGAATTTCGTAGGTAATAACTTTAAGACTTGACAACGATATCTAGTATAAGATTCGTTACCTGAATTGGGGATTTAACGAATTTGCATGATGAAAACATGGTTCTAGTAGATTAAGTGGTACCTCCTTTAATAATAGATGGTCATGTGAGGCATGGCATAGATGTTGTCGAGCCACAGGACATATATATCCCTCTTTTGGAAGGTTGCCTATGTTGGCCCTGCTTAGTAATTAGGCTCCGCACGACCCACTGCCCTCCAGGCCAATTAACACCATTTCCACGCCAATAATAGTGAATTAGAAACTACGCACTTGGTGCGAGTATGTTACAATGGATCATCCCCTCAGATAAGTTGGAAATGCGAGATGATTGTCAATTAGCATTAAATCTTTGCCCAATATCTATTCGAGCAGGAAACTACTTGAACTCAATTACTGGAATTATTGTCGAGAGAGCTTCAATTCCGACTGAGACTGGCCATTATGATGTGATGGTAAACAGTATATACGTTGTGAAGTTATTCCTTTTGAAGATAAACTTCCGTCTAGATTCATTTCCCCCGAGGCCCCATATTTAATCGTCTATATGTATTATTTTGTACTAAAGAAATATAACATGCGATGAGCAGTATGACCCCGCTTGAAGGAACATTTTCGGTCGGAGACGAAGCCCCTCTATTGGATGTTTGAATTTACCCTGCTTAAGGAAACACCCCGCAAGTTGGAATACTAGAGCTTGGAATGGAGAGTGTTCCCTTTAGTGGGGTGGGGTTCTACTGTATGCCTATAGTTAAAACAATGATTCAAAATTCATAGCGTCATCCTCACTTAGTTCGAACAGAGAAATGGTTTCTGACTAGTTCTATGGTTTGTCTACTATCCGACTAGAGGACCAAATATACACTTACGTTCATTGCTTGGGAATGGGGTCTCCATAGGAGACATAGACATTTAAAGTGAGTGATAATAGAAATGCATTGTTTTTGTACAGTTCGTTCTCACAAGGGTATAGAACAAGGAGCATATTTTCCGTCGTAGACAAAGAAGCGCAGCTAACAGTTATATTGTGGTGTTAAGATATTTCACTGTTTCACTGATGTTAAAAAATCGGTTAAATGAGTTGTTGAGCTGTTGTAAGAAGAAGCGTTTCAATGAGTTGTTGAAGAGACACTTTAATGAAGAAACAGATTGATTGGTAGGCAGGTTGATGGGCAGGCAGATTATGGGTATGCAGGTTGATGGGTGGGTAGGATGACAGTAACCAATATGGGTAAAATTAACTAGATCCAATTAAGAAGTATCCAATAACTTTAAGGGTGTAATGATTATACAGGATCCATCAACAGCACAAACGAAAGGGAACATTATTACTAACACCTCAAACTCCCTAGCTTCTCAAACTCGCCTCCTTTAATTAAGGCACCAACACTGGCCAACTTCCTTGGGTGATGAGAAGCCAAATCGCACAACTTGATGACTTTATCACCCAAGCAAATAATACATTTCTAAGTCATACATACATACCTTTTCTATAAAACTTTGAGTAGCACAGAATTTTAGCCCCTTTCCGAGTGTTGACTGCTTGTTTTCATTGAGCATATGGTTTTTGATAGGTTTACGATTACTTAACCAGATACTTTTATTTTTTATACCGATGGACACAAACATGCTGACAGTACAAGGTTTTCATTTTCATTTTTCAATTTCGATTTAGTGCAACAGTTTTCTCTTTCAACTTTGACTTTCTTTTGTGCCACAATTTTCACGGTTTTGAACACATTTCTTCTTTTTTTGTGTGTTATAATTCCTTTCTTGAGTCAAAATATGACAGTACAGCTTCATCACATCAATTTTGCTAGCACTTGTAGCAACTCAACAAAGAGGCAACAGGCCTCAGCCTTTTCATAAGGCTGATATTAACAGCCAAGCCAACCTTTATGGATAGTAATATGGTTTGAACAATTTTATAAACAGTGTTGTGAAACTAGGGAAAAAAAGAGTACTCTTTCACACTTGCAACAAGAAGGGTATGAGTTCACATACCCATTGTGGATCATCCCATAATATAAGTAGTTAAAAAGAGTGTGTGTCTAGACTAAGCCCGCCAAATCCTACTTTTCATGTTTGCTTTAGCCAATGCTTTAAACTCTTATGAAGGATTCAGTGTTTCTGATCAAGGGACTCAACTTGTTCCACAATGTACCACCAGGAAACCTTACAGAACGGGTGTAGGCTACCCCATTAGGTTGGTCAACATAGAGTACAGGTGCATCAAAATTTCTAGCTTCCCTAATATTAACCATCACATAGGTATTCACTCGTGATCTTTTGTACATGTAATTTAACAGATGTGCTTCTCTGCGGTACTTAAGCATTGGTATTTCAGCAGCAAAGTGAAGATGCTGTGTAGGGGTGTGGGGGTTAGCTCTAAGGCATTTACGTAATGCACAATTTTGTAGGACTTGAAGGGAATCTGTGTATTTTGCTGGGGCACTATCATAAAGAATATCACCATAATCAAAGTAGGGGAGAATGGCTGATCTATAAATTGAAATAGCAGCTCGCTTCGTAAGATAACTTCTCATTTTTGACAGCTGATATAACCTATAGGAGACACTTCTACGTAGCGCTGCAAAGTGCTGCTTGTAATCCAAGTTCTTATCAAGAGTAATCCCCAGATATTTGTATGAGTGTACCTGGAAAAATTGTTGGTTATCAATAAAGAGACGATACCCAAACTCCATTCTTGCTCTTTTTTTGGCCAAAAAGCACATATGTTTTGTTTTACTGATATTGATACTTAGTTTGTTTTGGGTACACCAGGCAACAAGGTTATCTATATCATTTTGAATTTCCTCATACAAAAGTTGTTCATTATTACCATGTCTAAAAATCACAGTGTCATCTGCGAACAATAGCACTTTGTTTCCTCTCATAGCACCCAGCAAGTCATTAACATACAGTAAGAACAAAAGTGGTCCAAGATTTGAACCTTGCGGTACACCATGTGTGATGGGTCTGGTAGATGACACCATATTATTAACTTTTACCATTTGCCTCCGGAAATTTAGATAATTCACGAACCAATGATAGCAACTGCCAGTGATGCCATAATTTGCTAATTTTGACAATGGTATGGTATGATTTACTGTATCAAAGGCCTTCCTTAAATCCACAAAGACTGCTAGAGTTCATCTACCTACATTTTTATTTGTGAGGACGTCCGTAAATTTTGATGCCACATCAACTGTAGATAAATCTTTTCTAAAGCCAAATTGACAGTCATTCAGAATATTGTTTTGATTTATATACTCCATAAGATGTTTATAGACTAATTTTTCCATTAATTTATGTGTGATGGGCAACAGCAAGATAGGCCTCAGATTATTCACTTGGTAAGCATCCCCCCTTTCTGTAGGGGACCACCGTAGCTTGCTTCCACTCCTCTGGGATAACAGATGATTCAAAAATAGTATCATACAATTCAGCATAAATTTCAGGAACAGCATTGACAGAGTCAACAAAAATATGAGAGGGTATATCCTGGAGCATTGACTGTTTTTTTTTAGCTCACCTTTTTCAGGACCTGAGAATTTCATTAGGTGAGGTAAGAATAGTCAAGGGATCAAGGGATGTGTATTCTAAGACAATACCAAGACCTTCACTAGCACCGATAGGGTAGGAAACTGGGAACCGCAGGCACATGTCAACGTACCTGATGCATTTAGACAACCAGCTGGGTTGTCACTAACATAAACAAGTTTAGGGGCAGCGTACAAAAACTCACGGAGTACGAGTGTGTGATTACACCCTAAAGGTTGCTCAGGAGACTGAGGCGAAAGCCTCAGAGACCCAAGCAAGCCAGGCCCAGATTCAGCCAATGGTGATACCCCTGGTATGTATCCTGTTGAATCTGCGGCAGCCACCAGAGGCCACCCGGACTGAGATTCCTAATGGAATATGGAGTTCATATATGGAAAATCTTTTCAATCAGTCAAAACCTTGAGAAACAGGCAGAACATGTATCAAAGGCCCTTTTCGTGATAAATTCACCTAAAAACATTGGTGCATTACCTTCAGGTGACTGGTCAGGTGCATCTATGATAGTGCCTTTGTACCCGATTTTGAGGGTCACTACGGCAACCAAAGAAAGTAAAACCCTTCCAGATTGTTAACTCTATTTTCTGAAAAATATATTGATGGATTTTCCCATCAAAGATTGATGACTAACCACTGTAAATTCATGTTATTCAAGAAATTTCTGCAAAAAATGCAATTTTCCCTGAAAAAAAGAAGGAACAATTGCCATGGCAACCAAAATTAGAATAAACTACAACAGTTACAGAATCCTAATTAACTCACGCGACTCTAAAAATTGGAGACAAGAATTTATTAGCACTGAGGCAAAACTTCAAAGGGAGTTGATGAGTAAATGGATACATGACATCAAAGTCAAGAGTTGATATATAACAGAGTTAATATCGAAAGTCTAGCCCTAGATGTGGGGCGGGTGGTGGTAAATTAGAGTTCTCGTTTCAAATATGCGTGCTGTCCGAGTGAGGTTGGATCGTGACGTCAGCGGTGTGGTGTCTCACAAGTCCGGGAGAGGGTGTCGCGGATAATTACAGATCAATTTAACAATTATTCTCCAATGGAATATGGAGTTCATATATGAAAAATCTTTTCAACCAGTCAAAAACTTGACAAACAGGCATAACATGTATCAAAGGCCCTTTTCGTGATAAATTCACCCAAAAACATTACCTTCACGTGACTGGTCAGGTGCCTCTATGATCGTGCCTTCGTACCCGATTTTAAGGGTCACTATGGCAACCAAAGAAAGTAAAAACCTTCCAGATTGTTAACTGTTACCTAAAGATATATTGATGGATTTTCCCCTCAAAGATTGATGACTAATGACTTAAGATTGATGATTTTTCAATTAAGAGAAAAATTATTTTAGAAAATCCTATCAAAATCCACTTATACATGAAAAATAGAAGGAATGGTTGCCATGGCAACCAACTATGGAATTAAATACAGCATTCCTACATTCCTATTGGAATATTGTGATAGTAATATCACTTCATTTTAATAAAAACGCTTGACACAGGAATGACATATATATCAGGTAGTTTTTCATTTTACGCATTTTGGTGAATTACTGACTAGCAGCGATGCTATTGCACTAGGTTTCAGCAGTTGCTATGACAACGTCACAACTTTGAACCTTCTATGATGGTACTTATATATTCTTACAGATATATTTATGAATTTATTACTGTAAAGTTTTTAGAATTAACACTATTATAGTTAAAATATTTAAGAAATTTTGGCACACAAAAATAAACCTTTAATTGAAAGATTTAAGGAATGGTTGCCATGGCAACCAAATATGGAATTCAAGCAAAATCCTGACATTCTAAATGAGATTTGGTCCTTGTGTGGGCTACTGTCTTTCCAATTTGATTAAAAAATATAGTGCAATGGCTTGGAAAGGCTTAGAAATAATAATCTAATCTGTATTTAACCTAATGGTTTATAAATTCAACGACCTTTGCCCTTTGACCTTGAATGGAACCCTCAGAAATTCTAAATAGAATCTTCTAAAGGAAATCCAATGAACCTGACAGCCCATATCTTACTCTATAAGTGTAGACAATTTCATATTCATAGCTTCAAAAGAGCCTATGCAGCTCACCACCGGATATCACCATTCAAAAACGATAAAAACGGCCACCCTGCCGGCCGATATATCGGCCTTTGGGACTGAAAGGGTTAATATAGTCCGGAACCTCTGATTTTTCCACTAATAATGTTCTAATAACATCAGAATTATCATAATCATTTGTGCCAGGCAGAAGATTCTTAATGGAGTGCCAGAATATTTTGCTATTACCTTCATGTTTATCTAACTCAGCCATAGTATAGGTCTGTCTAGCAAGCCTCACCATTTTGGCAATATCGTTGCGGGCTCTCCTTGCCTTTAACCAGTCCTCTACCTTTACCTGTTCTCATAGCTTTAGAAAGCAGCTTTTCCTTATCCCTAATGTTTTCTAATAAGTTAGCTGTGATCCAGGGTTCCCTGGTATCAGATACATTGAAAAGCCTGAATTTACATTCCAAGTCCAGGTAGGCTATGATTTTTTTTTTTTTTTTTTCCAGTTTCTTTATTGGGTCTATGATTTACAATTTTCTAAGTTGATAACCATTACATATTAGTTCCTTGGAGACCCTCTAAAGGGGCATTTGCCTCCCATTTTGCCGTACTGTCATTTAGATTCCTAAATTCAGTCCAGTCAAAATTCAACAGGTAATTTGTAAATCTACTACACAAATAATTCTTATACAAGCATCCCCATAGCTTAGTTTTTTTAGATCTAATCCTAACAGATTTCTTGATTGCAAAAACAATTTGGTGATCACTTAGTGCATTTCTAAGCACTCCACTTAAAGCAATATCCGTGAAGGAGGTGAAAATCAAATCTATGATGGAGTCTCTGTCAGAGTATCTTGTGGTATATTTGATATGTTGCCTTAACCCTAGGTGCTGTAATTCAGTAAGCAGCATAATTACCTCTGGCCTATTCTCCTCAGATATCTTAATATTACAGTCACTGAGTAAAATAAAATTAAAAGCCTTAACCCGATTGTAGAAATTGTATGAACAATATGACTTGTGAACATAGCAGGGTCTCCATGGTTTGGCGAATACACATTTAGTAACACAGGCTTCTTGGTATTAGGTCTTTCTATCAAAATGACCTGTAATTCAATATTCTTTTTACTCAGATTCAATTTAGAAAACATATTTGCATCATGTGCTATTTCTTTTCTAACAAAAACACATAGACCCCCCACCCACCTTTTGGCCTTGCATCATTATCGTCATCCTTCCAGGACCTGTCTACTATATATTTTTTATATTCACTTAGCAAGTAAGAGTTAGGCACGTCATAGTCATGGTGCCAAGTTTCGGACATCCTGATTACATACACATTTGCATGTATATATATACTTGAATCCTTTAAGTCTAGACTCCACTGTGCCATCATGTAGCGTACTCATTTTCATAAGGAGCAGTAAAGTGCCTAATTAATTCAAGGTAAAAAGAGCTCTTAAGTCTAAGATATTTGACCTGATAACAACAAAAGGAGTCATACTCCTGAAAAGACAACAAGAATACAAACAACTTATTTACAGCAAACGGCTGTGAGATTAAAATAGTAAAATAAAATAAAACAAAAATATTGGTCATCTCGACCATTTTTGTTATAATAAACAAGATGGTTGTGATTGAACATATCTCTGGTTTGGACTGGTTTCGCCTTAAATCTTGGTATTGTCCACATCTTTGGTGTTCATAGCATTTCAGGCTACACTAGTACCTTCCAAGGATGGCCCCTGTACCACTTGTTCCTGTGCGCCGGACTGCATATTGAAACTGGGTTGTAGATTCAACTGAGCTTTATCTACGTCTGCACATCATGGAGGTCACATGACCTAGACTGTATAGTAGTACCATGACCGACCACTAGGATTACTGTGATAAGGGAGCGTTCATTAATTATGACTGGGGAGGGCACAGTTTTTGGAACACCGACCGGTCAAAAAAAAGTTGGCCCCCTCTCCATGGGAATACCAAAAAAGAATTTGCCCCCCCCCCCCCCCTCTTGGAATGCCAAAAAGAAATAGTCGCCCCTCCCCCAATCGGAATAAGACAAAAGCACAGGGGAGGCTTAACTGATGTGGCCTTTTTTATCATAAGGCTTTCCTTCTCTACCTTAGAACAAACCCAGTTACATTCAGTCATTTGTCAAAATTTTGACGAAGCTTGGTGGCTAAGTGGTAGGGGTGTTCACCTCAAGTATGGGAGGTCATGGGTTCAAACCCAGCCGGGTTTTACAAAAAACTTGGGTTTTACCAAAGAAAAATGTGAATGAGGAGTAGGGGGCTAGGGCCCAAATGGAAGAATGGTTGTCCCGCCAAATTTGATGATTGTACACACAATATTCCCTTCATAAAAATTTCTTGAAAATGAAAAAAAGAAACAAGTAGCAATTAAACATATGTTATTGACAGAACAGCGCCAATGCAAAAAAGATGGGGGAGTCTGGAGCAGGTCTGAATCACACTTCCGATAGTACATACTGATGTGTAATGATAAATGAAATTTGCAGTGTATGGGCCAGGTGAATCTAGTGGCGGTTCTTTCACTCTTTGAAAGAGGGCGCGGGATGTCAGTCCCTGCTGTGTAGTGGTTCCAGGTAATGCCGCACATGAGAGTGGTGCGGCGGAACCTGGGATTACGTAACTCGGCATATATATTTAAGTTAGGTTCATAGTGGGTAGGCAGGCATTCTTGTGTGTTCTCTCTGAGAAGAGTGAATCCTTGGATCCTTGTTTTTTGGGTTCTCCGAACCCTCTCGGTGGTTAGGTGAGTCCAGTACTCCTGTATCTGGATTAGCCTCCCCAGCTTTACTTGGCACACTGTTCCAAGGTACTGTACTTTGGAAGTGGTCTAAATGGGCCCACTCCGGGAAGTTGTGATAAACATCCATTGTTTATTAAACTTGTGGAGTCTTGTTTTGTATGACTAGGTTTGTTCATCACTTGCCGAAAATACCTAAATGACCTATGTAATGGCGCATAAGGTGGCACATCGCTGGGAAGGGAGTAATATGATCTTTCCCAGGATAGAGTCCTCCACATGGTCAGAGCCGGCGACCGCTATAGCAGCAACAGGAGCATTTTGTAGCACTTGATGTTGTAGTAAATGCTCCTAATTCATCGATGTTAAAGAAAAAACTAATGATCATGTGAGACTGCATTGATTCTGGGACAAATGTACTAGTGTTTGTCCATTGTTATCTCCCTCCACATCAGTGTGTCAGACTGAGGGAGGGTGTACACCCATCTCCCAGTAGAGAAATGGGACTGTGTCCATAGACACTGAACTCCAGGGAGTGATACACATGGTTACCTTGTGTGTTTATCATTACTATAGTAGTACAACTAAGCTGATTTCTTCTGAAATGATGTGAATGCATTTCATTACAAATATCAATTCTTGTCATTGAACACAAATATGGGAGTCTGCCTCATTTTCTAGTTAAAAAGGTCGACCCACTGGCAGAAATTGAACAAATTTTCGCCCCCAAGGGAATACCCCTAAAAAAGTTGGCCCTCCTTTGGAATACCAAAAAAAATGTTGCCCCCCCTTGTAATACCCCAAAAACAGTTGGACCCCCCTAAAAACTGTGCCCCCCCCCCCTCGGCCATATTTAATGAACGCTTCCTAATGGCATAACATATTCAACGCTCCTTCTTAATGTTATTCACAAGTGTCTCTAGATCTTCTTGAAGTTCAGTTGAAGGTCTCTCATTATAGTAGTCTGCTATTATCTAGATTATGCACAAACTGGTAGAACACTCTTATATAGAAAATACCTGATGTAAAATATAACTTTTACTGATGGTAAATGTCTATTACCAAGGCCCACTTTGTTACTCAGTTCTTATAGTTTCAATAATGTCATTCTATGCAAATATATTTTGAAACATGCAGACTATAGCCAAAAATTAGAAATTCCTGACCATCTGGAAAGCAGGGTTTCTAGTTCTTACTTCCCATCTTCTTACATATGGTGACTCTGCATTTTCAGCATTTCTGTGGTTTGTCACGTGCTAAGGGTATCTGCCACCATATTATCAGTGCAGCAGTATTTTAGTATAACGACTCCTTTATCTGTTTGTTCCCTTATGTAGTGGACCTTGATGTTGATGTGTTTAGTTTGACAATCATGTTCAGTGTTCTGTGTCATTGCTACCACTGCCTGGCTATCATCATTGATTATTGTACCCTCATGCTGCTGCTCGTTCATGTTCTTCAGAAACTCATGCAGCCACACAGCTTCCTGGGCTGTTCTGGCTCAGGCAATGTATTCTGCCTCAGCAGTTGATAGTGCAACACATTGTTGTTTGTTGCTTCTCCAACTTATTGTGGATCTTCCAGTTATAAACTTGTAGCCCGATATTGATTTTGCATGCTGATGTTACCTGCCGAATGGGCATCACATTAACCAATGAGACCCTCTTCTATGTGGTCGTAGGTGATTCCCAGATTGGTTGTTCCTCTTATACTTCTGAAGATGCCCTTGATGGTTGCCCAGTGCTGGCTTCCTGGACTTTGCTATGTTGTTTACTGCGAAGGTGATGTCAGGACAAGTCCAGTTTGACAGATAGATAAGACTTCCGACTGCTAACTGGTATGCAGTCTGGTCCACCACTACACCTTTGTTGGTTTGTTTGGCTCACATCAAGTGTCGATGGGCTTAGTGTCAGCCATCTCAAAACACTCTAAGATCTTTTGAACATAAACTGCTTGACCAATCCAGATATGGCTATCTTCACTTATCTTGACCTTCACTCTGAGAAAAGACTCAAGTGGCCCAATGTCCTTAACTTCAAATATCTTGGAAATCATCTTTATCGTCTTCTTCATCATCTCCCTGGATTTTGTGGCAATGATGATGTCATCAACATACACAGCAACCGTCCCCATCCAGTCGCTGCTGATAAACACACAGGGGTCAGCTTTGGACTGAACCAAGTTTTAACCCTGGAGAAACTCATCCAATACAGTGTTTCAGGCCATATAGACTTTTCTTGAGATGACACACAAGGTGATCTTTGACGCGTTCTTCAAAACCCTTGGGATGGTTGATGTACACCTCTTCCATCAGGTTGCCATTAAGGAAGGCAGTTGTTACATCCACCTGATGCACCATGAGGCCCTTTAGTGCAGCAACTAACTCTACTTGAACAACTGGACAGAACATCTGGTCATAGTCAGTGCCAAACTACTGATTGACTTGTCAATATTAGTACCAGTATGGTATTTCACTGGTCATACATGACATATGACCCCTAGCAAAGACGTCCATTTCCTTGAGACATGTCAGGTGGGTCCCATCTGAAGTACAGATGTGACAGAATTACAGCAAGTGAAATTCTTTCACAAGATGGAATTACAGGGGATCATTGACCTCCAGGGCTTTGGCTCATCAAGAACGCATTGCTATATTGTTAGTCCTAGATATTTCTAGATTGTTTGTTGTCTTCTGTAATGGGACAGAGGGTTATTGTTGACTAAAAATGTCTTTTAGTGAGGGAAATCAGTAACAACACTTCAACCTAAATTTTGCATATTACAGCACGTGATTCCTTCACGAAGATCTTGCCACCTATACTAGTAGCCCCTGCAGTAATAAATACAATAGATAAAAGTGTACAAGTATGCCCTAAACACATATTTACCATGCCTCTTTATATCTATATTGTGATATCTCACCCCAGTATTTTTCTCCATAGGCTTAACATTATGTTTGTTTGGGTAGTATATCATCCAATTTGTTCAATAAGACTTACTTTTGGTTTGATGGAATCTATGAGATGAATGTAGGCAGAAATCACCCCTACACATTTACCAAGGTGAGAGTTCTTTAACTTCCCACACCACATAGACATGATATGAGGAGGATTGGCTTTTGATATAGCAGTAAATCTACCACTGTTGGGGATGAAGGAGAAAAGCTACTGAAGTGGAACTCAAATCAACAAAGTCCAACAACCTTGGGATTACAAGTCCAGTGATCTTGACCACTGAGCCAACTCACCACCCCGGTCTGCACATATCTGGTCTGCACCACGAGGAGGCAGGGCGACCACGAGAATGAACAGATTGGTAGTTGCTGTCCTCCCAAGCAGACCCCCCCCCCCCCCCCCCCCAATCTGGATGCTTAAGTTATGCTTGCATACAAGCATATCCGGCCTGCACCACACACAGGCAAGGCAACCAAGAGGGTGAACAGTCTGATCATTGCTGTCCACCACAGCAGGCCCTGCTGCCCTGAATGGACCACGGTATGTTTATGTTACCAGATTGAAGGACAAGGTAACAGACTAGTCTCAGTGCATGTCAGGGCTGTAGGTATACCTTGGCATACCTGGTGTAGAGAATCATCAGGCATTGGTTACTCAGATTCATTGATACTTGACATAAATCAACTGCTATTCTACTACCCTGTTTTGCTTCTCTTTTTATAACATTACCTCTAAAAACACCTGTAAATGGAAAGCAAGGACAACCGTCTACAGATATCTCAAAAATATCTTTATTTCAGCATTCTACTAGATCGTTACATAGAGTCATCCACAATACCCATTTATTCAGTAATAGTCCTACTCATATATACAAGTATCTATGTGTGCATCACTGCACCCTGCTACTGCTATCTCTTGCCAAGCATCGATTCAAAGTCTGGGGAGCAGACAACTTTATGACAGGCGTGGCCAAGCACCGTCATATCTCCACTATCATCTTCCAGCTTCACACTCACCAGGTCCTGTCACAAAGAGGAATACAATCAGTCTAGTTATCAGATTGGGTAAAGATGACTATTAATGAAATATGGGGAAATCATTCCTACAATACTAGTGAGATTTCTGTTTTGGTTTTATGAATTTCTACGCTCTGCCAACAGAGAGGGGTAGATACTCCAGCCTAAATAAAAACATCAAAACAATAAAGATTACTGCAAGGCCTGAATCTGGGACCTCACCGAATGATGTTGTGCATCATCTGGTATAACCGTCAATGTTATGATTTTTGATAACCACTAATGTACTACCAGGCCAACGCAATGAAACTATTGGTCTGACACACATAGGTCCCTCCGACACTTATGTATTTTTTCCCATAGACTTAACTTTGGGAACTCATTCACTGCACATAAAGTATTGTAAAAGAATACTCAATGGGGGATATGTCACAAATGCTAGTCAATTAGTAAGTGATACGCACAGTAGTATGAGCAACACGTTGATAATGTATTAATTATCAACATTGAAGCTATCAATGAAGTGACAAAATGAATGCCGATCTTCTCAAACACTCTTTTAATGTTTCAGGGACTCTTTTCCGTATTTTACTAGGAGAATACGGGTGTTTGTATTCTTCTCAGTAGCAATCTCGGTAGTCTAAATGTTTATATTGACATGTTCGTATTAGGTGATTAAAAGAATATATATGTCTTGACAAAGACAAAGTATCATACCTGAAGGAAGCCAGTAGGAGTTCCCATGGAGACATCTAAAGACACGTCACCCAGCAACAACGTCGTGCGGCCTGATTTATGAACGCGTAGTTTCCCAATATGACCCTCGTTAAAGTCTATCAGCGAACACTGACTCAGCCTTTGTGCCAGCTTCTCCTATAAACACAAACGTAGGGGATTATTAGTGTGTGTGTGAGTGGTGTTTGTACATCTAGTGATGTATTAATCATATATATGGAAGCCAACGTATGTGGCGGCGGGAAAGATTACAAAGAAGGTGCATCAAGGTCCATTACGACTGATAGACGAAAAATGGCAATTAAAATTTAATGACAGAAAATGAGTAAAGCCATTTCAATACCTCCTCGGCCTTTTCTTCCTCTGTTGGGGCGAGTGGGTCTATGGTGGACTGGCCCGGTTTGGGGTTGTTACGGGTTCTGTCCCTGTCTCTGTCTCTATCCGTGTCTTTCAGGGGCGGGTTACCAGGCAGAACGTCGGGCAGTTGTACAAAAATCAACTCCCCGTTTTCTGTAAGATAAAAGAGTGTCATAAGCGTGGGTAAAACAGATACAATATGAAAGATGATAAATTAATTGATAGTTGACATACTAATTGAAGTGAAAAAACTAATAAAAAAATTGCATGAGGACAACAGACAAAATGAATGCGTCTATTAAAGCAGTAGGAGTTTATAAGCATAATTTGTTTAAAGGAATGACCAGAGGCTACGCAGCATTTGCAGGTAAGATTAGTAGAATAGAGACAGGGTTTTCTTTGGAATGAAAACTGGCCTCTATTCTATCCTTCGCCACACTTCCTTGACACAAAGATATGGAGGAATACAACTCTCTACATAGATATAAACATCTCAGTAGAGTTGGTACCAATATGTAACTCTGAGTAATGGAAACCACAGGTCAAATGTTGACAGAGGACCTCATGAATACACCAAAAAACTTAACACCGTACTCTGAAGGCCACAGAGTACATTGTCGGGTTCAAGTGTGGCTCTCCTTACCTGACTTGGAAGCACTGGAGAAGAGTTCAGCGCAGGTACGAATCTGGCTGGAGGATTTAGCAGAGGCAGAGACCCCTGGCGGTGGAGCTGGTCCCTCGTCCACCATCACAACGTCATCTCCACCATCAGGGTCTGGCTTTACTGTAACCAATGAGAATAAGTATCAGTGTATGTCATTTAACTTCACTTAGTGTAACAACAGTGGGGAGATACATTTGTAAAATGAGAGCAACTGTGGTTTATGACCTTCATTCAAGACTTGGTATCATGGGAAGTGTAGATATTTGAGTATCTAATTTATACTGCTGCATTGTAAAATTGCTAAAATGTAGGTGAGCGAATGATTACAAAATAGGATTTGTGGCCTGGCAGATATAAAGTAGACAAATATCAACCGGCGCGGGCAATAAAAATGTACTGTTCCACACCTACGGTTCTTGACAAAGAACAATAATCACGAAGCTCACCATCAGTAATCACAGGTTTAACATCATCTTTCACATCTTTCTTTACGCCCACAGGCAGTTTGATGGGGGTCATTAAAGGATCATCTCCGCCCATATCCTCGTCCACAGTAAACTACAACAAGATAAGGAATTAAAACATTATTGCATATAAACGTTAATATCCCTGTTTTCAATATATAATTGCACACGAAAAATGAACCTTCAGAGACCAAAGCAAATATTCTTTATGAAATATGTGAAAGGCAATTCCTACAATAGACAGTGGCGCCACCTGGTGATTTTGAAATACTGACAATTATTTAATCCAGTTCCTTTGATTTACTCTTATACCAAATGAAGGAAATAATCAAAATGTTATCCAGTTTGACCTAACCCAGTAGGTAATTTAAGCCAATTTACATTAGGCCGAGTTATATAGGAAATGTACTGAAAAATAGTTTTCTCCAATTCTTTAAAAAAAAGAATGGTGAGCAATACTCTTTAAAATTTGTATTTAAAGTACTCCACATAAGCTATATACTGTCAACGTGTAAAGAAAATGACATGGGTTTTATTATGTGAAATTCCTCTATATTCTATTATGATATCATCATAACACCAAACTCTCGATGAGAAACTAGCGTGGTGACACCCAATTTCAAAGGGAGGGAGGGAGGGAGGGAGGGAGGGAGGGAGGGAGGGAGGGAGGGAGGGAGGGAGGGAGGGAGGGAGGGAGGGAGGGAGGGAGGGAGGGAGGGAGGGAGGGAGGGAGGGAGGGAGGGAGGGAGGGAGGGAGGGAGGGAGGGAGGGAGGGAGGGAGGGAGGGAGGGAGGGAGGGAGGGAGGGAGGGAGGGAGGGAGGGAGGGAGGGAGGGAGGGAGGGAGGGAGGGAGGGAGGGAGGGAGGGAGGGAGGGAGGGAGGGAGGGAGGGAGGGAGGGAGGGAGGGAGGGAGGGAGGGAGGGAGGGAGGGAGGGAGGGAGGGAGGGAGGGAGGGAGGGAGTCCATGAATAGGGAAGGACCTGCATTGATTGCCTATTTAAAGGCCTATTCCTCTGTGAACACAGTAGTTCATGGATCAGTGCACACATATATTGTAGATAGGCAATCAGCAATGCCTACATACAAAACGCTTTTGCCTCATGGATGAGTGCACACAGACTTGTCTGCATGTTGCCTGCCCATGTGGTCTAACACAGACTTTGTTCTTATATACACCAATAAAGTAGGTCAAGCCACTATCTAGTGGTAAATGACATTATAAATGATTTTACAAAACAATTTCATTTGACTGGGTCTTGACTCATTCCTAAAACAAAGTTATGAACCATTTTGACTTCTGTTTGTGTGTAAATATGATGAATAAATTATCTTCTCATACACCTTCTGCCTCCCCCCCCTCCCATTATGAGATTTAGTATTGAGTATGCCCATTTCACTCCCCCCCCCACACTTTCAACAAATACTTGAATATCTCATTGAATATAGAATCTACCTTGAAAATTCCACTTTCTAGCACCTACTGTTTTTTATTCTCCTTCTAACGAGGCATTTCATATTATGATTCAACCAGTTTAAGGGGTAGAAATATGTCTGTAAAGGAGTTCTTAAAAATGGACCTGTGACTACAGAAGTCCCCCCCCCCCCCCAACTGAATTCACATTTTAAAAAGAACTCTGCCAAAATACTAAATATTAAAACTGTAAGGTATTGTACTACCATAAAACCTTCCACCTGCTAATAGGTTGTGCGTAGCATACTACCATCCACAGAATTTTATTCATATTTTACTCAGAAAAACTTAAATTAACAGGACGTTGTCATTTTCAAGGTAGCATCGGCTTGACTGAGGTGTGTTTGCCACGTCGTATAACCAACGAGTATAGAGTACATTTATTCTTATATAAATAACACATCTAATGCCAACAGAAAATTATAAACTATAAAAATATAACGTACATCATCTCTCAGAATGAAGTCTAAAATCTTCTTTGCGTCATCACCATCTGGGCCTCCTTCTCGTTTGAAGCTACCTATTGAGGCGCCGCCTCCACCACCACCGCCGCTACGGCCGCCGCCGCCGCCGCCGCCTCCGCCTCCACCGCCGCCGCCACCGTACCTACCGCCCGACGCTTCGCGATCACTGTATGCTCCTGGTATTAAACAAGGGTTTTTATATTGTATTGTATAAAGTATTGTATAAAGCCGTAACAAAAGCCAAGTCGTGTCATGGTGTAGTAGATATGTAGAAGAGATGTGGATGAAAGTCAAGTAGATTAGGAAGTGGTATAATCGAGATGAAATTCATGGAGGTTCAATCCACAATCAATGTTCTTCCCATGGATTTTTAACTTCGGTTACTATCTTTAGTGTGATATTGAATATTTTACTGAAGCATCCAGGAAGGTTATTGAAAAAGGCAATGGAATGGATATTTGACACACAGGAAACATTAAATATCAAAACACCCATTTAGTCCCTAAAAGGAGGAATTATAGACCGGTCGTTTTAAATATACCCTGATGAGGGACTGAAATATTGTCCGAAACATGTCGGTAAACAAGTCTCATGATTTATTTATTTTCTAAAGAAATGACTCAGCCCAAGACCGAGTTAGTGGGAATATCTCCATCTCTCCTTAAATATAGAAACCTATGATCTCCACGAACGGCACTTCTAGTGGTGAACATTTCTGTTGATAAAAATATTGGGCTTTGAACGAATCAATATTAACTTTTAAATCAGCTTTTATGTTGCTAACGAGGCTGTATTTAGGTCTACCACAAGCTAGGAGAAAAGTATTCACTTCTTGATTTAGATTTTAAGACAAAACGTGTTGGTTTAATTAAATTATTTCTTTCAACTTCATAAGGAGTAGAAGGCTCACCAGACTTCACTGAACGGTCAGCAGGACCCTGCTCAAAGATAGAGTGGGACTGGATGATCTCCCCTCGGCCCCGTCCCCGGCCCCGGCTCCGCGGCTCCCGGCCGCGACCACGACTCCCCGAGCCATCTCGCTGCTGTTTAGGTTTGCTGGGTTCTGATGAGGGCCTAAAAAGAATTACACCATATTCAACTCCTCTTGCTGATAAAGCTGCAGACAGGGAACGTATACTTATGGGAAACAGTTAAATTAAAGTAATACATGGATAAATTCTTAGCAATTGTATCATTAATGGGTCCCAATTGAAGGTACATTAAAACACGGACTTGGGAGACCTCGATATAAGTCCGTGAATAAAACATTCGCTTCCATATAACATTGCTTGCGTCAATCATCAATGTACAAATCATCGAAGGAATCATTAACACTGTATGAATTAAAAATAAAGTATTGTTCTCATTTCAATGGAAATATTAATTATTATAAGGACGAGATAATAATAATATAGAAAAGAGTAATATAGTTATGAGATCGAACTCACTCCTCCTTCTTTCTTCTCGTCGGAATGTTAGGCACAAAGTTCTTCTTGGGAACACCCCCGAGAGTTAAGTCTCTTGGCGTTCGGATCGAGGGAAGTCTGCAAGAGATAACTTTTAAGTCTAAAAACAATTTAGATTTATGTCACAATTTCTATCAATGGAGAAGAAATGATAGGCCTGTGAACACCAACTTTTGCTTTCTAGATTTCTTGAAGGATAAATGGGCCATGCACTTGAAGGATAAATGGGCCATGCATTACATTGTATAGAGTTAGGTCAATAGGAATTTTAGACGGGGCTATACTGTTCTGGCTTGTTCGCACGATGCAGAAAAAAAGGAGATAATAGAGACTGTCTATAGTCAATCAATTATTCGGGTAAATCTATTTTTCCTCCTGTGGATAGAGAAATGACTGACACAACTCATCTACAATTACTCACTTGATAATACCTTACTATTACTGAAATATTTAAACAACATCTCAATGGTATGACTTTCTAAGGGCGAAAATCACGAGAGATGATAAATTCCAACTGTTCAGCCCAAAATAGTGGGGCACAATGGAAAAGGGCGACTTGAATGTGAAGGCCACTATGAGGTCAGAGGCTCGATTCCATATGTACATTGTTTTCCCAGGATCCTTGGCATTTTTGTGAAATGTATATAGCAGACGAAGCTTTGTGTTTTCTTGGCGACAGCTACCGCTTGAATGAGCTAGATGACTATTATCGGCTATGTCATCGGAACTGTTGGATTGTGACAGCCATAGTTACAACAGCGTAACTGTGTCGATTTGCTTAGTGTCAGTTGTTGACAGAACGGTTTGTTGTGTGATAAAGCGGGTATGTCAGAAGTTGTCATGGTGTGGGCATGACAACTACAGCGCTTCCATCCTTGGGAATCATCAGGCTGCATTGATGGATGTGGATTGTGATTATAGTCTATCAGCATAATCTAAAATCCTCAGGGAGCCCTGTCAATGAGTTGCGACAAATAATAAGACTTGCATTTCTGTATTGAAATGGGGTAAGTTAAGTTTGTTTGGTGAAATGCTAGTAAGGGGGATTCATTTTATTAGCGTTTTACATGGCTGTGGGGGCTAGTAAATATCACAAATCTTGGTTTGTCTAATATTATTCAATTGTTTTTGACAGTTCTCGACGATCTGACAAATTGTGACCAAAAAAAGAATAAATGATTGCAATATGGACTAAAAGAAATTTTGATGTTTAGCTTTCTTGCTATCTGGACGAGCATAGATAAAATCAACAATGTGGATAGATACATAGTCTAGACCTATATAGCCTTTTGAGTTGAAGTGTTTGCCCACTTCACTGTCTGGGTAATTTTGGATGATTTTGAGAAAGTGTGCCGTAAAATTCACACTTGGTCTGCCTATTGTACTGGAGACCACAACTTTTAAAGGTGATAGAGTAGATACGGTTGGAACTGGAACAGGCCGGCCAGATGCATAGCAGAAAAAATTGTTTATGAAATAAAATTTGTAGCATACATGTTGGAAGTATAAATGATATTGGAAATGTAGTGGATAGAATACTATGGATAATACCAGGTTAGCTTTTTGTTGTTGAAAGTATGGCCCGAACGACCAAACTCGCACGAAACATATCTTAATTCTTGGCGACGATCATTGACCCGGATTGCCGGTACTAGGGTTAATTGGGTTACCTGTTCCCACGACCTGCTGGCACCCCTCGTCGCCCGATGAGTCCCCGCGGAAGGGTGGGGACCGTGGGCTGCGCAGGCGTCGATGTGTTCTCTGCCATGGCTTCTGTCCAGACGTTTCAAGATGACTACCTGCAGCGACAAAATTAAGGGCCATATAATTTTTGGAACGAAATTTCTAACCAATAAGTGATCTCAAGAAAGGTTCACTGGGCCATGAGACGTAGATTAAGGGATTACTAGTGAACTAGCTTCCCACTCCCTTTTTGACTGTCTATGACAGCAAATGCATACCTCAATTTTCTTGGCGTTCGGAGTAAAAGTTTTGGCGTTTGCCAATTTATCATCTGAAAGAAATCAGATTTGATTTCAGTATTGGAAGATAAATCTTAAGACGTGGCTAAGGTGTACAAAAAAAATCAGTATTGGAAGATAGAACATAAATGAATGTTGCATTTACGAACGTGCAAAAACGTCTACCTTTAAATTTATATAAAGATTTAATGATATTTATTTCCTCGTCAATAACCGTTCCGCTATAAATAATGGGGCTAAGTTGTCTGTTAGGAAATGCTTTATCATAAATCGTGATTTATATGGTTAAATACATACATTTTGGACAGAAATCATCAATCCTCTGAGGACACAGTCTATGATGTTTCTAAAGGGTGTCATACTGAAAATAAATTTTTACCCTAGGCTATAGTCCTGAGCGTTTAATATGGGAAAAATGACACTATCTAGTTCAATCATATGCAGCATTGGTAAAAGATGATATTTTCGAAAATTAAGTAGATAGAATTCAAGAGAACTTCATAAAGAATACATGACAGAACTTTTCAGGCCCAAGATTGGAAAAGTGTGGTGCCACCTGTCATTTTATCAAAGAATTTTGGCCTGAGGTCATATTTCTGCTTGAATCACTGACATTATAAATAAGCAAGAAATACTTGATTTTCCTTCAGTCCTATCTCAATCAATAATCAGCATAGATACTTCAAATAAAGAGTGATTTGGAGATGAGCCCCTGCAGAATACAACCCCTAGGTTATCTCATGGATTAAATGCTATTTAGAGATGATTATTGGCCGTTTCTAGCTATGCCATATGCCAAAAAATGCAATAATGTCAGAAAATCATGTTTTAAGGCTCTTTTGGACTCTTTGTCATCTGTCATAATGCTCCTCTATCTCAGAAAATATCTATCACATCCTGGCAACCTAGATATCATTTTAATTGTCTTGAAATAGCTAAGAAGATAGGGTGTTTATTTCTATAGGTCATCGCGATAGATTTTTCATAAAATCACTGTGAAGACAGGAAGGTTACATGTTTTAGTGTTTTTTACCTAAGAAATTCTGATGTTCAATCTACGTATATACCAACAGATAGGCCCAAGTCTTAGCTTTCTAGCAATGTTTTGTTTGTAAAAATCGCCCTATTATTCGCGATACAACGGCGATTTGCCTTTTTCAAGTTCGAAAAAACTAGTTTTTTGTCCCATATTAAACGCTCAGGACTAAAGTCAAATGGGGTGGTGATAATACACTCCATTTCCTTATATAGTCGTGTATTATCAGCACCTGACCATAATTACGTCATTTTTATCTAAAAACCCACATGTTCATATGCAGTACCGGTATTTAAGATATCTCCCACATCATGTGAATCAAATAGTGGTTGACTGCTATGAAGAGTAGAAAGACCTCATTTTTGAGTGATGGATCATATTGAAGACTCTCCATGTGATGAAAGACTTAAAGTTCTTCTATAACATGCTTGATCAGTAATGGTACGGTATACAAATGTATGTGTACACCGCACAACTTTGCCATTCCTATGTGGTGTAGAGACAATATGTGCAGCAGTATCGTATACTCCTTGTGCCACTGTATCATGCAACATGTAATAAACGTCTTACTATGTCTATGCACCAAATTGTGTCCCATTTTTATGAAACCAGTATCATTATCAACATCATGTCAGTATCAATAATTCAACTCTATAGCATTAGCTATTTCTTAAAATTAAGTTAAATTCTTTTTATGGTTACTAGTCCCCCTTTTGAAATATAAAAGTAGAAATGGTATAGATATTGCGCCTTCGTAAATATCAGCAATATTGTTTTGCTAACTGTATTTCGCTGATACCATACACGCAAAACTGTTTTCAGTTATCTTATATAATATTTAGTCTTAAGCAAGTTACGATGCCGTTATTTAATACAGTAGGCCTATAGTGGGAATTGGATGCCTTGAGCCTTTTACCGTTTGAGCCTCCTGCCAGCGCGAAAACGTGGACGCCTTGAGCCTATCCCGTGGACGCCTTGAGCCTACCTCATTTTAGTTCCGATTAGCGGGTTAGGGTTAGAAAAGGGTTGGGTAAGGGTTACGGTTGAGTATATATGACTATAAACCAGTATCATATAAGTATACTTTTCAAAGATTTGTATATGTAGAAGCTCAAGGAAACCAAAATGGGGTAGGCTCAAGGCGTCCACAGCGTAGGCTCAAGGCGTCCACGGAAAGGCTCAAGGCGTCCAGGGCTCGAATCGTCCTGGGCTCAAGGTGTCCATTCTCCGAGTCATCTGGTGACTTCCGGTTTAAAATACCCTCCAATATATGCAAATTTCCCTGACAACGAACAAGGTCCGCCATATTGCTGGTGAATACAAAGCGCTGTCAGAGTGGTAAATGGTGAAAAAATATTGTTTCGGACGTTCTAATGTGCAATCTGTACATGTATGGTGTAATCGTTTAAATAGGAGTGCATCCAACATCTAGACATGATTTAAGAGTGTCAACTAGAAGTAAATCGGCCGTTTCGGCGATTTGTTGACATCGCATTCGGAGGTTAAACTGAGGCTATCACGTAATCGTTTGGCCTGAAACTGCCAGGGTGATCTGGTTTGGTCCAGAGAATGACTTGGGGGTTACTTAACACATCCTCACATATTAAATACTATCAGAAATGAACGTTTGAATTTCCCATAGACTTAGCACTGCATAGGTTCCTTGCCAAGATGGCCGCGGAGGGGGTTCGAAGCGCCACCTACTTCCAGGTTGACTCGACGAATGAACCGCCTAGTATGCTATAGTCTAGATCTAGATTTAGATTTAATACAGTAGATCTAGATGCACTTAGTCCGAGAAACTTTGACTGTCTGGCGGACAGTCAGAGAGCGCATATACATTTTCCCATAGTACAGAAAAGCACTTCCTTGGTTCTAAGTAATCCTTTCAATGTCAGTGCATGTTCATTCACCCTTACCTTCAGAAATGTATAATAAATCCTTTTCGATTGTAGAAACTCCTGTTTTGTTCTTTTGTGACACTTTTTGGAGCCTTTTTGTACAACCCATTTCACCACTTCTAAACCATGTCACCCATATTTGATTAACTGATTCCTGGCATGCCCCTGTAGACTGTATTGGATCATATGTGCATTTGAAACCAATATCTTGTAAATTCTCCCGCCTGCAGAATGCATTGACATGGATTTTACAAACACATGACTGTTCTATTATTTAGAACTAATGCAAAGGTAGGAAAATACTATCATTTTATTGCATTTTGTCCCAGAAAGCTGCCTCCCACAAAATTAAAAACATCCGACATATATGCTAAACGCCTGCTGGTCTGAGAAGTGCCAATCTGGTCGACCAGTTTACCTAGACTAGAGCTCTATGGGTGTGCTCTCTGACTGTCCGCAGTACCGCTAAACAGTCAGAGCCTCTCGGACTCGATGCACTCAACTACTATAATACTATATATATTCAATATGGGGTGCTGTCCTGTTATCGTATCTCTATCAGAAAGTTAAAACAGATGCTATTAATTTAGGTCATACCTTTTACTGTTGTAAACCAAGTTTTGCATCACGTCAGTGTAACAGTAAATCCACATTTACTGTTTCTTATGCCATGCTTGTGGAACATGCCGAAACGCCGACCGGAAGTTGTTGATGCGTGTACCTCCTGCCGGAACATATTGCATTACATAGAGTGGCCCGCCGAAAACCAGCAGCTACACTGCTTAACTCGGATTTTGTGAACACTGGTAAGTTGCATTTCTTTAATCGACTTCATAAAAGTGTCTCATAAATAAGTGTCCTATATCTACACTTGTAAACATCTTTTTACGAACATCTTTTGGAGTTAGTTTATTAAATGTCATTAAATAATCGAATTGATCTTTGATGATATATTTCGCCCAATTTATTGATATCGTGCGTCAGGCGCTGCTTCTGCGCGCGATGTTACGCTTTCAGTGATTGGCCAAAGTATGAGGCATTCAAAATGGAGCCCACAAGAAGAAATACCAGGGAAGATCTGCAGGTGAAGTGACATTTTTTTAAATAACATTGATATATGTCATCAATTTATGCTTCTGATAGAGTATAGGTATCACATATATAAAAATAGTTTGTCACTAATCATTAGGTTGGAGAGAATGTGGCAAAATATACCTAGGCAAACACAAAACATTTTACCGCCTAGTATAATCTGACTCAATCTGTCACAGTAAATCATGTCTGTACAGGCACTCATACTAGTCATCCTTCTATTTACATGTTGGATATCACTAACTAGAACCTGATGGAAATGCCACTTTCTTGTTTTCTTTTTTTACTATTTACTACTATTCTACTTTGCTAGAAATCAGCTATTCCATTTGGCAAATGATATCTAAATTGTCTTGAATTATTACGGCACAACAGAGATCTAGAATCTAGAATCTAGAATCTAGATCTAGATCTAGATCTAGATTTATCTAGATCTACTACATCATCTAGATTAGAGAGTCTGAGAAACCCTGCCTATCTGACCAACAGTCACTCGAGTCTGAGAGCCCTCCTATCCTTTTCAAGCTAAAAGAAAACAGAATTCCCTATCTAGGTATTTTGTAGCGAGTATACCCGGCCCTGTCCCTGTACAGGGCCGGGTTTTCAATACATATAGCTCTCAAACGCTTTGCCATTCCAGTGTGTTTGCATACTGGCCGCCTATTGCCATGTATGAAAAAAGTGTGAATGAATAAATATATACCAATTTGTGTTTGCCGACCTTCAAAATAGGTGTCTGTTGCTTTACAACTGTGTATTTAGAGGTAGTTTTCCAGTGGAGGTTCCCTTCTTCTCAGTTCAGCCATTCTCGGGAGCGGCGATGACGTCACGCAACGTAGTAACGGGTAGGTCCGGCCACAAAAACGAACACTGCGCTACTCAGGTTTATAGCTGTCCAGTTTCTTTTCGGGAAAGCGGTGCAGTGCACTCTCGTACGCGCGAAGGGTTAAACAACTTTTCACTCCATTGCAACCAATGTTAAATCCACTGTACATCTCTGGTAATATCTACGTAAATATCCAACGTAGAGAAACCAAACAAAAAATGGCATGCAGCTGGAGAACAGGGGAAGAGGGTGTATTGATTTCTTTTTATCCCTTTGTTATGCAAAGATTGTTTTATTTGGTGTGTTCTCAAGCAAACTGCCGAAATTGCAGATGACAGGCTGCTGCAACTGTCAAAACAAAAACTTATTAAAAAGTGCATAAATATTCAAATTCGAACACTCACACTTCTCTGCCACAAAGTGTATTCATATCACTTGATAGAAGAACATCAAACGACCTCTAATTACGCATATTAATTATGTGCAGTGAGTTCAAACGTCGATTTACGTTCCGCCGGTCGAGCGATAATACAAGAAAGCTAGGGTGGTCGAAAATTGCAAAACCTGTTGCCTCGCTTTGGTTTGAACGTTCCGCTCCCGAGAATGTTTGTCACTGGTCATCTCACTGCACACTATGACAGACCAGTTACCAGCTCTGTACAGGATGTCATGCTATCTAATTGGGTAATTGAATAAATCACCAGTTACCAGCAGTGACCGGAAGTAGCCACAGTTGAGCTGTAGAATTGTGTTGCCTCACCTGGGAGTAAAATCACTGGAAATTTACCTTTATATTGGAATAACAACACTTGTAGACAATGAATTTAGTGATATATATTAGTTCTTCAACTTAGGAACCCACAATTTCACTCAACTGACCAAAATTTAGGTAAGTTTGGCGAACTTTGCAAAACCGGGACTGTTTACATTGCACAGCTGTCCACCCCTAAATGGAGAGAACGAACAGATTAGGGGTGGATACTTTACCTAGGTATTTTGTAATATTTCAGTATTCACTGAGTCAGCTGGAGAATTTCGGTTCAAAATACAGTAAAAACTCGCTTCCGGGACACCTCGCTAAAGGGGGCAATTTGCTCAGACAGAAATTATCCTCTCTATTAAGACTTTATTCCTGCTTAAAGGGGACACACCGCTGAAGGGGACAGTTATTTCGGTACATAATGCTTCTTAACCCCCGGTTGAAGGGCAGGTTCCACCAACACGATGGATTTGCCGTGGTATGTCTTGGTGGGCTTGGTGTATCTTGTTACAGCTTACAGTGTCAGGATTCATGAACGCCTTGAGCGGTATCTAGACGCCCCGCTTCGTAGCCAGGACGCCTCGATTTTCAGCTGTTCTGCGTAAATAGGCGAGGCACTTTGCAGTTAGGGAACCAGCGAGGAAGGCTGAACAAAATGGCTGGGCTTGAGAAACAGCAAAGCTCCACTGGAAAACTACCTCCAAATACACAGTTATAAAGCAACAGACACCTATTTTGAAGCTTGGCAAACACAAATTGGTCTATATTCATTTTTTAATGCATGTCAGATGGCGGCCAGTATGGAAATTCATTGGAATGACAAAGCGTGGGAAGGGTATACCATATATAGTAAGAACCCGACCCTGTACAGGGCCCCGTTCACTGGCTAACCCTGTGGACGCCTTGAGCCTACCCTATTTTGGTTTCCTTGAGCATCTAGATGTAAAAAACTTTGAAAAGTGTACTTATACTGGTTTATAGTTATATATACTCAACCCTAACCCTTACCCGACCCTTTTCTAACCTTAAAACCTGCCAATCAGAACTAAGATAGGGTAGGCTCAAGGCGTCCACTCGGTAGGCTCAAGGCGTCCACGTTTTCGCGCTGACAGGAGGCTCAAACGGTAAAAGGCTCAATGCATCCAATTCCCAGATATGTCATATCTCCTATGTAATAATACATAGCATGTGGTGATGTATGTCTATTTTGGTGGTCCACCACTGCGACACCTCAAGACACATCGTGACAAATAGGCATGCGATTTTTCAAACCTAGCCCGATCTAGCAAGACAACCAAATCGGAACTAATTGTGTTGGTGGAATCAGCACTTAACAGAACACTTTGGATGGACACTACATTAAATCTGATGGGACAGTGTGGGGATAACACTCCAGATTATCTTGATAACTTGTTTGTGGTGGGTGTTTGAGACTGGTGGTAGGCTGGTGTCTAGACAATCCGACACAAGGCTCCTTTAGGTGTCTGCGGGATTTATGTGTGGCCATATGAGTCTCTAAATGCCATAATATCACCTGAATAAAGGTCTCTTCAACCACTTCCGATAATGTTTACAAACAGCTACACGTGCGAAACGCCGACCTAGATAGCTGCCAAAAAGTAGATCCTATTCAGAGGCCTGTAACAGCAGCGACGAGTTTCTGTAAGTTGCTCTAGCGGTGCAGTGTGGACCTCTTCTTCTCTTTCCGACCTTTTTTGGCCAGCACCCGCTTGGGTCTTGCTGACATTTATGGGAATTTCACAAAGGCGTTTTCAGTTTATCATAGACGATGGCATGTACGGCCTTGGCATATTTCAAAGAATGCTATCATTTAACTAAAAAAAAAGGTTTATTTCTGTTTTTTAAGGGTTTTCCAACCTTTCTCCAGTGCCGACTTTCAATCATGTGTATAGGAAAAGATTATTTCAATTAAACATCATTCACACCGCTAAAAGAGAAGTTTGAACTTACCCACAGACCCCTAGCCACACATTGTTGCGATCACTGATATTTTCCCCTACATTTTCTGTCTCTCTTGAGACATCATATGCCATATGAAAACAACTGACATCTCTGTTGAGGGTTAATAGGCCTTTTTCCACTGGCTGGTGTCGCACCTTATCTGCTTAGTTACACCAAGGCTGAAGCCAAACATTCACCTGGCAACGTATTCTTTAGCATTGAATCACTGAGTGTATGAGCGTTTTACGTTCATAATACCCGTGTACATTATTTACAGAGAAATGAAAATAATTACACCATATTCTATGGTATTCCAGCTACAATTTGGTATGTCATACATGCATATCACCTCAATGATACCATAGATATACCTTAGATAACACAGGGACACCTAAGCTGCATACACACTAATACACTGGCATGCCTAGCTATAATATGCTTAACTTTTTCCAAGTTAAATCTAAGATAATTATCAACTATAAAGTTTAGACAGCTCAGACTCATTGATACAATATCCTAGTTTTCTCCAACAATTTAATCTGTCAAAAGACAACACTCCTGTAATCACACCCACCGTTCACACTTTAGGTGTGATTACTGTGTGGCTCTATGGGCATATGGCCTGACTCAGACGTGTTTGTCTGAGCGGCCGCATTACTACACAGTGGGCCGTTAGGCGGCGCTGAACAGCAACACCTGTATTGAAAAGGACTAGATGGTTGATATGTTGATTTCACCCCCAAATCATAACATTTTAAAACGTGAAAACATTACTTTGCATAAGCCAAAGGTTGTTAACGCACAGTTTAGTAGAACTAAAAGATTTTTCAAACGGTCAATGCGTCTAGCAACCTTGAATAGAACATATCAAACTATGTCAGTTTTCATTTTAGAGTATACCCTTTTTTCTTACAAAACGAAAAGAGATTCATCCAAAATTGATTGATATTTCCTATTTCTACTTCCAGGAATATGGCACTGGGTTATTGGACGAACTGTTATCATTTTTCGAGTCGGAAGCAAGTATTTTAGATTCACAGCTATTGACGACGAACAACTTCAGTATGCCAGAGACTTCGAAATTTGTATCAGCCATTAAGTTCTATGGTCAGCCCATTCTTCCTCCAGTGGTAAGAATAATTTTAGCTGCTTGAGAATATATATGTGCCTTAGATTGTTCTTGAACTTATTTGTTCTCACTTTGTCTCATATAACTTTGATTGACCTTCGAAGTATGACCAGCGTCAGGCATGAAATTAAAAATAATATATAAAAAAATTATCATCACATTTTTCCTTATTTTAAGTATAAAAGCAGAATTAAAGTATTAGTTTTTATGTAGGACCCAATGAAATCTGCCATTAGATAAAATAACATTTATAAGCCTTTTGGCACATGTTTGAATTATTTCCTTCGTGTATACATGTGTATTTTTCCGAATATTAACCGTCAAACTTTGTACAATATCATTCCATATTCGGGAAACTATGAACAATTTTGTTTTTGTTTTCCAAGATGACGGATCAGCGTTATGAAGAAATGGCAATGTACAAACGCCAAGCCATCTTCACAGAAACAAGGCTTAAAGCAAGATCAAGGCAAAAGCTACTATCGCGGGTGCAGTCTATTGTCGACAGTATGAATGTAAGTAATATATGCGATTTAGAATAAAACAATTGATGATACAGAGTAGACAAGTGATAAAAAAAAACATGTATTTTTATTAATTGATACATAACAAATTGTTTCAGGGTTTTACATTGAGTGATACGGCTTGAAATATAAATCCCAAACGTTGGCATATCATCACCTATCCGTATGTAATTGAGATATTTGTGATTAAACAATTTGATAAATATTTCATTTAATAAGTACACGGCAGGACAATCTCCTTTTCTTGCTGAAGAAATAGTCAAGGTGATTTGTAATCTTGTAAACATTTTGTATTTCGTTTCAGCGACCAACTTCTCTGAAGCAAACTCCAGATGAAACTAATGTCAGTTCACGCTCAGACACTGTATCACCGCCATTATTGTCATCAGAACCAGCTACGGATGTTACAGAAAGGCCAACCAGTCAGCAGCTTACATCTCAAATGTGCCCAGATTATCCAGAATTGGATACTGTTCTACAAAAGTCTACACCACCTAAAGTCCTGGAAGATTTACCAGTGCCAAAAATATCACCTAGGTCCGAGGCAAAGGATAGCGGGTTTTGTTCAGAAGTACAGAGGAAAGAGAGTCCGTCCGAGCTTAGTCCAGTGACCCCTGATCCTTCAAGTGAAGAACCCCAGGACACAATGGCTGAAATTGATGATATTTCTGATGAGGATTCTAACGAGATCCCAGTAGTTTATGCTGATTCCAGAAATCCCTTGTTTAATCAATTGTTTAATCGCCCAAGAACTGTAGCTGAACGCCTGGGGGGTGCATTTAGATTACAAAAAGAAGCTAATGAGCAGTATAATAAACCTTTAGTGGCAGGCCAAATGAGCACAGGTTCAAGTACCAATGACACTGCTTCAACTGCTAGTACGGATGACACTACGTTGCAGCATACGGTGCGGGTACAGGAACCAGTTCTTGATACAAAAGAACTCATAACTGGAGATCACATAGGGGAGGACTCTGAGAAATTGAGTGAGAAAAGCTTACACAAAACAGACAATTGTAGTGATGATGGCAATTCGGCCTTTGAACCATTGAGTAGTACAAGGAGTTTGTTGAGTCGCGTCGCCTTTAATGCTGAAGAGGATGAGTGTTCAGTTGAGGAAGTTCCGCCTAAAAAGATTGGTGATCTTTCTGTTATAGCATTAACATCACAATCCAGGGAGAGTAAATCTGATATGATATCAACTATTGAGAGCACATTGGTTGTGAGTGAAAATAAAATCAAGTTTGATGCAGACCAGGAAGGGGCTGTTACGAAGGAAAGTGAAGTCACTGTGTCTGAGGCCAACAATACCCCAGATGTTTCGCAGATTGATCCTGAACCTGATAACTCTAACGTCAATAAACAATCGTTATTACAGAGTGAGGATTATGAAATATCAAATATAAGTGTAGAACAGGGGAATGGCGGAGCGGAAAGAGTAGACAATGCTATAGGTATTGAACATCAAAATACCAGCTTGGTTCACAACAATTCTGATACCAGTTCAGATACCTCACCATTGGCCCAGAATATTACAGACTCGTCCAGATCAGTGATTGCATCAACTATGTATACTGAAAGCACAGACATAGACAAGTACATGGCAGATTCTCTGGAAAGTGACACTATCAAAAGCTCTATAACAACCCTGCCACGCATTTTGGAGGATTCTCTGACCGTATCTGAAGTAAGCCGATCAGTTACACCTACCCTAGAATCCAATCCTTCTACCATGATTAAAGAAAGCTCCCCAGATGCAAAACTTTCTGCAACTATACCACAAGCTACAGCAAACGAACCTCATACAGTTGGGGAAAAACTAGATGCAAGTATTCGCTCTGAGCCGCCAAAGCCATTTGTATCATTGAGCTCGCCAGTGAAAAAGGAGCATGAAGCTAAGGAGAAAATTGTGAGAAGGGGATCATACACACTTGATTCTCCATCCCCAGCATTATTAGCAGCCCAGCTGGCAGAAAATAGCGATATGGGTAAACAGAGACCAAAATCTAGCCTGGGCATAACTCAGCCTAATTCTAGGAACAATGGCAGAGACCAGATGAACCAAAGCCAAGTCCAGAGCGAACCCACGAGAATGATGCAATATGAGTTGACGAGCAGCATGGAGGACCTCAAATTAAAGCCAGTGAAAAAAACCCTGAACTTTGACGATGATTCCGAATCTAATCACACTCACACCCTCTCTGAGAAGAACAGTCATATCCCTGAACATGATCATGGGGAAGTTCCTTTTCAGCCAGTCAGTATTGGTAAGGAGGAGCATTTGCGGCGATACTTGCAAACTCTCAGTCAGATGCCTCAGTTGCCTCCAACAGGGACCAGTGTAAGCGAGGGTGGCAGTGTCCGGTCCAGCCCAGGAGAAAGATTCTCGCAAACAAACAGTCCCGGTCAAGTGAACTCCACTCACATGAATCAGCTAGGACCATTGAGTGACACAGAAACTAGTATTAACAGATTCACAGAAGATTCGTTGTCACAAAGTTTGCAGAGGGAGTTCGAACAGGTCCAGGGAAAATTGCTGGAACAGCAGCAACAACAGCTAGCACAGCTGCTTCATGAGCAGCAGCGACAACAAATGGTGATGCAGCAGGAGTTCCTCAAGCACGAATCAATGTTACTGCAGTCTAGTGCAACTGAAGATGATATACTTCTGCACCAACAGCTGCAAGACAAGCAACGCGAGTTATTACAACAACAGATGGCTATGCAACAACAAATGCGTTGGCAGATGCAGCAGCAACAACTTCAGTTGCAGGCACATTTGATAGAGCTGAAGCAAAGCCATGTGCTGAAGAAAGAAGTTGATACAAGGTCAGAGCCTTCCAAGGCATCAAGTATGGCACTGGAAAAGAAAGCAATGCGGAAAAAGTGGCAAGGACATCAGGATCCATGTGATTGGGTTATAGAGGCGCAATCAGAAACTGAGTCTGTGATGAGTGAAAATGATCCAGAGGGTGTCCGGATTGAGGGGAAAAGTTCAAAACCGAGCAAACCCACACAGCACCGCTTTTTCCCAGCGATTGACAATGAAGGAGAAGCTCCACAAAAATCTACTGATACGACAACTAGCACTGTGCACAGTCAGACATCTCGGAATATCAATCGGTCTGGCGTTTCCATAGGGTCTGAAGCATTCAGCACCCTGTACTCTGAATCTGGAATGTCGACAAACACTGACAGTCACGGACATAAGAAACGAGTGAGCTTTTCCACAGACATTGATGCAGCATCTGAGGTGGGATCGGTCACCTCACAGAGTCTGACGAGCCGGAGCACAAGTCGCTCAGGCATGGCCACCGAGCCACATATGGCTGGGCACTACAGGGTAGGTGGTCAGTACTTTCCTGTGCCTAACATCGAGCCCCTCATGGAAACTGCAGAGAGTGGTGACACCAGTCTTCTTAATAGTGTCGCATCCTCTCCCAGCAGATTAGCTAGTGCTGGGTACTTCCAGTCGCCTGTATCAGCAGGTCTTGCTTCGCGCATCTCAAAGAGTAACCGAGGCAGTCCAAAGTCACCAAGACACATGATGCTCAGTGGACCGAAGTTTACCATAAATGATGTAAGTGTTCATATTTGTATTGAGTACTGTATTTCTAAAGAATTTCTGTATATATTTATGTACAAAACAAACATATCATCACCAATGAAAACACCGTTACTGTCGTAACTCTAGGTGGATAAACATTGAAGATTCGAACTACATGTTTATTCAGAAATCTAAGTTTAGCTCGAATGTATTTATTTTATGGTTCATCGTTGTTCACAATAAACCACTATGATCTGAATATTTTGCAGATGATTCCACCAGAAATGCAGAAGAAGTTTGAGAAAGTGTCAGCTGCAGCAAAGGGCTATCTAACAAGAAGACTTATGCATAGTGATAAAGTAGGCCAAATAATTAAAACAATCACGGTAAGTTCAGCCACCTTAAGGTTTGGATAAATTTCATGTTTATATGGCTATTTAAGGAAAAGGCAGCTACCATTGTTGATCTCGCAAATTCTACTGTAATAATCTATAAAACTTTAATATGAAAATTCTCGTGTTTTGTCTAATGAGATTATTAAAGGCAGTATCTTGTGCAAATTAAAGGATCATGCAATTAGCATATTCTGAACTGACGTTACACTAAATTTTGAATTATCTAATTCAGTTGAAATATCAGATGAAACTCTGTTGTGATAGCCCAAGGTCGACAAAAACTGCAATTACTGATTAGATATACAATTACTACAGGACACTGCTGAGTTTGCAATAAACTTCCAACAAGAGTCGGCACTAAAACAAGGGCCTTGCACGAACCAAGACCGCGAACTGGTGGAGCGAGTCTTAGCTCAGTTGACCTCAGCACTGTACGGAATTCACGAGATATTCTTCGAGATTCCCAAAGCTGAACAGATGTCTCTCATTGCACAGACTAGGGCAATGGAAAGGGAGAAGTTCTTCAAACAGAAAGTAAGAAACAAACGATTTTAAATCATACTCAGCCATTGAATAAGGCGTGTATTCATCTTCCCTCTAGCTTAAAGAAAACTATAGATGTATCATAATTACAGATGTATCATTCATATTATCATAAAGATCTAGATAGCAGTTTACTTTCGATATAAATCTAGAAAAGTAATTCTGCTGTCTACTTCCCATCTCTATAAAGATTAAGAATCAATACCTAGAAAAATTACCAAAATGTCGCAGAATTATAATCTGGCAGTCATTTTATTGCAACTTCAGTTTAGCACGAAATCATTTGGAACCTTTACTTCATCCCTTTAATGTCTTATATCACAGGAGGCGAAAAGAAAAAGCAAACGACTCAGTTCAGCCACGATGAAGGCATTGGAGAGAAAAAAGAAGGCTCTGTATCCTATATACCCTCAAGAATATTTACACATACTCTTAATTTTTAAAAAGCAACCTAAAGCATTGGTATATTTAACATCTTTTCCTTGTTGTCCTCTTCTGATATATTTTCTCATTGTGTAATATAACCCTGGCTGATATTGAGACGTAAGATACAACCCCACGATAAAGTAATGCCTTAACACATGAATCAGAGCGGCAGAGAAAGCCGTGTTCGGTGATCTTCGGCCCAAGTCGGCTCCTCCCTCGGCAAGTAGTCCCGTCGCCGACAAGCACCCTGACCTCAGGTGAGCACTCCTACCGCCATCGTATTCATAGAATAACCAGCCATAACATCCCACCAGCACCTTCCAAAAAGAAAGATGCACATTTTCTTATTTGTGTTCTATATTTGAGTGACACGGCAAGTTCTCCAGTAAATGTATGTAATGAAGTGGGAACAATAATGAAATGCGAGAAAATTATAGTAAATCAAATCTATTGTTGATGAATCTTTCTAAGGAAATAAAAAAAGAGACCCACTGGAGCTTGGGTGTAGATGAGGGAAAATAGATTGATCGAAGTGAATATGACACTGTAGTGCCATTATGCTCTGCTGCTTGATACTCGTACGCAGTTTCACCCAACCAGTCAATCGCTTTGTTGCTTGTAAACGTATAACTGAATTGTTAGCCGCTTGTGGTTGATTTTCAGTGGACCGCTCAGGAGAAACTACCAGTATATGATGTCACGTGTTCTGAAGCCCATCCAGGCTCACCTGAGTCCTATAAAGCCTGTAAAAGACACCCTCAAACGGTGAGTAAACCCGAGTGTGGAGTCATCTGGTGTCACCCTCACGTCCTAGTGTCTCACAGCTGTTTCCGTACCCGTAATCAGTTATAGATTTGTATTTTCCTAAAGCTACAATAATCAATTGTAAAGAAAGGCAGGCACCCCCTACTCCCAAAAAAACCACCTAAAAACAAAAGATGACGATTGGGAAGAACGACGCATACATCTCAATATTGAGACCGGATTTGTATAGAGCCTCTGCAATACACTAGCCGTTTAAGTATGATATTGCACAAAATTCAGTGCTATCCTTTTGATAGACGTGTATAGTAAAATATACTACTTTGGTGCATATTTTCTCTATTTTATCGAACGTTATTTAACCAAAATCATTGGCATTTCATGGAGATTTTCCTAAGTTTTCCTTCAGGAATATGAAATGCACAAATAAAGATAAAGCTGGACCAATTCACACAAACAAATATAACCCCAAAAATAAATTGATAAAACTCTACGCTGAGGGGGTCTATTTGTAAGGCTCGTTTCCATCGCGAAGATTGCGGACGTGAAGATGTCACTCATGAAATGGCTTACGTTAAATCTACCCAACATATATGTACTTAATAGATATCACTTGTTTGTCTGTACGCTACCAAGTTATAGACATGGAAACTTACCTCTGGTCATAAGGTTACGGTTAAGTTTTCTTTTTCATTATTGGCTCTCATCTGTCTCCAGTACAAGAAGTATCAGGAACGGTTACCCATATTCTATTGCAATTAGAAGCCTGGTAGCATAGTTTCCCTTTACTCGTTAATTTGAATTACTTTTCTTAAAGAGTATATCTTTGAAATTTCTTGATGTTGGTAATAACAGCTATCACCAACACATAATTGCATATTCGATGTGTGCGTATCCATTTTATTTGTACTGGCGGAATGATTAGGGTTAAGAATTGGTATTACCAATAACGTGACTGTTATTCGTTTAATAAGTCAACGTATATAGGACTCAGTAAGATTTGTCACATCTATAGAAAAGTGAACTATTTCTTCAATATAAGTGCTTCGAAACCTTATCTAGTATATTCTACCCTGGGTTTAAAGTATAATACAGGGATAAAAGTTTTCAGACAAATGACTGAATTTGTTCCAAAATGATGTTAAAAATGATTCTTTTGTATAAGTGTTTTAGATTTCCAATTTCTGAGTCCCGACTTTCATATCTGATATTAGCAGCGCTGATACTGAACTAAGACTAGAATGTGATGTTTTGTTTACACTTGCGTTTCAGGTTCTAATAATTATTTGGGTTATAAGTTAAACGTATCCTTTAAAACTTATTCCAAATACATGTGTCATAATTTTTCGATTTCAAAATATGCTTTCATGTTTTTTGTGCACCTTTTATCTTATAAAGTACTTACGCACTGCGGGGGTGTCAAATATTTCTAAGTGGTTGCCGCTTCTTTATTCTATTAGGTACAATATTGAGAGAGGAGTGGGTGATCAAAATTTTCAGACATTTTGCGTACATACTTTTTGGATAATCCCCAAAGGAATAGATGAAAATGATATGAATATAGAGTTTGGTGATCTAAGTCCGTGGTGATTTGGTCAATGTTCCTCACACAAACACCTGGGTAGATAATTGTACTGGTCGTCTAAAACCAGTCAATAAAGTTAGTTACTATAAATCAAATTTTTTTTAAACCACGCCATTTCGATATTGTTTATACTTCATGGCTAGGAGCAGGTTTCAATATTTGGTAGAAGTTCACCCACAGGTATATAACGATAAACGTGAAGGAATAGTTCACTTTTCCATTCAGAATCGCAAAAAGCACGCATCTTAATTTCACCCCACCTTAATTCTCAAATCCCTTCAATGTCTTCCTACCTATCCTATTTTTTGGTGTTAGTATTGCATGTGTTGTCGTGGGCAGAGAATATTTTGGACACATTTGTTTTCTCTTTGTTTCCTTCAGCAATCCCTTGAGAAGCAGTTACGATAAACTATACACGCGTGCTCTAAAGAGGTATGTCTCGTGTGGCTGGTGCTGTCGACTTTACTCTCCAGGTGGCACCATAATTGACATTGTCTCTTATTGTAGCAGGAGAAACTGGGACGCTACTCTCCCTCGTCTTGATTAGAGAGATTAAATGTCTTACTGAAATCGTTTCTTGTGGGCACTTGTGTACAAACGTATGCACAGTGTGCCTGTTCCATATTTGTCTATGCAAACGTCGTTTTTTTTGTCATACTCAAAAATGAATGCGTAGATGCATTTGTGGTTAAGATCAAGAAACAAAAATGGCGTCCGAAAGTACCGCTATTAATGTACCTCTCATTCATTTCACGAAAAATGCCAAACGGCTTTTAAAGTATAAGATTTCATTTGGAACGTTTAAGATATTTTTGTTGAACCTATTGAGGTAGTATTCAACAATTGAAATATTCAGAAATAAATAGCCCGTTTACAAGTCTGTTTTTTCTTTAAGGGCGGTTGCCATGGAGAAGAAAGAGCAGAGGGAGAAAGTCGCTCATAAACATAAGTTTATCAACACCAAGAATGTCAAGCCCAAAGTCAACAGTCATCTCAGTAAGTTTTTTCTCCGAAGGGAGGGATGTCCCCTTAAGCAGGGATTAAATGTACATGCCCAACAGCTAGTAGTAGCCAATCTGACAGATACTCCAGTCCATTAATACACATGGTTTCTAGCGAAGGCTCACCACTTTCCCTCGTCCAATAATTTAATCCCAATAGGGGTTAATATCCAGATTCAGATGATTGGCGATTTTCTATCACAGGAGTTTATCGTATTAGTTAGTTTTTACAATATAGTATGCTCTTCAGCCAGAAATTAAAATATGTCAACAGCTACATCTAACAACATGCACCATTTGTCTTTCAGCTTCAAAGAAACCTAACCAAGTCAACAATATTAATAACAGCACAGCTTCTTCAAGCCCGAAACGACCCCCTTCCAATCCAAGACCTAAAAGTGCTCAGCAAACCTATCCGTGGAAATAGTCTCCAAATATGATAATTTCCTATGTCATTACTGCATTACTGCCAGCAATAATTGTGTATATCACGTTGTATGTAAATATTACTAGTCTTGGAACCATTATGATTTGAATCTATTAGTTATTTATTTTTTCGTCATTATCGTTAGGAGGGAAGAGTCTTACACGGGGGGTTATGCACTGGACTAGCATAGAGAAGTGTACCCTCAAACCCTGTTATGGCAGGACCTTCCACAAAAAGGTTCACTTCATTCGGGGATTTATATCAAAATCTGTCAACGGTGAGGAATCGTACATTACATGCTTTCACTTGCCATTCTACGTTAATGTATTGCTGCGATCGCAAAACTAGTAACAAGACAATACGGTACGTAATACTTCGTATATATTTCTGTAAAACAATCATTAATGGGGTAAAATTAATCGAATACTTACCTCTTGTGGATACTTGATCCTCAGCCCTTTCCCTACAAATTGGAAAATATAGCTGCTTGGCCTTGTTTCATAATGCCTATGCGTGGTATCATGCTGAGGGAAAGGGTTAAAATCGTGCGAGTCAGTAACTGACGACGTCGCGACTAGTGTTTAATACATTAGATTTGTGAAGTCAAACGACTCATTTTTCATTTACATTTTTTTTCAAACCTAAGTGTTTCAACACACTTAGATGTGGGAAGATGGAAAGTTTTCTATTATGTGTATATATTATATATCTCACTACTAACAAAGTGTATAACACTAAAGGGTCTTTCTAACTTAAATTGGTGCTATTTGAATTGAATTCTGAGGGCTTTTGATTTCAATCGTTATTTCACACACTCTTCTAATGTATAATTTAAGGTTTCTTGTTCCTAGTCATATGAGGTTTACTCTATTTTTCAGTGATAAAGAAGTTCTCACTTTCATCCTGAGAGGTTGAATATATCTGGTTATTCATAATCGGTTAGTGGGCTTGTAATTCTCGTCCGTCAAAGCTGAAAATTGCCAATTCACTTCAAATAATTGATTGTCGAAGGACACTTTAAATGTTAAATTGATAATTATCCGTAAGAATTGAACCAGTTACTTTGGACTTGTTTTTTTTGTGGGTATCCGTAATGCAACATATATGACCAGAAAACGGTGTGTGAGCGCTTCTTATCCTTTGACTAGTTGTGTAGGGTGGTGCCACAAGCCTATCGTATGATATTCATATCCTTTCCATACCGATACACTCTAAAAAGACTTTGTATTTAAACCTGTGAACTCGAACATGCGTCAAAGTTGTCTGCACGTGAGCTAGCATATCCTGGTAACAAATTACAAATCCAAAATGTTTCCCTTTCAATAAAAGGAAGCAGTGTTTCACATTCAGTAAAAGAACCTACTGTGCAGATATCCGGAATGAAATCACCTGTGTATCGTTATTTGGAAATCTGACATTGAAATACTTCGACTGGGCATGTCAAAAGATGTCAAGAAATATATATTCCGTATAAACTTTTTTTTTGGAGGGGGGGGGGGGGCTTTTAAATCTGTATTTACCTCCAATTGCCCTTAATGTTATATGTAACTGAAATTTCCAAATTTGGTTCCCGATAAAACCTGTTTATGAACTGTAACCAACAAAAATCCAAATACACAAGTGTAGCAGCTCCTTATTCTATAGTTCAAATAATTGGCCCAGATAATTTATCTTTGTGAGCTTAGCTTAACCTATCATCTGACTCTATCCTAGGGAAGTCTAAATAGAAGAAATACTAATGAACTTGTTATGCGAACATAATTCTTTGAGTGTGTTTTACATGTTATCGTTCTCACGGTTACATCTACTGTACATTTTATATACACATGGTGTTTTGGCGGAATTTAAAGTTGGCTAGCTCTCTTTCAAAACAGGGTGATGTTACTTTGTCTTCCAGCCGTTGTCTAGGCGAACAAGTGCTTGGTTCATGTTCGCTGCATATGGCATGATACTAGCATCATTAAAATCAACATATATATACAACTGTGTTTCTGTTCTCAATGACGGGACACCCTTGAGTTATGGTATCCTAGAAATTACATAATGCTTACTATACTCCTTTCATTAGCAGGTCTTTAGGTTATGGCTATAGCCTACTGTAGTACACCAGCTGGTAGAGTCACTAGGTGACCTGACCACATTTTTGCTTTTTATAGCTAACTAATACAGATAGGAATATTATTTTTGTTTTGGACAGGGTTTTATGGCTATACAATATCTTACAGTTTTCGTTTTTAGTATTTTTCGTTTTTAGTATTTTGGCACCTCTAATAATCCCAATAAAGTTGGATATAGATAGATAATACCGTAGATGACAAACGACGAAAGTGAAACCAAAGACCGCTAACTTGTTAGTGGCTTTATACTCCGTTTCGGGATTCGGATTCTGTGCCGTTTCTGCCACAAAAGAGTGGGTCATATCAAGGGGTTATGGCTGTTTGCTAACGTTATATTTACGACATCACTTTACCAAAGGATTAGATACCATCATTGATTCAATATCGCCACTTAATTTTATTTCATGACTCTTTTTCACAGAGGCAGTTACTCAACCTGACAATTTTCGCCATTAAAATACAGGTCTACTTTTAACCACAGTGTTTTCTAATAATATTATGGTTGATAATTAATGACAACCTGTCCGTGATGCCATGAATAATATATAAGTTAACAGGGTTGAGACAGTAAATGCATACACATTAGACATGGTAAATATGTCCAATTTTGTGTATTTACAGAAAAATGCAATAATCACTCATTCATTATCCAGGATTAGGCAGGATTTCTAGGCAACTGCGGCGCTATATTTTTCTTCTTCTTTTAAACTCTAAACTCAATTCACAGTTCGGAAAAATCTTTATATCACAATCGTGTCCCAAAAATGAGCTGGTAATTTCAACTTCTTAGGCATGCGAGATAAAATAGACTATATACATGATCTGATATATGAGATTGGCTTCAACCAGGAAAAGTATTACTCAACCACTTCGCGATCTGAATTAAACATTATAGTATAAAACAGCATCAGGAATAGAACCCATGTTTTGTGTTCTATTTTTGTATTTATATAAAGTTTTAACATCCAAGTTAACGGAAAACAGTACAATAGATATATATGATAGTCTTATAAAGGTATGGACCAGAGAATATGGTGTTTTTTTTGTTTGCTTTTTTAATTATTCTACATAAAATAGAATGAGATCTCTTCATTGCACGATTTTCGAATAATCCTAAGCACAACTCATCAATAGCACAGGCCAACAATATGTAGAGAAACCCTCTAGATCTGGTCAGCGGGGATTTTCAATACGGACATCAGGTCTCCAACACCGAGGTCGCCTCGATCGTAGTCTATGAGCCTCCAAACGTTCGTCTCAGGGTTAAAGACAAGCAGTTTTCGTCTAGCTACAAAGTATAACGTATTGCCGATGTGGAAGGCACCTCCAAGTGGCCGTTGTAGTGCCTGCAAGGCTTGCATTGTTTGCGGAAAGGCGAGCACTGTCCACTGGTTGAATTTAGGGTCATACACCTCGGCCATGTTGGCGTACTGAAAGTTGATGTTGAACCCGGGCAGAAACTCTGCGTCCCCTGATGAGACGCCGCCGAAGACATAAATCTTTTCACGCAGTGCGTACATGACATGCCACTGTTTCTTGGCATGCATTGAGGATCGCTCCACCCACTCATCACCCGTGTCATCATACATGTGTAACCGATAGCTGTTGACGCGCGGTCGCGGCGCCACATCAATGGTGCCACCGCATGTGTACATCTTCCCTAACACGGTGCACGCCTGAATGTTACACACTTTGTATGGGAAGTTCTTGCTCTGTCGCCATTTGTTTTCCCTCATGTTGTACACCTCCACAGAGCTTGTGTAGTCTCCTCGAGGTGAGGATGCGTCATGCACCACAAGCCCGCCCACCACCACTAGCATAGTGTTATGCAGGGCCGCAGCACCATGCAGGGCCCTGCCCTCTGCCATACTGGCCATCTGCACCCACTTCCTTGTGAACATATCAAAACGGTACATATGATCTGAGGAGATGCGGTTGCCTACACGGTTTCCACCAGTTACGAAGATGTAGTTATCTAGGTGCACCATCGTGGCATTCTCCAGTGCCCTTGGCAATTTGTCCATTTGTACTTTCTCTGAGAACTCGCCGTTACCAAGACCCTGCATGATGTAGCACATGTTGCCTTCTGGAGCGTCTCGTGGGTGTCTGATTACAAAAATGCCACTTTCGGTACAGTAGGAACGACGGAATGTAGCACGCGGTGACACTAGCACTTCGCTGTCCAACCCGGGGCGTTGTGACTTGACCTCCTGTAGAAATTCAGCAATTTGCGTATACAGCGCAGGAGGATCAACTACCTGTAGCTGGTCGTGCAGCTCCATCTCTGGAATGAGCGGTAACCGTACATGTGCTAACAGGGCCTTAGCCTCCTCCGGCTTGTGATTTGGGTTTTGTTTCAACCAACTGAGGGTCATCCGTAGCACCTCTGCCTCTGATGTCACATCCAGATCATCACTACGCAGGATTTTCGCAAAGAATTCACATGGCAGATTCCGGAAGTCCTCCTTCTCTTTAACCAGGCGGCAGTTTTTAGCAATAAAGTCAAGGATGCCATCCTGCCCCTTCAGATGACCGTACATGTCCACCAACTTGAGGTACTCGAAGCAATGCGTGGTAGTGAGCGATTCCTGCATGAAATGGGCACAGAAATCCAACACGCATGGGATCTGCAGGTGTGCTGCTGCCTCCATGACATCCTGGACAGAAGACTCATTAATGGAGATTTTGGATGTGTACAGAAAATTGACTACTGCAGAAAACCCGGTTGGTGTAACTCCCTTCAGTTCGACCTGTGACTTGCCAGCCTCCTCGAAGCCACTGGTAAACATGGACCGGAAGTAAGGACTCAAGGCAATCAGGAGACCTTTATGTAGCTGAAAGCTCTGCGAGTCGACTACAATGGTACAGTCAAACAACAGTTTCTCCTCCCATAGGTCTCGGAAGCCCTGGGCTAGGTGAGAGCCCAGCTGCTCAGTGCTGTATGAACGAGTGACTCCCATGTCTCCTGCCGCCCCACATCGCGTTTGTGCACAAGGCAGCACCGTGCTATGCCCCACATCATCGCCTCCAAGTGTAGGCATGATGAGGGAAGGGTCTGTGGGACCGTCCACTTTTACAGCTCCCTGTGTGAAGCGAAACAGATGGACAAGTATTAGTAATATTAATGAAGGGTAACCTCAGATTGATATTGAGCAGCGTCTATTGCCCATAACTAAATAACCAGTGGACAAGCATCTCAGCCAACGGGAACCATAAGTAAACTTACCTTCATAGATTATATATAATAAGATAAATTTCGTTCGTACTTTTCTGTTATTTTGTAAGAATAATTTTGCTTGCCCTAGAAATTACTTGAATTTCAGAGAAATTCTTACATGTATAAATCTTCTCATATGTGACAGAAGAGGGTAAAAGAAACCCCACCATATCCTCCTAGGAAAAAAGGTCTTGGAACACCCTCTGCGCAAAGGAAGCTGCATGAGAAGATCGGCGGCCATCTTGTCTTTCCTCTGATAACTTCAATTTGCAATTTACTCACGCTCAGATACTACCACAGGGAATACACCCACTAGTATCAGAAACAGGTTCATATTGTGAATTCATGTAAGTAATGTGTAGCAACTGTAATTAATGCAACGTTACATTAGTGAATGCAATAAACAAACGCAAAATCAATGTACTGAACTTATAATTGGCAGAATATATCAATACTGCAAGTCCAATCAAGTATTGCTACCTCACTGAAATCCTTGAATAGATTCTAGATATACGACGATATAGAAATACGGTCTTTCCCAAAATATAGTAGAGAAATACTTAAACAGGGACGGTCCCGTGGGACTGTTTGTGTTGGATATGAACCAGCATCGGACACCAACTGTGTCAGTTAGATTTTGGTGGTTTGGAGTGATATGGATGGGAGTTGGTAGTATCAAATCTTATCTACATACTTTTATCGACAGCAGACGATAACTATAGTCAGGTATAGGTGAGGACAAACTTGCCACGTGCAGGTCACTGTAGTAGTACTACTACTGGACAACAGGAAGGAGCACTGGGCAACAGAAGAAGCCCTGCACAGAGTGTGAATTTCTGTCGTGAGTACAGCTCTTTCGTTTTATGATTTTGACAGTAAAAACGGGGAAGGCTATGAAAGGCTTCGTACAATTTGTCATTTTCAAATCTATTCTAGCAATTTACCGTATTCGACGCTGTCTGGTGAGGATGGCGATGTGGTTGGTTTGTTTAGTGTAACGTCCAATTTGTTCAATTAGATTTTAGCGATGTGGTCCTCGCAGTGGAAATGTAGGGTAAATTCTGACAAATTGTTGACATACATGTTTCAGCCTTTAACGTTCTATATTTAAAGAAGTTCTATTTGTTAGCAGTCTAGTTAGGAGCGCCTTGAATAGAGCCTCATTCGGATATAGATATTTATTACCCACCTAATACAGTCTCTTTAACCTATGGAGCCTACATATCGCTACTGAGAAGAATACAGAAATTCAACCGTATTCTAACAAGTAGACTACAGCTTTTTCTGCCACCTCAAGGGCACTTTAGGAACTACCGTAAATTCCGCAGATATAAGACGCGTTTTATAAGAGAACCAACCCCCTGGTGCGTCTTAATCCTATAAGATATCGAGCCGATGGCTCTGCCAGATTCTATCTTTGACCGACGGATCCGTCGGGTATGTGAAAATCTGCGTCAATTGGTTCTATGTACACACTTCACTGACCCGATTTTATTGCTTTTCCTGACACGTCAGGCATTACTATCATGCAGATATGACTGTCTCTGCCCGACCTTAAAGCCTATAAGACACCGAAATTTGTTCCCGACTCATCCCGACCGTCGGCTCGGTGAGAGTCTGGAATAAAATTTCGATGTCTTATATTCATAAGACATCGACATCCACTATTCCTGATCACACCTCCTCCTTTTATAACCTCATAAATCTACCTTGAATAAGATCAAAGAGAGCCGCCGGGAGTCGGGCCCTACTGGGCCCCGGGCCGGGTGATAGGTCTATACAGGCAACAATGCAAACTTTAATAACTTCTGTTCTATTTAAGATATAAAAAACAGTTTTCATATCTATAATCGCTTATGTCTCCCCTACAAATCGATATAAAACATTTATAAATCAGACAGGGGAATTGGTGGTATCACTATTTAGATGGCCTGCTCAGAATCGGGAACAGTCGGTAATAGTGCGTACATCGAAATATTAAGGTCGGTGAGAGTCGGTCATATTTGACATGGTAGTAATGCCCAATGCATCAGGAAAGGTAATAAAATCGGGTTGGTGAAGTGCGTATATCGACCCGATTGTCGCAGATTGTCAAAGACCTGACTGATCTGTCGGGCAAAGGTAGATTCGGGCACAGCCGTCAAGTCGATGTCTTATAGGCTTTGGATTCTGATCTACGCACATCACAGATCGTTATTGATTCTGAGCAGGCTGTTTAAATAACGTTTCTACCTATCTCTCAGTCCCATTCGCAAGTACTTTATATCGATTTGTAGGGGAGACAGAGGCGACCATAGATCTAAAAACCGTTTTCTGATATTTTGATTAGACCAGAAGTTATTAAACTTTGCATTATTGCCTATATAGACCTATCATCCGGCCCAGGGCCCAACCAAGGCTGGCTCCCGCTCTGCCTGTCATTGACATTTTATTCCCGACTCTCACCAAGCCGATGGTCGGGATGAATCGGGAACAAATGTCAATGTCTTAAGTGCTGATTCCACCAACAGGATGCATTTGCCGTAGTATGTCTTGATGTACCTTGTTACATATTACAGTGTCGGGATATGCCATATCTCATATGGCACAAAATGTAGCCATGCGGTGCCGGGTGTATGTTTTGGTGCTCCACCACCGCAACACCTCAAGAAACATTGCGACAATACAGGTGTTGCCGTTCAGTGCCGCCTAACGGCCCACTGTCTAGTGACGTGGCCGCTCGGACAAACACCGCGATTCCAGCGGTATTCATATAGAGACAAACAGCAATCACACCTAAAGTGTGAACGGTGGGTGTGATTGCAGGAGTGTTGTTTTTTGACAGATTAAATTGTTGGAACAAACTAGGGCATTGTATCAACAAGTCTGGGATGTCTAAACTTTATAGTTGATAATTATCTTGGTTTTAGATAGGAAAAAGATAAGCATATAACTGCTGGGTCTGCCAATGTATTAATGTGTATGCAGTTTCAGTGTTCCTGTCTCATCTAAGGTATATCTAAAGTATCATTTAGGTGATATGCATGTATGATACATCAAATTGGAGCTGGAATACCATAGAATATGATGAAATCATGTTATTTCTCTGAAAATGATATACACGGGTATCATCAACGTATTAAGCTCATATATTAAGTGATCCAATGATAAAGAATACGTTGCCAGGGGTATGTTTGGCCGCAGGCATTGCGTAACCACCCAGATAAGGTGCGACACCGCCCTGTGGAAAAAGGCCTAATAAGCAGGCGATTATTCAAACCTAGCATGATTTAGCAAGACAACCAAATCGGGACTAATCTCGCTACATCTTGTGTGTTGGTGGAATCAGCACTTTATCGGCTTTATTTGATCCGCCCAAACTCAGGATGTGCCTTATACACAAGTTTTTCCAGAGGGCAATTGAGCATTTCGAGGGGTACCATTAGAAATGCCTTCAAATCAAAGGATATATAGAATTTTAATGTGTAGGTTAGTTTTGATGTTAGTCTAAATGCAAAATATGAGCCCCTGATGTGTAGTATGAAACAACTTCATAATCTTTATTCCTGTACGAATACCTTAGAGACCGTAGCTACCCTGCATTTAGGTTTTGTACTTGTAACCAAGGAATTGTAGGAGAAGGAATAGCAACACCGACTAATAACGACCATATGGGCCAATATCTATGTCTCCTATTGTTCTTCTGATGTGGGTGGTGGGGGCGTGTGCGACGGCCGCGAACATGGCCGTCGCGCTCCAGTGATCACACCTTTGCTCCCTTGGTGGCTGTGTTGCTGCGAATGTCCCTGCCTCCTTGCTTGCCTGCCTGCCTGCCTGCCTGCCTGCCTGCCTGCCTGCCTGCCTGCCTGCCTGCCTGCCTGCCTGCCTGCCTGCCTGCCTGCCTGCCTGCCTGCCTGCCAGGTGTGGAGAGGGAGGGTTGGAGATGTTCGGGTAGAATTTGGCATAACAACCGACATATGTTTGAACTGCCACCTGAGAATTAATGAAAGAGTCTATCCAAATGATCTCAAATGTTTCCTGTAGTAGTTTCAGGCCTTTCTAATGATGTCTAGAACATGTATGTAGGGTATGTGGTTGTCTCAAAACAATTCACACCATATTTGTATTGGGCGGGTGGCTGTCGGAGGCTCAGTGACCGGCATTGACAATGCACACAAACTTTGAAATGTGGAGACTGGGTCAATTCAGGTCACTTAAGAGTATAAAACACTAACTTGGGAGTTATATTGTATGTCATTTATGTGAGAAAATATAGAACTAAGTCAATTTTCATGGAAAATAGGTGTGGAGAGGAAGGTCGGAGATGTCCAGGTAGAATCTGGCAGAACAAACAATACAAGACTGTTGTAAGACTGCTACAAGACTGTTGTACGACTGTTACAAGACTGTTGTAAGACTGCTACAAGACTGTTGTAAGACTGAAGCAAAAATGTTGTAAAACTGATAAAATTCTGTTCTCTTATATAAAGACTGTTCCCCCTACCACTGTTTCCCCCTAGCAGATGACTGGGGAACTAGGGTCCGCAATCACCCAACCGTGACGGCCGCGCGACTGGCGGGTAGACACAGATATTAACCTCATACCTCTGTTGCTATAGGCCTTTTTCCACAGGCTGGTGTCGCACGTTATCTGCTTCGTTACGCAATGCCTGCAGCCAAACATAGCCCTAGCAATGCATACTTTAGCATTGGATCACTGAGTGTATAAGCGTAATATGTTTATAATACCCATGCACATTATTTCCATAGAAATAAAAGCAATTGCATCACATTCTATGATATTTCAGCTCCAATTTGATGTATCATACATGCATATCACCTCAATAGATATACCTTAGATAAGACAGGGACCCCAAGACTGGATACACACTAATACATTGGTAGACCTAGCTATAATATGCTTATCTTTTTCCAAGTTAAAACCAAGATAATAAACAGCTATGAAATTTAGACATCCCAGACTCATGAATACAATACCCTAGTTTGTTCTAGAAATTTAATCTGTCAAAAAACAACACTCCTGCAATCACACCCACCGTTCACACTTTAGGTGTGATTGTTGTGTTCCTTATACACATATGGCCCGACTCAGCCCTGTTTGTCTGAGAGGCCGCGTTACTACACAGTGGCCCGTTAGGCGGCGCTGAACGGCAACACCTGTATTCCTTCTCTCTCCACTTCTTTGTTGTAACCTACTAATTTTCGGAGTTGAATATAAATGTTATCATATGAATGCAATTTTTGACAAAATACTTAGACAAATGACTTACGTACAGCAAAGCCCTATACTAGTTCACATACTGTATCGGTATATTGACAAATTAAATTTGAACTTCAAACTGAAAATATCAATGTGAAAGTTATGGGAATTGATATAGGTCTAAACTGCTTTGAATCTCTCTAGACTTGGTAAAACAAAGATTCCAGCATGTCTCTGAAGAAATATATTCTATACTGTTATGTATACCGGTACGGTACTCAGGAAATTTTGAATGAAGTCTTACAAACGATATAACTTTTATTGTTTATGAAAGCACAAGCTCATACTGCATTCGAAAGATAACACGCTTCAGTGTTTTAAAACTTGATAAGTCTGCAAGACCGTCTTTAAAATGGGTGTACCCATAATCTGGAAATACACCTTTTTTTACCCACTTGTCACACGAGAAAATTGGTGGAGTATTTATCACAGGCTAAAATATGTTAGCTAAATCAGTATGTGCACTAGTGGGGCCTAACCATAGTGAATTTCTCTGTAGTAAAATTCGTTATAAATCACAACAAATCTATACCATAACATAGTGGGGGCAACGATGCAGTAATCTGAAACAGAGACAGGAGGATATATCAGTTGAGTCCAATTTTCCTTTTAAAATGTATGATAGACCTACGCGTAAAGGGCTGGTTCCTCCAGCATGATAAATTTGCTGTGGTATATAGTGTTGTGATATGTTGTATCTCCTCTGTTGTGAAACGATCGCACATGATGATGTGTACTTTTTCATAATGTTGTGTGTACCACAGTATACTTTGGTGCTCCACCACAGCGACACCTCAAGATGCATCGCGGCAAATAATATTCAAGTTTCAACTATGCATGCGATTATTCAAAACCTAGCAAGATTTAGTCCTACTGGGAACAAGTGCCATCAAGGTGAAAGTCGCCGCAGAAATTAGTGACTGGCTTCAGTAATCCTACACTAGCCATCAGAGCAACATTTGCTATGACAAAATTCAAATGCGAATATCGTTGGATTGCATGGGCCGGTCTCCTTCATATTTGGCATGTTTATATGTTGTATGTGTCCCTAACTGGGGTTAAAGTTTTGTAGCTTAATTCCTACGGGAAGAAAAGTTATGCATTTGTGACAATAGAAGCGAGAGGGTATACCCTCTCACTATTTGGGACACAACAGTGACACCAATAGTGACTGGACATCGTCTTATGAAATGGGACAAGCCACTATTTGCGCCTGTCTGTTACCCTTTGTCGCAGAATCGTTTGTCCCTTAAGTACTGAAACGTGAAGTGCCGCTAATGTGTCACTAGACACAATAACGGACGTCCTACAGACTATTGTAACGGGTCCCTGTTTTGGACACTGTACTTTTGAGTGCCTACCGTTATCATGTGATTTTAAAACTATACAAATACCTGATGGGTAGATTTATATGTGATTCATATGTGACCAGTCTAGTTTATGAAAAGTACTTATATATCTATTGTTGTATCATGCAAGTGCAAGTTCAACCAACAACTTGAACAAAGTTATATTTTATTTGTATCTCTTTGGTTCCACCAATTTTGACATTGCTTAGTTTTGCCAACTCTGGATTCCAGTGAATTGTCATCCTCCATAGATAAGACTGTCTTATATGTCTAGGCCAGGGAACAACATTAAATCATGCCCGCTAAAACTTTTTTTGATCAAAATATAAGCGTAAATACCCTATCAAAGTCCCCCAGAAACCAAATTAAACCCCTATCATCGCCCACGTCCACCAGATGCTCAGTTTGTCAACTTGTCCTTGTTCAGCTATACTTTTTCAATAGAAGTGATAATTCACTTACTTCAAACAGCGGGCAATGCTCATTATATCTATGAAGAATTGTTTTCTCCACTACTTCTTCCCCAAACGCATCGAACACCTCGACTCTGACTTCGCCAAGAACCTGCGAAATAGGACACCCACAAGAGGGCAGCACGTGTAGAGTAGCCTACTGTCGCCACACTGCATCGCTCGAGCAAACTACGGCAGAGTTTTGCGTAGCGATAAACTGGAGCTGCGCAGTGTGTTTGGCGGCTAACCCAGCTGAGCCTGGATAAACACTGGGATGCCCACGTGAGATCGACTGAAGATCAAATTGGTTTGCTGGATTTAAGTAGCATACACTTAGCAAGAACATACCACAGTAAAACAACAGATCCGTGGCCTCTCGGGAGCGGGACGTTCAAACCAAAGCGAGGCTACAGCCGGCAAAGGGTTTTGCCATTTTCGGGCACCCTAACGTTCTGGTATTATCGCTCAACTGGCGTAACACTAACATAAAGCCGCCCATAGACCTCTACTCCCCTATTGGCGTCCACCTGCCAATTTGGCCTTTAAGGGCCAATATTTCTATTTTAACCCATTCAAGCCAGGGCTGGCCGGGTGATGCCTTAATTGAGGCATAATTTACAAAATATACGTTTTTTTAAATAAAATTGAAAATAATGTCTTAATAAATTTGAAACTTTCGGAGAATGTAAATATAACATATTTGATTTTTCTAAGTGAAATGAAAAATAATGATAACTATCACGTGTCATGTCACCATAGACCTCTACTCTGGAGTAGAGGTCTATGATGTCACATGATCCAAAAGCCAAATTTTCACAATGGGCCTTTGTAGGCCTACCCAACCTCTAGCTGAAGCCAAACATTCACCTAGCAACCTATTCTTTAGCACTGGATCACTATGTGTATGAGCAATAATACGTTCAAAATACCTGGCTACGTTATTTCCAGAGAAATAATTACGATTGCATCCTATTCTATGGTATTCCAGCTCAAATCTGGTATGCCATACATGCATACCCGGTACCGTATTGCCTCGATAATATCGTAAAACGAACAAGGTTTTGATTTTATCCTACCCCCTTTGAACGATATTTTTATGTGAGGATAATAACAAAAAAACATGATAAAAACTTTCTGAAGTCCTCCATAGAGGTCCACTTGCTGCTCTGAAGGCACTTTGAACTACTTTCAGCTGCTGATCTCTGATTGGTCCATTTTTTGTACGCTCCTAGGAGCGATTTTTTATCCGTATGCGACATACGGGCGCATGCAGAAAGTCAATGTTAAGCCTATGGGATTTTATATTAGGGGTACTTTAGATATAGCATAGATAACATAGGATCACTGAAATTGAATACACATTAATACATTGGCAGGCCTAGCTAACATAGGCTTATCTTTCTCCAAGTTAAAACCAAAACAATTATCAACTATAAAGTTTAGATAGTCCAGACTCGTTGATACAATGTCTCTGATTGTTCTAGCAGTCTAAATTGTCAAAAACCAACACTTCTGCAATCACACCCACCGTTCACACTCTAGCTGTGAATGCTGTATATGGGTCATTCCACCAGAAAATGTACTTTTGGTGAAAATCATACTTTTTGGGGGTTAATGGGCTATAATTTCATTATAAATGAATTTTTTTAATGAATTTTTTTTTCTGTGCAAAGAAAACACCCTGCCCTTTCAGAAAATTATTACTTTTATTGGTCTATCTGCATTTATTTTTAATCTGTGGACTTTCAAAGTGAGAAATTAGCAAAAAAAGTGCATGTCTTTTTTATATTTCTAAAGTTTAGCACTATTTCTTTTGTGGAAACTATTAATATATACTCCCTAATTGATTTATTTCCTGAAGTTATGTAAATTGGCTGTTGTTTAGTAGTATTTTCCCTTATTTCTAAGGCTCCGCAAAATTTTTAAGTGTATTTCAATGAAAAGTGTGCTTTTTCAGCAAATGCTATAGGTTATATTTGGCATAGCCTGATGACAATATATTTTAATGGTATATTTCCCAAACATGCACTTAAAACTCTGGACATACATCAATTTTTCACATATGTATATGATTTTAGGCCAACTGCAACAGGGTTTTTTTCCCAGCCGAATTACAAAAAAAAAATCGATTTTACACAATTGATATCACGGATGTGATGAGTTGCATTTAGCACTCTCCACTTCTCCATATTGGTGCTAACTTGGTACAAAAATTACTGAATAATGTGGCCATAGGGTCTGTAGTGTAAGAGTAATAAAATGCTTCCAAAGTGCCTTCACTATGCGAGAACAGGGAAAGTAATTTTGAAGGAATCACGTCCGTGATATTTATCACATCCGAGAGATCAATCGAAGGCGGGAAAGCTGATCACAGGAACCGGATGTTATCCCTTTTAACCGTGCATTCGCCTCCACTCCGGCGGTTCAGCGGCTTGAGGAGACATCCAGCTCATGTGAGTAGTGCAGATTTCTTCGATGCTAGCATTAGTTTTCCATCCTGGACATGATTTTCTGTGTTAATAGTGATAACTTGGAGTTTGTGATTCTGTAGAATCCATTTTCTTGAAAAGTTCACAAGTATTTACCGAAAGTTTGTGGTTTGAATAAAAGAGTAGATTGATGAGTTCCCAACATGGCCACTACTGGAAAGGTTGGGGGTATTTTCAATGTCTTAGTGAATTTTTCAAAAAAATTTGTTTAGCCATATCATGTCCGACATGGAAATTCTTCTTTCGATTGATCTATGAGAAAATGTGCAAAGAGGTGCAGAATATATATATATTACGATCTATTCCCAATGACAAAATGTATGTTTAAAAGACTGTGTAGTATCTGGACTCAGGTTGTACACCTATCATGTGGTAATAGCCATCACGGACGTGATATGGGTGAAGTTTTTTCATCGAATTAACTAGGAACTATGTTTGAATGAGATTAAATTACAAGAATACAGTAACGAAAGTTGTTCATTATGTGCACCAAGTGTCATTTCATAAGTCTAGGGAGAAAAAGTGAAGAAAGTCCACATGTAAATATATTTTTTTCATGCATTTTTGTAGCCGCCGTCACGTCCGATATATATATGTCGGACGTGACGCCCAGTTTGGTTTCATCTCATAACAAGTATGAAAATGAGGGTTAGGATCATCTGTTTTGATTTTTCTTAATGTTTGCCTATTGTACTCCATATCTAATCAAAAATTGAAATGATTATGAGATTGAGCTACTACCTATAGTGGTTTATTTTCATGTCGGACGTGATGCATGATTTTTCAAAACCATACCTGAACTATAAGACTTGGACAAACCTTGGATAAAATCACCTGGAATACCGAAGACGGTTATATTCTATGGTGTGATGAAAAAAATAAATCATTTTGAGGAAATCTTTTTTTGACATTTTTGGCAAAAATCTGATTTTGGTAATATTTTTGTTCTTACAGCCATCATATTAAGTTTGTGGGCAAAATATCTATTCTAAATATAAGTCTGAACAATAGTCATACAAAGAACACAATTTTTGAAAACAAATGTACCTTTTGAATGTTATTTAATAGGTAGTTTGCTAATTTGTTTGTTTTCTCTTTTTTCAGTTTTAGGGCTAGCCATAAAGTATGTACACACAATATCTCAAATTTTCGACCCTACCAACCCCCCCCCCATACCTTATTTTTTTTCACAATAAAACACAGAAGTAGCCTATGCACAAAATTTTAACCACCCTATCCCCACTACCCCCCACCCCCTCAGTGCATACATACTTTATGGATGGCCCCCTACATATGAGCCATACCTTGAAAGCATGGGGTGTAAACCGTTACCTCCAGATGAGAGGAAACCTCCAAAGGACTCATCTAAGGACTAGAGGAACAAGGAGATGAGAAAAAGATAAAATTAAAAAGATAGAGAAAAGGTTTGCAGATGGTTCTTAGCACAAATTGAATTGTTATCTAGTTTTTATTATTACCTAAATAACACAGCTGTTGTTAGGGCGTCATACCATATTTGTCTCTATTGTGATCCCAATACCATATCATATTGTCAATATTAGTATTTCTCGCCCTATATAGAAACAATGTGATCTAGATGTATATTGTAATTACTGTGTCCACCAAAACTGGCACAAGAAGACAACCTTTCATTTTTGATGTTTTTGTTATGCTATATCATATTGTATTACGTTTTGTACTGAGATAAGATCTTGGATTGTATTTTTCTTATTATTTTTTCTGGGAAGGTGGTAGACCGCGAATGTATATTTGCGAACTGACTCAATAAAACTTAAAAAAACAAAACAAAATGTAAATGAAAAATGTACTCTTGTGTATTCTGAGTGGTATCAGAAGCAAGAGTTTGATATTCTTTGCAGTTTTTCCCCAAAAACCAGGTCATTGGCATTTAAGGTACTCTTATATATGGTTGAATTGAAGCTGATGTATATATTTGCAAAACCAAAGAAGATTTTCTCAGCAATTTGTACATATTTCATGTTTGTGATCAAGAAAGTGGAAGTTACTGGTCTGTCACGTCCGTTATTAAAAATATCACGTCCAAGAGATTTATGATGTACACACAAAATGTGGCATTTGGATGAATATTAAGGTTAAAGTTAGCGTTTTTGGCATTTAAAAGCATAGAGAAAAGATTTGCAGACATTTTTTTAGCACAAAATGTAAGTGAAAAATGTACTCTTCTGTATTGTGAGTGGCATCAGAAGTAAGAGTTTCATATTCTTTGCAGTTTTTCCAGAAAAAAAAACAGGTCATTGGCATTTAAGGTACTCTTATAGGTTGTTGAATTGAAAATCATGTATATATTAGCAAAAACAAACAAAAGTTTTTCAGATTTTGGTCCATATTTCATGTTTGTGGAAGTTGAAGTTACTGGTCTGTCACGTCCGTTATCAAGAATATCACTTATAGCTCAAGAAATAATGCATGGAACATCTTCTAATTTGACATAGATCATGTATATAACCTATAAAAGTAATTCTGTGATTTAAAAACGTGAAACTTTTGTATTTAGATAGTGACAGAAAAAACAAAATTCATTCTGTAATCCCTTGGAGAACACCTTCTGTATGTGCATCTTTGAGGCAGCACAGAAAAAGATTGTATAAGTAGTTCACTATTTCCACTTGTCTATAGTATCAGACTATGCTTGACATACTGGGTACAAACTTGATGTCTTACAAAAAATAAAATATATTTCTCTATCATCAACTTTTGTATGAGTGTTTTTTTATATGTCAGACGTGACGGCAATAATATTTACAATTTTTGCAGCCTTACAAAAACTGACCCCCCACTAATATCCCAGTTGAATCATGTTTTCCTAAAACTTGAAAGTGTATATTTTGCACACAAGTAAAAGAAAATTTGGTTTGGGCAAATTTAATTTTTTTACCCCTTTTTTACCAAAAGTACATTTTCTGGTGGAATGACCCATATCTCTATATGAATGTTTGTCCGAGTGCCGGCCTAACGAGGGATCTCACCGTTAGGTGGCGTTGAACGGAAACACCCATATTCCGAAATTGTCAAGGAAAAGGGCCGAGAGATACTGTAAAGAGCCTCAGACCTCAAATAATACAGAAATAAACATCCAATTCCAAATCTGTCCATAGGCTTAGCATTATGTCTGAATATTGTAAATAACCATATTTAAACGATTACGTGTACAGACTGCACATATTAAAATCAGAAACAACACATTTTCACCATTTTACACTTTGACAGCAATTTGGTGTCTCTAGGGAGATGGCAGACATGTCTGTGGTCAAGAAAATTTGGAGGGTCTTTTGAACCAAAAGTCTCAACTTTTCTTGGAGAATCACTGTGTTTATTTCTCGGCTAAGGTTGACCAATTATTTCCACCAGGCCTATTGCATCAAAGATTCCAAATATGTTCCTAAATAGAATAGTCAAAATTATGGCCCGAGGTGTGCTGATGTTTTTTCTGGACATGCTGAACACTCTGTGTCACTTTGGGTGAGCAGTCAGAATTCCCTCAATTTCAGAGGGTCGCCATGAAAAATTAAGATTTTTTAATAATTTCCACCTCACCAGTCCCTTGATTAACCATTTCATCAAAGAAGTATGTACTTAAAAAGAACAGTTGGAATTATGGTGCCAAGTGTTCTTGGTGTTTTAATATAAACAATTGGCACAAATTTGGTGACTTTATCTGAACGACTGTGACGTTCTCGGCGAAATCGTAAACCCAGATAATCACTAGCATGCTATTATTATCTCTTGCCCCACAAACCACACCCGTTCATTAGCTAAAATCTGCTGCATTTTATTCTGTACTACAGTGAAAGATGGACAAATTCGTCACCGACTCTCGCCGGTCTGTGGTCCTTTCAACACATGGCTCAGTAGCCTGCGCTGATACGAGAGCAGCCGATATTGGTATTGGTATGTGACCCTAGCCACATCTATGTTTTTTTATAGCTAACTAAGTACAGATAGGAATATGGTATCTGTTTAGGACAGAAGGTTTTATAGCCATAAAGTACCTTACAGTTTTAGTTTTTAGTATTTTGACATGGATAGCTATCTCTACAATTCACAGTGAAAGTTCCTTTATCATACTGTAAATGTTTAAGTGAGAAATCATTTGAAGATGTATGGTCTACTATAGCCTATTATTTGTATTCTTAATGACTCAGGGATCTTAAAGGCTGGTGGTAATGCTGCGGACGCTGCTGTGGCGACGGCGGCGGCCCTTAACGTCACCATACCCATGTCTACAGGCATCGGGGGCGATGCCTTCTGTCTCTACTATGACGCTGCACAGAAAACTGTGAGGGGTCTAAATGGGAGGTAAGATGTCTAATTTTCATGTAATGTATAAATGTGTGATATTTAAATGGGTGTATTTGTAGACATCTACCGTTGCTGCAGTAGTGTAACATTATTCCCCTAGTCCAATTTAGCCGACATTAGGTAGGTTGAACATTCAACCAATATGACTGGCAATATTAACGTAACCTTTCCATTTTGTATACTACTTATATACTGGAAAACTGCTTTTGTTTTTAACCATGTCACAAATTGTCGATGATTTCACGAACCAAGATAATGGTTCTGCATCTGTTCTGACTGTAATAACTCATTTTGGTGCATGATATGTACAGCTAATTGCTGTTGCCGCTATCAAAGCACTAGAAAATATCGATGCTAATATTTAGGTTTGATATCATTGCAAAAACACATTGAAATATATGGTCACCTGAAATAAAGAGCGGGCTAAATCGTTATAAAATTCGTCTACTTTATTCACTATGTTTAGCGGACGTGCACCTCAGGGTCTAAGTCTTGAGCACCTGGCTGCTCAGGGCATTGACGAGGATCATCCGTGGCCCATAACCCACGGGCTGACCGTCACAGTGCCCGGGGCAGCCGCCGCCCTCGTTGACGCCGTCTCCACCTTCGGCAGCGGCAAGGTAAACTAAAACACTTAACCATGGGACAGTCTCTGTAATTGTATGTGTTATTAACTCCCAACATGATTATTTCAACGTGATATTTAGCATTTAGATACAAGAAAATCAGTGGGAGAAAGAGTGTATTTTACTCACACCCAGTGCTTGTAGCTATATCTGTTTTGTGGCAGCAGAATTGATACAATAATGATGATGAGCGGACTTCCACTCTTAAAAGGGAATGCTCAATGAGACCGAACATCAGAATGAGGAAGCGGAGTTTATACCACTCTAGCCTAGGGCAAAAATAGAAGATTATATTGAGCTTTGTGACTTTTGTGTTTAATCAGATGGATAGACAACCAATCCATTTATTGATGTTAGGGCAATTACAAGGACACTATTGAGTCGCTTGATATCTATCTGAACCAACATCGTCCATGCAAGGGTAGTTGCCCTAGAGAAAATTGCAGGAATTCAAGTAATTATACTTCTATCTTACTTTGGTTTATTTAATTCAAAAGCTAAACATGAGTGAAATTCTGCAACCAGCAATATCATTAGCAGAAGATGGATATGCTGTAGGACAAATATCGGGATATTTCTGGAAGAAAGGTAACTATTTGCATATCTATAACACCTCTAAATCATATCTGCCCCTAAATATCACGGAACTAAACACTTGTCAGTTTACATAATGATATTCATTAAAAGATATGAGTATTCATAGGTCATATGCAGTAAATTTCTCTTTAGAAACTTTCAACTTTAAAAGTTGAAAAATTATCTTTATAGCAACAGCAATGAAGACGACCAGATAACATGTGTCTAGAATATTACTTAAGAAGTTTTGCAGTCAAACACCGGTGCATGGACGCAAAATGTATGCCGGTATTAATATTATTATACATTTGTATCACATCTGTGATGGTCTTTAAGGTATCAACTTCCTATGGATTCATAACATGAGACCTATGGCAGAGACATCATGTCATATATAGGCCAGAAGGGCATATTTGGGATCTAATAGTATTTCCCTAAAAAACATCTTATAAATTGACTTGTGTTGCATATCTGGTTAGTTTAAGTAAGCATTCGTTTCAAAATGATAATAATAGGAAAAACATTCTCTGAAATCACAATATAAAAATATTGCATCATTTCCAAGCAAGCCTTTACTCTCCATTTTCTGCCTATCGTGACAGTGCTTTGACATATGGTGGATATCACAAAAAGAGGCTTTTTGCTACTTTTCTATTTTGATAACAAAATTATTTTGATAACAAAACAGTCTATTTTGATTTATACTGTGAGTACAACAAAAGTTAAGGTATCAAAATGATTGGAGAATAAACCTCTACTTGATTAAACTGGATTTTGTTTTTGCTTCCATATGGAATTCTATGGAATCTTCATTCATATACAGGAAGTCAAACATTTTGCCTGACTTTTAACATGATTTCCGAGAAAATACATAAAAAATGAAAATGTATAAATTATCTTGATAGACTTAAAATATATAGGACAAAGAGGCCTATAACCTCTTATTTGATATGGTACCTTTTGCAAATCTATATATTTTTTACAGCCTAAGTTATGAGATATTTTGTATATCAAGTCAAAAATAACTAGTTTTCAGTTCCCAATATAGTTTCGCGGCCTATAGTGAGCTTTGATAAGTGAACCCACTAAAATTCATTTTAGCGAGACCATAATATGCTTCACTCCAAAGGTGCAGATTGGAACCGATACTATGCTCAAAACAAACATAGCCTTAACAATGATGTCCCTTGGTTATCAGTAAGGTCTACAACATGTGTTTCCCTAGAGGTTTATATATTTTATCGATTATTATTTTGGTTTGACCTGTAGGTCAAGACCGAAATATATTAGGGGAGGCGGGGAACGATTTTTGCGGCTTACATTATAATACATCAAAGTAATATATTCTGAATAATTAGAGCCTTGATACCCTCGATACCGGGTCCGCACCCGGCGACAGTAGTGTATTTTTATATATTGTGTAGGCACCTGTTGCGGTTCAATGAATACCTACTAGCGGGTGGGGCCCCACAGGTTAGATGTGGTCCGCACACGGCGACAGTAGTGTATTTATATATATTGCAACAGGCTTCCACCTCCCTCCCTCCCTCCCTCCCTCCCTCCCTCCCTCCCTCCCTCCCTCCCTCGTAGGTGCGTTCGATCCTTATATTTATGTTACGTTGAGCCTCTGACTATGTCTTGTTTGCTGGTGACCTATTTGACCTGATTCCCTCGAACACGTCTGGTATCGGCACCCGTTGCGGTTCAATGAATACCTACTAGCGGGTGGGACTTGCTCTGGTCAGATGTGGTCCGCTCCTGGCGACAGTAGTGTACTTTTATATATTGCAACAGGCTTCCACCTCTCTCCCTCCCTCCCTCCCTCCCTCCCTAGCGGCTGGGTTCCGCGGGTGCCGATACCAGACACGTTAGATGGAATCAGGGGCGTGTTTAATAATCTTTTTTATTTCTTAAAACATGTATACATTACTTGTTGAAACCGAAATCATGGCAATGCCATGCCAACTGATAATCCTTGTTTGTATAGACCTATCGTTGCTGAAGGACAAACGCAACAAACACAGTGATTCTCTGCTCATTGATGGTCGTTCTCCTCGCTGGGGCGAAGTGTTCCGCAATCAACAGCTGGCAAACACCTTCAAGGTAGGCATAAAGTTGCCATCTTCATATAATAGTGCGATGGTCGCCATGCGTACGATCAGATACCACAAGGCATTGAGTATATTTCTTCTGTAGACTCTCTCCTTACGTTATTATGTGTAGATAGAGTTATGCAAACGAAAAATGTCAGAGCTACAATAAACGGAATGAAAAAGGTGATAGTGACTTTGGCGTTCGTAAAATGCAATAGTTTCAAATATTGTATCTATACACATTTCAGGATCAAATAAACATTTCATAACTAAACTATTCTACGGTGTTTGTAATCATAGAAATATCAAAATATATTTTTAAAGAAAATTGCTGCATGTGGAAAGGCTGGGTTCTACCAAGGGGAGATAGCGGAGGCGATAGTAGAGGCAGTGAAAGAGTATAGCGGGGTGATGAGTGTGGAGGACCTTGCTGCGCACACCAGCACAACTGTAAATCCAATCAGTACAGACTTCCACGGGACACGCCTTTGGGAAATACCCCCCAATGGTCAGGGAATCGTGGCCCTGATGGCACTGAACCTCCTGAAAGAGTTTGATCTCAAAGGTAAGCAGAGTACTATAGTGCTAATCCATTGGTCTGTATTGCGCATACCACATGTCCCTATTGCACTATGGGCAGTACATCCTATTGACTTATATCCTGTAGATCTTGTCTGTAATATCACCATAAATGTTGCTTGGGGTTTTCCACCTGAGCTCTTTTAATTTGAAACTATTGGCAACTAGAAATTTGATACCTGTATTATTGCATCTATAAGACAGCTTTGTCCTAAAAATGAAAACAACAGAATCCCTTACGGACAGTAAGGACACTATAGAATTGATGAGAGATTATTTTGAAAAAAACATCCTTAAAGTTTGTATGGGAGCAAAATGTAAGACTGCCATCACTAGCCAATTTCGTTGCTATGTTAAAGCGTTCTGATAGATGCAAATGTAATATCATTCTCTCGGGACGCAATAAAACTGTAATGCATGCACATCTTTCAGTTTTGGAGCCCTACCGTGAATTCTTTATTGAAATGACGGATTTGCCAAATGTTACAAACTTTCAGCGATGGGTCACAACAGTGCAGATTACCTACACCACCTGATTGACGCCATACGGCTAAGTTTCGCTGACGCGGCGGCCTACGTGGCTGACATGGAGGCAGTACAGGTACCAGTTGCCGACATGCTGAGTGCGGAGTACGCCGATCTCCGACGGAAACTGATGACCCCGGATAGGTACGCCAGGTTCCCGTATCTTATACATCAAAATCTGAATATGGGATCAAGGGTTAAGCACATATTGGTTACATGATGAAAGGTATCATATATCATCATGAGACAAACGTTTATCACATATGCAGAACTGAAAGAATGAAATTAGAGGTGGGGGTGGCATAACAATTTTCTGGATTTTGAAAAAAAATGTATGTATTATATATCACTTCTTTGGTATTCAGATTTCATGGTTTTAGTAGCTTGCCATAATCATACAGATCTACACTTGAAGTGTTATTTGAAAAATTCCGAGTGAAAGCAGGGGGAACGCGCATTTGCATTCCTATGTTTCCTTAAAATGTTAGTTTATGTTTTCAGAATAAAAAAAAGTACCACAATACTTATCAAATAATACTCACATGGGAAGGTAAATATGAGAGGATGCCCTGGCGTCATGCCGAATTGTGTATTACTTAGAACTGAATGCATCATTATATACAGCCCTTCCTACCTCATAAGAGGAAGTCTTTCCGTGTGAATGCCCTGCCTCAAAGAATCTTGCTATTCTTTTTCGGGGCTACCTAATTCCCAACTTTTAAAACGCCAAATATGTCGAGGTCAAACGTCTTCATTGCATATACTTTTTCGACCTCGGCAGGTGATATTTTTTTCTGCACTTCCATATGCAAATTAATTAGGGACGCTTAACCGTTTAACACGATTTAAAAAGACATCTTGAGTGAACAAGGAAGCATCCAGCAAAATGTGGGATTTATATTTAGTATGCAGACTCTCCTGTTACAACACATCACCATCTCTTCTGTTCAGGGCTGTGGATCCCGTGCACCGTGGAAAACTGCCACTAGGGAGTGACACTGTCTACTTGACGACAGTGGACGCAGATGGGAACGCGTGTTCGTTCATCATGAGTAACTACATGGGCTTTGGTACGGGCATAGTACCCCGAGGTTGTGGCTTTACTCTGCAGGTAACGCTAATCTACGAGTCACTTCCCTGATCAATTTTAACCAAAAACTCAGTGCGCATTCAGAAATATAGATATAAATAGATATGTACAACCTTATATATTTGCTGAATTGATATTACATTTCAGAACCGTGGATATAATTTTTCACTCGTGAAAAACAGTCCTAATTGTGTGGCCCCTGGAAAACGACCGTATCATACCATCATACCCGCCATGTTGACTGACAGCACAACAGGTATTCCACATGTATACTGAAATAAGTATGCTCAAAAAGGAACGAATGAAATACAGTTAACTGGAAATAATCGCCATACAAATGCCACCTAGGAATTAGAAGATAACAATTGGGTGTTGTGTATGTAGACGAGGCGTATCGATTGAGAGATGTGGCATCCAATTGGGTGTTGGGTGAGCTTACTTACTAAGTAAAACTATTTCGTGAGACGTGGCTATGACACCTCTACTACAAGCCGATGCTACCTTGATAATGACAACTTCCTGTCAATTTTGAACCAGGTTACTATGGTGTCTCCAGGTTTGCAGTCGTTACCTGTGTAACAACAATCGCCGCCACCTTGGGAACGGGCTATCGCCGTGTTCTCACTCTCCAACACAGTACAGTGTTGGGGATTTGTACACCAAGCACTTTCTTGGTGTTAGACTGTTAGAATTAACAGAATTAGTGGGGAATAAGTCAAGGTTTCATCCGGTTCGGACTCTTCAGGCATCTTAATTAATTTGGCTAGGTCAAGGCATGTGATGTTATCACTTTTGGGGGTCATGATGATTTATCTCGGCCCATCCCAATCTATTAAAAAATAGAAAGGCTTTCTGGAGATGGTGTAACCTCCACCCTGTCACCTAAGACAGTAGTGGTTTTACCATTTTCCACCCTATCAGAGCACGTCTCCACCCTATGAGTTATAGGGAATGGGGGTATTCCGATTTTAAGTCTGCAGTCCGGTAATCAATTAAAATTTAAATTTAAATTTTAAAAAAAACAACAACAAAAAACCAAGTAAAACTATGTGATTCTATTACAAAATATTAAAGTGTTCAATTTGACGATTCGAGCATTTCCTTTTGATACATGCAAGCCCCTTTCTGTTTCATTTATATATCAGGTGAACTGCTTGCGAGTTATGGTGTGATGGGGGGATTCATGCAACCGCAAGGTCATGTGCAGGTCTTACTCAACATGTTGGTCTTCGGTATGGATCCTCAGACGGCCCTCAACCAGCCACGCTTCTGTGTTGGACCGGGCCATGAGTAAGTACAGATCATGTGTTGACACTGACAACACTAGCACCAGAAACCTCACAAAGCTAGGAAACACTGCATGAATATCTTATTATGCTGCAATCTTGTATCATATATATGTGTCTTTATCCTACCCCGCATATAAATCTCCATAGACTTAAAATGGTGGGCCTGTATGCCACGGTTATGCCATAAAATATTTATATGCCACTGGTGACATGAAGTTAAGAACATATGACAGGGTAGGATAAAATCTAAACATCACTCGATTTCATATAATTGTTTACATGCCATTCATTGTCTTCTGTTGACATCAATCCACCCACCCAGTTTTCGAGAATTCTCATATATAAAAAGCACATCTAGAAATAAAAATTTGGTACACTGCAATACAGGCGTTTACCAGGATACTTGTGGTAAGTCAAGTTATTTTATGGCTTGTTCGTATCATTGTTTTGGATAAGGGCGCAAGAAAAGAAATGATCATAATGGCAGTGAACAACCTCAATTGTTAGTACTGAAAGTCCCGGGTTCGTTTTAAAATAAAAGCACTTTGGGCAGGTAGCCATTCATGCTATTTAACCACGCAGGTGGGACAGGTTTAGACTTTTATTTATAAATGTGTCTTTTCATCAATTTCTTTAGTCTGGCTTTATTGTCCATTGCTGCACTAGTTTTGATTGGTATTTCTATTTCACCTGCATGATGGCGCAGCAGTCAGCCTACACACTAACTTGGGTCACTTACCTATAATCTTACATAATACGTACCACGTACTTTACTTTCTGGTTCGCTTTTATTAATGTACATAATATATCGCATCTTAATCAAGGTGTAATGAAGCATTCAGAAGGGTTCGTACATAGACAGTCCAATAAAATTCCAGGCTTTTCCAGGCTCAAATATTTCTTTTCCAGGCACATAACAATGTTAATCAATACCATCTTGCTAGTGAAACAAATATGAAGATAAATAATCAAAACAGCTCTATCATTAGATAAAAGGATTTTTGGAAGTATCTAATCCAAGTCACTGAAATTTCATAGGCAGCCAGGTACCGTAGTTAAGGAAAGCCAATATATCCAGAATTTCATAGACTAAACAAAGATGTTTTTATGCAAAACTAAATTTTCCAGGCTCTTCCAGGTTTCTCCAGGCTCTCTGTGAGAATTCCAGGCTTTTTCAGGCCTGGAAAACCCAAAAGCATAATTCCAGGCTTTTCAAGGTTTTCCAGGCTCTGTACGAACCCTGATTCAGGCTACATACCACTCGAGAATGTAAAAGCTATTGTTTGATTATTTTGCTGGCCTTTCCCCATCATCAGATGTTGAGCTCTCCGTGAAATCCCGAGTGCTACACTCACTGTAAACGTATGCCAAGTGTTGATGCCATCAACAATAGACAAAATATTACTTTCAAATCTAAAAAGCGGATATGACACCGGACTCAGTATGTGAATAACATCCCAGGCATTCTCCTTCAAGGTAATTTTGCTTGAACCTATTGTCTATAAAACTATTAGTGGATGTGTAAAAGTGAGTTTTACATATATATATATATCTACAAAGACATCACTGGCATTCTATTCCTCATTCTGATTTCTGTCTACAAAAGGAATGCCCAGGGAAGCGTCCAGCTCGAGGAAGGTATCTCGGAGTCTATCATCGCGGATCTGAGGCGAAGAGGCCACGCTGTCGACGGTCCAGTGTCGGGCCACGAGAGGGCAGTCTTCGGCCGGGGTCACGTGATCACGCGGGGGGCATGGTGGTCCCAAGACGACCAGACTGCGAACGACAGTGGTGTGCTCTGGTCGGGTTCTGACCCCAGGGCTGATGGGAAAGCTGCTGGGTACTAGACCCACATCTGGATTGAGTCAGGCTGGTCATCATTGACGTATATATACATATATATCATATATATATATATATGTACCGGTATTTGATATGTTCGTAGTTTTGGGCAATATGGAGAAGACATTCATATTCAAATGAAGTAATGTCTATCTGGAGACTAGATTAACTCTGATGGGATCCTTTCTAAGGATAGGTATGAGACTTTGAATTAGTAAGTGGACAAATGAGATGTGTATTCACAAATCTTGGTATTTCCACTAGCAGATTGCAACGTCAAATAACACGTAGTTTGTTGTGGCCTTGTATCATCCAACATGGCAACGAAACATTAACTTTGCTATGTATTGGATGGAAAATTTTATACTTTAGAAAACTATCGTTTTATAAGGTATTATAATTTTCAAAAATATTGTGGAACATACTAATCGTACGAATGTGATCTTCCAGAAAATATATTCTAATATATTTTCCTAAATATAACAAGTAACCTCTATTATCTAGGATTCTGAGGAAATAAAACAAATCTAAATTGACAATATTGTGTATATTTATTCTTTGACACCAGCTGTTTCAGATTTCCCCCATTCCTAAGATAAACGCTACAAAAAGTACTTGATCTGTTCCATGTTTAACACTGCAATACAGGAACTAGATGTTCCTAGTTTCAAATATATACATCGGTTCAGTTAGTGACAAAATAATTCAACAATTTCTTTTCTGTGAGGCACATGAAGTATGAGAATAAGAGATCTAACGGCTATCAACAATACATTTTACACATCCTTCGAGGCTGCTCATTCTTTCTCCACCCGACTTGAGTCGATATCTTAGCATTCATAGCGACTAGCTTTTATATTTGCTTCACAGGAGATCCAGACATCTATTGGAAATTCTGATATGGTAAAATAATTTTCAAAATGAATTCGATTGAGAAACGCTTTTGCATTTACACTTCATTGGTGTATAATATATAGGAACATCGCCCCATTGCGGAAAACCGAAAGCTTGACACCAATAACCACATTTTGGCAGAATCTCATTAAAATACGTATAATCACCAATAATTATTTCAGACATTTTTGCTTCACAACCGCAGTCGATATGACAATAAATCACACCATAGACACAGGCTAATTTTTTACCATGCAAATACAATTTACTTTACATATATTTTTTTTGAAAGGGGGGGGGGGGGGGGAGAGGGGAGGACCGTCAAGCTAGCAAGGCAAAAAAAAATCCTGGAAAAGTGCAAGCCATAGGGACTTCCTAAAACCCGACAATGAAGATCAACTGACAAAAAGACTGAGCTACGGGTAATAGTACATGCACATATTTTCACATGAAACCCATCTATCCGAACCATGGATACATTCCTCAGTACATTCGTCAACAGGACGTCTCCTTTGTGGAAACTTTCGAAGTAAAGCTACACCCAGCAGTAAAGTGTGGACTTACAGAATTGCCATTCAGTAACCCTTTTGACGTGATTTTCAGTAGGTTTCCGGCCACCATAGACAAACCCTGCAATTGACCGTGCGACAATGCAGAAATGCTCAGCAGTACTCGTGGGTAGACGATAGAAACATCCTGCAGTATACACATGCATGCCTTCGAAACACCCATCTTCACGCACAACATACCACATGAGGACTAAAGCGATCTTTTTAACTAATCCCAATCTGTGGCACACCAGAGAAACGCCAGGATGAGTTGTTTATGCCGTACACACGTGCATTGATCATCTACTAATCTGAGCATATTTCTGTTTACTTCATACACAAATAACAACAATTCTTTCACATCCTGGCTTCCATTTTGATATTTGGTTTGTCCTGTGCGATTAAAATCGACTATCATTGTTTCTCATGGTGGTTTATAGCTCAGTCCCGTTATCAAATCCATTTTCCTGGTCAGAAAGTATAGGGAATGCAATTTCATTCAGCCGTTAGGTTATAATAGAGTATAAGTAATCTTTTTCAACAGTTAAGTCAGCTAGCACTACAATTGATTAGACTACCTCTGATATGTACTCTCTTCCATTCAGTTGAGACCATTTAGGTCTTACTCAAACACCAGTATTTCACTTCATTAACATCTTACAGGTGAAAAACATTTCATCTTTACGTCACTGCCAATAGTAAAAAGGAGGAGCCAAGATACCAGGGTTATAAGGAGACTTCAGGCGACATATATCTCAAAAAACTTTTTTTTCTAGAGACGACAACAATCAGGATTCCTAATTTACACAGATCAGTTTGTATCCCAGCATTTGTTTTAATACTTGGATATAGGAATAGTCAATTATCACACTCCCTGTTCCATGTTCCAGGATAACTGTTCCAGTACTGAATGTCAATAGATCAATTGAATTCGTTTAAGCACTGGGGTAGACTACCATTGATTTGATAATTTCAAATTCTAAGTAAACAGATTACTAGGCAATATCACTAACTTTTCTTTATTGTCCGTCGACAGGTATTCAATACTCCAATACTCAGTACCTACACGTAATAGATTTCTGGTATCTTAGTGGAATTTGGAGAAAAGGGACCAAATATCTAGGTATTGATAACATCTAGATAGGTTTTATTCGAGAAAAGACCTCATTTTATATGGATAGCCAATTTATATCAGCCTGTGTCGGTTATACATGTAGTTCAAAAGGTCATCGCTCTTTTCTTTCAACATTGGCGACAAAAAACAAAACCTTCGCCTCCCAATATCTATAATAGTGTGAAGCTTAGAAGACAGTACGATGAAACCATTGCAGGAGAAATTAAAGATGCCATACTCGTATTTTCTAACAAGCCCTGATGAGCATATCGTATACGAATACATGTATCTTAAAGCTGAGTGAAACTTAGAGTGAAATATAAGTACCAAACTTTTTTTATAACCACAAGCAACTTGACTCATAAACACCAACCTCGTTTACTCTTCTTCCCAAGTCTTGCACTGACTCTTGATCACTGGAGAAATTATTATGTCATCTTTCTTTATACTTAAATACAGCGGCTATTTCTAAAAAATACTCATGAAGATCACAGACTTCATGACGACAACAAAAAACTAAAGAGAACGAACTAATGTCATGTAAACGGGAAACAGTTAATGTCACAGGGGAAATAAGTTGTAGGTATTTCTATCGACAACAAAAATATATACGAGAGAACAACATCACATTTTTTCCATCTAATAGAATACTGCACGCCAATCCCATAAGGAGAATTTAATTTCTCCTCACTTTACTCCTTTCACCTCTTCAATGGGTATAGCGAGTGGAGCAACGCACAATCAACAGAAATAGAGAGATCGGACAAAAAAATAGAAGGGAAGAGATACATATAACAGAAATCGTTCACTCTATACAGTTGTACAGAAGATCATATGCTGACGTGACAACAATTTGAGGTGTGATCAGTGGTGGCCCGTCTGTCTGGTGGAGCTACTGCGGGTCACAGCGCCCGACGCGCATGTAATATCTCATTAGCTAGTCAGCCTGCAATGTAATATCCCCTCAGCCAGGCTCAAACGATATCTCACAACCCAGGGTCACATGATATCTGCCAACCATGTAATACCTTATCAGCCAGTCATGTGGTATCTCATCAGCCAGTCGCCGATACGTCATCAGCCAGCCATTTGATATCTCATCAGACAGGTGATATCTCATCACCCAGGGTCATGTGACTTCTCGTCAGTCTGGGCCATGTGATATCTTGTGAGCAACTTACATGACATCGCTTCAGTCGGTCATGTGCTATCTTATCAGAGGGTCACGTCATATCTCATCAGGCGTTCACATGATCTTTCATCAGCTGTTCACCGAGTCAATCACGAGTTGCCGGTGTGCTTTGCAGGTGGTGCAAGTCTCAGTTGTCAGGCCTGGCATTCTCCTGCTCGCACATGACACTGGGGACTTGACTCAGCTGTGGCATAAGCCCAGAGCGCAGTACCGGCACAACTTTGAAAAGCGGTGACTTTGATGAAGAGCTGACTGGCAACTTTGCCACACGAAACACGGTGCCATGACTATGACCCACCAGACGGTAGTCTGAGTCGGAGTGAGATGCCGACTGGAAGATGGCAAAGTGGTCGGCTGTGTTCTCCGGGAAGCTCCAGTGTAGGTTGAGCGTCAGGCATTGTTTGCGGTGTTCCGAATTCTTACCCTCCTCCACCATCAGGTCGACGTCCGTGATGTGCAGGTCCGTCACCAGTGGCATCTCATCCAGGGTCTTCGCATCCATGATCTACAAACAAACCAGCAACAGACATGAGTTCATTTTGTTGAAGAAAACGAAGTTTATAGTTCTTTATAGATAATTGATAATATTTACAGGATTTATCCATGAATATTTGGTTTTATTTCGTTGGTTTAACGTCCAATAATTGCAAATATCTGTTATCAGACTGATCCATAAATCTACCTCGAACCAGAATCAGCTTTTCAAGGAGGACTTGGTGCCTTATGGTGAACCTATACCTAAGAAGTGAGACCCACATGATTTACACCTCATTGTCTTTTTTTGCCCTTTTCTCTCTCCAAAAGTCACTGTTAAAGAAACTACGTCTTTGCAAAAGTTGGAACATACATGATTAGTCAGCGTTTGGGATACTACACAAATAGTTCGTTCGCAACCATACCTCTATTTTACCCAGAAGCACCTGGGCCCGTGTGTGGTCCTTGCCGCTACTGAAGACTCCGACCTGGACCTGACTCAGACTGTACCCCTCCAACGCATCTACGATGTAGTGTCTGTAGTAACAAACAATGTCAGCTACAGTATCTGTTCCTGTCGAACGGCTCTGACCAGCATTTAACGTTAGTCTGATACAGTGCCGCAGGCGACAGCAAACACAACCTGGGGTTGGGAAGTTGGAAGATAAAGGTGTACCCTTCAAAATTGATCAGCTAAAGGTGTACCCTTCAAAATTGATCAGCATTGTGGTCTCTTTGGTAAATACATTTTATAGATTGTGGTTGGTAAATAATGGATACTATGTTTACTTTATCAGTCATGAATGTAACTCCCAAATATTTTCAATGAATAGAGTAAATGAGGTTCAGTAATGTACACACGATGTTGAGAGGTCTTAACAACCGACAATGAATGAACCTACCTGGTGGACCACCCATTACTCTTAATGTGATACTGGAAGCTCCGCAGGATGACATTGACCCTGTCCTCCGACAGGGGTCGCAGCTCGGTGACTCCGCGGTCGTCCTTGAAGCGCTTGGGCTCCGTCTCTCCGTCGCCCGCCTTACGGATCAGCACCGACTGGTCTTTGAGGAGTAGCTCCTCTTCACGCAGCACAGCAAGGTGATCAGAGCCAATCCCAGCGTCGCCCGCCAGGACGAGGCGCCGCCATTTTGATCCGGCCTGGCCACGGACGTCTAAGTATAAGTCGGCACCGCAGTCCTCGAGCACTTTGAAGGAGTAGCTCACATAGAGCTTCTTCTGTACAAGGCTGTTAGCGTCGAATAACCTGTTGGTGAAAGAGGTCATACATACACAATATTGACTGGTGTCAGATACAAGCGGCCGTAAAAGGTTTTATTATCCACCTAATACAAAGTGTCCACAGAAAACACATAGGGAGTGTGTATGGACATACCCGGCGCACACGGATATGTTGTATGCTCCGGGTGGCACATATGGAAAAATAGTGCGTTTGGAAAAATTGTGCGTTATTAAAACGAACTGATGTCGACATGCCACTTGCAGAAAAGGTGGATGATAAGTACAATATAGACTGGTTTCAGATAAAAGCGGTTGTATCCGAAACCAGTCAATATTGTGTATATATTTACAATAAGCCAGAGTACTATTATCCCGAATGTATATTATTATATACCTATTCACAAACTCACTACCAATGCGCATTTATGCTATGGTTCTAGTATTGTTACCATACGAGCAAGGCACTCCATAATTTCTTGTACAGCTACCTTTGGTTAGACCATACGGAGTGCTTTCAACGTGAAATAACGTAATCCGATTGGACGAGAGAGCGACAGAAAAGGGACAGCGGCAAATTTAAAAATGGCAGACAGAAGACATGGCTTCGATTATGGCAATATTTAGTGGTCAGTTATCGTGAACTACGGCATGTATGACATTGAAATACAGAATCCAAACATGAATTATGGAATTAATCCAAAGTACAAAAGGAATCATCATAAAAAGCATTATTACTGATCTTATGGACACTTAGAGTCAGTGCCTTTACTACTAAGTTCAATTAATCAGCCATGATCGTATGTGTGCTTGGTGATAGCTGACTGGTGTACATGAAATTATGAGCTCTGGTTAAGGTAATGACGTCAATATAATCTCTACCTTTCACATAACTAATATTTCAACTGAAGTTGATAATTCAGAAAACAAGTTCATGATTAATGTCTGCCATTTAGTTTCATTAATACCTAAAATTCTAGTTTTGTTTGCGGACGTTCCCTTTTGGAAGATTATGTAATTACCGTGGAAAGTCCTAAACCTACATTGGCAATATTGCTGACTGGAAATTATGGTCGGATCTATCTCATGAGAATACTATCAATCAGGAGATATTCTATGCGTGCAGATGTTTCGACTTAGCCAGCTGTCCGTTTTTGAGAGAGGTCTTTTTCTCTATTACAAGCAACTGCTTGTGATAGAGGTGTTATAGCCACGTCTTCATAATTTTCCTTTACAGAGAAGGCATGTTAACCATTTCATTACCGGACCTGGTCGCAGGTGGTTCTCTGTAGTGCAGGCCTATGTTACAATTGTTGAGAAAATTGTTTCTTTTCCACTGTACTTAAAGTTGTCTGTCATTGTTTCTATGGTCATAACTATCAAATTATTTTCTAATCATCACTTCAAAACATTTTACATAATCTCCGAAAAAATTGTAAAGATCCATGTTGAATAAGCTGAGATTGTTTGTTTGTTTGTTTGTTTGTGGTTTAACGTCCAGGGGACCCTGAGGGTATATATAGGGACCATCAGTGATTTAAGCTTTTCACTTTCGTAGACTTCTTTCAGTCAATTCTTTTCAATGTTTTCAAATATCTTATAAACAATCAAAGTCTCTTTTTAAAACATGATGATATCTTTCTTCGGAATAGTTTCAAACAAAATTTTCATGTTGTTACTGTTTTCCAAATACTTTATTTTCTTGTACCCTTTGACAGTTCAGAAGGACATGCTGAACAGTTATGGGTAAATTGCATGCTTGGCATAATGGAGGATTTTCCCCTTTCAGGAGGTTTTCGGGTGTAAGTCTGCAGTGACCTATTTTCAGACAGGTCAACTTCACCCGTTCACTATGACTCAATCCCCCACAATTTCTCTTCCCATTCACAGTTGAATGAATGGTATTCAGTTTGTTTCTTATTTGCTTGTTCCAGTCAGCTTGCCATTTGTTCATTGTCAGTTCTCTTAATGGAACTGTCATGTGTAGAATTTTCACTGTACCGGAATCCAACTTTCTTTGCTGCTCTGTCTGCCTCTTTATTTCTGTTAATTCCTATGTGGATTGGCAAAATGTGGCTTCTTCAAAATGGTAATCCTCTTTCGAACTTCTCTTACCAACGGATTTGTTGGAGAGTATTGGAGGATAAATGACATTTGAACAAAAAATGGAAAATGCTGCCCCAAGGCATCATTTGCACTAGCCACGGGAGTGCCTTGAGGCATCATTGGTAAGGAAAGGGCATGGCCTGGTATGGCATTTCTCACCTGTATATCAACACGGGATCCTCCTTTGAAATGACGCCAGTCAATTTGAGGCAGCTGCCGCCATGGAAGGATTCTCCTGTGTGAACATCTATACTCTGGTCCGGTCGCATCGGCGTATCAGGTGTCTCCTCTGATGTCACGTCTTCGCTGTCGGCTTTGTGATTGGTGACGAATTGGGCGTTGGTATGCGTGGGTTGTTGACTTTGTAAAGCTAAGTTGGTCCACGGGCCTGCCAGTGCGACCTAGCGACCAAGAGAGGTTAGAGATTCACTAGGTGTATCATCGAAGCTGTACAAGCACGGTCTTTGTTTTTAATCCACTAACACAATGGAGACATTCACTTTGAGTGTGGAATTCCATTTAAGAAATTCACGGAAACAACCATTTAAAAAATAAATGAATACAATTTCTTTTCCTCAAAAATGTACCTGTTGTGTAGTTAGTGTGCATTAAACATCAAAATCAAAAATATCTACATGTTTACAGTCGGTCTAATAGAGGAGGAACGTTCCAGTAACATATGTGGATGGCAAGATTTTATATAAAAGGATATAGTGGATTCAGCACATTGAATTTCGCTGAGAAATATCTAAGCATTTAGAATTTGAAGTTGAAAATGTTACGACGAAAGAAATGTGCGTAGTTACCGTTCCATTGAGGTAATAGTTGAAGCCTTGGCCTTGGCAGAAGGAGGTGTTGAAAGGCAGGTTGAGGGAGCTGTGTGGTACACACATGTCATGTAACAACATCCAGAACCGATTCTCATTCTCTGTAAAGTTTTCTTTTCCTTCCGTTTCGTAGACCCAACCTTGGGCGAAGAGTGCTACTGATAAACTATTGCTGCGAGCGGCAAGAACAGCCTGTCAAAGGGGAGTTAAAAAGGTAAATATTTAAATGTGTGCAATATATTATATATTCGTGTATTCATTTTATGAGTATGCTGTCTGAGAAATGAAGAAACAAGTTTTGGCCAAAGTCTTCATTTTCACAGGTTTTACGCGGAGTGATATGAACGAGGCGAAGCTGAGTGAATATCGCATAGCATTCAGACAAGTTGGATTACAAGTAATCCCAAGCGCAACGGATCTACTAAAATAGTGTAATACATGATCATGTATTTCATGATCTTTTCACTATATACTAGCGACTTCGTTGCTACAGCCTGACCATATCGGAACATGAACACGCCATCTGCTGGATGTTGGCCGTACTAGTAAATTTTTCGTTTGGTTTGGTCGATTTAACATCCAATAATTATAATTAAGTGCTATCAGACTGAATCATGTAAACTGTTAAAATTAGCTACCTCTTTTGTGTTGAAGCCGCCGCCCCCTCGACAGCCTCTTCCGAACACATCAACTCCAACAAAGGCGTCGTAGAGACTGCCACGCGCCGAGGCGTTCTCCGCCGTGCGCTTCAGGTGATCGTCTCCCCAGCAGTAGTTGAGGAAGATGGTGTCGCACGAGTCAAAGAAACCACTACAAACACAGATATTTCAAGTTTTCTTACTTTCCCCTTTCTTCCATTATCAATGAGTTGGATATGGTAAATATGGTAGGATAATTTGGTAACTGTCTTCATTTTCCCCTTTTCTTCAGAAATTCAAAGATAGGTGCTCATCGGTCATACGTCAGGTTTCAGTAGTACCTTCTTTAGTCATTAGTTTGGCATATAACATATATTGAAACACATGAAATCATTAAAGGAAAAGATCATTCTCAATAACATATCAATAAATCTATATTCATTCGTTAACGTTCAAAAGAAACGACTATGATAGTTATGACTGAGTACATCACAACGAATTAAAACAACGCTGAAGTTAATTAGGCAAAACATTTTTTGAGATGGGTACATGTCAAATAAGGTTTTGATTTAACAAATAAAATTTGGATCTAATTATTTTTTCGGAATAAATCACACTTATGTAAGAAACACCACAGTGCAGTCAGGGCACCTCCTGCTATCCACCAGGACAACCAGTTATCACCCTCAGAACCTCCTTCACCACAATAGACCCCTTTCAATGTTGGTAAACAATCCCTGACTTAATTAGGTGCGTGCGCACATCGCGTTCAGAAAGAACTAGGTCACAAGCAAAAGTCCCTGGGAGCAGCTCCTACCACACTTTAAAGTTGTCAGAACAGTTAAATATTTCCCTTGAAATCATGGAAAAGTAGAGTGCCAGACTGTTGACTGCAGTAGCATTATTTTGATAACTTAAAAACACAGATCTGAAAAGTAGATGCTGTGATATTTTGAGGTTTAAATAGTAGTCCATGGTGATACCATGCACACACGCTTGTGTGTCACCCCTGAGTGTCTGTGGTCGACTGCTGCATGCCTACTGCCTCTGTGTGCTGACCACCCCTGCCCCTGCCCCAGGCCTGGCCAGGGGTGCGCCCTGTGTCGCTGACCTGTGTGTGTGAAGCACACAGAGGTACACTCAGGGGTGGTCACCTGGGATGCCTGCCACTCACAAACTGTGTGTACATGGGTGTGTGTATGGTACGGTTGGTATTATTATTGTTCAATATTCAGTGCACTTGACTTTTGAATACTTTTGAGAATTCATACTTTAGCAGAGTGTTTTCCTTTTAATGAAACAAGTTGTATTATACCTTCAGGACCATGCATGTTTAGGCCCTCCATAGTCCATGATGATACGTAGTGTAAAACAGGCAGTGAAAAATGCTCTAAACCATCCAGTGTAGCTGGAATTTATGAACTACCAAGTTACTCTTGTTATACTTTCATTATAAAATGATTTTTTTCCTGAAATTATAATAGTTTTGCCCTTTAAATTCTGAAGAAAAACATGATACAAGCACTCGCGCCGTGTTATGGACAGCATGTTTTGACCTCGGTATGCGTGCGCATCGCCGTTAATGTATGCGTGACGTCACGTGAAAGGGGTCTATATGGTATTCAGTTTGTGCATTACTCTTATAGATAGTTATAAATAGGTTTAACAAGAGCTAAGAGTACATCTTAAAATAGACTTGTGGGGCTCTAAAGGCCAAATTAGCGGGTGGACACATTTAAAACTCAATACAAGAGCAAGTCTAAGCCTAAGTTATGGTGCCATCGGTGTTAGTTGGCCATACTACAGGGTTCATATTCAGAGTAAGGCAGAGCTCCAACCAGATATTTTGTGTTCTTATAGGGATATGGGTATATGTGCCAAAGCTTGGGACAAATTAGCCCCATGCTTTATATGCCATGTGCTTTTAAAGATGACCCCCCCCCCCCCCCCCAATATTAGAAAATAAGAAAGAAAAAAAGAATATCATCAAAAGGTCAAATGAGAAGGTGGACACATCTAAGACTCAATAAAAGTAGCTTAAGACATATTGAAAATTATTGACAGAAAATAGGCTTAGTTGGAAATAATGCAATACCGGTATTTTGATGTCTTAATTCAAATGAATATTTTGCTTTTCATTGTTGCATACAAACAAATGCTTACTTAACCCTTTAGCTACGCTATGATGCCTTGAGGCATTCCCGGGCATAGTACGCTATGATGCCTTGAGGCATTCCCGGGCGTAGTGTGCTATGATGCCTTGAGGCATCATTTACAAAATTTGAATAATTGTTATTTTTTAATGAAATAATGCAAATATTTTGATATTTTTCTAGCCTATGTAAAACTATATCATAGTTAATATCATAGCTATTATATAACATCCTAACTATTTTGGATTACAATGGAAGTGTGATATAATGACGTCACTGTGAATATTGTGAAAAGTGCCAGCGTACTACAGGGCTGAAAATGGTACTACAGCAGCGTATTTCAAGGCATGTATTTGGTATTATGCACCGTAACGAAAGGGTTAAACTAATTGATATGCAGCACAAGTCAATCTGCAAGATTTTTATGGAAAAACTATTTGAAAACGGATGCCACCCTAGTCCCTTATATGCCTTCCTGGCCTATAATACGCCCGTTTTCCTCTAGGTTTTTACTGGTGGTGCCCTCTGGTGTCTGATGCCTACAGCTTGAAGCCTGACCTTGACCCCTGGCCTGTTCACTGACCCCTGGCCTGGAGTGTTGAGAGTATTACGGGTAGAACCGCTAATGATGCCCTCTTGTCTGAGACAATTAAAGGTATTCATCGATAACCTACGGTCGTTAGGGAAGCTATCTTTATACAAATTAACCGAGAGAAATAGGGATCCAATCAATGGTGCCCCATACAAACAACCCGACTGCATAGTCTAAAATATCAATTAGCCACAATTGTAGTGCACATTTCTATCGCCATATATACTCCAATAATATTATATGGAGCCGATTACGCAACGTTTAACAACTCAGGTTTACTTTATCTAGCGTTAGCTTTATCTAGCGTTAATTGCTCGGGTTGGAGGTATACATATAGATGAACCATGCCTCGAATTACATGTCCGGAGAGAATAGAAGATACCATGATGAAACTATAGAAGTTAATGAATCCCACACATGCCTGCAATTGTTGTATGATTTTCCTCACCTGTTGAGGTCGTTAAGTTCATTTTGCCACTTAAGTTCTCCAGAGGAGATGACGCTGTCATACCACACCACTTGTGAGTTAGGGATAACCATGTGGATGCGTTCTGTCAGCCTCCGCACAAAGTCTACCAGGTTGTAGACCTTTTCCGGCTACATAAAAGAAAATATATCAAAGTTAAATGTGCCACATTAGCGTTACATACATAATACGGTCAGTCTGTAACTCTACCCAGTGGTGTCAAGAATAGGTACCTTTAATCGACATATGTGTCAAACATGTTTTCTTATCATGGTTTACACGTACAAGCCTCATCCGGAATCGACTGAGAACCATCCGGCCAAAAAGAAATATCAATGACAACAAGACGCCAAGAAGACCTTATTGCTAGATCATCTGACTGCTACATTCAGAGTATGGGCCTTAATGTGTCAAGAACAAGTTTGTATTTCGGAAAAGTTTCTAAAGGGTAACACAATTGTGTTTCCGCAGTTCACCATTTGACATCACCATTAACGATGAAATTTCATCCTTGTCCTGTTTACTCACAAGGGTTATGTAAACTATGTTGAAATCTAAACCAGTCGCTGGGTGTTATACATTATTCTTACAATTATGTCAATCATTGCCTGCTCTAATAAAAACAGAACAGAGTTCAATCTGCGTACAGCTTACTTTATACCAGATAAGAAAAGGCCTGTAATCGGGGTAGTATTACAGAACACGCTCAGAATATTCTGCCATTTTGAAAAATAGTTTAAAATCTGGGCAACCTGGTCAACGTTTTACTCCACTTGAGACAAGGTGTGCCTCATATACACTATAGACCATATGCATATCCTTAATAACATGAAGATATTGTCGGCATATTGTCATAAAAACATGTAGATATATGCACACATACATGATAACACAAACTATACAAAATGACATATATAATGGTACCAGTGTAACACGCTCAATCGTACCTCGATTTTGTTCTCTATGTTGATGAGCCAGCCATCGAATTTGTAGTACTGGGCGATTTGGATGAGTTTCTCAGCTACAGTGAGGTAGTTCTCTTCCGACTGCAGGAACTGTTCGCATCGCTCACGGCCCACCTCCCACTCCGTGATCAATGTGCCTGCCGCCAGTAAAAATCATATGAAGCAGAGGGTGAATAAAATGAGTTTGTATCTGTCAGAATCCAATTTATACATGAAGAAATTCATCAATTTTCTTACATTATACACATTACACCTCGATGGTACATTATACATATTGCACTTCGATGCTTCCATGTTACACATCAATCATATATTTTCATGGATGACTGCCCAAGGTTTGGTTTGTTTGTTGGTTTGATTTAACGTCCACTTAACCATTGCAGGTTCTCACCAGACTTTCTCAAGGTTCTTTTACACCACAAGGGTGGTGATCGAATGTATGTGATGAATTTAGATAGAAATCCCACCCCTACACATTAAATGAGGGGGTGAAGGAGAAAAGTGGCTGCAGTGGGACTGAAATCAACAAAGTCTGACAACCTTGGGATTACAAGTCCAGTGATCTTTACCACTGACTGCCCAAGGTTCTTCAAATGGTAACTTAGTACTGATGGAGAACTATATTTCTAACTAGCCAAGGAACGATCTGTGTGTCTAAGGATATGCAGTTAACGTTACTCAAGATCTGATACAATATAGCCACCCTTGGGATCTTCCCCAATAATCAAAATCCTTAAAACAATAGCTGATATAAAATTATTTGTTCAAATTATTGGTAGGAGTTCAGCATCTCTCACATGTGAACAAGTATTGGACAAATCTAAAGGGTTTTTTTCTCTTTTAGGTAAAGATTTTTCATGGTGTTACTTCTGAAGTGATCGAATCTATGAGATGAATCTAGGTAGAAATGTCACCCCTACACATATACCGAAGTGAGAGTTCTTTTAGTTCCCACACCACATAGACATGGTATGAGAACGATTGGCCTTTAATAGAGCAGTATATCTACCACTATTGCATACACAATTGTAGAAATAAGGAACAATAATAGTAATGATAATATAAGGATACATATAATGCATAAAGAATAAAGCAGTTGGTGCCGCTTACCTAATACTGGCACGCCGTGTTTGTGGGCAGCGTTAATCCAACAAGGAGGTGGAATGGTAATGAAATGATGAGAGAAGTAGACGAACGTATCTACATACTGCCAGTGGTAAAATCGATACGCTTCGTTGCTTTTGCTGCCTTGTACTAATCTGTGAAAGTGGAAAATTTGATTTTATACAGACGAAAGCAATCAATTACGTCTAGCAGTGGCAATGGCTGTACCGTAGTGTACAAGTGAAATAACAAGTTTATGTTTACACTGCACATGGTGAAGCTTACCTTATTCAAGAAAATGTAACACAAGTTCCCTTAATTAGCTTTTCTTTGTAACAAAAATGTGCCTTCACTGAAGAGTAGTTTAATGTCCAATTTGTTTAATTAGATTTAAGTAGTATATAAATGCGGTCAGAGTAAAATGTGAGTGGTATTGCTACTTTTCCATTTTAGTTTTCATTTCCTTGTCTTAATCATTTCTTTATAAACAAAAAACAAAAGTGTTTCTTAATCAATGAGCACTCAAACAAAATGTTTATCTTTTGATTTCATTGCTGTGTCTTTTTTACAATCCTTGACTAGCTTAAGTATACTTGCTGTGTCATCAGTGAACTATTGTCAATAAAAACTAATTGATCACTTTAAGGCAGCTAACACAGGAAAATTTTGATGTAGCTAACACACACCTGTCATCGAGGTAGCCGCCTGCCATATCGTGACACACCAGGGTGCGTGGCCGGCCTCCTACGGACTCGACCCTGCTGGCCAGCGGCACAGTACCCACACAGAACTCATCGGAGCCGGGTCTCCAGGCGTCCAGCTCCTCCAGGCTCCTGATGGGGCGAGATATTGGCTCGTGTGTCTCCGCCTCATAGCGGTCTGTAAGCGAAACTGAATATGATAATATAATTATACCACTCCTGTGTTACTAAATATACGGTATTTATCTTCTTTAAAATACGTGTATGTGCGGATTATAGTCATCGGTCAACTTGCATATAACACTGACATTCCGTGTTGTCCATACCATGTATGTAGGTATGGTACACCATACCTATATACATCATAGTGAAAAAATATATAATATCGGTAAATAGTGAGTGGGAATCATGAGTTATCATCATGCGATATTGTGTCTTTAGTTCTTCTATACTCAATTAAGGGCATTCAGTTTTGTATATACATTTACATGTATATTCAGACAGTGCTATTTTCTAAAAACCGAGATAGCACTGTGGTACATACAACGTCATGATGGTGCCATAATCATGTTAAGGGCTTCCGGTTTGATGGACTACATACATGTACATTGTTTTACTATAAATTATGGATAAGTGCTCCAAATCCCGAGGTTTTCTCCTACAAGTATACGCTCTGGTGACATTTTTCTTTTATATCATAATACAGCATTATTGTGCTAGAAACTAGGTATTACTTCAATATCTAGGGCAGTAATGCCAGCCCCACGCACTCAATCTGAGCGTAGTGTCCAAAGCATGCTGGCTACCAAGCATAGCGTCCAGTATTCCTGTGGGTGGGGGTTTAAGTAGTTTGGGGTTAGGTGGATGGCTGATTCGGAACGAGCATGATACATTTATAATATCCTAGCGAATGCGAGGATACTGGGTAGAATAAAATCCGAGGATAATACAACTGCCTGTATCCGAAACCAGTTAATGGTGTATCATCATACAACATTGCAAATTTGAGTTATCAAAGAAAAGACAAAGTGTGTAGGACGGAGATTAAGACCATCCGTAATCTCTGCCAGGCGAATTACACACTCCCTTTACGTTTTCTATGGAGGTCTCGTATTACGTGGATAATGAATATTTAGTTGAGGAAAAGACCTTGATTCCTGACTATTTGCTTTAAACCTTTATCACTGCTTGGGGAATTAAGGGATGGGAGGGTTATCACTTACTAGTACTACTTCTGGTAAGTGAAGTCAACAGCCGTAAAACTATCTCCAATATTATGCTCGGTAGATTTAACATAGGAAATGTGAAAACTAGTACAGTTTTGGTATTTTAAACCAGAAGCCACCAACCGGATCGGCGAATTATCGCTCATATTTCTACCACTGCACCGTGGACAACACACTACCTCTTATCTTTGGAAAGAAAACTGATATAGAGACACAAAATAGAAGGTGAGATGTAGGTAACAACCCCAGCAGTACACAGGATATGTACATGTACAGTAGAACCCCGCTTCCGGGACCCCTCGCTTAAGGGAACACCTCACTGAAGGGGAAAATTTGCTCAGGGGGACAATTTGCTCAGAACGGAAATTTTTCCCTCTATTAAGAATTTATTTTAACCCTGCTTAAGGGGTCACCCCGCTTCTTAACCCTGCCTAAGGGGACAGTTTGGAAAGGCATCTTATCAAATACACTCCAGATTATTTTGAATCCTTGTTAATGGTATTGCACCCAGAAGGGAAAGTAGTGTGTAAGAGATGAAAATGGCGGGCTAGAAACTACCATTTGGGCAGTAGCCAACTATTATTTGGAAATAGAAGTCATTATGGTACAATCGAGACTACTTTATGCATTATGAAGGGTACGATGACGGAGTAGAATTGGAGGTGTTCTTTATCACTCATTTTAAATACCATGTTTGCTCACAACCATGCTGACTGAGCGATTTTCTTGTTAACCCACAATATTGTGACTAAGTAACTGCGGACCCATTGGCACCTAGGACCCCTGATTTCACAGCTTTCCCGCCTTCATGCAGGAAAACGGTTAATGTCTTCCAACGTGATTACTTACCCAAAATACGGATTCTCAGCCTTCCTGTATTATATTATTTGTCTATTATCCACAATAAAGAACCTTACAAAACAAAAGCATATCTTACAAAACATGTGTGATAACCCTATCCCAAACCTTCACCATATCCCTAACCCTATCCCAAACCTTAACGCTAACCCTAACCCCATCCCTAACATTAACCCTATCCTTAACCCGCGAAAGCGGGAGTGCGAAATGCGGTCGCGAGGGGGCCGAGATGCCGCACAAAAAGGGGTCCGAGATACCGATGGGGCCGAGATGACCGTGGACGCTCTTACCCGCCACCTTCAGTGGGTGCGAAAATCATTGGGACTACAACCCACTTACTGTAGGCCTCCCAGGACCGCTAGAGATGCTGGGATTAGCTCTCTATCAAGAAACCCCGGCTGCCGGGGGCCGCGCGAGTATGTTTCGTCTATTGTCTCGGTATCTGTGGGTGTCAATTTGGGTGGCGCAGGGCGGGCTGGAGGATCTTAAGACCACAGAAAGTATAGTCCACTCTTCCTCAATGCCTTCTTGGGAATGTGGACCTGTTCTTTGCACTGTGTTGGATGCTGTAGATATTTATCAATTTATATTATTGATCTATTTATTTTGCATTTATTTGTTATTCATTTTGCATTCATTTTCCATGTCTTTGCTTAGAATTGGCTATTTAATAAACCTTTTATCTAATAGCCGGTATTTCCTTCATTTATATAGGTATGCTTTACTATGTAACCATCAACAGACTGAAAACCCCGCTTAAGGGTGCACTTGACCCGGAATGAGGGGTGTCCCCCTTAAGCGTGGTGTTACTGTATTTACAAAGCTAATAAATTTTGGTTATTTCCGGTTTTATGAGGCAATATGCCTAAATTCTGTGATTGTCGTGAAGGCTGAAGGCGTTTACAAGGTGGGCTCCAGACGTCCAGCGAGTTTTGTTTGTTTGTTTGGTTTGATTTAAGGTCCAGTCCACCATTATAGGTCCTTACCAGAGTTTCTTAAGGTTATTTTACACCACAAGGGTGGTGATCGAATCTATGAAATGAATTCAGGTAGAAATCTCACCCCTACACATTTACCGAGGTGACAGTTGTCCACCTTTTTGCACTGAGAGGGGACTCAAACGGTAAAAGGCTTAAGGCGTCCCATTCCTACTGTCAGAGTGTGAGATGGTGAAAAACTTAACTAATCCATTTATGTGTAAACTGTACATGAAATCGGATTATTTACATTATCTGGACATAATTTAAAAGTTCCAACTCAAAGAAAAGAGGTTGTTTCGCCGATTTGTTGACATTATGGTGTATGGACAGCAAAACCCACTCTCTGTCCTTCTTTCAACCCATCAGTGTATATGGAAATGTATTCTCTGTGGTCCTTCTCTATCTTTTCCAGTTCAGTTCTGAACTGGAAAGCACTAGTGTCACCTTTTATTACTTAAATCAAGAATAATCCCCCCGTTTTCTCTCCAGCCAGGGAGGAGCATTTGGTGGAGTAAACTCCCTGAGATCATTAAGAGGGAGGTTTGTTTTCCAAGAGAACTTCTGATGGAAGTAGCGTATGGTGAGGCTACTCTTGGTTTGTTCTCAAATAGTGTTTCATTGTTCTTTTTTAATATTGTCTCATGTGTGGGGCTTCTTGAGTTTACATTGGTCTTGATTCTATACTGTAGAGATAATTTCTCTCTGCAGAGCTCAAGTGGTGGTATCTGGGCCTCTATTTCCAAACTCTTTTGGGGAGAGCTTTGGAATGTACCAAGACAAAATCTAAGGTCTTGGTTCTGGATTGGTTACAGTTTGTCCACATAGCTTCTGCTGGCTGAGCCATGTAGAATGGTTCCATAGTCTGATCTTAATTGAATGTAGCCTTTGAACAGAGTGATCAAGATCTTTCTATCAGCCCCCCAACTTGTATGACAGAGGACCTTCAGTAGATTTTTTTTTACATTTTCTACTCAGATATACTATGTGTGGTTTGAAAGATAGTTTGTTGTAAAAAATCATTACCAGAAACTTTACCTCATTTTAAACAGATATTTTCTGTCATGTAAGAGGAGATTTGTTTCATGCACACATCCCTTCTTTTTTCAGAAATGGACACACATTGTTTCAGTTTGTGAGAATCTGAAACCATTTTCAGTGGTCCATGTTTCCAAGTATTGTAGTGCTGTCTGTTATTTTCTTTCCACTTTTGTCATGGTTTTCGATCTGTAGGATATGACAAAGTCACCAATGTACAGGCTGTGATTGATTTCAGAGAGAAGATTCTTGGTGATCTCATTTATCTTTATGCCAAACAGGGTAACAGAAAGAAAACAGCCTTGAAGTACTCCCATTTCTTGGTCGACCCAATCAGAGAATGTTGCACCTACATGTACAGTTAAAACCCTGATGGCAAGGAAGTTTGAGATGAGCATAGATATTCTTCCACACAGACCTAGTCTGTGTATGTTTTGTAGGATACCATACTTCCATGTGATATCATAAGCTTTCTCTAGGTCCAAGAATATGCCAATCACATGTTCATTTCTGGCAAATCTTTCTCTAATGAAATTCTTCAAGGTAACAAGGTTGTCACATACATGTGCTTCTATTTTTCCGGAAACCTGCTTAAAGAGGGTTCAGGTGATTACCAGACTCTAGAAACCAGGTCAGCCAATTGTTCACCATTCCCTTCATGGTCTTGGCAATGCAACTGATTCTATAGCTTGAAGGAAGGCTATGATCCTTTCCTGGTTTAGGTATAGGGATTACAGTTGCCTCTGGCCATGATTGTGGCCTTAAAGCCACAGTTTGTTTAGGATACTTGACAATAGTTCTAGCTGCTCCCAAGGTCGGTGTTTTAACATGTGATAATGAATATCATCTGGCCCAGGGGAGGAATCTTTTGCATCATTGAGGGCATGAATCAGTTCCTCAAATGAAAAGAGTAGGTTGTAGTCCTCTTCATTGTTGGAGGTAAAATTTAGCTGAGTCTGTTCTTTTGCTTCTTTGTGTCATAGAAAGGCAGCCTCACAGTTTTTACTGGATGAGGTTCTGTGAAATTGGGCAGCAAGAGCATTGGCTATCTCTTTTTTAATTGTTTTGATGTTTCCATTCATTTTCAGATGGTGTAGCCTACTGGTGGGTTTCCTGATTTTCCATCCATTTTTCTCTTAAAGTTCCAGACTTTTTCCATGGGTATGGATTTAGTAGTAAAATCAATATACCCTTGAAAAGAATCCTTTGATACATTGACATGCACATTATTCCCTATCACACCTTCCCCTTTTATAACCTCCTAAATGATCCGAAATGAGATCAAAGAGAGCGGTCAAGAGCCGGGCTCAAGACTGGGGAATAGGTCTATCACATGGGTCTATATTGGCAATAATGCAAAGTTAAATAACTTCTGCTATCTTTAAGATATCAGAAATGGTTTTCAGACCTTTAATCACTTGCAAATCGGACTGGACAGTCGCTGAAGGTGCGTACATTGACATCGTAAGGTCAGGGACAGTCGGTCATTACCCCCCATCCTAGAAAGGCCCGGTGCGTCGGGAATAAAATCGGGTGGTGCAGTGCGTACATCGATCCGAATGACCCGATTCTCACCGACCAGACGGATACGTCAGGCAAAGGCGGAATCTGGCAGAGTCGGTGTGGTCCCACTCTACGGTCATTACAACATGGGTTATGTAAATTAGCGTACAGCCTACTACAGGAAAAGTATAGTTGAAAGAATATCTTTGATTGTATAGTAGTCTACCTATAAACACTATATAGATATATATATATACCCGGTATATAACACTGGTATACAAACACTTTAAGTATAACTATAACGTATAAGCAACGTCTGGTACAGTATATAAACTATTTATAGATCGGCTTATACGAGATTATATCAACTGGATGAATTAGCGGCGTTTTATTGATATAGGTCAGAAACAGAAACAGGCCAGATGCGCACGTCCGGAGTGACTATAGACAGTGGAAGGGTCGTGTGTGTGTTGGGGTGGGGAGGGGGTGGGGAGGGGAGGTCAATCAGTACAGGAACTACCAACGAACTTCCGAAGACCGAGGCAACGGAAACCGGACATCGCAATCTAACTTCTAAGACTCAAACCGATTTCAAAACCTCATGGCCTTTTTAGTCTGTAACATCGGGTACTGCCTTTTACGTTGATGGCGGAAAATAATAGTTTACACAATGTCACAGTGTCTATGGTTCCGGGAACAGGACAAAAGCTAGACCGGCTTATATGTTTGCTTGCACTCTGTGTAGCGCAGCGTGGTGCGGCGATGGCTAATGATCACAAGCAGCTAGGTCTGGCGCTACGAGTTCGCACTTTAACATGACATACTGACTTCAATAAGTGAAGATTACACAACCATGCAACATGAGTATTACATAGAACATTACCTTTTGTCGTCATTGTGTTTGTTTTGCCTATCTTCCCAAAGAATCACAGGTTTCTAGTGCGGGCGAAGACTTACCGCCCGCCCGCTCCCAGGGTGCGTGGTTAACTGTGACTCCGTTCGCAAGTACTCTCAAAGAACTTTGCTCGCCAATGCGCCGTTCATGAATCGAACTTCTCACGTGCAACTGGAGGATGTAGTACGGCCAACTCCCACCAGACGACGTCGCAGTTCGATCTTCGTTGTAGGGTAGAGAGGGGGCGTTTAATATATGAAAGGACTCTCATCTGCTATTTATGACATTCCTAGGAGAGGGACATATATATGATCAGAGGTCGGTTTGATAATTATATCAATGTCCTCTCAAGAACTCTCCAATCATTGTCCTCATCATTCTTACTGCCCACTAAGGGCCGTTCATTGTTCACGGGGGAGGGGGGGGGGGGGTTCCAATGAGGGTGTTTTTGTTGTTTTTGTTGTTGTTGTTGTTGTTTTTTTTTTTTTGGGGGGGGGGGGGGTCATCTAGAGGTATTTGTCTGGGGGACATTTTATTTCATGGTATTTGCCAGTATTTTATTTTCCTGTATTTGCCAGGGGGGGGGGGGACGTTTCAATTGCAATGATTTTTACGCTATTGCGATTCACCCACATAAGAGGTTCTAGAACTGTCTATTTTGGTTAACCTATACAATTTAGAGGCCAATATTTAGTGTCTGATCTCTTCTAGCAGAAGTTCCACTGTCTCAATAGAACAACACCTTAAGATAGGTCTCAGAGCAGCAGGTCCATTTAAGCTCCAGTGCCAAAATGTCCTGAAAGGTTAAGTGTTCACTTCCTAGATGGTGCATATCTAATCCTATTTATAAATAATTATGCTAACCAGTTTGCAATCATTGCTCTTGAACCATCACTAGCGGTCCACATTTCTCAAGGGACGGATAGTTGCGCATTAAAGGATTTTATTATATAAGTTGAAAATTTGCATGCCAGAATTCCCCTGGCTTTATTTACTCAACATTACTATATATGTGTACATATACATGTGTATATGGGAAAGAAATGGTGTAAGGCTATTGCCTAGGGGGGATTTATATCAGGGTATTTGCCTTGGGGGGGGGGGGGGTTGCTTTATTTTGAGGTATTTCCGAGGAAGGGGGCACTTTATTTTGGAATATTTCTGAGGGGGGAGGGCTTTATTTTGAGGTATTTCCGAGGGGGGATTCATTTTGGAGGATTCGCCAAGCAAAACCCACAAACCAAAAATAAAGGACGCTCCCTAATATCAAACGGCCCCACGACGGTCTACATTTAATAAACATGGGGTGTTCTTTCAGCAAAAAAGACGGAGGCTAGAAATAAAGCTATTCAATAAAACTGTCATTGTCCTGACCTCGATCCTGTGATAACCAGTACTGCGGCCAACATTCACCAGGAAAAAGGCTGGCCATTGTTATATAGGCCTATGAATCTCCTAATAAAATTGACAGCAGTAAAGGAATACCCAGTGGGAAAAAAACCAGAAGTACATATCAGAAGGTACACGTCCGCTCCAAAGCTGGTTGCCTACCCAACCACAATTTAATAAAAATACACGTTTGAAGAGTATCCTTCAGAGGTTCTAACAATACTAGGAGCTAATGCTATTTCCATTTACAATGGAAGAGCGCGGTATACCTAAATTACTTTATGAAATAAAAATAAGAGAATATCATAAGAAATTTGTTTTTGATCAAGGATCAAGTATCAAGAAAGTTTCAATAATCCTAGAGAATTAATGTGATAGTTGTTCTCAAGTGTCATGAACAGGATTACCGTACTTAATGAAACTAATTTCTAGTATTAGAATCAGTGTATATCCTAATCCATTACAAATGTCTCTGAATCAAGACCTATATATATGGGTCTGAGTACCCGGTATAACAGGTTCAATAACCTGGTCGGTGGATAAAGGTAAGGAGTGCGTGTGTGAGAGTTGGGGAGAGGTGCTAATATGGAGTGGCTGGGTTGAGATAGAGTTATGCCTACCCTTCCACCAACCTCATACCTCCTTACTGGGTTTGTGTTTCTTTGAGAAGCATAGTGAATGGTCTGTCCCTTCAGATGTGGAAGTTCCAATGCTATATAGTCAGGTGTGTCCCATCAGATTTGAAATGTACATACATCGTAAAGTGGTAGGAGAGCAGTGACCTAGGAAAAACAGGCTCTTGAGTGTAGCTAGTTGGTCAGTAAAGTAGATGGCTATTCTGTGAGGGCTATTCTGGTATGACTTTAGAGTGGCTATAGGTCCAGTGTGTTATACCTAAATCTTCATCTGTCCCTGTCTATTAGTAAATATCTATGATGCATTGTACTGCTCTCCTTGGCAACCGTAATCAGAGTATATAAGGGAGTGGACCTGTCCTCATTAATCATTATTCACTTGCTCCCTGACGAAGGCAGTACTATTGCCGAAACCGGTAGGAACTATAAGTGTTAATCAAACATACAAAGTGATAAACATGTTGTACAACACACAAGAACAATAAATTTGACAACACTCAACAAAGTTGTGGGTATCGTTTGGTTTGTGGCTCTATCAACATCATATTAGTAAATATGTCTATTTCTCTTTGTTTATGTTTTCTGTCTCTAGCTGTTTGCTTCTCTGTCTGTCTTCCTGGCACTATCTCTGTCTATAAACTGTATATATATCTCTGTTTATATCTTTGTCTCTGTCCCTGTCTGTCCATATGTATGTAACACTATATCTTTGTCTATGTCCCTGTTGTTTGGCATGTATGTTTGACTATTTCGCTTTGTATATATCTTTCTGCATCTCTGTCTCATTGTCTCTGTCCCTATCTGTATATGTCTGACTCTGTCTGTTTACCTGTCCCTGTGTGAGTCTCCCTTCTGTCTCAGTTATCATCTGCATCATTATCTGTCTCTCTGTGTCTTTCTCCTGGTCTTCATGAAAATCGATGATCAAGGGTTTCAGCAAGTCTATGGTCAAGTCTCAAGTGCAAGGCTTGATGACAGGGTTGAAAGGAGTAAAACTGGTTTGTCAGGTCTGTACAAAATGTGTCTCAATACAGTGTATTTAGATGTGTCCCATCAGATCTGAATCTCTGAATAGAGTGTACTTAGATGTGTCCCATCAGATTTGAAATGTAAATACCACATTTAGACAATACTATCATCTAATAGTCTTCTTTTCTAGTAGTAGATTACAGTAACCATAACTAAGTGTTTATCATTTCATGAAACGATTGACATAGTGAATCCTTTTGTCTTCAAAAAGACTAGAAATAAAAATGTCTATTTTTAGAAACCAAGTCAGTAGTGGGGCAGGGGTATGGTAAGGCTTGATACTGGACCCCTACTCATTTAACCAGGCCTTTATAGTTGGGACATTGATAGTGAAGTGTTAGATTCTCTGCAGTAAGCTTAAAGCCTGTGTGAACATTCTAACCTCTAGGTGATGTATATGAGCACGTTTTCCCGTGCTCAAAATGTAAATGATATATCTAATCGTGGTTAAATGATGAGAACAGAAAATACCAACACAAAAATTGGGCTTAGAACTCCAGAGTTTGAACCCAGGACCTTCTGATACCGGTACCACTGTTTTTATATGCAGCTCTTTGGAGCTGCGCATAACATCAGCTTGTAGAAGAAGTACTGAGAGTCCCGTAAATTGTGCATTTCTTGAAAAGTGACATTTCATCTCACATATTTTCAATCTCCCCTGCTGTGAGGCAAGTGCTGTATGTACCCCAAGCTCGAGGTAAGGGCAGTGCTCCATCATTCCCCCTACCCATCCATAAAGTATGTATGCACCGAGTTTGGGGTGGGGTCAATATTTTTGAAATTTTGCATATGCTCCTTCTCTGTTCTATTGCGTACACAATTGGGAGTGGGGGTACGTGGAGGGGGTGGGGGGTCCGCAATTTCAGAAATTCTGCCTACATACTTTATGGATGACCCCTTCCTTGCCCTACTCTTTTCTACCCTACCTACCACCCAAAACAACCTACTCAACCCATTCTATACCTACCTACCTGACCTACTCTATCCTACTTACCACCCCACTCTATTTATCACCCCACCTAGCTACGAAAAGATTTGTGTGTAAACTATAAATGTTTATACCCGGACTGATGTAACAATGCAATCGTAGCAAATTGCCCCTTATTGTCTTATCTGTTTGTATTAGTGGAGGGATACGGTGGATGATCACTACACATTGTCTGTGAACTGTACTTTTCGTCTGGAATAACCTTTTTAAAAAAAATTCCCCCTAACACGACATACCGCCCTACCACACCTACATTGCCCTACCCCACCTACCACCCCAAACAACCTACCCAACCTCACGTACATACCTACCACCCCACCTACCCTACCCGACCTACCACCCTACGCTACCCACCACCCACCTGCCATCCTATCTGCATAATACTACACCTATAAGTGTTTTTAAAAAATATATGTCACCATCCTTGATTTGAAAGAATTGAAGAAAATCATATTTTTCAATCGGTTTTGGTCATTCAGGGAGAAATTTGTATCTATCGTCCAGTGTGTAGGTACCTGGTATTCGATTTGTAGCGACTGAACCCTGTCTATGAATGGTTCAATTATCGGTTGCCACTCCCTTGGGAGAAAATCATATAACTATCATCCAGTAACCTGGTCAAAAATTGACTTATGCAATAATGCAATACCATTTTTATTGGATTTTCATGGTCTACAAATCCATTGGTATGGTTTCCAGGTTCTAAGACCAGTTGCCATGGAGATATGGGACCATGGCAAACATATATATAAAAATTATTCATTAAACCTCCTGAATTAAGGTCACCTCTATGTACTCTTCCCCTAGATATAAAATGATAAATATTTATCAGTGTTGGTTCTTTCTATGATGACATTTCTTGATAGCAACCAGAAATAGATTTAGATACCAGCTATGTATTGAATCAACAGTATTTATATAGAACGTCCTGACCATGCTGTACAAGTCACAGAATGAGATGGTAATTTACGGTTTGTACGGAACGAGGCATTTATGCCGAGTTCTGTACAAACCGTAAATTATCATCGAGTTTAGGAGTTTATTCTACAGAAATATGCAAGAGTAATGATAGGTGATGCCCTAATACACTAACTAGTGTGGTGGACGTATGTGTGATGTCGAATGTAATGAGATGATAGGTATCAATTACTCGTCACACCACGCCTTATATTTTGTACGAATAAATTGCTATTTGGGTAATAGTCTTGCACCTTTGATGGTAGACTTCCAATACAAAGCAACTTCGTATAACGATTTCTTTCTTATAATGAGGAGTTCTAGGACGAGTAGACTGAGTCTATATTTCTAAAACAAGTTTTTGTCTGTCTCCGTGATATCTTTGTTTGTTTACCTTGGTTTTGTTTTGTTTTATGTTACATAAAGGAGATACATCCTCTTCGAATTACAAGCTGAAGTACAATTTATACTGGCTGGATCAATCTTATGTAATCGGCCTTGCCTCAGTTAACTCTCAGAAAATTAAGGATTGAACAAGTTATAAGAACGGAAGAAATAGCATATCATTTATTACTGGGTCTTTATCTTACATTTCTGTGAAATTATAGATATTGCGGTCATTTCGACATCAGTTCTAGGGTATATAATAGTATTTACTTAACAAAGACTGGAATGCCCATAATATCATTTGACATAATTGGGTCGGCATCCTGATTGTACAGATTATGCATGCTGCATCCTTTGTTCTATTTTCTTCTGCATCTCATCAGTCAACAGTTGTTCCAAAGTCAGGATAGAGAGTCCAAGCTGGTCCGCCTGTCAAATGAGAGGAACGACAAATTGCTATTATGAATAGTAATCTAATATTGATAACAAAGAATAAAATATATGTCGATGAATTAATTTCAATACGAGGCTATGCCTGTGCGCTTACCAGTAACGCTACCGTGTGACTAGGTTTTGAGCAAAGTTGGCTGTGCTGTCGTAATCGAGTGTTCGCTTGGTGACAAGATGTCACAGTGTCAACATAGCTATGGAAGCGATGTTGTCAGAGCGAGATACAAGGGTATTTGACTAGTCAAGAAGTCTGTGGTAACTCTTTTTTCTGATTTATGTTAAAACAGAAATCGCAGTTTCAACAAGTGTCTCTTCAGGCGTCCAATGAAAAAATGCTATAAAGCACACGGTCCTAGCCTAGTCAGCTATAGTCACCAATAAAATTGTCTATATTTTTGAGTGACGCACGTTCACACTGAGTGCGAGAACGGATTTGCGAACTTAGGACAACACACAGATGTGTAAAAAAATGATTGATTTAGAATACTTTTGTCTCCAACCGATGCAAAAAAAGAAGAAAAAAAAAGATTGACAGAGCATGAGGAGGAATTAATTGGTGAACTACAGCTCATACGATGGTAATAAAAAATTTATATATATATCAATGAAATAATATTATCGCTATGAATATCCTGTTGTCAATATTGTACATGTATATTGTGGTGAGTATGGGTGGCCATGCCAGTGGTGGTGTGACTTGGAAGAGAGCCTCTCGTCCGTAGTACTCCGGAGTGTGTCCCTCCGGTGGGTGTGCAGGTGACTGCAGCGGCCAGCGCCTCCAGTGGATGCCACTCCCCACTCGGGGAGGCAAGGCTCCACTGGGAGGGGCTGTTGGCGCACTGTGTTATACCAGAGAGGGCCCTCCGGAGGGCGTCCACCGGAGAGGATCCTCCGGTGGATGTGCCCCGGAGTATGGGCCTCCGGAGCGATCTTGCGAGACCCTTGACCTGACATCACGGGCGCCTATATAAGGAGAGCCTGTGAGCTTCTGGGGGGCATTCTGATGATCCAGCTCAACGAGCGTGGACGTCTCCACACCACCTCGGCTAAGCCTGCCCAGAAACCCATCTCTTCCTGAGTCTCAGCTTACCTAGCTTAGCATAGGGAACCTCGGACTGCTCTAGCTGGTGCGAGTAGGCTTACCGAATAAAACCCTTGGAGTTAACCTTTTGCAACTGTACTTAACGTGTTGTGTCATCGCTACGATATCATTATTATGCCAATTTAGCATTTCAGTCACTTGGATTACCTGATTCTTAACACATATGGTGCAAATAAAGGCACTTTTAGTGTTCAAGCTTTCATCTCATGATACACACTGAATAAATAAAATCATAGTGTCCGTCTTCTATATCAACATGTCTATGGATTCTACTAATTGGTAGGATATGGTAGCAGGAATTAAATATTGCTCTTTGTTAACCACTACATATAGTAACTTACCCTAGAGAACGGCTGTGCCATCTGGCGAAGGAAGCGCTTGGCGACCTGGACTGCCTCTTCAGTGGACAGATTGCACACACTGTCCTTCAGGTGCTCCTGGATCCAGCGGGGTAGTTTGCCACGTTTGTCAGCCCGACCGAATCTCTGCAACATAAACACAGAATAGAATTACTGTATATCTGAAATTGTTAGTATTGTTTCCCAGCCAGAGCCGTATTCTTGAAATAACAAGAGCTAAGAGTACATTATCGAATAGAAATATTGGCCTTTAAAGACCAAATGAGCAGGTGGACGCCTTTAAAACTCAATACAGAGGGAGGGAGGGAGGGAGGGAGGGAGGGAGGGAGGGAGGGAGGGAGGGATGAATAGGGAAGGGCCTGCATTGATTGGATATTTTAAGCCCTACTCTTCTGTGAACTCAGCAGGTCATGGCTCAATGCACACATATATTTAGTTACCTGAGGGCAATTTCGTTTGGCAATCAACAATTCTCTGAGTACATAGGAAACGTTTTCAGATAGCTTCATGGTGATAGCTTCATGGATGAGTGCACACAGACCTGCCTGCATGCTCCCTAGCCATGTGGGGGACAAAACTTTGTTTCTATATACACCAATAAAGTAGGTCAAGCCAATATCTGGTGGTAAATGATATTACAAATAATTTAAAAAACCAATATCATTTGACTGGGTCTTGACTGATTCCTACAACAAAGTTATGAACCATTTTGACTTCTATTTGTGTGTAAATATCCTGAATAAACCATCCACTCATACACCTGCTGCCTCCCCCCCCCCTCACATTGTGAGATTTAGAAGAAATACATGAATAGCACATCAAATATGTATTTTACCTAAATAATGACACTTCCTAGTGTGTAAGCAACTGTCAGTGCCACTTATGGAGATGGTAAATGTTGCACTAATGCTCACTATAAATCAATATTGAGTAAACATCTGTTTGAGCATGCCCATTTCACTGAAAATCCCCCCCACTTTCAACAAATACTTGAATATCTCTGTAAATATAGAATCTGCTTAGAAAATTCCACTTCCTAGCACCTACTGTTTTTATTCTCTTTCAAATGAGGCATATCATATTATGATTCAACCAGTTTAAGTGGTAGAAATATGTGCATAAAGGAGTTCTTAAAAATGGACCTGTGACTACCAAAGTCCCCCCCAAACTGAATTTAGTTTTTTTTCAAATCCATTCCAAAATACTAAATTTTAAAAACTGTGAGGCATTATACCACCATAAAACCTTCTGTCCAAAACAGAAATCATATTCCTATCTGTACTTAGTGAGCTATAAAAAGCAAAAATATGGTCAGGTCACCTATTGACTCTACAAGCAAGTGTACTACAGTAGGCTATAGCCATAACCTAAAGACCAACCGTCCACCTGCTAATAATGACACTTTCTAGGGTGTAAGCAACTGTCAGTGTCACATATGGAGATGGTAAATGTTACACTAATGCTAAATGTAAATCAATATTGAGTAAACATGTGTTTGAGTATGCCAATTTCAGTGAAAATCCCCCCCACTTTTAACAAATACTTGAATATCTCAGTAAATATAGAATCCACCTAGAAAATTCCATTTCCTAGCACCTACCGTTTTTATTGTCTTTCAAATGAGGCATATCATATCATGATTGAACCAGTTTAAGGGGTAGAAATATGTGCATAAAGAAGTTCTTAAAAATGCACCTGTGACTACAGAAGTCCCCCCCCCCCCCAAATTGAATTCACTATTTTTCAAAAAATCCATACCAAAATAATAAATGTCAAAACTGTAAGTCATTGTACCACCATAAAACCTTCTGTCCAAAAACAGAAATTATATTCCTATCTGTACTTAGTTAGCTATAAAAGGCAAAAATGTGGTCAGGTCACTTAGTGACTCTACAAGCAGTTGTACTACAGTAGGCTATAACCATAACCTAAAGACCAACCGTCCACCTGCTAATAAGTAGAACGACAACATATTATATTCTCATATGCAGAACAATAATAACCGGCTTTGGTACATAGAGAGTCAGATCCTACTTTACCATATATTGTAATTAAATACATTAGAGAGTCAGATCCTACTTTACCATATATTGTAATTAAATAATCGTTTTATTGACAGGCTTCTACGGGGAAATACTCCAATATTTTAGATTCTAGAAATTTCTTACATTACATTCAGAATTTGTATCAAGTCCAATGAATATTTCATTAAGTCATTCTTGGTCTGGAGTCATAGCTTCATATTTGTCTTTAAAATATACAACCATCTACTGGATTTCCCAATTCAGTCTGAATACTAACTTTTTAAGTACATGTATACTTAATTCCAAATGCCTAATAGTAAGCAGAGGGTACCTTGTCGGCGAAGCACATGATGCCATAGTCTGTCTTGCCTCGCATACACCGGCCCACACACTGAGCTGCGTGGCGCATGGCATCAAACGTGAGGAAATCATTTTCTTTGATGTGGAAATGGTCCCTCAGGTACTCCAGTCGTGCCTAAATGGACAGATATATGTACAACAAGAGTTAAGTTTGCATTTTGAAATACAATTATTGGCCTCTAAAGGCCGAATTAGCGGGTGGACATATCTAAAACTCCATTGAAGAGACTAGTTACCCTACCAAGTGTTTGTGTATGGAATCCAATTCCATACTTACCTTTCCAGAATCCAGATGATATTTATCTACCTGTAGATAATTTCAATTGGCAATCAGCAATGCCCTAAATATACAAGAGCTAAGAGTGCATTTTAAAATAGAAATATTGGCCTTCAAAGGCCAAATTAGCAGGTGGACGCATTTAGAACTCGATACAAGGTCCACCAATAATTAATCACTATGAGATCAAGGAAGCCCCCCAGTAGTGGGAAGGAATTGGAGGTATAGGGGAGGGGGAAAGAGAGGTGATTGGTTACCATAGGAGAAACCTATACAAGTTTTGTGCATATTTTACATGTCTTTGATTACTGGGCCTGTCAGGTGTTTGGGGACGTTCATAAAGTAGATTGTCTTTTTTAAATCAATGTCAAAATACTAAATAATAAAACTAGGATATTGCATTACCATAAAACTTCTCCAGAAAAAAAGAAATCATATACCTTTCTGTACTTAGTTATGGCTCCATCTAGTGTTGGTTTGACATACTACAGGCTCCATGTTCAAAGTGAGGCTGAGCTTCAACCAGATACTTAGTGTTCTTATAAGGATATAGGTATAGGGCATGTGCCAATATGCTTGGAGAGTGACAGGAACTAGAGTCCTCTGGGGGAACATGACTGCACTAAAATTCAAAGATGGCTGCTACCCTCCATGCTCTGAAATTAGGCAAAAATACATGAATATCATGCCAAATACAAGTTTAACCTAAATAATGACACTTCCTAGAGGGTAACCAACTGTCAGTGCCACTTATGGAGATGGTAAATGTTACAACAATGCTCACTGTAAATCATTATTGAGTAAACATCTGTTTGAGTATGCCCATTTCACTCAAAATCCCCCCCCCCCCCCCACTTTAAAAAAATACTTGAATATCTAAGCACGGACTTGGAACACCTGGATTAGAAACAAACGGCCCCTGGCGTATCTATCTCTGCCTCGGCATTGTTAGGGTTCCGATAAGGGCCGCTAGACGGCGCTACCGTCATTTGGGGTTAGTTCAATATTTTGCTACCAGGATCGCAACCCAACCAAAATTACAAAATATCTGCCAATTGTCTGGAACCCCCCAGCACACCTAGGGCTATAATTTCAACTTCCATTTAGGAAGTGTCTTGAAATGATCAGTGAAATAGTTTTAAAGTTTTGGCACATTTTGTGTCAGTTTGGGTCAGGTCAGCAGGCAAATTTCTCTGATTTTCAGGCAGTGGATCTTGGGAAAAAATTATTTTCAATTCATTCCCATGCCCCTAGGCCTTAAAGAAGTATTTGTCAGTCGATTCCAGATATATACCTACATGGGACAGTTGGAATTAGGGTCCTAAGTGCACTAGATTTTTTTAAAGTTACAGCACATTTTGTCTTAGAATAGTTGGTGTTGGCGGGCAAATTTCCCTGGATTTCAGGCAGTCAGTGTTGGGGGAAAATTATTTTCAATTCATTCCCATGTCCCTAGGCCTTAATGAAGTATTTGTCAGTCGATTCCAGATATATACCTACATGGGACAGTTGGAATTAGGGTTCTAAGTGCACAAGATTTTTGTAAAGTTATGGCACATTTTGTGTCAGTTTGGGTTAGGTCGGCAGTGAAAATTCCCTGTTTTTCCAGGGGAAAATCCAGATTCCTAAATTATTCCCATGCCCCTAGGCCTTAATGAAGTATTTGTCAGTCGATTCTAGATTTATACCTACATGGGACAGTTGGAATTAGGGTTCTAAGTGCACTACATTTTTTTAAAGTTATGGCACATTTTGTGTCAGTTTGGGTCCGGTCGGCAGTGAAAATTCCCTGATTTTCAAGGGGAAAATCCAGAAAATCCAGATTCCTAAATTATTCCTATGCCCCTAGGCCTTAATGAAGTATTTGTCAGTTGATTCCAGATATATACCTACATGGGACAGTTGGAATAAGGGTCCTAAGTGCAATAGATTTTTTAAAAGTTACGGCACATTTTGTCTTAGAATAGTTGGTGTCGGCGGGCAAATTTCCCTGGTTTTCAGGATGTCAGTGTTAGGAAATTTTGTTTTTCAATTCATTCCCATGTCCCTAGGCCTTAATGAAGTATTTGTCAGTCGATTCCAGATATATACCTACATGGGACAGTTGGAATTAGGGTCCTAAGTGCACTTGATTTTTTTAAAGTTACAGCACATTTTGTCTTAGAATAGTTGGTGTCAGCGGGCAAATTTCCCTGGTTTTCAGGCAGTTAGTGTTGGGGAAAAATTATTTTCAATTCATTCCCATGACCCTAGGCCTTAATGAAGTATTTGTCAGTCGATTCCAGATATATACCTACATGGGACAGTTGGAATTAGGGTTCTAAGTGCACAAGATTTTTTCAAAGTTACGGCACATTTTGTGTCAATTTGGGTTGGATCGGCAGGCGAAATTCCCTGATTTTCAGGCAGGCTGTGAGACAAAATGTGCCGTAACTTTTTTAAAATCTAGCGCACTTAGGACCCTAATTCCAACTGCACCATGTAGAAACATGCCTGGAATCGACTGACAAATACTTTATTAAGGCCTAGGGGCATGGGAATGAATTGAAAATGACTTTTTCCCAAGACTGACATCCTGAAAATCTGGGAAATTTGCCTACCGGCCCAAACTATTCTAAGACAAAATGTGCCGTAACTTTAAAAAAATCTAGTGCACTTAGAACCCTAATTCCAACTGTCCCATGTAGCTATATATCTGGAATCGACTGACAAATACTTTATTAAGGCCTAGGGGCATGGGAATAATTTAAGAATCTGGATTTTCTGGATTTTCCCCCTGAAAATCAGGGAATTTTGACTGCCGACCCAACCCAAAGTGACACAAAATGTGCCGTAACTTTAAGAAAAACCATTGCACTTAGAAAGCTAATTCCAACTGCACCATGTAGGAACATACCTGGAATCGACTGACAAATACTTTATTTAGGCCTAGGGGCATGGGAATGAATTGAAAATGACGTTTTCCCAAGACTGACATCCTGAAAATCTGGGAAATTTGCCTACCGGCCCCAACTATTCTAAGACAAAATGTGCCGTAACTTTTAAAAAATCTAGTGCACTTAGAACCCTAATTCCAACTGTCCCATGTAGCTATATATCTGGAATCGACTGACAAATACTTTATTAAGGCCTAGGGGCATGGGAACAATTTCAGAATCTGGATTTTCCGGATTTTCCCCTTGAAAATCAGGGAATTTTCACTGCCGACCCAACCCAAACTGACACAAAATGTGCCGTAACTTTAAAAAAGACTATTGCACTTAGAACCCTAATTCCAACTGTCCCACATAGGTACATACCTGGAATCGACTGACAAATACTTTATTAAGGCCAAGGGGCATGGGAATGAATTGAAAATAATTGTTTCCCAAGACTGACATCCTGAAAATCTGGGAAATTTGCCTACCGGCCCCAACTATTCTAAGACAAAATGTGCCGTAACTTTAAAAAAATCTAGTGCACTTAGAACCTCAATTCCAACTGTCCCATGTAGGTATATATCTGGAATCGACTGACAAATACTTTATTAAGGCCTAGGGGCATGGGAATAATTTAAGAATCTGGATTTTCTGGATTTTCCCCCTGAAAATCAGGGAATTTTGACTGCCGACCCAACCCAAAGTGACACAAAATGTGCCGTAACTTTAAAAAAATACTATTGCACTTAGAACCCTAATTTCAACTGCACCATGTAGAAACATACCTGGAATCGACTGACAAATACTTTATTAAGGCCTAGGGGCATGGGAATGAATTGAAAATGACTTTTTCCCAAGACTGACATCCTGAAAATCTGGGAACTTTGCCTACCAGCCCCAACTATTCTAAGACAAAATGTGCCGTAACTTAAAAAAAATCTAGTGCACTTAGAACCCTAATTCCAACTGTCCCATGTAGCTATATATCTGGAATCGACTGACAAATACTTGATTAAGGCCTAGGGGCATGGGAATAATTTAAGAATATGGATTTTCTGGATTTTCCCCCTGAAAATCAGGGAATTTTGACTGCCGACCCAACCCAAAGTGACACAAAATGTGCCGTAACTTTAAAAAAAACTATTGCACTTAGAACCCTAATTCCAACTGCACCATGTAGAAACATACCTGGAATCGACTGACAAATACTTTATTAAGGCCTAGGGGCATGGGAATGAATTGAAAATTACTTTTTCCCAAGACTGACATCCTGAAAATCTGGGAAATTTGCCTACCGGCCCCAAACATTCTAAGACAAAATGTGCCGTAACTTAAAAAAAATCTATTGCACTTAGAACCCTAATTACAACTGTCCCATGTAGCTATATATCTGGAATCGACTGACAAATACTTTATTAAGGCCTAGGGGCATGGGAATGAATTAAAAATAATTGTTTCCCAAGACTGACTTCCTGAAAATCAGGGAAATTTGTGTGCCGGCCCCAACTATTTTAAGACAAAATGTGCAGTAACTTTCAAAAAATCTATTGCACTTAGGACCCTTATTCCAACTGTCCCATGTAGCTATATATTTGGAATCGACTGACAAATACTTTATTAAGGCCTAGGGGCATGGGAATGAATTGAAAATAATTTTTTCCCAAGACTGACTGCCTGAAAATCAGGGAAATTTGTCCGCCGGCCCCAACTATTCCAAGACCATAGAAAAAAGGATTGCAAATAAACACCTTAGAAATAAAGAAAGAGCTTGCTCAATCAAAAAAAAAAAAAAAAAAAAAAAAAAATGAATGTAGATATTAACATGTTCACCAAGACCGAAAATCATGGCTAGACACTCAGGATATATATTTAAATAATAATGAAGTGTACTACAATTGAAATAAAGAAAGCTTGCTCAAAACAAAACAAAAACAATAAAAAAAAATTTTAAAAAACCCCAAAAACATCAGCAGCGCCACTTTTAACCCTGGTGGCTCAAAATGGAACTATCGCCAAATTTTTCCTAGCGGATCATACGGAAATTAGCGCTCTACCCGCGAAATGCACTCAAGCGTAGCCGAGGCAAAGAGATCGTTGAACAAACACGGGAATGGCCCGCGTTTCCTATCCATAGATATAAGTCCGTGATCTAAGTAAATATAGAATCTACCTTGAAAATTCCACTTCCTAGCACCTACTGTTTTTTATTCTCTTTCAAATGAGGCATATCATATTATGATTGAACCAGTTTAAGGGGTAGAAATATGTGCATAAAGGAGTTCTTAAAAATGGACCTGTGTCTACAAATGTCCCCCCCAAACTGAATTGACTATTATTTTAAAATCCATACCAAAATACTAAATATCAAAACTGTATGGCATTGAACTACCATAAAACCTCCTGTCCAAAACAGAAATCATATTCCTATCTGTACTTAGCTATAAAAGGCAAAAATGGGGTCAGGTCACTTAGTGACTTTACAAGCAGTTGTACTACAGTAGGCTATAGCCATAACCTAAAGACCAACCGTCCACCTGCTAATAATGAAAGGTAGGTCGGTTGCCTGAGTGTGACACATTCATGAATCAGTGCACACAGCAACTGAGCCCTGTCTACATGCTGCCTGGCCATATGCCTTAAAATGGGAGAAAAAAGCTCTGTTCCTATGTATACCAATAAAGTAGGTCAAGCTAATATCTGGTGTTGAATGATTTTGCGAATAATTATATAAACCAATAACATTTGACTGGGTATTGATTGATTCCTAGGACAATATTGAGTAAACAACTGTTTTAGTATGCCCATGAGAGTCCATGAATAGGGAAGGGCCTGCATTGATTGGCTATTTAAAGCCCTACTCCTCTGTGAACTCAGTAGTTCATGGATCAGTGCACACATATATTTAGCTACCTGTAGGGGATTCAATTGGCAATCAGCAATGCCATACCTATATATAAAACGTTTTGCTTCATGGTGATCCTTCATGGATGAGTGCACACAGAACTGTCTGCATGCTCCCTAGCCATGTGGGGGACACAACTTTGTTTCTATGTACACCAATAAAGTAGGTCAAGCTAATATCTGGTGGTAAATGATATTGAAAATAATTTTACAAACAAATATAATTTGACTGGGTCTTGACTGATTCCTAGAACAAAGTTATGAACCATTTTGACTTCTGTTTATGTGTAAATATGCTGAATAAACCATCCTCTCATACACCTGATGCCTCCCCCCTTCCTATTATGAGATTTGGCAAAAATACATGAATAGCACATCAAATATACACTTCACCTAAATAATGACACTTCCTAGAGTGTAAGCAACTGTCAGTGCCACATATGGAGATGGTAAATGTTACAGCAATGCCCACTGTAAATCAATATTGAGTAAACATCTGTTTGAGCATGCCCATTTCACTGAATATCCCCCCCCCCCCCCCCCCCACTTTCACCAAATACTTGAATATCTCTGTAAATATAGAATCTACTTAGAAAATTCCACTTCCTAGCACCTACTGTTTTTTATTCTCTTTCAAATGAGGCATATCATATTATGATTCAACCAGATTAAGGGGTAGAAATATGTTCATAAAGGAGTTCTTAAAAATGCACCTGTGACTATAATAGTCCCCCCAAACTGAATTCACTTTTTTTCAAATCCATTCCAAAATACGAAATTTTAAAAACTGAAAGGAATTGTACCACCATAAAACCTTCTGTCCAAAACAGAAATCATATTCCTATTTGTACCTAGTGAGCTATACAAAGCAAAAATGTGGTCAGGTCGCCTAGTGACTCTACAAGCAAGTGTACTACAGTAGGCTATAGCCATAACCTAAAGACCAACCGCCCACCTGCTAATAATCATGCTCATACAATTTATATAATAATGACCAGGTAATACAAACCATAGAGAATCAACAAAGTAATTGTGGCAACTTACCCTCAGAATGCGGCTCTGTGTGTATACATAGGGTACTCCGAACATGATGACTGCCCGACCAAGATGATGGTCTGTTAGACAAACAATACACAACAGTGCTCAGTTATTCACTTAATGATGAACACCAAAGTTTGTTTGCATACTCTACAGACCCTCAAGATATGTAGTTATAGATGTTATTAAACATTAACAAGAGCTAAATGTGCATTTCAAATAAAATTCTTGGCATTTTAAGGCCAGATGAGTGGGTGGACGCATTTAAAACTGAATACAATAGCTTAAGACACATTGAAAATTATTAGGCGATTTAATTTGGCAATCAGCAATGCCCTACCTACATATGAAACGTTTGTCAGTTGCCTCACAGTGCACACGAGAACTGAAAGCTGTCTAGCTACTCCCTGGCCATGTGTCTCAAAATGGTAGACACATCTATGTATATCAGTTAAGTAGGTCAACCTTACATCAGGTGGACAATGATATTGCAAATAATCTTACCAAACAAATACTATTTGACTGGGTCTTGACATTCCTAGAACACAATTATGAACCATTCTGACTTCGTCTTGTCTCTAAATATGCTGAATAAACCATCCGGTCATACACCTGCTGCCTCCACTCCCTCCCCACACACATTATTAGCTTTGGCAAGAATACCATCAAATATAAGAATTGTAATTTCACTCTATGTACACAAACCGGACAGTTGGTGTAATGTAATGGAAGACCATCTCTAATAGAGGTGAATTACCTGCAATAAAAAAAAAGAAAAAGAAAAAAGTTTCACCTAGATAATGACAGGTGTACTACAGTAGGCTATAACCATAACCTGTTAGACCAACCATCCACCAGCTAATAATTCAAACTCAACATAAGATAGTTGGCATTGACGCTGTAACCGACCGTACATGCTCCGATTTTGGCATCAAGACGGAATCGTGGCGCTTATGATGCCCTTTATTGTGAAATAATCAGTCGATTTTCCTTTTTAGTCTATCTTAGACAATTCAATTCAATATATTTTGGACAATAGAAATAGAATATATTTACCGAAATCAATGCCTTCTGAGACCTTGCCGCGGGCTACAGACAGCAGTACCGCTCCTCGTCCATTCGCACACGACTGTGGGCAGAGAGCAGTATTAATTCACGAATCTATCTTGGTGTAAAGGAAGACGAACAAGAGCTAAGTGTGCATTATCAAATAGAAATATTGGCCTAGACCAAATGAGCAGGTGGACACCTTTAAAACTAAATACAGTGCAAAGGTCTGCCAGTAATTAATAACAATGATTACAAGGAAGCCCCCCTGGAGGGAGGGAGGGAGGGAGGGAGGGAGGGAGGGAGGGAGGGAGGGAGGGAGGGAGGGAGGGAGGGAGGGAGGGAGGGAGGGAGGGAGGGAGGGAGGGAGGGAGGGAGGGAGGGAGGGAGGGAGGGAGGTCATCTATGAATAGGGAAGGGTTTGCATTGATTGGATATTCAAAGCCCTACTACTCTATGAACTAAGCAGTTCATGGATCAATGCACACATATATTTAGCCAAAGCCACTCAAAAAAAACTTGTTTCTCATCACCTCCCGCATCAGAAAAAACGATTTTAGAAGTTTTTTTATATTTTTTATATTTTTTTAAATAGATGAGCCTTGATAGAAATTATGAAAGGTATGTGTATTTAGTACAAAATTAAAGCTCCTGATGTCAGGGTGCATTAAATGTATAGCCAGTATAAATCTGGAAACCCCGCGTAAACAGACACCCCGCGTAAACAGACACTTTGGCCCGGATCGGAGGGTGTCTGCTTATGCGGGATTTTACTGAATGTCTGCCATCTTTGATATAGCAAAAAAAAAAAAAAAAAGCGCTCTCGTCATATTTTTCATGGCTTGGTGATGAGAAACAATTTTTTTTTAGTGGCCTAACTGTAGGGGATGTCAATTGGCAATCAAGAATGACCTGAGTACATAGGAAACGTCTTTCAGTTTCACCTTCATGGATGAGTGCACACAGAACCGTTTTGACTTTTATTTGTGTGTAAATATCCTTAGTAAACCATCCATTCATACACCTGCTGCCTCCCCGCTCACATTATGAGATTTAGAAAAAATACATGAATAGCCCATCAAATATTATTTTACTTAAATAATGACACTTCCTATGATGTAAGCAACTGTCAGTGAAACTTATGGAGATGGTAAATGTTACACTAATGCTCACTATAAATCAATATTGAGTAAACATCTGTTTGAGTATGCCAATTGTGACTGCAAAAGTCCCCCCCCCCCCCCCCCCCCAACTGAAATCTCTTTTTTCTGAAAATCCATGTCAAAATACTAAAACTGTAAGATATTGTATGACCATAAAACCTTCTGTCCATAACAGAAATCATATTCCTATCTCTACTTAGTGAGCTATAAAAGCAAAAATGTGGTCAGGTTGCCTAGTGGGTTTACAAGCATGTGTACTACAGTAGGCTATAGCTATAACTCAAAGACCAACCGTCCACCTGCTAATAAATTATTTTGAAGGGTTAACACAATCACTCCCGCTTTGGTATATACAAAACATAATCCTGCAATCTCGGTGACCACGTGCACTGTGCAGAGGGTGACAGAAAGGATATGAGCCGCTCTGAGAGGATAATTACTGTCATTGTCATTATCAATAAGTTCTGCATCACTGGATGTTGTATTTGTTACATCGCTAGGGTAGCATTGCAGATGCAGATATGGATGTGACTGGTCCTCAAGGTAGTATGCTTGACTAATCGATCATAATAGGTCGGAGTTACTCTTGCGCAGGTACAAACACATTCCTATTACATAAGCCATGAGCATCAACTGCTTCATGTTGATTCTTACCTACTGACAACCATAGTTGTGGTGCAAACAGGTAATAAATGTTGCCCTAATACCTTTGTGGAATATACATTTGTATATCAGGAAAATACAAATGCTGCTAGCAGTTTGATTTGGCATCAGGATGAAGAGGAAATGTGTAGGGATTATGTTTAAACATGAATATTAAACATATTTATTACGACAAGTGGGGAGTGATTCAATAATTGGATATGATTCAGCGACTTTCAATTGTGCGTTCTTATTCCAGTGATTATTGAGGAACAGTGAATAAATGTAAATAACCTTTTGGTAGTTGATGAGAGCAAGTGATGTTTCTGCAGAATCCTGTGTCTCGATGAACAATAGTTTCTGTTTCTGTACTTGGTCAATTATTCCCTGAGCAACAAGAAATGTATGCATTAGGACAGATATCATATAAACGTGTACAATTACAAGTAGTATGATGTCTCCATTATCTAGTTCCCCAATTTTATCGAATCTATTTATAAAATGGTTAGTGTCTTTGATGTACAAACCTCCTCTTTCATTAAGTCGTTTATGAAGCTAGATATATTCTCCGTCGAGCAGCCGTTTGCTGACAAAACTGGTCTGCCCGGAGGTGGGTTTTTTCTTTTGTGGATTATGGGCAGGAAATGGAAACGTGGATTTCTTGCCTATTTCAGTTTCAGAAATCCCCTTAGCTCTTTGGAAATTTCCCTATTTTTGATCATTTCGCTTATTTTAGTGGTAACCCTCTTACTATGATGTGCAGTAAGGTCGATAACTGTTTTTTCTCAAAATATATTCGGTTAACACCCTTTCTATGGAGGATACGATTTTTACCTATCAATCTGAAGCCAGACTAAAACCCTAAAAATACACATTTTATGATACTCCTGTTAGTTTTCTTCAAATTCTTCCGAGGATGAAATAGACTTACAAGGTAAATTTATCTTTATAGACACACATTTCTGAGGAAAATAAATCTGTAAGACTTTATCTCTCATGATATATCAAACCCATATTGACAGTAATATAGTGCTTAGGCATCTTACCTGTTCATACCATGCAGCTACAATGGTCTCCTGTGTGTAGAAAGAATTACAAGTCATATATAAAATCAAGGTTGCTTTTCCTGTATATGTTCTTGTATTTTGTATCCATTCAGGCTACATTTTATGCAGTTGCTACTTGAAAGAGCTGTATTTCAACTCACCATAAATACGTGAATATACAATTTTTCTATTTGCTGGTAATTTCAAACATGGTGAAGTAGTAATCCAGATTATGATGTACCTGTAGCCGAACACACCACAATTACATAAACCTGCTTTCTAGTATTCAGATCAAAGGTGATGTTTTCATATCAAGACCGAAAGTTCCATATCAATAGTGACCATATGACGCCTTCTCAAGCAATCAGAGAGCCTGCTATGGCAGTCCACGGCATGTACAATAGACAACGTTTGTTGTTCTACCTTGTATTCAACGAGATATTTCCAATAATAAATACCATGTTTTTTTTTATGCTACAGACCACTTCTAAAACAAACCCTGGCAGCACACGAAACAATGTATGAATATAATCAAAGAATTTTAAATGTTATTTTTATGAACAACTCACCATATAGGTATAACTTGTGAAAAAACAGACAATCCCATCCGGAACGACGGAACACATCTCCACTAACAGGTTGCCATAATTACGAATGACAGCTGAAAAAGATAACCAGCAAGGAAACGTTAAGTAACATCAAACAAGAGCTTAATGTGTATTTTAAAATAAAACCATTGGCCTCTAAAGGCCAAATTAGCGGGTGGACGCATTTTAAACTCAATAGGTCTATTTACAAAGAGGTGACAGATTGGATACTTAGTGCCCTATCCATCTGTGAACTCTGCAGGTCAGGGATCAGTGCACACAGCTGAAGGGGTGGGGTGGGAGGGGGAATGGGGTAGGGGAGAGACCTTTTTAGAACCCAGAGTATATTTATCTAACTGTAGGCGATTTCAATTGGCAATCAGCAATGCCCTTCATGGATCAGTGCACACAGAAACTGAGACATGTCTGTATTTTCACTAATAAAGTAGGTCAGGCCAATATCTGGTGGTAAATGATATTGCAAATGATTTTACAAACCAATATCATTTGACTGGGTCATGACTGATTCCTAGAACAAAGTTATGAAGCATTCTGACTTTTGTTTGTGTGTAAATAAGCTGGATAAACCATCCACTCATACACCTGCTGCCTCCCCCCTCACATTATGAGTTTGGGCAAAAATACATGAATAGCACATCAAATATACATTTCACCTAAATAATGATACTCCCTAGGGTGTAAGCATCTGCCAGTGCCACTTATGGAGATGTTAGATGTCACACCAATGCTCACTGTAAATCACTATTGAGTAAATATCGGTTTGAGTATGCACATTTCACTCAAAATCCCCCCACTTTTAACAAATACTTGAATATCTCTGTAAATATAGAATCTACCTTAAAAATTCACTTCCTAGCACCTACTGTTTTTTGTTCTCTTTCAACTGAGGCATATCATATTATGATTGAACCAGTTTTAGGGGTAGAAATATGTGCATAAAGGAGTTCTTAAAAATGGACCTGTGACTCATAAAGTCCCCCCCCCCCCCAACTGAAATCTCTTTTTTCTAAAAATCCCTGTTAAAATACTAAATACTAAAACTGTAATATAGTGTATGGCCATAAAACCTTCTGTCCAAAACAGAAAACATATTCCTATCTGTACTTAGTTAGCTATAAAAAGCAAAAATGTGGTCAGGTTGCCTAGTGACTCTACAAGCTGGTGTACTACAGTAGGCTATAGCCATAACCTAAAGACCAACCGTCCACCCGCTAATAAATTATATAGACATTATAGTAACAACTTGATTTCAAACGATAGTATATAATTGAGCGTATACATGTTAAACTTTCACTGATACAAGACACATGAAATGGAAGCCTTGCGATGTAAATGTTTTTCGCATGTACATGTATTTAAATTTCCTCCTTTTTTTTTCATCGACACAACTTTCCTCATTATGTCTGATCACGGACTGTATACTCAATGTACCGTCCATGATTTGATCTGGTCACTTTTTGTAACTAAATACAGATAAAGGAGCCCAAAAGAAATTTCAAATAATGAGAAAATTTACATTTGAACACAAATAGTTTGTGTTGATTTAACGTCCAGTTAACCATTACAGGTCCTTTCCAAACATTCTCAAGGTTAAGATTTTCTCACTGGTTTTACAGCACAAGGTTGAGGATCGAATCTAGGTGATGAATTCAGGTAAAGATCTCACCTCTATACATTGCTGAGGTGAGAGTTCTTTTTTTCCCATGCCTCTTAAAAGACTTGGCATGAGAAAGATTGGCCTTTTATATAGCAGTAAATCTACCACTACTGGGATTGAAGGAGAAAAGTGCCTGCAGTGGAACCCACTAAGTCCTACAACGTTGAGATTATGAGTCCAGTGCTCTTAACCACTCAGCTAACTCCTCAATACCAATATCATCACAAGATGATGAGTGTTGTTTTATGGAACGAAGTACACAGTAAGTTTCTTGATGAATATAGCACCCCATTCTTTTCAGGTTTTTTTTGAATAAATGTTTATTTACTAATTGAATAGAGTAATTATTTGAAAAGGAGTTTTCAATGATACAGTGACGAACAAAGTAAACGTATTCATATAGCCATACCTGGATCCTCTCTGGATTCGAACTTTGAAGAGATCGCTACCTGGTCATTACCACGGCTCACCACAATGGGACAGATGCTCTGCCGTGCCAGTGTCATGGTAAAGGAGGATGAGGTCACTGGCTGGAAGTCCAGGATCTTTGGGTAGATATCGAGCGGTGATAACGTCTGTTTGGGTCAAATTATAATCAGAAACATAAAATGATACTACAGAAACAAACTTCGAATTTGACATGGGCCCAAATGAAATTAGAAATATCAAAAGAACCCATAAATAAAGGTAAGTGTGTAGAACCAATTCAAAGTGACGTGTGGCAATAAATCTATCATCCACCGATTACGGAGTCGCCATAGGAAATGCATAGAGCACCTGGAAACTCCTCGTAGTTGACGATCTAATATCCTCGCTGTCGCTCGGATATTACTACGCGTCAACACCTCGGAGATTACAGTCAATCGTACACAAAACGAGTCATTATTTTGTATATCTCCACCTGAAATCGTACCGGTTATTATTAATGATCTTGAAATACCTACCCCTGAGGTGATGACAACTGTCTGGAAGCGGTCAAACACAGGCTTGATAGCGATGGAGGCGTCCATACAGCTGAAGGTCATCACTGGGTTGGGGATCGTTGGTGTCCGGTCATCGAACGGTTCAATGATCAGAGTGAAGCCTGTTAACCAAAAACTTCCAATGTTATGTGACTGTGTTATGCGACTGGAGAAAACAAGCTTTCTATCCTGGTACTGTTGTATAATTCCAACACTGATGAATATCAGGTGAACAAAAAAACATTAAAACTTAGACGGAGTTGGTTGTCTTTATTCATTAATGTTAGTAAACAACCAGGTAAGAATATAAGGTTTTGTGCTGGGGCTCCTGGACAATACACGCCATCGGATATCAGTGGCTGATTCACATTGTTTCCGTAGTATTGAGCTATTACAAACCAGGCGAGAGCGACAGTTGTTAAAACTGAAACTTAAGAAGTCCAAAATTAGTGAGTTTGTCGACTCGACAAATGAATAATTCGTAGCAGCAACAAACTTGTTTTTTTAAAAGTGAGACATATAAGATATATTTTCGAAAAATCCCCATTGTTTCATGGAGTAATTCTAATGAAAAGACTGGATCCAGATCGCAAAAAAATATTTCCCAATACTAAATTATCCCCAGGAAATTAAGTAAACGAAAACGTTTTGCATCCAGATTTCCAATAGTCACTATGCACAGTTTCACTCAATTAGTCAGTTGCATTCTATATTTGATATGAATCTGATTTCCTCAGATAAAATTGTTGATAGCAGATATCAGGTTTAAATCTATAAAATGATTCCTCTGTCTATGAACGAAAAACGATCATATCAGATTTTAAAAAATCGCTATATATTTCATATCCCTGTCTGAAACAGCGAATGAAATGTAAATTTATGAAAAAGCTTGTTCCAGCAAAATTATTAACACTCTAAGATTCCTCTTAAATAAATATTCACTTAAATTACCTTTTGTGTAGGTACTGATCATGGTGGCAAAGTTAGCAATCAGTACAAGTGGAGAGAAGTCCTGTAAGTCAGCGAGTTCCAACGTCCGCAACAACGATCGTAAACGTTCTGCACAAAACCTGTACAATGCGGTAAATTATGAAACATCACTTTATACTATTTATTTAAGATTCAGGTAACTGCATAGACAGAATCATGGTATCAACCTTAAAATCTGGTTGGAAGTTTAGAAAATAAAGAGAAAAATTGAAACAAAGGCTGGTTCCTATAACAAATATCGATGCACGATGAAATATGCAAATTCTGATGTCATGTCTAAGCAATCTAGAGACCAGAGTAATCTGGATTTAACCGTAAGGAGAACTAGAAGTGATGCCAAAGTAAAATTTAAAAGGGGAGGGGAGGGGAGGGGAGGGGAGGGGAGGGGAGGGGAGGGGAGGGGAGGGAGGGAGGGAGGGAGGGAGGGAGGGAGTCCATGAATAGGGAAGGGCCTGCATTGATTGGCTATTTAAAGCCCTACTCCTCTGTGAACTCAGTAGTTCATGGATCAGTGCACACATATATTTAGCTACCTGTAGGGGATTCAATTGGCATTCACTAATGCCATACCTATATATAAATCGTTTTGCTTCATGGTGATCCTTCATGGATGAGTGCACACAAACCTGTCTGCATGCTCCCTAGCCATGTGTGGGACACAACTTTGTTTCTATGGACACCAATAAAGTAGGTGAAGCCAATATCTGGTGGTAAATGACATTACAAATGATTTTACAAAACAATATCATTTGACTAGGCCTCTCATACACCTCATCCCTCCCCCCTCCTATTATGAGATTTGGCAAAAATACATGAATAGCACATCAAATAAACATTTCACCTAAATAATGACACTTCCTAGAGTGTAAGCAACTGTCAGTGCCACTAATGGAGATGGTAAATGTTACACCAATGCTCACTGTAAATCAATATTGAGTAAACATCTGTTTGAGCATGCCCATTTCACTGAAAATCCCCCCCCCCCCCCCCACTTTCAACAAATACTTGAATATCTATGTAAGTATAGAATCTACTTAGAAAATTCCACTTCCTAGCACCTACTATTTTTCATTCTCTTTCAAATGAGGCATATCATATTCTGATTCAACCAGTTTAAAGGGTAGAAATATGTCCATAAAGGAGTTCTTAAAATGGACCTGTAACCACGAAGGTCCCCCCAAACTGAATTCCCCCTTTTTTTTTAAATCCATGCGAAAATACTAAATATTAAAACTGTAAGGCATACCACCATAAAACCTTTCCAAAACAGAAATCATATTCCTATTTGTACTTAGTGAGCTATACAAAGCAAAAATGTGGTCAGGTCATCTAGTGACTTTACAAGCATGTGTACTACAGTAGGCTATAGCCATAACCTAAAGACCAACCGTCCATCTGCTAATGAAAAAATACAGGGACTGTGATATGACGTTTGTTAGGTGAAATGCAATTCACTTGATAAATACATGTTTAGTTACTTTGCTACAACCTATCTCCAAACATTACTGATATTGCAATGCATTAAGTAGAAATAAACACTAGTGTGTGTGTATCCTCCATGCAGTTGACTATGCTCATGCTCGGATATTATAACGCGTCAACTATGTGAAGGATACGCCCACTAGTATCAGAAACAGGTTAATATTGTCTAAATACACACAGAATAGCAGTTTTTCTACCCAAACCAAAGCAGTGGCAAAACTATAACAATTGTATGTATAAATTGTATGCTGGGTTTCAGAGTGACTGGTGCTCTCTTATTGGAGGTCATGGGGATCAGTGCTCTCAGACGCGCAGCTTTATAACTTCACCTTAAAGAAGAATTGGGAGACTATACTTACCGCAACGGTTTACGGTCGATGCAGACCTTGCTAGCGCAATCCTTTAGGAATGAGGGTGGACTTTCTTGTACGACGTGCTGAACACGAAGACGAGTTTTTACGTACTCTACAAATCGCTTCATGAAGGCCACAAAATGCTCAGCTGTCCGGATGTTACCTGGAACTGCCTCTATTGGAAAAGGAGGACCTCTCATAATCAATGCATATATCTAGGGGTGTAATAGGTCACATAAATGCGCTAACATATTTCGGCATTTGACTAAATACACATACATTGGCCGACAAAAAGGGTAGAACGTGCACATTGACCTATTGACTTAGCGAAAAATCAAAAGATGGCATCTTTTAGTGGACTCTCAGCCCCTTTATAGAGACCTTTTATGAGGTTTTAGATTTCTAGACTTAGACAAACGCACACTGTCCAAGCGCAGCTTATACTTCAGGATATATAACGTATCTAGAAGGTCCAATCAGGGTATAGCCGGGTGCGGCTATAGTTATATCTCGGAATATCACTGGGGAGGGAGGGATGGGCATAACTATGCTATGTTATTCATGGAGATACAGTCACTTTTAACATCGCTTATGGATAGGATGGTGGGTATTCAATGTGATATACATTGTATACATGTTTATGCGGTGGCATATAGATAAAATATATGCATTGCCCACACAGTGCAGATAATACCATGTTGAGTGCATCCCTGACATCAGGAGCTTTAATTTGGTACTAATTACACATACCTTTCATAATTTCTATCAAGGTCCATCTTTAAAAAAAAAAAGTTTTTGCTGACGCGCGCGGTGATGAGAAACAATTTTTTTTTAATGGCCTAAATACACGAACATTAATAGACTTCTCAATGTGTACCATCGAGATAGGCAGACGGACTAAGTATTGATTCAATATGCTTTACTTATTTCACCTGGAAATAATCGTCAGAGATGATTACATATTATGGATCCGACCGTTACTGACAGCCAAAACATACATGAACATGTACTATAGTATTCTGTTTAGAAGTATACTGAGGGCTACCTTCTAATATTTCGTTGGGTAGCACAGGGTTGGCAAGGATGATGTCTGTTTCACGCGCCGTCTGCGCCTCCCGCAGTCCTTCTACCATTCGCTGGTACTCGGCACGCAGACGCTCTGTGTCATTGTCTTTTATTCTGAAGCAGACAAGAAAATGTACTTCTATAGAAAAGTCGACAAAATTAAAATGCCTCCAAAATAAACCCATAAAATGTTTTCAACCGTCTGTTATAATACATATCAATAATTCAAATATACTCTGGTTCATTTCAAATATTGGAAACTTCTATCGAAATGCAAGGGATGTACCATGGGAATATGGAACATTTCTTTTATCCTTTACAAGTCAATTCACGTATAGCTCGTTAGATATCAGTTCTATATCACTCCTTTTAAATCGATAACTGAAATACCAGAATACAATGGATGAAAAGTAATACGATAGAAATATAGCCACATACTTTTGGATGTTTGTATTGAGCGCTTCAATATTTGTTTGACATCGATCAAGGGTTCTTCGGGTTATGACACAACTCATTGATTCGATGCACACATTGTCTGCAAATACAAAGACAATCACGTAATTCCATACTATTCTATGAATCAATGGATAATGTCAGCCTGGTTGGAAATCCATTTAAGTGTCCCTAAGAAATACCTATATTATGAGCTTCATCGAAGACGACCACAGACTTTTTGGAAAGTTCTTTTGAGACTTGATCTGCGATCTTGGGATCGAGTAGATAGTGGTAGCTGTAGACGATGATATTGGCATGTTGAATCTGTAAATTTAAAATAAAAACCTCAGATAAAAACATTTTAATAGTTTTCCTTTGAACATGTTTATAGGACAAAAAATAATGGATAAAAAATACAGAACAAGTAATTTTCGAAGTTTCCCTATCAATTGCAAAAATAATTCACTGTTTTATTCACTTTGATACCTTCTAATTACGATTATTAGGGACATACCTTCCATAATCTATATATGAGTATAGTTGAAACTTCATCTCATCCATTTTTCATCTCATCACACCTTGATACCTGCTATATGTATCATTACCAAGATATATGCCTGCCTCCCGCTATATGTAAATCTGTATTGTGCTTACTGTGAATTTAGAGGGCCCGGGTGGAAGAACAGCAGGGTTGCCGAACCCGGGGACAAAATGTATGATGCATTGTTCCTAATAAAACTTGATAAAAAAAAAAAACTTGGAGATGAAGATACATTACTCTGACATTGTCATATGCGATGCAGGTTAGAGGATGTCATACTGAGCAGATAGTTCAGACAGGAGTAACTACATGGCTTGTTTTTGAATGTCACATATCTGATTGATAAAGCAAGGAAACTTACCGTATATCGGGCAAGGTAGTACGGACAGAAACCCCTTTTCCTTCCGTATTCTCTAAGGTCATCCTAAAAAGGATATGGGATGTGGTATCATACATAATACAACTTGAGTTCTAATACAAAATGCTTCATTCTATGACAGGAATACAATATCTACTTCAGCGATCATCATGGAGAGTTACATGCAGACTTCAACTGCATGCCTTTTCAGAATTCGACATGGCATCCGATGGAATTTAGAACATATATCCTCAGTTTGTGAGTGTCAAAACTGCACAGGGATCATATCAAGATACTTACTAAGTCATAAACACCTGGTGGAAGGGGAACATCTCTGCCCGAGGCATCGAAATCCTGGCAGAAACAGAAGAAAAGTTGAGAGTAATATCCATTGAAAGACAACGCCCTCAATGGGGATAATACAGTTCCAGAGTCTGAGCTCGACTGTAAACAGATTCTATAATATGTTAAGTAATTATGGTATGGAACTTGCGAATGATATGTAACTTCATGGAAGTGGGAATGACTTAAAAACTTTATAACAACTGTAACTTAATTCTATACGCGCATATGAAAATTAAGTAGTAACTCTAGTATGTTACCTCATAGAAACTGCAGACTGGTACGCTGCTGTCGTGCTGCCGTCGTGCCCGTACATACGAAGCTGTCAGTGAGTGACAGCGACTGTCCACCATCTTACCCTCCCGATGAACCACAACCTACAGCACAAACAGAACGTAGTTTATATTACTATATACCCATGCCGTATATACTGTAAATACGCACCGTTTCGCCATATAACGTAAAAATACTGTACGGACCACTGGTCCGTACACTAAAATACGGACCACCTTGCTATACACATTTATTAAGATATTGGTGGTTAAGCTAAATGAAATTAATGATTTAAATTTTTTTTCGGGTATATAGTAAATATATAACGTCCAACCATGCTGTACAATTCACAGAACTCGATGGTAATTTAGAGTTTGTACGGAACCCGGCGTAAACGCCTCGGTCCGTACAAACTGTAAATTACCATCTCGTTCTGTGAATTGTACAGCATGGTTAGGACGTTCTATATAATTACTATACACCTATGGCCGAACATGTATGAAATACTGCCCGCTGCTAGGGGTGTAGTATAAATAATGTTCGTACCCGCTGTGACAGCGGGCCGTAGTGAATTGCAGTAGCCTTTGTGGTCTTTGTAAAGTTAATAAAAGGGCATTTTAAATGATTGGGAGGTGTATAGTAATAAGAAAACATAGTGACTGAGCCTGTACGGTGTCCGTTCTTGGTCATTTGCTGAAAAAATACGGCCCTCCCACCTGCGGTGTCGGGCCGTATTTTCATCATCAAATGACCTCGAACGGCCATCCATACGGGCTCAGTAACCACGTTTTCTCATATTACGCCATTATGTTTCAACGAACGATGCATCCTCGGCGGAAGATGTCACTCTTGTGAGAACCGTTGTGGCTAATAAATAAAAAAAAATTCATACTCATATTGCTATGGCCTTGATGAGGGTAAATAGCTCTATATCCAGTTTTTAAAGAAATACATTTAGTTGCGCCTACATCGGGGATCAATCGCCTCCTGTTCCTGCTAGTGGAGCTGTAGTAGAGTCAGGGATGCGATGATCGGCGCATCATAGGCCGCTAGTGATTGGAGTATGATTTCCTCTGATTCTTGACTAATTCTCTCACTAATTGCAGTGCATTGGTCTGACTCAGAGGTGACTTCTCTGTTCTCAATGCTTTAGAACTGCTAGTGTTGACATTAGAAAGGTAACACAGATTAGGTAACAGCCTTCATGGATTTGAAAAATCAGATATGGTTGGTAGGTTTGATGCAAGTATGGCTCTAGCGTTGAATGCTTCCCTGCCAAAATACCACAACAGACACGGTCAGGGACCCAGGCGATACCCTTGAACCACTAACCCGCGAGGGGATGCCAAAAGTCCAGACAGATCTGGTTGTTTAGGCCAGAATTATAGTACCAGAATATGCCATACACCTCCATAACATCAACTTTTATCGTTATCTACCTACATTAATCCATTAACTGCAATATTTAGGGGAAGTTCATGAGTTTCAATCATCGTTCCATACATATCTAAGTTGGCTTTCATTACTTGGCTTGATGACCCCATCTCGACTGAACGGGGAAGTCACATTAATGCAGAAAATGTCTACCAGACGGCTTGACAATCAACCCCCAATCGTGGCTATCTCTGCTATCTCGTTAATGGAGTCCAGTGGAGCAAGTGCTCCGGATCAGCACAGCTCACGGAGAGAATGACGAATTTCTTGCTGGAGTGGAGCGCTAATGGAGCAGCACCACAAATTATGGTATGATAGGGGTAAGAACAAAATGGCAAGATTTGGTGAAGAATAGGGGGAGAACATGGATCGGCACAATGAAGTACCGCCTTCAGATAGAAGAGTTTGATACTAACTAAATACTTATTTTAGACTAGCTAGCATACGTCCGAAACTACCAGAGTTCGTCCCATTTACCCACAACTGTCCACCTTAGATAAACACTGCATAATTGCAAGTTATTGATTCTGCCCCAGGTTAAACATCATTTTAAAGCTAAATTCCAGCGCCCAAGGAAACACTTACATCTGCAAATACAATATCGGTTGTAAGATCTCCAACTCATTTACTGCACCACTTGCAAGATGTGGCATCCAATATGTAGGACAAACTTGGTTGATGGATCCTTCTCAGGTACATTTTAAACCAACACAAATAGGAATTTCTCGAGCAAAGTAAGTACACAAAATTTAACTCAGAAGACCATAATTGTCTAGATGCACAATTTCATGCCTGATAATTCCCATAGATGAAACTGCAACTATAAACACAGAAGTCTATCATTCTGTATTACCGCTTCCAAGCGACTTCGGCAGTTACTGGCAACAGTGGCATAGCATCCGCTTATCAAGTGATGAGCATCAGCAAGTCGTTATTATGGTAATAGTAGTCATAGACGTCACAATTGCAATGCTCTGCCATTTCACGTGGCAGCACAGCAGTAGTGATTCTCATTGTCTTCCAGGAAATACTGAAAACCAAACACAAAAACTGAACTTCTATAAATATTTTAATTTGGCGAATCCTACCATCTTTTATTCTGGATATACTGAGTATGACGGGCCAACTGGTGCGCAGGTATCATTGAAAAGTTGCTTACCTCTGGATTGACACAGAGATTCTTTCGTGAACTGAGCGCCAAACCAACTATATTTGCTGGATTTCCCGTTTCCTTTTCGTAGTATTTACAAAGACTTTTCAATTCCTCGACGACCTATAAAAAATGATTTATTAGAGACATGATAATAACTTCAGGCTAGTAATTTATCATACTTATTTCAAATTAAGAAATAGGCATCTACAACATTACAATGGATTCCGAAGCACACTATTTTCACTAGATTAAGACACCCATTCCTGCTATATATGAGTAACAGGAATGAGAGTCATCGTTAAAAATCCAAATGAAAATAATAAGAGAAGACTGACTGGAGTGTGTCGGGATACCCAACACTGTAGTATGTGTGTTTATAGATCACTGAATTCAGGGAGACTCGATTTGGATAGTAGAACAATCGGCATATTTCGCTGGCCTGATGGCACATTTTTTCTGATATTTGCAATTTATCGGGATATAACATGCATCCTGACAATGTCCTAAAGAGCACTACCCATGTTATAAAAATCTGGAGTTTACAATACCTATCTAACATCGCTTTTCTATTTCTGCACAGGAAGACTACCCGTATGGTAGATAACTGGAGTTAGGATTCCTATTAAACATACCTTTTCTATTTCCGGCACAGTCCGGGAACAGTAGATCAACTTTGTTACCTCGAGAGGATGTTGCTGGAAATGATATTTGTAAGCATTGTTTTGAGTGATACGGATGTGATATAAGGAGTGTATGACAGAATACTGGAGAACTGATCCGAAACCAACTCGACCTGAAATTTATTCAACCTGTTAGAAGAACTCGACCTTTTGAAATCTTCCTATCGCAAGTATCTTATTCGTATAGATATGGATAAATACTATACTTAATTGGAATTATATCCTCTTGGCTTCAAATTTGGACTTCTAGAGGTCGAGGGAACCCCCTCCTCCCCCCAGAAAAGACAAAAATAAAACCTATAACCTTATCCCTAACCGGACTTATTTTCCAAATCCGTTGGTTGAATTAATCAGACGTTTCCATTTATTGGGAAACGGTGACAGAGTTGTTCATAACGATCTAAAGCGGGTTGAGTTCGCGGGTTGAGTTCTTCAAAACGGGTCAAGTTCTCCAGTCAACTACGGGTCGAGTTCATTTCAGGTCGAGTTCTCCAGTCTCTGTCATATGGAATTCGACACCACTATTGAGTAAACAACTACAGTTTACTTAGAGTTATGAACCTTAACAAATATATGAGAATTTAATTAGGATACTATGTATCTATATTTACATATATTTTGTCTCTTAATATCACAAATATGACTAAGTTTGAATAAGCAAGGGATTTTATCAACGTGGTGGATGAGCATTGAACTTATTCATCGTAAAGTGTACATGAAATAACCTACTCTTCATCGAATATTTTAGGTAACAGCCTTCATGGATTTTCAGGCGGCTGGGTTCTGGCAATAACTGAGCACAATAATAATTTCAGATATACTCCTCTCTTTATATTACATGCGCACTACAAAGTGCAAAGACCTAATTATGACAACTCAAGATAATGGTGCCTTATACTAAGCGATTTACCTATCCAAATGAACCTGTATTAACTAGCTGATTTGATTACTGAAGAAATGGATGTATTGTCACTGTACGCAAACCCACTGTAAATCACACGCACCCCATCCCATCTCATCATGCACCTTTCCTACGAAAAGAATGTTGTGTAATACTCTAGGACCTAATTGTCAACAGGAAGACCTGATATGCTTCAGATGTTGCAATAAAATAATTTAAAAAAAAAAAAAAGTATAATGCATAGTTGTGCGTCACCGTATAAACATGAGCGAGAGCAATACCGTCGTGTCAAGGTGTTCATTCATTACCTTCATATAAGAGAAGATAAGTGAGAGGAGGGACACCGTTTTCCCTGTCCCAGAGGGCATCTCCACAACGCAATGTCCCTGAAAAATAATCATATTATAAACGTATACATGTATGTGTATTATTTCATAGTCAAAGTTTCATTATTTACGAAATTCAAATGTATTAACAAAATGAAAAGCATGTGGATTATAAGTTTTTAATTTGTGTATGGTTCGATAGTTCCTAAGCAATGAATTTGGCCAGACCAATAACATGTAAAACCTTCCTGGGTTAAAAGTCTATGTACACCTAACAAGTATAATTCGTTTATACATGTTCATTGTTTAGCCATGTTAAGTTTTAATTATGTCCATACCTTTGCATCCAGGGAACGCTTGAGTTCAAGCATATATGCATACTGCTCAGGGTAGATGAATTCGTAGGGAAAATGAACGATGAGCCCATCTATGTTGAGTCTAAAACAATAACAATTGCAAGAAGTGATTGTATCGTCATCTAAACAACAACAAGAGCTAAGTGTGCATTTTTAAATAGAATCATTGGCCTTTAAAAGGCCAAATAAGCAGGTGGACGCATTTAAAACTAACTACAAGTAGCTCAACACATGTTTAAAATTGTTGACTGAAAATATTTTGATATCTTAATTCTAACGAAGGGAGGGAGGGAGGGAGGGAGGGAGGGAGGGAGGGAGGGAGGGAGGGAGGGAGGGAGGGAGGGAGGGAGGGAGGGAGGGAGGGAGGGAGGGAGGGAGGGAGGGAGGGAGGGAGGGAGGGAGGGAGGGAGGGAGGGAGGGAGGCATGAATTGATTGGCTATTTAAAGGCCTACTCCTCTGTGATTTCAACAGTTCATGGATCAATGCAGACATATATTTGCTACCTGAGGGCGATTTCAATTGGCAATCAGCAATGCCCTGAGTACATAGGAAACATTTTGAGTTGGTCCATGGTGACAGCTTCATGGATGACTGCACACAGACCTGGGAGCTGTTTCAAAACCATGGACTTAACCCACGTTTTGAAACAGCTCCCTGCCATGGCAGTACCTTTAACCTTGTGCCTCAAACTAGGAGAAACACTCTATTAGCACATCAAATATACATTTCACCTTAATAGTAACACTTCCCAGGGTGTAAACAACTGCCAGTGCCACATATGGAGATGTTACACTAATACTGAATGTCAATCAATATTGGGGAAACATTTGTTTAAGTATGCCCATTTCACCCAATATCCTCCCCAATTTTAACAAATACTTGAATATCTCTGTAAATATAGAATTTACCTAGAAAATTCCACTTCCTAGCACATACTGTCTTTTATTCTCTTTCAAATGAGGCATATTGTATTATGATTTAACTAGTTTTAGGGGTAGAAATATGTCATAAAGGAGTTCTTGAAAATGGAACTGTGACTCAAAAAGTTCCCCTAAAAGTGAAACCTCTTTTTGTCTATAAATCCATGTCAAAATTTTAAATAATAAAACTGTAATATATTGTATGGCCATAAAACCTTCTGTCTAAAACAGAAATCCTATTTCTATCTCCTACTTAGTGAGCTATAAAATACAAAAAATGTGGTCAGGTAACGGTCCTCCTAGTGATTCTACAAGCAGACCTGTGTATTACAGTAGGATATAGCTATAATCTATGAGACCAACAGCTAGTCCACCTGCTATTGCTAATAACATAAATATTTCAAAAACATAATTTACCTTGACTGCTTTACCTGCTCTCTACTAAATAATATTTTCCCTACCCTACCATTCTCTGATATTTTCAGACATTAATCACTGGCATTTTAACCAACATGCTAAATACATGTTTTTTTGCATTCAATTTCATTTGATAATTTTAGCGCCAGAATTCGAATTCGGTGAGTATTTCTGACCAAAATATCGAGGAACAGATGGAAGTAGGTTAAAGATTTTAGCAGCACACTCATCTACAACAAAAGTAGACCCTGCATCAAAAGGAAAGGATAACCAACTACACGATTGTGACATAGTAATGTCTTTTAATGTGGTACAATACAAAGGAAACCTAATAAATATTAATCAATGGTAGACCTGCCATTTGGTGTCAAAATAGATTTGCACGAAGGTCTGCACGAACTGCGGGAAATAATTATATTATCGCTCAGGACATGCCGGGGTTGTTCTTTGTATACATATTTGGGGGAATGCGTCAGTGCCAATATACAAACATGTGCTTGCATGATAGAATGGTCGTTATATACGTATCCAACAAGTATATCATCAAATACTTACCTCATCTTTTTGCCTGTTACTGTTAGCGAAACGTCAACGAGACACAAGTGTTTGGGTTGTAGTTTAACAGCTCGTCTCTAGGCGGCGTGATAGATACCCCTACGCTGATTCCCCTGTCATTCGCTAGGAGGAAACTAAGCACACTAAGCCCGCGCGTCTCCCATCCACACACGATTAGCGCAGGCAAAGTTCTTTGGCGCAGGTAGGGGATAGTTCTTTGCCTAATTATATGTTATTTTTTTAGATTTTAATAAATGATAGATCTCGTCGAGTGTTTGAGGGGGAGTAAAGGTTCATATTTTGTTCTCCAGGGGTCAAATCAGGTGAAAAATCACCAAAACTGAGCATAGATAGCCTATGTCCTAGAAAACCTATTTTTTGTAAATAACTAATTTTTTTAACCATACTTGAGGTGTTTTCTTATTTTCCCCTATGAATTTTGCGTTGATATATTATTATTTCTATCAAAAATCCAAATAAATATTTTAAAAAAAGAATTAAAAAGTTGTTGGGAAGAGAAAATTGGTAAAACCTGAGAATGTGCTATTATGTGGATTTTTTGTTCTAACGTTCTATACTTATTCTCCGAGTCATCTGCATGGTAACTTCCAGTTCAAAATACCCTCCAAGTTATGCAAATTTCCCTGACAACGGACACAGTCCGCCATATTGCTGGTGACCACAAAGCGCTGTCAGAGTGTAAAATGGTGAAAATATATTATTTCTGACATTCTTATGTGCAATCTGTACATGTAATCGTTTAAATAGGATTAGATACAACATCCAGGCATGATTTGAATGTGCCAATTCCAAGAAAATTGGTTGTTTCAACGATTTGTTGACATCGCATTTAAGTACTAAACTGAGGCGATCGTATAATTATGTTATCTGAAATTGCCAGGGAAGTAAGATTTTCTCAATAGAATTGCATCAGAAGTACTTAACGCTTGCTCACTCATCAAATAACATGGTAAATCAACGTCCGAACTGCCATAGGGTTAGCATTGCGTACTGAACTCCAAGATGGCCGTTCCCCTGTCAAAAGCTGGGTTCGTAGTGCCACCTACTTCAGAGGCTGATTCAACGAATTATGAGTAATATTAGGAAACGTCCTTACTGTGGACGAAACGGTTCCTGTTCGAGGTCAGTCATTGATTTCATACTACCTGACGCCACAGGCGGAAGGCAGTATGAAATCAACGACTGACCAAGAACGAAAACCATTTCGTCTACAGTAAGGATATTTGCTTATTATTATATACCTTTAATTGGTGAAAAAACGCCATTTTAATGACATACAAAGTCGCACTCACAGCGGGCACGAACATAGTTACTGCACCCCTAGCAGCGGGCAGTATTTAATAGACATTCGGACATAGCCTAGGTATATAATAATATATAGGTGCATGCAAACATCACAGGAAGCAAGGTGCTGGTTAGAAATATTATTTCATTAACAAAAATTATTGAGTAATGATAAAAGCCTGTAATTGAGAGTCATAAATATATTTGCTCTCGAAACACCTGTTTTTGGTAGGCATTGGCCTGAAATAACGAAAATACTAGTAATATGCATTTAAAAAAAAATCAATATTATATTTAACAAAGCAAACTATCATTTTATATAAATTCACGGTAAGTTTGATAGATATACAAATTGAAAAAAAAGTGTTTTTTTATGTTTACTGTTAATTTACCACTATCACGGCGGGTACCCACGGCATGGGTACTGTCATGGGGCCGGGTACTAGTACCAGTGAATGCTGCTCTAGGCCGGGTATATAGGCCTATTGTGGAGATTTCGATCTTTGCATCACGTTACCTGACATGCGATACTTAAATTTATTATCTATTTCACCTGAAATATCAAATATGATATTAGATCTACATTCTCTGAAAGTTTCGTGTTTATTGAGCCATTATTTCCGGCATCACCCGGTGTGAAAGGGTTAAGCCAATTTACCCTAATTTCTGGTACTTCTGATTAACATGCTACGTGGATAATATGTGCTACGTGGATGCCAGAAAACATTTTTTGTAGATAGTTATTTTTTACCATACCAATGGGTGTTTTATTTTTATTTTTCCCTGTGAATATCGTCTTGAACGATTATTTCTATCCAAAATTGAAAAAATACAAACATTTTTGTATATGTTGTACAGAAGATAAGGTTGGTAAAATTTGAGATTGTGCTACGTGGATAGTTAGTTCAAACGTTCCTAACCTATTATGAATAATACATAAACATTACAGACTACGGCTATAGGCAAGGTGGTGGTATCCCATATAGTACTTTACTACAATAGGTTATGGTCTAATGTCAATGTAAAAAAATTGTGGGCCCTCATTGAGTATTGACTAGAAATATCGTGCTTCGTTGGATTGTGCTGCATGGATCGTGCTATGTGGATCGTGTAATATCGCCATATTATCAGTCTTTTCAACTTGAATGGTCAAATTTGATACAGGACTTCTCCTGCCCTGACTATGAACATAGGATACCTTATAACCAACAACATTTATCACAGATCATCAATTTCCTGTCTGCCTGCCTGCCTGCCTGCTTGCCTGCAGGCCTGCCTGCCTACTTGCCTGCCCGCCTGCCTCCAGGCCCGCCTGCCTTCCTACTTGCCTGCCTGCTTGCCTGCCTGCCCCCCCTGCCTCCCTGCCTGCCTGCCTGCCTCCCCCTCCCTCTCTGCCTTCATGCCTGCCTTCATGCCTGCCTGACAGAACCTTACGACACGCTGTGACACAGAACTTCTGTGTCACAGCATGTCGGAGTGTGTCGGGAGTACTGTCGTAGTGTGTCAGCTCTGGTGGACACGTCCCTTTATACTGCAAGCACTAAAAAGTGTATTACGATGCCACCCTCAAGTCGCCTGTCCACAAAACCATCGTCTTTTGCATTTATTATCCATGTTTTCGAGTAAATCTAACCCAGTTATTGCCAAATTAACAGGTATTACAATACGGACTAATTCTTTACTCTATAATACGGTTACTGGAGAACTCGACCCGAAACGAACTCGACCCGTAATTGACAGGAGAACTCAACAGGTTTTGGAGAACTCGACCCGCGAACTCGATCCGTAAATCTAAAAAGAGAACTCGACCCGTAAATTTGGAAAGAGAACTCGACCCGTTTTTGGAGAACACGACCCGTGATTTAGAGCCAGTTTTGAATAATGAAAAAGTGGTTCAAGGACCTGGGAGCTGTTTCAAAAGTCGAGTGAGGTCTCGCTAGCGGTACGTCACATTTCAAAGCGAAAGGCCGGCAACAGCGAGCGGCACTTTGAATCAAAGCGGCAGCAAAACCGGTACCAATACCCTATATGGCATATAGCCTATGATCCATGGGCGCCGCCATGACGCCCCCCGAGTAGGTGTTCTTCACCAATGGAGGTAAAAAAGTAGCTGTTCTTCACTAATGGAGGTGCAAAAGAAGTGAGTGATAATTGGGAAATGTCACTTTTCTTGCCTTGCTCACACATGTAAATAAAGTGTTCCATGTGAAAATCATCATGTCCTGGGTTTTATCATTATATCTTCCTTCTCTGGGATCGGTGTAGAGAGTCAAAGGAACCTTGGTAAAACATTGAAAGGCAAATGAATTTCGTAAGAACAAAGAGCCAGAATACAGGTTTTGTCCCCCGACCACCTAGTGGCTGCTTCATGAACTAACAATGGCTCGAGATCTGTCCCCTATAGCGAGTGGCACCTCCAACTCGACAGAGACACTTCAAGTGCAGTTGTTTAGCTCTCGCTTTGGCACCCTCCCGACTTTTGAAACAGCTCCCAGTTCCTAGGGATAGTGACTCTGTTAGGGTATGGGTATGGGTATGGGTTAGGGTTAGGGTTAGGGTTAGGGTTAGGGTTAGGGATAGGGTTAGGGATAGGGATAGGGATAGGGTTAGGGTTAGGGTTAGGGTTAGGGTGGGTTACTGGAGAACTCCACCCGAAACAAACTCGACCCATAGTTGTCTGGAGAACTTGACCCGTTTTGGAGTAGCCTATTCAGTTGGAGAACTTGACCCATTTCAGATACTTATGATTAAAACATTTTCATATAGAAGGGAAGGTCTGACAAGTTAGGGATAGGGTTCAGGATAGGTTAAGGTTAGGGATAGGGTTAGGGAAAGGGTTAGGGTTAAGGTTAGGGAAAAGGTTAGGGTTAGGGAAAGGATTAGGGTTAGGGTTAGGGTTAAGGTTAGGAAGGGGTTACTGTTTGTTTTCTTCCCCAGAGAAGCCCAAAATTGAAGCCAAGATAACATATTTACTACTAAATATAATATTTATCCACAGTTGAGACACTTGAATTGAGAATATTTAAAACGGGTCGAGTTCTAAAACGGGTCGAGTTCGTTACGGGTCGAGTTCTCCAGTATTCTATGATACAGAGGGACTATTTTTTGGTATACCATGGCTTTATTACCAGATATTTAAATATGTATACCACAGTTATGGTATCTGACAGGTTTTATATAATAGGTTGTGGTTCATTATTCATCATAATTTGTACCCTATTGAAACTGTACCGGTACGTAATACAATCACTAGCGCTGGCGTATGCGCGTCAACCTCTCGTGGTTTACTGCCACCTATATATGATAAAATACAATATATCTCATACAATTATCATGTTTATTGTATTTCATATTTTACTTATCATAATTGACTTATATTCTACCTGTCAATTATCATATATATACTTACCTTCATATTATCTTATCATTAATATGCTCGTCCAGTAAGGTCGACATAACTACCCACAGAAAACAACATTTGTTCATTGTCTATTTATATTGTTTAAATCGAAAAACGCCGGAGTTTACGCCTGTGTCTTACTGGGGTACTTAATCGACATGTCTAGAGAAGCGACATATTCTTGGCGAACTGACCCCCAGACGGATGATGTTTCCATAGCGGTCCGGTGCTATCGACTACACGGTGTCGTGCCCAGTCACATGTTACACTGTTCGCCAGTGGTATTCGCGAGTCCCTCGCAAGTCATCGGGATGATCGCACAGGACGCCAGTGTAGGCGCAGAAGCCGGGTGGGAGGACGTGCGAGTTGGCACGCCTGCCACCCGTGGGAGCGGCAACCCAGCAGACACCGAGTCCACCGCAACGGGGGCGGCACAGGCGGTGGTCTAGCCCCGTGTGTCTTAAAAGCCGGGACCGAGTCGTTCCCCGGACCTGCAAGTGAACTCACAGCAAGACAGGGAATATCTGTCTAGTTGCTTGGAGCGGAGACGCCTATGTATTTACAGGAGGAATCATCTGGGATTGAGCACGTGGAGTACTGCTGAGTTGATTTTCATAAGTAAATTGGAGACTGATTCAGTGATTGAGACAGATGATCCGCTTCTACAATGAACGATGGAACTTGACCTAGTAGGGTAAGAGCCGAGGCATTGAGGAAAGAACGGAAAAGTAATACTAACTAGCAGAAGTTTTTATTTTCTTCACTTTCATAGTGTTATTACTCATATTTCCCCTACCATAGACTGATGCAGTCATAGAGGAGGTACCCGGTAATGACTAATGACATCCACTATAGTTTGGTTTTGGCCGTGATTACCAGTTAATGTGTTAGGACGGGAATTATTTTGATAAGACAAGTCTCCAAAGGGAGCCCTGTGTTTGCATCATGCCAGATCATTTTATTAATATAGTAGTACCATAACTATCAAATTTACGAAAAATGCTAAATTGGCGCTCCTTTCCATTTATCAAGGATGAGGTCCTGTGGGCACACACGACATGAGAGGCTACGTTCAAACTCGACAAAAAGATAGAATAACATTACTCGTCTCGAGGCACGTAGGCCGTGAGAGCCCGCATACGATTATGTGTCGTCGGTGAGCCCTTCCCACATCTTATTACCTACAGGGCGCATACTCTTTTATTGTATTTTATCGACTGGAACGGACACATTATGTGAATCTGTTTTGAGATAGCACTGATTTAAAAAAATGTAACCATGATTTTGTATGTATATCCCGTAGAATGAATTAGGTCTCGGTCTTATTCTAGTTGGCTACTCTATAGTAGCACTATAAAGACTGAAATTCAATGTTCTCAGTTTCTTGAGTGGTAAGTCTGTGGGGCAATCACCAATTAGATTTAATTACTCCTTCAATTATAACCGGATCTCAGCGTTAGAATAGACGGGTTATGATGCGGTTTGCTGCAAAATGTTGATGTTACAAGCTGACCTCTTCATTTTAAATATATGCCAGACATTGTGTGTGGGACAACCAATAGGAATCGGTATACTTTTAAAATGGAAATTACTGGTTTGGAACGCACCATAGATATGTTAAGTCTCAAGAAAACAACTACCTCTAGGTTAGATTGGGTTTCAACTCTAGTGCAGCATATTTATTACCCACCGATTACGGAGTCTCCATAGGAAATGTATAGGGTACCTGGAATTAGCTACCCGGAGATTCTGGAAAAATAGTCCTGTCCACAATAAGGTTGAATCATCATGTACTTCGAAATAAGTTTCTTGAATGTTCATTCAATGCTAATTATTTAGAATCAATCATAATAATCTCATGTACCATCAGAATTCACTGTCATAACACACTTTGCATGCTGAAATTGCAGGTTTAATTATCATTATTGGTGTAGGTTTACATCAAATTACTGCCACACTTGACAGTGCTGTAATGTCTGGAACTAAATGGCTTACAGAACCTTTTTAATTGCATAGATTTTTTATTAATCTTGAAGGTGGGCAATAGATACAATAACAAGTAGTTAACGACGTAATATCCTCACTAATCGCAAGGATATTACTACGCGTCAACTACTCGGAGATTACGGCCACTCGTACACAAAATCAGTTATTAGTGTGTATTTATACATCTGTCGAAACAGAATATTATTTGGTCATGTCATTTGCAAATATAGCTATACCACTCTGAGGCTTACCGCTTTCGTCGAACATATTTCTATTTTCTTTCTTCTAGTTTTAACTTAATAACTGCATATTCTCCAGAAAGGAAAAATATTACTTCATGTGTTTATGAATTTATTTCTATCTTCTTTTAATATAAGCTAGCTTTCCTACAAATGTGACTACTGGACTATTAATTTCATTCGGAGACTGTATTTGCTGTACGGCCATCATAATGAATAAAGTGTTTATACCATTATTCAATTTACGAAATACGAAGTTTAAAACAAATATAACAAAACAAGGACATGTTTAAGATATATGATAAATAATAAAAGGGGAATGTTCAATGAAAGGTATAGGAACAGGGTCATGCGATTGCGCTTGTAAGTCTTATTTCGTTCTATTGCTCTTGCATTGCCCAACAGCCATAAACAATAGACCCGAACCTTCTTTTCAGTCTCCAAACTTTCAATGTGTGAATGGCTTATCTTACGGGAAGTGATAAGCCGCACCTACCACTCCTTTGCACACTTTTTGTTCAACGCCTACGACTCTTGGTCAATATTCATATACCGGTATTTATGTTGCATGGCATGACCACCACAGACGCGCTGGCCTGTGCATCGGCACGTTCAATACACATGCGCAATGTCACGTATACCTCCACCTTCTTTACCCAATACAGATAGGTTCTGAGAACATGAGTATTGAAACCTATATTTTCCTTTAGAGAGCATCACGTATACTAACACATGTCCATATATTCAGTCTTTCTCATCTCTGACACAGAAGGTGGAGCGGATTTACCGGTGGAAGATGACCCTTTCCTGGATGCTATAATCTACTAGCTAGTCAACGCATTGTTTAGGTAGGAACGAATCATCGATTATTATACATGTAGATGTTCTTCTCTGCTATCAGTCAGAATGTTACATAGAGGTCTTTTTTAATCATTGCAGATATGATTAACATTAGGAGGGACCCATCCTGGACCAATTGACGGGTACTGACTCATTGCTATGATATGTATATTGCTCTCATTGATACCATTAGGGCCTTCGAATTTCTCAAAATGAATGTTCTTTGATTGCATTATGCGATGTCATTTTTGAGCCTGCTTTATAAATGGCAATAATATCTAAGTATAATTACGGTTCATTTGATCTATTTACCATCAATCAAAAGACGTTAAAATATAGATATAGAATCCTATGTGAGAAACGATATGAGTAAAATCTTTATAAATCATGTTGAACCAGAATTATTTTTCAAACGGAAATTTGGACCGGGACGCAAAAATTAAAGCTGATTTGTGACTTTCATTTTCGTGGCTCCAATACACTGCATATCCTATACATGTACATGTAACATAAGATCAAGCAGATATAAAGTCTAATTGAACAAATTGGACGTTAAACTACACAAACAAACAAAGCTGATATAAACTGTTCCATGAGGTTATAGTCATAAATACACTGTGATTAATTGTAACTTATATATTGTAGATACTTATCAAACCATAACAATGAATTCTAAATGATGTTACGCAAAATATGATATTTGTCTTTTTGATCTTTCTGTTTGTGCAAAAGAAAAGAAACAAATTTTTATGACCAGCATGAAAATGGTAATATTTGCAGGACCAGTGAAAGAATCTGCTCATTTAAAGAACATTAATTTGTATATAATTCATGAAAGATGAAAGAAGATAAAGCAAGGAAGGGAAAATATATATCACGGATGAGCAAGAAACCTTTGCGGTGAAGAAAGAACCTATGGCGTTCAGCCGGGACATTCAGGCCCAGCAGGTGCCACTTACCCTACTGGCCTGTAACGTCCCAGCCGGGTCCATGGCCAATCACCAATTCTCATCACTTAGGATTATCGCACTTCCAACACTATCTACTGGAAATTACATGGATTCGGGACAAAAATACTGAAACTTGGTAAGTATGATCAATATAAAAGGCTAGGATGGGTTTGGGCTATCTAACCTATAGGCTATACTCACATGACTATACGACTATTGCTTTTTGACTAGTTTGCCCTATGTACTCAAGAAATCGTTAAAAATAAAAGATACAGTAAAACCCCTCTTCCGGGACACCCCGCTTAAGGGGCCACCCCGCTTTAGGGGACAATTTGCTCGGAACGGAAATTTTCCCCTCTATTAAGAGTTTATTTTAACCCCGCTTAAGGGGACACCCCGCTTTAGGGGACAGTTTTTCGGTACAGAAATGCCTAAAAACCCCGCTTAAGGGGACAGTTTGGAGGGACATCATATTAAAAACACTGAAAATCCAAGTTTATGGTGCCCGTTTGTACGGGACAGACAGGTGTCGCAACCAGAACAATAAACTGAGCATTCCCGGGCGGGCCCGGGCGGCCGGAGTGTGTTTTTTCAAGGTAATAACCACATCTCTAGCGGGTCTGGGCGGGCCACAGTGAGTGGATATTAGTATGAGCGACTTTCGCACCCTTGAAGGTAGGGGGTTAGAGGCCCGCTTACAGGTTAGCGGTGGGCGACACAGGGAGGGCGGGGGGCTTTGAAGGTGCGGTATTCAGTGAGCCGTCGCGGCTCTCGGCGGCTCACGGCGGCTCACGGTCATAGGGCTGCTGACTTCGGGGGTGGGGGGGGGGGGGGGGGGGGGGTGACATCGAACCGGGGTGTAAAAAGGAGCAAATTTCACAAGGAATGCATATTCATCTTCAACCTCTCTTATCTATTTATCTTTAATTGTTTGTACATTTATATTCATTTATATTCATTTATATTGTATAATTTATATTTATTTGCTTATTTATTAATAAACCTTTTAACCTAATAACCATCATTTCCTTCATTTATGTAGACCTGTATTCTCTACTTTATAACCACTAGCATCCGGAAAACCCCGCTTAAGGGGACACCCCGCTTAAGGGGACACTTGGCCCGGAACGGAGGGTGTCCCCTTAAGAGGGGTTTTACTGTACATGTGTTAAATTTACTTAGTATGATGGGCCTTGATTAGAGCTACAATGGGAACCATCGTTTTGCCTATCTGTAAGGCATAATAACAGAGCTAGAGGTAAAGAAACACCCCCCAAATGGCCATTATTTTATGTCAAAAACAGAAGAAAGGTAGCGGTGTGAATATTTTTCATTATTTATATTTCCTATTTGGTAAGGATTATTCAAAGACCATTTAGCTACATATAGGCTGGGTTTTAAATATCCTATAGATCCGAATGTGAATGTGAAGTTTTTTTGTGGATGCATCTATATCCCTAAATTTGGTTCCATACTTTTTTATCAATGTATACTGAACTGGGTAATGAACATGGCATGTTATTCCCTAACACTGACCTATATCTAAATTAAAAAAAATAGACACGGCTGTGGAGATGGCATAATGTATGGTGAGGAACTTTGTTTGTGTAGATGTGTCTAGCTCCCTAGGTGGAGATAGATGCTATCATAAAATCCAGGATGTTTATATTCAATTATCTATAATGTTATATCACCATACCTCCATATCAAAGGATCAAACCCTGTAAATTGCGTTTTTGTGCTATGTCCCTGCTCTAAGATACAGCTACATATGTAAAAGCGTAGCTGCGTCTCGTTCCCATAGACAGGTTTCGTACATAGACAGCCCAATAAAATTCCAGGCTTTTTCCAGGCCCTAATATTGTTTTTCTTTCAGGCACATCTGGTCACTGTTTTGAAAACCATGTTTGATTCATCACCAAATTTAGTCTTCCCTACTACCTAGTGGTTTGGGATAGATGTCTTCAAAATTATCTTTTTCCACTTTTAAATATGAAGACAAATAATCAAATCCATTCTATATTATTAGCAATTTGCTAAACATGGTCAAATAAAGGATTTTTGGAGCTATTTAATCCAAGTCACTAAAATTTCATTGGCAGTCAGGTTCCCAGTACCCACCTCCCTACATGCAAACCCACCAGCCTGCCCACCCACTGGGAACCTGTCAAATCATTGAAAGATAGTACGTGGGGTACCGCAAGGGTCAATCCTAGGGTCCCTATTATTCCTAATGTATGTCAATGAAGTTTAAGAAACACGATAAAATAGCACAATCAAAACTATATGCTTATGACACTATAAGTTATGTAACGAATACGAATATCTATGAAGCATTATGGAGTGTACAGAAAGACTTACATAGACTATCAATCTGGGCCAACACAAATGAATTAACAATGAATACAAAAAGACCAAAATCAATTACCTTCAGAACACAAACAAACATACATACCCAGAGTTATTGGGCAAGTTCATTCAAAACTCCATGATAAGAATATTGACTATGTCAAACAATTTGACTACCTTGGAATAGTTAGATGGGAAGCTCACATATGGTGCCATATAGAAAGTAACTTGCAAGAACACTAGCAAACAAAATATACCTCTTTTACAAAATACGCAAAATCCTATTAAAATATCAATCAAATTGGTTGATATTGAATTGATTCAATCCTGTTGTTTAAAACAAAAATCTAGCCCTATGATGAATATGGTAATGTGCTCATTCACGGAACCAACCAAAAAACTACAACTACTTCAGAATAAAACCCTCTGAATAACCCTGAAATCCATACCGCAAACCCCACTAGCTGACCTACACAAAAATTATGTAAATTATGTAAACTTTTGAAGTGAAAAAGGGGGGTCAGCCATAAGGAAAATGGCTTACATATGAAGTAAATACAGTAAAACCCCGCTTCCGGGACACCCTGCTTAAGGGGCCACCCTGCTTTGGGGGACAATTTGCTCGGAACGGAAATTTCTTCCTCTATTAAGAGTTTATTTTAATTTGCTTCAGGGGACACCCCGCTTAAAGGGACAGTTTTTCGGTACAGAAATGCTTCAAAACCCCGCTTAAGGGGCCAGTTTGGAGGGACACCTTATCAAAATCATCCCAGATTATCTGAAAATCCATGTTTATGCTGCTCGTTCTTATACGGGCGGTCGGAGTGTGTTGTTTGAATGGTAATCCCTACATCTCTAGCGGCTCTGGGCGGCCCTCAGTGAGTGAATATTAGTACCAATGATTTTCGCGCCTGCTGAAGGTGTACTGTACCAGAAAAAAAACTGTACAAACAGATCGAGAAACTGGACTCCATGGTGCAGTTGTCTTAGAGAAGAAACCGGCAAAACTTAGTTGTTTAGAAAGAAGCATGTCGTACAAATGGGCTCATCACTGGAATTACTTATCAATTGGTAGCCTGTTAGGTAGAGCAAAGGCATAATAAATTTGTAATTCTTGTTAAATACCATGCGCCGGATTGAATAGAAAACAGGCAATCATTGTCACATAAATAAAATGATATAAACAAAAATGAAGAGCCACCTTTGATGTCAAATACTTTAGAGGAAACCTATGAAAGTTTAGGGTCAGAGTTGTATCTCATCGAATTTGAATCGCTTATTAATTCACAAGGTGAAGACGTTAAATCTATGGGGAAAAATACCAACGTGAGAAAAATGCAATCCTGCATTTAACGGTTGCATTTGAATCTACTTTCAGGCATTGTGTACGTTATAGGAAAAACAGCAAACAAAGTATCACAATGAAAGTTGATGGAATATATCAATTACTTGTCGATTGATTAGCCAATGTATCATGTGCTATTACTTACATTTATCGTTATCCATACGCTTTTTGTTTCTGGTAGCTAACTAGATTGGACATCTAATGTCTTCAAAATTCAGTCGTTACGTTACGAAAAATTTGGTCCTATAAACTCATTAATGCAACCGATAGTATCTCAAAATTTCCAGACAAATTGGTTAGACAGAAAGAGAAAGTCAAGGAATATGACGATTCATACAATCTTTATTTCTAACATTAAACATATAAATCAATCGAATATGAATAATTCCCGTATAAGTACATCAGATTAAATATTGCCCATAAAAGCAATGCTTTGGCAAACACAGAGCAGTGAAAGTGATTAAAATGCCTATTTCTCCAGGTCTTGCAGGCAGTCCAGGTTTATCAAATGGCGCATGGTCGGACGGCCATGGGGACAATTCTGTCAGAACAAAAAGGAACATCATATATGACTTGGATCCTCTCTAGTTAATAACACAAAGCCAACAATCGTGCATGTATTAGCGAGAGCTTGGTGACCTTTCATAGATGACGCTGGGACTTGAATATATCCACATCCGGTCAGATGTTAAAGGAACTTGTCCCCGTCTGTTCAATTGAACAGATTTTATATCCCTGTATTAGTCTATAGCTCCAGAAAACATTATTTATATGGACTAGTTCTTAAAAACTTAAGCCCTGTTTAAAGCGTATCGTACAATTCATCATGTTCTTATACCTAAAAGTTGTACATAATCTGAAAGTGATGGAGAACATACGTGTAGCTTAACCCATTCGAGGCGTGCGCCTACAACATACACATTCGTCGGGTCGGATACTGGCATCAATGCATACCGCCAGTGGTCAGGTCTTCGATTATGGTAATTCGATAACTTCATCACGTAATATGACGATATCCATACAATCTTAAATATAGTTTTATACCTACATCTACAGTCTGTGGAAGTTTCATATGTAGAGCATTGGGTTGGTAATTGGAATGTTGGGGGTTCAAATCCTGGGCGAGCCCACAGTTAATTTTGTCCCCTTTTGTTTACAAATAGGTAACAAGGATTAATAGTAGGCATGGCATTGCCATGATTTCGGTTTCAACAAGTAATGTATACATGTTTTAAGAAATAAAACATCTGGTATCCCACTCGTTGCGGTTCAACGAACACCCACGAGCGAGGGAGGGAGGGAGGGAGGGAGGGAGGGAGGTGGAAGCCTGTTGCAATATATATAAATACACTACTGTCGCCGGGTGCGGACCACATCTGACCTGTTGGGTCTCCGACCGCTAGTAGGTATTCATTGAACTGCAACGGGTGCCGATACCAGACGTGTTCGAGGGAATCTGGTCAAATAGGTCACCAGCAAACAAAACATGGTCAGAGGCTCAACGTAACATAAATATACAGATCGAACACACTCCACGTCTGGTATCGGCACCCATTGCGGTTCAACGAACACCCACGAGCGAGGGAGGGAGGGAGGGAGGGAGGTGGAAGCCTGTTGCAATATATATAAATACACTACTGTCGCCAGGTGCGGACAACATCTGACCTGTGGGGCCCCAACCGCTAGTAGGTACTCATTGAACCACAACAGGTGCCTATGAAAATACACTACTGTCGCCGGGTGCGGACCTGGTATCAAGGGTATCGAGGGTCTAATTATTCAGAATACATTACTGTAATGTATTATAATGTAAGCCGCAAAAACCGTTCCCCGTCTCCCCTAATATATTTCGGTCTTGACCTACAGGTCAAACCGAAATAATAATGGGTTTCACATACCTCCACATTAATTCTATTACGTTCTGAGAAGAAATACTTTTTGGTAAAACATAACTCTTCTTCTGGACTACAATGAACAAGTATTCTACGAATAATGGACGTTGTGTTGCCTGGTGAGTAGGGTCGGTACTACAGCCTGACTAAAGAATATTTACACGATAGTCAGGTACATGTATATGGGGTTCTAGAAATAATCCCCCCCCGGGGTTCTAGAAATAATATGGAGGTAAAATCCACAGGTTGAAGTTTATTTTTGTGTTGCTTTTCTCATTATGCAGTTTACCAGAAATTACGACAAAGCTGAAATAAAGTACAATACATGAATGATCCACAAATACATACCCATGGTTGCTCTATTTCCGCCATATGATTCAGAACCTACAATATAAGGGGAACTCTTAATAACAAAATCGCTCAGGATACAAGTACAAATATGGGAAATATAAACATTAAATTTACCAAGAGGTAGACCTTGCGTTCTACTCACTATGTTCATATCAAGTCATAACATTTTTATCTCTTTCCAATAATATGATTACATTAAAGAGAGTAAATCATTCAAACATGGGAAAGATCAGAACAGAGAAGCTGGGGCCGTTGAATAACAAACCTACGACAAAAAATATGTCGTAGGCGTGCGAGCTTTTGCTGATAAGAGAACCTTAAGTAGCGTAGGTAGTATAGCATAAAAAAATCATTCATTTGTTATCCATTTGTCGTCCAGGGGACCGTTGAATAATGTAGGATCGTACATAAAGACCCTTTTCTGTAACTCGTACAAGGGTCATCGTTTGATAATATTTGAGTCTGTTCGCCAAGTCAATATTAGGCGTCTAAAATGTCTAATGTGATAGAAAAAACGCTCCAGTCTCATGACTGAAGAACCTTTTACTGAGTATTGTCTGGTCAGGTCGGAATTGGGATTCAATTTCGAAGCACTTTTGAAGACAGCAAACTATTTGCTATCTGGTCTCAACCTGTTTTATGTATCTGATAAAACTCGAGATGGAGCACACAACTTCAAATTCCGGCCAACCAGTCATATACTAGCACGTCTCTTATACCATAAATATATACACACATGTAAATATCATATCCATTTTAATAACAAAATATAAGATGCATGTCCACTAACGATTTGAAAATCAAACAATATAATTTCTTTTGTGTCTTCGTTTCGACTTAACTACAGTCTTCTTCAGAACATTCATGAATACAGAGCAAGAATATAGTCATATGTATACCAGAATTCGGGTCACCCCATTTTGGTGACAGCACCAAGAACATATAATAAACAGTATTTGAGTGTCAAAAACCTTCGATCCGATTAGGTAAGCGGAGACCCATCGTTCCAGGTCAAAGTGTTCGCTTACGCGGGGTGACCTCTAACACGAGGGTAAAAAAAACATGTAAAAGAGGGAACCATTCCGAGCAAAGGTCCGTTAACGCGGGGTATCCACTTACGTGGGGTTTCCGTTAGGCGGGGTTCTACTGTAGTTGATTAGAAAGAAATGAAATATTTTGGTTAACACAGCTGTCAAGTTCATATATTCTTTGATTCGATTAGGTATAGTTAATTAGAAAGAGATGACACACTTTGGTAACCAAAATAATGTATACGTTTTTTAACGACCCAGTTGGGTGTATGATAAGATGAACAAAATGTTAATACAGCTGTCAAGTTCATACAAAAAACTCGTGTAACAAAGCAAAGGATGTGCAGTGACTTCCTCACGGCCTGATGGGTGCACATATATAAATCCGTCAACTATCATTTCATGCGATGGAGCGCGCTGGACAACCTATCATATACATGTATGCATATTATATATATATATATATATACATTGACAATAATCGATGGTTTTGTGGACAGGTAACCGTAAACCTCAATAGTTTACGCGTAGTAATACTCGAGTTGTTTACAGAGCCACCTAGCTGTCCACAAAACTGCCGTTTGTATATTTATTATCCATCTTCTCGAGTAAATCAATCCAATGAATTGCGATATTAAGAGGTGTATCAATCGGGACTATTTCTTTGCTATATATCACAAAGTGAGTTTTTCCAATATACAATGGCTTTGAGGCCATATACCATGGATTTGAGGCCGTACACCATGGTTATGGTATCAGGCTGCTGTTAATAATCAGAGATGTCAGTTTTCCATTTTTCCGTGGAAATCCACGTTTTTCATATTCAGTATATGTCATTGTTTTTCCTGACGTCAAACAAAGATAATACTGATTTAGCCTCATTTACTCCAATAGAACAGTGGTTCAGACCTCCCCCAGACCCTCAGTCCCATGCAATGGCCGACAACGACATATTATCCAAGTTTTTCCGGTCTCTCTAAGGCAGAATAAAAATCCATATGAAAAGTATTTCCACTTTTTTCCTTGACCTCAACTGACATCCCTGTGTTATTAAACAATAGGTAGTGGTTTTACTGAGTTTTTGCAATTTATTCGTTCCAATAGACCCGACTCACGGATCCGTGGTGCGGTGGGAGACGGACATACACCAGATAAGTCTCGTTGTATCATACAGTGGTTTTACTGAGTCTCCATATATTTTGATGGGTACTTTGTATACAATGGATATTAATGTACATATACCATATGATACATATAGTAGAACCCCAGTAGCGGTCAAACCCAGTGAGCTGACCACACCGTAACACACCACTTTGATCTGGACAAAGGGTGGACCGCCTTGCGGCGTTCTACTCTATGTGTATATATATACATACTACATGTATTATGATTAAATTACCTTTCTCATTTCAGCTTTGTTGAGGGCCGTTCCGACCATGATAGACTTGCGGCATGCTCTGGATGCAAACATCATACGCACACGCGATGGTCGGCACAGTACTCCCTGTAATAAACGACCATACATTATGCACGGATGTAAGTCGGGAATGACAAAAAATCGGAAATTTAAATCCCTTAAACAGGGAAGCATTTATACTGTTATCTTTAAGTATCTGAACTAAGCAGGAGATGCCACTCTAAGATTGCTCTCGGTGTGTAGGAAATATCGGAATTCCGTCATAGAAAATGAAAATAAGGCAAACTGGTAAATCCTGCTCTAATCTATTAAATGACTGTCCGATCTTCTCCATATTGGGAATGATTATAGGTTATATATTTACCTTACTCGTCTTAAAGTTTCATAGCTCAATTCCTACGGAAAGTGTGCTGACGAAATACCAACGAGAAGGTCGACCCTCTCGCCCACAGTGACACCACAGTGGCAGGTACAGCGAGAGCCAATTTACTGATGAAACAGTCACTGCCACTGTTGGTGCCGCTCATGACCCGAGTGTAGTTCATGCTTGACTGCACCTTCTAATGAAACGCACACTGACGCTGTGGTGCCACTGTTTGAAACAACGAGACTTATCACTTCTAGTGAAATGGCCCCCTTGTTCTTAATACTAAAGTAGTACATGGAAAGGGTCAGTTTGTGCCCTTGATGGTATTTTCCCACGTTTTTATTTTCATGTGTGTATTTTGAATAAAATGACAATATAACCATTCTTTATCATTAATTTTATGAGCTATGGATATTTCTCCTTTAATATTACGGCTCTCAGAACAAAAGTAGAACAGGGGGCTGTTTCACTAGGAGCTACAAGTCTCGCTGTTTGTAACAGTGGCAGCAAAGCGGCAGTTTGCGTTTCATTAGAAGGTGCAGTCAAGCGTGAACAGCACTTGGGACACAAGCGGCACCAACAGTGGCAGAACCCGTTTCATCAGCGCAGTGGCTCTCGCTGTTAGTGCCACTGTGGAGCTGGTGTACCCTCTCGTTGGTTACGTGTACAAAGGTTTTCACCCCTTCCCGTAGGAATTAAGCGATGAAATTTTCACACGAGTAAGGTATATATATAGCCTATAATCGTACCAAATATGATGAGAATCAGCCACGCCGTTATGAAGATATCGGCGTTTGAATTTTGTCATAGCAAATACTGCATTTCCCGCCGGCCTCCGGGGGGAGACAAAAAGAACAGCCGAAACCCCGCCGCACTACGGAGGGAGTGAAAAAGAACAGTGACTTACGCAATCTCACGGACGGATTAAAAACTTCAAACCAATTCGAAGGTCAAGTAACCAATTCGAAGGTCAAGTGCGTGTGCATAGCGAGACCTGTGCCAACAGTGAGAGTTAGTCTCACCTCAACAGCGAGACCACTGATGAAACGCGAATTTGGGGTTGACACTCTTGGTGCCACTGTTGGGGCCACTGTTGCGGTCTCACCTCTCGCTTTCACTCCACTACTAGTGAAACAGCTCCCTGAATTGCCTGGTCCCAGAGTGAGAATTCATGGACAAGACCTGGGAGGTGTTTTTCAATCGTAACAATCGTTAATAGTGACCAGTTAGTGACTGTTTGGAGGGCATTGCGTTCCAGAGACTTTTTGGTGAAGAGCAATAATTCTGAGGCATGAGAGGTCTTGGTCACTGTTTTGCGTTCCAGGGCCCTGTTTTTTAGTCACGACATTCGTAACTTATGACACATATCTGCCGTCAGTGTGCTAGAGAGCTACGATCGTAGAGCGGATACGACACTTGCTGTAGATACGACACTTAGGGAGCTAAAAGGTGTGCTATTGTCACGATAGTCGGTGGCCAATGGACCGGAAAAAGATGACATACGTGTCGGATATCTAAGACCACTCTGGACATGTCGTAGCGAATGCGCAACTTCACTTCTCGTAGGAATTAAGCGATGAAAATGTAACATGAGTAAGGTATATAGATGACCTATAATCATACCAAATATGAAGAAAAACCGCACTGTTACGATTATATCGACGTTTGAATTTCGTCATAGCAATCTCTGCTCTGGTGGCCAGTGTATCCCTATGCTCACGTGACCCTAATTTATGCAGTGACCTCAACATTCACTGTGCACTGGGAGGTGGGAGGGTGCAATGGCCACCAGAGCACACGTTTGCTATGACGAAATTCAAACGCGGATAGCTTGGGAACGCTACGGCCGATTTTCTTCATATTTGGGATGATTATAGGTTATATGTATCCCTTACTCGTATTAAAATTGCATCGCTTAATTCGTATGGGAAGCACAGGAAATCGACAGTGACGTTTTATAGAACTTAAGACAGTTCTATACTTGTCTTAACTTCCGACACATTTCGCCAAGATCGTTTGATTCAACCTGCGACATTGTCTATAGCACACCCGCCATCTTGTGTCGTAGACAATGTCGTAAAATCTTGATCCGATCTGAGGTGATCGTAGACTTGTGTTGTCGTGACTAAAAAACAGGACCCAGAGTCGTGACCATTTGGTGATCATTTAGTCTAAATGATCTGCTAAACAGTGACAGGGTCAGACATGCCATAGATGTATCATATTCATACTAAAACATATCAAAATTATAAGATGTTTACAGTGGAGAATTCTAAATGGATGTCATACCTTATCCCAAGTTGGGCGCTAATTGTAAATTGGAGAGTAATTGACTGTCACAACATCTGACGGAGCTTTTAGTCACTCCTCGTGATGACGTCATCTCTCGCCCTTCTCGGGCGCCGGCTTCAAAGACATCAAACGTTTCTTTGATCCTCGCTGGTCTACCCGCCGGAACATTAACATCCACCGGCCAGAAAATGCCGCGCCCTTCAGCCAAAACTCCGGCAGTTACCCGGAGCAGAAAAGCCGAACAACTTGAAGATAGGGTATCCGCCCTCGATAACAAAATCGAAGAATTCGGCGGCAGGTTCAATTCTATTGAAAGACTCCTGCGAGCAATGGCGGCACCGGCTGAGGCCCCGGAAAAAGAAACGGAATTACCAAGCGAAACAACTCCGGAATTGTCTCCAGTTCAAAGACGGAAGGCTCGAGCTGCCGGTGCCAGGTCAGATGTCCGTTTTGCTCCGTACAAAACAATTTCTCCGGTGACCGAATCCATCATTGAAGCAAGAAAAGAAAACGCGGCCCGCGACCCTGGATATCGAGGCACCACGCAGCGCGCCGCATCAAGCTTCAAGCTAAAGCCAAGACAAGCCTCAACGACCTGACAATAGCAGAGTACTTGTGGGGTCTATTCAGGGTGGTGGACGACGCAGAATACCCCCCCGAGTGGATCCCCCCCACCATGGCTCACATGAGAGATATCCTCGAGGACGCTCGTGATTACTCCTACGATCAGGTGCGAGGATGGTCGGAGGAGGTCCTTAGCAGGATCGTAGAAGGACGTTTCCAACGAGCATGGGAGGATTCTAACCACATTCAATTACTACGGATGTCGATGTCCAGATCCCCCCTGGGCAGCCTACGAACCCCCTCCACGTCGACCTCGGGGAAGACCAAGAAGCCGGAAAAGGGGACGGATAGACAGGACCTGAGGGGAGGACCTCCCTGCAAGCCGTTCAACCAAGGAACCTGTGCCCTCCCCAACGGCCACCTGGACAACGGCCTAAAGCAGATCCATATCTGTGCCTACTGTCTCTGTAATCTCGCCTCTTATCACCCACACCCGGAAAAAGAGTGCAGGATTAAGCAGCGACAGCTATCAGCCCAGAACAACTGCCCCGAGGCCCACCACAAGAAAGCTACTAATTATCCTTTTCCGCAGTAGGCTCCCCCAAGCCTACTAACCAGGGGTACCCAGCCTCGAGGCAAGCCTCGCAAGGCCGGGAATTCGAGCCTCACGACCAAAGCAAGCCTGCTCGCAACGCCCATCGACACTCCACTCAAGCCTCAGGGCTCGACTCAAGCCTTGGCTTGAGGAACACCAAATTATCTGTGAGTAGTACAAGTGCTTTCTCTCCAATTCCCCAGGACGGATACTGTATTACCGGAAATGTGATCACTGATAAGAGCAATGTATGGCCCCCATCTCGTGGCGACCGTGCACGTGGTGGATGCCGCCGCTTCCCGCAAGATGGCGCCACCTACACTAACGCCGACGAATGCCGCCAGTCCCCGTCAGGTGGCGGCACACCACTCCACGTCCCTCATCCAACAGGGGACAGGGACAACGACCTAGCCAGAGGACTGACGGTCGCCACAGCCGCTCCGGTCGCGGCGGTCGACCCCCCTCAATGGATCAGCCCGGAGCAATACGCTGGGATTATACTGGAGAAGTGGCCGGCACCTCGACAGAGTCTCTGGCGGCCGTATCAACTCCACCTCCATGCATATATCTAGGCCAAAGCCTCGGGCCTGCCGAATTACTTAGGAGCGAGAGTCCCCCTCCCATCGGGCCTCAACATCCCAGCCTGGAGGAAGACCCTGGAGGGGTACCACGATGCCCTCCTCGTGGACTACCTAGAATTTGGCTGGCCGTTGGGGTACACAAGGACAACCCTCCCGACCCCTACGACCACCAACCACGCCTCAGCCCTAGCCCACCCGGGAGCAGTGGAAGGGTAGATCCACACTGAGCAAGCCCTGGGGGCCCTCATGGGGCCTTTCAGGGAAGCCCCATTCCTCCCCTGGACCCAAACATCGTCTATGATGACCCGGCCAAAATCTGATGGGACCCGCCGCATCATAGTGGACCTCTCGTTTCCGGAGGCAGAGGGAGTCAACGCGGGGGTCCTCCCCGGGAACTTTCAAGGAGAAAAATTCACCTACACCCTCCTGGGAATTAGGGACGCAATGACCCTCCTCCAGGTGAAGGGCCTGGGTGCATACGTCTGGAAAGCGGACCTGGCTCGGGCCTACCGACAACTTAGGGCCGACCCACTCGCCTACCCTCTCCTGGGCATCAACGGTGCCCGTGGTACATACATTGATCTGTGCCCCCCCTTCGGGACCAGGCTCTCGGCGGCCGCCTGTCAACGCACAACGGTCGCCTTGGTCTACCTACTGGCCGGAAAGGGTTTCACAGCGCTGGTATACCTGGACGACTTCTTCGGGGTGGAAGAATCCCAGGAGAAAGCTGACCAGGCGTACCATGCTTTCCTTGCCCTCGCGGCAGACCTTGGCCTCGCCCTCTCGGCGGATAAGTGCCACCCCCCCCCACCAAACGCCTCGACTGGATAGGCTACGATATTGACATAGCGGAAGGCCTAGTGACCATTCCACGACCAAAAATGGACGAGATTGCAGCCCTGGCATCCCACTGGATGGCCAAAGTCGCTATAGACAAGACACGCCTCCAGTCGTTGATAGGCAAAATCGTTCATGTCTCCAGGTGTGTCCTCCCGGCCCGCCGCTTCACCAATGCCCTCCTCGCAGCTCTAAGGAAGGTCAAACCGAACAGCCTGATAGGCCTGGCTAGGGAGGTTAAGGCGGACCTGGCATGGTTCGCGGCATATGCCTCGGCATGGAATGGTATTGCTCTTGTCGACCCCCCCAGGGCCCCAGTCGCTATTCAAGTAGTATGTGGAAAATGGGGCATAGCGGCGGCGTCGGGAGGACATTACTTCGCTCAACCTCTAACACCAGAGATACAAGTCCTCGTCACGAAGCCTCGCCACCTCCAGGCCTGCGGCATCTACATAGCCTGCGCAACCTTCGGCCCTCGAGTCCCTCAAGGTGCCCGGATAGCAGTCGAGCTGGACCTCCTCCCGGGTCTTGAGGCCCTCACCACGGGCAGAACTAAGGATCCGGTTGTCGTGGCAGTCGCCAGGCAGGTCTGGCTCCTCTTGGCGGGAAGGGATGTCGACCTCGCCCTCCGTCAGACCTGGGGCCAGGCCCTCGACCTCCCAGCAGCCGCGGCCCGCGCCCTCGTCTCAGCACCGGCGGTCCCTTGGGCCACCACGCTAGCGGAAGAACTCGGAGCCCAGCTCGTTCCTCCCACACTCCCGTCTCCATTCCTATCACTGATGTGGTAAATCTCGTTCCAGGTCAGACCGGTCTACAAGCCCAGATGTGGGCCTCGCTCCAAGCAGCGATGTCGGCTTCAACGCAGGCCAACAAGGGGCACCAAGCCAGGACGTACCTCAACTTCGCAGCGTGGTATCAGCTGGACCCCCTCGCGCCGTCAGTATGGGAAGCTGGGCTATACGCTCAGTATCTGGTCAATTCCCTCCAGGCCCCGACCTCGCGCCAGAACTATCTCTCTGGTGCCCGGGCATGGATAGTGGCCCACGGGGGCTCCCCGGATGCACTCTCCAACCACCTCGCCAAGCAAGTTCTCCAAGGGGCGGCTCGCATGACGTCTCACGTCCCGTCGCAGGCCCCCCCCTCTCAGCCGACCTCGTCGCGGCCCTCGCGACCCTCGCGGACACGGCGGGCTGACCGGCTCGAGTTTTCAAGTCGGCCATCCTTTTAGGTTACGCGACCATGCTTCACGGTTCTAACCTCATCTCTCCATCCGCCCTCGGGGCGGGCCCCCACACCCTCCTGCGCAGAGACATCCAGCAGGAGGGGGGGGGGGGGGGGGCTCAGGATAACTATCAACTCCTCGAAAACCATCAGAGACTCGGCTCACCCTGCCTCCCTTCTGGTGTCTCCCACTTTCACTCAGCATTGCCCGGTGCAGGCCTGGAGTCGCTACAAGGAGACGAGCCCGGCTCCTCCTTGGGCTCCGGCCTTCCTGACTCTGTCAGGAGCGCCGCTGGCCTCGCGCCAGCTGACGGCTTTTATCCGCCTCGGTCTGGGGAAGGTCGGTATTCCGGCCCCCGAGCGGTTTTCCATCCATAGTCTGAGACGGGGAGCCGCCCAGGATGCAGCCTCCACCCCCGGTATCGCACTCGAGGATATTATGGTGCATGGTACCTGGAAATCCAAGACAGGCCTCGGGGCCTACCTCCGACCTGCTTCGGTCTCTCAAGCCCTCGCGGCCAAACTGGCGAAATATTGACTCTCCAAGTCAGGCCTCTCGCCCTTTGGCGTATTCTGACTTGTAATTCATCAACAGAACTTTAAAATTTCAGATTACCATGTTAATCTACAGTAATAAATCTTTTAACTGCCACGTGTTGAGTTAATTACACAATTTGCAATGATTATTCATTCATAAGAATTGTTTCACCAAAGCCAATGACAACTGCTGACACTGCTCTGTTTGACTGCCTTGTTTACCACCTACTGCAGTACTCGAACCTAAGTTGGTGTGATTGCCTAATACTTCAGACAGGAATATTCAATTTTATATACTTTCACTGTATCAAGTGAAACAATACAAATTGTTATGAATTATCAATTTCTATGTAATTTATTTCCCAAATTTCATAATTTTCTGTTCAGCAATGTACATGTGAGACATGTTTTTGTTTTTGAATTGGTCTTAGACCAACAGTGATCAAAACGGCCCAATAGTTTACGGGTCTATGGAACGCTACGGTGGCTACCGCTGTTCGCCAGGAGGCAGGGAGCGAGCGGCGCCATCAGTTCCTATAAAGAGGCGTCCTCCTACTCCCCCATCCGAGCGGCCTGCCTATCAAAGGAGCTGCAGCAACTACGCTCGCCAGTCTCTGCCTGGCAACCCAATATATATATACATGTACATGTATATCCGTTGTTCTTGGACTCAAGGGGCTACTTGCACTGAGGTTATGTATATATATATATATATATAAAATAAAGAAATAAAAGAAATAACCGTACCGGTGAATCAGAAAGCATAAAGATGAGTTCTTCAATATCTGTAAGAAGAAATTATAATAGTATATATAATTGAGTTGAAGGAATCCATGCAATTACACTTTAAAAAAATGATTAGAATACCATGTGGCCTTGTCAGCTCATAACTCTCTTAGTGCATACATAAGACAATATCATATCTATGAACATTAATTACCGTCTCATTTTACACATGCAAATATACATGTACATACTTTATGAACAACGATTAATATAACCATAGACAGATAATTCAAGAGGTACACTGTGCATGTTATATCATCCCTTCTAAAACTTGATAGCAAATAACACTTACCATCCTTTCCGAAAGTCCAATTCTTACTCACAGGCATGGCAGTCAATTTAACTCGCGAGATTATAGGAGCTGGAATCAAATCACTTTAATTAATTGGCTTTAATCCATGGGGTATATAAACACATCGACATACACGTATGCACGCATAGCACAAATACATACACAACGTTGCCTTGATGTTAACATTCATACCCACTACAAGTACTCACTGACTGAAAAGACATCCATTATTCAAATATCACATGTAGCACACTATTAGCACAACTTTTCAGTAAATTAATTGATCATATTGTTTTAGTTGTGAAGTTATTGCACCTGACAACAAAATTGCCGGGAACAATATACATAAATGAGATTAGGAAGTGGTGATGACCCAATTATTGGTTTAAAGTAATTTCAAAATAAAAATCTAGTTGAACATTTAACATCACGAACAGAATTAGCTAACAGATAATAAATTTAATCGCCTTACCGTCTTCGTCTATGTCGAATTCAAACCCATTGGTTTTAAAGATTTCTAAGTTGTCTATCAAAACGGAGGAATTGGCAGCTGTGAGTTCAAGTTTTTGTGGCCTGGAAATAAAATTGTTATTGACATAATTTTGCTGGTGAAGTTGATAATGGGACATTTTTTTAATCGTTACCAGACATATGGAAGTTCGTCCTGGCCTATTTTGAACTATATATCAACAGACCACCTGAAAAGTCACCAACCCATGATTAAAAAGCTATATTGATATTATTTTTAAAACCGTGCTTTATTTTAATGTTGCTAATTGATCAATGGAGTTCAATTGTTCAACAAGGAGAGAGCACATGTAATAAGAATGATAGTTTGAGAAATAAAAAGAGCAAAGCTCGTATATAAAAAAAAGAAGAAGATAATTACAGGACGAAGGGTGGTGACAAACTGGAAGAGTTTGGGACGACGCTTAACTACTCTCACCAGCGGCCTAAATGCCAGTGAACATATAATTACACAATGTACTTTGGTTGTTTGGAAAGTATGAAACTGGGTCAGGCAGCCCTGACATCCGGCCGCCTCGGTAGCGCAGTAGGCAGCGCGTCAGTCTCATAATCTGAAGGCCGTGAGTTCGAGCCTCACCCGGGGCAGGCATTTTTGATCAAGCTTCCTTTCTCAAGTCAAGACATTGTTCAAATAAGCAGAGCTCCACCTAAAAAATCAACGCTTTTTCTACCAGACCAACGAGTGAGGTGTTGAGGATAAATCTCTTTTAAGTAAGATAGGCTGCAACTGACAGTTCACATGTATATATTTACACTGTTTATCCTACCCCTAATTAAAACAATCGCCATAGGCTTAACATGGGATTTGTTTATGTCACAGGTGTGACATAAAGTGTTGTTTATGTCACTACTTTCTGATATTCAAAAATCGTGGAAATGGGGTAGGATAAAGTCTAGACGCCACACGTTTGTGTTTATTTATGTCACTCATTGTGTTGGCCCTGTAATCTCACTCTTCTTCAACTCGTAAGATTACGGACCCAACAAAATGCGTGACATAAATAAACTCAAACTCAAAACTCGTGACGTCTCTTGATAATACTTTAGGCAGCGCTCGTTATTTACGGCAGAGGAGGTGTGTGGGCTATTAGAGGGGGTACAGAACTATGGGCTCTGGTTCTTTGGAGAGGGGACTGGTGTGGGGTTTATATGAGGGTATTTGACCGGGGGGGGGGGGGGGGGGGATTCATTTCAAAGTATTTTTGGCAGTATCAGCGTCAGTTTCTATGATGATTAGTAAGACAGCTACTGGACCTCCTGTGATAAAAAACAAGTGCTACAGCTCTACCATGGTCTTGAGGTTAGTAAATGGGGTGTTCCATTGGCATCCATAACACCAACTCGTTTTTCAACTAGAATATGTTCGTAAAGGTTGAAAGCCCAGAGATACAATTACTTTACAATTTAGTTATCATGTTGGAATCTGCTGCCACTTAGTGGTCATACAGTTCCATGCTTTCAGAGGCCCAGCTATCTGGCTTCGCTATGTGCATCGCCCATGTATCAATGAGCTGTACATGAACTGACCTTCGAGGAAGCTGTTGGTATTCAATAAAGCTGACGTCAAACGTACACATACAGCACAGGCCTGACTTTTAGGCCGTAGCTACAACCGGAGTCATACCCAGGGCGAGATTGAATCTATGAGACAGACATGCGGGAAACACAGCGGTATAACCTAGATTCTAATCTATGACCAGGTACTCCTTCCACTCTACCAACACTGTATGATATGGAAAACTTCAGGAAATAAGTGCAAACTGTGAGACTTACTGGATCAGCTTCTGACTGCGGATTACGGTGTGCTGTTGGAGCATTTCAAAGTTATACTTCTCATCGGTTGCATGTTGGTCAACGATGAACAAATCACTACCCAACTTTGTAATAATGAATCCGAGATTAAACTGCAACAAAACAACTACGATATACATGTATGAATATGGGACACTATTTCGTATGCGTCGACTAAAACAGTTGTTAGGCAAACTTGAGGTAATTACTATTTTTTCATTAATTCCTAGTATATATAATGAATAGAGAACAACCTACCATGCTTGAACAAGCTACAAAACTCGATGATAATTTGCGGTTCGTACGGAATTTGGTGTCACCTCGTCTTGTACAAATTGTACATCTTCTGGTTTGGTAGCTTATAAATACAGCATGGTCAGGTAGTTCTATACAAATACAAATAATTATACAGGTAGATTAAATAAGTTAGAAATCATGAGCGAAAACAGGTTGAAACTCACCTGTCCAAGTATTTCCATTTTAGTAAACATCTCTTTTCTGAAATGGAATGATCGGCAACCTTAACTGAATTGTATATGGGAAAACGTGGCGTATCTTGAAATGTGAGTCTCTCTCCTACCACACAAAATTTTTTCTTACCACGGATCCTCGACAGGTCCAGCGGAACGAAGAAATTACAAACACACACCCTTAACTGAATTGCATTATTTATTACAAAATCTTAAATTTCAACCTGTGTGGATAAATCAAGAAAGAAATCACTTCTCTCGACCTTAATATATTTCCTTTGATGTACTATCCCATTCAAGTTTCAAATACCCTAATATTTGAAAACATAACACCACTTAATCACCATGCAGGTCAGATAACCAAGAGACAGAGTAACTTAGCTTGGTAGGAATTACCAGGTCATTCAGGCGCTGGCTGTCGATTGCTTCACACTTCAGAATATATCAACAATCAATGATTGAAATGTCTCATTTCTATCCATTTTGGTTGAAAAAAATATGCTATAAAACTAAGGACTATCTACTAAATATAAGCGGGTCTTACTTAATTTCTTTCTTGAGTTCGTCCTCTGCAGCCTGGTTGTCTGTCGGAGATATCTTGGCCCGAAAACTCCGGAATTTGTCCTTGGCCTTTTCAGCAGCATCTATGTGCGAAATAAACCTAATCTCATTCTGACGTTTAGAAATTGAGCTCCAAAGAACCAAATACTTTCAGTGATGTAGCTTTAGCCTAAGTTTACATTTAAAGGAGTCTTCCAATAGGCTGTCAGTGAAACCGACGCCTTTGGGCGTCTGGCGAACATGCTTAGAGTGCACAAACCCACATGCCCGTTCCACGGCCGACGTTGCAGGACGGCAATCCGGGCCATGTTTGTAGGGATAAGACAAAAGCTATTTTATTAGATTCTATGGGACATTGTCCATTCAACCGCCGTGCGGCCCCGCCGATGAACGTGGGGCCTGCTCCACTGCACCGAACTCCATACACTCTCGACACACGCCCGACGTGCGATGCTATCTTGGAGTTGTGCCGTTGGCCCAGTGTAAGACCCCCTTAATAGGAACATACTCAATACATGAAATGAGTGCGTTTGCTTATCTTAAATACCTCATCAGCAATGAGTGGGTACGCACAAGTAATAATTCACAAATCATACTAGTCTACCCACGCCCAAGCTATTTAATACACGTCAGTGACCCAGTCCCCCAAACAGGTAGCACAGCCTCTCCTTCTCCAGATTCAGCCAGGGTATCAACCATTGTCTTTATGTATGGATGTGTGTAGATATATCTGTCTTCATCTGTGTGTATTACTGTGTGTAGGAAAACCTCTGTCTCTATATTTGTGTGTCTCTGCCCGTGTGTTTTTCTGTCTATGTCTGTAAGTATTAATATGTGCAGTAGTGTCTGCCTATATGCCTGTGTGTATGACTGTGTAGGAGTGTGTGTCTATACCTGTGTATATTGTTGCGTGTAATATACGGTAACAGTCTTACAGTTTTCGAAGATAGAAAATACGTGATAAAATCATTGATCAGATATTACTGGTGCTACCATCCTGCAATACCATTTGAAAATGTCTGAACTTTCTGCCTCCGCTTGCGGGTCAGTGGCTCGCGGGTATCGCCAAGAGTCCCTGACCCGTGTCTGTTGAGGTGGAGGCGGGGAGCGGTCAATGTGGACATGACGGACTGCTGGCGCTTCGTAAGTTCGGAATTATTTTAAAACTCCGTCAAGAGTAAGAGCCATATTATATCTATATCATAGTTTGTATGGCTTAGGTGTGCGGAGTCGGTGATGATGTCAGAGCTCCAGATCTTTACAATGTCAGAGCTTATAATTTCAGTTCAAGTCATTGCACAGCCTGCCAGCACTGGCGGAAAGGCGGGGAGCGGTGGCTGATGGCACTCACCAAGAATGCCGTCAAACTGTGGACAAGGTAAGGAAAGCTTGAATGACCAGTAATTGTGATGAATAATATTCTGAAACCATTTATATGTTACCCAAAGTAGATTTCATACAGATAGAAACATAGTGTGCTCGCACAGCCAAAAACTCTCAATGTATGAGTGACTCCCAAGTAACTACGTTAGGAAATCTTTATGCACTGATTGAAACGCATACTACGTGCATTCGACCTGTCGAACCCCCTCAAACCCTGCCGCCAACTGCAATGAAAAGAGTTTACGGGGAACTCAAGAACGATTATAATCATGTCCCTTGGTAAATAGGACTGGTATTATAGTGTGTATCCTCTCCAATCTGAACTCCATCTTTTATGCCCTATTGATGTTTTACCAAATATCTGCATGAGAGTGTAGTATGAAACTGGTTCCTGGTGTTAGCTATGCAAAGTGGTTAGTATGGTAACTACACAATGGTTTCAGGAATTTCAGGAATTTTCATCCATGCATTATCTATGGGCAGCTTCTGAGAGAAAACCCTGAAGATCATGAGAAATAATTGTACACATTTACAGGGAAATCAGGTACAGGGGGTTCTAGGAATAATATGGGTTAAGAAAACGGGACAATAACACCTCTATGGCAAACTAATTAAAAGATAAATAAATAGATAAATGAGGTTGACATACGCAGGTATTATTAAGGCATTTGAAAACTGAGGACACAATTTTTGTTTCATAAAAAAAGATCCCTGGTTCCTGGGATTTCCCAGAACTCTGACATCCCAGAATTTACAGAACTGGTTGGAATAAACAAACAAAAATATGGGTTCTGATATGCCGACTGCACCCGTCACTCAAACCTCGTCGATAGGTCAATTAGAAGTAAAGTAATCACTATCGGTTACAAAAAACGAACAACAGGCGGGAGTTGGGGTGTAGAGAAGGGAGGGAGATGAGGTGGAGAACCAGATGATGAGAGATGGGGGCAGAAGGAAGAAAGGGAGGTAGGGGCATAGACAAACATATCTACAAAGATTGTAGGCGCAACGGTAAGTGACACCCCATTATATGTGGTGACCACATATATTCCTTTTAATTAGCAACATATTGAGAAAGACTTCAAATAATTGTATCATTCAGAAATTCAATTATCACCAGAAGGCTTGTTTCATACGTCTTCGTGAGAGATCTGAGAGATCACAGAGAGGAACCATCCATAAAGTACGTACGCACCGAGGGGGTGGTGGGGTCAAACATTGTGGACATTTTGCATATGTTCCCTCTTTGTTCTATTGCAAACAAGAAAGGGAGGGGGGTCAAAATTTTCAGAAATTCTGTGTACGTACTTTATGGACAGCCCCATAATACTGATCTTCTGAGCCTCGCACAAGGCATGGTCCATGGCATCAACAGCGACCACATCACTTACTGTTTTTCCGCCTTATTGCATTCCGAAGCTGAGGCATAGAGAATGACACTACACGACTGTTCCGTGATGGTGCTGAAGTGTCGGCTACGTCCTGCATATAATCATAAGAAATTATAATTATCAGAAAAAAGCAGGTATTTTTTCTAAAACTTTAGAGGCTGACTGCATCTAAAGTTATAAAATCTTTATTTGTGTATAAGTTTGGTTTAGTTGATTCTACGTCCGGTTAATTTAGAATCAATCACTTGATAACTCGTTGTCACAAATTATAGAGGTTAACCTCACACATAACCATTAATTATCGGCCACATTAACCGGGGCTACCTTGAATATCAAATGTAAATTTCAACTGATTTGAATTTGAAAAAAGGTAACAGTAGGATTTCTGGACTTACCTTGGTGAGTTGAAGTAAAAATGAGATTTTACTTGAGACAACACGAGTGTTGCAGGGGACATTCTTCGGTGAAATCCACAATTTTACTAATGCAAAGGTATACACTGAATGTGCCTAGTATAAGAACCATTTTATAATATTTGCTATTGAAAATATCTCAATGGTACTTACATACTCTGTAAACTTGTGTTGTACGGAAAAGAAATCGTCCTCATCTATGCTCGAACACTTTCCAAGTTCATTGTTCTCAACGGTTTCCACATGACACTCGTCCGTATCAGCTCTACTTGAAGATTGTTTTGGAGAAAAGGATACCTCTGTTTTGACGTCACAAACTAGAATTTCATTTGACGTGCACTCACTAATACAAGTCTGTTCATGATGGGTAAGTTTTGTGCTGTCTTCTTTAATATGGCAGTCAGATTCTGTTAGGTCATTGTGAGACACAGGCACGGGGTCCTCAGTTTGAAATTCAGTTTTCACAGCATGACTCATTCGTGTATCATCAGCGGACGATACACCAGATTGTGCGCATTTCTGTGACTCGCAGACGTCATTGGTCACTGGTGTATCGCGTAAGACGTGTACAGTTCCAGAATCCTTGTCACTGATAACCGAGAAGCCAGGACTCTCAGACAGGGAGCTGTGTGGTGATAGGCTAGATAGAGATTTTCTATCAGACTGTACGAAGGAGTCCAGTTTCCGCTCTGTTAACGATAAAACAATATATGAGCACTTCTTACGGGATGCAACGCTTTTATAGTCTCAAACTTACTTTAAGTTGTTGACATGTATAAAATGTATTGAACCTTTCGTTTGCCTACTTTCAGTCGAAATAAATAGCGAAGAGGATTACTGCCCACCAAAGTAGGGACCACTACCAAAAAAAAGAGATATCGTTATGACTGCCGTATGTAACCGAAAGGGAAGACTCCGTAACAAATTTGTCTCAGCTCAAACCAGTGAACCATACAGGAAGGTAGGCCGATAATGGAAACAGTTAATAAGGGCGAAAAGAGAAGGTTAAAAACATGTAAATACTCGCGAGATAGGACGATGATTACGTTTATTTGGTTTCACATCCACTGTTACTCGATCCGTGACGTCAGTGTCGTCTGCTTTAGAGAAGGCACTGGAGAAGGATCGCTTCAAAGAGGCCAAAGCAGACGTCAGTGTGACCTGGGAATCCAAAACAGACTAAAATTCATATTTTAAAACCAGAAAAAGGATCGTATTGCGTAACGATCTTTACAGAGGGGCACAGGTGACCAACCTCCTGAGAGCAACTCAATTTTGTGCAGGGAGACAACATTCATCAAGGTTTTGTTTGGGCAGAAACCTCCTGGTATGTGCCATGTCTGACATGGCCTGTAACAAGATAAACTTGGAGTCCATCAAACCAATATTGGAGTTTGTCAATGGTGCAGCCTTATTCTTGATCTCAGGATCAATGTTCCCTTTCCCATTGTTTAAGTTCTTAGTTTGTTGAAGAAGTTCCACATAAAACCAGACAAGCTAATATAAAGTATAAATGATTTATTGGGGATAAAGATACATCAAGATAGGGGACGATTGGGCTTAGTGTTTGCAACGTTTCGTCTTATTTAATAAGACTTCATCAGGCAGCATTGTTTAAGTTCAAACAGGGCCTGAGCCTGTTGGGCAACACCCAACATAGCAGCCACAATATTCTGCTGTGTCTCGATGAGGTATTTCTCCAGTTGTTGGGCTCTCTGGATGACATTCTGTTAAACATCTTATTTAACTTTGGCACCTGTAGCATTGGACAGTTGAGGAAAGCGATCCTTCTTCTCTTGACAGTGTCTTTCTGTAATGGCGGCATGACAACACATGACAGCGCCCTGACCACTATGTTCGAAACCGTGGGCCAGTTTTATCATCAGCACTGGTTATGTCACACGGGCCTTCATGATTTTTGTAAGCAGCATCACTAGACACTTCCTCATCTTTTTTTAGAGAGTTAGCCAAAATGTAACTCTTCCTCTGAGTCGGAGTTATGCAACTTGTTTGCTAGTGTCGCCAAAGATGGGTGCAAGGCAGCACATCTTTTCTCGTCCAGCAGAACTATTAACAGTTCTCTGAACTGGTCTATCTGTCCTAAAGACTGGTCTTGGACCATTGGTTCAGGCTGTTTTGACACTGCCACCGACTCCTCCTCCTTATAGGATGGAGATTTAGGTATTTCAATCTTGGACTTAGGCAGAACATGTTTTATTTACCCCTCATCCTTTACTCCTGCTTGTCCGCCATGTTGGGCAACAGCTTGACCTAAGAGCATGCTGGTTAAAAGATTTTTTTAACAAACGGGCCTGTTCTTGTCCAAGTCATCGTGTTTCCAAAAACATTACTACTCCTTCTTGTATTGTGTATGATTTCACCCGTTTCCTATCTATTAGTTTAGGGTTATCAATATACTAACATGGGGCCCCGGAGCAACAAAACAGACTGTCTATAGACTTTCAAGGACAACCAAAAATTACTTCTAAAACAATGTATACCACAACTGTATACCAGTCCTAAGGATTGAATACAACCCAGCTTAGATAAATGATTTTTTCTTCCAAATTTCAGAATTGGCATCACAAATTATAGTTCTACGAATGGACTTCTTAATATATCATATACATATATGTACAATCTGTTATAACATATATTTGAAATATTATTACCTTTGGGGAAGAATATGGACAGCTGGCAGATTTTTTCCTGTGGATCAAAAATCAAGTCTATCAAACGTATTCTAAAGCCATCCTATCCCGTAAAGCGTTTGCTTCCATCACATAAATTGTAGTTTGTATCGAATATGATAACACATCAGGAGCAAACAACTCATAGGTAGATATCTCACCTCTACACATTTACAGGTGAGAGTTATTATTTGTTTGTTTGGGTAGTTTAGCATCTAATATGTTCTATTAGATTTAGGTGATAGTTCTTTTAGTTAACACACCTCATAGACATGGTATGAGAACGACTGGCATTTGTTTGGCAGTAAGTCTATCACTGCTGGGGATGAAGGAGGTGGTTATGGTGGCTACATTGAAACTCAAACCCACAACCTTGTGATAGCGAGTCTAGTGCCTTAACTACTGAACTCCACACCCACTTTAAGTTATTTCGCCATTGGGAGTAAAGTTAAAACACTGTTCCTTTATTCATCATGCTTAAAGAGGTTCTATATCTAATAGAACAACAAAGATCTCTTGTACTTACAAACTACTCTGAGATGTGGTACCATCAGTTTGTCTATGCGAAAAAGATGACATGAGTGTAGCTGAAAGACAATAGGATATGCAAATTAATAAGGTAAAACTTGCATGGGAGGCCAGTCTTCAAATGGTTGCTGGAGAACTCGACTTGAAACGAAATCGAACGGTAGTTGTCAGAACTCAACCCGTTTTGGAGAAATCCATTGGAGAACTCGACCCGTTTCAGATACTTATGAATAAGACATTTTCATATAGAAGGAAAGGTCTGACTAGTTAGCTTTTAGACAAATAGTCCAGCGGATATAGAAAATAGTTCCAGTAATGTTTAGGCGTAGGGTTCATGTTAGAGTTAGGGATAGGATTGGGGATAGGGCTAGGGTTAGGGATAGCCCTCGACCCTTAAAAAACTCGTATTTAGTCTTCCCAACTCAAGTATCTCATTACAACTGTGGATAAATGCTATACATAGTAGTAAGTGTTATCATGGCTTTTTTTTCTGGGGAAGAAAACAAATAGAAAACCGAGTTCTCCAGTATTCTCTCAAATCCTATGCTCGGTGGAAGATCTCACCTCGGTGAGAACCGTAGTTAATAAAAAAATAAATAAATAAAAATAAATCTCTGTTAATAGCATATTGTTACCTGACGCGCCCAAAAGTTACACAGTGCTATTAAATGTTACTGTAAATGGGTTGCTGTATTCATACAGTTTTAATGTCTGACGTTGTATAATAATTGGATTGACATGTAGAGTTAGAGTGTTGTTGGTACCCTAGATCGAATAGCTGTTTCGTGATTTAAATGGCCATGGTACAACTTAACACCATGTAAAACCCCTATCTGGGCATGGGTGATTCATAGAAAACCTGACTGGAGGCGGTGGAGGATTGGAGCAGAACACTCCAAATCGGAAACTCCAGCATGATAAAAATAGTTTGAGAATAACATACCTGCTAACTTTCCCTGGCCCTGATTAGCTTGGAAAACGGACGAAATGGGCTCAAACATTTTTATCAACGTCGTCTGTAAGAGAAATTTCGTCATTTAGTAAATTTTCAAGCAGTATGGCTAAAACATGTATCAATCGAGGTATCTCTTGATACCATCTTGTTTCTATCAACTTTGTTATGTTTGGCTTTACAAACAGACCTTAATTTGAAATGTATATCTGGTTGATCAGACCGTAGGTAAAATCCAGCTGGATGCTACCCAGAATAGAACCTTCATAACCGTCACCATCACCATGGCGTGCTTGTTGGTTATAAGATTGTTATCGGTGACGTTTGCGGTAACTCTGGGGTCTCCTAGAAAATAGGAAGCCAAGTAATATAAAAGAAGTTAGGTCAAGATATATTTTAAACAGGGTGAAATCCCCTTAACGGAATTATGTCACAGGTTTCTCTCATCAAGCTTCACTAAAGCAAATGATTATGTATCAAAAGCCAAGAAAAGATTTTTATCAAGGTTTGAATATTCAAGGATCACATGAAGGATTTATGTAATTTTTGAAACGTAGATCATATTGTGGTCTTTCTCAGATGTGACATAATAATTCTGGATGAAGGAAGGAAATCCTATTGAAATGTATTTCACATTTAGTCTCGTTTACGAAGGAAAAAATATAGTAGTGTAATGTTAAAAGCTGTATATGAGATATCCATGAAAAATACCTTTCTCAAAATCGGGGACATTAAATTAATCGCATATCAGACAGAATGTTCTTTGTATTCTCCAGAAATTACTGGTCTGTATATCTTGTCGCTCACCTTGATTGTAGCCAGTAAAAGTTTCTCTTCAGAAATAAAGATTTGTCGTTTGTCTGGTGTGACATTGACATCTACACATTCTGAAGTAAGGAAACAAAGAAATTTATTTTCGAAATCCATACGTTTCATTTTCCACACAAAACAATCTCTTTTAAAACACATAGGCCTACACACTTCCGCAATTTCCCGTATACGTTTTTCTAACATTCCAGAAATGCTATTACCATTCTATTATGGTTTATCAGGGTAGGCGATAAGGAATTATGTAGCGAGCTCGCCCAGGGTAAGCCCCGACAGAAGTTAGCTCAGGTAATAGAAATCGTGAACTACAATTTAGAATAAATTCTGAAGACCTTCAAATTCCATATAAATTGAAAGGGTAGAAGATGTCAATTCAACTAAAATCTGGAAAAAAGAGAAATTGAAAAAGTAATAATTATCTTTAACATTCTGAATATCTATTTATCTTATATATTGGCACTTACACTGGTCTTGTACTTGCAGGAATTATAGAAGTCGGCAAATGTTATTGGATACTTTATGTAGATTTACAGAAATATAAGTGAACTGTTGCTGGTGGCCAGAAAAGCAGTCATTAAATTTTGAAGGTCAACCAGAACAACATATATTTCTCAAGCTAATTATCCATTTAATCATCTAAGCAGTTATAAGCTAACGTGGTTTCTGTAAGTTTATACTCTTTGAAAGACAAAAAAGACACTCAACCCAGTAAGTAGACAGCCAGTGAACGCGAGATATACTCACATCTAAAAGGTACATATTAGTTCCTGCCTCTTGGTGTAACTTTATTGTACGAATATATCATAGTCTTGGCGAGAGGATGGAAATGCTGGAAAGGCAGTTTTTTCCTTCTTCAAAACTACACACCTTTATCTAGGGAGATGTCGAGCACGAGGCAGGGGAACTGATGACGGTTGTAGGAGTGGTACACCTCGTTGACAACACGGGTAACCTTAGCCAGGTCACACGGACGACGATTCACAAAGACGAACTGCCGGTCTGAGGAACCACGGCCTTGACCGTGCTCACAACTTGACACAAAGCCGGCCATACTGCCATCAGGAAAAATAGAGGTGCGACGTCAATGATAATAGCAAGCAAGAACTTGGAATGGCTTTTATGGGTTGTTTCTTCATTTTAAGGAGGTGTTTCATTACTACGATGGAGGCGTTGAAAAGACGGCATGCCTTTACAAATAATGTCGGCGACGACCACCCGACGTCGGCGGCTGCGTCTGATATGCAGTGGAACAGTGATTTATGTGGTCCACAATGACCATCCGGCGTCAGTATCACCCACAGTAGTGCTATAGTATTCATGCGCGACCAAGCCACACACTCTAGTGTCTTTGACATTTTAAATCATTCCTCGTGCAGAAAATAGTCTTTGTTTTTCATATATATACAGTTTTCAAAAGATAGTAAGTAGGGCCTGATAACAAAAGCCACGTCCTGTTTTCATTCTTATTCAAATTCAGAAGAATACTGATAATACGTTATAAAAATGATAATCTAAGAAATTAATTTTTGTCGGGTTCCTGAAATCAGCGATCACAGGACGATTTTTCTTGGTAAGCTATTTGTTTTTACACTTTATCTCACCCCTATTATTTTTTCTCCATATACTTAACATTGGAAACTCGTATCTAACGCCCATGAGATATTTAGGAAAAATATCTAATGGGGATTATGTCTCAAATAATAGCCCATTAGTCAATATTAAGGGTGAGATAAATTCAGAAACCCATTCAAGTTTAGTGTTAGAGCTCGATCCCATCTCGTTTGAATCACTACGTAATTCAGGCGGCTTCGCCTTGGGAATTACTACGTGATTCAAACTCGATGGGATACGAGCTCAGACCCTAAACTCTCATAGGTTTCCTCTATAATAACCATGTAGTGCACACACCCGATAATGTTGAATTGTCGTTAGGTCATGGACATACAACTCAAACGAGGACTATTTTCTGCATAAGCATATATAGGTAAAAATAGTAGAGTGTGTGGTTAGGTTGCGCATGAATACAATACTGACCCTTGGTAATCGTCGCAGGGCATCGGCGGCGCTGCTCCATCATACTAGTGTCTATATCCAGAACAATCGTTGACGTCGGGTGGTCGCTGTTGACCATAAATGAAGATCACCTTTTCTATGCCTCGACCGTGTCAATGGAACAGATGCTTTACTCACGTACATGTAGAATTTAGATTCATGTTGTATTGTGACATCCCAGACTCATAACCATGCACTCACCGTGGCTCATAACATTTGGATTATCAGTACTTCAGAGTTTGGATGGAGCTCGATGTTTTTGTACCTTCCTCTAAATTAGAATTTCCCCCCCTATATAATCTAGCTCTTGTATGGTGATTTAAATGAATTTCCTTTATCATTGTTTTAAGAATGTTTCGATGGTATCTAGACACTACACTTTAATGCCAGCACACTTTCGTTTTTGGGCGGTGACTTGACAGACACTATGCTTTGTTGCAACTTCCCTTCGATATAGTGTCAGAAATCTGTCAAGAATTTATGTAGAAACTTCAAATAATAACTATCTTGTAGCTAACAAGGTGGCAGTCACTAGATTGGGTTTGTACATGCCAGTTTTATTGTTATCAGGATATAAACACAGCATAAACACAAAGCATAGTAACCAAAGTGGCCATCCCGCTATCTTGTGAAAATGAAGCGTAGCACAATTCACAAAGTGTAGGGTCCCAAGTGTGTTGGCGACAAAGCATAGTGTCTTGGATTCATTCGACAGGCTCCTCTTTAAAGGAATATTACATTGTTGTTGCATACCAAAAATCTGAATGTTTGGATCAGAAATAAAAAGAAGGATTTGAATGTGAAAATCCTCCATCTCTGGAGTTAAAAATACGTTTATGTTTGGGGTTGGGCCTCTGTTTATCACTTGCCTCGGTATAGGAACGCGCTATTATCATCTGGTTGACACGTTTAAGCAGCACCGTATTTGGCCTTGGAAAGCAATACCCATTCAACAAAGTGTGACGAGGTTGTATTAAAATTAGGCTAACGATGAAATTTGAACTGTTTCCGACTAGCATTGCTAAATGTGATTTTAAATAAGAGTTAAACAAAAATTCCTACAGTATCCCACAATGCATTCTGATAATCGTTAAAACCTGTGATCCTCTGTGAAAGAGATCACATATTCCTGATGATGATGATAATATGCATGCTATCAGTGTATCAGCAATATGTTTCTGGTTCAACGATAATAAATTCCTATCTACTTTTGATTTATGCTGGTTTGTGGCTTCTCCCAATACACCAATCTCCAAAAGAGCAGTAAATCGAAGTAGGATGAAGCCTCACCTGAACACTTTTGCTTCGGGAACCTTGATGTTGTACTCACTGCACACTTGTTCATTTGGCAACACTTGAATGAATTCTAATAGACTCTGAAACTGATTAATCACATAAAAATTATTAATTGTTTTTTTAAGCGATGGCAATATCACTAATAATAAGAAAATTGTTTCTTTCTCTCTGCAGATAGATCAACAACCACGTGCTATGCCTGAAACCCGTATGTCTATGACAGATGGCATGCATAGCCTCTTAAAACAGGCATGAAATAATGCTGTCAGCACTGTGCGTGACAAGCAGAGCCAATTGCCAAGCTTTTTGGCATACTTTGGCGACCCTGGACTTAATACTTCCATAAACAAGGTTTTAGACCTCTGGCCTAACTCCGCCCAATTCCCAACCATCCTGTGAAGCAACCAACCCCCAAACAGAAGCAACCCATCCCAGAATAGACGCATCCAACCCTGAAGTAGATCATACTCCCTCGGTAGATTCCCCAACCCTCAGGGCTAATCTGCCCTCCCCAAACAGGGCTGTCCCAACATGGGTTTTGCAGCCGCCCAGAACCAAGAGACAAACTATTCAGGGTCAACCAGGTGGCTGGCAGATGGTGAACCGATCAAGGCACTGCCAAAATGCAAACGATCGCCCAACACAACAATGCCAAGGGCCCAAAAACATGGTAAAGGATGCCATCATACAGGCAATCAATAAGCTGTGCCAGTAACTAACAACTGGCACAACACTAAAAGGGCCCAGAACACAAAACCAACCCCCCACTGCTGTTATTGACACCCCCTTAGCCACCCATTCAGAGACCTCCTCTGCGTTGGCTGCCTCCTTGTGTCATTTTGTTGAGAGCAAGCTCGAACTTTAGAGGTTTATCCCAAACTGTTACCAAAACTTTGATGATACATACTCTCGTTAATAAAACAGATAATAATAACAATGATTCCACGGCTGAACCGTTGGTTGATTTTTGTAAAGGGATCACCAAGGTAGACACAGACCCCCTTGTCTGTATTTAATCTATCAGATCACATTCTCACTCGGTAGAATAAGTACTACTAGAGAAAGGTCACAATTTTTGCCCCACACCAGGCGCACCAGATTTGGCTGACCTATGGTGGGACTTAGATGATTTCCATCATAGACTTGAAATAAAGGCCTACTTTGACCCCGAAGATTCTAAATTCTTTTCACGTCAGGTCTTTACAGAAGTGCGTAATGATTCAGATAACTCCGATGATGACTCAGCTGACACCCAGACCAACCAAAGCTGCAGTTCTACTGGAGGGGGAGGGGAGAGGGAGGGAGCGGGGAGAGGGAGGGAGAGAGGGAGGGAGGGAAGGAGGGAGGGAGGGAGGGAGGGAGGGAAGGAGGGAGGGAGGGAGGGAGGGAGAGAGAGAGGGGGAGAGGGAGGGAGGGAGGGAGGGAGAGAGAGAGGGAGGGAGGGAGGGAGGGAATCCATGAATAGGGAAGGACCTGCAATTGATTGTCTATTTCAAGGCCTATTCCTCTGTGAACACAGTAGTTCATGGATCAGCGCACACATATATTTAGCTACCCGTAGGGGATTCAATTGGCAATCAGCAATGTCTACATACAAAACGTTTTTGCTTCATGGATGAGTGCACACAGACCTGTCTGCATGCCCCCCCCCCAACTGAAATTTTTTTTTTCTTTTAAAAATCCATGTCAATATACTAAAAATTAAAACTGTCAGATATGGTATGACCATAAAACCTTCTATCCAAAACAAAAATCATATTCCTATCTGTACTTAGTTAGCTATAAAAAGCAAAAATGTGGTCAGGACGCCTAGTGACTCTACAAGCATGTGTACTACAGTAGGCTATAGCCATAACCTAAAGACCAACCGCCCACCTGCTAATAAATGCACAACTCAAGCGCGCTGCGGGTGGCACGCCCTGTGCAAAACGTGAGGCCGCAGACAATCATTTATTATTCCTGAATATTTGATTTAACCCCAGCACACGCTGGTCTCCGTTGGCAACAGTGGTGGTCGGGGTAGGCTGGATACAGTCTATTTACTACTCGCGGGTGATGCTCACTGCCACTGTACTTGGATACAGAATCTTGACTAATACAAAAATAGCAAACCCCCACAGCGCCACACGCGGCCCGAGGTATAATTATTCATGATTCCTGAATATATTACTATAATATAATCCGCAAAAACACCAGCGATTCCTGTACCCCCGTCTCCCCATAAATATTTCGGTCATTGACCTTCTAGGTCAAACCGAAATAATAAATACCATAATAATAAATGTCTTTGATTCGGCATGGCTTGTTATGGCTTAAAATCCCATCAATCACACAGCTTACATGAATTGAATGACGGGAAAAATGGAGCTCTAATTTGCTAAGATGCTTCACATTTGTTGATTTCTTCTACACAGACGGTCAAAATCCACATAATTTTATTCAATATCAAAGTCATATCAACAGTCTGGGAGATATCTCAGATTTACATAAGGCATCTGTACGTACCTGTTTTGGGCCAAATATATTCGTTATGTTTTCTTTTATGCTGTTATTTCCGTTTGTTGAGACGATAATCGATTTTTTCCTGCAAAATAAACCAGTGATAATATCACTTGCGTATAGTGGGATGGCTGCAGCGCATTCCTTCAAGTCCATGTCTCTGACTTGCAGCCAAATTGCGTGTCTTTGAGACACTGATGTGCAATAACAGGAGCTAAGTGTGCATTTTATAATAGAAATATTGGACTTTAAGGGCAAAATTAGCGGATGGAAGCATTTAAAATTGTGTACAGTCCCAGTCTATGTCAGTGCAGGTGCAGGGGTGCAGTATAATGGTTATGAATCGATGACTTCGTATGTGAATGCGAATCATTAATTCTCGTTATATAATAAGAAAACGTATTGACTAAGTCTTTAGGGATGCTGTTCTCGGCCTTAGATACCATAGATACTTAATATGGTACAAAATACCTCGAATAGCCATCCCTACGGTCTCAGCAACTACGTTTTATCTTAATACCTGGACTGCACCATAATGTATGTATAACTTCACGAACACTTAAGGATTGTACCTATTCAACAGCAATATATCTGTTACTCAACTACAGATTGTACTTATTGAACAGCAATATAACTGTTACTTTACTAGAGAGAAACGAGCACTTTTGGTCATACTCAACACATACTTATCAATAAGGAAGAAAATGTACATTGCCTTTGTGACAATGAATCAGACCAACAAGGAAAATACTTCAACAAAAATAGCCTCACCCCTTGTTATTCTGATTCGTGCAGGTGATGCGGATCCCTGTGGAGATGAGGCAGTAGCCATTGAGGACGTGCACCATTTTGTTGAACTCCTTCTTGATGTTACGCTGGAACTCTTTATATCGGACTGGCAGTGTGTGAAAAAGCTGCCCAAGTGACACTGTGCTGCCCGTCTGTAACAACGTCAAACGAAAGGATATGTTCGTTGTAGTAATAAATTAGCAACATCCAAATTCCAATATGAGACCAAAGTGTAAAATAGATGGGCCTTTTTACAATATGCTGTATAACGGAGTATCCACGGGAACTCTAGTTACGCAATTACAATAATGTTCTCTCTGTAATATAGAAGAGAGTTTGTTTGTTTATGGTTTAACACCCCAGGGGACCTTGATGGTATATGGGGACCATCAATAATTTAAGCTTTTCACTTTCGTAGACTAGTCAATTTTTTTTCAATGTTTTCAAATATCTTATAAACAATCAAAGACATTTGTCTCCTCCAAAAACCTGATGATATCTTTCTTTGGAGTAGTTTTAAAGATGATAATTATATTAACAAGAGCTAAGAGTGCATATTAAAATAGGAATATTGGCTTTTAAAGGCCAAATCAACAGTTACATACATTTAAAACTCAATACAAGGTCTAAGCATAATTAATTACTGGAAACCCCCCAAGAATTGGCAGGAATTGGAGGTATAGGGGAGGGGGAAAGGGAGTCCAGTAACCATAGGAGAAGCTTACAAAGTTTTGTGCATATCTTACAAGTCTTTGATTACTGGACCTGTCGGGTGTTTAGGGAAGTTTATAAAGTAGTTTGAGGTCCATAATCAAAAGCCCCCCCCCCCCCCCCAATTAAATGACTCTTTTATTTTTCTTATAAATCCATGTCAAAACACTAAATAATGAAACTATAAGATATTGCATTGCCATTAAACTTGTCCAGAAAAAAGGAACTCTTATACCTATCTGAGCTGAGTTATGGCTCCATCTTGTGTTAGTTGGCCACACTACAGGCTCTATGTTCAAAGTGAGGCTTAGCCTCTACCAGATATCAACTGTTTTTATAAGGATATAGACCCTCTTCACACTGGCGCCATCTTGTAATGGCCGCTTAGTAGATCGAATGAAAACGAGGCGAGCACTCTGCACCCAGTTCTGAGTAATAATTAAAAGCTATTTTTTTTCTCACCTGAAAGATGGAAATAGCTCTCACGTAATAAATAATCGGCCGATTTTTACAAACAATACATGGTTAGGAACCTGAGATTTGGGCCTATCCTCTGATATATATATATATATATATATATATCAAATACCTGTGATATGAATAAGATTTCCTGTCAGAGATTGAACATCGGAATTATTTATGTAAAAACCACTAAAACATTTTACCTTCCTGTTTTCAGAGTGATTTAATGAAAAATCTATTGCGATGACCTATAGAAATAAACATCCTATCTTATTAGGCATTTCAAGACAATTACAATAATACCAATATTACCAGGTTGTGATAGATATTTACTGAGGTAATGGACTAATAATGCATCAGTTAATTGTCAGGAAATTTAGGAATTTGTCAGCAAAAAGTTTTGAAGCTATCACGGGAAATTGTACCCAAGGCATAGGTATATGATATCTATACCAAGAAGTAGACCAGAGTCTTAGCTTTCTAACAATGCTTTATTTATAAAGACTGGCCTGTTATACACAAAGCCAGAGCAATTCACATTTTTTCAAGTTAGAAAAAAGTTTTTGTTCCAAGGTACATATAGTGCCGAACACAATCTAATACTGTCAGACCCAATGCTCCATTACCTCAGGAAATATCTATCACAGCCTGGCAATATGGGTATCATATTAATCGTCATGAAATACCGAAAAAGATAGGATGTTTATTTCTATAGGTCATCGTGATAGATTTTTCGTTAAATCACTGTGAAAGCAGGAAGGTAACATGTTTGTGGTTTTTTTGTGTCTAAACTATTCTGTTGTACAATCTATGACAGGAAATCATAGACATAACACAGGTATATCATTTATATATATGAACAGATAGGCCTATGTCTCAGCTTTCTAAAAAAATTTTAATTGTAAAATATGGCCATATATTTATGAAAGCAGAACAATTTATAGTTTCATTATTATAGTGGTATTAGGCACTTGCTGCAGTGTTGGCTTCTGTGCAAGTGGTGAATAGGTATAACGCATGTGCCAATATATGCTTGGAGAGTGATAGGAACCAGAGTCCTCTGGTGGAACATGGCTGCATTACAATTCAAAGATGGCTGTCCCCCCCCATGCAATGAAATTAGGCAAAAATACATGAATATCATGCCAAATATAAGTTTAAACTAAATAATGATACTATCTAGGATATAAGCAACTGTCAGTACCACTTATTGAGAGGGTAAATGGTACACCAATGCTCCCTGTTCATCAATATTGAGTAAACCTCTGTTTCAGTATGCCCATTTCACCCCCCCCCCCCCCCACTCATAACAAATACTTAAATATCTCCATAAATATAGAATCTACTTAGAAAATTTCGCATCCTAGCACCTACTGTTTTTTATTCTCTTTCAAATGAAGCATATTATATTATGATTCAATCAGTTTAAGGGGTAGAAATATGTTCATAAAGGAGTTCTTGAAAATGGACCTGTGACTACAAAAGCCCCCCCCCCCCCTCCAACTAAATTCACTTTTTTTTCAAATCCATGCCAGAATTGCACTATGTGCTTGTCCGAGAAAATGTTACGGGTATAAACACAGTTAATTATTGCTAAGACATTATAAAAGTTAAATATGTGTAAGTGAAACTGTTGGATACAGAGCAAGATGGCGATAGCTGGAAGCAAGGCCTAGAGTAGATCGCCTGTATAAGCAAGTGAATGATCACATGACTAGCTGATGTAAGCAGCTGAGGAGTATACCTCTGCTGCCGCTGCAGAAAGCAGCACTTGAGTACGAGGATAAGATCTGATAGAGAACTGAGCAAAGCGGCTCCTCGCCGGAGGACGGGTTTGATATTAGGCGCTGGAGGCTTCGCTCTGCCTGGAGTGGAGTCGCCTATTATGAACATTCATCGCGTGAAGCCATCGGCTCTGTGAGTTGCTTACAGACTGACGTGTCTCAGTGGAGAACTGAACACTGATTGGACTAACATCTAAAGAGTGGAACACACTAGGAGTGAATAATGGATATTTATAAGTCTACAACAAAACTATAAAGGACTGATCATGAGAAATAAACGATTAACAAGGATTTACTGATCGGACAGTTATGGACTAAATACCCTTTATTTGACTATCCTGGTTTGCATAATTACACTTGAACTAATAATCTATAATGCCAAATACTTCATATCTGTGAGTGATTTGTGCCTCGAGTTTGCCTGTACCAAACCTATACCAAGTGTTATGTTTGCTGTGCAACTGCCTATTTGTTTACTTACGGATTAACCTCAGGATATTAAAGTTCATAAACTTTACTTTATCGTTTGTCCTTATTTCTCTGAGGTCACAGGGATGTGAGGTCACTGTGTCGCTGTGACCATGCTAAGCAAGTCGAGTCTACACAAACTTTAGACCTCTTCAAGATAATATATGATCAACCCTTGAGGAAAAAATACTAGCTACCCAAAAGACTAATTAAGTTATTAAATTGAACCCAGACAACGGTGCAAAATACTTAATACTAAAACTGTAAGGCATTGTACCACCATAAAACCTTCTGTCCAAAACAGAAACCATATTCCCATCTGTACTTAGTTAGCTATAAAAGGTAAAAATGTGGTCAGGTCACCTAGTGACTTTACAAGCATGTGTATTACAGTAGGCTATAGCCATAACCTAAAGACCTGCTAATAACATTTATGTAACGAGTGACAGCGATGTTGCCTTATGCTAGAGTTGTGCATGATCAATTGTTTAGCCAGATTCCCAGCAGTATGGATATTGGCCTCTCTAAACCACAGATAACCATATTCCTATATACCTATGGCTGTACACTCTATGCTTACACCACATTCTGGGGGGTGGAGTAACTTATGGATACTACCCAAGGTTGCCATATACTACCCAAGGTTGACATTTAGACCAATCAGATTGTCTCTTACAAAATTCATATGAAAAGCACAGTGGGGAGTAAACATAAAGTGTCAAGTTACTCGATAAGGTTGGATCTGGCTTCAGGTTTGATGGTGGATGAGCAAATAACGCTAATTATTGTTATTAAACCACATTTGAAGGTATATAGGAATAGGGAAACCAAGTACCAGTGAAAGGAAGTCAAAATTACTCGGTAAGGCTTGGAAAAATTACTGTCCGCGGCCAAGGCCTTGGGCAGTAATTTTTCCAAGCCTTACCTCGTAACTTTGACTTCCTTTCACTGGAACATAGTTTCCCTCTATTCCCGTTTTCATGATGTATTTTTCATATGATGCATATATCAAGACAGTATCATTCATTTCTCTGATACCTCGTCCGAGAACTATAATGAATGTCTTACCTGACGTGCACAAGGAGTCTGTGTTGTTATGTGTCCATTGGTATTAAATTCAAGTTTCGTTCCAACGGAGGCATTCTTGTGGCAAGTTGTTATAGACAGATTGCTGTAAAAGGCATTACGAGGTTAAATTTCAAAGAAACTCAACAAAAAGTCAAATGTTATATCGCCCATCCTATAAAACCTTTCCCGTGTCAATTAATCTACTGTCATTATGGTTAAACTACAATATTTATTTTGTGCAAAATCCGTAAAAAGTTATGCGAATTCAGTGGTTCTTCAGAGATTATTTGATGGTACATGTGTGCAATTGATTTCCTTTGTGATAGAATCAATAATGCGTCATAGGGTGCAATAAGATCGCTGGGGTGTTAGATATCTGAATGAGACAATCTTCAACCATCTAACAGTAAAATTACAGCAAAGTACCAACCTTAAGGCACAGAGCGAACTCAGCGCTTCCCCCCTGAAACCAAAGGTATCCACGCTGGTCAGGTCACTAAAGTCACGTAGTTTGGATGTGTGGTGCTTCAAGGCTAAAACGAATGAATTAGGATTAAAGTTAGAATATCAGATAATCTATTTTGATCTTCGGTCTGACATCTTGCTCAATATTTGCTCCAACACGAGACATGTTGTCGGAATCTATTCTTTCGTTTTGAAATGGTCAAACCTGCACAGTGTTTCTCCAACTTACACCCCTGAATGAAAATACAATACGCTTAGTTGGAGCTTTACGTCCGTCGAGCTTCTCGTCCATTTATATTTTTTCCGGAGTATGAGGGGCGCTTCTGATAATCGATATAAACCAATCAACCACTCACTGTGCGACTATCGACACTCTTCCATAGTCCTACAATCTAATTATGGCCGAATGGGGGTAAATGGGGACAATATCATGAAAAACATGAAGAGGTTTCAAACATTTTTCACTTGATGATGTCTAATCAGTTCCTGAGTTAATAGTGGACGTATAGAAACCCTTTTTTGAAAAATAAAGGTTTATTTTTATCGCAGAATGTTTCCTGCATTTACTTGATTTACCATGATTTCTTGGAACCATTCGTTTCACTCAACGATAGTATTATCTAACAATACATTAGAATGCATTAAATACATACAATGCATGTTTTATTCCATTATTGAAATTTGTGTGTGTGTGTGTGTGTGTGTGTGTGTGTGTGTGTGTGTAGGTGTGTGTGTGTGTGTGTGTGTGTGTGTGTGTGTGTGTGTGTGTGTGTGTGTGTGTGTATGTTTGTGTGTGTGTGTAGGTGTGTGTGTAAAAGTGTTCCAGTCTCTTATTCTTAACATCATTGAAATTTTCAATTAGAAATTGCACATAACTAACAACTGCCAGCTTGAGGTTTCAAGTTTGTAGAAATGTTTTATTGTTACTTTGATGTGCATTTTCAAAACGACAAAAGTTTCGGCCTATAGATGTGTGGCGTTCATCAGGTGTACGGTCCTTAAGACTCATACATCTGTTCTGAAGTACCAGGTACATTAAATGAGCAAAATTTCTGGATGTTGCGATGGCAACTTGTTTATTTCCTGATTTCTGGTCTTCATTTCTATATTTTAGCTAGTTTCTTTTGTGTATAATTTTTAACGCTTATTAGATAGAGATTTAATTTTTTGACACACTTAATGTAAATAATTCAGGTATGAGACAGGCATAATGTGAACATTTAGATACAATGAGAGAATAATTGAGCATGACATAGGTTTATATAGTATAGTCTTAGGGTAATTTTTGTCCCTAAAAGATTTTTCAATTAACATGTGGAATTTCTTATTTCATTATTGAAATTTTCATCTCCCATAAATGATTGTACATATAGAACAGAAAATTATTGGATCCGTTCATTTTTAACAAAGATTTAACTAACGCACTAATTAACTACCGGTATGTATATGTGATGAAGAAATATACTTGGTAGATTACGTACTTAATCCTTCAAAATTCACTTCTTCTACTCCGCATCCGTTGTCGATAACCTCGATCAGTTCGGCCCCGTACTCCCTGAGTCGTACCTCTAGAGAAAACAAAACAATTTAGTTGCTACACTTCTCTGCTCGAAATAGAAAAATAGCAACATGCAGACAGTCTGTTCATATATTCTAAAACAAAACTTAATAAAGCTCGTGATCACCAGTGACAGATAATATAATGCCGTACACACCAACACTTGTGGCTCCTGCATCGATGCTGTTCTCGACCAGCTCCTTGACGGCAGTGGCCAGGGTCAACACCACCTGTCCTGAACAGATCCGGTGGACGGAACGACGGTCAATCGCTTTGATCGTTGACGCTGGACCAGGGCAGTGATCACTGCAAGTATCAAGCAGAGGGCTCTCATTTAAGTACAGTATATTACAATAAAAAATTCGAACAAAGGACCGCCATCCGCTAGTTTTAGTTATCCTTCTTTCTATCTTACTTTCTATTCATGTTTGAGGGCAAGTACCAATTTAACCATCAACATTAATAACATGTCATAAGTTAGTGTGTTGATGTTACTAAATCTGTACACCTTACATTATCGCTCACATGATCTGAAACCTCTGGGGACTTAACAGCAAATCAAAATGTTGTCAGTTGCCTTATTATAAAACTAATGAATATATTTTCCTTCTCAAACTCACCTATCGGTCTTGGAATCCATCTCGCATAATCTCAAGCTGTAAGTTTTTTTTTTTTCCTCCAGTGTCGTCTACAGTACCGCGGGAATGCGTGGCGCCATCTACTTCCAGGCTGACTCAGACGAATGAAATGTAGTACCAGTCTACGCCACCAGGGTTTCACACACTGTAGCGCTAGAGCAACATACGGAAAAGAGGTTTTGCGTTGCGATAAACCGGCAGAGGCAACCAGCGACGCCAGGCATCATGGCTTCTTCAGGTTCATCTGCGACGAAGAGGAAAGAGATATCCCTTGCAAACAAAGGATTGACAGAAGTTGGGGATGATCTAAGGTAAGTTTTATAAAAACTATTATATCGTATAGTTGCACATCACATCTTGTCTTCTATAAAATATTGCATTGAGACCTGATAATCCCTTGGTTCATACATTATCGCCCAGTACTACATATAGTCAAACGTGTCTATACGGGACAGAGCCATTGTTAGTTCATGAATCAGTCACTAGGTGGTCGGGGGACAAAACCTGTATTCTGGCTTTTTGTTCTTACGAAATTCATCTGCCTCTCAAGTTTTACCATGGTTCCTTTGACTCTCTACACCCATCCAAGAGCAGGATGACATAATGATTAAACCCAAGACATGATTATGATATTTTCCACATGGACCACTTTATATACATATGTGAGCAAGGCTAGAGTTGTGACATTTCCCCATCATCACTCACTTCTTTTGCACCTCCATTAGTGAAGAACACCTACCTTTTCACCTCCAATAGTGAAGAACACCTACTCGGGGGGCGTCATGGCGGTATGCAGATCATTCGCAGCGGCGGGCGATTCGCGGCGGACCATTCGCGGTAAAACCCTGACTATTCGCGGTCAAATCCCTGACGGCTCCCGGAGGTCGGGAAGACCATTCGCGGTATAGGTGTGAATTTCCGCGGCGGTAGCGGGCGGCCGCGGCAGTAGCGAGGTCCCGTAGCGAGGCACCGTGGTGTCCCTCACCACTCCCTCAATTTCCCTCACCAGTCCCTCACTGTCCCTCACCATTCCCTAACCACTCCCTCACCAGTCCCTCAATTTCCCTAACCAGTCCCCCACTGTCCCTCACCAGTTCCTCAATTTCCCTCACCACTCCCTCCCCAGTCCCTCAATTTCCCTCACCACTCCCTCCCCAGTCCCTCAATTCCCCTCACCACTCCCTTACCAATCCCTTACTGTCCCTCACCAATCCCTCACTGGTCCTCACCACTCCCTCCCCAGTCCCTCAATTTCCCTCACCAGTCCCTCAATTTCCCTCACCACTCCCTACTCCACCACCAAGCCTTACTACAAGTTCAACACTAGCCTGGCCGAGTTGTGGCCCCCTGCTCCCGTCAGAATATGACCGCGAATAGTCCGTATTCCTACCGCGAATGGTCCGCCGCGAACAGCCAAAACACCACCGCGAATCGTCCGCCACCGCGAATCGTCAGGCATTCGCATTGCGGCGCCCATGGATCATAGGCTATATGCCGTATAGGACCCGGGACCCTTTTCAATTTTTTTGTTTTTTGTTTTGTTTATTTATTGTTACTCTCATATCCATGAGTTTTTCAGTAACAATCCAGACATTTTACATATAATATGGTTCACATACATACATGTCAAGTAGGGGAGAACTGAAAATTACATAGATTATACAGTAAGTAATGTTAGCATAGATGAGATAATGATGAATGTCCTTGTGGCAGTTTCAAATAATATTGTTCAACTTATATCAGTCCTTTTTCTCTCGTATCAATCATTTGAATGTTTGTACTGTGTCACATTCCTGAATTTCTTTGTCTAGTCGATTCCACTCCCGTGCTCCTGTATAGTATGGACTGTTGATCACAGTAGTGGCTCTGGTCAACGGTGTTTTAAAAATGATCTTCTCTTTCCTTCTAGTCGCTCTTGTTTTCTTTGGCTCAATCCAGTCAGCATTATTTCTATATTTGAACATTATACACAATAATAGTTTTCTACGTCTTGTTACTAGGTCATCCAGATTACAGCGTTTCATCATTTCTCTACTTGAGAACTTCCGTGACATGGTGCCAAAAATTATACATAACCCTCTCCTATTTAACCTCTCTAAAATGTCTATATCCTTTTTATTCATACAATTTATTATGTAAGAACAGTATTCAAAATGGGGCAGTATACTTCCAATATAGATGTGTTTTGCTGCATCCCTGGTCAAGCAATTTCTTAGTTTGGCAAACTTATATAATTTCCCACATATAGTTTTGCTTAATTCGGCATTGTGCTTAGTCCATGATAACGCCTCATCGATGAATACTCCTAAATATTTATAATGGTTGCATTGTGCTATTTGGTCTCCATTCATTTCTAAATCAAGGCTATTACATTTTTTTATTCTAGTAGGAGTGGATATCCACATTGATTTCGTTTTATTCACATTCACAGTTAGGCCACTTTTTGTGCACCAACTTGCCAGGGCATGAACATCTTGTTGCAGTAACAATTTTGCATTTTTCGACGATTTACTAGATACATATAAAATCAGATCATCAGCATACTGTTTGTATTGACAATTTTTCAAACAGGTTCCAAGATCGTTAACGTATAGCACAAATAAAAGGGGCCCCAAAACGGAGCCTTGGGGAACACCGAAATTAACATTTTTTGACTCTGAGTTTCTACCATTAATTCGAACAAATTGTGACCTATGTCTTAAATAATTTTCTACTAAGGCAACAATATTCCTAGGTAAACCGATAATTTTACTTAATTTTGATACTAACATTTCATGATTTATGCTGTCAAACGCTTTGCGGAAGTCAACAAAGCATACAGCAGTATCCATTTGTTGACTTCGCGCACTATACAGATTTTTCAATAAAGCAAAGATTGCATCTGAGGTGCCTCTTTTTTGTCTGAAGCCGTATTGGTTGTCATCTAATAAATTAATATTTTCTAATATATCATAGATTGCTGTATGTATCAGTTTTTCTAAAATTTTGCTGGGCAACAGTAGCAGCGAAATTGGTCTCCAATTATCTTTCTTTGTCAGTATTCCACCTTTGGGTATAGGAACCACTCTTGCATTTTTCCATACAGTTGGAAAGGTTTCTTTATCTATAGCCAAATTGCATATATACGTAAATTGCGATATTGAAAATTCTATACATTTCAACAATACCTCCGATTTTATATTATCAATACCACTAGATTTGTTGGCGTCTATCAGTTTCATTTTTCCTAATACCTCCGTCGTTGTGAATTCAATATAAATGTCTCTGGTATCTATGGTGTTCCGGTTTTCCCTCATTTCTTTCAAGTTATTATCAAATTCTACACCTCTTATTCTCTTAAATAATTCTTCTCCAACGGTTGCAAAGAATCTGTTCAAGATATTCGGAACTTCATCATTAGCTACTCTCATTCCATTTTCAATAAGTTCACATGGTTGCTGTTCGGTTCCTGGATTTAAAAGATTATTTATCACTGACCAAAACTTTCTGGGACTGCCCTGAGCTTCTTCAAGCTTACTCCGACAATATTCACTTTTTTCTGACTTTATTTTGTATTTTATTTCTCTACTAATACGTTTTATCTCTCTGAAGATCTTAACATTGTGTCGTGCTTTTAGTTCTTTTACAAGATTTCTTCTATGTAGTATAAGATTTTGAAGTTGTTTGGACATCCATGTTGGCCTTTTATCATGAAAATTTAGTGTCTTCACTGGACAGAAGGTATTCAAATATGTATTTATATTGTCCATAAATTCACACCACAATTGATCTACTTCCATACAATTATAAAAATTATACCAATTTAAATTTTTTAGATAATCCTTCATATGTGTGTAATCTAAATTTTTATATGATCTACCCGTAAAGATGGCTTTTTCTTTCTTTCGTTCAACTTTCTTCCTTACAACTAGTGTAGGATGGTGATCACTGATGTATTCTTTTAACACTTCCACATGACTTATACACAAGCTATTGCTATAGACATGATCAATTATTGATCCACCCCTTGGGTTTGGGCGTGTAACTGTGTTAATTAGTTGCTTAAGACCTGTTGTTTTGCAAAATCTTTGTAGACAGTGATATTCAGGAGTGCTAGTTCGTTTGTAATCAATATTTGTATCTCCTACTATCCAGATTTCCCTCCCCATTAATTTGTCTTGATTAACAATGTAAGTTAATTTTTCAAAAAATAGTTTGTAGGATTTCGGCGGCGGTTTGTAACATACAACGATTGCCAATTTTCTGAATTTCGGTTTATCTAGGAGCAATACCAATATCTCAGTCATCACAAGTTTCACTCAACTGCTTATCGTATCTAATATATGAAGAATATTTATTTGAAACAAAACATGCCACTCCGCCCCAATTAGAATTAATTCGATCTAATCTATATAATTTATAACTAGTCCAATGTACCAATGCATCATCATAACCAGAGTGCAGCAAGGTTTCTGTTAGACATATGAAATCTATTCCCGTAAAATTATGAATCAGTTCTTCCTTGTTTTTAAACAAACTTCTTACATTTTGTCCAACTATTTTTAGTCCCTTCCAATTCGAATTATAACTTTCCATTATTTGTTACTTCCAAATGAATACGGTTTCTCATAATATATCTCTGCGATGGATAATGATTAAGTGATTGTGTTAATTTAATTATATCTTGTATAGAAAGCGAGCAGGCCATATCCCTTATATGACCCACTCCGAGCTAACGATACACCGTATATTAATATACGGTAGTATCATTAGTTAAATTTCCAAATAACCAGTCGAAAATAACGTTTTGAAATTATTGAGTGGATGGCTCCACGCTCCGATTTGTTAGAGAGTTATGGTAGATAAGATTCATTTTTACTCTTTTGTCAGGTTGTTACCCTTTACCATATCCATTTTAGTCTCAGTAATCCTTAACCTTGTTATTTATTTATTTATTTATATACTTGATCTCTTGTGTCAGACTCAATCTACCATGATTTTGACATTATTACCCTTCAGTTTTACCATACTCATTCTTATTATCAATGGTCATTTGTCATGGTTTTTATGGTTTTTACCTTCTTGGTCTCTATTACAGACACAAGACACCAACAGTATAACAGTCTTAATTACAGACATATTCATCTTGTACATTGACTCGTTCAGTTTATATTCTTCACTTTTACAAGTTTTCTACTTTGTCACAAGTTGCAGACTTCGTTTCGCTTGATGATTTTGTGGTCATTACCCTTTGGTCATACCATGTTCATTTATAAATTCCATAGTCATAGTTTTAACTACTTGGTCTCTATTACAGACACAAATACCGACAAATTTGACACAGTCTTAATTACAGACATATTCATCTTATACATTAAGTATTTCAGTTCATATACTTCACGTTCACAAATCCTACAGCGTCCATATAAACCTGTAAGTACAGTAAACATTGCTTATCCATTAAGCTGGCTGCAGATTCCCATCATTGTTTCTTTGTACATTACATTATCACTCCTCTTTGTCCTTTGTTTCATAGTGTGGGTCTCAATTACAGACACTCAGCTACGAAAATTCTGTGATTATTGCCTCTATAGTCAGGTCTCAATTATAGACTCTCGACTATTTCTCATATATCATTTTATAACTCCACTTAATACACGACTGGTCTTAATTACAGACACAGTTCAGTTTCTTGCATACCGGCTTTAATTATAAGCACTCGTAGGGCTTACATATTCAAATTCCAATTATTGTGGTCCACCGCTAACTTCAACATTTTTAATGCTCTGTAGCTGTGGGCTGAATCCAGATGTACTCCATCACTCAGCCTGTCGAAATGATACACAAGTTGCCTCTTTTTCTGTTTCCAAGTAATCACCGATTCATGGATCCGGGGAGTTACGATGCCTCTATCACGATTCCATTGTATGATTTCCTTATTGGCCCACTTTGTTGCAAAGTTTACATAGTGTTGATCTGGATGCTCATCGCCTGGACCAAGGTGAATTCCATTATACCGCGCCATGTCCATGGGGTAAAATGTTCCAAAAATCACAACACATGTCGATAATACGCCTTTGATTTCTTTTTCAATTTGCAGCATGGATTCTCTAACATCGGAAACCGCATCGTCTATTGTACTGTGTCTAGCACTCACTAGGTTACCTTCCTTTTTTGTGACATTGCAGATCCCTGCTAATATATATACAGCCCTGATGTATGGTCGAAAACGAAGAATGTGCACAGCTGTCTCCCCTAGTCGGTGCATTGTCGCTCCTTTTACCATTACAGCACTGTACACCTTGTCAAGTTGTTTGGTATCGTCTAAGAAATTCCTTATTCTAGAATCGCTTAGGACCAGGTTTCTGTTCATCTTTGGATAGTTGTACAGTCCAGTCAAGTTTTTAACTGTTCAATAACTCACGTCTTATTTCTCCTAGTAATTCACCACATTTATTTTTACCAGGAAACGTATGTACCAACAGGGTTCGTTCGTGATCCAAACCGGTTCCCCAGTACGGGTCTCGTGTGCTTTCTAGTAAGGGTAGCGGGTATGTGGCGAGTAGTTTACCACGTAGTTCCGAATTCTGCTCAAATTTGACTTTCATCATTTCCTTTAACTTTTTCTCCTTTATTTTCTCCAATTCATCACTTTTTTCTTCATGTATTTTCTTTGATAGTTCTTTTGCATGTGGCGCGTTTTTACTATTTCTGATTGCAAATGCTGCTTGATAGTCTTGCACTGTTATGGCATGCGTATATTGAAACGCTTGCTCTACACTTTGAAAAATTAATAACGTAGACCCTCTAGAGTCATCTACACTCACTGTGACATCTCGGTTAAAGAAATTACTCAGAAAGGCTTTTTGACCATTGAAAGCAAGGCCACTTTTTCCCATCTGAATTCCCTCTCCAAACGCACCCGGTGGCGTGTCAGGCAGACTGCAATCAACATGTTCTTGATTGGCACTCGAGTCTACTTGATTGTTTTGACTTCTCTCCTCTTGCAGATTACATGCACTTGCCGAACTTTGCGGTGGCCTGCTATTCCGGGCTAGTGTGGCGTTTACCTCCAAATTCAGGCCTTTACCTTGACCCAGTGTGTTACCCAGATCTCCCGTGGCTTCTGCAATATCAGGAAACTGTTGTTTGTTCAATATAAATGCAGGTTGACTTTGATTTTGGATTTGGATTGTAGAAGGCCATTTACTGAATGATCGTTGTTGTTCCCTCGGTTGATTTCCGTATCTAGTAAGGGGTTCTCCACGTCTTTTCCTTTCCAACAGATCCGGTGGGAGATACTTTTCATCGATACTTTCCATTTCCCTCATTTCAAATTCCTCGTCATTTATCATTAGCCCATATTCGTGAAGAGTGGTCTTATTCCCTACACGCTTATGATACCCATGTATCATTCGCATCAGTCCCCTTAGTCTCCTCATATGTGCTGGCTCGTCAGGATGTAGTGCCAGTTTCCCCATCGTTGAGAATTGAGTCTTTGATGCTTTGGCTAGGAATTTATTTCGAGTGTTAAGGCTAGTGCAGGCAATCAAAACCGGTTGGGGTCTGCTATTATCCTTAGGTCTCTGGGATATAATCCTTGAAATGTTCAGGATCTCTCCTGGCGGTATCCATAAACCGATCTCTGAACATAGATGACTCACGGCTCCCTGCAAGTCAGCGTCATAGTCAGTATCTAAACCAAGTAATACAACATTCCGATCACTGTTAGCAAAATAGAATCTCGTATTATTTCCTGGTTTTCTTTGTAGTATCTCTGCATATGTACCTGAAGTATCACTTGTGTCATTATTTGGCTTACTTTCCATACTTGCAACTCTAGTTTTCATATGATTGAACTCTATCTTCATTCTGTCCAATTCTATCTGTTGGTCATGAATTTGTTTTTCCAAAATAGTTCTATTGTTTCTTATTTCAGTGTTTACGGAATCAAACGATGCAGATGTTTGGACACTTAGATTTTGTAGTTGATTATGTAGAATCTCAAACTTCTCATTTTGTTGTTTCATGTTGGTTAGTATGCATGCTTTTAATTCCTGCATATCACCTTTTGTTGAAGTTTCTTTTAGGTGATCCATTTCTGATTTTTCATCTAGTGTTGTTTCACCCTCCTTTTTGTTTCGTTTTGGCGGTTGGTTGCTAGGTGAGATACTTGCGCCTGGTGTTGATACCTCGGATCGATTACGCTAACGTAATATATCGGCGTCTTCTTCCCCACCCGGCCGGTTTGGTGTGCTGGTAATAGTTGAGTTATTTTGGTCCAGTGGATTGATATTTGGGCGATAATCAGGGTTGGTAGCATTCTCATTCTCCGACATGGTCACAATTTAGTGTTTCCACTAAGTAGTATTATAGTTTTTACTCACAAGATATTCCAGTCCTTACTTCATATCTTCATTCACAATCCTTTCTTTGCCTAGGGTATTCGATGTCTTATTTCTGTCGGTATCACTTTCTAATTCCGGAGCGCGGAGCCAACACGTCCTCACACCTCGAGCGACATAACAAAACTGTAGGACGTCCGTTATCGTGTCCTGCGACACAATAGCGGCAGTTCGCGTTGCAATACTTAGCGACCCACTTAGCGACATAGGGTAGCAGACAGGCGCAAATAGTGGCTTGTACCATTTCAGAAGACTGTTGTCAAGTCACTAAAACTAGTAAAAGGGTCACTGTAGTGTAGTGTCTTAAATAGCGAGAGGGTAGGCTATACTCTCTCGCTTTTGAAGTCACAAACACATAACTTTACTTTCCATAGGAATTAAGCTATGAAACTTTAACCCCAGTTAGGGACACATACAACTTATAAACATGCCAAATATGAAGGATATCAGCCCATGCAATCTATAGTCCTGAGCGTTTAATATGGGTAAAATCACAATATCTAGTTCAATCAAATGCAGCATTTGTAAAAAGATGATATTTTCGAAAATTAAGTAGATAGAAATCAAGAGAACTTCATAAAGAATACATAACAGAACTTTTCAGGCCTAAGATTCTAATATTGTGGTGCCACCTGATATTTTATCAAAGAACTTTGGCCTGAGGTCATATTTCTACTTGAATTACTGACATTATAAGTAAGCCAGTATGACTTGATTTTCCTTCAGTCCTCAGTCAATATTTGGCATAGATACTTCAAATAAAGAGTGATTTGTATACAACCAGTAGGTTATCTTATTGATTAAATATTATTTAGAGGTAATTATTTGCCGTTTCTAGCTATGCCATATGATAAAAAAAATGCAATAATATCAGAAAATCATGTTTTAGGGCACATTTGGAGTGTTTGTCATCTGGCATAATGCTCCTGTATCTCAAGAAATATCTATCACAGCCTGGCAATATAAGTATCATTTTAATTGTCTCAAATTACCTAAGAAGATAAGGTGTTTATTTCTATGGGTCATCTTGATAGATCTTTCATTAAATCACTGTGAAGACAGGAAGGTAACATGTTTTAGTTTTTTGACCTAGCAATTTCCGATGTTCAATCTACGACAAGAAATCTTAGCCATAACACAGGTATATAAGATATGCAGCAATAGATAGGCTCAAGTCTTAGCTTTCTAACAATGTTTTGTTTATAAAAATCGCCCCATTATTGACGACACAACAGCAATTTCCCTTTATCAAGTTAGTTTTTTGTCCCATATTAAATGCTCAGGACCATAGTCCGAGAGGCTCTGACTGTGATGCGGTGCAGACAGTCAGAGAGCAGTCCCATAGAGTTCTATGTTAACAAGTCGCCCAAAAATGTACATCTCAGCTCAGCAGCCGTTTTCCTTATAAATACAGGTTGAATCTTTCTGATTTTGTAATAGATAGTTTCCTAAGGCAAAATGCAGTAAAATGACAGTAATTTCCTACCTTTACATTAGTTCTAAGTAATAGAACAGCCAGTGTTTGTAAAATCCATGTCAATGCATTCTGCAGGGGCCAAAAATAACAAAAAAACTGGTTTCAAAACTGCAGGTAATTCTTCACAGGGTATTGCCAGGTACCAGCTTATCAAATATGGCCGACATGAGTTGGAAGTGTTGACATGTGGTTAAATGAGTTGTACAAAAAGGCTCCCAAAAGTAACAAAAAGGAACAAAACAGGAGTTTTATCATCAAAAGGGAATTATTATACATTTCTGAAGGTAAGGGAGGCTAATGCAATCCAACGATATTCGCATTTGAATTTTGTCATTTTGTCTTACAATGGATAGTGTTAGTGCTATCGGGAACAAGTGTCATCAAGGTGAAGGTCACTGCATAAATTAGCGACAGCGCTTGAATAATACTACACTGGCCACCAGAGCAGCATTTGCTATGACAATTCAAATGTGAATATCGTTGGATTGCATGAGCCGATCTCCTTCATATTTGGCATGTTTATATGTGGTATGTGTCCCCAACTGGGGCTAAAGTTTCATAGCTTAATTCCTACAGGAAGTAAAGTTACACATTTGTGACAATAGAAGCGAGAGGGTATACCCTCTCGCTATTAAAGACACAACAGTGGCAGCAATAGTGACTGGACATGTCTCTTTTGAAATGGTACAAGCCACTATGTAATTTGCGCCTGTCTGTTGCCCTATGTCGCAGAATCGGTTGTCCCTTAACTACTGAAACGCGAAGTGCCGCTATTGTGTCACTAGACCCAATAACGGACGTCCTACAGACTATTGAAACGGGTCCCTGGTGCACAACCCAAACGTATACTAGGCATATAGCCTATGATCCATGGGGGCTGCCATGACGCCCCCCGAGTAGGTGTTCCTCACTAATGGAGGTGAAAAAGTAGATGTTCTTCACTAAAGGAGGTGCAAAAGGAGTGAGTGATAATTGGGAAGTGTCACAACTTTAGCCTTGCTGACATGTTTATAAACTCATTATTTCATCCTGCTCTTGGATGGGTGTAGAGAATCAAGGGAACCATGGTAAAATATTGAAAGGCAGTTGAATTTCGTAAGAACAAAGAGCCATGATACAGGTTCTGTCCCCCCAAGGCGCCTGCCATACTGCTGGCCACCTAGTAACTGGTTCATGAACTAACAATGGCTCTGTCCCCTATAGGGTCGAACTCATCTGACTGGACATGTCCGACCTTAGCCAGTGTAACCATCCCTTTACCACAACAGGAGATGAGGGCGTGAACATTTTACCTAGTCCGACCCTAGTCTAGTATACGTGAAACATAGCAGTTTGGGTAGCCAGTGTACCCGGCGCTTTATTATTCACTTAATACAAAGTGTCCATAGAAAACACATAGGGCGTTTTTATGGACATAGCCCGCGCATACGGATATGTTGTATGCTCTGGGTGGTGCATACAGAAAAATAGTACATATGGAAAAATAGTGCATAGCTAAAACGAACTGATATTGACATGCCACTTGTACAGAAAAAGGTGGATAATAAATACAATATAGACTAGAATAGTTGACTCTCTGCAATATCCTCGCATATGCTCAGATATTACTACGCGTCAACTCCTCGGAGCATATAGCCACTTGTATCTGAAACCAATCAATATTGTGTATGTCTCAAACAGGGCCGGGTTCCTCTGCCATAGAGCCTTCCATCGGGGTCGTCATTTCATACTGTGCACACTCTGACACATATGAAAAAAAAAATTGAATTAATAAATATATACTCATTTGTCTTTGCCAACCTTCAAAATAGCCGTATCTTACTTTACAACTGTGTATTTAGACGTAGTCTTCCAGTGGAGCTTTGCTGGTTCTCAGATCCAGCCATTTAGTTCAGTTTTTCTCGCTGGTTCCCTAACAGCATAGTGCCTCGCCTAATAATATAGAACAGCTGTTCACCCCTGAATGGAGATCAGGGGTGAATACTTTACCTACTATAGAGGAAACCTATGAAAGTTTAGGGTAAGAATAGGGATTCAAACGAGATGGAAATGAGCTCTGACCCTGAACTAGAATATGTTTCTTAACTTATCCCACCCTTCACATTGACTAATGCCAATGGGCTAACATTTGTGACATATAATAGATTAGAAAAACGGTTGTATGCTCATCGGAGTTGCCTCTGCGCAATATCCATGCATGTGCTCGGGTATTACTACTCATCAACTCCTCCGGGCATACGACCGCTTGTATCTGTAGGCCTATAGTGTGTATGTATCCTATGCCGACCCTCACCCCTGCTACACCCCTCCTCGCTTGAATACAGGTGTAGGGTTAGAGGAGATGTGATAAAAGGAGAAGCTTACAGGTTGTGTGCATATCTGACAAATAGTTAATTCCTGGGCTTGTCAGACGTTTTAAGCCTTATGGGGAAGTCAGAAATTTGAAAAGTAGCCACCTTTTTTTCTATCTCTAAGGTAGTACACATTCCACATGGAAAATATCGACGAATTCTTGAAATATAACGTGCCTCTGTTTCTACTAATGATATTAATAGGTAGTCCATACATTCACCAGCAGGTATCCTAATTTTCAAAGCCGAAATTATTTGACATGGTAATCACTACGATCTTAAACACTGAGAGGCTATGAGTTCTTAGTTTTATTCTAGGCTGTAGTATCAGTCCCTCTCACTTGACTTTTAAATAGCGACTGTTACAAGTAAACCAAACCTGACAAATCTCGCTATATCTTGTGTGTTGGTGGATCAGCCCCTTAAGGCAAGGGTTACTGTCAAATACAAGTTAATCTAGCTCCTTTAGGAACCCGGGTCCCTGTGACCAACCCGGCTCCCGTTATCACATCCTGTAGGGCACGGTGTGTCTCAGACACTCGCTTCCCCGTTTTAGGCAATATACATGAAAACTGACAGTTTGGGTTGTGACCATAAAGTTCTAGGTGTGCCTCCAATGGCTTCACTCCAACCGTGGCACTCTGTCATCCAAGAATCTGTCTGCTACCAGTCCTCAGCTGAGCTGCTTTGGCTGCCAGGTTATATCTGACCGACCTCACTTTCAATATCATTTTTAAATTACATAAGGTAGTGAAGGAAAATATTCCCACTTACTCTGCGACGGGCTGGTTCCTTTTAGATATGACGAGGCAGTTATTTTGTGTTTAATTACCGACATGTCTCGGACCTGTTAGGTCCTTCATCAAATCACTTAACTTTCAGAAATACATTCTATGAGAAATGCACCTCGACAAAGGGAGCCGGGTTGGCAAAGGAGTCGTATCGTCGGCATACCTTACTATCTCTAGCCCAACATTCTTTTGGGGAAATGGCAACTCCCCGGTTCCCAGCATCTACTAGTTATTTTCCGGCAACCAGTAAGACAGTTGTAAAAACATTGCACCGCTATTGTAGAAAGACTCATACACAGGAGATTACTAGCAGTCTAGTAACATGGGCCCCTATCCGACAACCAGCGCACAACCAGGTTTCAGATTAATACCTCACTTATCATCTGCTCCTCCACAATTGCTACACCGTATATTTATTGATTCTACCAGTAGAAAGCGGATGCTATTGCCATCGATATTGTATAGATGATTCAAATACACTTCAATAGTTTAATAACCCATATGAAAATTCTTTGATTGTATTCTTAATAAAATCGGAAATGTTAATTTTTCTTTTATGCAGTATTGTAAATTCAACAACACTTCCACTGAATTTATCAGTGTCATTGCCTACAGACAACATTTTGTGAAACGTGATAGTACTTTTGTCTCCTTGAATATGAGCGCTTATTAAAGAAAAAATGTAAGTTACATGTAGTTGCCAAAGATAGTTTCGAAGATCCGAGTGTATGTCCACATGTCTTTGTTAGTACACCAAGCAAACCCCACGTTGCGAGCTGCCATCATTTAGGCAAATCCACACGAGGGAAAAGTTTGTGAATATCAAGATCACTGAGTTTCTCATCTGAAGTCTATTTTAATAATTTCAGACAATACACTGACCTGCAGAAACTGAATATATCAAAGAACCAGATAAAGAATGCAGATAATTTGAGTGAGTTGTTTTGATAATGAAATAAAGTGGAGTGTTTTTCGATTGAAAAGAAAGCATGTCTTTGAACTACAGCATTAATATGTACTTTTTTTTTGTTTTTTTGTAAACATTCTCTTTATTGAATCTCTGTTATGTTTTAAGCTATGAATCTGTAGGAGATTTAAGCAAAATCAAACAACATATATTTTCATCGTCTATCCGATATAACATTTACTTCAATTATTCTCATTAGAGTTGAACCATATAATTTGTTTGGCGATATGTCCACATATAAATATGTTATATTGAAAAGTGCAAGTCTATTGAAAAATGATACCATATAAGTTATTAGTTTAGGTTCTCCGGTATGTTTTTTTCTTGTATCAAGGGCGATGCACCAAGCTGCGATGGTTAAACCTGTCCAGTAACCAGATAGTTTCACTAGACTTTGTGGAAAAGCTGAAAGACCTAAACGGTAAGTATACAATAGATATGAAGTAGCAGCTACATCTCGCTATTTAGATATGTCTTGATTTAAATATAATCGTCCGAATTACATATGTAAATCTTATATTCCTTCTACCTCTCGATAGTACAAAGCTAGACGATGAAACTTAGAACGAGTCACCTTTGTACCATGAATGGGAAAACATATCACATCCCACCAGACACTTTGTTAGTTGAACAGAAAGGCACTCTAGTCGGCTAGTTAGCACAGCTCGTCAAATAGGCATTAGCAATATCAATAATGTTAACTGAAAATTGCCTTAACATCATTTAGCACTGGGTGGGGTCTTTTTATAATGCAGCAGCTGTGTAATCGGCGGGATATTCTAACGTTGATGTACAAGACGCAAGCTATCAATGTAGATATTTTGAATGCACAATAAAAGAGAACATAAAGACAATACATAATATACCTGAAACTCTCATTTAGATCTGATACTTGAATTATTGTAAGATCGTTCAAAATTGTAAACGGGTATTTACTATACGAGGCTGAAAGGTCTTTCTCCCAAAAGGGCACAAAATGTTCTCAACCATTGCTGTAACCATGGCGTGCTCATGACTGTGACCTCACTGAAATTATGGCAACAGCTATAATTACGATAACCCACTGTCTCCCAGATGCTAGGATAAGGCAGCAACCGCCAACTAATTGATGTTTCTGGAGCACGGCCACAACTGGCCATTAGATTCACAAGAAGATTCTTGTTTGTGGGGTTAGTACAAGATTTCGCTGCATACTAGCTCATCAGGCATCATAAAAAAATATAGAAAATATGCATCTAAACCCACTGAATGGATATTCAGTGGGAGCTTTTTCAAGGTCCCCATGTGGTTCACGATGTTTACTTCAGTGAATTCTGTTTGTAGATGAACATCAGGTCCGGTAATGAGTGGCCAGTAACAGGAATTTATTAATTTTTTTAAGGGAGAATAGCCCTTTGGATGCTGCCCATGCTACTTTTGGAAAACATTACTTCCTGCCTTTTAATTACAAAGGCTCTTGAATTGGAGTGGGGAATTAGAAAATGGAAATGTCACAAACACATTTATCATTGTAAATTCCCTTGAGGATTAATCATACTGAAGTTATGCTTGTGAGAGGCTTTATAAGCTTTTGGTTAGTCTTTCCTTCAGATGAAAGCAGAAACAGAATGAATTTTTTTTGCTGGGGCTGGAGATACATAAGAGACATATTTATGGTTTTCAAGGCATAGACTATTACTCGACATTCATTTCTCCCGACAGTTCTCAATGCAGGCAATAACCAGTTGACCGATTTGGAACCACTTGGCGTATTGAATGGTAAGTAACAGCGTAGACAAGTTTCTAAGGTCATAGTCTCATGATTGAAATCGCGATGGTTAGTATTTTTTGTTTATTTTTGCGTCAAGAGTACATTTCAAGAGCTAACCACATAATCACCCGATGCTTAAATTGTGGTTGCAATTCAACATTTCACCTTAGGTTGACTAATCTTGACAATTTGAGGCGTGCAATTCCCAAGGTGATGACTACATTTTGTGTATCCGGTCCTGTAGTATATTACTTCGGTGCATTGTCAATGTCGTGTTGTTCCCAAAATTGAATTATCTTTTAATTATATGGTTAGTTAAGTATACTGTTGACTGAGAATATTGTAGAAACATCAATTTACCTTCATACTTTACCGAGGTAAGTAATCGGGTAATTACCTGTTCTTTGAACTTGTATTGGTAAAGCTCAAGTCTGTATTAGGTAGAGCTTTATCTTCACATCTGTCAGTAAGAGAAATTGTTATCCAATAAGATGACCCCAAGGATAAATCTCTTTAGTCAGTTATGATAAACACATACACTGAAGCCATTACTCGGTGGTCAAGTGGTAGAGGTGTTCGGCTTGAGCATGGGAGACTTACACAAAAATGGAACCCACTGCACATTTGGCTTAACACCCGCCATTAGAATGAGGAGTAGAGGTCTAGGGCCCGAGTGGAAGAACGGTCGTATAGCCGAATTCGGTGAATGTGTAACACAATATCCCCATAAAAATTGCTTTTAAAGAATTTTAAAAAATTGAGACATTCGACACTGAAATCAACTACACATGATTTTTGTAGGCCTAGCATTAATATTTCTTTTTGTTGACAGCAGGTTCAGTCATTCAATACCTTTTCTATACATTCCAGAACTGAAGGCATTAATCTTGAATAACAACAATGTTTCACAGACGCTGCCAATTCAAGGGCTGACATCACTGAATACGCTAAGTAAGTTACTTTATTCAATTTACCTTTGTTTTCGTTTGAGTTTCATTCTAAACGAAACTACTAAGATTTGTACGATATTGTTACGAATTATGTCATGTAAAGTAACCAAAGGAAAATTACTCCCCAACTCTGAAACAAGAATGTTAAGATTATAAAACGATTGGGACGTCCAATATTCACTGCTATATTGATTATTGAATTATTTAGTGTGTATAGAGTTGTAGACCAGCTTCTTCATATATCAGGAATATGCTACCGTTGATAGCATCTCCTTTGTTCGTCACATCCCTTAACGATGCTCTATCAATGATCACTGTAAGACTTGTACAATTTGGGGCGACATGTTAGTTTGATTCTAATTAACCTTGAAGATTGTTCCATTGTGCACCAAAACGTAGTATACCAATTAGATCTAAATATAGAAACTCGTTAAATTTCTCTACTTCAGATTGTATGATTGGTGATCATAAAAAAACACTCTTTCAGTTCTAAGTAATAACTTCATCAAGGAAATCGATGTTCGTGCGTTGACTTGCCTCACCAAACTCCAGCTGTCACACAATCAGATAGAAAAGTTCCCAAACATAAAGGTAATATTACAGCTATTTTACTTTAGATGTTCAAACACAACATATATGTATCTCCTCTAGTTAGTAGCAAGAGCATTTAACTAATGGCAATACATATTAAATCCAATTACATACACGGTTTTTAGTGCGAGTACTGAACAATTAGCAACCATTGGAGCTGACCACCCTTGCTCCTAATCGTAACGGTTGGGACATTTGTAGATGGTTATTTATATTAAGGGGACCTTTGCCTTGAAACTGGGGTAAGCCTGACGGCCTTACACCCACCACCACTATTGTCTAAGGATTACCACTAACTTCACTGTATGTTACTGCACACCACGCCCCCACCCTATGTAGGCTTCCCGAGAGCAGTCAACACCTATGCCTGTCCTCCTAGAGCTCGTTAGAACTCAAATTCCCTAAATAACAAGAAGTAAGGACACTGACGGGCAGCAGCTGGGAGGGGTTGGGGATGATAAACAAAGGGGTAACTGGAGAACTCGACGATAAAGGAACTCGACCCGTATTTGTCATGTACCGGTAGTACATTCTATATTCTTTCAAATGAACTATATTATGCTATCATTGGACCAGCTCTAGGTTAGAAATCTATAGACAAAGATTCATGCATGTGTATGGGTTTGAAGAACTGCCCACATGGCTGCCCACACACCCCTTTTGAAAGAATACATAAATATCTCAGTGAATATAGATTTTATTGAAATCACTCCACTTCATAGTACCTACTGCATTTTGTTCCCTTTCAGATGAGCAATGATATTATGATAACATTCAACCAATTGTTTTTGTATAAATGTATCCATAAGTTCTTAGAAATGGGATTTTGCCAGAAAAGTCAGGTCTAAACTGAAATCAGACTTTTGTAAAGCTTCCATATCAAAATACAAAATATAAATTGTGGGATAGTATATTAGAATAAAACCTTCTGATAAAATTAAAATTATATTCTTATCTATACTTAGATAGCTGCAAAAGGGAAACTCGCATGCCCTACACTACAAACAGATAGACTACAATAGGCTATAGCAATAGACACTGAGACCAATGGTCCACTAGCTAATAATTCGGTGTCCACACACGGCTTCATCTCCATAACATTTTTATCTGCTTATTAATTTCAAATAGACAGGGATGTAAGAGTTAAGGGAAATGCCTGAAATAAGGTAATTTTCTAAAAATAGAAATATGGTCCTCAGTAAAGTGGATCGAGGTATATACAGAGGGCTTATATTAGGATAGCTTTAGGAAAACAAGCATATCAAGGAGACAGACTGATAAGTACAGAAGCTCTCATTGAAAAATGTTGAGCAATAAGACCAGAATTACGAAGGAAAATATTCCAAGTAGGTATAATTAGAAGATTAAATTTGGTATCAGAAATCAGGAAAGCCAATATACGAGACAACAGAATGTACACAAGGTCGCGGGGGAGAGTAACCTGTATATATATATACCGAGACCCAAGAACGAAAAAACTTAAAAAGTCGACAGTGTACTCAGATATAAGGCTATAGAGTTCGCTATCACGAGATATAAAGAATGAGGATTCTAAAAAAGATTTTAAAGAAAGGGCTGTTAGCCAAATTATGGAAAGCATAATTTATGAAATTTGTTGTTATTAAGGAAAAAAAATGCAACGGAATTTAAGCTAAAACTGCAGGAACCATCTTCACCTTGTACATAAGGATCAATATTCAAATGAAGAATTGTATTAAGTTCAAAGAGTTCCATTGTGATAATGTTTCTTGTATCTGATACACTTAAGGTGTTTTCGGTCTATGTATGTAATGTATAAACCCTGTAATGCCAAAAATGTTTTTCCGTATTTTTCTGACTCCAACTGGGATCCATGCGGATAGGAAAACGGTGTCTAAAACTGGTCTTTGCTGATACACGCAAGCAATTGATCGATTGCTTGTCCAATCTATCCAGAGGGGAGGAGTGTAGCGCCGTCGTTCGTGCACTGAACTATATAACTCAGTAACAAGGATCTGAGCCCTTTTCAGTTCTAGAATCTTTCACAGTTTACCCCAACGTATGTATCTAGTCTCACTTTTGCTATGTAGAACACTACAAAACTCCAATCCTGTAAGTACCATAATTGCCAGGCAATTACAAAGGAGAGTAATTGAAATTTGGTCTCTTTTTAAGTTCAACGGAGATTTGAAGAGCTTGTCGCTGAATGACAACAATATTACTGCAATACCCGAAGAGAGTGTCCAGACTAGCAGGTAATTATTTAATTTCTAACCGTTCACTAAGTACTGTGGATAATAGCATGGGATACTTCAAACGAAATGGACTAGCACTGGTATCCTCTTATCGTTGGACGACGCCCGAAACATAACATCATCCATATTATGTGATTTCAACAAGTTACCATGTCGATATATTAAATCTTATAAATCCTTGAAACTTGAAATGTAATGGTTCATTTTTTTTCTCCATGAATTTTGATCCATTATTTCTCATTCTTTTGGAATCAATGTAGTGTTGACGATAATACCTGAAAACATTGACAATGTATTCTCTAGAGTATACATTCAATGCTGAAAGCAATATTCTGAAAGAAATGATGTGGCTTTTAAATCTACCGGTTTCCACCTGTGATGCTATCTGGAATGAAGGGATGGTTGCTTCCAAACCACCGCCATTACCATAGCGTGCTCTGGCTGCGACATGTTAGTGCCAGAGTAATAGTGACTTCCCTTGATATGCTCGTACCATAACAAATGGTGTACCATAATACCCAAAACTGTGTTTATAGGTGTAGGGAACTTCTTTATTGAGTTTCTTTGGTAGCACATAATTAATTACTAGAGTGGGAAATAGGAAACACATTGAAAGCAATATGTCACTTGTGGTGCCGGAACCCTGAAGGCGTAGCCTAGTTCTTGCTTTTATTTGTTTTTGAAATTTAATACCAGCGGGGCATTTATACACAATACTGTCTCTAGATGCAAGCTATCGTTTGCTCTGAGGAGTTGATACATAGTATCCGAGCGCATTCGAGGATATTGCACAAAGCAACTCCGAGGGGCACACAACCACTTTTATCTGAAACCAGTCTATATTGTATTTCTTATATTCACCTTTTCCTGATAAGTGGCGAACTGATATTAGTTCATTTAGGTACGCACTGTTTTTCCGTACGCACTATTTTTCCGTATGCGCACTTTATCGGAACCCGGAGCATGCAGCATGTATGTATGCTCCGGTTATGGTGATACATACGCCCTATGTGTATTCTATGGACACTTTGGATTAGGTGGCTATAAAATCACCTTGCCATCCGCATTGGCAGTCTCCACACCCATTATTTTCCGTAGAAAATGGGAAAATGGCTAGCTGCCCTTTTACTACCACTATTAAACTGAATCAGATTTGTTTATCCCTATTTCTTCCAGGTTGTTTATTTTGGATCTTGGGAAAAATCGGATAAAGAAATTCAAGTGAGTACATTCTTGACTGCCCAAGAATAATATACACATGTATTTAACAACGAGGTAACAAGTGGCTCACGGAATTGTTCGTGGATGGAGGTTCACGAAATTCAAATAAGTGATTTTCTTTTTTAGTATCAAATAATTTGGCACTGCCTTTTTAGGTAGTCATAGTCAACTAAAAATAAAGTAAACCGAATGAGACAAAATCGATACGTTCAATAATGTTTACTTCATAGTGGTTTTCTGGTTCGTTCAGTTCCGCGGCTCTTAAAACTAATTTTATTCTTTGTTTGGCATTGGAGTTGGAAACTTTAACCAGTCTTGCATAGTTTCTTTTTGTATCTTTCCAATTTTCTGTGATTTCAGGAGTATCCGAGCTCTTCAAAATATATCTCACTTGCGACAACTTAATCTCAGGGGCAATGGAGTCTCCGAACTGGAAGATTACTCAGACAAGGTATCATTCATACCATTATTCTCTGCAATAGATATACGTTTAAATTCCACTTCAGTTGTTCTGAGGACTTAGCAATATAATGATATCTAAAGAACATCTGAAATCTTCTCTTAAAAAAATATTTTGGGAAATAGATGAAGTGCAATTAGTTCACAACAAAATATTATAAGAATGTATTTTTCATTTCTTAACGCATTTACAGGTTCGTGAAATGCTGCCTTCTCTGCGTACGTTAGACACTCAGCCACTTGAGAAAGATGCAAGGGGAGATAACTCATCAAAACAGGTTTGTACAGCTCCGGCAAAGACAGCGTGGCTACCCGGCAAGCGGGTCGTCATGATTCTTCTTCTTCTCTAAATCCCTAAAGAACATAGCTAGGCACGATAGCCGCCCCCGACACTAAATCATTTTTCATAATCTTAGATAATGACCACATTTATACTGATGTCTATCATATACACAAAAAGCGACGGAGGTGAGATTACAGGGTTACTGGAGAACAAGACCCGATACAAACTCGACCGGTAGTTGTCAGAACTCAACCCGTTTTTGAGAACTCGACCCATTTTTAGATACTAATGGATATGACAATTTCATACCAAAGGAACGGTCTAACTAGGGTTAAGGTCAGAGATAGGGGCAGGGTTAGGGATATGTTTCGGGATAGAGATAGGGTTAAGGGTAGGGATTTCTGTTTGTTTTCTTCCCCAGAGAATAGCACATTTGAAGCCACGATAACACACATAGTATCTATCCACTGTTGTAATAAGATACTTGTGTTGGAAAGATTTAAAACTGGTCGAGTTCGTTACGGGTTGAAGTTCCACCTGGTGTATCACTGAGAAGCTCCTCTTCTCAGTTTTGTGATACTCTGCTCTGTGTCAGTTGATGTCTCCTATAGTCCTGAGCGTTTAATATAGGTAAAATCACAATATCTAGTTCAATCATATGCATCATTTGTAAAAGATGATATTTTCGAAAATTAAGTAGATAGAATTCAAGAGAACTTCACAAAGAATACATGACAGAACTTTTCAGGCCTAAGATTTTAAAATTGTGGTGCCACCTATCATTTTATCAAAGAACTTTGGCCTGAGGTCACATTTCTGCTTGAATCACAGACATTATAAATAAGCAAGAAAGTCTTCATTTTCCTTCAGTCCTATCTCAATCAATAATCAGCATAGATACTTCAAATGAAGAGTGATTTGGAGATGATCTACCACAGACTGGCAGGTTATCATTTTGCTTAAATGTTATTAAGAGGTAATCATTGGCAGTTTCTAGCTATGCCATATGCCAAAAATTCAATAATATCAGGAATCATGTTTTTAGTGCTCTTTTGGACTCTTTGTCATCTGTCATAATGCTCCTGTATCTCAGGAAATATCTATCACAGCCTGACAATATAGGTATCATTTTAATTGTCTTGAAATAGCTGAGAAGTTAATTTCTTTAGGCCATTGCGATATATTTTTCATTAAATCAGGGTGAAGACAGGAACGTAACATGTTTTAGAGTTTTTTACCTAAGAAATTCTGATGTTCAATCTCGGACAGGAAATCTTAACCATAACACAGTTATATCAGGTATATACTGACAGATAGACCCAAGTCTTAGCTTTCTAACAATGTTTTGTTTATAAAAATCGCCCTATTATTCATGACACAACAGCGATTTGCCTTTTTCCAGTCAGAAAAAACTAGTTTTTGTCCCATATTAAACGCTCAGGACTATAGATTTGAGAAGTGGGCGTGTGTTCAGACACCCAACCTTAGATATCTAGCATACCACGCAACTGTTTCACAATCTTATCAGGCTATGATCGGCTGATCGCTTGTGTCTAATACTAGTCTGCTTTTAGAAATATTCCCTTTTTGTTTTTATAGTTATAGTTTTTATAGTAAACAAATCATCAAACATAATATGTAGTTTTATAATCTCTTTACAGGACACTAAAAAAAGGAAAAGGCGAATTGCAGAGATGCAAAGTGAAGAAGGTATTTCTTAACTTCATTAAATGACTGTTCTTTGTGTGAACATTATAGAGGACAGTATGTGCCGTTTTCTGGGCCTCATATTTACTGCTATATCAAAGGCCAATTCTTCTCATACCATGTCTGTCTGGTGTGGGAAGTAAAAGATCTCTCACCTCGGTAAATGTGTAGGGGTGGGATTTCTGCCTGAATTCATCTCATAGATTCGATCACCACCCTTGTGGTGTAAAATCAGCGAGAAAAGCTGAACATGAGTTAGTCCCTATATACCATCAGGGTCCCCTGGGACGTTAAATAAACAAACAAACCAAATTTCTTGTTTCTTGTGCCTGTGCTATTTTAAAGGGGTGTTCTACCAGCCCAGCGGCACTTTCGGGAATGTCGGGACAGGGTGGGCCAGGATGGCCTCTTGCTGCGCTGGCATTAACCTTTTGATGATTAAAAAACAAAAAAATCCCTTTCAGTGTATACAATTCTGTCATATGAACCTCATTCATGCCGATAAAATAGTGGTTTGCATATAAAATCAAAACTGCTAAGTTGCCCAAGATACAATACCAATCCACCTGAGGCCATGATCACAGCCCATGCACCTCCCCACAACACTGAGCCCTATGCTAGGGCAGAGACCAACCTGATTTCCACTCTTTGAGGCAGATAATTCTACCGAAATGGGTGTGGAAGACCAAGGCAGTATCAGGGATCCTAGGGTCTGATTGGTCAAAATTCCCAGTTAAACTCATGGAATGGAAGTCCAATATAAACGTCACTTTGTGTATAAAATAGGTGTATAGATTAGAATAGCTATATCATTCACTGTTTTACGAGATGCATTTTTGAAATGCAGTCTCCTTTTGAATTTGAATAATTTCCTATGGCCACCAGCTAACGAGGTGTGTGTTTTCTAAGCCGCTATCTTGAAAAGGAAGAGTTGTGAACGTTAGGTGCAAGCACCAGCACAAATTTTCCACTTTTTTGGCATTCCTGCTATCAGGGACCTAATTTTTATAATATTGTCAAATATACTCTCAGTGACCTTTAGGCAGTGAAGAGTAAAGGGAGCCAAAGTGAACCCGTTGCGACCACAGATAGCCAGCCACAAAATACCATTTCCGGATATAGGCGCTTAGTACTTTGACTATGTAGGTTCGAGATTATATGTATCATTCTCCAATCTTTTAGATCCATATTTTTGCTAAACTGAACAACTGTCATCGTAGCTTCGAGACAGAGTTATTCAGAGACGATAGTAATAAACTACACTCCAAAAGTAACAAAAGAGACCAAAAACAAAAGTAGCCTCAAACCCCCATAGGTTTAGCACTAAGCCTCATTCTTACTGGCCACCGGAAATGGGGTTTTGTAAACTTGTATCTGTGGTTTCAGTGGGTTCACTTTGGCTCCCTATGTATTGATGTTAAAGGCATATCGTACATACGCTGGTTCCCTGGGTAGCCGCTAGGGGACACTGTGGCAAAATACCAGCAGAGATAGCCTGATGGATATGCCATGATTTTGGTAACCTCGGTGGGGGCATGCGCGGGTTATAGACTGACTGTGTCAAAAGCTAGACCGAACTGTGATCACACTGTCAAGATATAGAATTATCTAAAATGATATACAGTAGAACCCCGCGTAAGCAGCCACCCTCCGTTCCGGGCCAAAGTGTCCGCTTACGCGGGGTGTCCGCTTACGCGAGGTTAAAATAAACATCTAATAGAGGGAACCGTTCCGAGCAAAGGTGTCCGTTAATGCGGGGTGTCCGCTTACGCGGGGTGTCCGTTAGGCGGGGTTCTACTGTATATAGTCGGAAAATGATACGTCACAATGTTTTCTTTGATGTTGAGTATTCCAACCATAATGGCAGTCGATCCGTCAAAATCAGTTTGAGGGGACTTTTGTAGTCACATGTTCATTTATAAGAACTCCTTTATGGACATATTTCTACCCCTTAAACTGGTTGAATCAGAATATGATATGCCTCATTTGAAAGAGAATAAAAGACAGTAGGTGCTAGGAAGTGAAATTCTCAAGCGAAATGGGCATACTCAAACAGATGTTTACTCAATATTGATTTACATTGAGCATTAGTGTAACATTTACCATCTCCATAAGTGGCGCTGACAGTTGCTTATATCCTAAAAAGTGTCATTATTTAGGTGAAATGCATATTTGATGTGCTATTCATGTATTTTTACCAAATCTCAAAATGGGGGTTGGAGGCAGCAGGTGTATGAGAACATGGTTTATTCAGCATACTTATACACAAACAGAAGTCAAAATGGTTTATAACTTTGTTGTAGGAATCAGTCAAGCACGCAGACAGGTCTGTGTGCACTCATCTATGAAGGTAACACCATGAGGCAACTGAAAATGTATTATATGTAGGTAGGGCATCGCTATTTGCCAATTGAAATCGCCCCCAGGTAGCTAAATATATGTGTGCATTGATCCATGAACTGCTGAGTTCACACAGGAGTAGGGCTTTAAATACCCAATCAATGCAGGCCCTTCCCTATTCATGAATGTCCTCCCTCCCTCAACCCTAAACCCTCCCTCCCTCTCCCCACCCTACCCCCTCCGCCCTCCCTCCCTTGTGTTATAAAAACAGTATCATACCAGTATCAGTACGTTCCCTGATAAAGGTAAGGTGCTTTTCGAAGTTGTGCCAAAACTGAACCATTGATAGCAAAGAAGTATGATTATATTTTTCTTATAACAATTAAAAGACAAACGTTCATTGAAATAAAGATATCAAAATATTTTCGGTCAACAATTTTTACATGACTTAAGCCACTTGTTGTGAGCTTTATATGCGTCCACCTGCTCATTTGGCCTTTTAAAGGCCAATGATTCTATTTCAAAATGCACATTTAGCTCTTGTTTAAGTTAGATATGTGTTTTACAACACTTTGAGTCTCTCATTTCCAATTTTCAGAATATTGATATGGTTTTAATTCAAAGGCAAATTGATTATTGATATGGTTTTGATTCAAAGGAAAATTGGTAATGCTGCATATTATCATTTCGATGTGGCTTCTTCTCTATGCGGTCCTTCTGCTTTGGTAATAAATAACGTATAACTTCTTTGCTGTTTTAGATCAAGCGGATGGGAAAACAAAAGAGAAACGGACCAAGCTCATGACCGGAAACAACAAGTTAAATTTGCACACTGACTCAAGCGAGGCGAGGGAAAGTGACCAGCAGAGGCCTTGTAAGAAGAAAAATAATAAGAAAGGGCAGCAGCTACAACAGCTACATCATCCACCACAAAAACAACAAGAACAACAAGAACAACAACAACAACAAGAACAACAACAACAACAGCAGCATATGATAGAGGGTTCAACCACCCAGAAGAATACAACGCATTCCGGTGTGTCAGCACTAAAAGAGAAAACATCAGGCGTCGTTGCCATTCACAATATTAAGAAAAAGTCTGTGCAAAAGAAACACGTAATGAAACCTGACATTTTCTCGGCTTTTCAGACTAGTATCGGCACAGGAAATAACTCATCGTGGTGACGGATTATGTGAATACCGGGAAGAGACACGCTAATTAGTCCCGGCTATATTTAATCGCAGCCAGCATAGTGGTATAGGCAATTTACACTGTATGTGTCGCCCAACAGATAGGTGCAAACATATATAACCGTTTCCTAATGATGCGTGATGCAGGTTGGTATGGTTTAACCCAGGCCGTGTCCACGAATTCTCACTCTTGGACCAAGCTTTTGTTTTTCATACGTGGGCCGAAATATTCATCAAGAATATTCACAGCTCACCAAATTGATAAAAAGTCTACCTTTGTGGTTATTCAACACCATACATAAAAGAAGACTAGAATTCTGTCGGAACTTCGCACATAGGGACAAAGTTTACATGTAAGCATGGAGATTGAAGTGCCACGACAGTGAGATTCTCGTGTCAGGAAAAATTCGAACCACTCTCCTCCCAGATCTTTCGCGGCACTACCGCTTGCTTCTCTCTGCCTGAACCCAGTGATGTCATTACTGGTTCCCTGGGTAACCCCTAAAGACAGGGAGGACCAGCTAACTTTTCAGATTCAAAACAAGGCAACTATCAAAAGTCATAAAACTCAAGCAACTCATATATTATGACTTGGGAACTATAGGAATTGTTATATGAGCTTCATAAAAAAAGTCAACTTTCTTTTTCAGCTTTAAACCACTTTATAATGTGGATGCACATTTCACTAAACTGCCCCTCCGAGTGAACACATGTGTCGTGTTGACAAACAAAACCCTGCAAGTCATGAGGTGCTTCTCACTGAATAAAGTAATCCCTAAGGCTATGTCTGGTTTATATTTAAGATAACAGAAATGAGTGTATATTATTTACCGGGTACCATAGAAATATGTTCACCTCTATTTACAAGTAGAACAGAAGATTCTCCCCATCGCGCTCAGAATTTAGGATATTTGAAAAACTGGTAGATGGGACAAATTTTGTTCCAAACAGGCAGGTTGGGGCAGATAAAAGCGACCAAAGGAAGTAGAGTGCCTGATCTCTACTAGGAGAGTGAACTCGAACCCCTTATTCTTTTTGAATAGTTTATACTCAGAATTACTTTTCTCTTATGTTTCATTTCAAGCCATGCTGAAAACAAAATTGCATACAATTGTTTTCTGATCTCTTTATTTTGAGGGCAGCATATGAGACTTCTAACATGGCAGACCTTGTGCTGTTTATTGCAAGTCACAGACTATATAGTCGACCAGCGCTCAGGAACAACCAGAGGCTAGACACTACATCGCTCCATTTCTGTGCCACACCAAATAATTATCCATTGAAAACAGTGCTGATTACCTGCTGTTTTTCTGCTGCTGGGTGAGACTAGTACAGCCCTTTGTCCCTAGGGTCAGGGCGTACGGGCACTCAAACTCCGGAGGAAGTTGGCACTCTCCCAGCATATCTTTCACGGTACTAGCGTTTAATCTTAGACTCGTTACCTACTATATCTAAAAACTATGATTCTGGTAGAATCCGATTGGAGTGTCTCCCACATATACAGACAGAGTGAACCAGACCTAGGCATGGAGACTGAAGGGCCACGAGAGTGAGATTCTCATGCAGTGAAAAACTGGAACCTGTTCTTCTTTTTTATAGGACTATACTCAGACGAACTTCTTCTCTTCTGATTCATTTCGAGCCATGCCGAAATCAAAGTTTAGTATTGTAGTTTTCTGATCTACTTTTCTCGTGAGAAACCAACTTTCGCTGGTAGCCCTTTCAAAACTCCTCCCCAACCCTCCCCAACCCACCACCATAGACGTCTACACCAATCTAAGTATTTGGCACCGTTTAAGCATCTGTTTTGTGTAATTTTTCGTTCCGCTAGGGTCTGTATTGAGATCCTGAGGTTGGAAAAAAGCGCTAGGTAAAGAAGTGAAACGCTACGCCTCATAAATACGATTTATACCGTTTAAGCATCTGGCTATGTGGAGCAGTCAGCAGAGCGTGCCGCTGGGAATGCAAGTGTCGGGTGTTCGAGTCCCGCTATTGGCAGTCTGACATCTCATTTTTCTATATTTTCCCCCTAACTCGGACTCGACGAAGTCTCTAGTTCCCTGTCCAAATGAAATAGGGGACTGGTAACGGGTTCCTACGTAACACTCGCGCACGATCATCAACCGTCAGTCACGCTAGTTCTCATGAGAACAGGCTAAGGCTTTTTTTACTCTGTGGTGGGTCTGCCACCTTGAGCCATGAACGCGCTGTCTGGTGAATGGTTGCCATACTACAGGTGCAATCCTACAATGCAACAGAAACATGGAGGCGTAAACATAGTGCACCAAAAAAATGAAACCTGTTACCTGGCCTATAATGTGAATTCGTCGAGTCAGCCTGGAAGTAGGTGACGCTTCGAAACGCCTCCGCGGCCATCTTGGCAAGGAACCAACACAGTGTTAAGCCTATGGCGAATTCAAACATTCATTTCCGATATTATTTGACATGTGAGGATGTTCTAAGTAACCCTTATGTTAATCTATCGACAAAACCAGACCTCTCTGGCAGTTTCAGATCAAGTGATTACGTGATGGCCCCAGTTTAACCTCCGATTGCGATGTCAACAAATCGTCGAAACAACGATTTTCTTTGAGTTGGCATGTTTAAATCATGTCTGGATAATGTAAATAACCTTATTACAACTATTACGTGTGTAAATTACACATTATAAAGTAGATTATTAGAGTTTTCCACTATTTTACACTCTGACAGCGCTTTGTATTCACCAGCTAGATGGCGGATATGTCCTTGTTAAGGGAATTCGGAGGGGATTTCTAACCGGAAGTTGCGAGATGACTCGGCGAATAGTCCAGGCTTCGAGGCTATATAAAGTTAATATCTGCCCCAACACAACACTGGTTCCCCAGGTATCCAATAAAGTCAGGGGGAAGCAGCCAACATTTCGAATTCAAAACAGGGTAACTTTCAAAAGTTGTGAAACTCAACTCATATATTATGAGTTGTAAAATATTGTAATTGTTAAATGAGCTTCACAGACAACTGTAGTAGCCTGCTGAAAAATACGCTGGTAACCCTTAAATTCAAATGGTAGGAAATAACATGAGACACTGAGACTAGACCCTTTGCAAAGTTACCTACATACGTTCCCCTGCCTTGTGCTGTTTATTGCAAGTTGTAAGTTGATGTGACAGTACGGGATACTAGTTTGGTGTACACAAAGACATTAGTAGGCCTATTTAATTGAAAAGTCTTCATGGTAAAAAAATGTGCACTTTCCAATACAGGTGTTGCCGTTCAGCGCCACCCAACGGTCCACTGTCTAGTTACGCGGCCGCTCGGACAAACACAGCCGTGTCCGGCGGTATGCATAGAGAGATACAGCATTCACAGCCGGAGTGTGAATGGTGGGTGTGATTGCAGGAGTGTTGTTTTTGACAGATTAGAATTCCGGAACTATCTTGGGCATTGTATTAACGAGTCTGAGCTGTCTAAACATCATAGTTGATAATTGTCTTGTTTTTAACTTGGAAAAAGATAAACATATTATAGCTAGGCCTGCCTATGTATTAGTGTATATCCAGTTTAGGTATCCCTGTGTTATCTAAGGTATATCTATGGTATCATTGAGGTGATATGCATGTATGATACTGTAGTACAGAATACGAATACACCGGAGTACAGTTACAAAGGTTTATTGACCACAAACAAGCAAGCCTCAAGCGGCACAAGGTAAATGGCTCTCTACTCAGGCCTGGAGGCAGACGCGCACGGTAAGTAAATAGTCTCTGCTTTAGTCTCTACACACAGGTCCTCCCGGTCGACGCTGGATCCGCTCCCATCTCAGGCCCGTCAGGTGAGCACCGCTTCGTCTGCCACTCCGGTCCACCGGAGGTCTCAGTTGGCTCGTCTTAGTTCCCGGAGGTGTTCCGTGCCAGGTGTCAGACCTGACTGACTCCCGGAGGGTCTGAGTCCACTTATATAGGAGACTCGGCCCAGTCCGCCTGACGTCATATCCCGTCAGGGGCGACCCCTACCGGCCTCGGGAGGTGGCTCCTCGCTCCTCCTCCGGGGCCTCCGGCTCTCCTCCGGCTCTCCTCCGGCTCTCCTCCGGCTCTCCTCCGGCCAACCGGAGGTGACCTGTCCCTTCTCCGGGAGTGACTAGCTTAAGTCATTACCACAATACATCAAATTGGAGCTGGAATACCATAGAATATGATGCAATCGCTTTTATTTCTATAAAAATAATGTGCATGGGTATTATAAACCTATCACGCTCATACACTCAGTGATCCGATGCTAAAGTATACGTTGCCAGGGCTATGTTTGGGCGCACGCATTGTGTAACCAAGCAGATAAGGCGCATCGCCGGTCAGTGAAAAAAGGCCTATAGGTTGGGGGGGGGGGGGGGGGGGGGGAGGGGGGCACATTCTTTTCTAATTCAGTTGGGAGCCAAACTGTTTTCATTGGGGGTGGGAACCATGGAAGTATCTCTGGTACCTTTGGTATTTCCACGGACATGGAAGACCTGGATAAGAAACCCACCCGTGTTGGCCTACTTATGATTGCCTCGCTATTGTTCTCAAGTTCACACCTTTGCTGCAAGGCGGCGCCGCATTAACACCTTAGTTTAACACCTTATCCACTAGATGGCATGTAGAGCATGCAACATTCTATGGTGTAATTAGGTATAAGAACACCATGCCTCTGGTGCAATGAGACTGAAGCATCCTTCATATCATTATCATATATTCATATATCATTTGATTATAAAAAATCAGTTAAAATAATGTGAACAGAAATAATTATATTTATTTCACTATGAAAATAAAAAAATTAAATTAACCATAATTTCAACTGTTCTATTTAGGAAGTGTCTTGAGATCGTCGGTGAAATAGTCTATTAAGTGTTGGCGTGATGGGAATATTTTTGAAATCTTGATTGTCTGTGCCTGATTATCTGAAAATGAGGGAAATGTGCCTGCCGACCCCAGTCTAAGTCACACAAAATCTGCCGCTTGTCTGGAATCCCCCAGCACACTTACAGTCATAATCTTTACTGTCCCAGTTAGGTACATATCTGAAATCGTTGGTAAAATAGTCTATTAAGGCCTGTTGAGGGGGAAATATTTTTGAAATCTTGATTTTCCATGTCAACACCCTGAAATTGAGGCAAATCTGAGTCCTGACCCTTCCCAAAGTGACCCAAAATGTGCCACTTGTCTAGAACCCCCTACTACGCTTAGGACCATAATTTCAACTGTTCTATTTAGGAAGTGTCTTGAGATTGTCGGTGAAATAGTCTATTAAGGGTTGGCGTGATGGGAATATTTTTGAAATCTTGATTTTCTGTGCCTGATTATCTGAAAATGAGGGAAATGTGCCTGCCGACCCCAGTCTAAGTCACACAAAATCTGCCGCTTGTCTGGAATCCCCCAGCACACTTGCAGTCATAATCTTTACTGTCCCAGTTAGATACATATCTGAAATCGTCGGTGAAATAGACTATTAAGGCCTGTTGAGGGGGAAATATTTTTGAAATCTCGATTTTCCATGTCAACACCCTGAAATTGAGGCAAATCTGAGTCCTGACCCTTCCCAAAGTGACCCAAAATGTGGCACTTGTCTAGAACCCCCTACTATGCGTAGGACCATAATTTCAACTGTTCTATTTAGGAAGTGTCTTGAGATCGTCGGTGAAATAGTCTATTAAGGGTTGGCATGATGGGAATATTTTTGAAATCTTGATTTTCTGTGCCTGATTATCTGAAAATGAGGGAAATGTGCCTGCCGACCCCAGTCTAAGTCACACAAAATCTGCCGCTTGTCTGGAATCCCCAGCACACTTACAGTCATCGTCTTTTTTGTCTTAATGTATATAAATGTGTAGGTATTTGGTTCTATTGATATCAAAATCCCAGTTTAAGTCGGGATCAGAAATATAAAGACATTACATAGGTATCATAAATGGGATTAATGTGCATTTTAGATCATATTTCTACTCCTATTATTTGCTGAGATATGGAATATTTATTACCTACTATATCTAAAAAACTACGATTCTGGTAGTATCTGCTTGGACTTCTGCCCGCACATAAGGACAGAGTGAACCAGACTTAGGCTTGGAGAGTGAGGGGCCACGAGAGTGAGAATCTCGTGGAGGAAAATATTAGAATCTGTTCTTCTTTTTTGTAGATCTATTGGCAGAAATATCTTTTCTCTTAGGGAGCGTTCATTATTTATGGCAGGGGGGGGGGGGGTGTGTGGGTTTTTGTCGGTAAATCATTCAAAATAAAATGCCCCCCCCCCCTGGAAATAACCCAAAATGAAATGCTCCCCCCCCCCCCGACAAATACCTTGAAATAAATTGCCCCCCCCCCCCCAGACAAATACCTTGAAAAAAATTGCCCCCCCCCAGGCAAATACCCTAAAAGAAATTGCCCCCCCCCCAGGCAAATACCCTGATATAATTTGCCCCCCCCCCCCTCGACCTACACGCACTAGACAAAGATGGATTTTTCTTTGTAAAGAATGTAGATAATGATCCATATTACAGTGTACTAGTCACACAAGATTTATTTCCAAGGTTCAGTCAATAATGACACTGGTTAATACACAATGACTTTGAATATACACCTTCAATGTATGGAAGGCTGTGGGCCAAAGAAAACAAAATCCCAGATAAAGTGGCATAAGGTTTCAATTTGAAATAAACATGAGGTATCTCTGTTAAAGAATTGAAGTGATGTAACTTAATATGCTCTCTGAATGATACTCCTTGTGACTAAACTCAACAACACAAGTTGGGACATGTAGCATCACAATGTTAAAGTCTAATATAGTCATTAAACTTCCGTTTTTTCACTGTCCGTCCTGATCTAGTAGTTACTGGAAGATTCCCCTCACCAACATGATTGTCTGTGTTATTGTCAGAACATTCATCATTCCATAAAGTTGATATGGCATCAAATATATAATTGTCTGCATCACTCTCAGAATCTGACACAATTTCATCAAGAACAATGTCTTCATCATCAGAGTTGGCATCAGAAGTGTCAGAATTTTGTTCTACTGTTATGTTAGAGTTTCCAACGAGCCCACCAGAGACATGAGCTATTATTGTTCTTATTTTGTCTTTCTTTTTGCCCAAGAGTCTCAGCTGGTGATGGGTCAAGTACTTGTTGAGCTCCAACACTGAGAGTTTACCAATAGTTCCACTAGAGACCAGAACTTCCCAGTCATATTCTCGGACATCCTTCTGCTTTTTCTGGATCAAATCTGCTTTCCTGGTTTTCATTCTTCTTTTTTGTGCCAGCTGTTTGTGATAGAGATGTGTGACATAGTCTCTCACAAGGGAAGGCTTTACAATGTAGTGCTTACTGAAGGCACTTATTGATTCAGGATCATCTAGACTAAGCTGTCCTGACTCAACTAGCCGTGTAATTTGTACTCTAGGGTTGAAGTCATCAGGCTGCCTGGCCTGCTCATGTTCACACAGTTAGAGAGGTCAGATGAACGTCCTTGTAGTGGTACAGTGGCAACTGTGTGTAATCTGGCATAGGGCTTGGTATTCTCTGCATTTCAGGCCCACTCCAGTCATTTTCAGAGCAGAAGCACACAGAGAGTCATTGGACTGAATGCAGTAACCCTTTAGGTATTCCATATACAGTAAACCTTTTTCATAATGACCATCAATGAAGTCAAAAATCTTCAAGAAGTAGTATGCTCCTGGGACTTGTCTAGCAGATGCCGTTATTCCGTTACTGCTTGGAACGCCTGTCAATGATTCTCCAGGGTCTACCAGATACCAGGCAGCAATCACGAAGGTCACGGAGAGCAAAGGAAAATAGGCGGAAGGATAGGCAGCGGGAAGCAAAGAAAGGTGTGATTCCTGAAAGTAGGGTTGTACATCCAGCAAGCAGGATTGTGTTTTATATGACAGGAAAGCCCCTGAATGAAGACACAGACATGATATGTGACACAGATCTGTGTGGCATCGAGTTTCACCTGAAGAAGATGTCCAGGGTCAGGCTCCAAATTGGAGTGGACTATCTGTGTAATCTAAACCTTCTTTCTTTTGGGGCAGACACACTTCTTAGGAATTATCTGAGACAGAAAGTATAACCACATAACATGCACATTCTGTGTTTATAGGATAACAGCTGTTTTGCTATTCCAAAATTGAAGACAGTGCTTATGCCAAGACAGCTACATTTATAAGCTAGTGATAAGGCTTATTTTCCAGTAATTACTGACACAGGTGTCTTCACTTTCATTTCAAACTTCATGGTTTGTTTATTGTGTTGCATTTGACTCAGGATTGATGTATCTCTCATCTAACACTGATGTTCACTGTGATTATCTGTTGTTTTTGTGTGTGTAATGCACACAATTTGTGATTCCTTATAGTTAAGAGTTATATATCCAAGAGTGCTAGTCAGTTAATCTTATTACTATAATGTGATCTGAGTTAAGCCATATTTATCAGAGTACACATTGATACCCGCTATTTTAATATTGGTTGTTGATCTCATCTTGCTGAACATATGAGCTCATATTTGATAAACAACAATAAAAGTTTAACTGTTTAAAAACCTTTGTTCATATGTTATTATTCAATTTGATATTAAAAATCACGTGTTAGAATTGCTTTAAGTATCTCTCTGTAATGATTGGCCCATGGTGAATGGGAATGTTTGGTTATCAATCTACTTATTGATTACTCCTCTCAGTGTCATCTGCCTGTCCTCCATTTTATTGATAGATAATGAATCTCATTAACCCTGAAACTCTACAATCATCGAGATACACTACAATTTATCCAAAATCATTAGCACTCACATGAAAAGGATGGTTACCTAGATGATTGTTAGTCATTAGTCAATATTTTAAAAAAAACCATGGATACACGCAAATGCTAGAATTTGATGCGCCACCCCCACGCAAATACCCCCAAATAAAATGCCCCCCCCCCCCATGCAAATACCCCCAAATAAATTGCCCCCCCCCCATGCAAATACCCCAAAATAAATTGCCCCCCCCACGCAAATACCCTCATATAAATTGCCCCCCCCCCCCTAATAGCTCACCCCCCCCCCCCCCGGCCATAAATAATGAACACTCCCTTATGATTTATTTTGAGCCATGCCGAAATCAATGTTTAGTAGTGTAGTTTTCTTATCTACTTTTCTCGTGAGAAACCAATGAGATCTCAACTTTCGCTGGTCGCCCCACTTTAAAAACTCCGCCGATTCCCTCCACCCAGCAACAGCCTAAGTATTTGACCCTATTAGAGCATCTGACTCTGTGGAGTAGTGGGCAGGGTGTTTCCCTGGCAATGCGAGTGTCGGGTGTTCGAACCCAGCAATAGGCAGCCCATAATTTCATTTTTCAATATTCTCTCCTTAACTCAAACTCGACGAAGTCGCTGAATATATCCATAATATTTATGAAAGATAGATAAAAGAAGCAAAAGGAACCAAACTGATTTGTTCCTGCTATATTTTGAGCGTACCAATCTCTGATCACTTTAAAGTTTGCCTATAATGGATGGATAGCAAACCATTGCTGTTGAGGAAGCATTTGTTTCACACCGTCTCCACCAGGTGGCAAGCCTGTACCATGAGCATGACTTGACCAGCTTCTCCTCACTGGTAGGGTTCCCTACATAGCATGTTGCAGGGCTTGCCCTGTAGAGGAATCATGTGCATCTTGACCTGTATAACAAATTCAGAATACTCTCATCAGCAATGTTTAGCAAGACACATACTGATATTACTGTAAAGGCTGGCGAAATTGATATCCCCTAATATCACTCACCCTTGTTGATATGACGTTTTCAACTCATTTCAAGGCTCACAGGGTATCTAGATAGCTGTAAACGCCTAGACTTACCAAATGAATGGTTCTATGGTTCTATTGATGTGTAAAATCCTTGAGATATACATGTAATAGCTATTGTCAACAAACTTTGCTGCCTTGTGGCTCCATGAATGGAGGCTGCCATCTTAGTGTATCCCAGAGTGCCTTGGTGAGGAAGTGATTCCTACTTCCTCACTAGAAACCAAATGTTAGGGGAACCAAAAAGAAATCCCATGTTGAAAATCTAAAAAACATGATGTAATAATACCTCCCCATAATTTTAGTACCTGTTCCTGGATAAGCCCACAAGGTGAGATATTAGTTGTATTAACAAGATATGTTTTATAACTACATAAGCCCTCAAAATAAGGTGCTAAAGAGTGATTGTTTGTGTATTGATAAAAACTAGACTCACTATGTGTTCATATAAGCTAGTCCCACACACAGCATAAAAGTGTGTGTTCATGATCTGAGACACTTATTTTAAGTATTTGCTGCTATTTGTCAGCCACAACTAGTCTTTGTGTTTGTCATTATATGTCAACACTTAAATTTATGTGTATTTACTAGTCATTGACTATGTCATACTATGAAACTATGGCTAAATATTCTGTGTTACTTCAATTTTGTGCTACCTTAAATTGAGTTTAACTATAGTCTAAACACACTGCTTGTGTTATGGTATTATGACTCAAATTATGTGTCACCTAAATTCTATATTACCTGAGATAGAGTTTGCCTATAGTTTGTGTACAACACGCATGTTATTTGACTCTCATGTAAATCTTTTTGTTATTCTAGTTCTTACGGCATTACTGAAACGGCATTACTGAAACGGCATAACTGAAATGGCATTACCGATACGGCATAACGACATACCCGATACGAAGTTACGAAATAAAACTTTCAACACTATGTCACCAGTTGTCAGTCAAGACTTGTTTAAAAACCAGGGCAGGCAGCTACAATTACATTATCTACCAATGACAAAGGGTTGGAGGGTTTCAATGTGATTTTTCTTGAGAAATCCTACATTGAAAAACGTCCCTGTGAACTAAATGCTTTTTGATAGAGGTAAATTAATTGCTCTTGAATGCTATTCCAGTGAGGGATTATGATATCAGTATATGGTAGTATTGTGGAGCAGCTTATAGGACTATTTCTTGGATTCTAAAAAAGCATCATTGAGACTTTTGTCTTGAACTTCATAGGGCTCTATGTTCAAGTGAGGCCATTGTTTTAAAATGATACAAACATGATCAATTATACATAATTATCATATTTGACCTGAACTTCACAAAGGAAAATGCCATAAATCGTAAATAAACTGGGGGAGAGGGTCTTCTAGAGATAAGTGAAAATATGCATGTCAAATATATCCCTGATACTTATTACCTACTATATCTAAAAAACTATGATTCTGGTAGTATCTGCTTGGACTTCTGCCCGCACATAAGGACAGAGTGAACCAGACTTAGGCTTGGAGAGTGAGGGGCCACCAGAGTGAGAATCTCGTGGAGGAAAATATTAGAATCTGTTCTTCTTTTTTGTAGATCTATTGGCAGAAATATCTTTTCTCTTATGATTTATTTTGAGCCATGCCGAAATCAATGTTTAGTAGTGTAGTTTTCTTATCTACTTTTCTCGTGAGAAACCAATGAGATCTCAACTTTCGCTGGTCGCCCCACTTTAAAAACTCCGCCGATTCCCTCCACCCAGCAACAGCCTAAGTATTTGACCCTATTAGAGCATCTGACTCTGTGGAGTAGTGGGCAGGGTGTTTCCCTGGCAATGCGAGTGTCGGGTGTTCGAACCCAGCAATAGGCAGCCCATAATTTCATTTTTCAATATTCTCTCCTTAACTCAAACTCGACGAAGTCGCTGAATATATCCATAATATTTATGAAAGATAGATAAAAGAAGCAAAAGGAACCAAACTGATTTGTTCCTGCTATATTTTGAGCGTACCAATCTCTGATCACTTTAAAGTTTGCCTATAATGGATGGATAGCAAACCATTGCTGTTGAGGAAGCATTTGTTTCACACCGTCTCCACCAGGTGGCAAGCCTGTACCATGACTTGACCAGTCTCTCCTCACTGGTAGGGTTCCCTACACAGCATGTTGCAGGGCTTGCCCTGTAGAGGAATCATGTGCATCTTGTCCTGTATAACAAATTCAGAATACTCTCATCAGCAATGTTTAGCAAGACACATACTGATATTACATTATCTACCAATGACAAAGGGTTGGAGGGTTTCAATGTGATTTTTCTTGAGAAATCCTACATTGAAAAACGTCCCTGTGTACTAAATGCTTTTTCATAGAGGTAAATTAATTGCTCTTGAATGCTATTCCAGTGAGGGATTATGATATCAGTATATGGTAGTATTTTGGAGCAGCTTATAGGACTATTTCTTGGATTCTAAAAAAGCATCATTGAGACTTTTGTCTTGAACTTCATAGGGCTCTATGTTCAAGTGAGGCCATTGTTTTAAAATGATACAAACATGATCAATTATACATAATTATCATATTTGACCTGAACTTCACAAAGGAAAATGCCATAAGACGTAAATAAACTGGGGGAGAGGGTCTTCTAGAGATAAGTGAAAATATGCATGTCAAATATATCCCTGATACTTATTACCTACTATATCTAAAAAACTACGATTCTGGTAGTAATCTGCTTGGACTTCTGCCCGCACATAAGGACAGAGTGAACCAGACTTAGGCTTGGAGAGTGAGGGGCCACGAGAGTGAGAATCTCGTGGAGGAAAATATTAGAATCTGTTCTTCTTTTTTGTAGATCTATTGGCAGAAATATCTTTTCTCTTATGATTTATTTTGAGCCATGCCGAAATCAATGTTTAGTAGTGTAGTTTTCTTATCTACTTTTCTCGTGAGAAACCAATGAGATCTCAACTTTCGCTGGTCGCCCCACTTTAAAAACTCCGCCGATTCCCTCCACCCAGCAACAGCCTAAGTATTTGACCCTATTAGAGCATCTGACTTTGTGAAGTAGTGGGCAGGGTGTTTCCCTGGCAATGTGAGTGTCGGGTGTTCGAACCCAGCAATAGGCAGCCCATAATTTCATTTTTCAATATTCTCCCCTTTACTCGGACTCGACGAAGTCGCTAAATATATCCATGATATTTATTAAAGATAGATAAAAGAAGCAAAAGGAACCAAACTGATTTGTTCCTGCTATATTTTGAGCGTACCAATCTCTGATCACTTTAAAGTTTGCCTATAATGGATGGATAGCAAACCATTGCTGTTGAGGAAGCATTTGTTTCACACCGTCTCCACCAGGTGGCAAGCCTGTACTATGACTTGACCAGTCTCTCCTCACTGGTAGGGTTCCCTACACAGCATGTTGCAGGGCTTGCCCTGTAGAGGAATCATGTGCATCTTGTCCTGTATAACAAATTCAGAATACTCTCATCAGCAATGTTTAGCAAGACACATACTGATATTACATTATCTACCAATGACAAAGGGTTGGAGGGTTTCAATGTGATTTTTCTTGAGAAATCCTACATTGAAAAACGTCCCTGTGAACTAAATGCTTTTTCATAGAGGTAAATTAATTGCTCTTGAATGCTATTCCAGTGAGGGATTATGATATCAGTATATGGTAGTATTGTGGAGCAGCTTATAGGACTATTTCTTGGATTCTAAAAAGCATAATTGAGACTTTTGTCATGGACTTCATAGGGCTCTATGTTCAAGTGAGCCCATTGTTTTAAAATGATACAAACATGATCAATTATACATAATTATCATATTTGACCTGAACTTCACAAAGGAAAATGCCATAAGACGTAAATAAACTGGGGGAGATGGTCTTCTAGAGATAAGTGAAAATATGCATGTCAAATATATCCATGATACTTATTACCTACTATATCTAAAAAAACTACGATTATGATAGTATCTGCTTGGACTTCTGCCCGCACATAAGGACAGAGTGAACCAGACTTAGGCTTGGAGAGTGAGGGGCCACCAGAGTGAGAATCTCGTGGAGGAAATTATTAGAATCTGTTCTTCTTTTTGTAGATCTATTGGCAGAAATATCTTTTCTCTTATGATTTATTTGAAGCCATGCCGAAATCAATGTTTAGTAGTGTAGTTTTCTTATCTACTTTTCTCGTGAGAAACCAATGAGATCTCAACTTTCGCTGGTCGCCCCACTTTCAAAACTCCGCTGATTCCCTCCACCCAGCAACAGCCTAAGTATTTGACCCTATTAGAGCATCTGACTCTGTGGAGTAGTGGGCAGGGTGTTTCCCTGGCAATGCGAGTGTCGGGTGTTCGAACCCAGCAATAGGCAGCCCATAATTTCATTTTTCAATATTCTCCCCTTAACTCGGACTCGACGAAGTCGCTAAATATATCCATGATATTTATGAAAGATAGATAAAAGAAGCAAAAGGAACCAAACTGAATTGTTCCTGCTATATTGTGAGAGTACCAATCTCTAATCACTTAAAAGTTTGCCTATACTGGATGGATAGCAAACCATTGCTGTTGAGGAAGCATTTGTTTCACACCGTCTCCACCAGGTGGCAAGCCTGTACCATGACTTGACCAGTCTCTCCTCACTGGTAGGGTTCCCTACACAGCATGTTGCAGGGCTTGCGCTGTAGAGGAATCATGTGCATCTTGTATATTATCATCTTAAGATTTTGCTGAATCAAAAAAAAAATCCTGGTGGGTAAAACTGGAACTACAGTATTCTACTACGCCCCCTATCGTTTTTGCGCGGAATCGGCGATGTACCCGCGGAATCGGTCAAGCGTAGCCGAGACGATCATATCGTAGAACAAACATAGTCTCTTTCACGACCGTGTACACGCCGTCTGGTGAGTGGTGGCCGCACTACAGGCTAAGAACAAACACGGCGGTCGCTCACGTTGCCTACCCATGTATCCCATGTATATAGGTCCGTGGTATTTCCAATGTCATGAGGGTTAAATTTTTCTTGGGGGGGGGGGGGGGGGGGGGGTCCATGGCATGCCAACAACTCTTTTGAAGAAACACATCTACCCTCTTCCCCTGCTCTTCAGCTACATGCCATCTTTTGTTTGATTTCTCTATGTTGGATATTTACTGAGATATTACCAGAGATGTACAGTGGGTTTAACGTTGGTTTCAATGGGGTGAAAAGCCCTTCGAGCGTAACAGAGTGCACTGCACCGCTTTCGTGAAAGCAAACTGCAAAGCGAGAAAACCGAGCGGCGCAATGTCCGTTCTTTGCGGCCGGACGTACCCGTTACTACGTTGCGTGACGTCGGCGCCGCTCCCGAGAATCCAAAAGTCACACTGCACCGCTAGAGCTATGTTCGGAAACTCGTTCTTGCGGAGCGATAAACCGGAGCGGCGCAGTGTGTCCAAAAGTTTCAATATCCTCCACTCTCCTAGCATATCATAAGCTCTCGAAACCGAAACTTTCGGTGTTTAGCTTTTGCCTGACTTATAAGACATACCAAAGGGGCGTTAAGAACCTAAGAATTATCATGCTGTCAGGTAGGAGGTACAATGGTGTTGTTATTTGAGGTATTACATATTAGCAACAAGACATCCAGCTACGGCAAATGTTTACCTTTTGGACTACTCTCCCAGCAGAGTTCCTCTTCGGAAATGGCGCCACGCTTCCGGACTGTCGGGGATTTCCAAAATATTCGACTTTTCCTGGTGTTTAGTTACCGGGTAGACAAAGCCCTATTGCATACCGGTACTTGTTAGGTGAAGAGGCAAGTACGCTAATTCCGGAGTCATCACAACCTAGGGTAAGTGGAAGTTACATTCGCCTGGATGACTTAGATAGTTTGATTAATATAATAATATTAATAAGCCATATGTAGGCCCCTACAATAGGCTACATTGATACAACATTACAAGAACATTACCCGGTACACGAAGAACATCATTATGTAGCTAGCTACTCGATAGAAAGTACCGTATTGTCGTTTGCAAGGGAAGGCATGCAATGTAGGTCTGTGTATTTGAGTTTATCTGGACGTCCATCCTACTGTGTTGATGTTTATTGGCAATGTTAATTGCATTATATATATAGGTCAAGTTATTGTAGGCCTACATTAGACGTTCATGGAATTCCATGAAATCTGAATATTTTTTTGAAAAATTCCATGAAATCTGGGCCATGTTTTTCAGTCACGATAATAAAGGTCTACGATACCCTAAGATCGTCCAGCGAATCCACGATACTTTGTCTTTAGGGAGCGTTCGGTAAAAGTGCAGATCCGGGGCCTCTAGCTTATAAGTATATAACATAGGTAATCGCACTTTGCGGGCCCGATACCCGACGATTTATCGCCGTTTCGAACGAAACCGTCGATTATAACGCAATAAGAAGGCTAGAATCGGAATCAGGGCATATTAATTACCAAAATACGAGCTTATTTACCTAAAACTAACCGTTATTTTCGCCGTGATGGGTCAACAAAATCGTAATTCCGATTTTTCATAAACAGCGCTAGGTAAAGAATTCACCCCTGATCTCCATTCAGGGGTGAACAGCTGTTCTATGATATTAGGCGAGGCGCTAAGCAGCTAGGGAACCAGCGAGGAAAACTGAACAAAATGGCTGGCTTTGAGAACCAGCAAGATCTACTGGAAAACTACTTTTAAATACACAGTTATAAAGTAAGGGACAACTATTTTGAAGGTTGGCGAAGACAAATGGGTATATATTTATCGATTCAATTTCTTTTTCATACATGTCAGAATGCGGCCAGTCTTGAACGACAAGGCAGGGTAGGGGGTGTATGGAGTCGACACCCGGCCCTGTTTGGGGACAGGGTCGGGTATACTGGCTAAAACAGCGCCATTTCAGTGTCAACTTGTATGATAGAAGCAGTGCATTTGAGTTTAGGAGGAGTAAAAAAAATTTGAAGAAAGTAGAAAATGAATATGTGGCCCTAATGTCTAATGTGATACCCCCCCAAAAAAATTGCGACCCGCGGCCCGCCCCGTCCTGTGGGTGTTGGTAGAGGTTGCACCAACACTGACCCGCCACCCGCGACTTCCCAACCCCACCCCCCACCGCCCCCCGACACCTCACCACCCAACTCCCCTTGACCCAGGTGTATGGGGGTATCCCTATTCACTCAATGAAGCCCTGTGCCCAGTAGGCAGGGGTAGGAGTCGGAGGGGAGGGGGTATTCACAGGTTGAACAGACGTTGTGTTACACTGCCCCGGCATTGCTAGCCGCCCAGCTTCACTGTGGAGAGAGTGCCGGTCAGCCTCAGTGAGAAGCCCCCCGCTGCCCGCCGCCCGCCGCCCACCGCCCGCCGCCCACCGCCCACCGCCCACCGCCCACCGCCAGCTGTGTTTGTATAGGTTGACTCAGTGGGTTTATTATACATATTTAATGAAAAGATGATAAATATATCAAAATTGATAAAATAACATTTGATTTTCCATATACAAAGGACATAATGGCTAATGACATATGAAATATGGTACAGTGGCGTCCCCAAGTGGCAGAGACTGGAACTATCAGAATCTTGTAGACGCCACTAGATAAGGCGTCTACGAGACGTCTAACAGGTCGAACTTCTAGACGCAAAATCCTACTGTTAGACGCGTTTCGGATACATATGTAAAGCGGTAAGTTTCGTGCAGTGCAGGCACCCCAATTCAAAGGAAATCAATGCAAATAATTGAATTTTCATGAATAGATAATTTTAAACGTATCATAACATAAAACATAATTAGTTTTAATGCAATAATAGGTTTTATATGGGCAAATTTCAAGTTTCCCTTCCTTACGGACCCAAATCTGAATTTTTCTACTTTGAGACCTCTGATATTTTAGCAATTGCTAATATAACGTTTGGTGTAGATAATTGGAAAATTTTTAATAAGGTAACTAAGTCCAGCATATGATACGTTGAGAGGTATACTTTCAAGTGAATGATAACACTGTGTTCTAAAAAATTGTTATATATCCATAAAACTTCATCAAGTAATATATATACCGAAATGGCCACGTTGTAAGATATGGTCACATTGGAAGACCCCAATTAAAGGCTAATGTCTGATATAGGTTTAGTAAGGCTCAGAAAAATTACTCTGACATGTCAGAATCTCCAATAAGTTAATTTCAGGTGACATATATACATTTATTGTCTATAGGTGGGTAATAAATTAGTTACTTCACCCATTAGAAAGTGGTGAAAGCATAGATTATACAGCACAGAATGCACCTGAAACATGTTGCCCCTCCACCATACTGCCTCACCAACATACTGCCCCTCCACCATACTGGCCCTCCACCACACTGCTCCTCTACCATACTGCCCCTCCACCATACTGCCTCTCCACAATACTGCCCCTCTACCATGCTGCCCCTTTACCATACTGTCCCTCTACAATACTGCCCCTCCACCATACTGGTCCTCAACCATATTACCCCTTCACCATACTGCTCCTCTACCATACTGCCCCTCCACATACTGCCCCTAAATGCTCCTCAACTGTCCTGCCCCTTATGCATACTGCCCTTAGACCATACTGCCCCTCAATCTTACTGCCCCGAACTATACTGGCCCTAACTATACTGCCCCTCATAGGGGTACTATGGTGAGGGACATTGTGATTTAGGGGCAATATGGTTGAGGGGCAGTGTGGTTGAGGAGTACTATGGTGAGGAGCAGTATGGTTTATGGGCAGTATGGTTCAAGGGCAGTATGGTTAAGGGGCAGTATGGTGGCGGGGCAGTGTAGTAGAGGGGCAATATGATTCAGGAGCAATTTTTGTGAGAGGCAGTATGGTTAAGGGACAGTAGGGTGAGGAGCAGCATGCTCAAGGGGTGGTATGGGTGAGAGGCAGTGTAGTTAGGAGCAGTATGGTTGAACAACAGAATGTTTGAGGGGCAGCATGGTTTAGGGCGGTATGGTCCAGGGGCAGCATAGCTTCGGGACAGTATAGTGAGGGGCAGTATGGTTTGATGCAATTTGATTCAATTTGATTCAGGGGCAGTATTGTGGAGGAGCAGTAAAGCTGATGGTCTGTGAGGGGCAGTAAGATGAGAGCCAATATGGTGCGAGGCAGTATGGTGAGGGGCAATATGATTCAATAGGCGTATCCACAAACCTACTTAGCAACCCCTCCCCCATCAACCCCCCCATCTCGCTGGCTGCCCATCCAACAACACTCCTGGTATAAATTAACACACACACACCTACCTAAATACACAACTACACACACACATTTATACAAGACATTTTCATTGATATTGCATATGCATAGGAATATCAAGCCTTCAACCCCCCCTCTCCCCCCCTCGTATGCTTTTGTATGCATTAGGTCTAACCCCCCCTTGCTGCGTACATAGGTCAGATTTTCTCAAAATGTACAATTCAGACTTTTGGGGCAACACCAACAAAATTCAAAGAATTTAAAGTAATCAATTAAACATTTAAGCGGTTCAATTTTTACACTTGTTACAGTAAAAGTTGATTTTTCTTATGGAACGCCCAAAATATTTTCAGCATGCTATGAGTTGAAATACTGTCTAGTTCCTCCTATTCAGAGTACAAAGACCAGATTCACAATAAAGGTAGAATTAATACTGAACTTGTGCTATACCAAGTCTCAATAAGCTCCTATGAATATTACCATGTCTATCATATGAAAGACTTTTACTCACATTTCGGAAAAGTTGAAATTAAGCATAACAAAATAATTAACTTTTTTTAAATAAGTGTATACTAGCCATAAGAGGTCTAATTTGGAAAATAAATACTTCTACACAAAGCTATACATCCCTACTGTACAGGCATGCAAATATCATAAGTTACCAGTATAGATATTTTACCATGCTATACCATTAAATCAACCCATCTAAGTTTCGGACGTTCCTCCCAAACTTGCACCCGTGACCAGTTTCCTATGTCCACACAGAACCACATGTTTCACAATAAATATTACACTTTAGAAGTGTATTCAACCTTCAAGAGATACATCATTTGAAATAAGGTAGCCTGTTGGGTGGTGGTAGGCGGAAATACCGCGTAAAAAAAGACAAGTTGAAATTTCAAAAGAGCAAAGGACTAGGTTAAATTGCTCAGAACCACCAATGAAACCCACCAACACACTCCCCAATGTCTCTACTATATCAAACAAATGGTTTTAGATAGCTAACGAGCAATTTTCTACACCACCCGGGTGCGAACCTGAGTCTTTACGTTAGTTTCGGACGTTCCTCCAAAACTTGCGCCCGTGACGAGTTTCCTATGTCCACACAGAACCACATGTATCACAGTAAATATTACATATAGAGGCACCAAACCTGCTACGTTTGTAGCAAACATGTGTACATGTACACTTTAGAAGTGTATTCAACCTTCAAGAGATACATTATTTAAAATTAGGGAGCCTGTTGGGTGGTGGTAGGCGGAAATACCACATAAAAAAAGATAAGTTGAAATTTCAAAAGAGCAAAGGACTAGGTTAAATTGCTCAGAAACACCAGTGAAACCCACCAACACCCCCCCCAATGTCTCTACTATATCAAACAAATGGTTTTAGATAGCCAAGGACCAACTTTCTACACCACCCGGGAGCGAACGTGGGGGGTGTTTTTCAGTCGAGAAGATCTCAACTTGAGATCCGCTAAGATCAATCCAAAATCCTGAGACCAACTTTGAGATCCACCTTCTGGTAAATTATCTGGAAGGAAAGACCACAGAAAAACGCCTACCGCACCCTTGCCTGACGAGACTGATGAACAGTCGAAACCACGTGATACTCGAGCGGGTAAAACCTCTCGACAAGAAATACCCAAAAATCACCAACTCTGATAAATCACCAACAGAGAGCACACCAGAACACTTTGGCAATAAACCAATGTGTTGTATAAAAGCAAGGGCATTCCTCCCTGTCATATATGGACTGGGTACTAGGGAACTTGGTTTTCCTAGTTTCAGGAGTTGACAACAATGCAACTCCATAGGAACCGCATGCTTACTTAGTACGCATACGGCGCCCCATAGTAGCTGAACAGCTGAGCGACACACACAGTCGACAGCGCCAATGAAATCACCCGCAGCGTGTCACGTGACACGCTGGACCAATCACACAACAGGAATCTGGGTATTCAGGTCAAGGCGCGGGAATTTCACCCGCTCCGCTTCCCTTTTCTCTCTATCCGTGGTCGCAATAGCGGTGGGTTTGGACGTGTTTTTTGCTAAGCCTCGTGAATACACATAGCAACTTTGAGATCAATGGCGGAAAGTGTTTTTCAGAAGTTGTCTCAAGTCTACACAGCTGATCTTAGGGGGTCTCAACTCCAAGGATCTCAAGTTGAGATCCCTAGCCCTCAGTGTAGAGCTATCTCAAGTTCTATAGTGATCTTCCTGTGGTTTAAGTAAACCGGAGCCTCTAAATTGCCTATTGTAGCCCCAAACTGTTATGTCAAGTCCCTTGCTATACTTTTTGTGAACTAATGTCAAGTTGAGACCGATCTCAAGTTGAGACCGATCTCAAGTTGAAACTGACTTTGAGCATTACAGTAGGTTCAGCACAAACTAGCTGAGTGGTGCAGTGCCTTGTTTTTATGTTGCTTATCAATTGTCTCTCATGGTCATAATAACCACAATAAAACTATGAAATTTGGAATATACGTTTGCCAGATTATCTATACACTTTGCTCTAAATATCTTTTAATTTTGATAAGTTTTAGCACCGGATAAAAAAGTTGAGACAAGTATCAACTGGTCTCAAGTTGAGACCGAAGTTGAGATCCTTTCACTTGAGATCCCTGAGATTTTCTCAACTGAAAAATACCCAAAGCACCCCAAACGGTCTTATCTTAGTCTTAACTTGAGATCACCTCAAATGATCTCAACTGAAAAATACTTTCTATCTCAGCGGATCTCAAGTGGACATGATCTCAACTGAAAAACAGGCCCCTGGTCGAGCAAAGATTGACTCCATACTCTTAAGAAGTATTTTTAGTTTGTGTCATTCCCCACTGTTTAGTGCATCTGCTGACTGAACTAAGACTTCCAGAGTTTCATGCAGCTGACCCGGAACTGGAATGTATCCCGTTCCAGAATCAATAGCACTTACTCATACTTCCTCATAATCAATTAATTCCCTCGAAGTCCAGTGTTCCCGGTTCGGATGTCATATCTTCCCCATCTATATTGGAAACTGGAATAGGTGTGATTCCCTGTGGACCGGAGTCTACTAGGCCATCTACGTGAGCTAGGGTTGCCCAGCCCAACATGTCACCTTTCTTCAATTTAATCAACCCAAAGGTATGATTACTTATAGGAATTGATCCTTCTCTTGCAATACCGATCAAAGTATCCCAGGCTTGTATTCCTTTTAAGGAAAACAATTCCTGATTTGGCTCGAATAGCGCATCGCCACGTGGTAAATCACCTTCCCCAGCTATCAGGACGTTAACCATCTGCTGAGGTGGGATGCCCACATCTTGTCTTGACAGAAATCACTGAAGAAATCCGTCGACAACTACATTCCACCTCCATTAACTCAGGGTATTTGAGTCGGAGAGTGCCACCCTGTAGATCCACAGAGCCTCTGTAGAGGGTGAGAAAATCTACACCTAATATTCCGCTCTCCTCGATATCACTTAGTATGGGACCCCATACAAATTCAGTGTTACCTATCGAGACCGGAATAATCACACTACTATAGCATCTCATTTGAGCGCCATTTGCAGCCTTCACCGAGGCTCCAGGAACATGACATTCCTGGGCGAACCCGAGAGACTGATAGGGTCCATTATTTAACACAGAGCGACTTGCGCCAGTATCTAGTAATAGATCTATCTTTCTTCCCAGAGTTCTAGCCGGCACATACCAGCGTCGCCCACCTAAGGGAGACGGCTGACGTATTAACCGCGAAATCCCATCTAAGGTTCCGAGATCCCATCCGTGTTGACAAAGCCATTGCAGAAAGGGGTGCCCGGGTGAGAGATACTTACTACAGATAGTTGCGACCGTACTTCGTATCCTCCCCTTTTCTGGTAAGGTTAGGACGGGTCCCTTCCCATTTATCTCGCTGGTCTGTGTCCCCTGGCACACACCTTCCCGGACCGCTGTGTTGCCACTCGCTACAGTCCCCCCTCGTTTTTGGGGTCACTTCTGGAAGCAACCGGCAAGGCAGGCAGACTACGAGGTGTTTCCACTGTAGTCATGTTCCGGGTCTCTGGACAATCTGGAGAGATATGTCCCATTTTGTTGCACCGCCAACAACGTCTGACGTCCAGCTGGTTTTTCTCCACCAGGCCCAGTCTTTCGTTGATTTTAGCCAACAACTTCATTACCTCGGAAGAGTTCTCCTCCGGTTCTGCAGGTTTGGGTTTAGCCTCTGCCGCAGAAGGTACATTGCTGTTCCTTCCAAAGCTAGGGGTTCGACCGCGTCCGTGTCCGCATTTCTGGAAACCTCCCCTTCCAAGTACCATTGAACGAACGTTAGAGAGTATATCCTCTATTTCCGCTTCCTGGCACTCGTAGTTTTCTTCCTCCTCCACTTGTTGCCAAAAAGAGCCTACCATGTTAATCCGGGAAGTTTTTCCTGGATTAGCATACTTCCTGAATAATACACACCTTTGTTCATAGGTGTCTACTATCCGAAGTACCTGCATGAAGTTCATGCCGGGCTCCCATTTTGAGATGACTTCCGTTCGCACGTCATCATCCCGAAGCCCTTTCACAAACTGCGTTTGTAGATCTTCATGCAGCGCGGGAGAATCGAGTCTCGTTCCCGGGTAGACCTCCATCAACAATTGTTGTAGAGCCAGCCCATAGGCGCGAGTTGTCTCCTCCTGTCCCTGGATCCTCTTTAGAAAAGTGGATCTAGGATTCAGCGTTACTAGCTGACCACAGTAGTAAGAGGCTACCTCCACTAACTCATCCCATTCCGTACCACCGGAATGGCGAAAAGCGCGAAGTGCAGCTTCCCCAGGTCCATCTTGTAGCGCTCGCTTGAGGTATGGCAATGCATCGACCTTGTTCCAGCCGTTACACTGTATATCCTCAGAAAATCCCGCGAACCAGTGTTCCCACTCCATTCCCTTCCCGCAAGGTTTAGGAATGACAGCGTTCTTTCTGGCTTCGTTCTCCGGTCGCATTATTGGAACCTTGTCGGCTCGTGCCATGGACAAGTTGAATATCCGATCCTGCTCTCTTCCCCGGTCAACAGAGCTGAACTCTAGCTCGGCTATAGCTTTGCTAGTATGTTCCAGACTCATGATAACCCGATCTTGACTCGGAAGGTAGCCGGAATCTTACCATCGGAGTCCTTGCACCCCTCATTCCAGATGAGAGTCTGGAAGGGGTCCTTTCAGGATCTTCTGTCCTCCAGGGAAGGGAATAGAGATGATCCCTGACATTACTCCAGCCAGCTTGTGACGTAGGCACCTTTTCGGATGATTCCGCCATAGCTCGTTGAGCCTGATCCTTCATGAAATGTACATGATGGTCCAAGTGCTCAATCCTAGCCAGAGCCTCAGTCTCGCGAACCGAAAGTTCCTCCAAGGTATGGTGCCGTTTAGCTACCTCCTCGGCGATCTCTCGATTACGAGCCTCCAGTTCCTGACATATTTCTCGAGCCTCCCTTTTCCGATCTAACTCAGCTAGGAGTTCCGGCCCAAGAAAGCCTTCAGGATTCCGTCGGGAGTTTACCTGGAAGGTATCCTCCACTCCATCCTGAGGAGTAGTCGACTCTCCAGGACTATCTGTCTGAGACCCAATCTTGCTGAGTCTCTCCAGATCCCTGCGGGGCCTTGTCGGCTGCCGGTCCCCGGACTGAAACTCTTCAGGACCGTCGAGCTCAGATTCTGAGCAGCGGTTCTCTTCCGGGATTTCCCCTTGCCGGACATCTGGGTGTTACCCCCTCCCTCCGGGTTAGGTGGCGTTTTGCCATTCCGGGCCGGAAGAGCCGGGTGGGAAGTTACCTTCTCATCCTCGCTCTCCTGTGCAGCCTGGGACCTGGGCCCTGTTTTTCAGTCACGACAATCGTTATTAACAATACCCTAAGATCGTACAGCAAATGTATGACACTATGGAAGACAAAAGATGGCAGGTGTTCTATAGACACGATCGTAGTGCGCCACGGACGATCGCCGCGATAAACGTCGGCCGTCACAACAAGTATAGAATTGTCTTAGGTTCTATCAAGGAACCAGGGAACTGTCTTGGTTACATCTGCGACTCTAATGGGCCGATCTTCTTCATATTTGGTAATATTATAGTTTATGGGTATCCCTTACTTGTGTTAAAGTTTCATGGCGTAATTCCTACAGGAAGTGCGTTAAATTCTGCTTACGGTACGGCCCGTCGATCTATTCGTTTGTGACTGTGAGTCTATGACATGCTGAGCTACACCTTACCGGGAACAAGTGCAGTCAATGTCAAGGTCGCCGCATACATTAGGGTCACATGAGGGTAAGGCTACACTGGCCACCAGAGCAACGTTTGCTACGACGGATTTCAAACGGCGATAACTTCAGGACGGTGCGGCTGATCTTCTTCATATTTGGCACGATTATTGGTTATATGTACCCCTTACTCGTGTTAAAATTTCATTGCTTAATTCCTACGGGAAGTTAATTTCCGCATTCGGTACAACATGTCCATAGATGTCTTAGGGCTACGACAGTTTGGGAGACAAATTTACTCACGTGACCTTACATTTGTCGTGACTATAGCACACCTCACACCGCCCTACGTGTCGTACACCGGCGATATGTCGCCCATCGCCGATTATGTCACGTCTATAGGACACGCAAATCTGGACGATGTCATTATCAACGATTGTCATCACTGAAAAACAGGGCCCTGGTTGTTACACCAGCCCCCTGCATTCACCGAAGATCCCGGGTTGTGCAAGCAACCTAAGATCCTGGTCACGGCACCAATGTGGTGGTTGCCGCCTGTCTAGCAAGTTGGATGACCCCAATCCGAAACGCTAGTTCCAGGCAGGATCCCACCCTACGCTCTCTGCGTAGGTTGGTTCGGCTTTCGGTGAGATTACATGGGCCTAGTCACACACAACACAACACATGCGTCTAATAAACTGGAATGTTTATTAACAATATTACTTCCCGGAAAGATTTGGAAGATCTTTCCCACAAGTACAGTACCCTAGCACAGGTTGCTAGGTAACACTGGAGAGGCTAATCTGAAAAACTCGCCTTACCACCAGGAAGGTTGCGAGAACCCGCATGCCAAGTGAGGGCCCAAGGGTCCGTTCCGCAGAAGAGACGCACGAGGACAAACCTGTTGACCTACTGTGAACGCTGAGTATATATACCCAGCGTTACGTAATCCCGGTCTCCGCCGCGCCACTCTCGTGTGCGGCGTTGACCGGAACCACTACACAGTAGGGATTGGATCTCCACGCCACCTTCCGTAGAATGTACGAACACTGCTGGATTCCCGCCCCACTACACTAGGATAAGTTAGTGGGCCAAGTTCAAGGTTTACTTTTTTGCTATGTTTAAACTGATAAAGTGGGTAAAAAGTGATAAAAACTACATATCATTTAAGATGATATCAAAGAACGTTATTTATTTTTCTTTGGCATATAAGTGGATTACAGTTATTACAATATATATAAATAATGGGTTTGTGAGTTGCCATGGTAGCAACCTGAAATAGCTTTAAAAGACTGTTTCTATAACCTAAACTAAAGAAGTTGTCATTACAACAAACATAAACAACATAGGATGGTATAATTTGTTCTTGGATAATGTCACTTGAGGATATCAGATGACTACAGACTATATTAAAAAATGAACCCCAGGGATTAAAAAAAATATCAAGAATAAAACTACATCAAGAATGTCTTAGATTGTAAGTAGGTGACAACTGCTATTTAAGAAAATACCACAGCACACATGAGTGTTCATGATATAAATCAATGTTTGACACAAGGTTCAAGATTAGCTTGCAGGTATTTCAGTTTGCAGTGTCACAACATTATTGTACTGTCACAATGGGTCCATGAGCATTTGCAGATATAGATACATCTATGGCTTAAATTGATAGGCAACTGATCACTTTTGCCATTGGTATCTGACTGTAGAGACTCTCATTAAAACTCCCAGTGAAACCTTTAAAACCTATAAAAACCTATATTTTGATACTTGAGCCTTTTTTTTAAAGGAACCTATATAACCTATAAAAACCTATATTTTCACTGCCATGCAGATTGATGTGAACAGGAATTCTTAGAAGTTATCTTGACACAAAGTTAGATTATCAAATGACAAGAAATCCACATCAGTTTATTTAAGAGATCATAAAAGTATTAAAGAATCAACAGTTGGTGTGACTTCTTGCTAGGCTGGCTTGCCTGTTGGAAACTCAATACACATATACATACTTGCTGGGTATAACGTGATGAGCCAGACATCCTGACGTCCTGCAATCTAGTACTAGGTACATTTTTTTAGAAATCGAGAACTGAAAATAAGCGATTCACTATATTTTGACTCTTATTGTGCTGAATATGTTAATCCAAAAACCTATAAAGCCTATGTTACGGGCCTTGAAAAATCTGTAAAAACCTATATTTTGATTTTCAATACCTATAAAAGAACCTATATTGAGAAAGCGGGGCACTGGGAGGCCTGCAGATGCTTTATATTTGTTTAGATGTATCTCATTTATAGTCTTTAAGACAGGGCCTGAATGGAGTCCAGGGGGCCATTTCACTAGGAGGGTAATGCCTTAGTGAGACCACAGTGATACTTTGCGTTTCATGAAAATGTGCAGTCAAGCGTGAACACGAGTCAGGCAAGGAGTGAGACCAACAGTGAGAGAGAGCGTTTCACTACACAATTAGGTCTCACTGTACCTATCACTGTTGAGGCACTATCAGTGACAGGGTAGACCATGTCGCTGTTAGGTTTAGAGTTTTGTTTTCACTCATTTCCCGTAAGAGTTAGGCAATGAAATTTTAACACGAGTAAGGTATACATACAACCTATAATCGTACCAAATATCAAGAAGATCGGACCCGCCGTTCCGAAGATTTCGGAGTTTGGATTTTTCACTCCCTCTGTGCGTTTGCGTGGGTCGCTGTTTTATTCACTCCCTCCGAAGTGCGGCGGAGTTTCGGCTGTTCTTCCTGTCTCCCCCCCGGAGGCCGACAGAAAGTGCTCGTATTTGCTATGACGAACTTCAAACACCGATATCTTCAAAACGACTTGGCTGATATTCTTCATATTTGGTACGATTATAGGTTATATATATATTCCTTACTCGTGTAAAAATTTCATTGCTTAATTCCTTTGGGAAGGGGTGAAATTCCACGTCATCGCGGCCCGTTTACAAATAAATTCGAATGTCAAATGCGTGTGCATAGTGAGACCTGTGCCAACAGTGAGAGTTGGTCTCACCTCAACAGCGAGACCACTGATGAAACGGGAACTTGTCATTGTCACTGTTGGTATCGCTGTTGCTGGCACTGTTGCGGGCCTAGCTCTCACTTATACCACCCCACTGGTGAAACGGCCCCCTGTTTCTATCTTAGGATCTCTCAAGTAGCAATCATCTTTAGTTCTCCTTTTTTTTTTTTTAAGCAATTTTAAAATTTTTTCCTTATTACATAGGTTTCTAATATGTCACAGTACTTCAACATAGTTATGCTAATCCATTTCCATTACATAGACATTCAATCATGCATGGTGCTTGTGGTTGCTCTATATTTTATGAAACTATCTAATACTCATCCTTACGTAATCGTCCTGACTCGTCCTGATTTGGAAGTTGCCACCCATTTTATGTTATTCCTTATTCAGCTTGTGTATATTTCAGTGTTCTTATTCTTATTTGTTTACATTCAACAAAATGATACCCATCACAATAGGTTCAATAGTACTTTCAGGTAGTAAATTTCAGGTGATGCAAGTATACAGGGTGCTGAAAAGAAACCCATACCTTATACTAGGATAGTTGTGACAAAACAAAAAATAAAACATAGACAAGACAGGGACACTTGTATTGGACAAGACAAGGACATTATATAAAACTATCACAATACTTTAAGACAGTAACAAGACCAGGGCCCTGTTTTTCAGTCACGACAAGTTTTATGGAAGACATCTTTGAGGCGTCAGTGTCCTATAGACATGATATCTCAGAGGATATGCCTAAGATCTTAGGTCTAAGACACTTAGGGTTCTCTGTGGTGTGCTATAGTCATGACAATCTTAGGGTCACATGGTTCAAAATGTCTTACAAATTGTCTTAGACCTAAGACATCTATGGACATGTTGTACCGAACATAGTTATGCCATAGAAATGACTCTATTTTAGTCTCCCCATGCCTCCGCTAATTTATGCGACGACCTCGACATTCACTGCCCACCGGAAGATGGGAGGGTACACTGGCCCCCAGAGCAGACGATTGCTATGACGAAATTCAAACACTGATATCTTCGGATCGCTGCGGCCGATCTTCTTCATATTTGGTACGCTTATAGGTTATACATATGCCTGTACTCACTTCATTCATATGAAAAGCACGGGAAATCCTCTATATACACAAAGTGAGGTTTGATAGAACCTAAGACAATTCTAAACTTAAGAAACTTTTAGCGGCGATCTCCCGTGGCACACTACGCACTGTCTATAGCACACCGACCATCTTTTGTCTTGCAAATTGTCTTACACTCGCTGAGACATCTCAGCTTACAAGACTAAGATCATGTCGTGACTGAAAAACAGGGCCCAGGATCACAGCCCTTGATTTTCCCACAGACCCTCGGCTGTATGCTGGGGCAGATACCTACCTGAATTCTATAGGGAGCCAAAGTGAACCCGCTGAAACCTCAGATACCCACCTACAAAACACCGTTTCCGGTGGCCAGTAAGAACGAGGCTTAGTGCTAAAGCTATGGGGGTTTGAGACTAGACTTTCGTTTTTGGTCTCTTTTGTTACTTTTGAAGTGTAGTTTACTACTGTCGTCTCTGAATAACTCTTGTTTCGAAACTACGATGACAGTTGTTAAGTTTATTACAAATTTGGATCTAAAAGATTGGAGAATGACACATATAATCTTGAACCTACATATTCAAAGTACTGAGCGCCTATACCCGGAAATAGTATTTTGTAACCGGCTATCTGTGGTTGCAACGGGTTCACTTTGGCTCCCTATACATTTGTGAAAGACCTAGGCAGCATCAGGGATCCTAGCTTCTGATTGGTCAAAATTCCCTTTTGCTTTTTACTTTTTGGGAACCCAACTGACATCCCTGATCAGGGTTTATTTGTTGAAACTGTATCTTAATATGATGGGCCCCTGCTCTACAGCCATAGCACTGCTAGGTGTTTCAATGAGTGAAATATGTTATCAATGATTAAAAGTCGCCATACACCCCTTAAAATGCTCATAAAATGACAAATTCAAGAGCTTCCAGGGTCTTTTTCCACGGGCAAAACCCCTGTACGTCTCCAGGGTACCTGAGCACCTCCTCTACTCCTCATGGATCTCAGTCCCTCTATTGACAAAATCCCACTCAATGCCATTTACCAGACCTAGCAGCCCTGCATGATAAATGTACGAGCGATTTTGATGTGCTGTATGTGACATGCTACAATACCTATTTGCAATTGTTTTACCACACACTCCAATCATTATCCGATACAGGAAGGTGTTGCAGAGTTCATTGAACAATACCTGGTCGTCAGTAAGTTACTTGGTCCTGGACGTAGGGAGTGATGAGAACATTCTAGAGGCCTCGAACTCCAGGAAGTTGCGGAAATAAAGATGGAAGACAAAAACGGTAAAGCTCAATTACATTAGTCCGAGAGACTGACTCTCGTCAGGCGTACACACAGTTAAAATGCAACCCTATTAAACTTAAGGCTATAAAACTTAAGCCAAAGAAAACCTTCCTGATACTCCTAAATTACCGTACAGAATACAGAAGTGTCTTTGGTTACCACATAATAACCTGTCAGGGCAGGAATCATGTAGACAGGGATGTCAGTTTTCCTTGTTTCCGCGGAATTCCTTGTTTTCATTTTTTGGAATAAGAAACCATTTTTTCTTGTGTAAAATGAACATAACAACTAAAAGATACTCATCGATTCCCCAATCAATCTGCCTCCAGACCCATGTTCCGTAGTGATAATGTTAATTCTATCTACTATATTTCAGGTCTCTTTGGTGTATATATAATTCTATTAAATGTCTAACCATATATTGCCAAGAAAATATTTCCTTGTTTTTTTCTGACCCCAACTGACATTCCTGTTTAGAACCAATTCAAGATGGTGAATGGAGGAAGTCTGGGCATCATGGATAACCTTGTTTACAAATAAATTCTGAAATCTAGGCAGATTATCTGTTTATAGTGATGGGGATAGGAGATGCACAGGGATGCAAGTTCTCCGTCAATTGACGGAATTCCGAACTTTCATACCTACTGGCAGCAGTCCTCGTTACATGATATATTTGACGCCTTGACGGCTGCACCACAGGCTGGCAACAAAGGCGGGACAACCTGGGAAGCAGTGGCGGCCACTGAGCCTCATTCGGCCGTGCTATGGGCCGGCAATATAGACGGGACTACCCGGGAAGCGGTGCCGGCATGATTCCGTCCAACTCCGGCCTTTTGGGCCGGCATAGAGTTGTTTAAGTCTTGCGGGTTTTTAAAAATTTTATTTGGTGTTTTACATGTATCTTTCTGCAAATTTCTTATGTTACATGTAACAAATTCAACGATCTCACAGATTAAAATTTTAGTGTAATTTTGGGCAACATTAGATATGTTATAATTCTCCATTAAATCCAAAAATATCTTCTATACTAAGGGACAGAGGCAAGTCTACTGTTTTGCTGCTGAGCAAAAAAGGGGAATCCCCAGTTCACTGAAATAGAGCCATTACCATAGGGGGTTTATATTTCCGACTTTTCCCTCATTCCCGACTTGCATCCCTGGATACAGATCACATTTCCAGAAGGGATCACTTTGACATAGACTGAAGAAAAAGGTTTTTTTCCAGCTACCCCATATTGCACAGTCAGTATGGATGACAGAGTGGTGAATTTGTGATTGTGAGTCTTACAGAGAGGCCTCAGAAGTAATACAAAGCAACGTGAATGTAGGCTCCTAATTGAATCGTTTCTTAAATCGTTCATAAGAGATCTTTCAATGTAGGAGTATATGAACATCCATTGACATTGACAGGATATGATGTTTTCGTCATTATTGAAAAGCATATCTTTGCAGTCTGTGTGTATGCCTGTCACTGGTGAGAGCCTCCCGGACGATGGTATACTACATTTATTATAAGTACATTATAAGTTAATGTTCAGTGAGTGACACATTATGTGCTACTGATTGAGAGTGGAATTATAAAAAGAAATTTACAATTATTTAGGTTTATTGTGGTGGAAGAGGGCTCGTATCCAAGTAGCAGGATGCTCCCCGATACTGTTAAATTACAATCAGTTAAGTGCAACAGGTAAGCTTTTTTCAGGCAATATGATCACTTGTGCGGGTCCCCTTTCCCCATAAAATATGCTTTCTTAAATTAATTTGCAACGCTAAGAAAATAAATTCAGTCTTCTGCCGATTGCCATATTCCTTTCACATACATCTTGTGTAACAATTGCTGTGTAAATATATTAAATGTCACAATCTGAAATACCAATGACATTTACAGGTTCTCAGGACAGCTTGAAACGGATCGAACACCACAGGAGGCCATTGTTTGCATCATCCAGTCCCAGACGTGGCCCACATGTAACGAGAAAAGATCCTAAGACGAAACTCTCAGGAGTTGTAGTCATGATGAAAGAAGACAGATCATTTGGTTTCATAAAACCGCGTCAATCTCTTCCAGAGGAATATACGAACAAAAACGTATTTTTCAATCCTCATGGTGTTAACTTTCAGGAAGGCGATACAGTAGACTTTGTTCTAAGAAGAGAAGATACAGCTAGACCTTGTGCACAGAATGTGTGGTTGATGAAACGCAGCAGACGACAGATAAGGCACAATGACATTTGTGTTTTAGGGAGCATAGTTAAGGTAATCGATGATGAGGGGTGGATTCAAATTGTTGGAGACGTTTCTGAGGAATATCAGGGTAAAGTAGATACAGTGTATTTCCAGCAGTCATGGGTAGCATGTGGCTATATCGATTTATTACCGGGGGACATGGTTGAGTTTAAGGTTACACAAAACAAAACAAGAAAAGGAGAACTAAGTGCTTATCAAATAAAACTAATTGAATGTCGACAGAGAACCACTGAATGTATAGAGCAGTATCTTAATACGGCCTCAAAGATGATCGATGAAGAGGAGTCAGTTCTAAACATTTTGTCGTGTGATGTTATGTGGGACGCTGTTAGTTGCTGTAAAGACATGACTTATGGATTGTTCATTAAGGTACTTGATTTTATTGATTTGCTTCAGCGAAAATCCAAAGGATGCCGTGACAGTTTCAAGCAAGCAATGAGGAACCTGACTCGTTCCCACTTTTGTGATACCCGTAATGGCTGCCTCAATACGTTTATACAGACACATGGGGAACAGTTGCAGGAAGATATTGCAGTAAAACTGAGGAATTTCCTCTTGATGATCCTCGAGATCGTCCCAGAACGATCTCGGATGGTTGTTGGCATGATTCGATTGATGCTCCCAGAAGGGACTGACTATTTGAAGGATTTCTTTTATAATGCTCTGAAAACGATTGTACAGCACACTAAAGGCGATATGTCAGACTTCAACTGGAGGGAACTTCCTCTAGTTCCCAACACATCCGAGATGGATACACCTTGGGAAAGCTCTGCAGACTTGAGTGAGGTCCGTGTGAAAGGCCCTTACGAAACAGTAGAACAATACCTTGATACATACTTTCGCCTTCTTAGAGCCGACTGTTTCACTGGGTTGCTGACAGGTGTAAGGAACTACCTCAACAAAACATTGGACCCAAGAGATATGAACATCTACACTGATGTAGCCCTGGCTGGTGTCCAAGTGACAATGAAAGGGAATGGGATAGTGTTAGCACTGAAAGTCGAACCAATGAGCCATGTTGCTAACTGGGAAACGTCATCCAACCTCATATCTGGAAATCTACTTTGTATTTCACCGTCTGGGTCGTTCGAAGATGCGATATGGGCAACTGTTGCGGAGAGGGATGTAAATCTTTTGAAGAAAAAACAAACAATATGGGTTGAGTTGTGTAATGAAAATAACATGTTTGAAGCAACAAGCTACCTTTCTGAGATCTACAGTGCCAGTGGGAAGATAATCATGGCTGAATCTCCAACCTACTACAGGGCATACCAACCGGTTCTTAAAAGCCTACAACAAATCGTTCCAAGAGAAATGCCATTTCAAGAAGAACTAGTGTACCTAGAATCTGGCTTTCCATCACCAAATGCAGCAGAATTAGAGGGTTTGAAACTGGACAGTATGCTAAAAGGAATGGAGACTAGCCAAATAGATGCACTGGACACTGCCCTTCATAACAGAGTTGCCATCATCCAAGGTCCTCCTGGTACAGGTAAGACCTATGTTGGAATAAAGATTGTAGAGGCGCTATTGTCATCGGAAACAACTGAGCTGCCTATACTTATTTTGACTTACAAAAACCACGCACTGGATGAATTTCTGAAAGAACTTCGCACCTTTCGAAGGCCAGGTGAAATCGTTCGCATCGGTGGAAGATCTCAAGAGGAAACTTTGGAAGACTGCAACCTAGATACTTTGAAAAGGACCACCAGTCGTTCTAACCTTTGGTTTGATCTTGAAAGAAGAGCCTCGACTTTAAAGAGAAAAGTCGAGGGATATGTGAAAGAGCTAACAACTTCACGAACAGTGTCTGCGGCAGCCATTTTCGATAGTTTCACACAGGAGCAGATTGAAAGCTTGCTGGGGAGATATACATGGCTCATGGTTTTCAATGACGAGACAGGGTTGATGGAAAAAGTGCCTTATAAATACATATTACCCATATGGCAAAGAGAGAGAGAACATCTAATGGACAGAAAACTACCTTTTGCAGAAAGATGTAAGGAAATACCTAGAATCCTGATGAAGTTCATCGACGCAGCATTAGAACAGTGGGTTCCCCCTAAGGCTCAGTTTGAGAAATTCCTGCGAAAAGAAGGATACCTATTAAGTTTCCAAGTTAAGAAAACCAAACAGGAAGTTAAAGTCACCAAAGATCACGAAGCAATGCCTGATGAGGTGGATGCAGAGGAAGAAGAAAGAGAGAGAATGGCATTCACTGGACAGCCGCAGAAGCAGAAGTACACGATGGATATCGATGTATTTCTAGAAAACAAAAAGGTCAAAGACAAGCTTGTGATGTCCACGTCTGCCCAACAATACGCAAACGAGATATCGTTGACTGATGTCCAATGCATTCATGACCTGTGGTACTTGACAACCTATGACAGGGTAGCTGTAGTACAGGCTGTTTTGTGGCACCACAAAAAAGCTGTGGAAGGTTGTCTAGAAATTGCTTTCACAAATTATAAAGATATTTTGGCAGAAATGGAAGAGGTTGATAACCAAAGGAAATTGTCAATCCTAAAGCGGTCAAAGATTGTTGGGATGACTATCACTGGAGCTAGCATACACCAGTCCTTGATGGCGATGCTACAGCCTGCAGTAGTTTTGGTCGAAGAAGCTGCAGAGGTATTAGAGCCACAAATAGGCGCTGTTTTAGGAACCTGCAATGTGAAGCACCTTGTTCTCATAGGAGATCAGAAGCAACTAAGACCATCTGTGAAAAACTACGACCTTCGCCGTGATTACCACTTCGACGTCTCAATGATGGAGAGACTCATCAACAATGGATACCCATACACAGTGCTTAAGAAACAAAATCGTATGCGGCCTGAAATTGCTGAGCTCCTGAAAGATATCTACCCTGATTTGGAAAGCAATCTGAAGACGGTAGATCTTAACAAACCACCTGATTTTACGCCTGCCTCCATGTTCTTCTGGAATCACAAAGACGCAGAAGAGGCAGGGCGAAGCTACAGCAATCAATTAGAGGCTGAGCGAGTCGTAAATCTGGCCCTTGTTTTCGTTCAGATGGGGTATAAACCAGATCAAATAACAATACTTGCAGCATATCAAGGGCAGGTTAGACGTATTCGGCAGATGCTGACAAAGGTAGAACAGGAAAAACCATACATTTTCAGCAGGTTCGACAGCTCACATGAAGAGACCGAATCTTCAAAACCGGGCCAAAGAAGGACTCTCTGGAAAAGCATCCATGTACACACAATTGATCTGTACCAAGGAGATGAGAATGACATCATTATTCTTTCACTTGTACGGTCAAATGATAATGGTAAGATTGGCTTCATGAACACGCTAAACCGAAGATGTGTCGCTCAGTCAAGGGCCCGATGTGGAATGTACATTATAGGAAATGCAACAACCTTCACCAGCGCCACTCGGTCCTGTTGGTCATCCTTGATCAACAGTTTGGATGAAAAGAAACTTGTCGGGTTACAGTTTCCTTTTCACTGTCCCCTACACAAAGGGATTACAGAAATCAAGGCAACAACAGGCGAAGACCTTCCGTTGATGGTGATCTGTAAAGAGAAATGCAGCATCAACATGGAGTGTGGGATTCACCCTTGCCCACAGGTTTGCCGTCCAAAGCATTCACATGCTAAATGTAAGGTCATCATCGATTTTTTACTGCCATGCAAACATCCCGCCAAGAGAAAATGTTTTCAACCAGAAAGAGATATTGAGTGCAAAGAGCCTTGTTCAGAAATGATGGACTGCGGGAAACATCAATGCGCAAAGACTTGTAAGCCAATCCACTCCCACACCAAATACCTGTGTACGGCACTCGTATCTCATGTATTCCCGACTTGTCTACATGCGACCAAAAAGAAATGTTGGCAAAATGAATCTGATCTACTGTGTAAAAGAAAGGTGAACTTTCAGTTCACTAAGTGCCAACACACTGGCGAACGCAAGTGCTTTGAAAAGGAAGATGATGTAATATGCACAGAGAAATGCACGCGTAATTTGCCTTGTGAACATCCATGTGAAGGCCTATGTGGGAATCCTTGCGACAATTCAAAGTGCAGTCCATGTGACGAAAGAAGAAAGTTAGAAAAAGAAAGAATGAGAAAAGCTGAGAAAAAAGCAAGAAACGATGCACGAGAAGCTGCTAAACGTGATCTTGCAAGATTTGTACTGGAAAACCCGTATCCCTCGTTTTGTCGCCACGACCTTCATCGTGACGGAGACACTGCCTCTGAGTATTTCGATGTGGAAGACCGGGTTAGAAAATATGTCCAACCAGGACATGGATGGTTCCCAGAGGTGACACGCATTGAGAAGGTTATCAATGTGAAACTCCAAAGCGATTGGATAAGGGCGAAGTCTGAAATGCGCAATCCATTGAGGTCTGAACTGAAGTTTCATGGGACAAACCAGAACGCGATTGAAAGTATAGTAAAAGATGGCTTTATGCTCCCTAGACATCATAGATGCAAGGGAATGTATGGGGATGGCATATACTTTGCAACGGACTCCTCCAAAAGTGCACAGGCTATATACACGAAAGGATCTAAGATGCTCCTGTTGTGCGATATCCTTATTGGGCAGTCCCGCACGGTAAACAAGCCTTGCCCAAACATGACCTTGGGGACACTACGTGAAAGTGGATATGATTCTGTCTTTGCCTCATGCAACACTTCCCAAACAGGAGGCGTCCGCTATGACGAATATGTCATTTTCGATCCAGCCCAGGCTCTACCAATGTATGTGATACACTATAAGACATGCACTATGGATACCATCCAGATGTTGGGAGCATCTGCTGATGCTGCATCTGCTGGCGCTGCTGGTGTATCCAAAACTAAGCATGTTCTATGTCCAAAGAAAAGCTTTGATCCGAATGATCCCTTGGATATGCACTTTCGTCTTGCGGAATCACAGTTTCTGAGGCTGACACAAGCATGTGGCTCAGATGAAAAGGTCAAGTGTGTGGAATACTACGTCAATCCTCAACTTATTGACCTCTTTGAAAAGAAGAAAGAAGAACTCGAAAAGGACAGGGGTCCCGCGTTCAGCAAGACATTTCTTGCTTTCCATGGCACTGAGGAAAAAAACATTGAGAGCATCATGGAAAACAATTTCAGTATGGAACGGTGCAAAAGAGGTGTCCACGGAGCCGGGATCTACCTGTCTGAGCTTCCGGACATCAGTAAAACTTATGCTCGTGGTGCAAGGAAACTCATTCTTTGCAGACTACTTCCCGGTAAGGGATTCTCAGGAGGAGGAAATGGAGCCAGACTCGAACCTGGCTTTGACTCCCATATGGTGAAAAAAGACACGTCTGGCTTCAAATGGGCACATGTGATCTATAACTCGCACCAAATCCTTCCCATGTATGTCATCCATTACTAAGGTTGATTCATTTCTTTACAGCATCTGAAAGAGCATAGCCATTACAGTATCAATCAGAGCAACAGAGACAATCATTGTCTCGGACGGAAAATATCGGAGATGAAACTTACTTTAATTCCGGAAAGGGATAGATTAACAAACTATTCGGTTTATGTCATACGATAATTACTTCATTATTATGTGGGAAATTAACTTCATACTGCCCTGTATAATTTGTTTATATCTTCTTATTTCGTATTATCCAAGCTGACTTATGAAACATGAAGTTCACGCTCAGACGAGTGACATTAATGCCATATTGTCATGTTAGCTGCCATATCAATTTAGAGGAGGTTATTCGCAAATACAAAGTCCTTCGTGTAGCGGGCTCGTATTTTGCTGAAGGTGCATAAATGCATTATTTAGATAATAGAATGTATGCTGAGATTAATATTTTGATACTGATGTATACGTAATGAATGTTTGTATCTTAAGGTAGGATTTAACCCATGCTGCTGGAATCCATTACACATAATGGTATTTGATAAGATCGGAGAGACTTTCTGTTGTTGATGTGTCCTTTCAATTGTAAATAACAAGTTATACTTCTCAACCCTTTCTACGCTGGTAATGCCTTAAGGCATTCCCCTAGCGTGCGCCGGTAATGCCTTAAGGCATTCCCCTACTATACGCCGGTAATGCCTTAAGGCATTCCCCTAGCGTGCGCCGGTGATGCCTTAAGGCATCATTTTTCGTAATTCTGTTAGAAAGTCTTATATCTTCGGCAAATTTTTTTTACACACAAAATAACTCCAGAAATGTGTTCTCCATAACTTTTTATTATTATTAAAGTAAAAAAAACATTATGTCATCGCGATGAAAAATAAAGATACAGATGTTCGTAACTGGCACAGTGCTGTATTGAACCTAGCCACAGGCTTGTGTCAATGGAGGGGAAAAAAGTCTTCCTGTACTTGGAAATATTAATTTAATTATTGAATATCGATCTAATCAATAATTAATGGTATGGAAATAAAGTCTGAAGTCTCTTCTATTTTTGGGTATCATTTAAATAATCTAATTATTTTTCTAAGTTATTTAGATTTGATAATTAGTAACGCACCCCTCTGCGGGTTTAGCCAATTTCTAACGCTTGTGGAATGGGCCGGCGTATGAGAGGTCAGATGCGTCAGGCGTGCGGCGTTGTAACAGAGACTCCCGTAGTGGGGCGCGGCCGTTAACGACGTATAGGCGCGCTAGGCCCGGCAAGGAAAGGGTTAAAATGTGCTGATTGCAAAACATAGGTCTCAACTTTCTCAGGCCGTAGAAAGAGCCGTAGCTGTATTCATTGTAAACATTAACCTGCCTAATCTAAATGATATTGCTCTGGCCTCTCGAATTGCTCTATGAAGGTGATATTTGAATGTCATCTTAGCATCTCTCAGCGCTTCCAGATAATTGTATTTGTCAACTACCGGTAATTGTAATGGTACTCCATTTATACTACAATTTCCATGAGGAACATGCATACCTTTATTATGAGCTCAGAAAAGCTTTGATTTGGACACATTTATTGTTATATCGTGTTATTAATACATCTTCCATTATTCATACATACTGTTAAGTTTAATTTGCTTTCTATCCGCCACTGAATTTATAATGTTAGTGCTGACACGGTCAGAAATAAGTCTGATGCTGCGTTCCACACATACAATTTTAGTCTATTTGTTTATCCGAATACATACATGTACGTAATGATAACCTAATCTAGAAGCATTGTATACGTCTGGTCGATTTACAATCTATCTTAAAGAAGTGGACAAAAAGAAAGACCTAAAATTGAGCAGTGATGGCGTGAGCGTCTATGTGACAGTATCCCGACGAGCGAGAAATGTTTTGGATTAAACTTGTATAGAGCTAATTTAGTGTACTTATAATTTAGATATAAATGTATAATTGGGACGTTATTAAATCGTGTATATGTCTGAGACATATTTGCACATTAGATGGATAATAAAATGTTCGCCTTTGTTTTAGTTTGGATATTGAGTCACGGTATTCAAATGATTTAAAAAGGTATCGCTTTATTGAAAGAACATTTACTTTTATGATTATATATATCACCTGTGGTCATGTACCTGAAATAGATAATAAAAAATGTAATTCTAAAACACCTGTACTTAAACTGTTATTAGTATTGAAAAGGGAAACAAAACTCTGTTTTGTGCTGTCTCATGATTTTTAGTAAGTACCAATTCATTAAACGGTTCAAGGTGAGGTGTTTTAAATGCAGTATGTCAGCGGGAATCGGGTTGGGTGGGCGAGTAGGCTATTCCTTTGGCAGTCTTGAAGAATTGAAATAATATTCACATCCCTTGTTGTTTTATCGGAAAATCGGATATTTTGTTTTTCAAATCCTCCTGTAGATTTATATTGAAAAACCCGCCATTTGATAAGAGAAAGACAAAAATTTGGGAAGAACGAGCGTAGGACGTTTAGATCGTGAAACGACGTGCATCAACTTCCTGCTTGCCACGACCACTGTGAGAAAACGGTGTGTGTAAATGATAAAAAAGGGAGCTTTACCCAGTATATTTTATATAGACGGCAGTGGGGAGACCTATGACTTCAGAACACATCTGCGTTAAACAGAGCGGAGACAGTCTCACGGACCAAACGTAGAACCGTGACGTCGAATCATATCTATATGGTAGTCCAGGTCCAGCTGAAAACGGTAAGCAATACTTCTAATGTTCCGGTGGGCTATGATTTCTCATCTTATTTTAACATGTAGACTACATACTTCTATTTGCGTTGTTCATGTGGTTCATTTTGAAATTATTTTTGTTGTGACACTGTAGGACTTCTACAAAAGACCTTATTTTGTATAATGTAGGCCATTGCCCTGCTATATATATTCTGCTGTCGTCTCTACTTGACGAGGGCAAGTCAGCGGGCACTGTGTACACTCAAGTCTTCAGAAGTGTTCACACTCTTAGGCTAGACTCGACTATCTGATATTATAGATACACAATAATGACTGGTTCTGTGTACGAGTAGTCGTATAGGCCTACTCTTGAGTATTTGAAGCGTAGTAATGCCCGGGCGACAGCGAGGATATTACGTTGTCAACTAGGAGGAGGTCCCCTTGGAATTTGAGCCCCCCAGGCCTGACCTCCTCCCTATCCCTGTTAATAATCAGAAATGCCAGTTTTCCATTTTTCCATGGACATCCACTTTTTCATAGTAGGGCCTATATGTAGGCTAAAATTGCTTTTCCTTGTGTAAAAATAAGGATAATATTTGATCGAGCTTTATCTACGCCAATTAAAACACTGGTCTGAACCTTCCCACATACCCGCAGCCCCATGCCATGGCCGAGAACATAATTGCCCAAGTTTTCCCTGTCTCTCCATGGCAGAGAAATCCTCATGAAAAAAATATTTCCTCTTTTTTCTCCAACTGGCATCCCTGTAATAATGAACATATATTTGTATGAACATATTTGTATGATCATCATCCTTGGGTGTCTTTTCTTGTTTTAACTTTTGATGGTGCTGGGTTCATTAATGACACTTTCTAAGTGACAGGAAAGACATTTACACAATGGATTGTGTAGATTAAGAAGAAAGACCACCAAGCCTCTGAAATAAACCTCCGTATTGTCTCGTGATAGTTCTGTTCTGTTATTTTTCTGACGAGATTTACGAGGACGAATGGCGATAACGGTGATTGTACAACCCTTTACATTTATTTGAATAGATAAAAAAAGAGATAAAGAAAAGAAACCTTTAGGTTTACAAACGTATTGATTATTAAAGTAAGTTTGCTTCCTCAGTGATTAAAATTGGTCATTCACAGTAAAGATACAAAATAATGTGGTGATGAAAAAGATGATGTATGAAAATTAAATGTTAGAGTAGCACAATAAGACTAGTTATATGTATAATAAAGGTAACATAGTTTGAGTAAACTGCACATCATGATACCATATTGATTCGTGATTGCTAATTATGATACGACTACAAATACGATTTCAGCGACATACTATTTGCCCATAATTTACCAATTACACTTAATACATTTTATCAACCCCACGTCACTAGCCACTTCTCCTTTCAACCAGGGGAAGGGAGGGGTTTTAATAGTAATGTCTTTCTCATACATACTGGACCTTTCCTAAAAAATAGACGAATCTAAAAATTACATGAATATTAGTAATCCAAAGAAGCGGTCGAAATGAATTAAAAAATATAAAGGTCCAATGTAATAAAAAGCAACTTACAATTTCTACCTTGTTGCTAACATGATATCATAACATACAGGGATGAAAAGCTCAACTCGTGTGACCAATCTATCATAAGTGTGCAGGGTTGCCACACGTCAAGGAAAGATCATGGACATTTGTTTTCAGTTCAGTGAATTGTCATGGAATTTTGGAATTTTCCAGGAAAAGTCTTATCTATAATAAGCTATTCTGTGGTGAGCACCCACTTGCTACGGTTTCACTTCCCACACGCCCCGATAGGCCTTACGACACTCGTCCGATACAGAATCGAACGTTGTGTTGGAAGCATGTGATAGTGGACCTCTGCTTCTTACAAGAACTGCGACACGCCCAAACATGGCCTGCGACATGCTCTGACATGGGCGCTGTGTCGCATGCCTCCCGAGACGCTTACAACATATCCAACATATTAAAAAAGCAGGGGCGTGCCCAGGATTTTGTTTGGGGAGGGGGGGGGGGGTGGGGCACACCTTTGAAGATTGGTAGGGATCCAGTTCAGGATCTCTTCCAGGCAGGTACTGTGGCAAAGCCCCGCATGTACTTGGATTCTATAGATTATACAAGCTGTATCCGGGACTCAGGACGCAGGGATCCAGCAGCAAAACTCCTCCTGGGGGTCCAGCGGGTGAAGCCCCCAGAAGAACTTGAATTGTATAGATTATACAAGCCCCCCTGGAAACATTTGGATTTTATACAAGCCGTCCCTAAGATTTTCTTTGAAGGATAGGGGTTATGCATCTTAGGTTATCTGTGAATATTGGCAGGGGTCTAGTAGCAAAGCCCCTTTTGGGGGGTTCGTGGGGTAAATGCCCCAGAAGAACTTGAATTATATACATTATAAATACAGTCTGTATCCAGGAATTTATTTCAGGGTCAAGGTTTACACATCTTGGGCTATCTGGAAATATTGCCAGGGGCCTAGTAGCAAAGCCCCTCCTGGGGGTACAGGATGTGAAAATTTGGATTATAAACACTTTACAAGCTGTCCCCAGGTTTTTGTTTCAGGGAAGGGGTTACATATCTTAAACCATATGGGAATATTTCCTGAGGTCTAGCAGCAAAGCCCCTCCTGGGGGACCAGGGGCAAAACCCCCAAGATCATTTTGATTTGTAAAGCTGTACCCAAGATTCTGTTTCAGGTAGGGGGATTGCACTCCTTATAGTGATCTGGGAATATTGGCAAGGGTTTAGTAGGCAAGGTCCAGGTTGTAAAGCCCCCGGAAACATTTGGATTTCATAGATTATACAAGCTGTCCCCAGGTTATTGTTTCAGGGAGGGGGATATACATACCTGAGACTACCTGGGAAGATTGCCAGGGGTCTAGTGGTATAGCTCCTCCTGGGGGTTCCGGAGGGCATAATCTGGGAGCACTTGGACATTAAAGATTATACAAGCTGTATCCAGGAGTGGGGTTACACCCCTTATGTTATTTGAGAATATTACCAAGGGTTCAGCAGTCGAGGGGGCAAAGCGACTGGGATCATTTGAATTTTATAATTATAAAAGCTGTACCCTGGATGTGATAAGGGAAAGAGATTTACACACCTGGGACTACTTGGGCAGATTGTCAGGGGTCCGTTATCAAAAACATCTGGGGGCCCAGGGGGCCCAGGGGGCAAAAGGGGTCAAGTCCGGGAGGCAAACCACCTCAAAAAGCTTGGCATTCAGAGTCTTTTTAGGGGACTTATTTGCTTTGTTGAATGACACGGAAACAAGAGTGTATTAGTATAGGCACGCACTTTTTTTAGAGGGGTGGGGGGGGGGGGGGGGGCACACTTGGTACTAACTTACCCATATTCCCCTAAATATGTGCCCCCTGCCCCCTACCAAAAATGATGTTACTGTAGGTACCAATATCTTTTTCCCAATGTGATTAACATTGATGTATATTCTCATAACCGTTTTACTATAAAAGATAAAAACAAAATTAAAAAAAGTGAGTTTACTGAATTTCAGCCAGAACAGACCATCCTTGGGAAAGATTTAGGGGGGGGGGGGTGTGTGCTTCCTGTGCCCCTCCCTTGGGTACGCCTCTGTGTTGAATATGTCGGAGTGTGTTGGGAGGCCTGTGACATATCGGGGCATGTCGGAAGGATATCGGAGCGTGCTGCACTAGTGGAGGCGGGCTTTCCGATACCATTCCTACAAGAATCTATGATTTTACGTGACATATTGTAAAGTACCAACCTTGTCTTGACTATTTTATTATGCCATAGGGCAGGTACTGATAAATTTTAACTACAGTTGAAAATATTACTTCGTTATCATACCTACTAGGCCTACTAACCTTTATTCCTATATACCTATGAGCGAACAACCTATGATTACCTAACGCTGCTGGGGGTGGTATAACTTTTGTTTACTGCCCAGGTTGAAGTTACTGCCCAGGTTGACGTTTACTGCCCAGGCTGACGTTTACTGCCCAGGTTGACGTTCAGAGACATTCGGTTTTTATCGATATCAGCCGACAATTTAAGGTATATAGGAATAGGGAAACCATGTACCAGTGGAAATAGTCAGACTTACTCAGTAAGGCTTGGAAAAATTACTGCCCGCGGCTACGCCTTGGGCAGTAATTTTTCCAAGCCTTACCTCGTAACTTTGACTTATTCCCACCGGAACATAGTTTCCCTCTATTCAGTTTATTCTAACCCCGCTTAAGGGAACTCCCCATTTAAGGGGACAATTTGCTCGGAACAGAAAGTGTCCCCTGAAGCGTGGTTTTAATGTACATTAAGTATTTGATTAAACTACTTTTATTTTTAAGCATTTATGAATAATTAAGAATTACAACCAAAACATTTTCAAGCCAGAAGACCAGTTCAGAATAAGAAGCTAAATAAGGCTCAGTCAAAATGACCTTATCTACTTATAGCCAGAGTTCACAATGCTTTGTTTTCGCTCAAACATGTTCGCTCAAACATGTTTTCGCTCAAACAAGTACGAGGGCCAAATAATCTCCTTATATTTTACTCGATAGCGTCTATAACATCTACAGGAAGCAGTGCTAAGTCTATGGGCGTTTATATTTTCGTCTATATCCCCGTTAATGTCTGACCAATAGCCACCATATATTGCTTGTCGCAGCGTGTCGTAACTAGTGGGTGCGGGGCCTTAATGAACTGTATTGTCTTTTCATGACAATGGATTTCAATACTTGTAGAATCGTGATGTTGGAGGACGGAGATGAAACATGGCTGCAGCTAGATTCCACAACCGTTATGGTGGTGGCAATGGCAAGCATTCTAAGCGCCATCCTTGCTATGGTCTGCTGCACTGACTCGTCGAATGAATCGTCATCCGACCCGCCACCGACCCACATTGTAGTAGAGCCAGAACCACGACGAGAAGCTCGCAACAAACCACTAGTTCCCCCCAGGACCGGTAAGACCTGAAATGATCACTTCAAATAAAGAAGGAGATAAGCCATCGGCGATACCTGACGTTCACGTTCAATGTCTACATTGTCTGTATTTCATCAGAAAATAGGTGTGTTCACTATAGGGAGCCAAAGCGAGAAATGTCAAGAGACCTTCGGTGTTGCACCATTCCCGCTAAATGGATTTAACACGAATTGGATTCATCGAAAGTTGCCAGTATATCATTAGGACTGAAGAATTAACCGTTCAGAGTCCTTGTTGTGGTCCTAAGTGGGCCCAATACATTTATTTGGTGAACTTTGAAGCATTCTGCAGTCCTAAGCACTAGCTTTTTATGTCAACAGTAAGATAGCTACTGAATTATATTATAAGTGTGCCTGCTTCCAAACATCAGCACCAAATAGGTGAGAAACATACAGAACATCTTGTAGCCTACTCTGATTGTTGTTAATATGGACAGGGTAGGGAGCGTTCATTAATTATGGTGGGGGGGGGGACACAGTTTTTGGAACATCGGATGGTAAAAAAAGTTGGCCCCCCATGGGAGTACCCCCAACAAATTGGCCACCCCTTGGAATACCCCAAATAATTCTGGCCCCCTTTGGAATGCCGCCTTCCCATAGGAATAGGGTAAAAGCACATTGGAGGCTAAAAGCTCGGTGGCTAAGTGGAAGGGTGTTTGCCTCAAGCATGGGAGGTCATGGGTTCAAACCCTGGTCGGGTTGTACCAAAGACAAAAATGATACCCACTGCTCATTCAGCTTAACACCCGCCATCAGAATGAGGAGTATGGGGCTAGGGCCCGAGTGTAAGAATAGCTGCAACGCCAAATTTGGTGATTGTACACACAATATAACCTTCATACAAAATTGCTTAAAGATGGGAAAAAAAGTATATGGTAGTGGTCCAACTTCCGATGTGTAATGATAACTGAAATTTGCTCTTTCAGAAAACTGCCCAGATCTTGTTGTTTGATGTGTTATTTGTGGTAGAAACACAATCCCCTGATCTGATGAGGAATGATCATCTTCTTGAAGGAGTTGTAGGTAACTTATAGTGTTCCAAGTATATATATAGACAGCACTGCTACCGACAGTTTGTCAAGCTTGCCTTCACCATGTTGCTTTTCCTAGTCATAGTCACCATATCCTTTGAATAGCATTTATCTATGATGCTGCAACCATGAGACCTTTGTCTCATTACCTTACAGAGCTCCAGCTAAAATAGGCAAATTATGACAAAACTACTCCTGTGGAGTAATTGTTCAATATATGTGAACCTGTGTCCCACAGATGTTTAAAATAAGGTTTTAGACCAGCTTTTAAACATGAGGGAATACGGATGAGGAATCAGAAGATTATATAAACACAGGTTTACAGTTTTCTCATTATTATACCTAAATTTCTTTTAGATATTTACCTTATTTGAGCTGTTGGAGACATTGCAAATATAATTTGGGCACAGACTGGTCATAGCCTCATGTGAGTTTTGCCAACAAGTTTCAAAAGCCTTTCCTACTGCCACTTTTGTAATTCCCAACTTCCAAGTTCAGAGCAAGGTTGGTTTGTGATGTCATATAACTCTTCAACCCTATACTTAGTGTCTGTATGCTGTATGAGGTTCTACCTACAGGCACAGGCAAATGCTTGAAGTGTGATAACATCAAGCACAATGCCAACTGGTTTAAGTTGGCTGCACTACTATATGGTGCTATGGTGACAATTTGAGTTGATGCTCTATAGTTCTAACCCAAAATCAGGGATGCAACCCCAGCCAAATCAAGGCTGTAGTTGGCAGCTAGCAGACATGCTGGAAGCCCCTATCTCTCCTGTACCCATATAATCAATCATAAAGTTTGATTACCCAGAACCTAATTCTCACAGAAGTCACTTATTGAGACTTGGTTGTTCATATTAAAATATCCAGCAGCAACTGCTTTCTTGATTTGTACCATCGGTTGGGAGTCAGCAGGCTCCCTTGCAGGATCCTGCAGGACCTTCACTGTTTTTGGTAGCAGTATCATTAACATGTAAATGCAGACATTCTGACAATTTGTTATAGTCTGGCATGGTGTGTGGGATCCTTGGTATGTGTGGATCAACCCATGATGTGGAACTACAGAAGTAAGTGCCTTTTCTTTCACTGGCACTTGGTTTTTATGTATTCCTATATACCTTCAAATATTGAGAAAAATGAGAATTTGTTTTATTTATGATAGTCCAAGTAGCCATGGCCACCCTTATCAAGTAACTACAATTGATATGTTTTCATCTGGCCGATTTCCCTCTGGTTCCATAGCAACTATGCAGGTTGCTATGCAGGTTGTTATGCGACAATGTCACGGTGATGTCATAGCTGCATTGATGTATCATGTTCACATGTTCACAATGACTTCGAAAATCATGCCGATTGCACCCTGGCCGATTATTCCTACTATTGAAACTCTTTTGCATTGTTGTCCAACATGGAATACCTCCATACTCAGTTGATATATGCTTTTTGCTACTAAAGGTAGCTGTTAAACCAGCATGGAAAGCCTGAATCGGTACTGTGTGTCATTTTAAAATTCACCGATCATAGCTTTTTTTGGGGGGTGTCTAAATGCTAAAGGATATGATGACTATAGCTGGGAAAAGCTACTTGGCAAAGGCAAGCTTGGGACACTGTTGCTAGCTGAACTGGCTATAAACTTTGAACACCATAAGCTAACTCTAACTCACCAAAAAAAGATGGGATCAAAACCATGACAACACATTTATAACAAGAACAGTTATAGCAGTCACATTGAAGTGAGTAAAAATGACTAAGTGCTAGAAATATCTTCAGAATATGATAATTCCTCAGGAAACGGAAAGAGTCTGTTCATACCATCAATAACACATCAAATGACAAGATCTGTGCAGTGTTCCAAGAGAGGAAATTTCAGATTTTATTACACAAATTGGTAAATGTATGGAAAGACACTTCACCCGCAGAAGTGTGAAGGAAAGCTTCATCGAAAATGGGAACATTATTTCAGTCTCCCATGTGTTTTTACCCTTTTCCTAAGGGGGGGGGGGGGGGGGGTGTGACTTTTTTTTATCATTCCAAGGGCGGGGTCAACTATTTCTTTAATATTCCAAGGGGAGGGTCATGTTATTTCCGGGGGAGGGTGTTAACTTTTTATTGACCGCAAAACTGTGCACCCCAGCCATAGATAATGGTCCCTATTGACGGGTCTGCGTCAGCTAGTTGATATGTTGGGCACAAATATAATTCCGGTCATATAGGAGATCGACATTATGGCTCTATAACCATTTGCTCTATAACTATTCATGAGATATATCCCTTAACAATGATGTTTTGAGAAAAAAAGACAACTGTTGACATATATATATGAACATACTGATGACGGAGCGATTTCACACGTGCACATATAAGTAAAAACTACATGCCATCCAGATGCCAATATCCACCGTGTAAATGGTTAACTAGCATTAGTTGCAATTGCTTATTAGCTTTCTCTCCTTGATGTAGTGTATCCAAATAGAGTTTAATTGGTTTAAAGGTAAGTGACTTGATATATCGTGATACCTACCATTGTGGCTTTTTAGCCGAAATGTAAAGGCTCGTAGGATGGCTGTTTTCCCTTAACCGTTTCCTATACATCTGGAATTAACGCTGTCGAAAATGATACTGTTCCACCTGCTATGAACAAGTTGTAATTCCACAAAGTATTATCAGAACTGTGTATCATTGGTATTTATGTATTTATATGTAACTATCTAGATTATATATTATAGCTCTGGTTATAATGGAAAGTCGAGTGAAGTATCCATAGAGGTCAAAGGTTAACTGGCCCAGCCACCATGTAGGCTTACAGTTGTTAGGCATCATGTCTGATTGAAGCGCCTCCACTCACCTGGCACATGTTCTTTCCTAGAAACAAGAGCTTTCCAAACGCTGCATGCAAATTCTGTGCGAGGCACCCCCCTCCCCTAGCTGGTCTAGTATAATTAAAAAGATAAAATAGTTTAGACCTTCAGGAACCACCCTTGAGTAGTTTGTTTACTTACTTTTATACTTATATATATACACAGTGACATACAATCGAGACCGAGGAATCAAAAGAGATTCCATGGTTAAACAGCAACTAAAAGAAGACAGAGCGAGTCATGATGACGGACGACATGCTCGATAGGAAAAACTGTGACTATCATCAAAATAGATTAATTTATATACTAGCAAAAAATGAACTACTACTCAGGGCATGAGCTAAAGAAATATCCAGGCATGATCCCTACGTAAAACACCCCCATGTGTCGACTATCTCTCGTCATCTTCATTGTTCAATGTTATCGCATAATGTGTCACCATAACGTTATATGTACACCTTTCCATGTATATATTTACCACCTTGCACTTTTTTTTCTCCAAAATTGGAACATGTTACTACGTCACCTGTTATTCATTTTGATATCCTAAAATAGACAAATGTGACGAAAGCAATATAAACCAGAAAGTTAATGGAGAAATCAGAATGTCACAAGGTTGATGGAAGATCGAAGTCCTTTGTACTGGCGAATCATACCTAATAAAAAAAACCAAAAAACCCAGCAACAAACAACTCAGCAACGAGATGCAAAAATCAATAGAAAAGGAATTCATGATAGAGCCAGACTGCTGCTCACCAAGAAGCTCCTTTGGTTACCGTGCATTTTAAAATAGTAAAGTATCATATAATAATATTATGTTATTACACAGACGTTGCTCGTCGTTATGACCGAATAACAAATATAACAAGATCACAGAATGTTAAAGAGTTTTAACAATCTCTATACCTTAGACGTCCCTGAGAAGAAGCGGGTACAGGATCACGGGGATGCGGAGACTCTGCCCCACTATCTCAACGTAGCCATTCCTATAGATCGGACCATCCCCACCACACCCTTCCACAACTACATGAACACCGAGGCTGCAGGCACCTCCTTCGTACCAGTTAAATTCAACATCAATCAGGTGATCGGCAAACTAAAGAAGAAAATGACACCCTACATCGTCGACAGCAAGCGGCTTAAACTGATGGAGGTCATAGGGAAAGGTAGGTAAAATAATGATGTATGTACCGCTCTCGAAAGATTAATTGGAAGATTTTACACCAGCGCTCCTGTTTCCATGTGCAACAGGATCAGGTAGTTCTGGTCACTTATAGAAATTAAGAGTTAAGGAAATAGTTTAGGATTAATTTCTGGATTCCCTTATTAATTTTGAATTATAAGGTGCGAATTACACTGCACATTGTGCAACACCAGGCAGATATTTGCTGTAGTTCTCTTTTAATCATCCACTTTTTAAGGCTCTGGTTACTAGTCAACAACGATTGTGGGGAAACGTATCGAATCTGACGTTTAGCATTATTAGTCTGAACCGAGGGTAACTGTTAAATGAGCGTTAGGCGCATTTCAACCTAAAGGGGTGGAAGAAACAAAATAGTTTATAAACTGATTATATTCGCTTTGACAAATATGTTCACTGACACAAATATATCGCATTTTGTTCATTGCCTTCAGCCACTGATTTTTGCAGGGGCATTTGGACTTGTGTATAAAGGTACATACAATAAAGACAAACAAGCAGAACCAATGCCAGTGGCCGTGAAGACCGTCCATGGTAGGTAGCCTACTCATTGCTGAGGCGTGTCCTTCGTTTTCTAGTGCTCTTGAGAGAGGTACATCTATGTAAAGATCATCGTTCACTTACGTTCATTATGTTTTCTCCTTGCCTACCATTTTCGGTTGTTCTAACTATAAGTTGATCCTGGCTGTTACACCAACAGAACAAAGAGGTTGGTGGGCAGGGGGGGGGGGGCTGTTTTCCAGTCACGACAATCGTTAATAGCGATCGTTTAAAGGCGTCAGTGTCCTATAGATCTACGATCGCATCGGCCAGCGATCATTGGGTGCGACACTTAGGGCGGTTTGTTGTGCCCTATAGTAGTGATGGTCGTAGGGTATCGTAGGTGAAATTGTCACCCAAACTGTCATAACCGGATGACATACGACAACTTTCGGTGGATGATCATGTCCACATAAGCCCCAATATGTTGACTTACTACTGGGTACGCTCCATTCCCGTCCACTTGCGTCCGTGTTTGGTATATATAAGACGGCATGGCAGAGAGCAGCCATCAACTACACATCTCACCACTCTCTACCTCGTCCAAGAAGATGCCACCGAAGAAGCAGAAGTGAAGAAGGGGTGCTACTGCTAATAGTAGAACTACTGCTACTGCTGAAACGCATAGTTCGCCTGCTGACGCATCAGATGTTCCACCAGATACACCAATGACTGATGCTGCTTTGGAGTCCACTGTGTTCCTGCATGATTGTGAATTAGAAGACCAGGCAGGTAGAGGAAGAGTCATCGGAGGCCGAAGAGGGAGACGAGGCATTCACCCAACCAAGTGCACATCGCCGCCGAGCAACAAAGGGTTATTCAAACTTTGATGAAGATGAAAAAGAAACATTGAGTATCTACAGCAGCATCCTGATCTATATTCCAAACGTTTGTTTGGCTACCATGACGCCTCCCTTAAAGACCGCCTGTGGATGGAGAAGGCACAGGTTATGGGCCGCACACCACAAGAACTGAAGACCTGGTATGATAGTATGTGGAAAAAGCTTGGCAAACTCCATAAAATGGTGACCAAGTCCAGCCAGGGTGTGGATACCCTCACGGTAACTAAGGCCTGGATATGGGAGAGATTTCAATTCCTGGTTCCACACATCACCGCACTTAGAAGTCACACTGTAGCACCTTTCAAGCAAACTGACAGTTTCTGTAGTACCCAGTCATCTGGTGCCAGTGCTCCAGCTCCCTCGCCCTTTGGAGATTCGGACAACAACTTTCAGACAATGACTTCTCCATCAGTTACGCCTCAGGGAGTGGAGGCTTATGATGACAAACTTGTTAATATGCTTCAGTCAGTGCCAAAGGAAGTTGTGAAGCCCAAGCCGGTAGTTTACGGTCAGAGTTCTGGCTTGACAGTGTACATAGAAAATGTACTGAACAAACTACAAGAACACCACCGGTTTGAGGTGGAGCGGCGTATCATCAGAGTTCTACAAGAATGTCAGGCCAACAACAGCTGTGAGTTGGCAGCAGCGAGGCTTCACAGATTGGGAGATGATGTGGCCCCACCCACAGTGGGGCAGTTCGTCAGGGGAGTGCAGCAGCAGTTGACACATCAGTGGCAGCCACCTCCATCACAGTGGCCTTCTAATATAACCTCCCATGAGGTACATAAAAACCTCTCCATCTTTTATTGTACATTGTGGTTTCGTTCATCAACTTTCGTAATGTTGTGTTGCATAAGGACAAATTGACCATGCCAATATTTTTCGTTCTTTAATTCGGAAATTCATACGAAGCTACGCGTTGCATTTAAACAATTTGACCCTTCACAAAGTGATGAAAAGTGGCAACAATGAACGATAAGTCATGAGCTGTCGTTGTTTGAAGCACTTTTTTCAAAAAAGTTTTTTTTATTTAAACTGGTGGTAAACTCTAGTCTCAGATGTGCCTATTTCCATGTTGCTCCAGGCTGGAAATTTACAAACACATTGAGGTCATAGCAGAGTAGCAAAGTCATATAGGTATACAAATTTGAATGAGGAATAAAGGCTAGAATTTATGGTTTCATAAAAGGATAACATCAGCATCCAATATGAATATTCCAATTCAGAATATTCACTCGGCTATTGCCTCGTTCATATCCCTGAGCGCCCCAAACTCGATGGTATACGGGGACACAGACCAAACACTTGCCTGCCTGACTGCCTACCTGCTGCCTGCCCCCTTCCTCCCTTCCTCCCTGCCTGCTGTTGCAGTTAGCTTATCCTGTAGGTTGGCGTTTTGCTGGAATTTGAGAAGGACTATTTCTTTCATCACCGTTCGCTTGATCTTCTCCCATTCTTGGTCAGTTTGAACTGTCTTGGCGATTCGTTTCGCTTCATAGGCGTCCGTGGCTATTTTGATTTTCCTGGCCGTGCGTGGGTCATTGTTTTCGATTGCCAGCTTGTAAGAATAGAGTTGTTCACTCGATGCCCATATATAGCCCTCTGCCCTGATTTTACAGCTAAACATGTAGAGAGGTATGAGTGGTGCCCTTGAAAGGCTGTTCCGTCTTCCGTCTCGATTGTTTTGGCTGCATCTAGCGTTATTTGGTTAGGCAAGCGATGTATATCTCGATATTGGTAGTCCCTATCATTCAGAACCATCTTTGCACCTTTCATTTTGGCAGATAAGCCTTGCTGTTTTGCGTATGCAACTAAGCATCGCATGTCTTTACGTTGGCTCTGCCGTTCTGGTGACAAGTCGTCAGATACAAAGACGTTTCGCCATTTGGCATTGTCTTTCAACTTGGCTATGTTTTTGTAGATAGAGCCTTTTGAGACTGTATGTGCAAGTCGAACCATGATGTTACGAGGTTTGGTTTGGTTGGGTCTGAAAGCGGATAGTATCAGGGATTGATTTTCAGCCATAATAATTCCTAGGCCCGTGAGTAGGTCTTTTACAATAGCTCTTGGGTTTTCATTAACTGCTTCAGCTACTCCTTCCACTATTATATTAGATTTCCGGCGATCGTCTTCGATGTACATAATCTTAGATTCCATGTGTGGAAGACGGAGTATGTGACCCTATGGTAACACAACCACAACTGCCAGCCTGAGCGTTTAAACCCGGTCAGGTTCACGAATCCGCCGTCTCTTCTCATTGGTCGAGCGTACGTGTTTACTCGACGTTCATTGGTTGCTAATGACGCTTTTCCCCGCTCGCGCCTGACAACGTCCGTGACGTTGTGCGGTCGGCTGCGTTCGCTGACGCCGTTCTGTGTGTACAGGGGCCGATCATAGCATATGGGGAAGGGGGGGCAGTGTCTGTATTATGTAGGGACTGACCATTTTACCCTTGGGTGGGTTTTTTTCGTCATTTTTTCTGAATTGGAATTTAGGCTACTGTCTGACTGACTGTGGCCGTGTGTGGTAAGTGACCTACTTATCCAATTCAAGGAGAGAGATCTACAAGGTTGTGGTTTCGAATCTATACTGAATTCTCGTCAGGTGTCATAGGGACGTGCCGTTCAACGTCTCTGGATTTGGTTGGTTCTCAACCATATTTGCGGAAGGTATTGCGTAGAAAAAAATTTGTTTTTTTCGTGCTGGTGAAGCGTTCATCACTGTCATGTTTCGCTCTCAGGCTGGTGCAATGGGGTTGGGTTCGAGATTACCAATTCGCGCTATTGAGTGTGTAATTTTTTCGTCGCGTTCCCGTTCGGGGTTGGCGGTAGAAAAATTTTTTTGACGTGGCATTCTGGGCATCTCTAACCGTACCGGTTGTCCATTGTGTTCAATCCCCATGGGGATTGGCTTTTGAGCCGGTGGATCCAATTGAATTCGATTCGGTTCCTTAGGATTCCGGCCCGCTTACTGTTTGGATGCCTGAAGATGAAGTCTAGTATATGTACTTCTACATCTTCGGTTCCATGATGATCGCATTCGTTGAAATGCGTCGGGACATCATTTTGGTTACTTGCCTTTTTGATGTTCCTGAGGTGTTCGTACATCCTCTCTTTAATTTTTCTTTTCGTTTGGCCCACATATTGCATGTGGCACCTTTTGCACTCGATGCAATAGATCACGTTTGAACTGTTGCATGTCACATTCCACTTGGTGGGATGTTTTTGTTTTGTGGTGTTCGAGATGACCTCACCCCCTTTGTTGATGAGTTTGCAGTATGTGCAGTCTCTCTTTTTACACTCGTTTTTCTGGGCTCCTTCTGGGGACGGTTGGTTCTTTTTTCCATTCCCCAAGTTGGTACTCAGTTTTGCTCGAACTAGAATATCCTTCAAGTTCTTGGGTCTGCGGTAGCCCTTTACTAGGGTTTTCCGGTGCATCTGTTTTGTCGTGATCGACCTTCCCAGTATGTCCCAGTTTTTGCGCACTGTATCCCCCACCTTATTACCGTTTGGTCTGTAGGTGGAGATGAGGAAAAGTTTTTCCTCTCGCTCCCTGTCTTCGGGAGTGGTCTTTTTCGCGAGTAGGTCCCGTCTGGGTTGTGAATCTACTCTGCGTTTGCAGTCCTCAAGGATCCTCTCTGGGTATCCCTTATGTCGGAACTGTTCCAGCTTCTCGTCTGCATGTTTTTCGAAGTCTCCCTTTCTACTGCAGATTCGTTTGATCCTTAGTAGTTGTGAGTATGGGAGACTTCTTTTGGTGGCCGGTGGGTGTGATGAGTCGTACCTGAGATACGTGTTCGCATCCGTCGGTTTTGTGTACAGATCTGTGTACAACTCCCCATCTTTCATCCTAACCCAAGTATCCAGGAAGGCTACTTCTTTCCTGGATTTATTTATGGTGAATTTGATGGATTGATGTCCCGAGTTGAGGTGTTTCAACCATTTCTCGAGTTCCAAATCACCATGTTCCCAGATGAAGAATATATCGTCTATATATCTCCACCAGGTTTTGGGTTTGATGTGGTAGCTGGATAGAAGGTTCTCCTCTACAGCTTCCATGAACAGGTTGGCATAGGACGGAGCTAGTCTCGTCCCCATGGCTGTCCCTCTGACTTGAATGTAGTGGTCTCCGTTGAACACAATGTTGTTGTTCTTCAGGACCATTTCCAATAGCTCTAGTACCGAGTCATTGGAGGGTTTAACATCTCCCTTTCTCACCGTGTTTAGTTTTCTCCGTATCACCTCGATACCTTCGTCATTCGGTATGTTGGTGTACAGTGAGCTGACGTCTAGTGTCCCAATTATGGCGTTCCGATTGCATTGGCCCACTGAGTTAATACGATTGATGAAATCGTTGGTGTCCTTGATATAGGACTTAACTGCTGGTACCAATGGTTTGAGGAAATTATCCACGAATGCGGAAATTTTCTCAGTCGGGCAGTTGTTGGCCGAAACTACCGGCCTGCCCGGTGGAGGTCTCTCATCTTTATGGATCTTTGGCAGAAAGTATACATTAGGGGCGCATGGTTTGTCAGTTTTCAAGGCTCCCGTCATTTTGTTACTTATTTCACCATTACTGTTCATTTCATTTATTTTATCCTCTACCTTTTGGTAAAGGATGGTTGTCGGGTCTGTGGGCACAGGCTTGTATGTAGCCGTGTCTCCCAGTTGTCTGTGGGCCTCCGTGATATAGTCAGTTGTGTTCTGTATCACCGTGGCTCCCCCCTTGTCGGCGGGTTTGATGACGATACTGTCATCTTTTGGGAGGTTGCGTAGTGCAATCCTCTCACCCTGGGACAAGTTCGGCCTGACCCTTTTTACTTTTGTATTTGGGGCCATAAGATTTATTTCATTTACTGCTATGAAACATTCTAGGTTCTGGGACCCGAGTGGTGGTTTCCAGTTTGATTTACCCTTGAGTTTTTTTATCATCACTGGATCATTGTATGGACCGTGGTTCCCCATACTGGGGAAGTCGGAGTGACCTGTACTGGTCCGCTCCTTGTTGAAGAATTGAACAGTTCGAAGTTTCTGATGGAATTCATCTAACTCGACCTTTTGGTCCCCGTCATTAGGTTTTAGTACCGTGGGACAAAAGTTTAGACCTTTATTGAGGAGAGAGAGCTCATCTGTTGTCAGATTCTTAGAGGATAGATTTACCACTATAGTATCTGTGGCCTCCGTTGTCGAAGGCTTACGGTTATGTTTGGATTCATTCGTAGTATTTCTACTAGATAAATGAATTTCAGGAACACCCGAGTAACAAACACTTTGAACTTTATTGGGACATGACATGTCAACATGTGGTACGACAGGTTTCACACAGTTAGGAGTAACAGTTTTGGCCTGAGGCACCAGGTGAGAGTCCAGGGACGGTTTAGAGGTCAACACAACGTTCTTTTGTTTGGTAACTTTACCCACCACCAATTGAACACAACTGTCAGGGACACCTTTTATTTCCTGGTGTTCTCCTTGTTGGCGTTCCCGCCTGACCTGCCTTGGCCTCGGCGGTTTGAGCCCCTTCTGTCGCCCTGGTTGTACGGGGCATTTCTGCCCTGGCGGCGTTTTCCCCGCCCTCCCCGTTGACCGGTTTGGGCTGCAGGCTGAAAAACCGTCTCACTGGTAGAGGCTTTTTCGTTCTGGGGCTTAGCCTGGTTTTTGGCGGCAGTGGCCGGATCTTGTAGATCACGAGAGACGGGGCGTCTCTCTGCGATTGTGTCAATTCTGGCCTTCAGGCGAGCCTTCTCTGTGTCACTTTCGTAGGTGTTCGCCTTAGAGTTCTGCTCTCGGATTATCTTCATAATCCTTAGCGTTTCCTCAGCTGGTTTGTTGTTGGACAGTAAACTCCTCACCGTATTATAATACGCCTCGGAGGCATCATAAGCATCACTGCTTGCATCGTAGAGGTAGTTTTTAGTCACCTCCATGATGTCGTTCGCTGCTTTTACCCGAATTCTCTCGATTTCGGTCATCAGTGTGGTGCCACGGAGGTATTGCGGGGGCTCGGTGATCCCCGCAGACCAAGGCTCTATGTGGGACAGTTGTTGTGCCCTGGCGTACCATTGTGCGCGTAGACGTGCCTTCACACATCGATTTGCCTCCGACTTGGCGGCTCTCCATAGACCCTTCGCGGAATTGGGCACCATGCTGTCGATACTCTGAAGAGAGAGAGAACAATCATCAGTTTCTATACCACGGGGGTGCATGTTTGCAAATGGATTAGGAGTATTTAGCATATGGTGTTCATAGCCACATATATTCCCTATACTGGTGCAAAGCGAATTGTCCTTGTTAGTGGAACTATTCGATTTATTGTTATCTAGTTGTGAGATAGTTTCCTGATTCACTTCTAGATCTGGGCTTTTGGAACCGAGGGTAGTTTCAGAAACTGACTTTGATACTGATCCTAGCCCCGTAAAGCGTTTTTTAGATGGGGTGGGTTGTACCTCATCCGTATTCAACAAGTCTATGAGAATATTAAGTGTATTGTCACGTCCTCCCGAGGGATCGCGTTTGCGTTTGCATTTGCTCACACCATTCAGTGTGGGCTCATGCCTTTCAGAACCTATAGTGAGGTTTATGTCACTATTTGCGCCGGGTGTAGAGTTATCACCCTTATGTGGCGTGTTCAAAATACATGCATTGGAGTGTGTAATGCTTACAGAGTCGCCCTGGGCTAGACTAGGTTCGGGTTGAGACTGACTGACAGTGGGATCGCGTTTGCGTTTGCATTTGCTCACACCATTCGGTGTGGGCTCATGCCTTTCAGAACCTATAGTGAGGTTTATGTCACTATTTGTGCCGGGTGTAGAGTTATCACCCTTATGTGGCGTGTTCAAAATACATGCATTAGAGTGTGTAATGCTTACAGAGTCGTCCTGGACTAGACTAGGTCCGGGTTCAGACTGACTGACAGTGCGTGTGGTGCTGTCACTCACACTGTCAGATGTCTGTGACTTCACAGAGTTACGACTAGAGCTGCAAAAATCAGCTATTTTACACTGTCGTAACGACCGTGGTTTGTGTGGCAGTGAAGAGGAAATAACAGCATTTACCTGTTCGCCAGTGGGGCCTGTTGGTGCGGTTCCCGTCGCCACGGGGGGTAACGGTCCGCCGAACGGGTTGTCGCCGTCATCGCCTCTGCCCGGGCGAGCGTAGCGGGGGTTGACGGCCGGAGTCCGCGGATCTGCCGGGGTGTTGACGGCACGGCCGCGGTCGTCTCCCGTGGCGGCGTTGGACGCCTTCGGGAGCTCGAGCATCGGAGCGTCTACGGACGCACCGCTTGCTTCGTTCTGTACACACGGCGGAGCCGAAGTATCCATACTTTCGCTCTCTTCGCGGTTTTGTTGTACTGCAATGTCAGCCCAGACAGAACCTATCTTGGCCGCACTGCTTGCATGTTCGTTGGACATGCCGGTATGTTGAGTTGAATCAATGTGTGGAAGACGGAGTATGTGACCCTATGGTAACACAACCACAACTGCCAGCCTGAGCGTTTAAACCCGGTCAGGTTCGCGAATCCGCCGTCTCTTCTCATTGGTCGAGCGTACGTGTTTACTCGACGTTCATTGGTTGCTAATGACGCTTTTCCCCGCTTGCGCCTGACAACGTCCGTGACGTTGTGCGGTCGGCTGCGTTCGCTGACGCCGTTCTGTGTGTACAGGGACCGATCATAGCATATGGGGAAGGGGGGGCAGTGTCTGTATTATGTAGGGACTGACCATTTTACCCTTGGGTGGGTTTTTTTCGTCATTTTTTCTGAATTGGAATTAAGGCTACTGTCTGACTGACTGTGGCCGTGTGTGGTAAGTGACCTACTTATCCAATTCAAGGAGAGAGATCTACAAGGTTGTGGTTTCGAATCTATACTGAATTCTCGTCAGGTGTCATAGGGACGTGCCGTTCAACGTCTCTGGATTTGGTTGGTTCTCAACCATATTTGCGGAAGGTATTGCGTAGAAAAAAAATTGTTTTTTTCGTGCTGGTGAAGCGTTCATCACTGTCATGTTTCGCTCTCAGGCTGGTGCAATGGGGTTGGGTTCGAGATTACCAATTCGCGCTATTGAGTGTGTAATTTTTTCGTCGCGTTCCCGTTCGGGGTTGGCGGTAGAAATCTTAGATTCCAGTTTAAGGACCTTTTGTTCTAGTGCTTCGTTTTCAAGCTCAAGATCTTCCTTTTCAGCGGCTAAGTCATATAGTGCTGATTCTAAGTTGGCAAGTTTATCCTCGGCTCCTTTGACCCTGTCACTTAGGCCGTCGATTGTTGTTTTGTGTTCTTTTAGTTCACTATCCGTTTTTTTCAGTTGGTCGTCAATACGATTTTCAAATTTGTCAAGACGGGCATTTAGTTCTTTTTTATCATTTCCTACCTGGGTGATGAATCGATCAAGCATTTGTTGTATCGAAGCGAGCGTAGGATTTCCTCCATTGTCTCCCTTTGCGCCGGCATCTGGATTTTCCGAAGTCGAAAGGGTGGGTTTATTTTTTTCCCTAGTCACCCTGGCTTCACGAGTAGATTAGTAGATTTAGTAGATTATTTTAGTCTCAGCAGTTGGTTGATACCTTTATGAAGGTGTGATGTACTAGATCAGTTTTGGATGCTCCCTTGTTTGCAGTATTTTGGGTAAATTCCTTCCCAGTTCAGCGATCGCGGTGTAGCTAGCTACGCGCCATTGAATGCTATGCAACCAACCAACCAACAAACCGACCCACTGACCTACCAAACCACCAACTTACCAACCCACCGATTGACTCAATAACCGATTGACCAACCAACCGATCATCCCACTGACTGATTGTACCACCTATCGATTGACCCACTAACCTATTGACTCACTGACCGCTCGGCCTACTGACTAATCAACCCACCAACAGAATGACCCACCAACCAATCAACTGATCGACTCACTGACCCAACCAATAACAGATGGATGGACTGACTGACTGATTGACCAATCAGTCAGTACTACCGACAAATCGTCCCACCAACAGATCATCCCATTGACCGATCATCCTATTGACCAATCATCCAATAGACCAATTGTCCCATTGACCGATTGACCCACCAAACGATCAATTGACTGATTGACTGATTGACCAATCAACCGATCATCCCACTGACCAATTAACCCACTGATTGATTGACCCACTGACTGATTTACCCACCAACAGATCGACCCATGGACCAATGGACCCACTGACCAATCGACTAATCGACTGACCAACCTTCCCAATGACCGATCGACCCACTGACCAATCGACCCACTGACTGATTGACCCACCAATTGACCCACTGACAGATAGACTCACTGACCTTCCATCCTTCTAGACAAACTTGCCTGATGACAATAAGTTTATCTTTATCAACTTCTTGCATAAGATTCCCATCTTGACTGCCACAAGGGTTCAGGGATGAAGCGGAGAAGGACCAGATTTGGACGGAGAAGGCAAAAAGAAGAGGTCCATCCCTGTCATGAAGCCCAAACATTCCGGGAGGAAGAGACTTCCATGCTTCTACACCAACTTCTCAGAAGAAAAGGAGATGGCCATGAAGTCCCCACACCAGACCAGCATAGGTAACATGGTGAGGCGACTTCACATGAAGGGCAGGTGAGGTGTTGCCTCCCGAAGGCAGTGGAACACACTGAGAAAGCCTAGCAGAGCGCACTTTTATATATGGAGGAAGCTGTCAGCAAGACGGCGTGGAGGAATGGGGAGCAAGGCACCGAGTTCTGTCCTAATTGGGCTTAACTCGCCCTAACTAGACCTGGGCATTAAAAGTGAGCGTAACTGGTCTTAAGTGAACGGAAACTGAATCGTGGAGGTCCTAATGGGTCTTAGGTGGACTTGAACCGTCCGGCAACCCATCGGGGTTGGAATGTAAATGGACTTACAGGGGCGCTGCGGCGGCGTGCCGACCATACCCCAACGGGACCAAGTTGAGATAGGACAGTCTCAACTCGACGTAGGGGGCTCAAGTCAATGGGATGAGCGGGCAATTACCATAAAAATGTGATAGAAGTACCAAGTCGAGTCAGGATTGTGCCAAAATCCATTTCCGGGACTGCCGGGGTTATGGTGTAAACCTAGCATATGAGAACCTTTCTATACAAAGCGTCCCAAACAATCGTTTTGGAGCGCTACGACTGCGTCTATGGGACACCTGCCATCTTTTGTCATCCAGACTGTCGTACATCCGTGGTGCGATCTTATATAATCGTTACCTATGACTGTCGTGACTGAAAAACACCTCCCAGGGTTAGCAGTAGCATTTTAATTTCAAAGTACTGACTAAATTCCACAAATTAACCTCCCATATATATGATTGAAAACATATGTCTATTTCTCTCACCGCTTATCTTTACACAGAGTGTACGCTGGGTATCGCGGAAATTTCTTATATATACCATTTTGCAATCTGGTCCCCACTGATATTGTCGGACTTAATATAATTCCTTCATATCCTGTATCTAGTCCTCTAACTAGCTAAAGTGATATTTAATCTGCTTTGGAAGTACTTTGGAGGTTCGTATCTAGTACCTAGTTCTCTCATTGACTATAATGATTTAATCTGCCTGGGGAGTAATTTGGAGGTTCGTATCTAGTATCTAGTCCTCTCATTAACTATACTGATTTAATCTGCTTGGCGGAGTGATTTGGAGGTTCGCATCTAGTGTCTAGTTCTCTTATTAACTATAGCGATTGAATCTGTATGGGGAGTACTTAGGAGCTTTAGGGGTAATAAGAACTCAAGTAAGACCATATTGAAGGACACATGGCATGAACCAGCAAAAAAGGAGATGGCCAACGGAATTATCATATCCCAGAAGGGTACTTATAAGGGGTTGCTTTTGACCAATCAATGTTTCCTTAAGTGTAATCTCTGAATTGGAAAGATTGTCAGATCCGATACATTGACGACCCTAAATATGACCTCATTGCAAGAGACAGCAGCCACTGCTTATCCCAAAAGCCCCATCAGCCAACCAAAGAGCGGAGATCACGTAGGTATCCTACCTGTAATCAGATCCACTTGCCCTGATAAATCATATGCTTGTAACAATGGATATTGTTTCCGATTAATTTGAAGGTGAGGAGTGTAGCCCTGCCGACATGAAATCCTTCCTGGAGGAGGTAGTGCGCATGTTCGGGTTTAAGCATGTGAACGTACAATCTATGATTGGATTGTGCTTTCGTGACAGCCAACCTTATGCCATAATGCCCTTCATGGACTTTGGTGATCTTCGCACCTTTATAGTCTCACCGGATCGTGTAAGATATCCCTTTATTACATTAGTGGTACCTGAAGTACCCATTGTTATGATATATGGTGGTTAGCGGATATATGATGTAGGACTGAGGGGTTATAGGTAGTCAAAGTGGACCGACAGAAACTACAGATACCAATGATTAAAATTGAGTATGTTATGATGGAGAATATACATACAAAAGATTGGAGAATGATCCGGAAGTACCGTCTTGAGCACAGGTGTCCGTTCTTTCAGTGGATTCATTTTGGCTCCATATGCTGTGGGTTGCGTCTGGATGTTCACTGACAATCTAACTGCTCTACACTTACTTTCAGTATACCTCGTCCTATGCTTATCAGTGGAACAATCTACCATCATGTTTACAAATAGTAAATAGAAAACATCCTGTTATGTATACAGGTAACCAATGGCAGAATCTACTTGTAAAGAAATAGTCGATGGGACAATCTACAAATCTCTAGAGGGTCAGTGGGATCTACAAATATCTAGATAGTGGGTCAGCAAGTATAGTTGAGGCGACCTTCTATTATATACATACAAAAGTAGTCAGTGGGACAATCTATTGTTACGTTTGCAGATACTGAATGGAATGATATACCTGATCACACATTCTTACTCGATTATGCACACTTCCGTGCTGTAATACAGTACCTAATTACTCAAACTGGATTGCTCTGGAAGCTAGTCGATAGAATATAACAATGACTGTTTCCGCTTTGTTTATTTTCTAGGATCTTACTATACGTATGCTGCTAGAGTTTTCCCTGCAGGTGGCCAAAGGGATGGAATACCTAAGCGATGTCAAATTTATTCATCGTGACCTAGCTGCACGGAACTGCATGTATACATGAATTCACTCTTCAATCGTAGTATGAAGTAGTCCAACACAGGAACAATATGAGCATAGGTGTATACTTTCTGACACTTCTAAGTTTGTCTAGAGTAGTAGCGCTTGTGCATATACCTGTTATACCAGACAGATTTACAATGATCGAGCATAGTTGTAGACTCAATTCAAAATATGGAATATGTATACCATGTACTATTTAGGGTTAATATTTTCCATTAGGATCAACAGTCATCACGTGATCAAAGTGGCTGACTTTGGATTATCTCGTGACATATTTACATCCGATTATTACCGGATGCAGAATGACAACAAAACTCCACTTCCGGTTCGTTGGATGGCCCCGGAAAGCTTGGAAAAACTTATCTTCACGCTCAAGACAGATGTTGTAAGTACAAACATCTTAACTAAAATGCAAAGTACTATGAATGAAAAAGAATTCAAATGAAGACGTGCGGATTGACCCACATGCTACCATAGGCCTATGCATAGATATCTCTATTTCTCTCAGGCCACGATCATTCTCTGTTGGTATGATTCCCTTAATATGGCGATTATAGTAGGTGGAAGTGATATGGTTTAGATAAAGGCGGTGGGTTAGAGGTAGGATGTGAAAGCAGTAGGTATTTTAAGAGGTTACATATAGGGACCATCTAACTCATCTGACATTCTTTAGGCGCATGCTATACGATCTTGCCCACTTGTGATTTAGATGTTACTTCTTATTTCCATTTTATTTCACAGTGGTCATTTGGCATCGTTACGTGGGAGCTTATGACCCGTGGACAGGCTCCCTATCCTAGGCTGCCTTCCCTTGCCGTCGTAGAATTTGTTAAAAATGGTGGAAAACTAGATGCAATAGAAGGCCTACCCAGTGGCATGTAAGTCTCATAGCTGGATATTATTTGATAAAGTCATATACAACCAATAGGAAGTATATTGTCATGTTTTAAATGGTAGCTCCTCTGATTTTACGTAATATCAAAGCTTTTCCCCCAATTACGGCAATGCCATTCTACAGGGTTTTGCAGCGTTATGTTATTCTCCAAATGGCAGACTGTCTTTTATTTTTTCCCCGTTAGATCAAGATTTTCTAAGCAAATGCATATTAAATGACTCTTGTATTAGATACTCATTGCTACGTTATTTTTCAGAAACAACCTGATGGCCAGTTGTTGGGAGCGAAATTCTGAAAAGAGACCCTCCTTTACGAATCTAGTGTGTCGCCTTCATACTATTTTAGGAGGAGGAAGAGGAGGGGGAGGCGGAGGAAAGGGTTGAAATGAGGAGGGGCAAATTTATATGCATCTGTAAAGGTGACGGATGTATCCATAGCGCAGGTAATGTAAAGGGATTATATACCCATTGATATGAAAAGTGGACGGATATACTTACAGACTCAAATAAGGGTGATGTTTATTCTCAGAGGCACAGGTGATGCTAAAATGATTATCTTATTCATCCCGATTGGCTATCAGTGTTCGCTGCTTTGAATTGAGCAGATAATAATAATCATTACAGAAACTCATCAAAACGCTCGAAAAGGGCTTGAGTTGATCAGAAATGGATATCACTTGGAAACAAGATTAACTTTAGATATGAGTTCATCACCTCTCACAACTTTTTAATTTTTACGTAATGTCATTTATTTGTATTTCGTGGAAATAATAATCTCAGTCTGCCAGTTGCCAGGTGTATTGAAAGGCTTATACTCATAGACTAAGATAATGATGATTGATATACTCATAGACACAGCTGCATGTACTCATAGACCCAGGTCATGGCCCCATTTGGTTGTCGCAAAAGTGTGAGACATTCGCGCAGAGGTATAATGCTATATGAAACAGTCTTTTCAGCCTCCGAAATGCATTTAGGAAAATGATTCGTCATATTTAAAATTTAAACGTATCTATAAGTATTTTGTGCACACTGACTTTAATGTAGAGTCAGAGATCCAAATGGAAGGAGATCCGCCATGAATGTTTATCTTTGTGTTCATGCTAACTGATAAATAATATATTGGTTCATAACATATGTAATCTGTTAGGGAGCGTCATTATTTATAGCAGGGGGTGTAGGTTTTCCTCAGTGAATCCTTGAAAATGAAGCACCTTCCCTAGGGAATACCACAAAATGAAATGATCCACCCCTCATATCAACCGCCCCTCCCACTTGAATAGCTTACTCACCCCTATCTTAGATAATGAACGCTCCCATAGTGTCAGTGATACAATGTATGAGTATACCGCTGTTTATTTGTCAACTTGTCAATAGCTTTTTCTCTTTGAAGTAGGATTCATTTTTCGTTAAGGCAATAAACCAACTCGATGAACTGAAACACAACTGTTCATAACGTCGTCTACATAAATACCTATATGTTCGATTCCACTACTGGTCTTATCTTTAATGAAAAAAACCCATTAATCCTCAGTATCAGGACTAGGAACATATCTTGATGAAATAATAGCCTCATATGGATTTTGGCTCTCTAGAAACGAAGCATAGAATATCTATGATGTACAGGATGATCATAATTTTCGCGAACATATTTGAAAAAATAATCGTTTTCACCCATGCACCCTACCATCCATACATTCTTTCACCCAGTAACCTTTTCACCCACACATCCTTTTCATCCACATACCCTGACACTATCTGCCAGTGTACTACCTGTCAGCACCCTGTGTGTCTGTCATTTACCTTCGGTGGACTGCCTGTCAGGGGACTTCCTGTCAGTGGGATACCTGGCAGTGACCTATCTGTCAGCGGACTGTCAGTAGACTACACTCAGTTGCCTTGACCAAATGTCACAAAGGGAATAGAAGTCTGTGGATGCAGGCCCCTTCCTACAATCCAATGTGTGCCATTTTGTTCTCCCAAATATCTTCTCAGTTTGTTGTGTATGTATCATAGCTATATCATATACATGACGGGGACTCGGCAGTTGCGATCAGCTGGCTGGTCGGTCTTAAAATGAAAAGGGCCTGCTAGAACGTTTTATGTGTTTTACTGCATTGGTGTTCGGATTTTTATATGGATTCACCACTGTCATTACCCCCTGTTCTGTGTAAACTTGATGGAATACTAAGTTGGAAAATCTTTTTAGAATTAAAGAAAAAGTGCTGGATTTCTATCCAACTGTGTATATTAGTGGACATCATTCTGTTCTTATAAAGAAACGCCAACCCAGTAGACTGGTTCCCTGTCAAAATAAATACTAGGACAGGTACCGGGTGATTTGGAGCGACATTGAACTCCCTTTTGAGAAACGCCAAATGACTTATTTCCAAGCTGTAAGGGATAATAATTTCAGTCATTTAGGGTTTTTTTCTAACTATCCCACACATTTTTCGCTTTTGACACAAGAAAATTGATCTGCTCTGTTGTTTGATACCAGAACCATGCGGATTGGACGAGAGAATTTGGGAATAAAAACCCAATAGAAACCTATTGTATTGGCCAGCAAACCGGCCCAAGTTGCTCACCGGCTCGGTGGATCAGCAAATAAGGCACCCACGGCCGGACCCGGCCCTCGCCGGCCATCGTTGTGTCTCCAAAACCCCGAAGGCCGCAAGCACCGGCTGGTCTGTTGGACGTCGACTGGCCCTGGTCGGCTCTAAATGCCACAGTCTGGCAGATGATCAATCTTTTAGCGTTGGCCGCGGCACTTGGTGGACTCGCTCCTTAAGCACTGCCCGAGTGTGGTGTGGACATCATGTGGACGTCGGCTCGCCAAGAAATATAGTATTTGGTGGATCAGCGTGGGGAAGTTTAGAGAATGTGTTCCGGCCGGCTGGCTGCCCTCTGCTAAGATCATCGGCTGGAGGGTAAAACCCATCTGCAGAGCGTCTGTTTGGTGGATCACCACTCTGTTCCGACTATGAGGTTGGTCAGTTTCAGTCACATGCGCCGAGTCATCTGGCGACTTCCAGTTTGAAATACCCTCCGAATACCCTTTACAACGGACATATCCGCCATCTTGCTGGTGAATACAAAGCGCTGTCAGTGTGTAAATTAGGAGAAAACTCTTATAATCTACTTTATAATGTATAACTTTCATACGCAATAGTTGAAATAAGGTTATTTACATTATCCAGACATGATTTAAACGTACCAACTCGAAGGAAATTGTTGTTTTGACGATTTGTCAACATCACTTTCGGAGGCTAAACTGAGGCCATCACGTAATCTCTTGATCTGAAACTGCCAGGGAGGTCTGGTTTTTTCGAAAGATTGGCTTAAGGGTTACTTAACACATCCTGACATATCAAATAATATCAGAAATTAACGTTTGAATTCGCCATAGGCTTAACACTGATTCCTTGCCAAAATGGCCGCGGAGGCATTTCGAAGCACCACCTACTTCCAGGCTGATTCAACGAATATGGTATCTGCTATGTGCTCCTCGAACCAACTAATTTTGTTCTATGATGGTTCTGAAAGCAGAAATGCTTAATACAAAATCTCCATTGTTAACAAATTGCTAATGGAATCTAGCTTTGTGCTCATTGTATTTAAAAAAAAAGGTACACACAAAAGGCTTCGATGTTATGAAATGACACACTCTCCAAACAGTATGAAAGATCCGGTAGGAGGGTAACAAATAGATCCCGCTACTGGGTCAAGGCGGCCGCAGACTTAACCCAACGGTGGCCAGTGTAGACAGAGGGCCACTCGGCCCAGATATCTATGGGGCGCCGTTTGTAAATTTCTATTTGATACATATTCTGCACAGCTCGTTAACAAAATAAACACTCTTATTAACATCTCATTTCATATGCGAAAAGGAAATTACATCTCATTTCATCTACGAAATGGAAATTTGTTCAATGAATATACTTATTAACAGATACATTTAGTATAACAAATACCCTTAGTGTGAATACCCACTTTCATTTCCTCTACAAAATGGCATTTCGTATACAGAATACGATCATTCCCCGTTTCAGAAGAACCTGGCCTCAGTCCTCCTAGGTGAACCCGGCACTAACGGGAACCCGGCACCGCTTTCTCCTGATCGGAATAACAGCTACAAAATTATAAGAGTTACATATCAAATGTAAATGCAGCGCATGTGAGAACATGGCTGCCGGGCGGCCGAGTAACCGGGCGGTCGGGGGTGCCAGGGCGGGCAGGTCGGTATGGCATATGCATGAAGTTTTGGATTTAAAAAAGTTTTTATTGCCTTTGATAAATACACTTTCGTTCTTCCAAGCAATTTCATCTAACATCTTTACAAGTTACAGATATTTACAGTAAATGTTATTTCTCTTGAAACCTTTACAATTTCAGCATTTATGTTCTATGTTTGCTAGTGTTCTTTCATACCATTCACGATACAATAAATTTACTCTATCTATACAATACAATAATCGCTTGTTTAGATTATGTGCATCTATACAGGACTACTATGATTTGATTTATTAACAAAACATGGTGATAGAGATATAAGACGAAATCGTTACTGCAGTTCTATCGCTAGCGTTGGTATTGTATTATAATAGCTCTAGGCTAACAATTTGGATTCTGCCGACATTTCATTACAAGTTCAACAACATCATTTACTCCTTATTTTTTTCGATGACACCTTTCTTATTAAACAGGCGTAGGTATATCACTATATACTAGCGTATAACCGGGGAACCAGCGTACATTGAAGATTTTACTGATACCTACTGTCGACTGGAAGTATACAAAATGAAGAAATTACCAATTATTCACATTATGTAGACGAAATGTAAGTGTGTATTTAAACTACTGCTATCCTGAAAATGAAATGACCATATTCCCGTTTCGTACATGAAGATATGTACTGACAAATGTTCATTTTGTAGACGAAAGAGAAAACTCTTGGTACCTAATGTGTTCACCTTGAAGACGAAATAAGGTGTGGTTTGTTTATAAGAACGTTTATGCTAACAAATAGGAATGTTACAGACGGCGCCCCATTGATGCCCGGCACCAAATGCGGAGACACTCTACAGTTTACACTCTGCTTTCAGAACCCACGCATACAAAAAAGACAAATTGGTCTGAGAGTCAGAACTTGTCGACACGAGCTGGTTAGAACCATACCTACCCGTAAGTCGCAGCTCAGAGCAGACAGGGGTGGGTGGCCAATCTATATAGAGTTCAGGTAGCTCTGACGGGAACAAAATTTCAAGTCAAGTTCAAGACTGAAAGGTTCAGTTGTATAACGACCAGTTAATGAAAGGGTATATATACAATACCTTCCTAGATGCTCCGGTCGAAATCATTGCATCGTCCTAGGACAGAGAATAATAATTTACCAAATCCGTATCTAAAAGTATATATGACGTTGCAAGTTCATTTTTATCCAATTAATGTGTAGTCCTATATATCCAGAGTTCCGTTTTTATCCCAATCAAACTGGCCTGTATATTTGTAGTATCGATGGGAACACAACTAGGACCAAATGTTATGGTCATCATTGATGAAAGAGCGTAGAATTATGAATAAATAATCAAAAGGATATAAGATAAAAAGATTATATTCAGTCTATGGGTCATTTTCTGTAAACCACTTGCACCCAGTCAACTTTCTTCTACAACAACCTGTCTAAGATCTAAATATATCAAGCACCAGTGGGCCAATGAAGTATCTCTATATCTAGAGATTGGCCATAGTCAGCTGGGCACGCCTCTAAACACTGAGTCACTGGCCCTCTGCACCTTTCCCATAGACAAATAGTTGGCATGAAGATAGTACAGGGTCAATTTATTGCAGCAAGTTAAAAGTGTGACAACTCTAACTTTTAGGCAAGGGTATATATGAGCGTGTGGCCCACGCTCAATAAGGTATGTTTTGGCAGCAAAATCATTGGCGGAGGCTCCGCGCTCTAAGAAGGGTAGAACAATAGCTTTAAGTAACCATCAGACAAGAATGTAGATTTGTTTGAGTGAAGAAAACATTTATTTCCCTAATAATTGTTCACATACGGCAACTGAGCATATTGTCACCAATTGTTTGAGTAAAAGAAATGTCTAATAATTGGTACTATCTTCCATCAAGTATTGGGGGACACCCATAAACTACGTCTTGTAGCATGAAGGGGGTGGTGGTGGTGATTCCAGGGGTGTTGTGTGTGAAAAATGTTCAAAACTAGCATCACACCATTTATGGACAGCCCTATGGACCTTGAACTGTTTTGTAGTTCATTGCAAAGGTAAATTAGTATAAAGTAGATGTATCAGAATCACGTCAATATAAACATAATAGGAAGACATACAATGTCCCTCTCATACTTTTATTGTAAACAGCTTAGCTCTTTTATTTTCAGAATGTATATACTATAGTTATTGTGGTTACATCATATTGTGCTCATCCGACTCCTCCCATGCCTCCTCTGTCTATATTAATAGCAAATCAAAATACAATGTTTGTACGTTCACCAGATGCATATATGGTCCTGAACGAAACATAGAACGAGAGGAATTTTGGCGAGCTTCAACTATGACCTTATGGTACATGTTTTTTGTTTGTTTTAACCTGGTTTAAAAAAAATCTAATTTCGTTTAAGCAAGACCGGTTAATGTCATTTTTATAGTCCAGACCTTGCCCACCAAAGTCCACTTGATATTTTACGCTCGCGAATAAGCAATTGGAATTCTAAGAACAGAAGAAACAGCAAGGAATTTCAGTTGTTTTGTCAGTGGCTGGGGCGAGAAATGAAACCGATACCATTGATCATTCCTTTTTATTACACGCTGTCTGTAACTTAGCTCCTACACGTCTTTGGCTTCGGGACAGTATAGCCAATGTTTCGAAATGAAAAAATAGTGTTATTTTCATTATATTCTCAGATAAGTCAACCGCTTATTTCTATTCACTCATACTTCTCCTCATCTGTTGCAGTGAGGGTTGTTGTGACAGTTGTTATCAAACAAGTGACTCTTTCCAGCCGAATATATATTTAATAATACCGAGATACATCTAACCCAAGATAATTATTACACATAGCAGAATATCTCGGATATGCCCTATTGATGGAAATCATGACGGGTAAAACCACATATTGCTTGGAGAGCATCAGATAATTCACCATGCATATACGAATAATATATGTGCGGTATTCTCGACGAGGGACTGGACGGAGATAAGCTCTAGGATTATCTTTCAGATTATAAATTCAATAAAGGAAAATTACGAAATGCAATGATCTAAATTTGTGTACAAAAAAGTATGTGACAATTTTGCATAGAATGGGAATGAAAAACACTAAGACGCCTCTTATCTCAACATGTCTCAATTCAATGCATACCACCAGGCTACAAGGTGTTAGAGAGGACAAGGGAAGTGTGTAAGTCTTTATGGTATTGGCTCCTTGTCTGAAGCCTCCGACCTCTCTCCGGTCTGAGCAGCTCATCTAACATTTTTCCAGACACGCCCTCTGGCGTCTACCGGCGACAGCGCTGAGAAACTCATGGGGGAACCTCACCAATCATCCCCTCTAGCCACGCTCCCTGTCGGGGAATGGGTACAATGACTGCTAGACTCCTAGACATGTTGGTTTACCATGTTCCCTAGTAAAGTGCACTACACGACGATTCCATTGACATCTGTTTACAAGTTATTTGATACAAGAATTTTTGCACAACAAAACCAGTACTGACACATACTGCGGACAGAAAGTATGTTAATCTGAAATCCGATTGTAAGTTTATTTCAACTATTTCTCTCGTACCTAGTAACATAAAAACATCCCTTATTTTGGGGTTGAAACGTGGCATAGGATTTAAAAGTTAAAGGATTTAGATCTCATGGCACTGTAGGATAACACCCTCGAGCCATACAGAAGTATGTTGCTGATGCCCTAAATCCTAAATCCTAAGGACAGCTGATGTGTCTATTCAATCATATACATGTAATCAAATGTATCCTTGCAAGAGCGCCTGTGCTTTATAAAGTATTGTTATTATAAATACTTGGAATACGAATTTAAATCCTCTTATGGAAGGGGTGGGTGGGTGGTTAGATGGCACACTAGATCTGTGGATCCGGGTTTTGAGGATCAGGTTTGTTACTGTATTCCCTACTTGTTTGCCATCCTCATCTCATAGATTCGATCTCGACATGATGCCTCCCTAGCTTTTGCTATTGCGTAAAACACCATTAATCAATCTAACATCCATTTTAGGACAATGAAATTAAAATCTATACTCAGCAATGAGTTTGGGAATCTATCCGCGGAATAAACTATATATATATATATATATATATATATATATATATATATATATATATATATATATATATATACATATTGAACACATATTTGGACATACATGTAGATCTATATCAACAGAAAGATACTTGGGCAGCTTTTTGGACTTTAATTCCGGACAGCATGTTACAAATATATTCATTTACTTTAATATAGACATCACCATTTAATCGCGGTCAACGTTATATATATATGCATGTGTAATTGTACATGAATTTCGCCATTTATTCACAAATAGTATTCTATACTTTGACATGGGTTTGGATGACGTCCATATAGAGACAATATGATATGGGTGTATACTCGCACACCCATACCAAGGCTGGTATGCCGGCAGCATGTCTGACTTCCTGACTGGCGCTACACGTGCACAGTACAAGCTGTGAGCAGGCAACCTATCGTCATCACCTACTTTTGTTTTCTCACTTTTTACCCGCACACTTCCCGATTTCTTTTTTATGAAGGAACTTCCTAAACCTACCTCTTTATGTGCGGAGGACGAGTGCCCTGTGAGAGACAGGGGCGAGCGGGAGACCAGGCGGCGCGTGGGGGGTTGGTGAACCGGCTACCGTGGTGGAAGAAGACTGCTGGAGACACCCATGGGAGGGCGGTGACCAGAGAAACGTCCTAAACCCAGGAACATAACACCCACAGGACTAAAGTCTCCATGCCCTCACTATGACATAGGCAGACTTTGTTATCTAACGCACTTTTCCTTATGGAAAACATGGAGAAATGTACCAAATATGACTCAGGGACAGTGAGTATACAACAGAGCTTTATAGAAGCAACGGGAGTAACGAGGATAAGCTGGCATTAAGTCGCAGGAGTAAGAGAACCATTGGAATAACGCTACTGTCTGGATGTATGTATTCGTAGCAAGTGACACAATGGCACAGGAAACCCCCTCAATAATATCTTGTTTGATAGTTATTATCTTAACAGGTAGGTGATAACAACTAATATATTTTTGAGTTGACGCATTTACCAATGTACTTTATCGTTGAAAAACCCCCCCGAAAAACCTGTGAATTCATGTGATGTTTTAAACAGACAAAACATACAAATTAATTTGAAAGGGAGGGAAGATTTCGCCAAATTGATCAAGATGGTTTGCTCCATGAAGACAACAACGTTATAGCGCTGTATTTCAGGCAATCTGAATATTGCAGCTCATGTCATATATGTAACGGATATCAAAATAACAAATGCTATGAACATGGATGTGTCTCATTCTTTTATATCACGATTATTACCTAACGATGGCTGTTAAACGGATTCTAGCCTATAATAATTGTTGCCAACAATGATGGACCCAGACTAATGGTAAATTATATAGCTACCGTTGGAAATAGAATGATATGTAATTGTGCCATCGACAGCAAAAAATTGAAAGATCTCAGAATCGGCAGACTAGCACCAGACTATAGTAATATCTTGCACACCCTGGATAACAGTTACTTCAGGTCAGTCTTGTCAAATGAAATAAATAGATTAGCAGTCAAATCCCCTTGTAACCCAAGTCCATAGTGATCCATATCCATCGAGTCTCTCATTTCAGCAAAGCGCACAGGACTGTAGTCGTAGCCTAGATATATCTGACAGACATTGGTTTTCTCCAGACCCTTTTAATGGTGTGCGCTGTACAATAAAACAGGCCGGTCTAAGGGAGTGTATATATTCAAGGTCCCTGTATATATTCAAGTCCTCATTTGAAGCACCTCCCGACCCTCCCTCCCTGCTAAACATTTACCCTTGAGGAAGAAGGAGGATGAGGGTACTTCATTTACTAGCCTATATCTGACGCAGAGCTACACCCAACATGTTGTCTGGCCTTCTTCTTTCTGATCCCGTATCCTATTCTCAAGGCCCCATTTTTATTCCCACTCTGCTTCATAATGACCACCCTTTTAACACACGCTCCGTCAGACTGACACCTCGTACCTGTGTCTCATCGTCCTCCTGTAATTTCAGACCACTTTCAAGATCCTCATTTAACTATTCTTGTTATTCAGATATACATGAGTTCCCCTTTCTCAACCAATGCCCCTGTTTCCTATTTATACTCCCCAGGTGTGTGTTTTAGGTTCCCCTTTTCCTCTTAATTTGTGCTCCTTAATTAGGTAGCTACTTTCAGCCCTACACTTTCTCCTCGAGGTTTATTTTAAAATCTCGTTCTGTTCACTTTTTCCTTAGCAATTCGCTGCACTGAAATACTATCCCCGTGAATGTACATTAAAGCTGTTATGCTGTCGTCGTATCCCTAACTGGACACATTCTGGAAATCACTTACGCAGGGACAAGCTACGGAAGCCCACCTCCTTTTCACTGTTCACAAGTCACTAATACTCTTCAATGCATTCCCTTCAGTTCTGACCAGCTCCCAAGAGGAATTACAAGGATATATACATATCATATAGGCAATAAAGTAAACCTGGAAGAGTCTTACGTAAACGTATATATATATATATATATATATATATATATATATATATATATATATATATATATATATATATATATATACAAACATCTAAACTAGTCACGAGAGCAAGAGAAGAATATATAATAAGTAACCTGGAAAAGAATAAAACGGACCATAACAAATTTTGACATGAGGCAAATAATATTCTACCAGGTCTCACCGAAAAGAAAGAATGCAACATTCAACTGACAAACTAAGAACAAAATATCATTGACCCAGAACACATCGCTAACCATTTAAATCAGAATTTCTCTTCCAATGTAGGTCGAGGACTCGTTAAAGAATCTTTAACTACCCTAGAAACCTTATGACAATCACATTGTTAATAATTTCTTGGATACACGCATGAATGTAGAAGAGATGTTAAGACTGGGAAAATAAATCAAATTATCCAAACAATCACAGATTGAAGGAATCAACTCCATGGTATTCAGGGACAAGATTGCTCATTTCCCACGTGTTTGTATATTCATTTAACATGTCTTTGACAATTCAAGATGAATGGAAACACTCGTCTGTTATCCGTCTAATGAAAAGTGGTAATCCACATGCAGTGTCAAATCTAAGGCCGATCTCGTTACTGCCGATAATAGAGAAAATTGTTGAAAAAAGTGTACTTCGATAAGTTATAGACTTTCTGGATTTCAACGAGGTTGACTGCGAAGATGAGGAGCACAACGTCGTCCCTGCCCGACAGAGACATGCTTGATGCAAAGCAGCAGCTACAATTCCCTTGCCGGTTTAGTAGAGTGGCAGGACAATATGATTTCATAGTGCAGCCAGTTAAGTTAGGCAGCTTACCCTCTCGGGCAACAGGGCAGCAGGTGTTTCAACAATTGCCTGGTACAACGGTACAAGCCACCTCACCACTGCATGATGTGGTCGAGAAGAAACAGGAATCTTTTTTAGATCCAATGCTTGGTAGGTGTAAAGGTTTCCACACCTTAACCCGACTTTGTCAGCTTCCTAAGCTTGTCAAGCTTTGTCTACATGGAGTCATACCAGCTTTTCAGTTTGTTTGATGTTTGATCCATGCAGCATGTCTGCTCTGTCCAGTGCCTGTCGATTGACGCGGTATCCTTGTACCCAGCCAAACATTTTGCATAGAGGACTGGGTGTTGATGGAGGAAATTGAAGATTCTCCTCCTCAGAGAGGTTGGTCACCCATGGTAGCATCCTTCGCTTGGCCAGTGCATCCTCTGCCTCGGATGACTCATACTCAGGCTCAGACCAGTTGGTCTCTATGATGGCAGCAGCAGACTTAGTGGCATCATCATCAGCAGCATAATGGACATCAGGAACAGCAAGAACATGATGAGCAGGAGCAAGAGGAGGCTGTTCTTGCTTAGAAACAGTAGTCGGTTGAACACTGGAAAGCAAGCTACATCGTTAAGTGTTCTTATTGGGAGGTATGGTGAGGTGAGGTCTTCTTCGGCTTGAAGTGCAATGAAACAGCCCGGCGATGCACTTCGTTGTAAGTTGTAGGCCCACCCTGTCTGACTCAGTGACTGTGGTGCAGTGTAAGGTAACCGAGCTGAATGTGCATTGTCACGAGTCACTAACATCACACACCGCGATACAGCACACCATTAATATCGTCAAGTTATAAGATGATGAACCTGAGAATGGGTCATATCTCCAATTAGAACCTTATTGGGAGGCTTCATTCCATAAACATTAACATGCACTTCGAATCATTTAGTCGCTAGTTTTTAAGACCACTGAGGCCATTATTGTTCCTGAAATTGAAATGCTCTATAATAAAATTGTCTTTTCTTCGAAGCACTAGAATAGTGAAAGATCAGAGCAGGTCATACACCGTCGGACGTAGGATCCATATGACTTACCTGATGAAACCCGTGATCAGTCAATTTTCAGCGCAAGATGACTCAACAAATAGTTATGATGCAAGGTGCAATGTATGAATTGTGTAGCATACAAAATATTAAGCATCCATTAGACCTCACTCCTTTGATACCAGATCTAGGATAATTCCGAAGTTGAGTATTTGCAGCAAAATCTATACATTGCTAAATTGAACCTTGAGTACTTGGCTACGAAATCCTCTGGTTCTCTAGTAAATACAAGTGTATTATTTCTAATTCTGAGATTTGCGAGTATAGTGATAGAATCCTTTTCGTTTTCACGTAGATATAATTTACGCCACACTATTGATCTGTCATCAATTACACGACTGAAAGATGTTTTGAATATGGAAGAGTACTAACATTGAAGTATGATACCTACATTCCCTGGTTTGTCTAAGCCTTAACCGAAAACAATTTGAAAATGAACACACTAAGTATTGTTTACTACTATCTAAAAAGTCAAGTATTTTCAAATTATTTCTTCTCCGTTCCGGTCTGCAGCTAACCATATGAGGGAGGTTTGAAATCTAAATAAGCAATCTGCAAGGATCCAGGGGCCCGTTTGATAACCTAGGATCATACATGAAGACCATTTTCTGTAACTCGTTCAAGGGTTATTGTTTAAAAGTATTTAAGTCTGTTCGCTAAGACAGTCTATAGCCGTCCATAAGGTCTTCCATAAGTGTTAAATAAAGTTGACCGACATCGTATGATCCTAGATTGTTAAACGGGCCACTGGATTTTATGATTCAATGTCGGCAAATTTGAAGCCGCCCACAATATGAGCCTCATTTAGGTGGCCAGTTATAGGCGATACAATGGTATCAACGACAAAGCTTATTGGGATCATAGACCATATCCAACGACCACAATGAAACCTACCGAAATGGTCGATGGTGTTGATGTCTCACAGCTTTAACTTTAGGAACCTTTCTTTTAGAACGGGACACTTGGGGCGGACATATGGTGCGTGTTTGGTCTCCTCAAGAATCTCTGGTCTTTGTTAGGCCGTGATGGCTTCAAGGTATAGACTGTGCTGGGTAGATTTCCTGGTTCTTTGGCGAAGAAAAGGCTCAGAATAAAAAAGAGAGGAGCTGACAAATCCTGTGGTCCGAAGCAGTTATAACATACTAACGGGGGATTTCGTGATCAGAGGGCAGAGTAAAACATATACCAGGACATTGATGCAAATTAAACCTTTTGCATATTGACATCTTTGTTACTAGATTTAACAGCCAATCAGCCAATATATATATATATATATATTATATATATATATATATATATATATATATATATATATATATATATATGTATATGTATGCACACACACATATACATACATACATTCCAGAGGTCAGGTCTTCCCCTTTGTGTTGTTTCAGTGATCTGGGAGAATTAGCAGGAAGCCAATTTCACAGTGTCAGCAGGAGGTGGGGAGGCCATAACACTGTTACACTTTCCTAAAGTCAAGAAGCAGTATTCAGACCTGGTTTGCATCGATGGATGGCGAAGGGAGACGTATGCCCATATGAAGGCATTAGCCGGCCGTGATGAATATTGTTGACTCAATCGTAATTGACCTATTTTTTATTCTTGATGATAAATTTTATTCTCAGGAACAGTAAACAAACGGCAGACTGGTACTGGGCATATGAGAAAGGATGAGGGTATAAATAGAAATCATCATCATATGACAGTAATATAATATATTTCCTGTTGCCATAAGGAAAATGCGCCAGAGAAAGTCTACTAAGTGAAATTAAAATCTGAATTCCCCAGACTGTGTTTAGAGACCATTGCCCTCGGAATGTTGCACGTACCAACAACTTTATAATGGGTAACGTTAATTTTTTTATATACAGACAATGTCTTTTCCATAGCTGTCATTTACCATTATATCAAATTAGTGTTGATTTCTAGAAAGCCTTTCAGGTTGAAAAGCATATGTTACCTAGCAAAAAAACCTCACTACTTTTTCAAATGGGATAAACCTTTAGATGATATGTCGTGAAAATGATCAAATAAACTATTGTATGATCTTCCCATCTCTAGTTCATGTAAAACCTGATCTAGATAAACCTGTCTTGTGCCATTAGCAAGAGTTGTTGTCCTTTGAATGACTTTCTTTGTCCTTGTGAGCAACCTGGAATAATGAGTCGTTGGTAACTTCCTAACTGGATCATCTCTCCGAACAAGAAAATCAGTATCAATTATGAATGCTCTTAGAGCACTAACAATTAGGCAGTAAGTCAAGATGATAAATATGATATAATAACCAATGGTCATTCCATTCATATCATATCCAAATACTGAATATTTGTTACAACCACAGGAAAAACCAATGTATGAGTATACCCTACGGAGTGCTGTATTGTAAACATGTACCATGAACACTACCTAATGAAATGAAAGAAGAAAACTTGAATCAAGAAGAAAATCATTCTAATCATCTTTGGTCTACTTTGTCGACAATTAGGAAAGAAACCTATTTCTATAGCCTAGGGCTCTTCTGAGATGACTCAGAATAATATCATTTTTGGTTCCTTTCGAGACACATGTTACAGGCTTTTCCCCTCATGTATAAAATTAGAATAGGCATTCGTTGTGCGGCATGGGGGCTGTTTTCTTTTCAATACTAGAGTTTCCTGGCCACTTAGCGGGAAACACAGCTGCAATAGTGAGACCAATAGGCGTTATCTGCCTCCGGACGTTGGCAGATGGCGTTAAGCTGATGATAACGGCTGAACCACCCCTCTGTTATCTTCCTCTCAGTGTGGCACTAATGCTTGTACCTTCAGTACCAGCTTGTCTTGGTGCGGTTCCAATGTTAGTGTGTGTAAATTCATCCGATTGTTTACACATCAGACGTATGTCGTAAACGTATATGATGGAAAGTCTAGGAAATGATAGTAACAATAACAAACCTTTCAGGTTTATAGACATATGCACTTAGGATACGTTAAATAACGTGCCCATTCAGCTAGTTCTGCAAAAAGTCAGTACACGTAAGGTTGTCGATGGATTCTTTCTTTTACTTATGGAAATGGAAAATATTACTTTTAGAACATTTTTTATTCAGAATATTTCGATGGACGATGTACAAACACTTTCATTCAGAGGCGTTCTTTCTTGTACTCGCCCTAACAGGTGACAAACAACGACCTAGGACAATTTCATATTGGTACTTTAGGTTTATATTGTATCTTGTTAACGCAGTATAGATAAATGTGCTGTTGTTGTCCATCGCTGGTCATTTGACTCAGCTTATTAATCAAATGTCTTTCGCTTCCGTTTTTATCCATGTCGTACCTGAAATGAATATATTCTAGCCTAACCATTGAATTGTATAATAGGTCAAAATAGATACGAAATACAGTTGAAAAACAGCATACAGAACATTACAGTGAGAGATACAGAGAATACAAGTCAATACATCGACACTGATATGATTCCATAGTAGAAAAAATACCCATAAGTTGCATATAGATGTACAGTTTTAGGTTAATGTGTACCTTCATTTGATCAAAACATAACATACTGCTCATCTGACGCAGTTTGAAATATCATGATTTTGCTAGAAATATCCTCAATAAGAACATATTGTTCTATATAGACTTTTAGTTTCATTATTGTTGTGCTTTTTTGAATTTCTGGTTTGAGTAAATTCCAGTACGTCATACCTTTATAGAGAGGACTGTTCTTATACCGTTCCGTCTTTGGACGCCTAGTTTTGATCAATATCTTATTACTCAGTTTTTGTTTTGGTGTTTTTATTGGTGTTGTATATAATATTGTCATGGTATTGTGCCTACCAATAGATTGACATAAATAAATACCCTGACTACTGACAGATATACTCTTTTTTAAGCAGTTGATTAGCTTCGCAAGTTACATCTAGATAACATTGTTTGAAACTTTGCGATCGGTATAGGTGGTAATTCACGATAATGGAGAGTACATGCGGGAATTTTGAATTTCTTTCTTTGGTTTTTTTTTTATATTTAAAGATCCAACCTTGGCTATAGCATGATCAGTGGAAATGTTGCAGTATTATAGGTACTGTTTAGTCTTATCACAGTAAATCATAGTTAGACATAGCTAGACATTTGAGAGGATATCTGACAACACTATAAGTCTCTGGTTCAAGGAAGATAGATGGTTTACACAAAACAGAAACGGACCTAGGATTCTTTGAGACATAAACACTAGTAGACACGTCAAAGTTTTGTATGATTATGTACATTCATTCGAGAATGTATTCTAAGTATAAAGGGAAATACGAACACAAACAAAGAAAACTCAAAACACAAAAAACAAACAAACAAACAAACCAAAGGCCGATGCCCTGCAAAAAATAATTATGATGCACACAGGTCGATGATACTGCAGTGGAAATTTATTCATATCAAGCCAATTGTATTCCAGTTTCGAGGAGGAACTTTGTAGGTAATTTTTATTCCGAAATGGAATTGGTTATGACCTTATTTTCTATTTCTGAAGTAATCCCTTGCAGCAGAACGGTTGTGATTCTACTATTGAAACGGATCAGCACCCCATGTCAATGAGAAGATATTTACTTCTATATATTTCCTGCCTGATCTACCACTGATTATTCACTGATTCATTCATGAATAGATCAAAGTTGAGATTCTGATTTCATTCTTCTTCCAGTTGATGTCATCAATAGTCAACATCCGAATGAAAACAGCATATATTCCCAGTGGCCACCTGCACAATCATCACAAGTGAGAAATACATTATTTCAAAACTAATTAATTCACGAAGGAGCGTCTAGCAATGTCTAGAATTGCTTGATAAAGCAAGCATGATTTATAAATCTTAATATTCATTTACACTGTATTTAGGAGGGGATATGATATAGTGGATGTCTACAGGTTCTCTGTGAAAGGGGTGGTGTAAAGGGAGGGTTCCCTACCCCCCTCGCTACCACTCTCTGCATCCTCTTCTGATGATGTCTATCAGACTGGGCGACCTAACATCTCTCTAATGTGTTTTATCGCGCAGCTGTTCATTGCTACATCTTGTATCACTTTGGTATGTTTTAGTGCGAATGCCTGCCTTCCTTTTAGGTTTTTCTCATTAGGTTTGCTACTTAGGGTTTGTAATGTACACGAACGAATTCGTAATTATTCTTCTATATTCTGGCTGGTTTATCCCTGTATAACGTCGTGATTTGGCACATACGACGGTACTGGCGCTATTCAAGTATACTCACGTAACACCTATCGACCATTGATAGCTAAGACGTTCCCTTTACACCTTTAACATAATATTAATTGCTTGGGTTAGCTACTGACTACATTTTTGTATAACCTCTAAGCACACCACGACACCCAATGTGCAGACTAATCATTAACCATCCCAGTTGACATATTGCTGCGTCTACACCAGAAAAGAACGCCGTGTTTTCCTCCGACCCAAAATGAGAGTTTTTCGTAGAGTTTGTAGACGCAGCTTACGCCTATAGACTTCAGAGGACGACCTGATGTGTTCAGTGTGTGGTCCAAGGACAAGATGACAGGGACACGTTTCCAGCACCTAGAGTCAGCATAGTGAGAGAAACTGACATTTGAGGGGAGTGCTAGAAAGCGATGCAAAACGATTAATCCCAAAACAAGAGCCTTGCTTTCATGGTCAAGTGGCTCACGATCAATATATCTCAGTCTTGGTGTATATTGAATGATGGAAATTTTCTTAATGATTATGAATGATTATGAATGATGTGTCAACAAATAAATGCTAACCATATACACTCTCAAATACCGTAATTGAATATATCTATGGTATCATTAGTGTGCTCTACCATTGAACAATATAGCTAAGGCATTATATAACTTCATATTACATCATATCGTATAATATTTTATCTTTCCACGTGTCATGTTAAACGGTCATTATAAATTAATCAAGCGATACTCTTCCAATACAAATATATATTTCATCGGATAAACGTGAAATTCAGAGCACGTGATCCTACTTTTTAGATTTACAGCTGAAATGTGTTGAGGTCGAGGTATTCCTATATGCGGTATGATAAGTAATTCATTCAAATCAACTTCAGCTTTCTCTTCTTTTAATCAGGTGAATAGATCATCGGAAAGCCTGTCGACCTTCATGAGAGCCTTCACTATTATGTTTGGGTGCTAAATGCCACATTACGAACTCCATGGCTACAGGAAGGTTCAACATTCAAGACAGCATGACCTTCAAATCATTTTTCAAATGACCTTCAAATTAGTTTGTCATGCCTTGAGAGATATCTTTCCATTACCACATTTAAAACCAAGCAAGTAATTACTTGCCTCTTGACTGGACTGACCCCTGGTTGCTGGTACTTAGCAAGACCCATGACACATCCAACATGGGCCACACAGTAAACCGCTCGGTTTTGACTAATCTTCTATTGGCTTGCAGATGAGAAATACATTGAAGAAATAGGGGATAATGTATTTTTTTGTGGAGTAGCAGTTGTAAACCACAAGTGGCTGATTACATGAGTGTATAGTGATCTCAACATCGAATGATTTACGTAGCCCCATATTCACAAACCATCGTCTATTGTACTTTTTATTCATTTCAATGAATGAATCAAAACCAGGAATTGCCATACCATAGTGTTTGCTATGTTTCCCCACCATAATTAATGGCTTTGAAGCTCGAAATCAATGGATTTCGAATCTGTAATCAACGGTTATGGGTTCTGACAGCTTAAAGAGAAGTAATGGTTTACTGAGGCCCCATACGTTTTCAATAGAGAATTAGATAGAAAAATTGATTTGGATACATACCAAGATAATAAAGAGAACACATACATGGGTAGGCATTTGTATGAATGTTTCTCAAGATTTAAAAGAAGAATAAACAGTACTTCTTAAGGGGTTCTGTAAACATCTACCCGCTACATGGACCCCACACATACTTACTGACGTACCCTTGGTACCCCTGCCAATCTCTCTGGTGGCGCTTGGGTGGAGGCAATTAGGGCGTAACACCGTGTCCACCAGGCTTTCCACAGTATGACCTCTACACCAGGGTTGTCAGGAAGTGGCATTATGGAGAAACTGGATCCCCTTCAGACCAAGTCGGGGTGATAACCCTGGCGTGCTAGGCTAGGTTATCTTAAACCCTGCTAAGGCCTGCCGCTGGAGGTGGTTTAAACCACGCGGAAACTCTCAGAACAGAATCTTGGAGATCTCCATGATACACACTTCTGTGAGTTATGTAGGGCGAGCTTGTCTTGCACTCGTCTCACCACGCGGTCTGGGTGAAATCCAAACAGATAGAGAGGTTAAATGGCGTGAAGCAGATACATGTTTGGAGAGTGTTGCCAATGAATGGAGAAAAAAGCTAGACATGAAATCGCACATTAAATTGGGAAAGTGTACATATAAATTGTTTTCACTCATTTCAGGACAGATGCAGAGGTGGTTGTCGTTGCATTGGATTCAAAGGTGACACGGTGAGATGGCCTTTTTTTCCTACTATAGCTAACACAATACCAAACTATAGAAATTTAAGAATCAGTATAACTGTTATCTGAAATTTACGATCGGGTTAAAGGATGTCGATGAACAAAATGAACGCATGCAAAATTCTCTCCCACCCTTCACATCAAAGGCAAAGTAGTCCTTGATGCATCCACGGTTTAAATGAGGTATTGGAGGTAAGTACATTGAACCAGACATTTACATTATATACAATGGTGGTTTTTTATCCGATGTTTAATGATTTATCGATAAATCCACTGTAGGTTTTGTTTTTGCTGGCTAATAATCAATCACATGAATAGGGTAGCAAGCACTATTGGCGGCTCAAATGATAAGTCTCAATAAGGTTTTCATTTGTAAAGCTCAAAGGTAACCTTTTTTATCACGGAGGAATGGTTAATGTGCTCCGTTGGCAGAAAGACACATATGATCGTAGCAAGAGAAAAAGACATCGGTGGGTTTTTTTCTCAGAAGCCTACAGATGGCATTGTTTTGTATTTTTATTGATGAAGTGACAATGACGACACAAGAGCATCACATTTTCCATACTCTTAAAGCTGAAATATGCTCTTTTTATGTCATAGCATACGGTGTTTAGTTGGTAGTACCGTTGCCTTTAACTCCGAAGATTTCCTTGTGATGTGGCCCTAGAAGTTGCTACGGACAGAAAACATTATAATTCATAGCGGTATTGTTATCAATCATCAAGAAATAGATCATACACCATATGATCGCTGAGCAATTTATTGCTTTTAGTTTAATAGCATCACATTCGGTACGCTTTATATAGTAAATGAAATACATATAGACGAGGACATATTTAAAACCCTGTTTCTATGTCAGGACTTTGCATTATGTCTTGTAGAGAATTGACCGAACTACACACCCAGGATTCCAACATATCCACAGTATTGATATGAAAATGTGAAAAGCATCTTGTCTATGACCCAGTATTTTTTTTTTTTTTTAAATTTCATAAGATTGATACAGGGCATTCTGCTGTTTTGCAGGTTTTGTGTGCCTCTGCAGGGCATAAGTACAGATATAACAACAACATCATCTGTCATGTACATAGCATTACCGACAGTAATGTCGGGTGATAGACATATATTATTGATGTAATTAATGTGATGAGATGAGTTCAGCAGTCTGTTAGTACAATATTGCAGAGTTAAAGTTGGAATAAGTTTACATCATTTATACGATTTGTGCATTACTTGTCCTCATCTTCAGGCTCCGTATCATTTCTGCTTCTCATTTTAACATTCTTCTTATATAGATATAGTGATGCTGCATTCTGTATTTCACTTGGCAGATTATTCCAAACAGTCATACCTATATAAAGCGGGTTTCTCTTATAAAAAGAGGTGCGTGGTCTTTTCAATTTCACTAGCCTTTTCTCTCCTGACCTTGTCTTTGAATTTTCGTTTTGTGCTATATTTCTAGTATATCTTCGCATAAAGAGATACAGGAGGTATAATCTTCTGCAACTTAGCATTTCTCATTACATCTAGAGTGAAGTTCGGCTATACTTATTTCACGTATGCTTTTGCGGACACAGATACATAGTCCTCTATTCTGAGTTCGTTGCAGTTGATCAAGCAGTTTTTTGTTTGCACCGACCAAGAAATACCCTAAGTGATCAAATATTGGAGATATCAATGTCTTATAAATTTTTATATTAGTTAGTTCAGAGATATTGTTCCTTATTTTAGCTAGTTGAAAGAGCTTATGATTTACCTTCTTGAGGTTTTTAGTTATAGCCTGTTTCCAGGATAGGATATCATCCATGACAATTCCTAGGTATTTATAACTATAACATCGAGGTATGTCAGTATTATCAATAATTACTTTTTTTGTTAAGATAGTATTTTCATTTAGTTTCAGAATATTGCTAGACCCGATGTATGTAATCACACTGTCATCCTCCCAATGGCAGGTCCAACAGTGTGAGGTATCAACAAGTGAGTCCAATTAGGTCTTCTGTTGAACATCCACACATACAAGTAGAATAGAGACACTTCTGTCCTAAAACCAGTTACGTCAAAAGCACATTTCACGTATACGTATTGTTCTTTTTGTATATTGGCAAGCATCATTCTGTTAACTTAACAGAATTGAACTTCGAATCTCCTGAAAATGATAAGTTTTCGCTAGGAACTACCGCCTCATGAGGTTGTCAGCACTAGGCTTTCTACTGCCACGACCTCCAGTGGCAAACAAGTCATAAAACAACAACGTGTATATCACAAAACATAAACCAGTGCGCATGTGTTGATTGATGTAATTTCCGGCCGATAGACAGACGCTGCTGGGAAAAGTAAATTACATGTAGAGTGAACCCACTGTGCAATCCTGACTTGATTCCTGTGGCCATATATGTGATAATCTAAAGACTTAAGTAATATCCTAAAGGATGTATTATAAACATGGCACCCTGTTATATATATTCACCGTCTAAGCATTCGTATTAGCGATACATGTTGTGATTGACGTAGTACTTTGATCTAGTTAGCATAAACAGACCTGAGGTGAATAATAGGGGCTTAATAGATTCACCAGTACCATTATCGATGTTAAATTATATAATTATCTGTTATAATTTTCCAGATAAATGTACATGTATGTAGAAACAATTTAATTGAACAACTAGAATTTGACCATCGGGTCTGCTAGCTATCACATCTTGCCGATATGGGGGATCATGAAAGCTGCTGCTGAAGTTCTGCTAAAAGTGGGCCGGTGCTAAATGTGGCTTGAGAACTCACCCCTGTGGAGTGATGTGTTCCAGAGATCATACTTGTCTTTTGACCCAAGGCAAGTGGCATAAAAATACTCATATTGCCCGCTAGAATGGATGCTCTGGTGCATTTACACCAAGATCCGGATTATACCGATGACAGTTTATGAATACACATTCTATGCTGGTATGCCTGGAGGTTGAATAATGTGGCAGCTTCCATTTGGAGAGTCAAATGATATTCATATCCTTGACCATGTGGCTAAATGTGTTATTCTTGTCCCATAAGTATGAGGCCCCGTAAAAGCAAAGCAAGATAAAAGAATAAAACCTACTTAGCTGTCAACAATATGGTGGTCTTCCAAGGTTTTGCTCTAATAAAAACGTCACAGGAACAACAATGAGCTTTATCAAAAACGACGCCCATGCCAACCTTGGGAGAACCCGATTTAAGCTTGTCAATGGGGCTTGTGTCTGTTGAAAACAGCTGGGCGCAGTGGGAGCAAGTGTCAGGAACAGGCTGCCGTATTCATCTGTGTATAGAGGACCAGCTTCGAGGTAATATTACGAATGGACCATGTTTAGATAAAACCCTTATGGACGGCTGAAAAAACACACAGGGAACTGTGGTTGGTCATCAGTGTAGCATTGTCCAAATCAGGATTGCAGGTCAACTGCTGTGTATAGGGACATACATAGAGGAGATAAACACAGCCAAACACTTCATCTTTACTAGGTCGGCTTAGTTACTTTTACCGATCCAACTAATATTGGAGTGAAACAGTACATATCTGGGGAATTAGGCCTAAAAGTCTGAGGAAAAGCGACACATATTATTGGAGGATTACTGATAGTGATAAAGGTAGTGTCTGATATATGGAAATAAAGGTGTTTACTGAAAAAAACAAAACAGAAATAGATGCATCATGCATAAAAGTGTTAAATGTTATTCTGAATACAAAGAGGCTAACAATCAACAACATACAGGGGCAATAGCAGGTAGACGAGGCGTAGCAAGGTTTGACTCTTCTTCACCCAACGCTTTGCGACCACGGAATAGAGAGAAGCGGGAAATTGACAAGCGGACGACGCCGCTGTCAGTCAGCATACCCCGAAATGCGGCGTTTTGATTGGTCGAGAGCTGTTTATGTTGATTTTCAGGTCTCACGTCGGTAAATAGAACCGTGCGGCGTGCGAGTGCTTCGACCCGACCGTCGCTGGTTGGTTCTATGGGGAGCCAGATGTTTCACAACTGGAAAAAGATCACTATCATCAAGAGATCTTATACCGGGAGAGATTCCAGTCCCAGTGGCAGGTTTTTTCGTGCTGCCATCCCCATTCCAATCTGTCGCCATCCTGTCTTTTGGCACTACATGGTATTTCATACCATATAGAGTATATCTCCGCATGTAGCGAGGATAAAAATTCTTTTCCAACCAAAGCCCCATTTAGGGACTAACGGAACGAAAAAAGTTACACCAAAAACATACAGGGGCAAGCCTAGAAGCATGTTGGTAGCATGCTTAGAGGATCAGAGTGTATCTTGCAGTGACCCCCAAAGAGCTAGATTTATGTCCCACCAGTGCCCTCAACACTTCTGGCAGGAAACACGATTCTATCACTCAGAGGAGTGACGGGTGTTGTCAACCTACATCTTGCTCCACCCTAAATACGGCAAAGCCATATCAAATCAATAGAAACCCACATCCACGTAGTGTATTTCTTGTGTATGCACCAACCAGTGAATCCAGAAAAGTATTGAGTATTTTGTTTCCAAAATGATAAGCCACTCTAATTGGTTCTCAGTAATGAAATTGGATAACGCCAGGCATAGAAGTTCACAAAGTATAAAACACATCTTGAGAGCATTCAAATACTATGGCTACTTTTCTTAAAATGATACACATATGTTACTATTCTAAACTAAAGATAGGAATATTTAGATTTAAACTCGATCCACTTTAAGTCTGTATTGTCAGACTAACTTCAGCCTGAGGTACTTGGCAACATCCTTGCTGGGGCTCTGGTATTGTTAAACATCCTGTTAGAGTGAGTACGACAGCAAAAATTCAAAATAGCCCATTGTTATCTATTTCGCATCCGGGGGAAAATGAGAAGCCAGTATCATGTGTCCTATGCCAACATGACCAGAAGGCATAATTTCCTTTGTTAGCTACCGGGGCTTAGGCTATTTCAAATATACAAATAAACTAATCTATTACAATTGAGTGAATTGAATATAAGTATCCAGAGTAAGAAGACATCCTTTAGGAAGTACACCTATTCACAAGCCGAATGCCATCCTAGAATGGTTAGCGGGCTTAGAGAGAGATGGTATTGTAACAGTAGAGGCTCTCCTTTGGGAAAAACGGCAATAAAACACCTCAAGCTGTCACATTTTCATAACAGCATTTGGAGTCGTTGTTATGATTGGGGGTGATGTCTTTCACACCGCATCTAGAAGCGAATGGGAAGATTTCTACAACACCACACAACTTTCACGATAAGGCACATTCAGTATTCACGGAAACATATCGCTATAATACTTTATGGATGGGAAATAGGCATTATGTAAATAAACTGTTCATATGATGAAGAGTCTACATATATTTCATTGTTTGACAGTGGGAAAACTTTTCCAGAGCTACATATATATATATATATATATATATATATATATACATACATACATACATACATACATACATACATACATACATACATACATACATACATACATACATACATACATACATACATACATACATATATATATATACACACACACACACAATAATGTCATGTTTTGTATACGAGTGGCCACAGTCGCTGTTTGCAAGACATACATTGTGTTTGAAATTCATAGAATCAATCCTGATAAATTACTATCAAAATACCGTTTAAGGACATTGTTTTCAAGTTTGATTTTAGTTGACCTGATTTGCAGTGAGCACTTCTCCGGAATCTTCAACTCAAGATCCAGGCTTCTCTGAAACTACAATAGTCAGGTTCTTGGTACACAATACATTTTCAATGTCTACTTCGTAATAGGTAGGTAATGATGCGCATGTTTGTACATTTCTAAAGCTTGTATTTACACAGGTATGCATCAACCGACTCCTGTGTGGCCAGACATTAATGAAGCTGAGACCCCTAAATTAATGTATGTACACACGCACGTATGTATATGTATGTGTGTATACAGGCTTTTGAATGTACATTTGTGAGTTTACATGTAGGGTATACAGGTATGCGGATATTTGGGTGCGGTTTCAGTCTGATATAGACCCATGTTTGCAATAGAGACACAATGTACGGGCTGACCTTTTTACCGGCCACAGGACCTCTTTCACCTCTTTGGAAACGCCTTCTCTAAACGCTGAAATCATATCCAGGAGGTATTCAGGAGAGAAAATGAAAAAAGGGTCCTCCTGAGTATATCTACTCCGTATTAGATGTCATCTCTGTTACTGATAACCTTGAGTGGTGTTAAAACAAACAACTGGCGCGTATCCTTTCCTTATATTCCTTAACTCAGCATGTCATGAGTGGTAGCTGATTCATTACGAGGGTGATAGAATAAGGGCGTTGTTTTTAGACGGTGTATTCGGTGCCTAACCTTCTCGCAGACGTTTACAATAAAGGGAGGACATAAGGTTCCACACCCCTTACTTTGCGAGAGCCCCAGACACGTTTTTTTTTAATGCTAAAGGGAAATGTGGAAGACGAGGGTACCCACTATCAGAAAAATGTTATTGGGCACAGAGAAAAATGATAAGGTTTTACGTGGTACATATGGGTAAAGGAAATTTGAAACTAATTCCACACGAATTCACCTCGAAGAAATGTTGTAATGAAGAATATGATTGAAATTTTACCAAGGGCATAGAAACGTGAAGAAGATGCTAGTCCCCCAACCCTTCCCTTTTCACAGAAAGGTTCAATTAGTGTTGGGATATAGACAAGAGGCCTCAGGGATTTGTGAACTAGGGTAAGAAGATTCTAAATGTTTAACTCCCAGTTAACTCCCAATTTGCACCCTAAAGTGACAGCACAATTTCAATAGGTTTTGGTTGTATGTAATAACTTATGTCCCAATGCAAGATGTCACATCACAAAATGTATGCCAGCAGGAAAAGAAAAATACGCGATGCAAGAAGGACATAAACAGTTTGACTGAGCCAAAGGCAAAGGGCCTTATCTATGTACCAATACCATTAGGAATATTGGGAATATTCCACCATTCCATGTGGAAAACTTGGGCTACATGACTCTCTGTTTGTGTCTATACTTTATCCTTAATTTTTCTACTGATCCTATATCCTTTTATATTAGAACCTGCACCATAGGCAAGGAGCAACAATGTGTGATGTATAAGCTAATTAAATAGGAGGCTGGATATCAAAGGTTATAGTCCTGAGTATATGAAAAGGTTGATTTAACTTGGTACTGGCAAGTCGGTAAATCTTTGTAGGCTGACAAAAAGCGGGTGTTTTGCAAACAACATCCATTATGAAAATGCAGGCAGGTTTGACACATTAATGCCATACAGAGACACGAAATAAGCCTCCAATCATAGATTACAAACAAGGAATATATCATCTAAGAACAGATAAACCCAAGTTTTGTGCAGTTTTGACATATATGTGTTTAGCGCTATCCAACAGGTTTGCACAAGTATTGGATCGTATCTGTCATGTCCAAGACACGTTTAGATTTATAGGCATACATTCCTAAAGATGCAGCCTCATGCATTTGAAATCTTTGCAAAGTAAGGTCCAACATTGATGCTTTTGCTTCAACCGCATGGTTGCAAGACAAAGTTAGCGTTCCTAATCATTGATAAATTTGTTCAAGATGAAATATTTGTGTTACAATATCAAAAACATCATTGTTTCATGTTTGCAAAGATACAAATTATTTACATGTCCGACGTTTTTCTTCCGATGTGGGCAAGATGTACTCCAGTTTCGGCTCTGATGCCCACCTATCCTATTTATATGACAATAAGCCCTGAGGCTAACATATTTCTGAAAATACAGCAACAGAAGGGCATATACCTTATCTTTTGTTATGGAGGTTTATCCTCAGGGAAAGGGTCAAAACATCATTTGGAGTAAAACATAACTATCTGACCCCTGTTTTCTTCTTTGGGTCCGTCGACTATAGAGTTGCTCAGAAGTAACTACCTCTACCCTAAGCCTACTGCTCAAACTCTATAATGATGGACACTGAGACGTTGCACCAGCGTGAGATGCGGACCTCCATCCGGGCCAGAAACGAGACCAAGATGTCAGACTGGCACCTTGCCTTGTTTCTGTCTGTTTAACGAGGAAGCCGCTGGGCTCCAAGTGTGGGAGGTTTGTCGCTCATGTTGCCATGGTAACACAGGGAGTGATCCTCTGTTGTCATGGCAATACAAACATCTGGGTCTCTCTCTAAGCTTTAGTTACGACTAAACTTCATCGAACGAGATCGGCATCTTATGGGAGTAAATTCTTTATCCGTTTTGTCATGAGGATGCCTTATTGTTTTTGCGCTCTTGTTCACAAAAAACAATCGTATTCTGGAAACGATAACTTCCAACAGTTAAATAACATCACCATATAGTCCATACAATGAATACACATGCATACTCTAATTCATACCATAGCTGGCCGCCCTAACAATGCATTACAAGAGTATGAGGGAAGGCAGGGGTCCAAATACAAGAATGTGTATTTGTTGAGGGAACATGGCGGTGTAGATATTTGTGACAATAACACAAAAGGTTCATGTATACAGTTCAACGGAGGAAAAGTGCAGAGGGAATAAACAAGAATCCAATGGCTATAAGAAAGACGTATCAAAACTGTATAGATGAGATAATTTGATATTCATGCATATCGTCGGAGGGTAATGATATGACCGAACTCCTCTTTAAGGAAATATGTATTCCTACAGCTGTCTATACTCAGAACTGTCTGACAATCTAAATTATAAGGGTCTATATGACTTTTGTATCTCCATGCATGGGTTACTGTAGTTCCTTTTTTGATGAATATGGATAACAGGATGCAAATGTGCTTTAGAAACTAGAAATTAAAGGACGACACGGGACGATTGATAATGGAATCAGAGCGTCACATGTAGTGAATTTCAAGTTGTAGAACTTTTACACGTAAAACAAAAGTCGATGTTAAACGAGGCTCTTGAGATTCCTCAGGATTTGTCTGAGAAGTGGTCACCCTTGAGGTGAAGTCAAATCCGATTCAAACTGAAGTGACCCAAAACGTGTTAATAGGGAACACTCCCATTTTGCCGATGGGTAGTTGAAGGTATAGACGTGTAGAGCAACCGCTCGGAACTGAGAGCTCCACATCACATAGACTTGTCATTGCACAAAATAAGTCAGCGTCAAGGAGCAGTAACATGAATTCCTTCTTTAATGGTGAATTTCGCTTACTATAATAATCAGTAGTTCCGAAATTCTGCATATATAGATATATATGTCCCAAACTGGTAACATAGTATTCTAGATCTAGTAATGCTTTTATCCATCGAATTTGTTCCGTATTTATGAGCTAGTAATGATTGTTCAGTATTTATTCGTGGTCATGTAGCGGTGGAGAGTGGATGCAAAACCCCGTTCATTTTTACATTATAGTTCAGTATTGATTCTTTCGAAATTTTGTTTTCTTGCAGGGCCCTATAGGCTTCCCTGGCGAGAAAGGACAACGGGGCTTGGCGGGTTCGCCAGGGCCGGAGGGACCGGAGGGACAGCTGGGAGAGAAGGGGACGGCCGGGCTGCTGGGCGGCCCGGGTGAGAACGGACTCCCGGTAACCATCTTTCCTAGACAACAGCAATGTTTCCATCCAGGCCATGAGTAGTGAGGCTGCCATGTATCAATAAACCCATCTGGCAGCCATATTAAAGACATGCGCCACAAACCGTATGGCGGTTGAGAGAAAATAGCGTTAGAAAAACAACATGGGTATATCAACGCAATAAAAAAACAACGTAGAGATCGTGATCATTTTTGTGAGGGCAGAAAAAAGAATTCCTGCACACTTGAAGCCCCATGTGTGCTCTCCACGAAGATGCCCATAAAGTCTCAACTGAATCTCTGTACCAAGTACGCTAAACTTCACGATAGGGGTAGTAAGTGGGGTATTCTGTCTGGCTATGGATTTAACAAGGGTGCCGTTTTCTCCCTCCCCCGTTGATATATATATATAGTCAATGTTTTAAGGTTAAACAGGAAACGACATGTATAGTCCAACAGGTTTGATAGCATGGATCTTTATTGTCAATACAGGAATTTATGATAGTTGTTCACCAACTTACTGACCTTTTGACTTTCATCGGGCCTGAAAGCCCAAAATAACGAAAAAGACCACATAAGATTCTCTAGCAAATATTTCTGATATATGCAATATTTACTCAATATCGGCTTAAACCAATTGGAGATTTCTTTGGGATGAAAATCAGATGGCAATATCATTCGAAACAATCCAAATGCAATGACCTACTGCCAATGTAGGAACAGTGCACAGATGAATATGATACTTTGAACTAATGGTATTCATTACTTGGGTTATATCAAATCCTGCTTCCTGCACTGGATTGGCAGATGGGATACATTTTCCATGATGCTTAGAAAGTATAAATTTAATCCAGATAAGACGATTGTCCAAAACAGAACTGCCCATGACACATCCGTAGCTGTATTTTTGAACCGGTCAATATATATGGTTGACCCAACAATGTTGGTTTTCGCATTGTTAAAGAATGTTTCATTAATGAGTCATTATCAAATATAAACTTAGGTATTGGCAATGGCCGTTACTTTCTATTATCTTCCATGAGATATCTTATAGTAGATCTGTCCACATTCTGAAAAAGTCTAGAGCCTTTAATCATCGCGAGCCGGCCCAGCCAGCCCTGCAGCCAAAAAGAACATCGTGAACTGGACAGAGAGATTCCTTCTTGAACATGTTGGTGCAATCATTAAGTGTGTTATTTGTAGGGCCGGATGGGAGTTCCAGGGAAACGCGGTCAAGATGGCAGGACGGTAGGTCGTAACGACATCTGGCATGCAACCCTCGCCTTTCAGACTGCGTAAAGTGAGATAGTGATAGTATAACCCATCTTATCACGTGTAACCAGTGGGTTCCGTAATATTTACAACTTTTTTCTAATACGTCGGTTTTTTTAAATTATGTGCTATATATATAGAAACTATTGTACCAGTCATATTTCATATTTCTTTTTACCGCCTGCGCACCCTACTGGCTATTTCTACCCCTCACATTGTTTCACCTTACGATAGTATAAATCGGTGGAAGACGAGATGGTAATGTATTTGTAATTCATTGGAAATCATTAAATTCCTGAAAACATATAAATACAATATTGACTAATAATTCCTAAAAGATCGAATTCTAAAAGAAAGGTATACACCGTATATCATAAGTTATAACGTTCACTCTATTGGGAGAGGGGTGTGGTGGTTATGAAGGTTTCCCCTTTTGTCAGTTTCCCTGTATCAAAAACGATTTATAAATTCTAACGTGGTTCATTAAAAGGATAAATGTGCTTCCTCTTTAACCCTCCTCTCACACAGGGCGCACCTGGAGGTCGCGGTCCTACAGGGATCCCGGGTCCACCTGGTGTTGAAGGGCGCATTGGATCCAAAGGGTTAAAAGGAAATGAAGGTCAGAAGGGCGATAGAGGAGTTTCCGGAATGAGGGTAAAGTGTTACCTTGTAAATGTAATTCTTTGTACCCGAATTAGAGGAATATATATGCTCCTAACACTATACTTAATTTGGTATGGACGATATAGTCAATATGATATGACAGTTTATCCTACCCCTAATAAAAAACGGCCATAGACTTAACATAGGGAAATTTTATGTGGCAGGCCATGACATAAAGTATTTTTTATGCCACTAGAGTAATAATAATATTGACCAATCAGAGAGCAGGATGTCAGCTACTATGAAAAAAGTTCTGCTGGTCGTTGACTCAATATTTATCTTTTTAACAGTAATATAAGCATAGACGGGGTAGGATAAATACGAAACCGAACTCGAGTTAGACTTGTCAATGTCTATGCCACTCTGGTCAGGTCTGCTTCTCACTACACGACCTTCCCGTCGTGGCATAAACATTGACAAGTCTTACTCTCGTTTGGTTTCTACTAAATATAGAGACAACAATCATAATATCCTAAAATTTATGATGGAGATTAATATAATATATATAATTTATTGATCACAATTCCTAATAGTTTAGATAAAAATTCCATTTTTGTGGCTATACAATTCAAAGAATTATTCAATGCAATCTTTCGAAAAAGATAAATAAAGATATTGTTAACCCTCCTCTCCTCAGGGCCAAACTGGAGTACCAGGGTTCCCGGGTCTCCCAGGCAGCGCGGTGAGTACAGAGCATGGCCCAAAATAAACAAAAGTGTAGCAAGGGTCACGCGGCCATCGGTGCTTTTAAAATTCAATCTCGTGACAAGTCTGAAACAGTTGAGATCTCAGCTTCTCGTAGATCTACAATACACCAACTGACAAAAATGCAGGAAAATGTATCCAATCGTATCGATGTGTATCAGAATTCAATGATCTGAACGTCGCTATACCAAAATATTTAAAAGCCATTTTCCACTGGCCGACGAAAACGTCATCGATTAATTGAGTTCTCCTAAAAGCCTAAAAGGTGATGGTCAATGACTGTGCGTCATTATCTCATTGCCACATTTGAAGATCGATACCAACTGAACTGTCCTCCAAACACAATGACCTTCACCTACATTTTCAAACCCCTTTGATTCTATCGGTGCTGGTCTCATTACATGATCTATGTCCAATTAATTGGTGAACGCTTCTCTGTATGCCTGATTCCATTACCCGATCTGGCTTCGGTATGCCCATAAAGTCGATCACTAGTGGCCGACTGTCGATCGGTGATGAATAGGTGGCCAACGACTGCACGTTGGTGTCTAGATATCGGTGATGGTGCTGTGTATGCCTTGTTTCTGCTACATATGGTAGGTCCATACCGACTGAAGTAGGTTGGTGGTGTCCTCAATGTATAATCTTTGTACAATTAAGGTCCGTTTCAATTGGCCGACAAAAACGGTGGAGATTTTTTGAGTTACCCAGAAACTCTGTCGGTGCTGCCATCGACTGTTCTTTGGTATTGAAAAATCGGTGAGGGTAGTAGATTTCACTCAGTGACCAAACTTTCATTCAGTGGTGGGTGGTGCCACATTGCATAATCTAAGGAGAAAACGTTGTGGGTCATTTCACGAGTTGGATCATTTCCATTGACCGATTTTGGGTCAGCAGTGCCAAAAGTCCGTCGGTAGTTCCTGACTCTTGATCGTTGACGGGAAATGGGCCAATGGAAATGGGCCTATCATTGGTGAGCATTGCTCTGCATGCATTTCCATTCACTGATCTGGCATTGGTGGTTCCCGATCGCAGATCGGTGACAAATAGTCAGTCAGTAGAAATAATGGGCCAATGGAAACGGGCTGTTCAGAATGAGCCTTTACTGCCAAAGGAGGGCCTATTATAAGGTTCCTCGGTTCCGTTTGCCGACGAAAACGGCAGAGATTTTTTGAGTTACCCCTTGACTGTGTGTCGGTATTCAATCTCTTGTATTAAAATTGGTCTTTCATACAAAGATAAACAGTTGGCATATAACAAAATGCTCCACATGGAAACATCATCATGACATGCAGTTAATGCTTTGTAAGTGGCTACGATATTACAAAACAATGATGAAAAAGATGATATCATAATATTATATGATAAATGTGTTATTTGATATGTGTAGGATACATAAATATTGCTTCCGTTGTTTAATCTTGATCTTGGTCAAGCAGGCTGAGCGTTGTATGCCGCTCTCCCGTTGGTTTGACTCAGAAATTTCTTTTTTTAAACCAGCTGACAAAGGGGGAGCCACCGTAGTAATGAACACCTTAGACTATGTAGCTGAGGCAAATAGGCAACTAGATGCTGAGAAGGTGTACGTCAAGACCAAAACAGATCTGACTGAAACTCGTAACAATCAAATCAATGACAAAATTGAAAAAAAATTATGCTAGAGGGAGAAATTACAAAAGACCTAGGAGAAAGCCTGAAAACAAAACAGAAATGGATATGCAGCAGAACGATAGACTATGAACGCAATGCGTAGCTAAATAGTGAAAGTTCAGGTTAAGGGGGTACCCATCTAAACTCGTCAAGGACTGCAAACTCTAGGTCAAGTGGAATATCTTGATGTTCGACGGAATGTGCAACTATTGAGCCTATTCTATAAAATGTCCAAAAATGTTAGCCTGCTAGATACGAGAAATAGACGCACACGAAGTGCAAACAAAGTGCGTTTTAAGGAGTCTAGGATAAACTGCAATCATTTCTTTCGGTCTCCTCAATATAGAGGTAAAAAATTATGGGATAGCTTGGACAGTGTAATTCAGCACAGCGAAACGAAATTGTCATTTAAGAAAGAAGTGAAAAAGATGTATTCTACTTATGAGTATTGAGCTACTGATAGCGTGCCTTGTATAACTTATTTCCTTACTATTTCCAACTTCATCTCATCAACATCACCTATTGTTCTTGTATATTTGTTGATATCCTAAACCGAGGCACACTTATTGTAACTCTCCAAGAAAGAAGTATCTAGATGTACAAGTAACGCTGTGATACTGTGCTAGCAGTGGAAGATCTAACATGAACCTCGAGGCAGTAAGGATCCCAACAAAAATAAGATAGAGGACAAACAGACAAAACCTTCCTGCCCAGCACATACAGGCAGGTATGCAATGTCTTGCCTGAGATAGTGTAAAGGCACTGGACTTGTTGGGAAAATCGACAACCACCAAGACCATCTGTAAGAGTAAGCTGATAAAGGTTGAAAATCAGTGATGTCCCGACAGATTTCAACCGAGCAATTCATTGCGGCCTGAAAAATGTGTTAGTAAACATATTAGACTTTATCTAATTACACCTGGACAGCAACCGGGGCAGATAGAGTACAACTGGATCCACCAGCTGCAAAGCCAGGCTCCAAAAGGTCTTAATATGATGGACAGCAGATATGGATAGTGCCAGATTAATGCCATGTCAATGAATTTTTGCTTGACCAAGATCAAATTTGAACAACAGATTTACACACTGACACTTTCCCAGACATCTGACGCTCTGTCCAGATGACACCCCCCCCCCCCCCCCAAACCATCAGTTTAAAGAAAAACTGAAATAAACATGAGCTTAGGCAAAAGCCTGAGGAGATATCCTTATCGAAACTACTGAGTGTTGCTGCTCCAACAGGAGAGAGCCGTCAGTCCAGTGAAACAACACTAGACTGATTATAGAACCAGCCCATGAGATAAGCAGTCAAGAACCCATTGGAAGTTTATGGTGGCAGGGGATCAGGCCATGAATCCCAAATGTTTCATTGCTCAATGTATATACATGATCCAACGGCATGAAAATTGTACTATTGAAAAAATGCACGTCTTTTCTCTGTAAAGTTATGAAAAACAGGTAAATATTACTTATGATCAGGTAGATCTGGACAATACCCTTCTGGGTATATGTTAGTGTCTGGAACTAATTTTAGAAGGTAGTCGATTGTAAATGGTAAAATAAGTTAAAAAATGAATGACCTTTTTAGAATTTGAAAAGTAAAATCTTTACATTATATTAGATGTAATCAAAAGTGTCTCTTCTTACTATTTCCTAAAAATATAGAATAGGCCGGTAGTACCTACGTTAATATTACATTTTCAGGGACGTGACGGGCTACCTGGTCCGCCTGGAGTTCCTGGATCCCATGGCTGTCCTGGTACAGATGTAAGATGATAGTCCATCAAAGTATAAATTCATCGTTTTCATATTCCTTGAGCTATAAATCATACGCTCATCTTTATACAAACCATATACAGACCATGTATGGTCGATTATATATCCTTTTAAGAAATTGTATTAATTGTGTTCCATTCATGATCTTGTGTTAAAGAATGTATTTTAGTGTTTGAGCATTATAGTTTGATCGTTTGAGTCGATTGATCGATTGAGTCTCTTCAATCATGAATATCGTCCATCAATATCACTACATCATACATATTGCTATATCCACCAAATTTCATTATCTTTTGTTCCTTTACAATTTGATTTACATACTTTTCATGTAACAACATTTTTGGTGGTTTTGGTTTGCACGGGACCATTTCAGAATAGAAACTCTAATCGACTGAAAGAGAAAAATAATTAATAAATGGTGTATCCATTTGCATATAAATGCGACTTTTCCACCTTTCCTCCCTCCTATTACCAATATATCTATTGATGCTGTAGTACTTATCTTTCTTCGTTCAAAATTATTTAGATAATGTTTGAAACATCTTATGATTGTTTTAGGGAACATTTTGGCTCCTATTACATATGAAAAAGTGTCTAGTGGATTGATATTTGAATCATATTTTTCACAGGGGGGAAAGGGAAATAAGGGGTCTGCAGGCGAGACAGGACCTCCCGGGAGAGACGGCATACCGGTAAGCAACCTCCTTGTATTAGTTATTGAAGAAGTAATTGATATTGGATATATTTATGAATCAATCTTTCTGACTCAGCATGAAACATTGTTTACAGTCTAAAAAATGATCAAAAGAAATGAAGCGCTTTCAAAAATGCAGCATTTTCAGCTTTATATAAATACAGCAACCTTAGGTCAAGTATGTAGATACTGACATTTAGTGTCTCTCTTTCAGGGTGGAGAAACAGGTGAAGTGGTAATGAAAGGCCAGAAAGGGGAGCCTGTAAGTACAAGTCTTACCTTAATATAGTAGTAAATATATCTTCTGTCTTTCTGATAAGATTGATCAAAATACACTGTAATCTTTAGCCATACCAACTCAAGTTCATACATGATACTCCCTTATTATAGTTTTTTGTTATTTGATGGGCTCGTTTCTGAAGGAATAGTCGGAAAGTAACGTCTTATATGATTATTATATAAACGTGGATCCACTGTCAATTTTTCTTTGAATTATTGATCCTTTGTATCATTACCACCTGCAATTATTTTAATCGTTTTTTTTCATAATTGTTATCCTTTCAATCAAAATCCTCAAATACAAGGGAGAATTAGTCTCGGATGAGTGGCAAGATTCATTGATCGAATATAGTCAGCTCCAATATTATATTAGGTATTCTTTACAGTTTGAAGAAGGATTTTGAGTGTCATGCATGATTTATCGAAATTCCTGAAAACTAAATGCCATATGTAGCCCCGCTTTAGACCTCCCTAACAAAATGACTAATGGAAAGTCAAGATGGCGAGTAACTCCAGAGTATGGTGGGAAACATTACTGTAAAAGCTAAATATAGAATCAAAATAACAAAATTGTTTTAGGGGGAGCCAGGTGAAGAGCCGTTTCTGACGGAGGAGGCCAGAAGATTCGTCGTGGAAGTGGCTCTCAACACTACTAAAGGCCTTAAGGTGAGCAGCTCGGTTCAAAATGAACTATTCATTCTAATTTCTTCGGTCACTATAAATATTCCCATCTATAGTCTTGTGTATACACTTAATTTAGGTATGAACATACCCAATTATGTGCAGGTTATTATCTCTTAAAGATTTACTTTGCCAGATTGAATATGCAGCTTCAGCCATGACAGCAACAGCATATTATCATGTACCTAAGCTGGTAAGTCACACAGATACCAGCCTCGGCCGCGTTATAGGTAATATTGTCATACCGCACAGTATGTTGGTATGGAAATGAATACACACATGTTATGAATACGCAATTGACGCAAGGGAGTATTTTGAAGGAAACTCACGAAATGAAAATACCTTGGTCTGTACTCCGTCGAGTTTGACAGCAGAGCGAGTAGGGTTCTGATCTTACCTCACCCCGTATTTATAACAGTATGGGTTGATAGAAATATCACCCAATTGGCCATTGACTATTGGGTACACTACCTTCACCGCCGTGGAGAATGAGTTCCCAACGTTAAGCCTATCATGGAGAAAAATACCGGGGTGAAATAAAGCAGTGTATAGAACGATTGTTAACAGAAAGACATGAAACATTACACAAATTACACAATTATAATCAAATATAAATAAACAATCAAGATATCAAGAAAATAATAGCATCAAATACATTTTATTTATTTACAAGAAACTATACACACATGATTGGTGTAACCTCTGCAGTATTAACATACTCTGGATATTGACTTGACATAGTTATATTCCTGGTAGATATTTCAATATTTATTCAAATTCTAAAGTATATAATAAATGTAAGAAATATGGACCTTGTTTGTATGTCCTCTCTTACCTCGTTTCTTTTGATAAAAATATTCATTTCATATTTTTATCGAAAGAAGCGCGGTACGAGAGGATGTCCCAATAAAGAGAATAACGGACTCACGTTGTGTGTGGACAGAGATCACTAGGTTAAAGCTAGAACATCTTACATCAGGTCAAGCGACCATAACAGAGGCTGAATAACATGAGCAAACATGATTACTGAGCCTGTATTAATGCCGTTCGAGGTCTTTCGTCCTGCAACTACGGCCCCATGCCGTAGGCGCAGGGCCGTCGTAACGGGACGAAAGACGAAAGATACTACATTCCCTTGTTATTATAGCAAATCACGAAACACGTCCTTTTGGAAGTGGATCCAAACATTATTCATATGGAATAGTATTTCAAAGAAATATATAAGTGCATAAGTATATGATAATATTTCTTTAGAATGATGCAACACATTCCAGTGATATTGACACGAATGCACATATAGATAATGTTCCTCAGAAGCAAAGCGGGTCCCAATGTTATTAACAAACATCTTCTCAAAATCCCGATGCTTGTTGAGAAGTACAATAAAGTTAATGTTAATCAAGAACTACTCCTCGCCCTCTTTACAAGGGAATGAAATACTTCAAGCTCAGTGAGATGTTCAAAATGGAATGATATATAGAAGATTACCATGGTACAATGGAAAGCGTAGCATACGGAACGTCATTACCCCTTTCCCGCAACACAAAAGTATGAGACAGATATGGGCGAATAAAATTTATTTTAATTTTATGATGTCCATAGAGTATAAGATATTAAATATGAAATAATATCTTATTGAAAATAATATACATATGTAGATATGTTATATTATGATAACATATTGGTAAATATGATGAAGTACATATTTGTTGATATGGTATAATGTATAATAAGGCAGATGTGATGCCTGAAAAGGTAATACATATGTTGATATGTAGTAAAGGAATACATTTCGATAATGTATAAGAGTATTATGTAATACGTATACATGATAATACAATGTGTAAAAACTAGCCCTACGAGAGTAGGAATAGAAAGGTGAGGGTGGGTGGGAGAAAAATATAGTAGGTGTGAGCGTAGTGAAGCGCAGGAACAGAATGAGGTAGAGCGTGGGTGCGTGCTTCGCCACGTGACATATTAGTTCACGTGACTCGCACGAGGGGGCGCACAGGGAGCGCTAGTAGGGAGGGAGTGCGCTAGGTGGAGCAATGACCGGTCCTGACCCTACAGGCCATGAGCTACCCATTACCCCTTTCCCGCAACACAAAAGTATGAGACAGATATGGGCAAATAAAATTTATTTTCATTTCCCCTATTCCCGCAACACAAGAGTAGAAAGCAGAGTTTGGGCAAATAAAATTTATTTTAATTTTATGAGCGAGAATAGAAGATATTAATATGTGATAGTAATATCTTAAAGATAATAATATACATATGTTAGATATGTTATATTATGTGATAACATATTGGTAGATATGATACATATTTGGTAATATGGTATATGGTATACATGAAGTAGATGTGATACCGTATAAGGTATTACATATGGTGATATGTAATAAAAGAATACATATTGATATACATGTATAAAGTATTATGGTATATATGAATATACAATGTGTATAAAATAGCCAAAAATCCATGAAGGAAGTGGCGTGGAGGGTGGGATAAAAAAGTTTAGTCACTTGTTAATAGACTTGATCAGCGAGTCATTAACCTGAGTGGCACTCAACACTCGGATGTAGCTCCTGTGAGCGTTCGAGCGCCACCCCCCGTATCTCTGAATGGACAGTTCGGGGACCCCGGCCTGGAAGGCCTGAGTGGCCGCGGCCTTTCTCAGGCTGTGTAACGTATACATTTTTGCCGGGATCCCCGCTAACGCCGTTAGCCTGTCCCATTCCCTGGTCAACGACCGGGTCGTTACCGGGGACCGATCGTCGTTCATCAGGAACGGGTCTTGGTCGCTAGACGTTAGTACGGCCACGACCATTGCTCTTATAGCTCGTAGTGGACAAGAGCTCCGGTCGGGAGACGGCTGGAGAGTCACGTGCTTCTCCTCTCCAACACACTGGAGGTTCTTTGCCGCCTTTATACGGACGGTGACGTGACTTGACGTGACTTTCACGTCGCCGCGGGTGAGGTGTCTCTCCTGGTTGAACCCTCGGACCGATGGTGGGGCGACCTCGCTCTGCCGCAGGGCCGCGAAGAACATCAATAGGCAGGCTGCTCTCGTGGATCGGTCGAGGGGCGTGGCCGTTAGTCCGCTGAGGACGCTCCTCAACGCCTCCATTGGGATGGGCGGCTTGATATTCGGTCTGTACGACTTGTCCCTCCTCATCGCGTCGATAGCTCTCTTTATCCTCGCGTCCTCGGTCGCCGCGACGTTGCCCCCGGACAGGCGCAGGTGCGACTGTAGATGCGACAGGTGGTTGGCCACGGTCGCCGGCGAGGGGGCGTGGTCGCTCACGTACTCTAGGTAGGAAGTGATGAGGCTGACCGACGGCTGCTGTGGATCCATACCCATCCTCCGGCAGAACGCGATGTAAGTCGATACGGCGCTCCGCTGGTTGGTGACCGTGCCGGGGGCACGCGCCGCGGCTTGCCGCGCAGATGCCCTCTGATGGAGACAACGTAGCGCCGGATCTGCAGGAGAGCCGGAGGACAGGCACGAATGAGGCGTGGTTACAAGGCACGACAGACATGAGGTTATGTAGTGACATGTAATGTACAGCTTTAGCATTGTCTCTGGAGGTGAGGTGCGACCGGCTGAGGGCGTCGGCGACCGAGTTGAGGACTCCCGGGATGTGGGTGTACAGGAGGTCCACCTGTAACTTAGCCTGTACCATCCAGGCCAGGCGTGCGCACTCGGCGAGGACTCGGTTGCGTGCCCGCCCCGACGTCAGTGCCTGCACGGTCCCCAAGTTGTCGCAAAACACCTCCACCCTCGTGCCCCGGTCTCGGTCCGTCAAGAACGAGTTGAGAGCGTAGATCGTGTTGAGGGCCTCCAGTTCCGATATGCATTCCACCGGGTCCCCGACCGGGCAGACCTGTGCGGCGTACGCGAGGCGACCGTCGGTGCCCCCGACTCCAGAGAGACATGCATCCACGGTTATACACTTGGTCGGGGGGCCCCTGGGGATCAAGGCAGGCCCGTTCCAGCCGTCAGCGAACCTGGAGAACCAGTCGAGGTCCTGCCGCATGTCCGACGAGACGTTGATGTAAAATCCGGACATCCCTCGCAGGGCCTCAAGGAGCTTGCTGATGAATGCCCTTGCCGGCCGGATGCACTTCGCGACGTGCAGAATTTTTCCCAGCACGGACTGCAGTTGCCGCTTCGTGAGGGAGCGTTTCCGGGACACTGCCGCGACGTGCTGCCGCACATCCTGGAGCTTATCTTCGGGGATCGACAGCGTCATGTTCGCGGCATCGATATCGATCCCCAACCAGCGGACCACCTGGGACGGCTCCTGGGCTTTGTCCCGGGCCTCGGGGAGGCCCAGCTCGCGGAAGAGCTCCCGGGCGGTCGCGAAGTCGGCTGCAGCTTTCTCGGCTTATGTAATACGTATACATGATAATACAATGTGTAAAAACTAGCCAAGAGTCCATAAAGAATATGTGGAGAGGAGGGTGGGTGAAAGTGTAATGTCACTCGTTTATGGATTTGATGAGAGTGTCATTAACTTGAGTGGCGCTCGAGACCCGGATGTAGCTCCGGTGAGCGTTGGAGTGGACTCCGGCTTGGAAGGCTTTGGTCGCCGCAGCCTTTCGCAGGCTGTGTAGAGTATAAGTTCTTGGTGAAATGCCAGCCTGAGTGGTCAGTCTGTTCCATTCCTTTGAGAGGCATCGAGTTGTTATTGGAGACCGATCCTCGTTCATGAGGAAGGGATCGCGGTCGTCGGTTGTTGGTATGGCCGCGATCATCACCCTCACGGCCCGAATTTGGCATGACCTCCGATCAGGGGAGGGCTGCAGAGAGATGTGCTTCTCCTCTCCAACACACTGGAGGTTTTTTGCAGCTTTGATATGCACGGCGACGTGAGTGGACGTGACTGTCACGTCTCCCCGTGTGAGGTGCTGGTCTGGATCGAACCCTTTGATTGTTGGCGGCGCGACCTCGCTCTGCTGCAGCGCTGCAAAGAACATCAGGAGGCACGCCGCTCTGGTCGATCGGTCAAGGGGCGTGGCCGTTAGCCCACCGAGGACGTCCCTGAGAGCCTCCATAGGGATGGGAGGCTTCACATTTGGCCGATATGATTTGTCCCTCTTCATCACGTCTAGGGCTCGCTTGATCCGGGCATCCTCGTTCGCCGCGATTTTCCCTCCGGACAGCCGTAGGTGCGACCGTAGGTGTGACAGATGGTTGGCCACGGTTGCTGGAGAGGGGGCGTGGTCCCGGACGTACTCCAGGTACGCGGTGAGCAGGCTGAGGGTCGGCTGCTGAGGGTCCGCCCCCATCCTCCGGCAGAACGTGAGGTATGTAGTCACTGGCTTCGCTGGTTGGCGACTGTGCCGGGGGCACGCGCTGTGGCTTGCCGCGCAGATGCCCTCAGCTGGAGACAGCGTAGCGCCGGATCTGCAGGATAGCCGGAGGACGGGAACAAATGAGGCATGATTACATGGCACGACAGATTTGAGATTCAGCGATAACATGTAATATGAAGCTTTGTTATAGTCACTGGAGGTGAGGTGCGACCGGCTGAGGGCGTCCGCGACCGAGTTGAGGACCCCCGGTATGTGAGTGTACAGAAGCTCGACCTGGAGCTTGGCCTGTACCATCCAAGCCTGGCGGGCACACTCCGCCAGCACTTTGTTCCGTGCCCACCCCGACGTCAGTGCCTGGACAGTGCCCATGTTGTCGCAGAAGACCTCAACCCTCGTGCCCCGGTCCTGGTCCGTCAGGAACGTGTTGAGGGCGTATATCGTGTTGAGGGCTTCCAGCTCCGATATGCAATTCACTGGGTCAGCAACCGGGCACACCTGGCTGGAGTATGCCAGGCGGCCGTCGGTGCCTCCGACCCCGGTGAGGCAAGCGTCAACCGTAATGCACTTCGTCGGGGGGCCCCTCGGGATCAAGGCACGCCCATTCCACCCCTCCGCGAACCTGGAGAACCAGTCGAGGTCCTGCCGCATGTCCGAGGAGATGTTGAGGTAGAAGCCGGACATGCCACGCAGGGAATCCAGCAGCTTGCTCACGAAGGGCCTTGCCGGGCGGATGCACTTGGCGACGTGCAGGATCTTCCCCAGCACGGATTGGAGCTGCCGCTTGGTGAGTGAGCGCTTCCGCGCGAAGGCCGCGACGTGCTGCCGGACGTCCTGTAGAGTCATATTTGCGGCATCAATGTTGATGCCCAGCCAACGGACGACCTGCGACGGCTCCTGCGCTTTGTCCCGGGCCTCGGGGAGGCCCAGCTCGCGGAAGAGCTCCCGGGCGGTCGCGAAATCGGCTGCCGCTTTCTCCTTTGACGGCGATATTAGGATCAGGTCATCGAGGTACATGGCCGCCTCCACCCCCTTTCCGGCGAGAATCTCGACGATGGTATCGGCCACACATTGCATGTGATACGAGGACGCGCGGGCACCGAACGGCATCGCCGTATCGCAGTAGTACCCGCCGTCCCACATGAAGCACAGGAGGGGCCAGTCGAGGGGGTCGCACCGGAAGTTCTTATAGGCCCTCGCGATGTCGATGGAGGCCATGTAACTCGAGGGGCCCGATCTCAGTAGACGGGAGACGAACCCGGCGATGGTAGGGAGACTGTGCTCCCTCTCCTCTCCATACACAGAGTTCCTCATAACGAAGGCATTGACGCTCTGCTGGCGGGGGAATGTCATATCGGTTATAACTCTCCTCGCATCCGACCCCCGCTTCTCCCGGGACATCAAGGGTGAGACGTGGCACCATGGAGTGAACGATGCCTCCGCGAACGGTCGGAGGTCGCGATGACGTCACCTGCTCCCCCCCTCCGGCCGCCCTACGCGTGGCGGATGCATCGGAGGGGGTTGTAACTGGGCAGGGACGACTGACCACCTGGGCCCACGTGGCCGCAGGCAGTTTCCTGTCCGTTGTTGGTACACGTGTTGGTGGTTGTGTGATCTCACGTGTGCCGCATCCTGTAGCTGTGGGGGTCCGGGCTGTAGGCACACGTGAGCATCCTGTTGTGGGGTGCGCTCCGATCACTCGCGGGGTGCACCGTGGCCGTTTTTTGCCGGCGGCTGACCGGCGTGTTGGTACAGCGCATCCGGTCCGGGGTCGGCCGCCCTCAACGTATATCCGGCCTGGGGGGTGTACGCCACCTGGGCCGCCCGCCGGGCCGCTTGGGCAGGGGGTGCCTGCTGGCTCTCGTAGCCCATGGTGAAACCCAACTTGCGATTACAGGCATGGAGCGAATGCCCGCACTGCTTTCTTACCGAATCGCATTACGAACATATATGAACCCATTTGATAGGCCCGTCTTCGTGCCCGCTCCTGTGGCGACATCCCCGGTCTGAGTTATATTGTCTATACGGCAATTACCTCGAGCGGCTCTTACTCCCGTTATCTGGTCCGCTGGTCTGGGTCCCGGTCGTCATGGCGAGCCGGACCTGCTCCTCCTGGATCAGTGCATAGTCCGACCAACTGATCCTCCCGGTCTCGACCTGGTCGAAGATAAACTGGCTCCATCTGGCTCTACGGCTCGGTCATCTCCTAGTAGTCCAAGGAAAGCACTAACATATTCCATGGGCCCTAGGGACCCCCTCACCTCCAGCTTCTGTGAAAGGGTGTAGACCCCCTCACGGTCGATAAACATGTACGGCTTGCTGGTAAGCCTAGCGATATTTAAGTCTGAATGGAGCTTACCGGCCGTCCTATCGTGCTTTATCGCCTCCCGGTCGAGTTCCCGCTGGATGTATGAATCCGCACCGTATCTCTCCCGCAGCTGTCGTGGTGGCGGCAGTACACGTGATGCTTGGTCCTCGGCCCAATCTTGCGTCCGCCTCTCAGCGGCAGATTGTACAGTCGGCGGTCGCGACGCTGCCTCCGGTGCCCTCTGGTCCGCTAGGCGGTTGATGGCGGCCAGGACTCTGCTTATCTGGGTCTTCATATCCTCCTTCATCGCGGCGAGGCCCGTCTCGATGGCCACGAGGCGGGTGGTTTTCACGCTCCCAACCTCGGAGGCTGACTCCACTTGCTTGTTGGCCGGCATGACGGTAGACTCCGAAGATACCTCCGCATCCTGAGCCTGGGACGTGCTCAGTCCCGCACGCGTTTTTGGCATCCTCACGTGAACCTGTCTTTCTGCTTTTACCCGTATTTAACTCTTGCCCTGACGGCCTTGGACCGATACCCGTGGAGCATGCGGTGCCGCAAACAGCGTTGGGCCAAGGAGAAAAATATAGTAGGTGTGAGCGTAGTGAAGCGCAGGAACAGAATGAGGTAGAGCGTGGATGCGTGCTTCGCCACGTGACATATTAGTTCACGTGACTCGCATGAGGGGGCGCGCAGGGAGCGCTAGTAGGGAAGGAGTGCGCTAGGTGGAGCAATGACCGCGCCTGACCCTACGGGCCATGAGCTACCAATTAGACGAGCATAGGTAACAGCGGGATGAACAGATTGATCAGGATTAATCGCACAGCGGGATGGTGGATCCATGTGCAAATAGATATGAGGAAAGTTATGATGGATTAGAGTAAAAAGACCGACGTATTTGACATACTCTAAATTAATTTGATCAACGCCTACATTACAGCAGGGCCGGCTAGAAACCAAAGAAAGCAGAATGTTAGATAGAGCGCAATGTAATGTACAATGTGATAGTCGACCAGGACTAAATTAATAGGGCCAATTCCATCTATTGCTTATATATTTACAGGGTGCTCAGGGACGAAGAGGACATAAAGGTAAGCTCAACGATTCAGAAAAATCATATTTTACTAGGATCATAATTGCAAATAGATGAATGAAGTCTAATTCCTGATTGTATAACATTTTTGAAATGGGACTGCAGGGAAATGCATCATGTGTACTGCGATGTTTTGCATACATGTTCATTTTTTTCACCAGGGGTTTTGTCCCCTGGTGGGTCATTGAGCTCTGCAGTACGACCCCCTCTTCCCTCCCTCACACACACTGCACCATACACTCCCCGCTTCCCTCACTTCACCTCGAAGCGTCACACACACCACATCACCTCACGCAATTCACAATTCTCCCCACTCATCCATACTTATATTATTTTTTACCACTTCGTAGGCCATTATATCATCATATTCCGTATCAATTCTAATATCACCAAACATATATTTTAATAATTCAGATACCTACCGTATCCAAATATAACTAATTTTATTAAGATATATCTTAATAAAATGTATCATTCACAATGAAATAACTTTGATATCTCCCGAACCACCTCTCACTTCTCATTTCGCGGTGCGTCGTAGCTCAATGATCATAAACATCACAACATATATGCACGCCATTACGTTATGTTTATGTCTTTGCTCTTTTCCTTGTGTAGGAACGGTAGGAGATATTGGTCACCCAGGCATGATTGGGTTTCCGGGCCAGCTAGGACCTGAGGTATGAAACATATTTCCCTATTACGGGTTTGTAGTACTTAAAAGGAAAGTCTTCTTATTAAATTAAAGATGTTAAGCATAAGCTGTCGTATCAGATATTCCCCGTACATGATCAACAAAAGCATTAGCTGAATTTAGCACTATCTACAAATTGTAAAAATATACAGTAATATATAATTTATATTCGTATATATTTAATATTCGTATATAAATTTGATGACCATTGATGGTCCAAAAGTACCCTGTTGTCATATATTAAAGTTGTAATATGATGGTAATGTGGCGTTTATGATTTCAATCTCTTTTGCACAGGGAGAAAAAGGGCCAAAAGGAAACACGGGCGCTAGAGGGCGAGATGGTCGTCCTGGTACCGCTGGTGGTCAAGGGCCACTTGGCTCGAAGGGGGAGCCTGGACAAGGTCTACCTGGGGAGATCGGACCTTCAGGTGTGCCTGGCGAACAAGGCATCAAAGGGGATCGAGGACTCCCGGGGGAGTACGGAAAACCTGGTCGCAATGGAAAACCAGGAAAGAAGGGGTCCCCGGGCAAGTCTGTCAAGGGAGGAAAGGGTGACTCAGGACCCCCTGGAGAACCTGGTCCCCCTGGACCTGGAGGAACTGGTGGGAATATCACAGGGAAAGGTGTCCCGGGTCCGAAGGGAAGACAAGGGGCGAAGGGAGAGAACGGAAACCCTGGAGTGGGTGGCGAGCATGGTAATCCTGGAAAGGTGGGTCCAAAAGGGCCGAAGGGAGAATCTGGAATCGGCATTCCAGGGGAGGCAGGTAAGGGACTTCAATTGTTAATCTTCACCAGGTTCGTATGTATTAGGTCATTATAACAAGGACATCGTCTGACTTATTATACTTTTCATAAGGTACTGCATTCAGACCAAACGTACTACACATATCAATATCTAAGAGGCATGCCTTAAGTAAACATCATTATGTAGCCTTTTCAGTGCACGTCAGGAAATATATCCTCGTCTCTGTTGAACATCTCAATATCAAGTATTTGGCCTGGCACCCACTGCTCCGACACACTCTGACACGTCTACTATAAGGTTTCGACTATTCCTTCAAATCATGGCCTTGTCAGAAGGGTTCTGTTGCAGTGTGTCAGAAAGGGTTTTGCAGAAATAAAAAGGTAACCACGGTACAGACTCATGCCACGACGTAGGAGGTGAGCCAACGCAAATTATATAAAGATGCATGTGTGTCGTTCAGTTGGGGATGGGGGTGCATAGCTTACACATAGTAGAGAAGGCTTCCAACACACTCTGACACAATCGATTTTGTTGGAATGCCTGCAACACGGTCATTCTGTCTGAACCTTGTTGGAGGGTGTCACAGTGTGTCAGAAACCGTGTCAGGATACGAAGTTCACCGCTGAGAGAAACCTGTTCAATTCTGTGGCAGAACCATGTCGGAATGCTTGTCATAGTGTGTTGGCAGCGTTGTGGGAGCCCGGCTTTAGGATTAAAATGTATCAAAAGTAATTATTGTTTCAATAGAATATAGAATCTTGAAACGATGCAAAAGAGATACAGATGTACTTTCACGGAATGACCAACCTTTAAGTATTAACATTTTTGTAATACCTCTGTCAGAAATAGGAAATTGGATATAAACGCCAAACTGTTCCTTTTCTTCTTCTCAGGTCCAATCGGGAAGCAAGGCAAAGAAGGGCCACATGGCCCAAAGGGTGACCAGGGGGCCCCAGGCGAGACTGGCCAGAAAGGAGAGCCTGGGGAGAAGGGACAACGAGGCATGGGTGGGTTCGATGGTCTCCCAGGTGCACAAGGCCGGACAGGTCCAACTGGTCCAAAAGGAGAGATAGGTGAGAAAGGAGAGATAGGAGCTAAGGGTCCAAGAGGTGTAGTGGGGCGGAAGGGAGACCCAGGCGTAAAGGGTCCCATGGGGAAGTCAGGCATGGGAGTCCCTGGGCCCCAGGGTGAAAAGGGAATGATGGGAATGGGGAAACCTGGGCCACCAGGGGAACATGGTCCGACTGGTCCAGTGGGAAAGCCTGGAGAGAAGGGAGATATTGGATTAACAGGGCCGGAGGGAGAACGAGGACTACCGGGCAAACACGGTATGGGAATTAAAGGTGAGATGGGGCCCAAGGGAATAATGGGAATGGGGATGCCAGGAAAGCAAGGAGAGAAAGGAGATAATGGAACGAAAGGGGATATGGGACCTGTAGGCCAGAAAGGGGAGATTGGGGAAGGAGAAAAGGGTAAAAGAGGACCACCTGGAATGGGTGTCAAAGGTCCTCCCGGAGAAAAAGGCAGTGAAGGGATGGGCATGCCAGGGAAAAAGGGGATTAAAGGAGATGTAGGACCGAAGGGAGAGGTAGGAGAAAATGGGACCAGGGGAGATGTTGGGGAGAGGGGCGTGCCAGGGGAGCAGGGTCCAAAAGGGGATAACGGGACCACAGGAGAGCCAGGTGAGAGTATCACGGGACCAAGAGGAGAAACAGGTGAGTAATACTTAAATATTATTGTGAAATTAATCATAAAAATACCTTCGAGTATATGGAACAAAGTAAGCTCTCTTTAATTTAAAGCTATAAAAAAAGATAGCATTTGACACTGACTCTATATCAATCAAACCCATGTGGCATCCAGAGGTCACGGTGGTGCTAGGGCTTAGAAGCTTGTTGTAGGTGGCGTACACTTAGTTCACTCTCACAGCTCGGAGACAGCTGACCTATCAAACTGCTATGTTCGAGGAGTGGTGTTATTAGAATTCTGGTGAATTATAGGCTTCAATCTTTGTTGGTAGGTTATCATTCATGTAAGTTAAAACTGAATTGGAGCTCTATAGTCCATCAGTTTGATGCATTTCTGGCTGGGACCAGGCCCTCCTGTGCTATACTACAAAGTATCTCCCAATGATCCCCGCTGACTGGTCGCTGGCTGACCTTTTGACCTGGGATCAGGGTGACTGCTCAGTCAGAGCTCACTTGCGATCATGGAGCAGGGGGGCAAGAGGTCAACCAGCAGGACAACCTTGGGAGCCTGTTATTTGGGGCCCTTGCTGGATTGGAGATGGACTCATTGCAAGCCAGAGAGAATGCTTCAGAAGTTTCTTTGGATCCTGATGACCTTTTCTCTTCTTCTGGGAGTTTTGCTGGACACCCTATCCCAAATAATACGAAGTGTACTGGAGCTGGTATCCAGGGTCCGTACACTCTGTATTCATGTTGACACACATAGCCATGTGCGGCTGTGAGAGCCAAAGTCCCAGTGTCTGTGTTCCTTCAGTCTGCTAGTTAGGCAAAAGTGGCTACATTCCTCAGGTTCTACAACAGGGAGATCGAAAAGGCAGACAGGCAAACATTCTTGGTTCTAACTGAATGTTGCACTTCTACTGTTTGGCCCTCCCTGTCACTATTAAAGTGCCTTACCCGACCAAGTTTTGGGGGTAGTGGATTGTTCTTGAGCCCTTGTGACGAGATTCTAAGCCCAAACACCCTGTGACTTTAAGGTATCGTGGGTTGATTATAATTAGACTTCATATCAATCATGTAAAATTTCAATTAACATTTATATAGTAAAAACACTTGAACATTATCTTATAAACCAAGATAATTTTAATGAACCAAGATGAAGTAACGCGATGTAGGTATTCTGGAATATATACAGGAAAACTGATGTATTGAAATTATCTAATCTGTTTCACTCTCAAATACATACGTCACTGCACGAAAACCACCATTTTAGATATGAATGCACCCGGCGTATGTTGGTATGCTTTTGGGCGGGGGGCTGGGGGAGGGGGAGGGGGGAGGGGACGGACGGCGGCGGGAGGGGGAGGGTTTCTTACTGAGGCTATCTATTCCTGAACCAACACAGACAGGCGGGAGGGGGCGGGGCCGAACCTTTTTTATTTTCTATTGGTACACATATACGCCCGGCGCAGAATATATTTCCTCTCGTATATGCCTGGCGTGAAATACAGCCAAGACGCGTCCGTATATAAGAGGAAACAGTGTTGTAAACGCCTCATACGTTGGCGTGAAATATGGACGTATATATATGAAAACATGTCAATATACGGCTAATACATGCACTTCTGCGATGGCGTATATAGGAATAAACTGGTGGTTTTCGCGCGGTGCCTGTCATAATTCTAATTTCAGAGCGGCCGCAGGGTAGTCCATATGGGAATAGCCTAATGCCCCAGTCACACTGGCGTAAAAAACGGCGTTTCTTCTACGTATTTGAATTGGTTGGGACCACGTATTAGCTACGGATTTGGAACGTATCTGGAACGTTTCTTTAACGTGTTAGTACGCCTCTCAACGTTCATCAACGTTTATTTACGCTTCTGTACGCATTGTGGCGTTTTTCGGCGCATTTCGACTTTCCTTTACGCATCTCCGCGTATTGCGGCGTGTTGCGGCGTATTCTGACATTCCAAAATGCGTAGAAGAACGTAGACGTGCGTACACGGAAAAACGCCGTTTTTTACGCCAGTGTGACTGTGGCATAAAGGTATGGATTGCGGCCACCGGCTGAATTTACGATAGATATCATAACTACACCTGATTCCACCAGGTGTTCCCGGAGAGCAGGGAGAGAAGGGAGACACAGGGCCAGTGGGTCCGCCCGGGAAAGGTGAGAAAGGCGAAGTTGGGGCAGGAGACCCGGGTAAACAAGGATTACCTGGAGAGTCCGGACCCCCGGGTAAAGCAGGCTCATCGGGCGAGCAAGGGCCACCAGGTGAAACAGGTAGACTCCTTATATTTTAATATATTGCCTACTGTCTTGGGAATCTTTTCCTCATTTAAAATGCAAGATATGCTTTAAGAAACCATTTGTAGATTTTTTTTCAAAGTATTCCTTCAATTTAAGGATTTTCTTTGATATACTTGAAAAATATTAAAGTTCAAATATCTCACCAGGAAAATGAAGATTGGTTTCAGAAGATGTTTTGCAAAACCATATCACCTTGAAAGTACATCTTACATGATGTGTGCAACTATATTGGATTTGTTTATATATAGGTGCAAGACTCAACCCCCTATGACCAATAAATTAATGAATGTCGCAGTAACGATATGGATCAGTAAATAAAGATACTAAAAGAACCTTAAACTATAAGTTTCATACTATCGTTGGATTTGATGTACTGTTCTATAGGTTTGGCGGGTCCCTCAGCATTCGTGTATACGAGACATAGTCAGACAGTGGAGATACCAGAATGCCCCAACAATCATCACCCTCTGTGGACCGGATTCTCCTTACTGCACACTGAGGACGACAACAGAGCGCATGCACAAGATCTAGGTAGGCTGCAACATTTAGCCAAACTAACACCTTACACCACATACAGGAGTGTTCATGTGCAGCCCCACCATCTTTTATTATCCATCGTATACAAAGCCCCCATTGAAAATGTATGGGGACTCAGTAAACCACGACCCATTGTATAAAACCATAACGGTGGTATACAGATACCATAACGGTGGTATACGGATTCAAACCTGTGGTATACGGCCTCAAAACCATGGTATACGGGAAAAATAGTCCCTTTTTCTATAGAGCAAAAAACTAGTTCCTATTGTTATACCCGTTAATCTGGCAATTACTGGGTTTAATTCATTCGAAAAGATGGATAATAAATACAACAAACGATGATTTTGTGGACACGCGACTCTGTAAGCCACTCGCGGTTGACCTCGTAATACACTAGCTAGCGCTCGTGTATTACTACGCGTCAACCTCTCGTGGTTTACGGCCGCCTGTCCACAAAACCATCGATTATTGTCTATATACTGCATTCGTTATTTTAGTCTACAACTATCTTTAGGTATGTTTACCATCACCTCATACCGCAACCAACATGTAAATAAAACTATTCCTATCCCTATCATTTAGTTGTGAACTTGTACAGCTTGATCACGCCATCCCCCATATATATCAAGCTATCCTTCGATATTTACTTGCACTACGATTCCCTGGGGTCATTTTATTTTCCACGCCAACGATTGTTTAAGGTTCGGGGAGAGGTTGCAGAAAGGTTCAGGTTGATAATTCAACGTATCGTGGGGAGGGACATTTGATCCATGAGGTATCGTTCATCTGGGTTTTATGATTTATCGTAGGGGTGGCCTACCCGCGAGACCCCGCAGAGGGGTATCATGGGTGATTCATGATAATAGATAAAAGCTTTTTTTAATCTGTAAATCTCAAGATCTGAGTATAATCTGTTCTTCCTTTGAGTTTGGTAGGTATTAACCTTTACAATTAGTTATCCCTCTTGTTTCACAATTTAAGTTTATTTTGTTGATTTTATCTAGCGGATAAATGTTCATAAGCTTTATAAGGATTCAAATACAAACTGGAGATGTCAGCTGGAGAATTACTAAGATGTTTAGTTTAGGTTCATTTATAACTGCAGATTTTTATGATAAAATTAGTTATTAAAAATACCACTATAGGTCGCCACCTTCAGTCATTAGAAACCCTCGTTGAGTCTGCTCCAAAGTGTCTTTCAGGCCTAGTTTATCCTCGGGTTCTCTCGAACGAGACTATGAGCAATGATATCTCTCCATACGGGCAATAGAGGTAATAAAACGCGATTGACGAGCTCTCGTCGAATGTGTACTCATGGGGGTATCTTTCGCTGGGACTGTCCTCCCCAATGAGAAATAAAATGGGCCCCGGTTTCCGTTATTTGAATCCTTTTATATTGTGCTAAAACATGGTAGACAAATCGTATTGCATGATTTTATACTTGTACTCTCTATTTACGTTACCAATAAAAAGGTACTGGGTACTATTCTACTGAAAAAAAGGTTAATTAGCCTCCTTCACATTGGTTATCGAATCTTCGAAGCAAAAGTCGTCCATGTATGTATCTTCAAGGTATCTTACTATTCATATTTACTTGGGAATCGAAATGAGAGTTTGAAATTCTACCATAGGTTCATCAGGATCTTGTCTGCGCCGCTTCAACCCCATGCCCTACATGTTCTGTAATATTCACGGAGTCTGCACCTACGCCTCAAGAACCGCCACTTCCTATTGGCTCGCCGCTCCAGAGTCTGTTCCCATGATGCCTTTGACGGAAGCCGATGCAATCGGACGGCATATTGGACGTTGTGTAGTCTGCCAGGCACCAGCGCCCCTACTTGTGGTTCACAGCCAGTCCACTAGGAGCGCAACATGTCCGTCAGGATGGGAACCACTCTGGTCGGGATTTAGCTTTATAATGGTAAGCAGGTTCATAGTTTAATGATACTCGCAGTTTGATAGAACAGACATCCTGTTGTGATGATATTGAATACATATTCACGGATACAATAAATATACCATACATAGCAACTATAGACACACATACATTCATTTCAAATTATGTATGCCTTCTTCGGATCATTTCATTACCAGGCATGTTCTTAGATATTCCCTTTTTTATAAATCATTTGATTCTTTTCTTTAGTGTTAGAGGATAGATAATCAAAATGCTTTAACATATACAGAAAATATGAATAACGTAATTATGTAATTCATACCAGCGCTTAATGCTGTCATACAGGAATCAATAATTATTTAAAGAAATGTGGCACTACCACTCACGGAGTTAGAGGACGGATCTGTATATAGGGCGGTCAGTGCAAACGGCCCTAGGAGAGGGTACATAAACAGCCAGACACAGTGGAATGGTAATCGCTCTCTATGGGGTACATTGCTTACTAGAGGTGGGGCATGGAAGGTAAATCCTATATAACATGGATTTCCATTGATTGCAGTTATTACATGCAGTATTAGGAGTAGTTTTCCACTTATATTAGCATGACATGGTCATAACCTAAGTGGCTGAAGGTTAGTTGGATTAATACTAATGCAGGATTGTCCAGTGCCTGCTGTGCATGTGGTCATACTGCAGCTGGACACATCAGTGATGGCAGATTAGAGTAAGCTGACTCATTTCATGGCTCATTAGCCAATTATCCAGATTGGTCCAGACACCAGAATAGACTTGATTCACAGAAATATAAGCATGACATTCATATTTGTGATCAATTCTCATGAACTGTCGACACGCATATTCCAGCATCTAACCGTATAACAGCCGATTAGTATTGCATGACAAAACATCATAGTGTGATGGCAGGTTTGAGCTGAGGGTAACAGGAAATCGACCAGAACTTTATGGCTCAAAGGCATAAAAATTCAGCGTCTTGACAGAAATTCAAATTTATACAAATATTTTGGTCTGTCTCGGACTTTTTTTATTGTTACATATTTTAAATCAAAGGATTGAATGCACATACAGATATGACATATCGTGGTTGTTTCTGGTTTTCAGCACGTTGTGGGGGGCTTGGGCGGCGGTCAGCAGATGTCCAGCCCCGGCTCTTGCCTCTCATCCTTCCGGTCCAATCTTTATATAGAGTGCAACTCGCGTGGACACTGCCACTACTTCTCAAACAAGTACTCACACTGGCTGTACAGCTCACCAAACAACTCGGCTGACTTTAGCACCGAGTCGAAAGGACAGACAATAAAGGCTGACCATACAAGGTTTATTAGTCGGTGTGCTGTCTGCCAACTTAACAGCAATATCCCAAGGAATGAGACGTCAACCACGATCGGTCCTATTCGAGGAGACTTGCAACCATAACACGCGTGATACTATAATTGTAGATAATGATGTCAATTGGATATAAGTATAATGGTTTTGTAAGAATCCAATGTGAAACTGGAGTTGCACACAGAAAACACCTTATAGGGTTGTTTCCAACACTAAATGGTTCTGTCGGGAGACTGATTTGGACTGACGGTGGAGCCAAGCATTTAATTAAAAATATGTATACTCTCCTTTCTGAAAACAGGTATCATGTACTACATGACCGATGCATGTGTTGCTCTTGTGAAGCTTCTGATATGAGTGAATTATTGTGTGGAAATAAGAGCTGTAAGAATATTGCGTGTTTTTTTCCTGTTTTACAAAACCAAACACTTCATTGCAATCGTCCTACATACCTCTGTATACAAGTATACGCACAACAGGCCCATATGACAACTAAGTTATTGTATATACTAGGTATACACTACTGTAAATGCATCCTTTTTCCATCTTATTATTCAAGAAATTTAGAACGATTAATTATACCTTAAACTGAGTATTGGTGGCTCCGGTGAACATTTCATGATTACTTCGATGCTTTATGATAAGATTTTATAGTTTTAGATGAACCAATCATTATTGAATAGAGTTGCCTTTTCTAAGAGATTAATATATTACAACAATTACATATATGTATAATGAGTGTTATTGCACACTTTGCCGAACTTACGAAAATGTCCTTTAAATGTGGTTGCCATGCCAACAAATACAATATCCACACAAATGAACGGATTTACGTTTCACACATTTGTCAATCCATACCTACTGGTGTTATGAGCTGCCATAGATGTGCATAATTACCTTTGGATACGTTATAGAAATATTTGCTAGACCTGCACGAGAACACATTAGAATCCATCGATTACAACGCCCCCATTGGAAATGTATGGGGTCACAGTGCACCACTATCAATTGTTTATTACAGATTTGAAAGTCATTGCTTACGGCCTCATAATAATTGATGACGGAAAAATAGTCCCTTTGTGCTGGAGAGAAAGAAATAGTCCCCACTGATAGACCATATAATATGACAATTCCTGAGTTTAATCCATTTGAGAGGATGGATAAGAAATACAACAAACGATGTTTTTTGGGACAGACACCTATGTAAACCACTCAGACTTTACCTCATCATATCTAACGCTCGTGTATTACGACGCGGCGGCTCTCGTCGTAAACTTTCAGTTGCCCGTCCACAAAACCATCGGGTATTGTTTATATATATATCATGGTAATTCTTACTGCGGAATCTCACTATAGGGCACTCCGACTGTTCTCGTTACACGTCCGGAATTATATATCATTGTCAGAAATAAAACATTAATCCGTTGAGGTAAATGAAAGAGGACGAATTGGAGAGATACTATACCAATAATTACTGTACACCTTTTCACCGACGCTACATTTGATTTAGTCTAACACTGTATTGACAATACCAAATAGATCTAATATCCTCTATATGCATATTAAATGATTTATTCTGCTATCCTGGCAAATCTGTCATATACCAGCATAATCATACGGGGTTCTCAATGACGTCTGTGGGCAGGGATATCAAACGTTACGGTGAAGTCATTCATGGCACATTTTTCTTTTTAGAAAATTACAACTTCTGAGTTAAGTACATGTAATAGCAGCATGTACTTTAAGGAATGTTACATTCCCCACCTTTTGTTCTAAACATTTTAGGAACATGTAATTTCACTTATTAGTTTAACGGCCATTTATTGCACCCTCCAAAGAGGGATCCATTGCATTTACCTTATACAACAAAGCCATTTCTTGCAAAACATTTTCGTTTCTAGGGTACCTAGGGCTAATATATCTATATTCCAATCTATGTATCTTCTAATCTATCTATATCTAAATCTATGTATCAATGTATGTATGTATGTATGTATGTATGTATGTATGTATGTATGTATGTATGTATGTATATATACACATTTGTGTGTATATATATATATATATATTTGAATATTTATCACATGACAGAATTCAATCAAATGGCCGTGAGTAAGGAACTCACGCTACGGGCTTTATAGCGTCCACTGAGCTCTCCGTACACTATGATATGCATAAATGATCTCCAGACACAAAATCGATATCTGATTGGAAAGTCAACTTTTATCCGAAGCCGATGCACCTGAGGATGCACCCCGATGCACGCATCGTAGGGTTAATCGCAGGGTGTTGGGAGCTCAGTAGACGCCGGGCCTCACGTTCTCACGGCTACCAAGGATTTCGTTCTCTCACCAATACACAAATCCAAAAGTAGTCTTGTAGTAGACAAGAAGTATGCCAATTTGCACCTTGTAATACCCTTCCGATATGTGCAAAGAAAGTAGCATGGGCCATCCCAGCAGGTATCATAAAAAGGTTAAAAATCGGAAGGGGTTCCATCTTTAAAATCAATATAGCTATTTTCTCTGTTTTCCAGGAGAAAACTGCTTGCGACATGGCACCTCAGTGGATAGTAAAACGGGGTGCAAAAGGGGTGGTACAAGGTCGCAGGAAAAACGGTCGCAAGGTATACACACCTTGCAATATTGTACTGGGAAATATCGCAAGGTATAAATCGCATGTACTGGGCTAAAAGAAGCTGCTGAACACCTCCAGTATCATCTACTTCCTTTGGTTCTCCAGGGTTTGTTTTTCCAAAGACCCAGCAAAACAAATAAGAAAGTACTGCATATCAATAGAAGCATCGATGATATGTAAAACCCTATCGCATATGTACCAACGTGGTCTCTGAGGAGTCCTGAAAATAGCAAGAAATGAAATCCTGTTGCTCTTTTTAAAACAATGGAATCACACTAAGAATTGAGAGAAATAGAATTACTACGCCAATAGATTGCTTTCATATAAGATAGGAAGTAAATGCTAGAGTCATGTAGGTTTCAATGTACTAGACATTTATGCTACGTTTACACCAGTTTTCCACTGGCCCCGGCAGCATCGCTGCACCACGACTTGGCACACTGAGACACTTTTATTGTATTATTATGACTTTCAGTCTACTTGGCCATAATTGGGCCAGTAGGTTGCGGTCCACCAAGGTATGATATGCTGCACTCGGACAAATGGGATGCAGCAGGCTATTTAGGCCAGTTCGAGCCCACCGGTCGGCCAACACACCCCAATAGTGAGAAGGCTGGCTTCGGATTGTTCACCGTCCCAGGCTAGCCCTCCCCGGTGCCTTGCAGTCATCCCGTTGGTTTACTGATGGTGTCCCAATGGTGTCCCAGTGTCCCAGGGTCTACGAGGGCCTGCTACGTTTGAAACTTCGCTGCTGTCATATTTACTGCCTCTGGGCTGCCAGTGCGCCCCTGATTGAGGTGGACCGGCATAAGCTCCCTTAGGCTGTAGTAGCTGGTTCCACCAACGCAATGGATTCGCTGTGGTATATCTTGGTATATCTTGTTATATCTTACTGTGTCGCGATGTGTCGTACCTCCGTTGTCTCGAAATGTGGCTTGTCTATTTTGGTGCTCCACCACCACGACAACTCAAGATACATCGCGACAAATATGCACGCGATTGTTCAAAACCTAGCACGATTTAGCAAGACAACCAAATCTGGACTAATCTCGTATATCTTGTGTGTTGGTGGAATCACCACTGTACTAACAATAAGTCTCCGGTATCTCCTGGTATCACGGCCTGGCGATTTACGGTGCACTACAGAAGAACCCCGCCTACCGGCCACCCCGCGTAAGCGGCCACCCCGCGTAAGCGGCCACCCCGCGTAAGCGGCCACCCCGTGTAAGCGGTCACCCCGTGTAAGCGGGCACTTTTGATCGGAACGGAAATTTTCCCCTCTTTTCGATGTTTGATTCAACCCCGCGTAAGCGGAAACCCCGCGTAAGCGGCACCCCGCGTAAGCGGTAACCCCGCGTAAGCGGCACCCCGCGTAAGCGGTAACCCCGCGTAAGCGGACACCCCGCGTAAGCGGACACCCCGCGTAAGCGGACACCCCGCGTAAGCGGGGTTTTACTGTACAACCAACTGCACTATACGCTGGCAGTCAAGATTCTCATTAGCAACCGGGTTGATGAGGACTGCTGTGGCAGATCGTTTGACAGAACGTTGCACATGCCAGTGGTGAGAAGGTGGTAGGGGTGAGTTAGGATCATTCATGTTTCTCATGGATGGTGAGTAACGTTCCCCTGCGTTCCCCCAGGCGACATCCAGTGACACTCTACCGGGGCCACCAACACCCGTAAGAAAGTGGTGTAAACGTAGCATAACTCAACATAAAGCCAAGCCAGAGTCACAATTTAAATATCCATGAACGTCATACATACCTCATAGAGACAGAATGGAAAGCTACTAGTAAATTAAATCTTATACTTTCATTATACTATATGTATGTATTCATGACACTTTTATAAATCTAGAGAAATCAGAATCTTACCTGCAATGATTCCACTAGAGACACATCCTAGAGACATAGCCAACACTAGAATCCCCAGGGCCTTTGGCATCTGGTCAGGTTGTACGAGATCTGAGAGGATAGTCCCCCTCTGCCCCCCAGGCACTCCGTGTACTATCCCGAACAAGGCAGTTGTAGTCAGAAACGCGTGGTAGGACTTTACAAAAGGCAGTACTAATATTGGAATCAATGACACGAACGTTAGGAGCGTAAATATTATCGTCCTGTATGGTTTAACCCTTTTGAGATCAAAACACACAGTGGCTATGACCTTTGATATAGCATCAGTTGCTCCTAATGTAGTGGCAGCTAGGGATGCCTGCTCTATGGTGATAGGTAGGATCTCCATAGCTAAAGCTGGCACAAATGCAGCCGTATTGTAACCTGCGTAGAACTGACAGTAGGTGAACACTGCCATCGCACTCATGAATGGATTCCTGCACAAAGGCTGAGAGCCACTCAGATGTACACTGGAAACCTCACAGGAAATGCCAGTCTTAGAACTGTGAGCTGTGGGGGCGCCTATAGGTCCTCCATTACATTGCATTTTGGGCTTATGATCATAGCCTAGCAAATCTCCTTTGGTGATTCTGATGTCCTCTTCATTCTTATCGTCATTTGGAATAATTTTGTATATTTCCCCTTCAGACGACTGAACTACTTGTAGACTATTAGATTGGCCTGGCCCTTTGGCTTTGTCTGGATGGTGTTGTATGGGAAAGAAGATAGAGCTGGCAATGCAACCTTGAAGTGTAATCCCTCCGAAAAGGAGAAGCCCACCAGTGAAGCCATAGGTGTTGAACAGCATGTCTATGATGGGAGGGAAGAGGAACATCCCTACGGCAGCCCCAAGCGTGGTGAGGCCCATTGCAAACGCTTTTCTCTCGTTGAAGTATTTGTCTATTATTACAAAGGTAGCATTGCAGCAGAGCGACAAACCCATGCCTGAAAAATAAAGCTATATGGCTACATTCATGATAAAATGGTATATGATGATGACAAATGGAATAATACGCTAAATACCAAATTGTAAGCACATATATCTTGAACACTATTAAAGATCTGTCAGTGAGCATCTATTTTTACCGTGTAAATGAAGGAATATAAAACATAATATCTCGTAATGTTTAGATGGTATATAATCATCAACAATCATATTTCATTTCACTGCTAGTGTTTGGTCATACCTCTCTTACCTGTTGCACCATAACTGAGATAGGCCAACCACAGGCTGGAGACCAAACCGGTGAATATAACACCGATCGTCATGATAATACATCCAAGCATGGCTACCGCCCTACAGGATATTCTTTGCATCAACCATCCTCCAACGGGTCCTGAGGAAAGAAAAAAGCTTGTATAACCTACATATTAACCTAAATTTTATTCATATCGAATAAGACCATCAAATAAAAAGTAAGCGTACAATAATATATAAGTTAAGATATTTGCAGAACAGCTTATTGAGATTATGCTGTACAATCAAGTAATAAGATAGAGTGTATTCACATTCAAGAGTATTTGCAGATACGGTAGAATCCCCAGTTCCAGCCAGATGTACCCCTGACAATCAATGACACATCAATTCACAATTCACTTATGACTACAGGGAGTGACAGGTTTTAATACGAATCAGAAACCAATCATCACACACATTGTTAGACATAATAAACTGCTTCTGTCTATCGCTTTTCTTCTGTAGATAATGGTTTTCAAGTATTCACACTTGTTCTGAAAGATGTAAGACTCTCTAGATTCATATAAAACACAAATACAGTCAAAATCACGAAATACCAGAAAATGTACTTTTTTTTTTTTTTTTTTTTTTTTTTCAAATTTCGAAAAATTATTTTTGGCGAATAGTTTCAATTGTTTTCACAAATCTTAGGCATTGTATGGTATAGTCTAGACCCTTAAAATACCTAAACTACAATATCTTGATAAATACTACTTAAAATGTGAGGGCGTCATGATACGACACAATCGTAAAATCATCCATAAAATAAGATTAAAAAAGAGGCAGGAGTTTTTAATTACTCACATATATGTATCTCCTCAGTATAAAGGAATAGGTCTACATGTCTCCCTTCATACTAAGCTCAATATAGTGCTAATTTGGTGTAGGTAAGGCAGTCACGTTACGACACCCCCTGAAATATAAATAACTTTGGATGTGCTCAGTGATGGTAAAAATTCTTTGATGGTGATTGAGAGTAGATATATATATATATATACGGAATGGCTTTGAACTGAAGTCTTAATCTTTGATAGAAAAATTGTTATCGGCCCCTAAATATTTTTCATCAAGTTAAGACCCTCGTCACGTTACGACCCTTGGTGCATTTGAGGACTGGGATGTCAGTCGGGGTCGGCAAAAACAAAGGTCAAAATGTATTACCACCCCAGAGTTAGTGGGTGTTAGTTTGGGTGTTTGGGAAAGAAAAAAGTCACGTTACGACCCCAGCTTTTGATTTAAAAGAAACGTCACATTACGACCCCTCCATAATTATCCTGTTATAAGGGCAAATATTCGACTCTTTGGACTGCACCCTTTTGCAACATGCAGCCAGAATATATCTTTATTAAAAAAAACTATTTTGGCATTTATTGTCCTGCTTTTCAATGAATTACACTTAATGAAATAATAAGTTTTATAGGAAATCTTGAATTTTATAACATCAGGCTATTTTGCTGTAGACCCTAGCAACATTAAAAACACTGTTAGCCAGAATCTAATGAATTTTCTAGTTACATTTTTATACATACAGGGGGTCGGAACGTGCCCATTTTTTGCAGTACCAACTTTCACGCCCTCTGCTGACGGCATTTAGATAGATAGTGGGTAGATATTGTTCCCAATTTTACACATAAGTCCCCTAACATATGTCAAGATGATCTTAGTAAAAGGAAATAGTGATCCTCTTAAATTTGATATTTTTGGCATTTGCTGCCAATTCGTGATTTTCGACTATACTGATTAAAAATAGATATATGCAGCACCACACAGACCTTAGCTGCCGCCAGCTGATCTTTGCATATTGTTTTGGCCCGCACCACCACCGCCGACAGGTGTTTAAAGTAAACTATTACCGAAGACCCCAAGTGTGATGAGCATCGAAGTGCCGACCCAGGCAGTGGCATTCGCGGAGGCGTTGAAGCGAACAAGCAGACGTAGATAAAGGGCTCCGAAACCGCGAAGGATGCAGCCGAAGAGCATCTGGATGGTGAAGGCGCCCCCGACCACCATCCACCCCCAGCCACCATCTTGTCTCATTCGCGCCATGCTCATGCACCGATCAACAGATGTTCCACTGAAATGAAAAGAAAATATAGGGCTAAATTGAGGAATTAATGTGAATATCCCTACGTCCAGTGTCACTTTAACCCTGGAATGCGTATCGTAGATTCCACATTGTCTCTGAACGTCACGTTACTGATTGTATATATTACTAACAGAATGTAAGCCATTTTAGAGAGAATACACTGCAATTCCGTGCTGAAAGTGCATATACAGAGAAAACCGTTAGATATAGTCATTTGAATGTATGCACCATGATAAAACTCCTTCGATACTTGACAATAGTTATACATGCAGATGGGTAATAGCTACTTTAGAATACCCACTTCGGAATATCAAACCAAATTACTGATAAAGGGAAAACAGGCAACTACCCAATGGTATAACTAATCATTACAATGTAAACCTACCTTACACGATCTTTACTCCTATAGTCTTCCTTATTGAATACTCAATATTATCAGAACGAAGGAACAATTGGTTCCTTGTATTTGCCACTGCCTCTCCTCCTGAGACTTCTGACAGCCAGGTATTCTTGCAGGTGAACTCATGCAGATCTTCGCTGATCTGCATCACCATTTCACGACCTGCCTGAACAAGAAACAAGAGGGGAATTGAGAATATAGGAAGAACAAGGTATATGTACTAGTGCTGTTTTGCCAGCGTGCATATTTTCTTTTGTTGTGAAGATTTCTTCTTCCAGACGTTTCTGAAATAGTACATAGCTAGCACAGGGAAAGACCAGGCAGACTTTGTTCGGTCTGTTTGCTCAGAAACATTCTACCTCAGAATACGACAATTGAAGGCGGCTGCTCCATGGCTTGTATTCTATTGGTAAGAGTTACCGGCCGTCGGCAGGCGGCGCCGACGGGCGTATACGGTCACGGTTTGGCCACCAAATGGCGCCCGGACGACGCCCAATCCAGCCACCAAATAGCACCGGTTATATCTCACTTATTGGGACCGGGGCAGTGGAAGAGGTCAGAGAGATAAACTGACCAAAAACCGGCCAATGAATCGGCAAAACCAAATATTCCAACGCCGGATCCCCGCTGGTTCCCGCGCTGTTTCCCCGCCTGTTACTGGCTGGGTGCCCGCTGGGTGCTCGCTGGGTGACCATGGTTACCCGCCGGCGGTAACCAGACGAGTGCTTTGCTCACTATAAGCATGTTTGGCAGCCCCCTGTCGTTGTCGGTCTAGTGGAGCACATGTGACACTCATACTGCCGGTCCCATGGAACACCCGCTGGCCAATTCCTGTATCTAGTATTGCTAAATTCCTTGTCTTGTTCGGAAGCCACACGCACATCCTGCTCACTGTTGAGCTCTTTAGGATTTGCTTTATTCTCGGGAGAGAAGAGTGCAGTGATAGAGAATTCAGACCAGTAGAGGAGACTTTGGCACGAGATCAGATAACTCGGAGAAATCTAACATGGTATTATAAATCTCAATACGTATCGATTACAAAATTATGTTCTGTACCTCACGGAGTTCCTACAAATCAACAGAGGCCTGTAATATAGAATATTCACCGCAAGGACTGAATGTATATGTATTTAAGAAATGGCGAAAAACGTGAAATAATATTATAACGTTCTGTAGGCTATGTAATATTACGTTTGATAAAATATACAATACCCCAATAAAACGTACAAGAAACCAGGATATGCACATCTGCCAGATCACATGTATACATTCACAGTTCAGTATCCGCTGGATTGGATCAATCAAAAGTACCTAGCTGGTGATTCTTTCGGTGAAGAGCAGAGGTCCCTCGGATTGTACCGACAAAGTGGAACATGAACATATACCCAGGTAAAAGGAATTGTTGTTTTACCGTCCAATGGTGTGGTGCGTAGCTTAGGACGTCGCTCGCTCAAACGCTGGTTAGTGTGACCTGTGTCTTATGTTTCGATGCGTTGAACGGTTAGTGTTAGTGCCAAGCTGTTGCTTTCCACATGTTATGAATGGGAAAAAGTATGCTATTGTAACATGAAGTGCGGGCTGTCTGAACTTGATAGTTGATACTTATCTCTGTTTTCACATAGATAAAGATAAATCTCTATATGATGCCCATGCACGCCAATGGGTTATTGTACAGCCACTTGTATTCCTGTGTTATGTTTACCTTGTCTGGGCCCCGTTGCTCCCGTTTTTGTGGTATCACTAGATATAATCGGATCGTAATTTTATTTTTACGATTACTTTAACGATCCCTCTAAAAAGCGTTGCTCCAGTAATATCAGATCGTATCGCTATATTTCTGTGGTATCACTAATTTTTGCGATGCGATTATGATACAACAATTGAATGAGACAGGGGAAGATTAATTAGTTTTTTAAATTAAATACAGATGGCACCAGAGTTAAAACTGATCTGACACCTGTTGGTGTGGATCGCCATTTTCTATATGTAGAAGAACAAGGGGCGGGGGATCGTAGTGCCACCACCCATCGTTATTCAGAATTTCAGACAAAGCCATCTTTAACCAAAATATTGCGATCCGCAGACGATCCGCCCTGGTGTGAGGGTCCGCGTAAAAAGTATCGCTAATAGCCGTATTTTACGCTATTCTGCGATCCGCAACTCTATCGTAAACCTGGAGCAACGGGGCCCTGAAGTATAACTGTGGCAATATGAATGTCTAAACTACCAACTTGGAGCTTGAATACTTTAGGGTACGATACAATTGCTGAATTTCCTCTGGAGAAAATCTAAGCAGGTATTACAAATGATTTAAGTTCGCATACCCAATACTCCAATGATAAATTGGATACGTTGCGATATGAATGTTTGGCCAACTCGGCCACAGTATCCTCCACCAATTATAACAAAGGTGGTTCCTCCACAAAATATAGCAATGGATGTTGTGGGGATATAGATGATGGATCCATGAGCTGTTTAGTTTAAGTTGTATTTAGTATCCTGAAGATGTACAAGAAAAATACCAATATGGGGAGTAACAGTTATCAGTTGATGTACAAGATCTTCTTGATGAAATGTCACTGTAATTTAGTCCACTGTTAATTAAGTATGCTGGGCACTCCTGTAGGTGAGAATCCCATGTTGTCCCATGTCATGGCAATATTCTTGAGTCAGCCTCCAGATAACAGACTCGAGCATGGTGTTGTGTGAGCCAGACTCAAGCCTAGTCTTTGACTGAATCCTCCTGACTGACTGGAGATGAGTCAAACTGAGTCTTTAATACAAACTGAAAAGGAGTCAGTGTCAAAGAATAGAAACAGGTTAAGGGAAACATCTGAGTGTATCCAATCAGGCCTCAGAGCATAACATGGTGTAGGACTAGGGTATGAGTGTCCTCCTCCTGATTAGCTACATGTTAATGCACATGAACATATGGATTGCTGACACAGTCTGGATGACACAGGAAAGAGACTCCACAGCTTGTCACAAGATCAATGTCTTTTCCCTCAATTAATGCTTTTCCAGTATTCTGGTTTGTTGAGTGCAGATATTTAACTAAATATAGAGAAATATAATTAATAATATAGAATATGTAGTTCACATTCAAGTAACATTATAACAGTATCTATGAAGCCAGATTCACCTCAGGTCCGGGGAATTTTTCTATGAGGAGAAGGAACCGCAGGTCAGGTCAGAACGGGTCCTTCCCGCTTTTACAATTGTTGTAGCTGTGAAAATAACTATAACATGAGAGGGAACTCATAGACAGGGCGCAGAGATGTTGGAAGACTAACATTGAATTATATGCCAGTGTGGGGCTGAACTAGTCCTGGAAATTAAAGTACAAGACATGTTCGGCTAGAAAACCATAACCAATGGATCAAGGGTTTGTTGAATATTCAGTTACCTTTCAAATCATTTTAGTGTGCGGGTGGATAGGAAATCAGATAGTGCTTCGGATTTACCGACTGACTTACTCACAAACACGAAGTATAGTAGGGTAAACCTTCAGTGCAGTCAAACGGATTCAATGAACCAGGGGAAGGATGGATGCCTATATCGAGAAAACAACTACCGGGAGGGTGGTCGTCGGTGGTATGGTCGTCGCCGTCCGGAACAGAGTATATAGGAACTGACAGTGGCGATTAACCTGTCCGAAGCTAAATGCCACATATTGCTGGTATAGCCAGAAATTAATCTTGAATGTTGTACCTATAGCACAGCCTAAGCATGTTCTCCCTATACCACAAGCATCAAACTCATATGTAGTTGAACGACGACGTGACTATGGATACCACAACAATTTCGTCGTTAATCTTTCTTTTTTTCTAAATCACTCCCACCATAAAAAGATTAGTTATAAAACAATCAGTGGGCAAGATATTCCATACGAATGTAAGTAACCTATTTGAATTAACGCTGAAGTGGAATCATAAGCAGGGTCACAGGGTGACTCCCTACCGGACGAAGTTACCCAGTATAGGGCGCTATCTCGCTTATGCAGTATGAAATAAACTTGAAAAAAGGATTCCATTTCAGGACAAAGTCTCCCTTAAAAGTGAATCCCGGAGAAGGCCCAATTCCACTGTATACCAAATGGAATACAATTAAAAATATCTATCTATCCATTACTAGATTGCAAGAGGTAACACTCTCATTATTGGAAAACGTCAGAGAATATCCTGGATAGAACCATAGACTTAGAGCGCGAATCTCTAGAGGAAAGTTACGTTTGTAGCTGCACGAACGAATCTCACCTGCATAACCTCGACGAGGACGGCTGCCATCTTCCTCACCTGCAGACATAAGTGTGCAGTGTGAGCTGTTGGTGCCGAGAGTCTTGGGCCTACGCCCAATGTAGCACGGGGGGGGCTGTAACCCTTTGGTATACGTATTCCATGAATCACATGAGGTCACCGCGCTACTCAAAACCGTCACTGGGTCCCTCAATAGAAGTTGGACATGTGCCTGGATCTAGCCGGTTCTGTCGCTTCATGCACAATTGATATGGTAACTCCGAGTCGGCCTCATTGTCGATAGCTCGTCCAGGTTAACTTATGCCCCTCGACCTTTGTGCTCCCGTGAGTTATGTTGTGCCACTTGTATATGGGAAGCATGAGGGAAAACGTGCGCGAGAATGTTGGGAAGTGAGAGAAACCGTGTGAGGACGGGGGAATGAGTGAGGGAGAACATGATAGGGAGAAAGAAAGAGGATGAGACAGACAGAAATAGAGACAAAGAGACAGAGGAGGGTTTTCTCGGTGGGTATCAGATATATATTGCCAGGCTGCTGGCCTAAGTATAGATTAGGAACCTGAGAGGTCTGTTGACATGACGAACGCTATGCTCCCAGCACACCATCTATCCGAATAGAAAAATGCTTTGAAAAAAATAGAGATGGAAATTGTATGTAAACATATTTAACTTTAGTCTCTAAATGAAATATTCACAAGATGACACAAAAAATGGATATACTAAGCTACATATCTGGCTTTTGGTTCTTATCCAAAGTAGAAAATTGATTTCAAAGTTATAGATTTATTTTGGATATCTAGACATTAGACACAAGAACTTATATCATTGGATCATAACATATAATCCCGATACCAATATTTATATCCAATGATTCTGTATAGTTACAGCACCAAATAATAGCCAGTATTTTCCAAGCCTAGGAAAAAGGGACAGATAGCATCCCTAATTTGTTCTTGGAGGGGCTCCCAATACCTGTCATCTTGACTATTCTTTGGTACATGTTGCCGAATTTCCATTCCTTTCCACAGTATTCACCAACCTTTCTGCGATTTCCTACATATTACCTTTGTATATATGGTTGTAATGGAACCTTCGATAAGGATTTTCCTTAATGTTCCGGTCTTCAAGGAGTCTTCAGTCTAGAACTTTCGAGTTCACCTCCCCCTTACAATAGTGGAGTAATAAGGTCGATAACCCTGCAATTTAATCTGATAAAGGACCTCGTCTGGTTGTGGCTTCTACTTGGGGTCAGACAAAAGGTACAAGTGGTAGGTGCAGCTATAGTCTTAGTATATTGTCTGCTTCCCACTTGCTTCTTGTTTGACCGATTTAACGATATATTCTGCGCACTAAACTCGTTCACAGTCGATTCACAAAAGTATAGAAAATGAGAAATAGTGAACCACCAGAATCATTAAGCAGGGTCACTGATAGCCGAATGTATGCTACAACTCTAGGCATACTTTTAATAAGTCGTGGAGACAGGGTAGGATAGATACTAAACTTAACTCGATGATATAATGTAGACTGGTTTCAGATGAAAGCGGTCATTTGCTCCTCGGAGTTGATTCGATGCAATATCATCGTATACGCGTCAACTACCCGGAGCAAACAGGCCGCTTGTATCTGAAACTAGTCAGTATTGTATAGACCTAACTATCCACTAACGTCAAAAGATTCTCCATCGTAGATTTGGTAACTCACTCAAAAAACGATTTTGATTATGGTATTTTGATATCAAAACTACTCAGCGATGGAGGTTTTTTGGGGTCGTGTTTACAATAATCACGTCCGTTATGTCCAGAAATCCGCGGCAACCAATATCTAGATAAACTTTTCTGAAAGCATTGTAGTGCATTGTAGCATTGTAGTCCATTACAAATGATGAACACCAATTTAAGGTAGAGGATGAACAGTCAACTAACGTTATCTTTTGAAATCCATGTCATCGGCAGCTTACAGGTGTGAAATGTATGCCTGTTCAGAGGTCCTGATTATGTAACTTGAATACGATTTGTTACGGAAGCATTCTCCTTCTGAAACCAAAGCCACAGGTCAAGGACGACCTTTTCAGCCCTCATTAAAATATAGATTGGCTAACTATATTTTCATCCATCCGTTATAGTTGAGAAAGTAAATTCTTGCATAATATTTTGCAGAACTAACAACGTTATCTGACACCTTTTGGAATGTATTCATCTAAACGTTTGATAGACATGGGCATATTTCAAGAGTGCACCCGCATATTGTCACTAAAGCCATCAAACACTAGAAGACAATGAACTCTGTATAAAGTACCTATCCGCCCCCTCACGGGCATGGTACAATTTAGACCTGCTCAAGATTATGGACATCATTAAAAAACTAAGATCTAATGTTATTTCCATCTATAATGGAAGAGTACGGTACTCTTAAATTATTTCATCAAATGAAAGTAAGAAAATATTATCTGAGATTATTAATCAGTAAGCCATTTGAAAGTATCAAGTCTATAAGGGTCTGAGTGTGACAAATTCAGTATTCTGATCAGTGGAGGAAGGTAAGGAAGGAGTGTGGAGGTCTGTGGAGTCACTGGGTTGAGGTAGACCAGAATCCTCTACCTCCCCTTCCACTTACCCCACCCCTCATTGGGTCTGTGTCTATTTTTCTATGTCTGTCAATCAAAGATTCTGGGTCTGTCCTTCCTTGTCTATTTATCTGTCTGACAAAAGCTTCTGTCCCTTCTGTATAACTTTCAGTCTCTGTTCCTGTCTGTCTGCATGTCTGACACCTTGTCTGTATGCCTCTATCTCCCTCTCTGTGTGTATGTTTGATTCTATGTCTGTTTCTCTCCCTGTCTGGATCGTAACAGTATATATGATTGGCTCTCTGTATGTCTATCTCTGTCTCAACCAGGTGGTGTCTGTATGACTGACTGCCTGCCTGTCTCTATTTGTGTCTGCCCCAGTCTGCCTGTCTATTCAACTTTCTGGATGTTTCTGACCCTGTCATTCTGGTATTTCTGACAAACACAATTGGAAGGAGCTGATTGTATAGGGGCCATCCATAAAGTACGTACGCAGAAATTCCGAAATTTTTGACCCCCCCCACCCCCTCAGTGCGTTCATATGGGTCTCTTTCCCTGGAATAGATATTGTTTCAAAACTATATGGTGAAATCTGTCCCATCGGATATATCATTTTAAATACCATAGAGAATGGTCTGTCTCATCAGATATTGAAATTCCAATGCATATAGTTACGTCTGCCCCATCAGATCTGACAGTTTGAAATCTACATGCATTGTAAAGTTAGAGTAGCAACAGAGAGCTGTTATGGCATGACTATAAGTTAGAGTGGCTTCTCCAGGGTCTTATAACTGGCTTTATCTTACCCCTAATAAAAATGACATAGACTTAACATTAGCTAATTCTATGTGGCATGCCATGACATGAAGTGTGATTTGTGCCCCTAGGGACATGAACAAAATCGTCCAATCAGCGACCAAAAGGTGAACAAAAAAAGTTCCGGTTGCACTCAAAACACCCATTGAAATGTTTGCTAACAGGCTACAGAATATTACGATTGACATATGAAACCAAACCCATCCCAAACGCCATTTCTGTATTAAGATTAAGTATACACTGAAAGAAATAGTACTATAACCATGTTATTTGCCATTTTGCCATCTTGCTGATACTCAGCATAAGACAAAACATGCCCGTGGCGCCATCTTTGTTGACACTGTCAAACTACGACGATCTTACATAGGCCTACTGCCTATAAGGATATACAGCAGAATAATGATTCAAAACCAGTCTGAGAAGAAAACCTCTTTTAACATTATGCATATTAAGAACAGAGAGTGTAAGTTTGATAAATGAAGGCACTTCCTCACCAGTTTGTCTTAAATCATTGTCTTGTATCTTTTTTTGATGGAATGTATCTGAAAAGGGCCAAAGGGGGATGGTAGCCTGACGATTGTTGTTGTCTTCTGTTTGTAGTCTTGTATTGTTTAATTGTTATGTATGTCTTTACTCTATGTATTGTCATATTTGGCTTTGTTGGGTAATTCTTGGGGATTGGGGTTTGATTTTAATGTTATGATGAGTTAGTTACGATATAATGGGTTACTGCATTACAGCATTTTGGGGATTGTCACACAATACATCATTATATGAGGTACTTTTTCACATGGTAATTTGGGATGTAAACTTATAAATTATCTGGATGACTGAATTACATGGGGTCTAGATGACTGTTTTTGTGGTGAAAATTTTATGCTCTTCCTATGTTCGCAAACAATAGGGGGGATAAATGATTAGGTACAGAAGGAAGGGGATGATGGTGGTATATTCCTTGGTAGATAAGGGAGACATCAAAGAAATTAATGGATAAAATAAAATAAAAGAATAAAAAATAGAGCGACTATGAAAACAGTATGCATTTCTTCTGTGTACATCCAATGTAGACCTGTATTGTACATCCTGTGCCTAGGTCGATAGATGTTTTTAGTGCATTTATTTCCGAGTTTTTCAAGATAGTGCAAGAACTATGTGCAAACATTCTATATAATGACAGTCTTACCGCTGCTAGGACGAAAGCAATGGCCAGAGTTCATCACAGTTAGTGTAGTTCATATCAATAATCTGAATAGCTCACACAGATCGGTGTATCGAGTTTCACATTGTTATTTATATCATATAAATCCAACAGTTCTGTTGGTAAAGTGTGCCTTATCAAACCGTCAGGCTACAAGGCCTTGTCCTAGATCTAGTTCGACGAAAGTAGTGTGGCCACAGTTCTCTGCAGTAAACGTAGCGTATCGAGTTAGACATTGTGGTTCATATTAATAATCCGAATAGTCCATACAGATCAATATATCGTGTTCGATGTCTTGATTTCTAATATATATATATCCAAAACGTAAGGTGCTATCGGCGGGTTGTCTCCTACAATGATGTCTGACGCAATAACCATTTAGTTCGGGATTTGCTAGACTGGTTCCCTGCCCATATGAATAAGGGGCAGGTAACGGGTTCTGACGTCATGCTAGCACGACCTTCAACTCGCCAGCTCTCGCGCCGATGTCTCACGAGAACAGATCACACTGCAGCGCTTGAGTGGTGCAGTGTACGTCTCCCGCTCGACTGTAAGTCGACTTGGTTTACAGATAACATTAGGGCTATGGGGTCGTAGGTCGTCATTCATCAAATAAAAAAAGATATATTGTAAAGTATGAGGCCGCATTATTTCATTATGTCAAGCGAGGTTATCTCTCTACTCTGTGATACTACTTCCAGGCAGCTCTCAGCCTGCCTCTGTCACCACCCTCCAACAGGCCCACCTTGAGCCGTGTACACGCCGTCTGGTGAGTGGTGGCCGCACTACAGGCTAAGGTGGCGCTAGCGTGCCCCGTGCGCCTCAAGCGGTCCTGAAAGAGACTAAGGTGGCGCAATCCCACAATGCAACAGCGTTACCAATAATGCACCATAAAAATGGAACCCGTTACCTGGCCTATAGTCTAACTAGGCCGGGCTTCCAGGCTAGGGATTTGCCTGTGGAGGCACTGCTGTCGTGATACTCCTACGAATAACCTTAACAAGTAGTGTAGCAACGTTGATTAATATCATCTTTATACTTTGAAAGTGACCTTATTATACTATTCACACAGATTTAAACATTAATATTCAAATAATTGCAGTTAATCCATAGCTAACTATTTCTGGTCCTAAATAGGAAAGGATCAACCACCGCAGCGGCGGTGGCAGTGACACCACATGCACGACACGCTGGGTCAAAAAGGAGGAACTAAAATGACTAATTATATATGTTTAACTGGATACGAGTGAGTGTTTCTTATATTCTAAAATTGTGGACATGGGGTAAGATAAATACTAAACCCAACTCGAGTGAGTAGTGATAGTGTTTATACCACTCCGGTCAGGTCTGTTCCTCACTAAGTTCGAGTGGCGCCTCGCGTAGTAATAATACATGACACGACGTGGAGTAAGTGAAGTCAGTTGAGGTAGAAGCAAGCCATCTGATAGTAACAGTAAAAAATAAACGGAGGTCAAGAAGAGCGAGTTGAACAATAATGAAATGTGTGTATCTTTCTAAGTTGAAATTCGCAGGAATTCTATCTAAACACCACCTCACAGTAATTCTTATATTCACCAGGATATTTTAAGAAAAAGTCGTGGAGGGGGCGCTGCATGTGGGGTGCTGTAGTTTTGCTGTAGCGTTTTGTAGGTAGAGTTTTCACTTGTCCTCAGGAGCTCAGGGTGCAGAGTGGGAGATCCTTGGATGGACTAATAGTGACAGTGAGTGGCTTCATAACCACTCGGTATATATACAAGGCAGAGCCTCCCGGACGCCATTGGGAGAGTGCAGGGGCGCATATATGTATTCAATTGTATTTCTTTATTATTTACTGTATTTAATTATCAATTACCTTAATTCATCAATTAACTTGTCATTGGAAGCAATCGGCTATTAGATAAAGCCTCCCTGTATAAATTGTTCCTTCTTTTATATAATCTACTATGTATAAACACTCGAAAGCTGAAACTCCATGTAAGGTATACATTTGGTCGGATCGGCCGGTAGTCCCTTCTGCGGGGTTTTACTGTAGAGTACTTAGTCTGGCTATTGAGGCAGAAGTCGCTGTGAAGTGATCATGATCAGTAAGACCATGGTTTTAGTGTTCATCTCTATTCCTCTGGAAAATGAATGCTGTTGTTACTGTAGAAAAACTATCTACTATATCTGACTGTGATTAGTCCCTTTCGAACTCCTCTATTGCAATATGGATTGGTGACCTGTTTGTATTCCATATGATCTGGGGCAATATAGGAGTAGTCCCAGGCATCACTCGGATTCATATGGTTATGTACGCTCGGTGGCTGTGGGAAATCAGATTTGTCAGTCTGATGATTTCTGTTTCCTACTTGAAGAGAAACGGGTGAAGGGGAAGGTAGGTGCAGTACTCCCATACCTTCCCCATTTTCAATTTTTAAAAAAAGACAATGCATGATGAACAACGACGTCCTCCATATAATATTCACCAATAAATTGAGACACAGTTGCGCGCATTTCACAAAATTCAACATACATGAATTTACAATACATGTATCATGTGTGTCAGTTATTAACCTCATTGTGCTGGCAGCCTGCGGCGGTCATGAGCTTGAGGCCGGGTAAACCTATACCAGTGTACTTTTGTTATTCCGCTTAACAATGGTAAGTATGATATTATTCCTACATTCTCTGAACGTGTTTTGTTTATCGCTCTAAAATGAAAATTATATTGATCTAGTTATGAAAAATTATTTTCTTATTTCCAACTCCCTGGGTTTTTGTTGTCGAAATTAGACGACGAAATAGGAGCCTGGGCATCAGATATAGTGGAAGTGCCACAATACCCCCGCAATGCAGGCTTCCTATAAGCTTTTTAATACGACCACTAAAGCATCGCTTATGAGGACCATCTCAAGGCCAATGAGCAGGTAGACACACTTCTCAACCCAGTATTATTTATACTGTGGGTAAGCTCTCTATGTGGTTTGTGATGTCTAGCATGCTTGTGAATACACTAAGAGGCCTATTCCACCAAGGAGGCACAAGCCCAGGCCGGGCCCCTTGTGGTCGCCTATTGGCGACCGGCGGCAATAGCCGGCCCAAACCTCCCGCCGGCGGCAATAATCTGCTTGGTGGAACAGCTCATGAGAGCTCACAGGCCCCTCACGGCCGGACCCTGCCGGCCACCGTGCCTCCAAAACCCCGTAGCCGGGCAGTATCGGCTGACCTGTTGGTGGCCGCCGGCCGCCGGCCTGGGACAATACTCGGTGCAACAGCCAATTTTGGAGGTGTTCCACCAAAATATAGTGATAACCACAGAGAAGGCCGGGCGGGCGGCCGGGTATTATGAGCGCAACGTCCCCCGCAAGCCCTGGCAGGGGAAAACAGATTCATTTGATTTTAAGCCCCCGGCAGGCCGGCCGGTGTGTCAAGAGCTACGCCGAAAGAAGCACGGCCGCGGGCTCTGCCGGGACCCGCGGCGAGGGAAAGCCGACAACACTGCGCGGCCGACACCGGCGATACCCGAAGCCGCGAAAGGACATAGAAAATTCCGACACTTTCGGCAGAATTCTGGCACCATAGCGTGCCATACACATTCATAACATCAATCCTTATCTTTATTTACCTTCATTGTTCGATTTAACATGTAATTCCGCTGTTATTTGACGTTTTCTGACCGTTCCTGTACAAATCCCGACACGCTGACACACTGCTGCGCTCGATACGCGACTTTCGCGGGTTCAGAGCGTCGTAGTGTATCGTCGCACACCGCGCCGCCTATCGGATCGATAGAGAACCGCGGGTTTGCGCGTTAGTGCGGCAAACGTCCACCAGACGGCAATAGCAAACCCACCCGGATGTAACGCCGCGCCTAGTCCGGCCGGCTCTCTGGGCGCTCGCAGGGCTCCTTGTGTACGCCTGTTGGTCGCCTTGTGGGGCTTTGGTGGAATAGCTCCTAGAATTTAGGGGTTTAGGGGCGGCCGGCCGGCCGGCCCCGGCGGCAAACGCCGGCTGGAGGGCAAAAACCCGCCTGCTGAGGGCCTTTTTGGTGGAATAGGCCTCTAAGTCTCATAACTTGTCACCCTTTCTGGTGCACACAGATTCAGTGTGTGCCATTGCACTTTCTTTACAGATACATAAAACATTGGTGAAAAACAAAACAAAAAACCCTACTACCTAGCACCAGTTTGGTGCTGACACGATGAATTCTTGTATCTTCAAACCAAATATTCGTCAGATCCCACGATCTCATTTGTGAGTCATTCAGTATATAATCTTTAACAAGGCTTTTAAATAGGTCTGGGTTACTACATATTTGCAGTTCCACTGGCAATTCATCCCAGTTTTTCATTTCAATGTACAGTGTAGACATTACATATTATTCTGTGCGGGACCTCTTGATTTTCAACTTAAAATTGGAGTTAATTCTAGTTCTATTTACATCTCTGATGTATATGTTTTCATCGGCTAAGCTCCACCATTTGACTAGGGCCAGGATATGGCATTTTCTTTGTGTTTCAAGTGATCTTATTTTACATTGGTTCATCAGGTCCACCACACACATCGTACTGGCATTTGTTTTTCCACTCGCAATCCTTTGTTGAGCAAAATTTGTAATTTACCTTTATTTATAGTACTCATAGATCGCGTCCGCATACTCCAGTGTAGGTAATTGCATTTGTTTCAGGGGTTTAAAGCTCGAGTCCATGTCTTCCTTTTCTGAATCTAAATAGTTTTGCATTCTACAGCTGTTACAACATGGTAGTCCCCCATATTTATACCCAATTCCAAATTAAGATATACATGTACGTAAAGCGATTAAACATGGATCAGGTTGCGATAAGGTAATCCTCCAAAAACACAAATGACATAATCTAAAATTAGAGCCATAACTACCAACTAATGTACTACACTGAACAAATTTACATTGAATATCAACAGAAAAAAGTGTCAATTATCAGGCTAATTAAACTTGTTCTACCTCCAAACAAGTGGCGTTGCAATGGGCACCAAACAAACCTGCCATTTACAAATCTATTTATGGAAAGATTTGAAAAAAGATATCCTAAACGCAAATAAACTGAACCCTACATTATAGTGAAGATACATGGATGATATCTTCGTCATGTGGGACCAAAGGGAGGAATCCCTTAAAAAATGGATAGGTTACCTGAACAGCAGACATCATTCCATTAAGTTCACAGGTGAGACTTCAACCACCTTAGGATCGACAATGCCGAAGACTTTCAACAGTCTTGCATGTGAAACCAACGGACGCAAACGCACATATATACACTACGACTCAGAACATCCTCCTGCAACTAAACGCAGTCTCCCAATTATTGAGAATAAAGAGGAATTGCAAAAAAGGAACGGACTACAAGGAACATATAAACTGAGAGAATTTACCGAGTAGACTGTAGTACTTACGTTTAAAAACATTTAAATAACACAGTGATCATTCCATCTGCGCAAATATCCACAACACAACAAGAGGCACACAGGAAAATGGTCAGCTGCGAGACTGCCGACAAGGTGTTGGAAGGGGAAGGAATGGATATGAGGGAAGTAGATATGATTGCGCAGCCACGGAGGTCTTCCCCATTTTCTCTACGAGTAGGTCGTCGATCAATGGCACAATCCCTGACTGATTCATCTGCCATGATCAAAAGATTTCAAACAGACCCCAGAAACCTGTTTAATAATCTAGGATCATACAAGGGATATCGATTGATAATATTCAATTCTGTTCGCTAAGACAGTCTACGGCATCCATAAGGTCGTCCATGAGTGTTGAATTCAGTTGGCCCACATTATCTCTGGGTCTTTATGGCGTACAGAAAAGGATATACACGTACGATTTTAAATCATTAAACGAGCCCCAGGATTGCTGGTGTCATCCCTGGTGGAATCTTCCACCAAGACCAAATGATTTGAGACGCCCTCCTGTCTGACAACCTATTTGTCCTAGCCCAGGATCGAATTCACTTGAAGGACACTAATTATCCAGGATTTCTACGATGGGTGTTATAAAACGTGAAAAGTCTCTTCTCAGTTAGCTCTCAGATTGCTGTCATGATCGCCGGTGGATTCCTCTGCCAGTACCAAAACTTTTTAAAATCCCCCCCCCCCCCTCAATTTGATAAGTCTCACATAACTTCTTTACATGATAATTATCACATCATCTACTTGAAAACGTACTACGGGACACCCTTTACAATCAAATAATGGTGGATGGAAACATGTTCACAATAATTGAGTTATCTGAGCCTCAGCTCTTACTAATTGGCGGATGCAAGCAGCATTATATAATACAGGTGTTGCCCTCAACGCCGTTTAGTTAGGCCATCGCTCAGATAAACACAGCCCAGTCTTGTCTCCTGCCCATAGAAATACCTAGCAGTCACACCTAGAGTGTGAACGGTGGATGTGATTGCGGGAGTGTTCTATTTTTAGAGGATTAGACATTTGGAACAAACTACGACATTGTATTAACAATTCTGGTCGGTCTAAACTTTTGAATTGATAATTGTTCTAGTTTTTCCATAGATAAAGAGAGGGATAAGTTAGTCAGGCCCGCCAGTGTATTATTACACAGCCTCCTGTGGTATTCCTGTGTTATCTAAATCATATCTGAAATGATACTGGAGCAATATTCATGTGTAAGGGGCCATCCGTAAAGTACGTACGCAGATTTTCCTGAAAGATTGACCCCCACCATCCTGTTGCACAGCATACGGTTCTCATGGAACCCCCCCCCCCCCTTAATGCGTATGTACCATTTCTGGAATCCCCTTTTCCAACACCTGAAGCAGGACTCATAAGTAGGCATAATGTACCGAGACAGGTGTACCGGGGTACTTCACACCTTTACTTTTATCTCTGACAAGTTTCCCCCAGTAATTCAATCTAGCAGTAGGGTGTACATTTTGGCTTTCCTCTATAATACTTTGGGTATCTTGGAAAATGGCAGATTGGATTCTTATGGAATAGGTACATCTGCCTCACCAAAATGCCCCTATGAATTTAAACATGTCTGAAATAAAAATCTCATGAGATTCTGTAATTTGGGAATGAAATTAGTTTAGGACAATTGGTTGCCCATGGCCTATGGTCAGGGGTGGTCATTGCCCCCCCTGGTGAAACACCTCTGTACTCGCGCACCCCTGCGCCACCTCTGTACTGTCGGCCGCACTAAACAGTGCGCTCGGTCAACACTGTACTCTGCCTCATTTCCTCTTCAGGTCTCATACCCTACACACGTACTTTTTCTTCTCTCGTACCTTGGCTATTCCGCCCGTCGTACCTCCGGTCTCCATATTCCCCTGAATATCGGCGACCGTGTACAGGCATACCAGGACAGAGTTTGAGATATTTACGGTGAACTATGTTGACCAGAAGCGGGATGGCGGCTGCATCCGCGGCAACGGAGACAGACTCCGAGGTCACCCTATGGCAGCAAGAAACGGCTACAGAGAGTGACCACGTGGATTCGGTCTCACAGCAGGGGACCAGCGCCAGCGGTCGTTCCCGGGCCTCACGGGTCACTGCCCTAGAGGCCAACTTAGGAGGGGTGAGGACGGACGTTAATGAGGTGAAGACAGACGTTAACGGAGTCAAATCCGACGTCTCAAAGATGTCCCGACAGATGGACGGCATGATGGACGCCATTATGCAGATCTCCCGGCCGGCATCGCAGAGGAGCGGCTCACGGGCGTCGTCAGCGGCCGACCGGACACGGGACTGGGCCCAAGAACAAACGGAACGACTGCTGCCTCCACCATGCCAGTTGAGAGAGACGTACAAGTCGGAGGAACACCTTCAACGGGAGTTCGGCCGTGAGGCCATGCGTCACGACAGGACCACTGGTAAGAACTCGTTATTATCAGACCTTAATGCCCGCAGGCCGACCGCTAAGCCTTACATGTTTATGGACAGGGACGGAGTCTACACGCTTCACTAGAAGCTGGATTTACGGTCGGGCCTCGGGCCTCTTGAGTATATCAGTTGCTTTGTGGCCCTGTTAAGTGATGAACGCGCGCTGCTCCCCGAGGACAGGGCAGACATGTTCCGGCATCTCCACCAGGTTACGGTCGATGCTCAGGCACGGCCGTGGGCCGCAGTGAGACGTTGGAGTAAATACGTATTTGACCAGGTGGAGGCCGGCAGGATGCGGTGGTCAGACCACGGCCGGATACAGGAGGAGCGTGTCCGGCTCGCCATGACCTCGACCCACACCTCCAACGGCAGTAACAACACGGAGACCGGACGCGCTAGGGGATCTGAGGTGCCTTGCCGCGACTTCAATGGCGAGAGGGGGTGCCGCCACCGCAACGACCACACAGAGGGGGGCATCCGGTGGTTGCACGTGTGCACCTTTTGTGACTCAGTCGGCAGGAAGTGCGGTCACTCGGTGCACGCCTGCAACCGGAAGCTGACGTACGGTCACGGCTATGACAACACGGCGGCTCCCCCTGTACCCACACCACGGCGGGAACCACAGGCGGGGTATCAACTCCAACCCACTACAAAGCCGGCGGCACCCCGGAGTGTGCTTCAACACCCCCAGCCGACTTAAAAAAACGGGCAGGATGAGAGGGGGGCCGGCGGCCCGGTGTGTGATGTAACGAAGCCGGCCCCCACACGTGACGTCATGCCTCACGCGACTGCCCCGGCACGTGGCCGGCGAGGCGAAGTAAACAACAACAAAGGGACGGGGAATACACTCCCGCAGGAGAGGATCGACGCTTTCCCCGCCCCAAACACCTCTGTACTCGCTCACCCCTGCACCACCTCTGTACTGTCGGCCGCACTAAACATCAAAGTGCGCTCAGTCGACACTGTACTCTGCCTCATTTCCTCTTCAGGTCTCATACCCTACACACGTACTTTTTCTTCCCACCCACCCTCACCTCTTTTCCCTCTCTACTCCTTCTCACTCGTAGGGGCTATTTTTATTATCTTATTATTACATGTTACCCATAACTATGTAATATTACATAATAACTTCATTATGTTCTCATATACTGTTCATAATTGACAACAATATACATATGTCAATTATACACTTTTCATTATTATTGATATTCATTGTATAACCTTATTAATATCAATAAGAAATATAAAATTTTATAAAATTTTATAAGCCCACTCCGGCTTTCCTCTTGTTTCATTTGGGATCTGGGGTAATGACCTCTATATATTAGACCAGGAGTACATCAATCCCAATTTCTCAACATTCTCACAGCAGTCTCACAACCATACTGCTCTTCAACTATACCGCCCCTTATCCATTATCAGCACCTTCAGATTTAACTCAATCAGATGTAAAAACTGTTTTGATTTTTCAACATTGAAAAATGTCTAAATCTAACTTTTTAGTATGCAAAGATGGTTAAGCCCTGACTTTTCACTGTGGAAAAATGTCAAAGCCTGACCTTTTACATGCAATGATGGCTAAGCCCTGACTTTTCACCGTTGAAAAATGCCAAAGTCTGACTTTTAGCATGCACTATGATGGCTAAGCCCTGACTTTTCACAATAGTTATTACTGTGAAATTATATCGCACAAACATACACATTTCTGTTGGCGATTTTGGCGATCGCTGCCGTGCCTCGCTTGGTGTGTCTCCAGCATTAGCTATTGTTTAATATTTCACCTGGCTTTTGTTTCTGAAATGCTAAGGTATCAGTGGGGCATATTGACATGAAATATTATGTCGCATGCATGTCATTTTTGTTTGCGATTTCAGAGATCGCTGACGTGACTCGCTTTATGTGTGCCGACTTCGAGAATATGTCCCCAGGTGTTTGTCTGGGTGCAGGCATTGCGTAACCAAGAAGATAATGCCGGGGACACACCAAGCGAGTGGAACCCTTGGCGATGCTGAATCAGCGATAAATGGAATCGCTCAAGATTTCTCGCCGACAAGGTGGTAGGGGGTTTTGGTGACTTGCTGACGTTTTTGGGACACACCGAGCGGCAAAAAACGCCAGCGATAAACTGCACTGGGCGATTACTGGAAAACTTGCGAAGTATGAGCGATGTTTGATAGTTGGCGATCACTGCATTGGCAAGAAAGCCACTGTAAGTCTGGGTCTTGTAAGGTGATCATGTGACTTTAAAAGTCAATCTCATTGGTTCACTGGTTGTCACTAGTAGGGCTTGCCCACATATCGCTCACAATGGACAGAAAGTGCGTCCCATTTTTCCGCAGAGCTATAGCGATTTTGTGTTGGCGATTATGTGGGCGAATGTGGTGTCCTCTTTCAGAATATCAAACATGTTTGATAATTTTTTTTTCTCCAATTCTTTTGGGGCAGATGATAAAATATTTTTATCTCTGTCCTAATTTTTTTTTGGATATTATCGCTCATGGGATGTGCTGGCGATTTTTGAACTTGCCTACATCCAAGTCGCTCTCATATCCCGGCGAGTAGAGGACACACTTGAGCTGGAGACACACCAAGCGAGAAACGCAGCGATATATAGAATCGCCAACACAAAATGGCGTGTATGTGAGTTATTATTTCATATTTCACCTGATTATTACTTCTGAGAAGGTAAATTATGGGTGGGGGATATTACTATGAAATAATATCGTACATGCATGCCAATTTCTGTTGGCGATTCTGGAGATCGCTGCAGTAACTCGCTTGTAGCGATAAATTTTATCGCTCATATAATCGCCATGACTATGTAGGCGAGTACAAATATCGCCAACATTTCTCGCTTGGTGTGTCTCCGGCATTAGGTGCGGCATAGGCCAGTGTAAAAAGGTCTATTCGAACAAGCCTTGATTGCTAGTGGATAAAAAAGCGTGTGTAATAATAGTGTCATCACTCAGAAATAGCGTAATATAAAATTTACTTAAAGTGAGATCACAACATAAATTACTGCTGAATTGATATGGAACAGATTTTCTTTTCTAATTCAGTAACACAATTTACGACAACATTATTCGCCTACATATAGGGCGATCTTCCATAATGAGGTCAAAACACAGGACCATACAGTACAGTACAAAAAACAATACAAAACGTCCCAGCACGAGGCATGATACAGATACACCACAAAGCAGTACAAAGCACAATACAATACATCATTGGTTAATACTCTTTTGTTTGTTCTTTCGAACTATATATACCATTATACATTCGTGATATTCATTGCATCTATTTACAATTGCATGACCATGTCTTTTCCTATCAGCATCAGTCAATATCTTCCTGGTTTACTATATTAGCTAGTACTTCCTTTACCTTTAATTTAAAAGCATCACCCCTAGGTAGCCGTTGAATATCACTGGGGAGTTTGTTCCAGTACTCATTTCCTTTATTTAAGGGCGATTGCCTATATTTTTCGAGTTTTATTGTTGGCAGTTTTAGTTTAATTTTTGAATCTGTACTTGTTCTCATTACCTTGTTTTCAAAGATGTGATCTTTATCCTCCACCCACCATCTTATTATTGTGAGTATGTGCAGTACTCTCCTAACAGCTAGTGGTCTCATTCTACTACTTGTCTCTCTACTTAGATCTATTGCCCTTTTTACTCCTATCACTACCCTCATTGCATTATTTACTAGTACCTGAAGCTTTTGTTTGTGATATTTACTCAAACAGAAATGTATTATATCAGCATATTCGATTATAGGGACTAGCATATGTTTAAGGATCTTCATACTTAGTTTAAATAGTTTAAAATTGAAATCTCTAGCGACTTTCTCATAATGATCCTTGAAGGTCAATTTCCCATCTATTATTACTCCAAGGTACCTATAGATATACAGGTATATATAGGTACCTTGGAGTAATAATAGATGGGAAATTGACTTTCAAGGATCATGATTAGCATCTCCAAAATTAGAAAACATCTTAGACGGAAGTAAATGGAATGAATGATTGATTTCTTTTCTAAGGCACTGTATAGATTGATGAGGTTAATATTGCTGCAATTTGTGGTAAACGGCACGTCAACCTTTATTTTACTATTTGATTTTTTTTTAAACACGGAGAACCAAACGACGAAGTTAGACTTTGAAATCAAATCTCCTATTTTCATGTAAAGAGGTTATTAATGTTACATAAAGCATTCCATTTTCTTTTCAATTTAACGATGTCTTGAACCTTCACATTGGTTCGGTCATACAAATTGCATTTCTAGAACGTAAATAGAACTAAATATGTCGATATATTTTGAAGTCAAATTACAATATCTTAAAATATGAAATATGCAATATCTCAAAGATAAGTTAATGAGTCAAATAATCTCGACGTTCAGGTGCGACATCCAGATTTAGTTAAATCCACAGGTTTGGTATTCGCAGATCCTAACAGGTTTAGTATCAACCTGACACGAAGATGCTATTGAAAATGTATAGTCTCGTTATCTATACACGAAGAGAATAAGACCAACCATATAATCCTAGGAGAATACGGGAGAAGTCCCCGAAACGTCATGTTCCTTTTTCAAACAGATGTGCTTATTGATATATTATGGCAATTCCTGGGATTTAGCTATTTGTGAAATGGATAATAAATGCAACATACGATGATTTTTTGGATCTATATAAACAACTCAGTGTTGACTCCGTTATACACAAGCAAGAGTGTCAATCTAGCGTGGTCTTCAGCTTCCTGCACGGTATTTGTGTTGATGATATATGGCCTTGTAGCCTACATGTCTTTTATCATATCAATTACGAAGTTCCCATTAAAAATGTAGAGGAATACAATGAACCACTACCCATTATTTCTGTGATGTCAGAAACAATGGGCCATAATCCATTTATTACGTATTTTAAGGCATTAAATACAGCCTCTAACCTGTGATATCTTATGTAACTGTCGGTGTATCATATCAAGACGAGACAATGAAGAGCGCCCTGTGGGAAAGGCCATAGTATTTGCCTCAAAATAAATTAAAGTATCCGCTCAAATCATAGCCCTGAGTACACCTATTGATAAATACCTTGAAACTCTTTTTCTGAAATGTTGGTGGTGTCCCTATTTCAAGTCCACTTGATATTAACCGTGTTTCCTTATATATACGTGTCCAAAATAGGAACAATAAACGGGCCTGTGATACCATTACAGATGTTTAACACAGGCGCTGACGCATTCATGTGATTGGTTATTGTGTAAGCTTGCCTCGGGACAAAGTATCTCCCAACAGGTGCAACCTTGCGGAATATATTCCTTAAGGAACTTGTTTCGTGATGGTGTATTGGTAGAAAGCTTTATTTATTGAAAGTGTCTTATGAAATGTATTGATACAAGAAGAATGATACGTACCAACTAATTAAATGTGGATGTGAAGGTGCACCCTCTGTATCCTAAAATATTTATATTCGTTTAACTAAACTCATGTGGACGATATCATAGCGCTCTGATTTAAGATATATCACACACGATTTGCAAATCCCAAGCGGACGAAAGATGCGAGTGCAATAAATTGGGTAGAATGATTAAAAGGCAAATGAAATTATCCCCCTAGTACAAAATCAGTAAACTTGCAATTGGAAAAAAGATACACTTACAACTGTCTTCTGCGTAGGCTTACAGGTTATCATTATTTCTATATAACCTGTTATATCGTCATTAATTACCCATCTATTATAATTTCCCAATGTACATGATCACAGTCAACAACTACGTATTGTTTCTAAGCTTCCAGAACCCAGAACCGTTAGTTACGGGTTTCAAATCGATTGATTACGGGCCTCAAACCCATCAATTATGGGAAAGTGTATGTACACACAAAAAAGGATTTGTAGTTTTTTTGTGCACGGAGAGTAAAAATAATTCCCTAATAATAGTGATGACAGTCCCTAGAATAGGCAAAACCTGGTTTTAATTGATCCTTGAAGATGGACAGGAAATACAAGAAACGACGATTGGCTAGACAGGTAGCTCTGTAAACGACTCATATATTACTACCCGTCAATCTCTCATAGTTTACGACCGTCTGTCCACAAACCATTGATTATTGTCTAACATATTCTACGCAATCCTTCTTTATGTACCAGGTATGTTTACAATAATTCAACACCACTGAAAGCTGAACGAATCGTATTTACAACCTTTCATATGCAGAAAAGAATTAACTGATATGTATGCCAAATTCAGCATGCTAAACATACAAGACTAATCCTACACAATTGTATTTGTCATGAACAACTGACAGAAACAACGGCTGCCGTCAACAGCACACGTATTCATGATCATCAGAACAAACGCTTTATGAACGATAGATGAATGACTTTACAAATAGGCCTTTCTGGTGATGATTGGAAAATATATTCAATTTTCTCTAATTATAACTGTCAAGTTTTCATGAAGGCCTTGGACAGTCCTAAGATTCTGTCAAAAATTAAGGATTGAAACCAGAGCTGTGAAAAATACTTTATTTGCAATGTACTTTTTCCATCTCTTCCAACGTAAACCTCATAAAATTCCAATCCTGTGTTGTTAAACATCTAGTTTGCAGCCATTATTTAGTTTGATAGTTTTGTATTTCATTGATTTATCATATATGTGTAATAAATATATATTACAATTATCTTCAAACTGCCTCGGCACCAATTATCTGCCCCATAAAAGACCATATTCAGGAATTAGTTACAACCTATACGACGAATTTCCTTTGCAGATATCGTTTAATGACCTTGCATTACTTCTAATAGATACACCTACATACTACTTTGCTATCAAAGGACATGTCACCAGAATATACCCTATGAAATGAGTAAGATATAAACACACCACATGTATAATACCTACTAATAGAGAGTTCAAAGTCGTTGTCAAAGAGTAATTTAATTATTCAATTCGAGAATAGGAACGTAACCAATAAATCATAGCTTCTGTATTATGTCTTACTTATACATTTCTTAAACGTTTCATTATTTGTGCATGGGTCTGGCCCAGTCCAGTATCATCCTTTATTCACTGGAGTCATTATAAATAATCAACTGAATTTTGATAAGCCTGCTTTCATAGTCATCGCAGCAGCTAGGTCTAGAATGAATAAGCTAAGCTGTATAAGATACCTAATCTCAAAAGCAATTGCGATCAAATAAGTAAAACAAATGACCCCAACGAAATTAGAATATGTTGATCTTATCCATTTCGCGTTAACACACCAAAGAAAACCCAGAACGATATTCAGATAGTACTTAATAGCTGCCTGCGCGTTGCAATGCAAGTAAGGATTGCTAAAGCCGTTCAAAATGAAAAACTTTATGCGTACTTAGTATTAACCCTAAGGCCGTAAGGCGAGACCACCATTTGCTGAACCTGTTACACTACTGGAGCAAAGATCCAACAATAAAGTCAGTACTGACGTTAGAACTAATGTTGATAGACGGGCTTTAGCGTTAAGTGCGTCTTCCTCCCACCGCTATCCCACCACGAATGATTTTTTTTCCAACCACGGTGTTTAGCGTAAACCCCAAAGGAACGAGAAAATTTATAAATCTGACGTAAAAACGAGATCTAGACTTGGAAATGTGTCCTGAAGAAGGTTATTGTATAACCGAAACGTCGACGACAGGTCCGATAGACTTGGTGCTCGTACTTTGACCACTCTTTATCTTATAATAGAAACCTATGCGAAACAATACTGGCTTAAGGTTGTGTTGATTTTACACTTAATTGGAAATTGAATACATTTCAGAATCAAGAAACTTTGCACAGAAAAATTGCTAGAAATCGCCCTTATACAAGGGCATGCTCCTATGGAATCAGATACCTTATGAAATACAAGTAATCGAAATGACCATGCGTTTTAAGCAAGTAGTAAAGAAATACAGAGAATTAAACTACACCATATAAAAACCAGACCCACACGCCAGTCACATAAGGTTGTGAGTGGATACTGTTGAAAATAGCATATCAACTGTTCCCTTTTACCTTCATATCAATTTCATGGATTGTAATAGAGTGAAGGTGGCTTAATATTGATGCTATTATGTCTAATTGTCTTTCTCTTTGATAGAAAATACAACAGCAGATACTTGTATAACTGTAATTAGCTTCATTATGATAGAGAGAGTATTTCAAAGGATACACGGAAGAATGCCTAGGTAAGGTGAGTGACACGTTTTTACCTGAATTAATGTTAGGTTTACACAATCACCCCGACAGTTCCGACAGTGAATTTTCCTCGTGGCCGTACTCTGTCGGGTCTGCTGTAGTCTGCTTTAGGTTGTCGGGATTTTGAATCGTAAGTCGACTTGGCTGTCGGGGAGTTGCCGGGGAAAACTTTTGACTGTCAAAAAGGTGCACCTCGACAGTCCCGAATCTTATCAGATATTTGGGGCAGAGCAGGCAAAAACCATAAAAATCCCATAAAACTTATGATTCGCTTAAAATTCATTGCCGGGACTGTTGGGGTGATGGTGTAAACCTATTATTAACAAAATTCCCTCAATTTGCACAATGGTTTCTGACATAACAGATGCCAACCTGGCGGCTTTCTTGAAAAATGGCCAAAATTTTATATTGAATTTTAACCACTAAGGAACACCCTTGCCAAATGCTATGTTTATATCACAAAATCCACGATTCAATCCAAAATCCACACTAAACTACTCCACTATCAAGACCATGCCCATGTCAAGAGATAAAAGGGTGACCTTTTTTAAAAAAAAAAAATCATTTCTTTATTGGCACAAATGATATACATGACGTCAATGTTGTTGAGTATAAAGGTACATTGCCAATAAAGGGGCCGTTGGCATAAGCTGTTTTACATATCAGCTGGTTTTCTTGCCTGGCCGTACTTGTCACAGAGAAGAAGGCTATCATTTGTCATTCAGAATAGTTTACACAAGCTGATTGCACCTGTACATTAAGTCAAACATAGTGGTGACAGTAAGTCATTTGTTCAAGTATTATGTTGAACAACTTTTACCATATGAATTTTAGACTAGGGTAATCACAAAGAGCAGTTTATGTTATAATATTTGATCTCACATGACTGACTCCGAGTAGTTAGGAGTTCAGTTTACCTCGTGAATTTAGTCATTCCATAGCAGAGATTGACGAGGGGTGATTTCTTTGGCTTGTATATAATAATATTTCAGCAACTCATACATATTTTTCATTGAGGAATTTGGTCCTTCATACATGTTTTTGTGAGGTTTTTGAAATACAACAAGGTCGGGGTATTCCTAACTAAAGCCGGCAGGGCATTCCATTTCGAAGCACCATTGTAAGTAACCGATCTTTGATACACACTACAATTGGGTTTTAACTTTTTCAATACGGGAGCTGCATACATTCTCATTGGCAAAATTCTTCCATCCAAATATTTCAGATCTTGGGCTCTTTGGTAGGCAAAATTTAGCAGGTCACATTCCTGACGATACTTTAGATAAGGCAGATTTGCTTTTGAGTGTAGAACATGTATCGGTGCATGTCTATGTGCTTTAAGGCATGTTCGTAAGCAACGATTTTGGAATTTTTGCAATCTTTCTAATTTCCCTAGCTTGGTGTTTGCAAATAAAAAGCACCATAATCTAGGGAAGGCATTATGCATGACTTGTATATTTTTAGGGATGCATCAAGAGTAAGGTATGGTCTCATTTCTGTTAATTTATAAAGTTTGTGTGATACATTTTTATACAGTCTGTATAAGTGAGTTTTGTAATCAAGGTTTCCATCTAATGTAATGCCAAGATAATTGTAATTATTTACACTCTGGAGTTCCAGTTCATCAATGATGTACAGATTTTCAAATTCCTGTAAATATTGTCTGCTGCTGGAGAAAATCATGGATTTGGTTTTAATCTTATTTATCGTTAGTTTATTTTGAATGCACCATAGATTAACGTTGTAAAGATCCTCTTGAAGGGAATTATGAACTTCATGCTGGTTGTTTCCAGATAAATAAAGAACCGTATCATCGGCATACAGACCCGTTTTAACCTCTTTTTAAAAAAAATTATATATGTCAAGTCATTGATGTATAAAAGAAACAGGGGCGGGCCCAAAATTGAACCCTACTGGACGATCTTTTAAATAATTTTGAAAGCAACACAGATTATTTCCTCTGATACCATAATAATACAATTTGTTCTACAATATATCGTGGTTAACTGTATCAAACGCTTTTTGCTTTATCCAAATATATAACTTCAGTGCTGTTTCCAATATTTCTTTCAGTTAGGATGTCATCAGTTAGAAGTGCTATTGATTGAATACTTGATTTGCCTTTTCTGAACCCACACTGGGATTCAGATAATATTTTGTTTAATTCTATAAACTCCGTAGTTCTGTTGTGTACTATCTTTTCCATCATCTTGGCAATAATTGGTAACAGTGAGATTGGTCTGTAATTACAAGTTAAGCTGGGATTGCTGCTCTTGAATATGGGAACTATCGTTGAGGCTTTCCATGATTTTGGCATTTCCTTATATAAAAGAGCATCATTAAATAGTTCAGCAAATCTATCACGGATAGCTAACATGGCATCCCGGAAGATGCACAATGATACCCCTTCTATTTGTGAATTCTTAGTGATGTGAATTCTTAGTGATATTTTTTGCTGTATCATTTCACCTTCATTTGTTCTAAGATCTTCTATCTTATCAAACAGTCTAGGATCGTGGTTTTTCAACGGGGCATACATATCTTTAGAGAGCTCATGTCTAATATCCGTAAAATAATCATTTATTTGGTCAGGGACTAAATCATTCGGGATGACTGTACCATCGTTTGATTCTAACGTGATCTCAGAGGATTTAATAGGAGCAGTTATCCCCGGAAGGATACCATTTACAGTTCGCCAGAACCTTCGGTGGTCTGAGACATTATCTTCCAGATGTTGGATAATATAGGCCCACCTCACTTTTTTTAGTACCTTGTTTGTGTTATTTCTTGCTGCCTTTCCTAGTGACCAATCATGAGTCAATCCTGACTTCCGAGCCCTAAAAAAGATTTTATTTTTGTCTCTAACTCAAGCTGATGTACTGAAACCCATGGTTGTTTTTTTATTGTCTACTGTGAATTTCCTAGACTTGCAAAATAAATCAAGATATTTGTTTATAGCTGCCAGAATTAATTCCCATTTTCGTTCTGTGTCTCTGGCCTCTTCGAATTCATGCCAGTTAAAATTATTTAGGTGATCTCTGAAGGCAGGTGCGGAGTATCATAGATACGATCTACCCTCCATTGTTTTTTTCTCATAGAGATGTATTGCCCTTTTTTAACAACAAATATGCATTGGTGATCGCCATAAGCAAGATACAGCACGCCAGCTATTTTTATATCAAATTCAGACGTGAAGTTAAGATTTATAGCTGAACTATTCTCACTAAATCGAGTAGGGGACGCGATAAGGTGCTGGAGTCCCAATTGTTTCATATCGATCAGGAAATCAGTACTAGTCTGCGTTTTCTCTAATACGTTTATATCAAAGTCTCCCAGGATTAGTAGTTCATTGCTTTTTTTGCTTGGAAATCTCATCTACAAGAAACTGGAGTTGTTCCTTAAATCTATTCATGTTTCCCTGATTTGGTCTATAACTATTTATTAGGACAAAGTCTATTTCTTTTGAGCGTTGAATCAGTACCACTTGGGCCTCAATGTCCTTAGTACTACAATTCAAATCATTAAAACAGTGAGCACCGTGCTTGATTTCATTCCTAATGTAAACACCAGTGCCGCCACCTATTTTTGGAGACAAGTCAGTTAAACGTTCTTTCCATTTACGATCGTTACGGTAAAAGCAATATCCATTTAGTTGATATTCATTTGGGCTGTCTCTTTCAGCTAACCATGTTTCGGACACTGTTAGAATGTCCCAGGTATTGTCCATGTTTGTTGCCTGAAGCATTTTGCAATTTGCTCTAAGACTACATAGATTCCAATAGGCAATCTTAAGGCCTTTTACCTGTGTTACCCTGTCCATAGTGGTTATTTCATCCTTAACACTTTTAGGTATCCACATACATTTGTCTATTCCACCAACTTCCCACTATACAAATTCGTCATACTCATCATAATCCTTGTACAATTGAAGCGGATGCTATTTGTGATAATGATAGCATAGGGGTTGGGTCAGTCTAGTGGTGGTTCCTTCGCTCTTCGAAAGAAGGCGCTGGATGTCAGTCCCTGCTGTGTGGTGATTCGGGTGAACCAGAGCATGCAAGTGTTACAGGGTTGCTTAGATTACATAACTTGGCTTGTATATAAGGCGGGTTTGCAGTAGGTGGTTAGTGGTTAGTGGCATCCAGAACTCTGGTATCTGGATAAGCCTGCCCAGCTTTACTTGGCACACCTGTACTTTGGTTGCAATCTAACCGGGATCACTTCGGGAATTGGCTAATAAACATCCATTGTTTATTAAACTTGAGGAGTCTGGTTTTGTGTGACTAGGATTGTCTCCATAACATACCGAAAATACCGAACTGATCTATGTAATTGTACATAGGGTGGCATATTGTCAGGAAGGGGTATACAATCTTTCTGAAGATAGGCTGTCCTCAATAAGGCAAGCACCGGCGACCGCTACAATACAAAGGGAGACAAGAATCTATTTGTTAGGAATAAAATAAATTCTGTTTGTACGGCTGAAAGAACTGCCCAGCTTGACAAACTGTATAAATAGAAGTTTGACGATTGCCATAATAGACCTGTGTAGAACGGTTTCAGTGTCATAAACAAATCAACATTGTGATACCAGTGTAGAATGTATACTTCGGCAAGATCTAGTCTTAGTTGAAGTGCTGATTGATAACTGAATCTTTGAATTCTCAGTCTGAATTCAGGTTTGGCCAATGAAAATAAAGACAAGGAGAATTATATATGTACATATATATATATGTTATTGAAATATCAAATGTAACCAGATTTAAACGATGCGAAGTTTCAAAAGATACGCTTATCCTTTTTTATCCTGATATGATGCTGACCTGTTAATTCAGATAGCACATCAATAGATTATTGAATCTACAAATGTCTAGACATGTATTACTTTGACTCAAAAGATTCATTTTTATAGAAACACTACCCACATACAACTAGAACCATATATGGTTCCGCATTCAAAATAGAATTGCTGTTTCCTCTGTAATTTTGGTAGAGCGTCAAGGTAAATAATTACGATATCGTTCTCTAAGCTAATGACCATCGGTAAATGGTGATCATATATATGCTAACAATCACAATCCTCATAAAAAAAGAAGTCCTTACCGACGGAAAGGCAATGTTATGTTCATAAGGTGTGTATCATTTCTCTTTCGTTATGTTATTGCAAATTCACCAGTCGAACAATTACAATAAAAATTCATGAAGAAAAACCCACCATTAAACGCCCCATTACCTATCCTGTGGTCTCCAAGCATAATTCTTGTGCATATCGCTGTAGGCTGCTGCTGTTGCTGTAGGACTGGAGAGTTGTTGGGGGATGGTATAAAGGGACAGTGGTCGACTCCTGGCGACACACTCGCAGCACTCAATAAGCAGAGTTCCTACACGCAACTAGCTCCTGTTCTACTGCACACCGCTGCTCACCAACGCCTCGAGACCAAGTCATCTATCTACTCAGTCTCCACTTTGAGTCTCCTTCGACCCTACCTTTCTTCTAATACCCGCGCTTCGCTTAGTACCCATCCTATCCATTGACATCGTCTATTTAGCACCTCCCTTTGGGTTTTATAGAACGTTCTCATTAACTCACCTCTATCCGAACATCAAAGTGATCCACTCCTCAATTCTCTCATTCCTGCACCTTTCCTGCTCTATCAAGACCCCAGTGGGTGTGAAGTAACCGAAGGACGTGTCTTAAATACAGCCTACTTTCGAGTACAACTATGTCGCACAGGTAAGTACGATATCACTATTATTGTTAAAGACTCCCTTTCAGTCAGTATGCATAAATTCCTTTTAGATATATAATTGATCAATTCTTTTGACAATCCGCGAAAGCTATTCCATGCAGTGGGTAAAAATAGTTGTCATTGCGTTCATCGAATGGAAGGCCTCGTTTACGAACCTCCTTTTCAATATAAGATAAAGACTAGCAGTACCCTAAAGAGAGAAATATTTTAAGTGTACCAAATAGAAGCACATTTGTATAAACAGGTGTAGGGAGAATATAAACTGCCATCACTCTCCTTTCGCCCCATGTCTTTGGTTGTCTTTTGAAACGACCATAGCTTGGCACAAAATACAATATGGGCAGATACTTTCTTCCCCTGGTGACATTCAAAGTAATGAGAATAAAGCTTTTCTTGCAGAATTTTAGCCCCCAACACAATTGCACGCAAGTCCTGATCAATTACTAACTATCTGGTAGCGTAATGAATAATTGTGTTGCATTTCAGTACATTCCAATCAACTATTACTAAGAAAAGATTTTGAATGAATGCCATCAACTGGCGTTGTTAAAAACCAAATTGCACTTTTGGTTAAGAAAGCTTATTGCCTTTTTATGAACCTTCCATTCGGCGGTTTCAGAATTCTCAAGCGGTCAATTGGCAAGGATTAAAATTGATTACTTTTAAGAGATTATTTTTTGTGTACCGATGAATCTTGGTCTTCTATGGTGAGGTATTAGGTTTATTTCTCATTCGGAATGTAGACATCAAATAGTCTAAGCCTTTACATAGAAATTGAACATTATTTCACTATTGAGGATCTGTGATGCACAATATGCCTATCTATGGTCATTAAAAACTGTTTAAAAATGCCATTTCTATGGTGATAACTGCATTCTTGGTACAAGATCTATTTTTGTGTTGCAGTTGATCATGTTCCTACGATAATTCTACGATGCACACATGTACGATTTCTTACGGACAAAAAATGTTTATAAAAGGGTGTCTACGACATTTAAACATGTATATCTTGTAGATCACATCCAACTGCACTAGCAATTATTTGTTGCTTAATATTCATATTATAAGGTATCTTAAGATTGGAATGGAGTTACTAGCCCAAGATAAGAATGGTATTACCATAGATCAACTACTAAGACTTAACTATACACTCAACAAGCTAAGAATTATTATACTGGCATAGTTATCTATCTAAATCTGTCTAAAAATCGAATGGTACATCGGGACCGATGTTAACTTTTTGTCAATTGTCTATTATTTTTAACGTTCTTGATCGTAGTGCATCGGGAGGTCTTCAATTATTAGTAGGTGGAAGACAGGCCTTATGATATATGTACTATTTCAGACAGTGGTAAAGCAGAAACTAAAGATTTCTAACAAATTTCAACTAGTTGTTACTGAGTCATTGTGAGGATAGAGATGGACTTTCAGTTGTTACTTGTAACACTATCATTTCAGGCGACTTCCTATTCCCGTCCCTGTCGAGTAGAGGTATAAAATGACCAGGTTGCACCCAGATGTGACCTCAGAGACGCCGACCATATCCTCCTGCCAGCCATTATGGTGTCCCTTTTCAGCGCAACAATGAGGTTCTTTGTTGATGCTATGATCCCTTTTCACATGCCTGCCCATCGCCAGTTCCAGATGCATTTCTTGCGTTTTCGCCAAATGATCTTTTGATAGCCGTTCTTTGAATATTGAAGTTCCTAACAGCATTTAATTGTGAAAAGGCGAGAAGCTGTTTTTGAGATATTTTTGAAGAATCTAACAGTATGTAAATCAGTGTTGGTTATTTCATCACAGAGATATCCTCCATAAGATACGCTATTTGGTCATATGATTCAACTGATTATGGCCGTACACAGTGCTTCATTAGGATCATCCAATGATACGTCGAGCTTAGCGGGTAATATATCATTATGGATATCAATATTCAAATCATTTTAGTCAGCAGATTAACTCTACAAACGATTAAATTGGATTGAAAAGGCATTTTTATTTGTCTGGTTTAGAATTGATAGTCGTATCAAATTTGAGCGTTATTATTCCTTAGTGAATGTGGGTGGGGAACTCTAGCAGCGGCCTCAGCAAACCAATTGCTGGTCAGGTATAACATCACCCTTAGGAGATAGTTCTCAGATGCCATGATGGGTGGTGTGGTGGATTCTTTCATCTGAATTAATGAGCTGTTCCATCCGGCTGAATTTTCAGCAGAAGTATGATTCTGACAGTGTCTAATGTACCATTCGGTTACCATCGATGCAACAAAACACCATAACCTGGTGAGATCGGTGCCGTCGGCGGCCTTGTTCCATATGTTGAAAAAAAATGTATTTAGCAGAAGCATCTCTCAGTATGCCTGAGTTTTTCAGATACTCGTCGAGAGATCATGATACAGATAAATCCAAAGCGGCAAATAACATCAAGATCAAAAGTATTTAACTTATAAATGCCTCCAAAGGGCTATAAAGGGTGAAGGATGAAAATATCGATGAGTTCCGAGCATCTAGGCTATACGAGTTTATATATAGCCATTGATCATCTGTTTGAAGGTGTTTAGGTCACCCAGTTCTTGCACCGTCGCTGATAATGAGTTCCAAGCCTTGACTCCCTGGTAGTAGGGCGAGTTGAGAACAGTGGTGGTTCGTGTGTGTTCAAGTCTTGAGTTTGACCCCTAACCATGTGCGGCATTCTAACTGGTCAACCCAGTTGTTATTGTTCTTGTTTTTGAACATAATAGTCAACACGTTGCTTTTTGCGTCGTTTCTAAAAGGGGACAATTTTGCGGTTTTCTTGATTGGTTACGAGTGAGCCTATTGATGACTATTCTCAGTCCGCGATTATAGTGCCTTTCAAGAGCCTGTTGGTCAGACTTCTTAAAACTCTCAAACACAAAAGCACAGTATTCAAACAGTGACATGATGTTCGATAGGTATATTTGTCTAGCAGCATCAAATAATAACAACCTTCGCAGTTTTCTAAATTTAGATAAGTGCCCACTGATGTTGCAAATAATGGAGTGTGCCTGTAAGACCAGGTTAAACCACTATTAAATCACTGTTTTGACTATTGCGATAGGGTATACCCTATTGCTTTTGAGCAGATCAGTGAACAAAAAAGCGACCCCTGGGCGAGAGATGATTATTCTTAATCAGCAGTTATTCTCACATTTTCTATCACTCAGCTACAAACGCTAATAAAGTGATGCAATGAAAACGGTCGCATGTGGTCAAAAGCGAGTGCTGGACGAGTGATAATTATCTTATTCAACAAGGCCCTGGCCATGGTGGTGACGTCAGCGGTAGTCAGGGCAGCCCGTATACAGAACAGAACAGGGGAAGTTGTGTTAAGGTCTGTCAAGAGGTTGAGGCAGTTCCTCGGATGTATATGAAGTGCGACTTTTGCGATGACTACATAGAGGTGTGCGTAGGTGATTGGAGTGAGGAGAATGGTGTAGAGTCTATGTGTAGTAGTAGAGATCGCGTGGGTGGTTCTCCCCATAGGATCCTTGTCGGGGCGGTGCTGGCCTGATCATTTAGGTGGGCGTGGTGGTTCTGGACGTGTTTGTTAGGGGCAGCATCTGGTGCTTCATAGGTGGCACCGTCCATTGTCGTGCTTTTCTAATAGGTTGCATCACCTTTGTAATTGACTGCCTCAGCCCATAATATGCACTGGGAATAAGGTGATTATCGCCACTTCCTGGGGTCCTTGCCTGAACTTCGAACGTAATGACATATTTATGAAAATCACGATATTCAGACAGAAAAAGAACACTGGCAATAATGTCAACACACAGGTTGTGACCTAAACATATTAGTTTACCATATATCTTTTGTAGTTATCAAATATAAAAAAAAATTGATCTGTATAATAGCTAATCCAGAATTGATCAAAAACATGTTCACTAGGAGCAGTAGAGAAATAATGAAAATGGCTAAAATGTGCTTTTGCCTCTGTGTACACATATATATCTATTGATATTTCCTTAAGATCTGCTCATAGAAATTGAAAAGAATATAATATCTGTATGGTATGACCACATCTGTCACTGTGTGAAATTACATTAAAATCCCCAGACACACTATGGAGTCAAATACTGGTAAATCATGTACTTCTGCCTCCGTGTACATGTTTCTACCTCCGTGTACATGTATTTATCTCTTTTTTTTTCAAACAGAAAATAGGTCTGCTGTGGGTCTTAATTAATATTGGTGGGTGCTACTAAGGGTGGTAGTATATAGGTGTAGGTGTTGTTGGATGTTGATGTTGATAGGTGTTGGTGTTGGTGGCATGACAATGGCTATGATGTGCTTCTGTCTCCGTGTACACACAATATTTATCAATATTTTCATAAGATCTGTTAATAAGATTTAAATATGATACAATATGTGTATGGTATGACTACACCTGTCCCTGTGTGAAATTGTATTAAAATCTGCCCAAGCACTATAGGGTTATACTGGAAAATTATGTACACGGAGGCAGATTCTGCCTTCGTGTACATGTTTCTACCTCCGTGTACATGGGTTTCTACCTTTTTTTAAACAAAAATGGGTCTATGGAATTGAAGTGAGACCTGAGACATCATGGACGAGCACACAGGCATCGTATCTGATCAAAGAATCCATGGAAAATATTTATTTTCTTGGTCAGACATTAAGAGGAAAAAAGATATAATAACAACTTTCTAGAAAGATTATTTTTCATTTCAAAATTGCTTTGAAATAACATATAAAACCATACCAAGTAAACCTCAAACACATATACTGATATTTCCTGTCCAGAAATATTAACAAATTGTCATAAATGAAGGGCACAGGGTAAGATAAAAGATATCATTTCTGCCTCCATGTACAGATTCTACCTCCGTGTACACCCTTCTTCCCCTTTTACCTCCCAGCTGAATGGTACCTGATCCTTTAAAATTAACCAGATTGGTAGGGGACATGTTCATATACATGTATATATTTGTTTCGAATTTTAAAGCACTTAAAAAAAATGCAGTATTCATAAAGAAATGCCCAACTCTGGCAAAAAATATCATTCATATGTTCAGCAAACCATATTTTCATTATACTAGACAGGAAATTAGTTTCACCTTCTTTCTCTAGGTGAACATGTTCTTTATGCAAAACAAACAAAAAAAATCATTATTTCGATATCACAAAAGTTGAAGAAAGATTTCTTAATTGATATAACTATGTACACGGAGGCAGAAATATAAAAGAGACTATTACTTCAGTGTGGAATACTGAACCCAACATATGATATGATCCAAACTATTAACCATTTTGGGGATGATACCTTGAAACTGTCTAGATCACATGGGGAAACTCCTTAAAGGATCTGAAAAATATCATTTTTTTACCCACTAGGTCTGAAGTGCTGTCAAATTCTGAATATCGACCATATATATATATATATATATATATATATATATATATATATATATATATATATATTATCAAGTACTCACTGATCACATACTTTGGATGATATGAGCATATGTTTATTATAATCTATACATCATTACCCTTATCCCCGGATGAAAGTAGAGAAGCAGTAGCTGGGAGTATAAAATTTTATTTAATTTTATGTAGTAAAATGCAGTAAAATATTTATGGCGACCTTACTGGACGGCATATTAAAATGTAATGTTGATATGAAGGTAAGTAAAAGTAGATAAATGATAATTGACGGTAGAATGGATGTCAATTATTAAAATATTGAAATAAGATATACAATAGAGTTGTATAGATAATACAATGTAATTGTATAAAATAATGAAATAATGGCCTACGTGAGTAGGTGAAGAAGAGAGGTTGTGGGTGGGTGGGACGAAAATTGGTACTGTAGTACGTGCGTACTGCAGGGCGGGTGAAGGAGAAGTGAGGCCGGGGTCTGGACCGGGCTGTACCACGTGACTGCGTGGTAAGTGTGAGAGCCGCGAGGGGGCAGGAGGGGCGCCCGTGAGGCGCGGTAGAGGGGGACACCGGGGGGAGCAATGACTACCCCTGAGCAAAGCCCATGAGTAACCCATTACCCTTATCCCCGGATGAAAGTAGAGAAGCAGTAGCTGGGAGTATAAAATTTTATTTAATTTTATGTAGTAAAATGCAGTAAAATATTTATGGCGACCTTACTGGACGGCATATTAAAATGTAATGTTGATATGAAGGTAAGTAAAAGTAGATAAATGATAATTGACGGTAGAATGGATGTCAATTATTAAAATATTGAAATAAGATATACAATAGAGTTGTATAGATAATACAATGTAATTGTATAAAATAATGAAATAATGCCAAAAAAGGCCAGTAAAAGGTGAGGGGGGGTGGGGGAAAATTATGAATGTTTGTTTAGGGACCGGATTAGAGCAAGGTTAACGGCCTTTGCATCAGTGTCCTTGATGTAATGTCGGTGGGAATTAGACCTCCAGCCGCCATAGCGCTGGATGGATAGCTCAGGCATACCCACCTGGTATGCCTGAGTGGCGGCAGCCTTCCGGAGGCTGTGGAGGGTGTAGTCGGCAGGCTGATTAGCGGTGAGTAGCAGCGCTTTCCACTCCTTGCTCAGAGTTCTGGTCGTTATTACTTGGCCGTCTGCCAGGAGTAAGAACGGGTCCTCGGGGCTGGCCGTGGGGGCGGCCGCGATCATTTCCCTGACCGCCCGCACCGGACACGAGGACGGTTCGGCGGACGCCTGCAGGGTCACTGTCTTTTCCTCGCCCACCATCTGCATGTTCTTGGCCGCCTTGACGCGTATCGACACCTGTCTGGGCGTGACCACGACGTCTCGGCGTGACAGGTGTCGCGTCGGGTCGAACTTCGTCGCAGATGGTGGGGCGACCTCGCTCTGCCGCAGGGCCGCGTAAAATATCACCAGGATAGCTGCCCGCAGAGCGATGTGTAGGGGTGATCCGTCGAGGGCCTCGAGGGCAGCCCTGAGGACGTCCATCGGCACCGCCGGCTTGACGTTCGGTTGGTAGGTTTTGTTTCGCCTCATAGCCTCGAGTGCACGTCTCACCCTGAAGTCCTCCGTCGGCGCGACGTCGCCCCCCGTCAGCCGTAGGTGCGACCGCACGTGTGATAGCTGGTTCGCGACCGTCGCCGGCGAGGGGGCGTGGTCCGCGACGTATTCGAGGAACGCCGTGGTAAAGCTGACGGTAGGTTTCTGGGGGTCGGCGCCCATCCGGCGGCAGAATGCGAGGTAGGTCGCGACGGCGCTGCGCTGGTTCGCGACCGTTCCGGGGGCACGCGCCTCGCATTGCCGAGCAGATGCCCTCGTCTGGAGCGATCGTAGCGCCGGATCTGCAGGTGAGACGTAACACAGGGTTGAACGAAACATGAGTACATGGCATGACCTCGACTAGGGAGTGGAATTTTATGTACCTAGAGGCCGTATCAAAGTCCCTCGAGGTTAGGTGTGCCCGGCTGAGCGCGTCGGCCACGGTATTGAGGGCACCCGGGACGTGTGTGTACACGAAGTCTACCTGTAGTCTGGCCTGCACCATCCAGGCTTGACGGGCACACTCGGCCAGGACGGGGTTCCGGGCGCGTCCCGACCGGAGTGCCTGGACGGTGCCCATATTATCACAGTAGACTTCCACCCGGGTGCCGCGGTCACGGTCGGTTAAGAACGTGCACATCGCGTATACCGTGTTGAGGGCCTCGAGCTCCGCGATGCAGGTAACAGGGTCGTTCACTGGGCAGACGCGGCCGGAGTACGAGTAGGTCCCGTCTGTACCCCCGACGCCGGACAGGCACGCATCCACGATCAGGCACTTGGTCGGCGGGCCTCGGGGGATGAGGGCGTGGCCGTTCCAACCGTCGGCAAAGCGCAGGAACCATTCGAGGTCCTGCCGCATCTCCGAGTTGATGTTAATGTAGTACCCGCCCATCCCCCGGAGGGCCTCGAGCAGTTTACTCACAAAGGGGCGTGCCGGCCGGATACACTTGGCTACATGTAACACGCGCCCCAGTATGGATTGCAGCTGGCGTTTGGTCAGTGACCGCTTCTGGGCGACCGCCCTCACGTGCTCCCGGACCTCGTGTAGCTTGTCCTCGGGGACGGAGAGCGACATGTCTATTGAATTGATCATGATACCAAGCCACGTGACCACCTGGCTGGGGGGCTGAGCCTTTTCTTGGGCCTCGGGGAGGCCCAGTTCCTCAAAGAGCCCTCGGGCTATGGCGAAGTCCGAGGCCGCCTTTTCCTCGTCGGGCGAGAGGATGATAAGGTCGTCCAGGTACATGGCGGCCTCGACCCCCTTCTGGCTGAGGATCTTAACTATTGCCTCTGCTACACACTGCATGTGGTAGGAGGAGGCACGGGCACCAAAGGGCATCGCCGTATCACAGTAGAATGCCTCCCCCCACGCAAAACAGAGCAACGGCCAGTCGAGGGGGTCGCAGCGGAAGTTCTTGTACGCCCGGGAGATATCGATGGTCGACATGAAACTCCCGGGCCCCGAGGCCACCAGGCGGCCGACGAACCCATCCACGGTCGGGAGGCCATGCTCCCGCTCCTCGCCGTAAACCGAGTTCTTGACGATATAGCCGTTGACACTGTCCTCCTTGGGGTAGGTCATATCGGTTATCACTCGGCGATCGGTGGTACCTCTCTTCTCACGTGTCATTAGAGGCGACACGTGACACCAGGGTAGGAAAGGGGGGGCTTCGAACGGCCCCATGAGGTTGCTGTACCCCTTCTCCTTCCTGATGAATTTATCTACCTGCTCCGGGTACCCTGTAGCACTGGGGTGGTTGGGTACCCCGCGGGTATCGCTTACCGGCCCGGCGTAACCCAGTGGGAAGCCGAACCTGATGAAATCGGTCAGTTCCTCGCTGCTGGGGATACCGGAGAGGTATCGGATCCAGACCGGGATGTTGAGGTCCGTGGGGATCTCGATACGGGCCCCGAGGGCGTTGGGTAGGCCCGTGCGCCTCACAACATCATAGATGTGGGCGTGGTCCGGCGGCCCGTGTGCTGCGAACTGCGGCCAGTTAGTCCTCCTGTGTCCGGCGAACGCCTCGGGGTCAGTCCGGACTCCGGCGACCGGTATCCCGGTCTCACAGAACTTCCTCACGGCAGCGAAGTCGATGGGACTGGGTTCGCGGCCGTCCTCCCGGGGCAATTGCCGAGCCAATTGCTCCGCCTCCCCGCTAACACTACCACAGGCGGGAGTGTATTCCTCGGTGGGCGGGGCTGCGCGCTCCATGCTACCCCCCACGTGCGCGGCACGCGGTGTTGTTGTCACGTGGGGGGTGACGTCATCACTCCTGCACTCTTTGATCGTGTCCCCCTCGCCGAGTGCACTCGTACCGAGGCCGAGGGGTGCGTCTCGCGCCACGCTCACTCGCGGGGCGCGTCCGGTCTGTTTTTTGAAGCCGTGCCGTGTTGTTTCTGCACTCCTAGTTCGGTGGGGCGGACCGTGTGTCCGGCGTGCGGCGTCCTTCGTGGGCCGGGTGCGGATGTTGGTGCAGCGTTGTCATAACCCGCACCATACACGAGTTTCCTGTTGCACGCGTGTATAGAGTGCGTGCACATCCGCCCCACCGAATCGCAGAACGAACAAACATGAACCCATTTGATCTGCCCGTCCTGATGTCCGTTCCGTAGGCGACAACCTCGCTCCGAGTTGTACGCCCGGCAGGGGAGCTCTCGGGCCCCGTCCCTTCCTCCGTCTTGACCGTTAGGGGCGCTGGTGGCGGCCGTCATGGCTATGCGTACGCGTTCGTCTTGAATGCGCACGTGGTCGGACCAGTACACACGGCCGGCCTCAACCTGATCGAATATGTAGTTGGACCACCTCCTAACCGCGGGCCATGGCCGTGTCTGGGCATCGACCGTTACCTGCGAGAGGTGCCTGTACATGTCTCGGCGGTCGCCCTCGTGTATCGCCCGCTCGTCCTCCATCATCAGTAAGAACGCGCTCACATACTCCATGGGGGCCAGGCTTCCCCTAACCTCGAGCTTTTGTGACATGGTATACAGGCCCTCGCGTTCTACATACATGTACGGCTTAGAAATCAGTTTATGTACGGTCAAGTCAGATGAAAACCTACCGGCCGTGCGGTCATGCCGAATGCCCTCGCGGTCGATCTCTCGCTGGAGCAGTTCCTCACTCAGGTAGCGTTCCCTGAGTTGTCTGGGTGCGGGCAGCCTCGACGTCTGGTCCTGGGCCCAGTCTCTTGTCCGGTCCTCGGCCGTTGAGCGTGCCTCTCGGACCGTCGGTTGTGTAGCCCTGGTCGGCGACCGTTGTCGTGCCATCGCCTGCATCGTCTGAAACATACTATCCATCGTCCTTCCCATCTTTTCCATGTTGGACTCGAGCTTCGAGATTCTAGCCGTTTTTACCGTGCGCCCGCTGTCCGAGACCGACTCGATGTTGTCGTTGGACTCGGCCGTTTCCTGGAGAGTGGCCTCCGATTCCGCCGTGGACTCCGTCGGCTTCGATGTGCTGGGCACCGGGGTATTCCTCGTCGTAGGACCCATTTCTCCTTTCACTGTACCGTATCGCGTGTATGGGGGTGCTAGCCTGTACTCGGGGAGTATGAGGCGAAGCACGTGGCCAAGAGACGAAAATTGGTACTGTAGTACGTGCGTACTGCAGGGCGGGTGAAGGAGAAGTGAGGCCGGGGTCTGGACCGGGCTGTACCACGTGACTGCGTGGTAAGTGTGAGAGCCGCGAGGGGGCAGGAGGGGCGCCCGTGAGGCGCGGTAGAGGGGGACACCGGGGGGAGCAATGACTACCCCTGAGCAAAGCCCATGAGTAACCAATGATCTGTCTTCAATAAAGACTGATCACGAGAACGCAATAAAGATCGATCTTTTTATCGCTCGTTCTTTTGAAAACGGCTCCTTGTATATCAAATTGAATACATGTCGCTCGATTTTTATTATCCATGCTATACAAAATACCCATTGAGAATATATGGGGACTCAGTAAACCACTACCCATTATCCAAAAGAACTGTCAGGTGCTGTAACAGTGGTATACGGATTTACATACGTGGTATCAAAGCCATTGTATATGAGAAAATAGCCCCTTTGTGCCATAGAGCAAAAATCCCTATTGACATGCCCTTTAATATGGCCATTCCTGGATTTAATGTACTGGAAAAGATGGATAATGAATACGCATCAACGCAAGGTGTGTATCAAATTCTACAGACATGCGATTTGCCATTTTGTTTTTAGCCATGTCACGTAAACAAGATCTCGGTTTTATGACATTATTTAATGTTAGAGCGACATATTGATTCACAGCAGGCACGAACATTATCATTAATGCACCCCTTACAGGTATTATTTCTTATGCATAAGCATATGATTATATATCTCTCTATGGGACCTACGCCACGATTGATGCGTGGACAACATAGTGCTATTCGTATTAAGAGGGTATATGATATAGAAAGTAAAGGAATTGCGCTGTGAGCAGAGGAGACAGATAGGACGTGGCTATAGTTTGATTCTGAGTTTAGTGCCGCACCCTGCATATTTCCAACAACTCATGGGTTCATAGCAATATTATTGTGATCTTATTAATTGAATTTGTGTCATTTTTCAAACGTGACTGCTATACTACTGCACATGAATGGTGTCAAGTCCTGGTACATCTGTTACTAGTAACAGTACACGGCAATCCTGCCACTTCTTTTGTGTGAGGATCAGTATTAAGTGGAATTCACACGTTAGGGTTCATGTACCTTACAGGGTTCAAAATCTCATTCGATTCTGCTACTTTTTAGTGGTACATGTGGTTAACAATTGCAGGGTAAAAATATGTCTCAGGAAAAGGGAACCATACAATTTGGACGAAGAAATCGCGTTCTAGTACAAAATCTCAGCAGGATTTGTCTCAGACGACCACCCTGTGATGGACATGAATCCCATCGTGTGAATCCCGTTTAACGTATGCACAAAAGTGCTATGGGTTTGCATAACCATTCCTGTATATAAGGCGGGTTCCTCAGCAGGTCGCCAGGCCTGGGTGCTCATTGTATGACTTCCACATTGTCTCAGTGGTTCAGAGAGCCTACTAACTCCCGCAGTGTAACTGTTACTTCACAGAGTTATGAAATGGGTTTTACACGGGATCAAGTTAAGCTCTCCCTGTTGTGCAGTCTTGTGTGCTGAATTAAGTCTTCCTATCTAAGCTGCAGACCCTGTAGGTTTGTGAGTAGGAATATCGGCCAGCCCAACTTTACTGAAAATGAACCGACCTGTATCTGAGCATCTTCTATACAATCATGTCTGAGTCGAAACATAAGTGCAGAGTTGGCGACCCACTACTATTGGTTCACAAAAGACATTGGCTTCTGGTAGGTCATTGAGCTCTGTAGTGCGATTTCACATTCACACCTTTGACACAGTATAGTCAGCAGATTTTAAGATGTACAAAGCTACTTTAAAGTGCAAACCTCCATTTTCTACTCTATAAACGTAATGAAATAGGATTCTCTCTAAATAGTCTCACTATTTTTACCTGTATTAAATGCTTTCCAATGAGAACCGACTTCTAGCATAGTCATGCATGGTTACTAGATTATGTATATCTATACATTGTTTTGCATTATACACTGCATTATTCATTGTTTTGGTATCTGTCTTTCAGATTCCCATCAACCCTCATTTTCATGATGCTGATGTGTCTTCTCATCAACGGATCCTTGACGGAGTCGCACATCGGTAAGAGCGGCTGATTTGAATATTTAAAGGAATCGATTTCAAATGTTATATAAGATCGAATTACTCCTTGCCCAATACATAGATCTCGGAAAGACAGCTGGGAGTCCGTTTTGTAATACGGATGACCTGCTAATAGAATACTGTGCTAAATCTGGCGCGAACTTTTGTACACAGGAGGCGGCTGGCATGTTGAGCAATCATGAATAACCCCTAACTTCTCATTTCGCTAAGTGCTTCCGCAGAAATATATGATGATATAATCTTGGAGATAGAACTGCTGAGATTAATTTTACCAGCTCTCCTACCGTCCATGATATCTTGAAAACAAGTATTTGTAGATGTTCGTTTTCCGTGAAGACGTAGATTAGCCATGACTTTAAACCAGTACCAACAGGATCAGGCGATTATAAGACCGAAAGTAAATGGCCTTGCCTTCGCCTTGTACATAACGTAAACAATAAAGGTCAGAGAGCAAAGCACTATCTGTTTATCCCTTCACCCTTGAGCATAATACATGTGTTACATAGACATATCAATTTCCATAACAACCTTTGGATACTGTTGTTGTTATCATTATCATCATAGAACATAAACCTTTTATGCCGAATCGTTCTAAAAGATGGCGTTGAAACTACATATTCTATCATTAATTTGTATTCACACGGAGGAGGGGGAGGGACGAAGCTCAATGTATTTCATCAAGTAAAGAAAGAAAGGGCTGCATCTGTTTAGTAAGGTAGGACTCGGTGAAATTGCCAGAAAGGGGTGTTTTAGCATGGTATCAATTGCAATGATGCGTAAGTAAAACTAGGTACAGAATATAAACAAATACTATGTTTTGGGGGAATTTTATGATGGGAATTAGAATTCATACATCAAGTAGTAGTTTGACCCCTCTCATTCGTACGGCAATTGTAACAAACAAGCCACGTTGCGCTCTGATCGTTGATAATTGGCTATTCCGTAAGGTCACTATAAGTTCTCTAAAACAAATCATGAAATCATTGGCTTCCGTGGTGGTGCATCTAAACTTGGAAATATTACAGATCTCTGCAATGGACATGTGTTTAAACGGCCATTAAGTAGCCCATATCAGCCATGTACATGTCTCCGTGCATTGCGGATTATCCTCTTATGTTAATGTGTATAATAATGTCTAAAGTTGATTTGATAAAGCGGAATATTGGTTACTGATGGCTTATTAAACTTACCGTTCCAAACCCGAAGTCCCGTTAACATCCTCGACTCCACTTTCCCTTACCACCTGATATTTCTTCGAGCGTAAAGCAATGGTTCGCGAACATACAAGGATGTTCAGCCTTATTCAGTCGGTGTTGGTTTCAGTTGTCACAGCGCTGTGTAGCAAGTTATCGTTTTTGTTCTCGCAGCTGAGTTTGACATGCGCGCCGACCTGGATGGAGCTGAGACGGAGGACAAGGTGATGTTGCGGGACCCGCGCCCGGCCGAAGAACTTTTTACTCCACTGAAACGTGGCATTGACGCCTGCTCCTGCTGCGCTAGCAAACACCTTCTCTTCTGCTGTAGCAACTGCATGAAACAACGCACCAGCACGTCCCCTGACGTAGCACAAAGGTCGCGCCTGCCCTCCAGAAACTTGGCCAATTTGAAGAACAAGTACTGCGATTGCTGCCGCCGTGGGCCACTTCGAGATAGGGCAACTGGGGGAAAATGTTGCCAACGTTGTTACTTACTTGAGAGCATCATGTTGTAAAGAGACACACCTTGCCTTTATCTATTATTCATTTGCCGGTTTCACACTGAAGTAGATTAACTATCCGAAATCAATATAATTGTACTTATCCTGCTCACCTATTTGCTACAATTCTCCGCTGATGTCCTCCTGAATGACCAGTGTAAAATTGGAGAGGGATTTACTCATTCACTGCTGCTGTATCCTTATAATTGCTTTATTAAAAAAGGTTATGATAAATATTACTGTTTGACTCTGATGATACAATTGATTCGGACATTCTGTTTTGGAGAAATTGTTAGTAGAACTATCTGACAAATTGACAATCCAGTAATCAACCCAACTGGCTTCATCCAACTCAACTGACCTAATCCAACCAAGCTAATCGAACTGACCAACCGGACCAATTGGACCAACCGGCCTGATTGGTCCTACCTGATGGGCCCGGATCAACCCAACTAGCCTGTCCTAATGGATAGACCATGTGGCCGACTGACTGACCAAAATGTGTATGGATGAGAGGATGTATTTGCGACAGGATTTATGGGTGAAATGATGCATAGGTGAAATAGGTGACAGCATATGAATGCAAAGGTGTGGATGGAGGGGGTGGGGCTGGTGGTGGGGCAATACGCCCTCCAAATGGAACTCTCCATTATCACCCTCCATACCTTCAGGTTCCAGTGTAGCTGACAATCTAGGTTAGTAGTCTACAAATTCAAGCTATCGGAAACATACATAAGAATGACCAAATATTGAGGTATCATATGTGGGGCATTCACCTGATACAGTTTAGATGGCGTAAAAATGTGATATCATTCAATAACCACCCGTTCACTCGACGAGGTCCGCAGCGGGTGACACACAGACACGTCACACTAATGTGGTCTATGAATTGCTGACGATACAGCTTGGCAATGTGGGAGTGCAAGTGAACTATTTAAGCTATTTAAACTGCATCATGTTTCACTTTAGATACCTCCATGTCTAGTTGTTTTTTGCACGTGACAATTTTTTGTTGCACTTTTGCACGTTACAGGGAGTTTAAGAAACGTCATGGAACATGCAAACTGAGTACGACGTCCACCATTTTAAAATTTGCTGCTGCCCCTTTTCTGTCCGACTCTAGTCCAGTCAGATTGTACTATTTCACGTTCAAATCACTCCATACGCCCTATTTAAGGGCGACCCATACAATAGATTATGGAGTACCTTGCCCTTCTGATAAGAATACTGCAGCAGAAACAGAGGTCCAAATTCGTAGTTATTTGTGGATAGGTATATGATAATACACATAAAAAGGGTTTCATTTAAGGGAGCGTAAACAAACTAATTTTGGAAGTATATCTGTGCAAAAAATAAAATATACACCTAGCCTGTACTGCTCTGCCGCATTGGGCTTGCCAATTCTTAATCAGATATACTTTCAAAGTTTGTTTACGCTCCCGTTTAGAGTGCCAAACCACTTTGCATATGGCCAAAAATATAGCATACTCTGTAAGCAATTATTACATTTGGTGAAGAGTACAAACGTGACCATAGTATGGCTTCGCCGGAAACAGATGCTCGGTTATGGGATACCTTAATTGTGTCTAACTGTGGAACTTGGGTGGATGGGTTGTAGCATGAATCATTAAGGTAGTTCGATCTGTGGAGATCGTTCAGCTTCAGCTGGGCACACATCCATGACAATAAGACAATAGCACCTTACCAATATCACAGAGTTGGCATGCAGTTAGTGAATGGATAGTCTTTACAACACACCAAATGCCGGCAAGTCTTCAACATGCAAAAGACTGAAAGGAGTTAAATAAACTGGCTAGATATTATCGTAAGGATAGTATATATATTATTATTGTTTACAACTGTCGCCTAACAGCTCTGAGTTGATGATGCTGTCAAATAGTGGCTCCTCGCTAATATCATCACTTGATCCTAGGCCATAATTATAGACCATGTGTGCAACAACAATGTAAACCTATCTTGTAGGTGTTGGAAGATCTGTTAATCAGCAGAAAAGAATAAACACTTCAAACAAAAAAAAACTCAAACAATTTACTACTTACTTTATCTCCTTACAAGCCCTCTCAAGGACTCAAGGACAAATTTTCAAAGGTTTGTCCTGCGTGCATAACCATGTAAGTGAATTTTTGTATGACAAGTAATTGCATGTTGTGCCGTTTTTTTTGTTTTTTTTAATTCAGTCACAAATCATCGAAAATACATGGCCGTTCTTCCACCTTTGTGGTTTAAATGAACATATGAACAGGAATATGAAAATATACATGGATGAATTTGGCACTTACCGACTACAATGTATCCTGGCGTTAGGCAAAAAAATAATGATAATGTAATATACATAACATAACATACATGACAAGTGCTGGATTGCGTTTTCGGGCGATAATCCAGCATTTATCTACGTGGTATTCATTACCAGGTACCCAATAAACAATGTCTCAAAAGCTGAAGGTCTTGACATAAACTGATCACATAAGCCCAAAACACAAACAATTTCATACAAAGGAACCAACCGGACTCTCACGAATAGTAGCGATGACAAATAACAAAATATTTTTATATCAATGATCGGCATTCAGAACTATATGCACTGACAACAGCGAAAGCTTTAATCTCCCATTGCCTTTTTTCGGGCTAAGGAAATGATAGTTCAAAATTATATTTTCGTCATGGCTAGAAATGAATCATAAGAGGAAAAATACATCTGAGTAGAGAAATACAGAAAAGAACAGATTCGGGAATTTCTCTACACGAGAATCTCACTCTCGTGGCGCTTCAATTTCCAAGGCTAGATCTGCTGGATTACTTTAGCTCTGGTTGGATTAAATCCTCTGCCACCTTGACCCAAAAGCTTATGTGTATGTCACTCTCTCTGCAGATCTTTTGTTACTATTCGACCTATATTTGAAGAGTGTGCCTTTTCCCACTTTCGAAGTCATTTGTCTACGTTCTTATTTCTACGTTCTTCTACGCGTTTTGAATTATTCAAATGCGCGGCGATGCGCTGAATAGAATACGTAGAGAATACGTAGCGTCCATCTTCGGATACGTAGGAAATACGCGGAATTTAACGCCAGTGTGACTGAATTACGTACTAAGAAATAAAAGCGTTGGATCTGCACAGTGAATACGCGGAACTCGTGTCCTATTGAATACGTAGAAGAAACGCCAAATTTTACGCCAGTATGCCTAGGGCATAATAGAGGGGTGCCCGCTCACGCGGGGTGTCCGTTTGGCGGGGGTTCTGTCGTATTTTGAATGAACTAGCGACTACGTCGCTTCGTATGTGGATACCGGGTAACCCCCCCCCCCCCCCCTACCCCCTCCCCATCATCCCGTTTGAGAGCCTGTAGTCTAGCTCTTGCTGCCAGTGTAGGTGCAGAGGGTGCAGGGCTGTCTGAGACGTTCCTGATGGTGGCGCCTCCTCTCAGGTGCAGTTCCCACTAAATAGACCATCTTGAGACTCGTATTAGCGACTTCGTCGATTCCTATTTGGCTACCCCCCCCCCCCCCCCCATCCAACCCCCCTGTGAACGTAAACTCGTGGTTATCATTTCGCATGACACAGGTGCTTGAGCTGATCATCAGCGTTCAGAACAGTATGGATTGACACCAGCGAAAGAGTGAGATCTCATTGCTTTCTCTCAAGCAAAGGAGATCAGAGAACTACAGTTCTAAATTTTTATATTAGTATGGCGAAAAACAAATCCCAAGGATAGAAATATATCTGTGTAAAGAAATACAAAAAAGAGTAACAGGATTCAGTTAAGTACAACACGAGAATCTCATTCTCGTGGCCCTTCAGTCTCCAACCCTAGATCGGGTTCACTCTGTCTCTATGTGCGGGATACACTCCAAACGGATTCTACCAGAATCATAGTTTTTTAGATATAGTAGGTAACAATGGGACGGCAGAGGAGGTGTGAAGCGCAGCGCCCCCTATAGGGACCCAACCCATATATGCCATCGCGGCAGGGTTCAAGGCGCCACTTTCAAACCTGCAAGCAGAGGGGAAGGAGCTCTAGATTGGCCGCCACCTCTGTCTACACTACGTTCCAACTAAGAGGTTGGTAACGTTAACCCATGGACGTGTCCACGGATTCTCACTCTCGTACCAAACAATTTTGTTCTCCATGGGATCTGATATTCCAAATAATTGCAAAGAAATATTTATATGTTAATACATTGATAAAGAACGTTATCTCTGTGGCCATTTTATTATGAATACACTTAAAAGAAGATAAGAACATGGAAAAGTGACTTCCAGGGTAAGAACGTGGGTCATGCCAGGGTCAAGGGGGCGTGGCCTAGGGCATACTCTGTGTCCAGTCAGACTGGTCCAACCCTATACTCTAGTATTTCGGTTTGTGATCCATAAATAACTGTATCATGTTTATGTTTGCTGGTGAGCATCAAACGGTGCCCACTTTTCAAAGCCCTGTCTCTACAAATCTAATTATCAGATCTGAACAAATCAAACAGCATTGGAATCGGGAAAAAAACGATTCTCACACTTATTTTTATCTATAATCAACCAATAGACCATATTTTACTTCATCAAATAATGTGGATCTTGACCTGGTTTTGTGGGTAATTTGACATAGAAACGGCCGCAGTGCATGCTGGGCAGGTCTTTGCAACCCCCCCCCCCCTCCCCCGCCGTGTGTCTGAAGCGGTCGTGAAAGACACCCACTGCAATGGCATGAGATACCCGCTACCACGCCAGGTCAAGGCCCCTGTCAATTTAACGTGACCAGAGCTAACGTAGTGTAGCTCGGGTGGCCAGTGTAAAGGAGCTCTTGACAATGGACTGTGTGAGGCTTGTAAGCCATAGCCTATGAGAAATAAGGCTGTATTCAACAATACCTAACAGCCATATATCGTGGAGCTCTATTGAGCTCTATTGTGGTTTGAAGTACATTAGATATCACTCTATCAATATCTGAAAAGATTTTTGATAGAGCTCTAACAGTTTGTATGTAGTAGCTGTTACTAGTTAGCCTATTTTTGTATAGGAATCTCCATTCAGCTGTCATTTGAGACCATGCCAAAACGATAGGGGGCGCTGCGCTTCACACCTCCTGTGATGGGACGGCAGGGAAAACAGCAAACAGACAAATGGGTTATTATCTCGTATGACACAGGTAGATGAGCTGGTCATTGGCCTTCAGAACCAGCATTTATAAGGTCGTGGTCTCGGACGCTGATCTCAGAGTAAGGGGATCGGAAAACTACAATTCTAATCTATGTTTTCAATATTGCTAGAAATCACATCTGGGTCTATACCTACAATAAGGAATAGCAGGATTAATTTCATCACGATAGGTGAATCTCTATCTTGTGGCTCTTCAGTCTCCAGGCTTAGGCCTGGTTCACTATGTCTCTATGTGCGGGAGCAGCTTCAAGCGGATCCGACAAAATTCTAACGTTTTATATGTGGTATGTAATTAACAATAAAGGTAGACTTTATTTTCTATTCTATGGATAGTATTTTATTATTAGTAAGTATTTTGGCTCTCAGAGCCTACATAGAAAAAACATTACTTGGTCTGTGAGTGAGAATTCACGGACAAGGCCTGGACTGAACCATACTAACCTCTTAGATGCACGGAATACATTGGAGACAGAGGTGGTGGCCAAATTCTACATATTCATAAACTATCCTTTCGCAGGGCAACTGGGTTATTCCCCTCTACACCATGAGGTAGGTGCGACTTGGCCGTTCCCATTATTTTCCATTGCTCTAACTTCGAAAGGTTTAGGATTAAAAAGGCTATGGACTTTTTCACTCTTTTGTTAAATACTGATTATAATGCCCCAGTCACACTGGCGTAAAATTTGGCGTTTCTTCTACGTATTTGAAAGGATGCGAGTTTCGCTTATTTAGTACGCAAATACAACGATTTTATATTTTAGTACGGTCCCATTATATATTTTAGCACGGTCCCATTTTATATCTTAGTACGGTCCCATTATTTTCCGAGGCTGAAAAATCAGATAAAGAGCGACCGGAAACCCATTTCGCCAAAGGGGTACAGCCTATCAGCCCATCTCAGGCTAGCCGTATACGATGGCGCCACGCGCCTATACTGTTAAACTTTGTATTTAACCCTGGTGAGGATCCTGTGAACCATGTTGTGCTGCTGTTCGACCTGCCCTCTCATGTAAGAGTGGTTTATACATTCCTAACGGCAACAGATTTTCCATTCTGCTCGATAGGTTTGACTGTCTGTTTTCGTAAGGCGACTTGGATCCCACCTTCTTGATCTTTCTCGTTGTCTCTTACCCTTTCTTGGGTCTGTGAAGTTTTTAATCTGTGTGTCTTTTTAATTTCTTGGAATAAAGGTTATAACACAGCGCTCTATGATTTGTAGAGCCACAGGAACGGGGTGTGCGGCAAGTGGATAATGAATTCAATTTGCTGTTTCAGTCATATATTGAAATGCATTGGTGGCTGTAATAATTTCTGAAACTTTTATGATTTCTCTAAATGAGAACAAACGTGGGGGCTCCCTGGAGGAGTAAGAAACAACTAGTGCCATCAAGCTCCTTGTTTGTCGACTCACATCATAACATTGAGCAGAAAGCTTCACACATACCACTGCTGTTTTCCAAGTTTATAAAGAAGGTCTTGATGGGGGCAATCCATAAAAGAAGAACATTTAGTCAGAATTCCTGGAAATTTGTCCGACCATTCCTTCTTTCCATCCTTTATGCAATGAATTTAAAGAATGGTTGTATACAGAATTGCTAAGAATCCATAGATGACCATCTGCTGTTTAAGTGTTATGGAAAAAGCCTACCCTGCTTCCTCATATGGCAGAGAGACTACCCTGCTTCCTCAGAAAGGCTCTGTGCCATACTATAACAAGTAGCAAATAAACATCCGTCATTGACGGAACAGTGCTGATGAAAAAATTATCAAGAACAACACCCATCAACATCAACATTCACACCCATCAGCCCCAACACCCACCAACAACATTCACACTCACCATTCCACACTTATCTACACCAACCAACACTTACACTCACGAACCCACTCCTACCTACACCTACCAACACCCACATCAACACCAACACCTCTGCTTACCAGCACCAAAACCTACACCTGTCAGCATCAACACTTACCAACACCAACACCTCTATCCACCAACACTCATAGTCGCCAACACCTACAACCAATAACCCAAACACCTGCGTCAACCAACACCCAGGCCCATCAATAACATCCATGAACACCAATAATCACACACTCCAGTCAGGGTGAGTTGTGGATGTAGGACAGAGTGGGGTGTGGGTGTGCAACGGAAAGGGATCTAGATGCATAAAATAGTGTGGGCATAGGGGAGAGTAAAATGTGCTTACAGGACAGAGTGGTGTGGGAGTAGGACAGAGTAAGGTGGGAGTGTAGTACAGAGGGTGGTGTGGGTATAGGACAGATTGGGGTGAAGGTATAGGACAGATTAAGGTGTGGGTGTAGGACAGAGTGAGGTGTGGATGTAGAACAAAGTGAGGTGTTGGTGTAGGGCCGGGGGGGGGGGGGTATAGGTCAGAGTAGGCTGTGGGTGTAGGATAGTGTGGGGTGGGAGTGTAGTGCAGAGGGTGGTGTGGGTATAGGACAGATTCGGGTATGGGTATAGGATAGAATGGGGTGTGGGTGTAAGAAACAACAGGATATGGGTGTAAGGCAGAGTAGGGTGAGGCTGAAGGACAGAATAGGGTGTGGGTGTAGGACAGATGGTGTTGTGGGTATAGGACCGAGTGGGCTGTGGGTGTAAGACAGACTGAGGTACAGGTGCAGGACAGTGGGGTGTGGTGTAGAATAGATTGGGGTGTGGGTGCAAGGCATGCCTGTGTGTGGCCAAAGGACAGAATGGGGTGTATGTGTAGGACAGAGGATGGTATGAGTATAGGACAGACTGGGTGTAGGTATAGGACAGAGTGGGATTATGGTGTAAGACAGAGTGGAATGTGGGTATAGGACACAGTAGTGTGTGGCTAAAGAACAGAATGTGGTTCAAATGTAGGACAGTGAGGTGTGGTGTAGGACAGCGTGTGATCGTTGCTGTAAAAAGTAAGTACCATTTTCTTCCTGTAATATTGAATATGATCACTAATTGTTGAATGTATTTTTTCCCCTTAAAAGTTAGAGTAGGAACCTCCGGAAACAACCAGCTGGGAGAGCGGTTTTAACCAATAGCGCTTATGTATTTCTTTGAAGAAAATCCCTTATATATAACTTGCTATGGCGAGTTCGAAATGACGATTTTGAAAGATGACCCTTGCAACTAAGAGCGGCAATTTAAAATTATTGCTCTAAAAATTCTGTTCTTCTTCTGAAATTTCCAATTAATCATATTCTTATAAGCTTGGTCAGAATTTAAAGACTAATACTAAGTATTGTGCTATTTATATTGTCTTTATCTAACAAGAAGGACACATCTTTAGTACTGAAGGTATGAATTATGAAGAGATTATGCAGAAGAGACCCACCTTTACTTGCTGGGTCTACGTAACAAGTGGTTGTTGTTCTTATATCCTACACTTAATAATAAAACGCCATAGGCTTAACATTGGCTGACTGTATTCAGGCGAGCGTGCAGTATTATTAGGTCAGGAAGGCATATTAGGGACTAAGGTCGGGTCCTGATTCAAACAGTGTTTCCCTAAAAATTCTTATAGATTGACTTGTGTTGCATATCTAATTAGTTTAAGGAAGCAATTGTTTGTAAATAATAACTAGAGGGAAAACATTGTCTGAAATTATAATGTAAAAATATTGCATTATTTCCAACCAAGCCTTACTTCTCCATTTTCTGCCTACCACCACAATGCTATAACATCCCACAAAAAGGGGCTTTTTGCTACTTTTCTATTATGATAACAAAACAGTCCATTTTGACTTCTACTATGAGTACAATAAAAGTTAAGGCATTAAAATGATCCGCAAAGAAATCTCCACTTGATTAAACGGGGCTTTAACTTTGCTTCCATATGGAATTCTATGGAATCTTCACTCATATTCTAGAAGTCAAACATTTTGCCTAATTTTTAACATAATTTCAGAGAAAATATGTCAAAAATGAAAACAGATAAATCACCTCAGTAAATTCAAAATATATATGACAATAAAGACCACAATCTCTGGTTTAATATGGTATCCTTTATAAATCTGCATCTTTTTATATTGCCTAAGTTATGAGAATTTTTGTATTTCAAGTCAAAAATAACTAGTTTTCAGTCCCCAATATGGTTGTACGACCTATAGCTCTCGTTCAGTTTCTACTAACTACCAGTCAAAGTAAATATCATGAAACAGGAAACTTGAACTCTGTATATAACTTGTACTCTCAGTGCAACAGCAGCTTCTAGAAAATACTAGAAAGGGGGGAGGGGGAAGGGCAACGAAGGCACACACCTTTCTCTTCCTAATATCTATGTATATTGGTTTTTTCCGAGAGGAGGGGCTCAACTTAGTTTCCAGTGTATATCATACTTTCCTCGATTTCCAATCTATGTGTTACGTACAGCAACATAAAAATCATCACACGGATAGAAATCTGGGGCAGGTACCCCTATTTCAACGATATTTCCTGAATATCAATATATTCTGATGCAATAGGCCATTGTTATATAGCCCATTTATAAGCTCTCGAAATTGTTTCTGGCCATCTCGTGGGCAACAAGAGGACTAACCTAACGTAGAGATTGTTAAAGACTGCAGGTCTCACAAGAGGGCAGCAGCGCAACAGAATTCCCACAAGGCTTCCAAATACCTCTATAAATTACCATAGCCTACCCATATTTCAGCTGGAGTATCGTGTGTGGACCAAAAATTCTGCATAGGTCAACTTTCAAGATTACACCTAGATAAGCTAGATAAGAAATGCTATGGCTGAAAGTTAATTTACCTTTAATGCCACACAAAAGCAATCTAGAATATCTAAGATTAAGTCAGGTCAATAAATGACGATTATCCAAATTCAATAAAGAGAAATGTAGAATATGTATGCAGATGATCTGATACTAGTTGCTGAAGGCATCTGCATTTCCTGGCCTACCTGGACAACTTTGCAGGAGTGGCCTGACCTCCCTTGTCGAGGGGTACACTCCAACAGGTGGTGCGGACAACCCCCTCTCAGCTGGCCAGGTGTCACCACTCCTCACTTGCCCTATGAAGGGGAGGGGGGGGGGGGGGGGATCTGCTCAGGAAACCAACGGCCAATTCACCAAGCTGACCGACGAAATAGGCCTACATCTCACCGAAGAAAGGTGCCACCCCCACTTGTTGCATCATATGGCTGGGGTTCCACATCGACATGGACGCCTCCATGGTTGCCATACCAGCCGACAAGCTCAAGGAGGTGGTCCAGATCTCACGTTACTGGAGCGATAGGTCGTATGTCACAAAGGGTAAAGTTCAGTCTCTACTACGCAAGTTTGTACACGTGGCCCACTGCATGAATCACGCCCACAGCCGCGTTGATTTACCTAGTCCGTTTACACACCTCTCTGCCTAAGGCTAATGGTTTGTAAGGGTCTGACAGAGCATGGCTCCCATTTGCCAGTTCCCCCTGCATGATGGGAGAAGGGAATTTCGTGATTGGCTGTTCTAATATTAGGACCTATGCTTGAAGAGTAATAATCTGATTACTGGGAAATTACTCAGGGCAGCTTTGTGCCAGCGGAGGCAGGAATTCCTGACTCAAAATGGCAGCGCATAACATGTTTGAGCCTGTGTGCCCTGGCCCTGGCGACAACAGACTGTACTCGAGTCTATGATTTACCTTGCCACACGGTCCTCTTCAGCTCTGATTCCAGGTACCCTGTCCAGCCTCCACACACCGATGTGTGCCTCCTCCTACAATGCCACTCTCGCCCCATCCACTCATTGAAACAATGATTGCCAGTATGCCACATTTTCAGTTGGCCATGTATCTACATAGGATTCCCTACGGCCCATGAATCTCGAGGTTTGCCTCTTCATCCAGACCTTGGGGGAGGGTCGCGCTTCACTGGGGGCCATCAAGAATACCATCTGGAGCGAGGGCCTTATTCTTGGACCATGTTGGGGAGTCCAGGCGCCGGCAGTGTTAAAAGCTGCTGTGCTCAACTCACATGTTGCTCCTGTCAGGGTTCCCATACTGAACCCTATCATCATACAGGCAGACCTACTCACAATGGGGACACTCATCAAAGCCGTCGAATTTTTCGCCTTCCTTTTCTTAATCCTTTGCGCATCCAACCTCTTCGCCAGAATGGGCCACTCACACCATGGCTTAGGCAAGTGCAGTCCTTCAACATGATTGACTTTAGCTCAAAGCGGTCAGCCAAAACCATAGGATGAGGTTTACCCCTAGTAGTCATCATCTCAGAATGCATTATGCCAATTGGGGGCACGGAGGTCTTATATAGCGGTTGCCCCCACGTGAACACTAGACCCCATGTTTCTCCTTAGACCCATGGAGCCATTGTTGTAAGATTCCTCCTCCAGAGAGCCAGATTCTCCAACGCCCACAACGTCATGCCGCACTCATTCAGGGGTAGGGGAACCCAACATCTAGTCACTGAGGGCATACCCCTCATGGAGGTTCAGCGACAGGGGATGTAGTCCTCTCCAGCTGCCATGGCTCCCTACCTCTCGAATTCATGTATCTAAGTATCTACCTTCAGGTGGTAAATAAAAATCATTAACTGCCTTTCACATGTTTGTCGGTCATTATGCAGAGTTTGACAACTTCAATAAGAAGGTCCACTTATCTCCTTGCACACATTTCTTGTGGATATTGACATCTGACCGTGTCATGGACAACCAAAGCAATAATACAAGGATGACTAATAGGATGATACTAAAAACCGAGAAGTGGGAAATACAAAGACAATCCATTATATCAAGGCAAGCTGATCTAGAATATTCTTCCAGCCTCTTGTCAAACGCATAATGTAAAATTCTTTGTTGTTGTTAATCTGGAGGTTTCCAGTTTGGTCCAGCCTCCTTTTGGCTAGGGCAAGGTGTAATCACAAAACCCTATAATTCAGATGAAGAGATTGTGTTCAAGTACCGAATCTCAACAAGATTTGTCTCAGGCAAACTCTCTGTGAGGTACATGAATCCCACAATCTCTTCGTCTAAATTGTAGGGTTCCTTTTCTCTGAGACATATCCCCCCTGTAGTTGTTAAAGACATTTACAGCCAAAAAGGAACAGAATCTCATGAGATTTTGAACCCTGTGAGGTACATGAATCCCACCATGTGAAGCCCAGTCAAAGTATAATTTACACTGTGGGATTCATGTACCTCTCAATTTTCACAAGAGACATCTCAATCTATTTGTGGATTTAAATTGAGTTATCCATATTGAATCCTTGGTCTAAAGGCATCCCTCTAGATAGGGTGATGAGGATACATCAATGTAGCTGTTGTAGAAAGAAATATACGCATACTAATCAAATTATAAACGAAAACCGGAAATAGTTTGTAACCAATTACTGTTGATTAGAAAATAATCATAATATTGACCGTATAAAGCTAATAAGAGATATTCTAGGAAGCCGCGATTTGACCCACATCAGTGATATAATCCGTTTCCCGAATAAAAGTATCTTCCATACACGGAATCGTTATACATATATTGTTCTGGTAGACAATTTCATGTGCAACTTCAAATGAACAGACGATTGCAATAAATGAGAGTCACTATGGCCACCTGTTTGAAAATGATACAATGACGTCATGGATGATGTAATAAAGCATTTATCCTCATTGAATATGCAGCACACTTGGTGTCTGTCCTGAGGTGCCATCTGGTGGCCTTTACTGAAATCAGACTGGTGTAGGGTTTTGCTGTAAGTCAATCGTCTGGCCGGTCATCTGGTTTTTCATTCGAAAAACCGTGGGAAATACTACGATGGTAAATTTTCATAAATATCCAAAGCCAGTCTTTGGACTTGATTAAAAAGAGTGAGGACATTGACCTATGAATGAATTAGTCGAGAATGCTACCTTTCCATATTGGTGGATGGACATTTACATAACTAAAATTCATATATAAGTATATATTTTTTGGCTGAAGAACTATTTGACAGGAAGAACTCAACATACTGTAGCAAATGGTGTTTTATCAAACCCTGGTTATATAACTTGTGGTGTTCCTCAGGGGTCGGTCCTCGGACCAACGCTCTTTCTAATATATATTAATGACTTGGTTGATAGGATAAATCACTCAAACTGCCTGTTGTACGCGGACGATACCATTCTGTATGCTGAGGGTTATTCTGTTGAAGCTGCCACTGACATCCTCCAGAGGGACCTGGATAATTTGTCAGGATGGTGCGACAAAAATGTTCTTACGATTAACACTAGGAAGACGAAGATTGTGGTATTTGGTTCATCAAGAAAATGTTCTAATGGCAAAAATAATGTTTGTCAACTTCGTCTTAAAAACAAATTGCTACAAATTGTTCCATCCTACAAATATCTGGGGGTAGTTCTGGACAGGTGTTTGACCTTTAAAATGCATATTAATCATATAATTAAGACTGTGTCTCATAAAGTTTTCTTGTTGTGTAAAATTAGGAGATATGTCACTGAGGGGGCAATAATTCAGATGTTTAAATCGATGGTGTTACCATACATTGATTATGGAGATATTCTGTTTACAAATTCTTATAGATATGGCTTGTCTAGACTGCAAACTCTTCAGAATCAATGTCTGAAAATTGCACTAAGAGCTCATCCCCGCACTAGTACTGTAATAATTCATAGAAGTGTACAATTGCCATTGTTAAAAGATCAAAGAGAACATCATGTACTGGTATATATGTATAGTTTATTACAACAAAACGACCTGTTACAGAGAAATGTACGATCCAAAGACTGCATCAGGCTCCTGTCTTCAGAACGATATGACCGAAATCGGAAGGTTATAAGAGAAATCTTCGCTATTATGGCGCGATGCTTTGGAATGATTTATCGCCATAACTTAGAAATATTGACTCGCTGGGTTCTTTCAAAACTGCCCTGACAATTATTCTCAGACAATCTATACCATGATAAGTGGTCGGATGTAGAGACGAGTTGCCAGGTTACCTACCTAAGTCTGTATGCTGTGAGGACAAGATGTAATCTTAGATCAATGCACTTTATTATGAAAAAAAAGAAAAGAATTTGCATGTGGGTAATTTTGCATATGGAATAATATTTTATGTGCATTGCGTCCCAAGCAAAGCAACATTATCTTCAAGAGCATAAATTTTGACCTATCGTCCTATTGTGTGCATTCGAGATATATCTAGGAGATTTTTTATCTCGTACTTGTTCACCTGAGCTGTTTTATTCAGCCTAACTATATAAAACATATTGTTTTGATACAAGACAATAATTACAGTTATATTTTCATATATACTATATTACACCCCTGATAGTTTCATGCCACCTAGTTTCGTTACTGCTCAACATGTGGTACCGATCTATACCGAATGTACCAAGAAAAGACAGATCTTTGTCAAATTTGTGCCGGACTGGATGCACCACATAGTTTCCACTTTTATCTAGTTCCATGTGAAATCTAAGATGTATGGATGAAAGTGCTAGGAGTTACGAAAAATAATTATGGTGAAGACATTTTTATATTTCTCATTCTAATTGACCATCACATCAACTATTTCTAGCCTGTACTTAAATGTCTTGTAAAGTTGAGCCGCCATTTTATTTTCCTAACCTAGAAATGAACCTTTAAAAAACACTTACCTAGATTGTGGTTGAAAGGCTTCAGCCATAATAATTGATTAGAACACACATGTGTATGATTCGGGAGCTATTGTTAATCCCGCCACCGATTTGTTGAAGTTAAAATGTATATACTTTACTAGTAGATACTCACATACCACGTTTCTTTTGATAAAAATATTCTATGAGCTCGCAGATCAGAACGTGTATTCAAAATAGGGTGGCACTTAGAAGGAAACCCACGAGATGAAAATAGCTTGGTCCCTACTCTACCGAGTTTGACTGCAGAGTAATTCACGAAGCGAAGCTGAGTGAATTACTGTACAGTCAAAAGAGGTGGAGTGCAGACCAAGTTATTTTTTTCGAGTGGGTTTCTGATTTTATCTCACCCCGTATAACATTATTTATTGATGAAATGAACCACCAGATTAGCCATTGAGTATTGGGTACACGAATCTCACGGCCATGGAGAACGAGTTTCTAATGTTAAGCCTATGGAGAAAAATGCCGGGGTGAGGTAAATTATTTTACACCACCATACACTGCTGGTATATATATTTAATACCAATACCCTAGCAGAGGTTGGTATTTGTGTAACATACTGGCATATGTATATTAGCCCCCTTTTATGTGAAGTTCAGGCTATATACAGTAAAACGTATTGTATTGCAAACTATTTGAAATAAAAAGTATTGACGCAGGTGTCCCTTAATGATATAACAATGACTTAAGTTCTGAGCTTGGAGGCAAATGAATGGGTAAAGGTATGTTTTGCAGCACTACTCAGAATACTACACAATCATAAAAAGTAATGGCTGATGGCGCATGCAATACCAGACGCTGCGTAGTAGTCTTTGCTTCTTACTCTAAACACCTCAATCTCAACGTATCGCTCACTGTCTCCACATCACCTCTCTCTACCCTTTATTAATAGCAGCCGCGACCTCTGCCTCCATCCCGTCTGGAGCTATTTATAGTACAACCAGCCCTGGAACATGTCTATTGAATTACTAGCCGCGGGTCTCCGCGGTGGGATCTCCATGGTGACAGTAATTGTGTATCCTATGCAATCCTGGGTCGGGGCCCTAATTACACCGTGTTAGTCGCAGGATCCCTGCAGTGACTGAGCATGTTGGTGGGATGGTTATTATGTAACCGAGACATGACCTGCTTCCTGATGGATCATCCGAGCCGCTCCTAGAACGGAGAGCTATCTGCTCAGGTCACTCTGGGCGCTGACCTCTCTGCATTCAAGTGTAGTACCTTTGTTCCTGACGTCAGAGCGACCTCAATATCACCCATGACCTCTGGACTAGACCAGCTTCGAATCTTCCAGCCAATGGAGCTCCCCTGAAGTCTAGCCCCTCCCCTTCTAACACCGCGGCTTTTGTAATCACCACAAAGGACAATGACTCACTCACCTGTAGGTTTCACCTGACCCGCCTATTATAAGAACGGTCAAGGCCATCGAGGAATGTTCAGGTTCCCATGTTTAGGTTGATGAACCAAATTACCTGTTACTAAAACGGGATTACACAATGTAAGTTAGTTGGTGGTAGTTTTAGACATCTATACGTCATTCCTCTCTTTAGATAACAATAATATTGTACGCGTATATCTATGTAATTGTGTCTAATTAGTTTAAATTGTGGTCTTTCTACATTTGTATCATCAAAACGGTAAGTGTGATTCTATCTAACAAAGGATATGTGTAATAGTTCGTGACAGTTAGGAAAGTCGCCTACCACAAACTAAATTGCAAGGACGTGATTCACCGTGACTTGGTAAAAAATATATTTGCCATCATTTACCTTTGTTTTATGGATATAGTTTTGCTAACATACTGCCGAGAAAGCCTTCTAATTCTGCAGTGTATTATCCTTTGTAATCAAAGCTTAAACTAAGATATGTAGAGACGATATAAAATGTCCAGGAAACAGTTGCTATTATATATCTAACATGTACTATTTACATTTTTATCCTCAAATATGTAAGCAGGTAAATAGCTATTTCATAGATGGCGATAGCCTCCCAGACACATAAAACCTTATTGTTGAGCATTTACAAGCCATTTGGGTCCTGGGGCTTTTTACTACAACTCTGTCGAAAACATAAAGATAAACGTTATTCATAAACGTTGATTTGGGTAAGGATATTTGATTATTCATAGAGTCATTTATACAAATATATCATTTGTTTATATCATGATTATGTAATCATATAGACATTGTTATTGTGTACAGCACTGATATGCAATGAAGTAGTGACGGATTAATCATCAATCATTCACGACTACCCACACATGAAACTCTAACAATACCCTTTAAAGGGTTCTTAAATGATACGAAACCTACTTGCGAAAGCAAAATAATCATTACTATAAATGACTACAAATAGAGTACCTGTTTGTCGCCAATATCTGTATTTGGTCAATTAGAAAACCAGCAGTCCAAGAATGCATAAGTGAATATCTAAATTTACATTTTCGGTATAAATCAGTCACACTTATCATTGTTCACAACTGTACTTCATTGAGAAGCCGCTTTTGCGTAGCTCGGGCATGAGTCATAAGAGAGATGGCTGATGGTGTGAGGGCGGGCTTGTGGGGCTGGGCTTTCTATATCTGCTCACCATGTGGCAGCACTCGTTACCCGAGCTCAAACTGGGGCGCACGCCGAGGACCGATTTAGCTCGGTGAGCAATTCGTGGTGAGGGGCAGCGAGTAACTCAATCTATTTATAGATGTTCATCAAGCTAAAAATAAACGGGCTCAGCCCTCGCGGCATTGATCATAACAGACGGCTAGGGCTCGTTCTGAGATCCGACAACTGGGCCAGAGTCAGAAATTACCCATGGATCCCCGAGAAGAATATGAGTTTGTTTACAGACTCAGCTCGTTATGCATGAGCTGAAAGCAGCACGGAATGGAGGAAAAGGAATCAATTATGAATGAAGGTATTTCCTCGAATCTGGTATCGGATAGGTTAAACTGTATAACAGGTGTGGAGTAGACATTTAAAAGCAAAGTAAAAGGGATAACCAATGAGTTTTATACTGAAATTTGAAATACAGTGTATTCTGTAAAGCTATATACACTTTGGTCAACAGATCAATTGAACAAATACAAACATGTCGATATTTACATAGTGCAACGCCCTAAGCTGCAATAATAGTGTTCGGCAAGAATCGTCCAGAAACCAGCATCCACCACTGTGCTGGAACCGGAGATGCTTTCTGCTAGTTACGAGCGACAGCGACATAGATCTATTTATAGCCATCTTATCGATCTGCTCCCACCAATACGCATGCGCAAAGCACAAAGACGGCCCACAATGCAAAGTGCGAGGGAAGGGTGGGAGGGGATTTTGTCTGGGTTCCATGAATCCACGATGGGAGAGACTTAAAGGATGGGGAGGGGGTAGGTCTATGGGCAGGATATGGGAAGGCAAGCGAATCAACGATAAACAACGCAAGCTATATATAATGAAGCCCCTTTCCGATCATCACTTATAGGTAAAATTCATATCTTGCATGCATGCAGTGCAAAAGGATTACTATTTTACATCAAATCTGCCCACAGCAAACCTGTTCTTTTCATAGTGCATTCGAGTAGTATAAAGTTGGATTTAAATGCGTCTGTGATTTCTAACAATTCGGTAGTAAAACGCATTCATATGCTCAATGTTGAAAACATGCATCGTCTCGTAGTTGGACTGGTGTTTGACAAATTACTATGAGCGATAAGCAAACAAATAGATTGCCAATAAAAGGACGTTCTTCAGAGAGAAGGCATACCATAGATAACAAAGGACGATTTGAAATGCTGTTCGACCAGTATAGTACCATATATAAATTCACGTTTACATTTGTATTACAATTTTCTTTGTATTCTCTTGCACCGTAGTGCGGGTTTACATTAGGTCCCTTAACTAGTCTTGTAGGTCGCTCGCTCATTATCTTAGATTCTCAATTGTTATCCTTGGTGGTGTATCGTTTCAAGGTAGAACTACTTAATTGGCATTATCACCGGGCTATGGTGACCTCACATTCCTGTGACCAGAGAGGAGGAAAGATGAACACTGTAAATAAAGTTATTAGTTTTAATCTCCTGAGAGCAATCTGTGAGTTACAATATCATGTGGTACAGTAATCAATGCGATGTAGCAGTTGCTTTCAGAAATGATGGTACAGACCGTTAGTGTAGACTTCAAATTAGGTGTCCATGAATGTCTAATAATAAATTCAATCAATATTCATTCACAAGCTTAGTTGTTCACTCATAGTTCCTATTACCCTTTCCTGTTTCAGTTCATGGTGTTAGATGTTCCGTGTTCAGTTCTTATAAGTCCTGATCATCTGCTCTGTGTACTCTCCACTGAGAGTTAGTTACTCACATGTCGGTCTGTAAGCAACTCACAGAGAGGATGGCTTCACACAGTGAATGTTCATAGTAGGTGGCTTCATTCTGAACAGGGTAAAGCCTCCGGCGCCTAATCCCAAACCTTACTCCAGGGGGAGCATGTTTGCTCAGCTCTTTCAGATCTTATCCCTCGTACCGAAGTGCTGCTTCTATGCAGCGGCAGCGGAGGTGTACTCCTCAGCTGCTTACATCAGCAAATCATGTGACCATTCACTTCCTTATACAGGCAATTGCTCTAGGAGCCACTTCCTGCTAACACTCTGTTGCTTTGTATTCATGTATTAGTTTATACCCTTATTGCCTATCTCACAAACCTTAAGAAACGTAACATAATCTCGGACAAGCATGTAGTGTACTCTACAAATGGAAATATGTACTGGAAAAACCACATTAACGTTATTAAGCGATTTATACCTATTTGTTTAGCTAACAAGGAACTGCAGTAAATATGTAAGGCATCTAGTATATAACTTAGTAGAATATTTTCTTGTTCATCGTACCTACGAGATAATTTTATGCTCATTGTTAGTTTCCATCACTTCCAGTTAACTGTAGTCGTTGCTGTGCATTTGTATTTAACAGAATAGGTAGTTACCAGGTAAGTCACGTGCATGGAGGAACTGGGGCTGCCTGCATCAATTGATTTGGAACGTAGCGTCCACTTTCTGAATAACAAATAGAGCCCCATCATAAACATTAGCCTCTGGGGTGTTCTGCGAGGCACTGCGTTGTGTGCTCTCGAATTAAGGTCCATCTTGACATGTACAGAACCCAGGGTTGGCTCATTCGGTCAATCTCCAAGATGCCGTACTCTCAGTACTTTCAAAAATTAAAGTTATTTTCAGCGCTCGAAATAGAGGCCAATTCTATCAATTCATCACTTTATCAATCTATTTCAATACATCAAGCGTCCAGCTCCCGAGAACAGGCCTCAGGTTTAGAGCACTAATATTCTTATATACCTATGACCAAATACCCCAAAGTAACATAACGCTACTGGAGGTGTGGTAACTTATATTTTCATACCAATAATGACGTTTCATACCTAGCTTGACACATAAAGCTACGATCAGATTGGACGATACACTACATATAATTATGTGGTTAGTTATGGCAAAAATGGACATGCCCACTTGAACCATTAAACGTAAAATACCCGGGGAAATGTTTCAAGATGGTATAAAAGTACATGCAAACGTGACTTTATGAATTAAAAGTGAATAGGAACGCTTATCAAAATCACAACTGTCGCTATGTCGAAGCCTCCATAAATGTAAACAAAGCAAGACGATTAACAACATAATGTGAAGAATTGCTCGAAATTTGAAAAAAATAGAAAGTACAAGGGGCCTAACCAATATCGTAATTTTCTAGGACGAAAAGGAACAGACCCTAGGTAACTAGAAACAGACGATCTGGGGCCAGGAGGCGTGTAGATGCCACCGGCACTACTGGCCAAGAAATGCTTCAAGCAGTATCAGTCACGTTTACAAACTATCCAACAAAGATCGAGTGGGCAAACGTTAACCTTTCAGCCCCCTGCCGACTGGATAGGTACTATGCAGAGAGCATCTGTAGGTGATTACAGGGAAGGCGTACATGTTCCCGGGCCCGTCACGCTCTGAATTATCGGCTGAGGTTATATAGCACCAGAGACATACAAGTAATGCCGAGCGTACTTGAATTTCAAATTCAGAAGCAAGGTGACATTAGAGTAGACTTGCGAGTTAATTTTCGTCCTCGGGACAGGTCTGCACTAAATTACTACTACAAACATTTCCAATTGTCCGATTTCCCCTAAACTGCCTCTCAAGACTTACAAAATGCCGGGATTTTCGCTGGTTCTCATCTCATTCCAGTACAACCAACTGTGAGAGGTATGAGTCACCAGCTAGGCACAATGTTCTCAACCAATCACAGCCGCACCATCGGGTCACTGCGCCTTGCTATCGTCATCTCGGAAGATGTAAATTCGGAGGCAGGGAGGATGGGTGTGATAAAGCAGATACATGTACTACGCCTACAATATAAAAGGGGCTAATATATGCCTATGTCATAAAAAAGGAGAAATATAGAAAAGACGCTCTGTATAATGGGATACAGGGTCAAAAAGAGAGTTTAAACAAGCTGTCTTGAATGGACACCCAGCATCTGGCACATTCTCCTCAATTGACCTGACACTGACTGACCCCACAATCTTCCAAGATTATAAATGGAGAGTGTATCATGACCTATGTGGCACTGATCACTTTCCAATAATCTTGGAAACGGAAAAAAGAGGCAACAGTACGGAAAGGCCACCAAGATGGAAGATCCACAAGGCAGACTGGGAACAATTCCAAGGCATGTGTGACACCTCCTTCCATTCATGGCCACTGATAAAAGAAATGGAGACAGACCCGGCACAGTACTTTACAGAGACCCTTAGGGAAGTAAGTAGTATGTGCATGGGACAAACCTCCCAAGGAAATAAGTGGAGACCCCCTCCTTGGTTTAAGACAAATGCTGTGAAGCCAGGAGAGAACACCAGAAAGCTCTCCGTCAATTCAACAATGACATCACAGATGAGAAAATGCACAAATACCTTCAAACCCGTGCAAAAACGGTCCAAACATACAAGGCAGAAAAACAAGAGTCCTTCCATAGATATGTTAATTCCCTCTCCAGTACAACTCCAATACGGAAAGTGTGGAAGGAGGTGAAGAAACTAAACCGAGGCACCTCATCTACTATTCACCATCTTAAGAATGGTGGGTAGATATTAGAAGTGAACAAGGACATGCCCTTGCAAACCACTTCAGCAATCTCTCACTATCAACAGGAATATCACAACAATCGTTAATAATCTACTGTGTGTATACTTGAGTAGGTCATGTACACCTATGACCTAAAGTTTGATTCTGTAAGTTTTCTTGTTATATACACGTGTACCTTCACATGGATATGCTGATGCAGGAAAATGTAATGTAATGTTTGACATCAATGTCTGTTTGTATGGAAGAACGATCTGTATTCGAATCCAAACGTATAAATAAATTTAAAAAAAAAAAAATCAAATAACTTCTCAAACACCTTCCTAGAGCACAAAGGGAGGGAGGAGGCAGGGAGACTTGACTTTACCTCCAATAATAGGGAAACCTATAATAGGCTTTTCACCATGGAGGAGTTGAGACACTCCCTTTCCCAGGCAAGGGACTCCTGCCCTGGCCCTGACAACATACACTATCAAATGTTAAAACATCTCCCAGATTATGCTCTCAACCTGCTCCTGGAGGTGTTCAACAACATTTGGACAACTGGCAACTATCCACCATCCTGGTCTGAGGCGACTGTGATACCAATCCCCAAACCAGGGAAAGATCCCAGCATCACCTCGAGATACAGGCCAATAGCTATGACCAGCTGTATGGCAAAGACCATGGAAAGAATGGTGAACAACAGCCTGGTATGGTACTTAGAGTCCAATGACTTGTTGACTCCCTATCATCCTTTTCCGTAAAGGATGCTGCACCACTGACCACTTAATCAGTCTGGAAAGAACATGTGGTTGCAGTCTTCTCTGATCTGGAGAAGGCATATGACACCACCTGGAGGCACGGCATCCTCAGGGACATCCATCAAATGGGTTTGAGAGGAAGACTGATGGGGTTCATTGAAAGATTCTTGATTCAATGTTTGCCTCGGAGGTGCAATCTCCCAGAGAGTCGACCAGGAAATGGGTGTACCCAAGGGCTGTGTCCTCTCTGTCACCCTATTTGGCATTAAAATCAACAACATTGCAAAACAACTGAAGAAGGATGTCAACTGCTGCCTCTATGTAGATGACTTTGTCATCTGCAACAAGGGCAGATTCATGCACAGAGTGGAAAGAAAACTGCAGCAAACTCTAGACAAACTCCATGTTTGGAGTGACAAAAACGGCTTCAAGTTCTACAAGACAAAGACATGTGCAGTTCACTTCTGTAGTAGACAAGGATGCATGAACAAACCTTCCCTCAGTCTCCAGGACAAGGAACTGACAGTCCAAGAGGAAGTCAAATTCCTCGGACTGGTGTTTGACAGAATACTATCTTTCAAACCACATGTTGAGTACCTGAGGAGAAAGTGTCAAAAGCCATGAACCTTCTGAAGGTCCTCAGTCACCCTGAAAGGGGAACTAACTATGAAACACTGCTGAATCTGTACAAGATGTATATCCAATCAAGACTGGACTACAGATCAGTTGTGTATGAGTCAGCAGCAATATCTTACCTGGACAAGTTAAAACCTGTCCAGAACCAAGGTCTACAACTGTGCCTAGAAGCATTTAGAACAACACCTGCCCAAAGCCTGTATGTAGAAGCAGGAATCCCTCCAATTCATCTCCAACAGGAGGGACTGTCTCTACAATACTCTATGACAGTTAGGGCCAACCCAAGAAACCCAGCCTACAACTTGATTTTCAAAGAAAATCAGCAAATGTATAAAGACAACCCAAATGCCATAAGACCATTCGCGGTCAGAGCACGAGCTCAATACAGAGAAGCAGGCATCCCAATGAATAGAGTAAGAGGTGAGCATGATCCAAAGAATGCTGTCATCAGAGACATCAAACTGTCATACACAGAACTGAAGAGAGAACATGGCAAAGAGGTGGCCATATGATGGCTGCCGAGTCATATCAGAATTGAAGGAAACCAGATCAAGCAGCCAAAAATGGATTAAGCAGAAAATTTGGAGAGCACACGGTTCTATATACAGACCTGAAACCAATGGCCAAGGAAAACTTTCATAAAACTTCTCCTCCTAAGAGGTGAAGTAGCACCTATGTGCCAGACGTGCAACACTCCGCTGAGTGTAAAACATCTCATGATACATTTTCAGGCCACCAAAGAGAGCAGGAAGAAATTCCTAAACAATGTAACAACATTGCGCAGTGTTTTTCATAATACTAGGAAGAAAGAAATTCTTCACCTCCTCAGGGAATGTAAGATTTTCGATAAGATATGATTGAGAAAAGTAAGATGCCTGGATCAACCAGGCGGCATAGCTTGTTATCGCAACAGGATATGAAAATTGGAGTAAAGTAAATCAAAGTAAGTCTAATTGAACAAATTGGATGTTAAACTACCAAACAAACAAACAAACAAACAAACACGGTCATTACAATCAAAAGGAAGAATTAGGTATAGGAGCTGTGTTCATTGTAACCTGCAGTATGATTTCATCTTTATAACCATATAAAATCTAAGACAGGTAAAGTGATTAGGGTGAAAAAATGATATTACATAGTATTTTCATGGTAATAAGTAATTATTATACTTTTAGTAAAGAATTGGCCACTGAACAACCTGTTATCAATTATGGATTACGGCCACATTTGACCTATGTACCTGTCTGTCATCTTGTATAGTTAATTTAAGGGAATCAGTTGATGTACTTGATATTATACCACATTTCTTGTTTGGAAGAACGGATCTTGTATTCGAATTCAAGAAATAAAAACCTTTAAAAAAAGGGCAGCGACGAAGCCACGAGTTCATGTAGCAAAAATCCACATTTGGCCTCTCTTCTTGTTTTAGTGCATAGCGTTGTAAGGTATCGAAGTTGGAAGCTGCCCCTCCCCCCCTTGCTATGCTTTGTTTTTAATATGAATACCCTTATCCTTCTTAATCGTGAAGGCAGGACCCCCTCCCCCTCTCCATCTTACCGCATGACGTCATTCATGGACGGCCCCGTTACTCTAAGAATCTCTTAATGCTACTGGTGATGCTTATGCTTTATAATAGCATTCAGGATAACGAGCATTCAGCCAAATAATGAAGTACATTAATCCCCGACCTATCTCTTAATGACCGGATCTGTGGTCCGTGAAGCATTGTGCAGCCTCATTTCACCAGTCATAGTAATTGCATCATGTACGAATCGTGACGTCAAAACAGCCTAATGACGCCAACACTGACGTTATTTCCGAACAATGACGTCAGTGTCTCGCTCAAGTGTTGAGTAAACAAGGCCCGTCAGTGGGAGAATGCTAAGGCAGGCCGAACGATACGGTACAGGTGACAATCGATTTCCCTTTGAGGTAAAGCAGCCATAGATAGAGAGAGGAATTGGGTGAGAACGGAGGAACATGAACGTGGTAAGATGTTCACTAGAGGTTATGGCATAGATAGGAGCAATAGAAAGGACAGACCCATGTGTTTTTCCTTATCTGAATAGTCAGGATCTTAGTACCAAAATACTGCTTCATAAATGAGTCTAAATTACATAATCCTATGCCAAATCTATGCCAGAATACTGAGCTTGGTAAATCTAGCTTCGTCAACCAGAATCGGGAATATATAATTGGTAGCTTGTCAGATGATTAATTAGAGTTATTGATTAGAAAACATGTTTCTCTATCCAGTAAACAAGATTTGACAATAAATATTCGTCTATATTAGTGGCCTTCTGCCATTTTAATGTTACAGACGGAGACAAAACATGACGCCACATGATAAAACTGTAACATATCTATAAACATTTATAATCTATATAAAGTTGAATGTTTGTTCAAAAGTTATTCGCCCCCTTCAAAATAAAATTTTTGTAGCAAAAATTCTTTTACCTGACATTTAAATAGATCTCTTCCCTCTAAGTTTTGTATTTCAAGTGGCACTGTATCCCAACTTTTAAAAGTTTCCTATATATTATAGTGATAACCTGAGGAGTTAATAAGATCCCAGATAGGACCTGTGGCTTTAAAGAAAATTGGTGCAGGAGATGGGAGTCAAATTAAGGAAAATTGGTTTTTTTCTAGTTTAAGATGGCTCAGAGGAAAAATTAATGAATAGTCAATAGTCGAAAGTGGAGAAATTGGTTATCATTTATAGAGGGGTTGATGTTGGAACAGTACAAGGGAGGGAAAGGGGGGGGAAACAGAAGAAGGAAAACAGAAAAACAACAAGGAATATTGTTCTTTTTTGACTGACAGCTTTAAGAAATGTGATATAGATAGAATAGAAAGGATCCATAATCAGGGAATGCGTTGTACATTGGGCTTATTTGGCTGTAGACACTCTATCACCAGTATGGAAAAAGCCTGTAACTTGGAATCACGTCTAGTAAGACGTAAGAAACAATTATGTTGTATTATGTTTAAATATCGTATGAAAAATGATTGGCTAGCCGTTGCTCAGAGAGACACTAGATCAAGCAACAAAACCTTATTTGAGATCTATCGTACTAAAAGTTCATTTGTGCTTAATTCTCCTTATTTAAGAGGAGCGAGACTATGGAATTCATTGCTAAGTAGTGTCCAAAAAAGCAAAACTAAAGAGGAGATCAAGAGCTATTTTTTTGTTTGAAACGTAAGCGAGTACTCTAATATTGATGGTTAATTTCTTTTTATACTCATTATCATCACCTTCCTCACCTTGATGTATTGAATTTGGATATTTCTGTTGTCTTCACTGTAATTGGCAATAAGATGTCTGAAAAACTCACTATTGTGAGAGACATTCTTCTCAATAAAAAAAAAAAAGAAAGAAAGGAGCAAGCTCAGAGGTAATGCTAAGGTAATGCGCATCTCTCAAAGGAAGATTTTAAGTAATATAGGTCTTATTTTTGGTGTCTTTTATGTGTAAACCAATATATATGGTACTGGGACTGTTCGTTCATTGATATTCATTTTCAGAGGTAAATGTTCAGCGTTGGATGGTGCAAATGTAGCTAAAAGGATATACTATTGTTTATCGTGGGAGCAAGCACATGTCAATACAGAAGGGTTTATTGGTTATAGGAAAGGGGACAGTAATTTTGAACATGGAGAAAGAACCAACAGCTTTGTACAGGATTTGTGATGATGAATAAAAAAGAGCACTGCTCGAATTTAAAAAGAAAGAAAGTGATAACCTGTATTTCTTAGTTCTTGGTCTATGTATTTCTGGTTTCTGCTATTTTATCTGTTGATACATGCGATGTGTCTTCACTACATCATCTCAAAATGGTTATTAAATGGCTTGCACTTCTCATTTTTAAGGGTCATATCTTGCATTTTTCGTAAATTGTAATGCAATTATATATCAAATCGGTATATTTCACTACAGGCAGTAAACATGTGCTTGACAATTTTCAATCTTGTTTCAACATCTAAAGTATAACTCATTTTTCTTAGTTTGAATAGTTTATCATCAAATTCTTTGGTGACCTTATGAAATTGCTCTTTAAAACTTGGTTTGTTATAAAAAAAACAACTCCGAGGTATTTATATTTTGCTACAGCTGGTAATGGAATATTTCCTTTCATAATTTCTTTTTGTTTATCAACTCTTTTCTTGTACTCCGAACTACATTATTTTAGATTTATTGCAATTGATCTTGATAGCATTTCTTTTTGTCCACTTATGTATTATATTCAGATCATATTCTGCATTTCTTTTTATATCTTCTTGTTCATCTTCACTCATTAGTAACACGATATCGTCTGCAGTAACTCAATATTAGAATAAATAAGCTCTTTCTATATATCATCTATGTAAATCAAAAACATGAGAGGTCCATTACGGACCCTTGAGGTCACTCCACTAATTGTCTCGGCTGAAGACGATGTAGTTCCATTAGGTTTGGTTGAAAATTGATATAGACATATATTGCCAGAACTCTTTTTCCCTTATCTACCTGTATTATAATTTCATTTAAAACATAAATATTGCCTGTGACGTTGATTTTTTCGTCTAAATCCAAACAGCATAATATTCAATAACCCTGTGTTTTGAACATATGAGAAATGTTTATTGCTCGTTGCATAATTCATCAATATAACAAGGATAATTGGTTTAAAAAGTAGTAATCTTTTCAAAAGGTCTGATCTCACAAGTTCGAGTCCTGTCCACTTCCTGTTGTCCAGATTCGTTTGTAGTCTTGTGAATTCCTTTCCATCTACTTCTTGTACTTAATTTTTATTCGTGTCCCAGTCCATTTTCTCTTCACCGTGATCTTGATTTTCCCGTCTTTCTTGCCTTTGGTCCTCATCATGTTCATGCTCATCATTGTCATTGATTATACCTATCTTTATAAATAATCATTCATTTCATTGTAAATGTCAAGGAACATGACATATACTAGTTGACTTTTTGTTTCCTCCCCAGACCTCATTTATCTCGCACCTGCTTAGTGTCAGATTCTCTTGAATCTCTTTTGATTTTGATATTCTTAAACCTTTTGTTATTTCCCATCATAATTTACGCACCTGTTGTAATAGTTCACTGTACCTGTCAAATAGTTCAATTTTAGCGATTCTTTTCACTGGTTCTTTTCCATCATCAATCCCCCCCCCCTCCCAGATATTTTGGTAAAACCCTCCCATCTTTTGTTCTTACTCCCGTTCCATTATAAGTGCTTCCTTGTCTATCTATGACAGTACATACCGTAAATTATCCCACCCCGGTATTTTTCTTCATAGGCTTAACATTAGGAACTCGTACTCCATGGTCGTGAGGTTCGTGTACCCAATACTCAATGGCTAATTGGGTAATTCACTTCATCAATAATTAATGTTATACGGGGTGAGATAAAATCAGAAGCCCACCCGATGAAAATAGCTTGGTCTGGACTCCACCTCGTTTGACAACAGAGTAATTCACTCAGCTTCACTTCGTGAATTACTCTGCAGTCAAACTCGGTGGAGTACGGACCAAACTATTTTCATCTCGTGGGTTTCCTTCTAAATACAGATCCTTATATTTCGTTCCATAGTTTGAAATGAACACAATTATCAGTCTTGATACGATAAATAGTACCGCAAGGGATGTACTTCTATACCTGTGCGGACCGCCTAACCTATAGAAGTTAATATAGACGCTATGCTGGAAGAAAGACACCAGAAAGCTTTCTGAGAGATTACATGGCTCCTCCTTGTTCACTTTCCCCGGATCTGCGTCGAAACATATATTGTAGAAAGATGGTAAAGTAGTTAGGTCAGTCAAGGTAAGCCTCATGCCTGAGGCTGAGACCACGTGGTCCACAGCTCTGCTGATGTTTCCGCCTCATTCATCTCTGTTATCTGAGATAGGGCGACGACTGTTGTTGATATAGTGACCTAACCCGTATATAAATCATCTTTTATGGCCCTTGCTTTTATATTTTCATTTAATACTTGTCACATACAGTAACTAAGGCCTAATCTTATAGACTAGCCAACGCAGTAAAAGGAAAAGGGAATGTTGAATATCTTCTATTCTTAATGAAAGAGACAGATAAAATATATTTATAACATATATTATAACTAGGTATACAGTTACAGTTCTCAACAACATACTATCGTAAAACTGGATGAGGTTTAATCTTGGCCACCGTATTCCACGACTGGAGTTTGGCAAAGTGACTTCATGAGGCGAAGCCGAGTGAAGTCGGGAGCCAAAACTTCAGGAGTGGAATACGGTGGCCAAGATTAAAACGAATCAGGTTTTGATTTTATCCTACCCTATCTCTTTGATTTTGGAATATTATGTGATAATAATGCTGTATGCCACTAGTGGCATATAAAACTCCGTATGCCAGTCAGCGTGGCATACGGAAACCCAATGTTAAGTCTATGGGTTTTATATTAGGGGTAGGATAAAAACACATTCACTTCTGTGGAGTTAATATGATGTAGGTCCTCCTGGTTGCGAATGCACTCATAGTCAATCAGCTCTCCTGATACTCCTTTCAATAATTGTCCAATGTCTCTCTAATTTGTGGATAGAGATGATCCATAAGTGGTGCGATATGGTGGTAGCAGTCATCAGTACCTGCTAGGAAGCACCCTGTGTTATTCACAATAACATATCACATACACTACATGCTGAAATAACCCTTCATTCTGAAAGGAATGGTGCTGACAGGAATGGTGCTGACAGGTGCTAAAACTGGATGAGGTTTAATCTTGGCCACCGTATTCCACGACTGGAGTTTGGCAAAGTGACTTCATGAGGCGAAGCCGAGTGAAGTCGGGAGCCAAAACTTCAGGAGTGGAATACGGTGGCCAAGATTAAAACGAATCAGGTTTTGATTTTATCCTACCCTATCTCTTTGATTTTGGAATATTATGTGATAATAATGCTGTATGCCACTAGTGGCATATAAAACTCCGTATGCCAGTCAGCGTGGCATACGGAAACCCAATGTTAAGTCTATGGGTTTTATATTAGGGGTAGGATAAAAACACATTCACTTCTGTGGAGTTAATATGATGTAGGTCCTCCTGGTTGCGAATGCACTCATAGTCAATCAGCTCTCCTGATACTCCTTTCAATAATTGTCCAATGTCTCTCTAATTTGTGGATAGAGATGATCCATAAGTGGTGCGATATGGTGGTAGCAGTCATCAGTACCTGCTAGGAAGCACCCTGTGTTATTCACAATAACATATCACATACACTACATGCTGAAATAACCCTTCATTCTGAAAGGAATGGTGCTGACAGGAATGGTGCTGACAGGTGCTAAAACTGGATGAGGTTTAATCTTGGCCACCGTATTCCACGACTGGAGTTTGGCAAAGTGACTTCATGAGGCGAAGCCGAGTGAAGTCGGGAGCCAAAACTTCAGGAGTGGAATACGGTGGCCAAGATTAAAACGAATCAGGTTTTGATTTTATCCTACCCTATCTCTTTGATTTTGGAATATTATGTGATAATAATGCTGTATGCCACTAGTGGCATATAAAACTCCGTATGCCAGTCAGCGTGGCATACGGAAACCCAATGTTAAGTCTATGGGTTTTATATTAGGGGTAGGATAAAAACACATTCACTTCTGTGGAGTTAATATGATGTAGGTCCTCCTGGTTGCGAATGCACTCATAGTCAATCAGCTCTCCTGATACTCCTTTCAATAATTGTCCAATGTCTCTCTAATTTGTGGATAGAGATGATCCATAAGTGGTGCGATATGGTGGTAGCAGTCATCAGTACCTGCTAGGAAGCACCCTGTGTTATTCACAATAACATATCACATACACTACATGCTGAAATAACCCTTCATTCTGAAAGGAATGGTGCTGACAGGATGCTGCTGACAAACGATTTTACAAGGAACCCCATGATAAAAAGGAAATGAGAGTGCTGGTAGTATTTACTCATTCTAATTTATTTTCTTATTCAATTTATTTCCGGACAGTATACACGTTCACCAGCACCCTAGCAATTTCCCACGTGGGTATCACATTGGACAATTTATACATATTGAATACAGGACAGACACAGCTATATTTACAGTCACAGTACGTCACATTAAACCAAAAGCTACATATTCTCAAGAAGAATATCAAATAATCAGATACTCAAAAGTTGGTTTTTTTACCTAGCTTCTTAACCCCTTTGGCTTACAGCCATATTAGTACTCCAACTATTTCATAAATTTATCCTTTCACTCTATTTTTGAAACTATCCCCTGGTCCTGCTCTTTGTGTATCCAAATGTAATTGATTCCAGAAAGATTCACCTACGTATATTGTCGAATGTCGAAATTTCTTTATTTTTGGTCTGGCTATTTCATTTCAATCATCCATTCATGTACTTATTTTCTGCTGTCTCAAAAATATCTAAATTTTTCGGCCACGACCCCATAATTTCCAACGATTTCTCCTTTCACACTATTCCCTGGCCCTGCTCTTTTGGTCTTGTCTTCTTTTTAAACCCAACGCGGCTCTTAGTGCTCTGGTTATTACTGCCTGCAATCTATTACGATTACACTGTGCTGTACTATAATGTGTACAATCCGCGTATTCACGTGTATCCTCGGTTTAAAGATAGCTAGCTTTCCTCATTTTGAATGATTTCTTTTTTTACTTCCTTTATTAGCATCTCTATTTGATTTTCAACGTCCAGTTTATTGTCTATATACAACTGCTTTTCGATTATTCATACCCATGCTTATCTCCATTTCTCTATTTAATTTCTCTGATTCCCTACCCACGTCACCTTTGTTGCCTTATGGTTCAATATGGAATGGTTCTTTGCTTATTCATGGATCGCTGCAGCCACCTTTAGTTTTTCCGGATAGGAATACCTATAACCCTCGCCACTTTCAGTCTGTCATAATCATCGTAGACCTGGACCACCTAAGCAGGGGAAAGGTTTTTGTATTACAGGTATAGCATTGAACTGAAGTCTGAGGGAAGAAACTGCCATCCCCAAGCCACATGTGTGGGAACTTTTACTGCTCAATTGCCCAGGTAGAAGGTGAGGGTGGGGAAGGGTCTTGTATGTAGAGAGTAAGGTATGGCACGTACACCAACGTCTGCCTTGACCTACATACCTCCAGTAGTGCTTCCCTGTAAAAGGGAGGGCTAGTAAAATCAGGATATATAAAACGGGCTGTACATCAAAGGTCAAGGCTGGAAAATTCTGGAGGACGTACCTCATATTCAATTTTCATATAGGGTCCAACATTATTCGAATGCTATGCAGGATTAACATTATATTCCATCAGTGATATTAAGCATATACTTGCCTTGCTTATAGGGCATAAAGATACACAGACGACAGAACGCCCATATATGCCTGGTCTGGCACTAATCGAAGGGTTTTACTGGTATTCCACAGTTCCAAAGGAATTATTCCTCAAATTTACTTCTAAAAAGTGTAAATACATGACATAGTAATATGCAGTTAAGCATTACAGCAAAACCTAAAATTCACCAAATTTTATAGAGATCAGACAAATTGATAATGACATTACTTCTAAAATTGATATGTACAATGTACTTCTTTTAATCCTATTGCATTAGTTTCGCAGGATGTACTACCAGTGGCTAATTCAAATTGCAAGAAATTAATGCCAACATTACATACTATACATGAAGCAATTCACAGTATTTCTGTTTTAAATGATATCCATTAGGTCAATTCATAACCATGTTCCATGTAGGGCTTAGACAATCACAGACGTCTCGTTATCACCAGCTGAGGAATTAATCATAAACGTCTGTTCTTCTCGAGCGACCTCCAAACATCCATCACATGGAGAACGTGGGATCAAAAGTTATTGCAGGGAAAACGGAATTTGGCTCACGATCTGAGGACCATCTTTACAAATGGCGAAGTTACAAGGTAGGTTTACCAGGAAATAACGTTGTTCTTTGCAGGAGTTGCAGGAAAATGATGTTGGAGAAACGCCAATCCTATCACCTGTCACCTAATATCTCCCCAAGATATATCTGGTTTCTTTGTTACTTGACAGCTTCCAGCTAACAGCTCTCATTTACATGTACTCCTTCTCTGTATCACCAATGCGTCTATGAAGTCTAATTCTTTGAATAGATGCCTTTAGTAGTAAAACTGGGTAAATCGTGTAATACTTCGGCTCATGAGAATAAAACCATTTAAGCAGGGGTTAGTAATGGTAATACATTTCGCAGATGATGTTAGTTAGACCCTTCGCTTAAACGCCAAACATTCTAACAATGCATTGGACAATAATCACAAATCTTTGAATTGTATTCCATCAAAGGTTTACAAACTTTACCTGCATTTCTCGTAGCTTCCGCAAATGTTTCTGCTTCTTTAATCGTAACTTAGATCTCAAGACTATTCAGCTTAGCGTTAACTAAGTGATGTAAACCCGATTATAATCAATCATAACAAATATAAGCACTATAAGCATAGTTGTGGTACTCCCTACTTGAGTTGTATTCCCACTTTTTCAGGACGCCCAGCCACAGCTGGCCCATATTATCAGTCAAGGCCCGTCCAACCCTTCACCTTTCGTATACATAGATCTTTCCATCATGCAATAATCAGTAGAAAAATACCTGACGTGCTCTCCCAGTTTATTTTTATTCCTCTGTAGCAGTGAACAGATGTATAGATTTAGAGGGCTGGCATTTCCAAATGGCACTGACACATTTCTTTTCTGCCAAGATCAGTTTTCGCTTTTATGTGTACTGGTTTTTTTTATTTGAGGGGAGTCCGTGTATGTCTGTATATATAAAATGGGTGGGATGTTCTTCACTGGGGTTGCGTGAAGACAAGGTGGAGAAAGAGGGTGAAGGGATGCCGACACCTTATTTCCCTGCTCTCCCTCCTCTGGGCCAGCTTGTGGCTGGGGGCCAGGGCCGAGACCGCCTTGACATTTTGCGGCTATCCGCGGTATTCATCCGCCCTGGAGGCGCAGAGGATCGGACAGGGAGAGATCCTGGGACCCCCTCCTAAAAACAGCATTGAGATTTGTCTCTACTCGGTCTGCCACCAGACACACCTCTGACAGTTAGTGCATGCTGTGCAGTCATATTTGGGGCAGGGAATTGGCTTCTGATTTTATGATCATGATGACATTCGCTTCAGTGTTGAGGGTTGAGAATATGAATTTGGGAATCATTGTGAAGTTAGAGTCTTGATAATGACTTTAGGGAAGGGCCCGATGCGTTACCTGCTGATGACACCCCCAGGTGGATGCTACCCACCCACGTGTCAGTCTCGGTATGTCTCTGTGTAAATAACCAAAAGTACCTATAACTCAAATTCACATTCCCCTACCAAGTGGCCTTGTAGATGGATCAATCCCTATAACTCTGCTGGAGAAAGCGTGAATAATACTTTATACCAAAGCCATATGCCAAAGATATGAGGGTAGGTAGATACCACCTCCTTATGTAAAAGAAGATATTTTAGTTGGTTCATGTATGTTTGTCTATAAATGCTCTATTGGAAATGAATAATTGTTCGGATAGTTGTTCAACAGAACACTGACACAAAGAAGTCAGGTAAAGCTGTGGGAACAAGGTTATAACCTGAAACAAACAGGGCTTCAAAGGGCTCTCTCTCTACAGAGGGAAAGCACAGAGAAACCTGTCGACCTGCTGTGGTCTTGGCATACTATATAAAGACCAAGTTACGTAATCTGGGCGCACGCGTGGCACTTCCATGCACGGGGCTCACCTGAATCACCATACAGCAGGGACCTGTGCCTTACCTCCTCTTGTGCAGAGGTAACTCACCACCACTCGACTGACTCAACCCATACAATTTGTCTGTCTCCAGTGGTGTCAGAATAGGGCGGGCAGGGGGGGTGGCTTCCCCCCCCCCAACTTTTTTGCCAGCCCAAATAAAGTCAGCACCTTCAAATTTAACTCAATCAAGTGTAAAAACTGTCTTGATTTTTCAACATCGAAAAATGTCTAAATCAAACTTTTTAGCATGCAACTATGGCTAAGCCTTGACTTTTCACTGTGGAAAAGTGTCAAAGTCTGACTCCTTAGTGTGTATCAATGGCTAGGCTTTGGCTTTCCAACACAGACAAATATCAAAGTCTGACTCTTTAGCATGCCCTGATGGCTAAGCCCTGACTTTTCACAATGGAAAAATGTCAAAGTCTCACCTTGACATGCCCTGACTTTTCACCATGGTAAAATATCAAAGTCTGACCTTTTCGCGTATAATGAAAGTAACGACCTGACTTTTCTCAGACCTTTTGAAGATTTACGGTAAATCCAATGGGACATGTAAATCTCAAAGTCTGACTCTATACCAAGAATAGAGTCAGCAATTTTTACTCCCCCCCCCCCCCCCACTTTCAAAATGTTCTGACGCCCCTGGTCTCATAGCTTTACGATGTGGCACCTCACGGATGCGGGATGTGTTATAACCACGCAAATATAATTAAATAGTGGGTTTCACCTCTCTAGAAATCACTCTGTTGCAATGCAGGCAGTTGATATCTGGTCTTAAAGCTTGCATTATTTTATATTTTTATCATTTTATTGCGAATTTTCCGTCATAAAGCCTAACACGGTAAAAAGATGCAAACTTGAACGTTCCGGCTCTGAATCCCTAAGAGGTCTGTAGAATGATTTTGATTTGTAGAGGTCCGCTTGCTATTCCTCTCTAAATGATCTATCCGTGTGAGAGTGCTTTTTAGTCGATTCTGGGGAGGCAATTAGCTATTTGATACTACTGGGTTTTGTTCAGAGAATGCCACAATGGATGGGGTGTCAAGGGGAACTTTTGATTTTCAGCTGAAGCAATTTCCCATTAATTTTTTACTTCTGCTCCTAGGCCTTTCATAACTTGGTATGTAGATAGAACAAATATTTCAAAGGACAGTAACAATATTAGCTATTTCTAAAGTAATATCTCCGCTAAATGATAGCATGCACTTTATTATAAGTAACTCTCTCCTTGATGCGAGAGCTCCCCAAACAAATCTACGAAACATTCCGGGTGAGAATTATCATGTTCATTGCTTTCTCATACAAAATGAGATTATTACAAATATAAGTCTGATCTACTGGAGATGGTATGGACACTGAAATCATAATAGTGATAACAAAAGGATGATATAATGGAATTAATTATCTTAATTTTTTACCAACATCAATCGATTTCTGATACAAAATAAGAATTTAAATCTATTGATAGTGTCATCTGATAGCTGGTTGATAGTTAACCTAGTCAATAATATTACCTCCCTATTGTAAAGTTGATTAAAGGAGCCACTAATCCCTGGTATACCACAACGTATACTTGTCGCATACATAATCTTAATACATAACCTCCCCAATAACTCCACATATTCCTACTTTTTATCTATTCTGTAGGTCTATTCAATATATCCTCCTTTTTACCTGGCCTTGCACCTGCCATCTTCACAGCAAATACAGCTCAAGGCTAGCTGCCACTATGCCACCTCCTTGGCCAGCCTATACATGACCCGCTGGTACTGGGTGAAACTCCGAGCGGCTGCTAGTATGTGTTGGATCACCTCCAGAACTCATACGTCCACCCTGTAGTGTCTTAGCTTACATTATTGGCTCACTATATAGTTGATCTGTGATAAAGGTTTTTGAATGAGTGATTCAGTAGGATTTAGGTATATATAGCAAGGTGTGGATTGAATGAACGTAGAGCTTTATTGCGTCATGCAAATTTTACAAATGAAATCTATGAAGGCCGTACTTATATCATGCTTACACTAAAAGCCGTTGTTGCACAATTTACTACTGAAACGTAAAAATCAGTAATCGGGACATTCTGCCATTTCTCAATAGTAAGAAGATTTATTGTTGGCATTATGTCATTACTGAAATATAAAGAACTATAATCGTATTACTACATCAATCTCACATATCTTTTTTTTCATTTAAAAACAATCATGTGGACAAACAATTCACTAGCACATCTAGCAGTCTTCCACGAGCCACTGAGACTACATAGTTTGATTCTGTTTGCTGGTATGTAGTCTAATGCCATAGTTTAATCTAATGACCCATTGTGATAGTTAAGAGAAACAAATGTGCTCTTCTTGTTTATAAATACTTGTCACGTCATACAAATTTGAGGTTCTTCCTCCGAACAAGAATTGGTAAATTCTCTATAGCGTCTATTTCAACGATACGCACAGTGTAAATTCTTTTATTATTTTATTCCACTTTAAGGAAGGGTCTACGTTAGCGTATATGAATAATACGGTTAGAAATCAGCAAAAAGAGGACCCCATCGATAAGTATAAATAGAAAAAGAGAATCCAAAAAGGTGCATTCTTACCTTGGTGATTACCATCACGTAGGACGGGAATAAAAAAATGTCTATTAATGTGCTATGGTCGGGCAGAGATTCAATCACGACCAGATTGTTTGTCTGTGATAGAAACCATTAAACGACGCTGGTAGAGTGGCAGGCGTGTTGACGTCACAAGGACTGAGGACATTAACTGCTTTTAGATTGCACCTACGTCATTATGGCCCCCAAGCGCCCTCTCTCGGCGGCTGCGAGCTGTCACCAGAAACCACAAATAACCCAGGTGGGTGGCAATTGAGCAGAGATGTGGTGGCATGGCCTAAAACAGTAAAATGTTGTTGAGAGTTTGTTTCTCTCTTTCATAGTGACTACGCTAAAAAGAATAAACACTGCTGTTTTACCATCAAGAAAAGGGTCGGCAGTGCTTAGTTTATATCAGGACATAGCCAATGAACTATGTTCAATAAATCTTATAACAATTCCTTTCACTAGAGATGTACTGCCTCTGATGGGCTATTGTGGGCAGCAGTGCGACCCCGCACCTGCCCTACACACACTGCACCTCTCCCAAACACACCCAACATACATACATTACACCCATATGGAATACGTTAGAATCTATAATTACCAGTTGATGGTGATGAAAAGATAGTTTTCTTGTTACGAGTGTAATTATTACGGGCGTAATTTCTTGTGGAACCAATATAATAACCGCAGGTGATGTGTCGGAAGTTAGGCAATTTGCTTCTTTGACTCTTTATTTGCGCAAGATATAGACAGAAAGCTACTCAATCTTTGTTTGTAAAGCCAGGCATGCGATAGGTTTGCGCTGACAGTATTACGCAAATGGTACTCTGCTCTTTCTTCGCTTTTATATACTCATCGTATGTTTTCCATGAAGTGAATTATGCGAGGATCGTCCATTCTTGAGGTTCTCAAAATTGCAAAAAGGTCCAGAGGTAGGATATACCCACTACACCTTTGCGTAGAAATTAATCATGGGAAGTAGCAGTTATTTACTGAAGGCGAATCATATCCACAACCATTTAGGTCCTCATCAGTGGCTCGTCATTAAACCTTTCCCCTCTACCTTATTGACTAGATTCCGACCTGTTCCACAACCCGATGATCCGAGCATACGACGAAAAGGACCCACGAGAATGCTCAGATAATATCCGCCAAAGTGCCCCAATCTCAGAAGCAGATCCACGTTGCCTGTTGTGTACTCGCTGACACCACAGGGATGTTGAATATCAAGGTAAGTGTGTGCTCCGTGGCGGTAACGTAACCCTATTGTGTACTTTTATCTCACTATTGGGACCATATTGAATACAGTCTGCACTGAGAGCACACATTCGCGTGAGCAGGAATGATACCGACCCTGTGTCATGATATCGGAATATGACTGATCTGTGTGCGCACTGGGAAACTTTATTACTCAATGCTGCCAGCTAAGCGGCCCAATCTATTTGGCATCAAATATCAAGTACCCGATCCCAGGAGAAAAGGTATGAGATGGAAAAGTCAAAAAGACGTATATTTGTGTTTGTTTTTTTACTCGCAGTATGATATTTGATCCATCATGAATATCCGGATCCGATCTATGACGACGAAGCCAAACGTTCGAGATCAAGACCTTTGATCTCCTCCTACAACGTTAATCAGTCTGAAGACTCCAGTGAGCGGCTCTGCGCGCTTTACAGCGACTCAGCTGAGAATTTCCGCCTCACTGGCAACCTGAGATATCAGCCGACTCCACCCACGCGACCTGTCACAGCTCTATCCTGCCTGCCTCCTGGAAAATACTTCAGATGTCTCAGGTACTTCAAATAGAATAAACTCAGGGGTTTTCTGGCGATGGGATATTTCAATCATTGGAAGTCAGTATCTAACAGAAATGTGCTTGTCTGACCATGAGGAACTCAAACACCCCTATCAGATAGTGAACGATCATGCTTTCCTTTCTTGATATCAATTTATACCAAGTGTAGATCATAGAGTGTGTCACAGGGCAATTTGTGGCCAAAATACGAGACCTTTGACTCAAAATGATGCATCTAACTCTTTGATGTGGGGATAATTATGCCAGTATATGTATGCACGTCTACTAGGGAATCAGATTTTTTTCCTATTTACTAGTATATATGTCCTAATAAAATATTTTCAAGTGATAAATTGTAATATAAGTACCTAGATATGTTCTTAGAAATCTCATCGTCAGGTAAAAGAAGATGTATTTATTTTATGTCCTTTTCAAAAATGAACCACTTAGTATGGTGAGTATGAGAATTAGACAGGATTTGATCGCAGGGATGGTCGATTGTCTATCAAATATATGTCCTTACAATCAATGACAAACGCGCAATAATCAATGTGGTGCTGTCGATCATGTGATCATGCATAACTTTGCTTCGTCTAATAGTACGCCTTTTCTATACACAATTCAACTTTTTATTGGATTTAGTGTGTTTGACTCTCTACCCTCCCCCCTCCCCGCCTCCTTTTGTTGGTTGAGTCTCCAGCTTCCTTTTGGGGAGGTGGGGGATGTTGTCTTTCATCGATCTGAAAATAGATAATTGTAAAGATAGTTCGGATTTATAAGAAATATATGATCACGTTTAAAAAAAATTATTTTGATGAATTCTGCTTGTATGGTCCAAGTTAATATGTTAAATCACAAGTAGCTCCGTTACTCCGTTAGTGTACATCCATCATTAATGGTTTACGAACTATCATTCTCAGGAGTATCGGCACCACACTGAAACCACACCATTAGCGACCAGTAATGCAGTAGGGTAACGGGCGTTACCCTAGGGGGAATACCTTGCTCACACCTTTCAGGGTAAGTAGGTCTCTGTAGTTGTATGCAGCGCAGACCAGACCTCTGTCGTTTGGCATGCACACAAAGGGGCATTAAATCCTTTACCACCAAAGCCACTCGCAGGAACCTGCTGAAGAAGGTCAGCGCCAAATGTTGTCGTTGTCAAGTAAAATTGTCATGTACAGTTTATTTTAGTTGGCAGTTTTCATGTAAATTATCTGCAAACGTAGGAATTGGGACGTTAATGACTAAAGGCAAAGGCAATGGGGTTATGTTAGGTCGACAGTATTTGTTTAGTAAACATGAAGTTTAATCACTTGCCAAAAGTAATATTATTCTTAGTGTGTATATATATATATATATATATATATATATATATATATATATATATATATATATATATATATATATATATATATATATATCCATGGATGTGAAAATCTAGTTTAGAGGAAAATGTAGCAATAGGAACAAACCATTATCTTGAACAATTTCTGTCCAATCGCTGCACTCATCGTCTCTCCTAGAAATAAACATTTAATAGGACAGGAAGATGTCAAATACACATAGCAGCGGGATTAGTAGCTACCACTGTGAAGTTGCAGCAGAGAAGAGAAATGTACCCAAAGGCCATTTCAGGAATCATTGAAGAATTCTAAACTATTTTGTTGCCTTCTTTGAGGGATTAGTTGTACTTACGTTGTATCTTAGGTTTCTTCACGAAGTCTGATCCCGAGTCATTGCCTCCCAAGAGATTAAATTCTTTTTGAAAGTCAGTTTTTCTATAAGCCCGTTTCCATTGGCAAACGAAAACGGCGGAGATTTAAATAATGTTCCTAAAAGTCTGCCGGTCGTGCCACAGACTGTATTTTGGCATACAAAAACCGGTGAGGGTGCAGTGCATTGTTTCTGCTGCATTTTACAGTTCGATACCGACTTAAGTTGTTCAGTGGTAGCCTCATTTCATAATCTATGCACAGTTAATCGGTGAGCACTGCCCTGCATGCCTATTTCCATTCACCGATCTGGCGTCGGTGGTTCCCGACTACAGATCGGTGACGAATAGTCGGCCAATGGAAACGAGCTTAGGGATGCAATTTATCCGGTCTCATTATCGATTCGCTACTTGGATTAATGGCGCTCTATTTTTCATGGGTATAAATCGTTTAATATTTTTATGGTACAACAAGATTGTGTAGCATTTATGATATAAGATATTTTCTATTCTATTCAATCATACAGCTGAATGATATAGGCTTTGTAGTTTCGTAAGTCATTAAAGAAGAAGGAAGAAAAAGGCGGCATGTATATAGTCAAATATCATCATTTTATTCAGACTTTACAAAACATATACAAATATTATGACATAACCCAGGCGACCGTTTCCATGAATAGACTACGAGTTATACATTGTTTAGCACCATAACGTCGACACTAGCCAATAGCTGGCTCTGACGTCATCATCACGGTGAAAATTGTCACCCGTTACAATTCTGATTTTCACGTGGTAGTCTTTTGCACTCAACAATTCTGGTATAATTCACACCAGTTGGCCATCCCGGCTCAAGTCGTAAAGAACATTACATTTTGATTGTATTCATTCCAAAGAAACCAAGTGGAATCTACTCCCAAAATCTTAGAATGTCTCTCATTCTATACCACCTAGGCTTTCCAGACCACACTTGCTGAGTCGACAGGTAATTTTACACAATCTTGTACATGTGCATCCTTTCCCAATTCAACTTTTGTCCCGCAGAACAGACATTGGCAGGGCAGAGTGGAACAGCTTTCAGCTTTTCGAAATACAATACATAAGTGTCACCTTATCGATGTGCCTTTGCTGGAATAGCCTCTATACTGAATATTTGAAACTTGCAATTCATCAAATGAGTATCTGAAAACTTCGGAAAGCATCAAGCAACATTCATATTACAGAGGCCCGCCCAGATGAAGCGTTGTTCTACTCCCAGAGATCTTATTGAAGCGAATGTTACACTTAACAATGGCAGGCCAATCAACTGCTAGTGCTTCTGTTCTTTTGAAATATTGGAGGTTTATAATACATTTTCTAAAAAGATAAATAATTAATCCTGCAGGACCTTCTTACTTTCATGAATTTTTTCTTTAAATAAAGTTTGCTTTAAAGTCATATATTGTACAAGAACTCAAGTGACTTAACAATCTGGAGATTTGGAAATGTTCAACGTAAGAACAAGCCTGCTGTTAAGAGGGGGTGGGACGTAAAAAAGAGACACGAAGCTTCAACTTCTGGGACTGCCCAGAAAATGTGTCAGGAATGGCTGGCAGGGGATGGGAGGTGTAACTGGCGGCGTTTGGGCGGGGTGGGGTGGAATCTGAAGCGAAGTGAGGCTCTGGTTTTGTGTGTGGCGGCGTGGGAAGGCAGGCTCTGACGTGCGGGGTGGGGTTAGGTGGAAACCACGTCTGGGCCTCACCCAAACTGCATTAACCAAAAGGTTGTCGGCCAACTGACGTACCCAACACAGGTGTGTGTGGTAGGGAGGGTCTGTGTCTCTATAGGTGTTGGATAGGCAGGAGAGGGGTGGTTGGCCTTTATCTCGGTCAGGAGTGGGGGGGGGGGGGGGGGGGTGACCAGGCGAAAGAGGCAGCAGAACATCCAGGGCCCTCCAGTGAATGTGCCTGGAGTAGGAAAGATAGGAGAAAGGCAAGTATACAAAGAGGTTTGGGTTATAGGACTGCGACCAGTAGTCTCTTACACATTCATGGGGAATGAGGGAGAGCGCTGTTGGATTAGTATGTGGGCTGTTTTTACACCCGAGTAGCACTCTTCTTGGGAATCTTTTTAGAAAATGTTCAGTGTTTCCAAACCGTTTCAACGTTAACAGCACACTGAAAGACACATGTATTTTTGAACCTTTGCTAAATCATACACTTATGTCTGGAGTCCGTCTGCCCAAATGGGTCTGCCTCTCCTCCGTGACATATGCTTCACTCCGATTTCAGAACTGATTACAAACAGTTGTGTGTGCCTGGTAACACGGATAAAAACATTTCAATTTTACTTTTGCATGTAGCTGTCTGCTCTATTCTGAAACCACAAAATGTAACTTGTTCTTTTTGTGTCAGGTTCGATTTTGCATGCTCTGTCTGCTAGGAATAATTTCTCATCTACAGAAAACAATTTGACTTGTGGTTCTTTATCTTTTGCATGATCTGTCTGCTCAAATCTAATAAGAGAAAAATCTGAATTTTGCATTGCCTGTCTGTGTGGAATAATGGAGAACTGACATGAATGAACACAGATATAATGTACCTTTACAGACTGTTGCTGTGAAGGGATGTTCGACATTTATAGAATACTTTCCCTTGTGGTGAGGTACTCAGTCAACTTCCCATTCGTTAGAAATGTATCCAAGGTTTTCTTTCATTTGATTAAAATTTGTGGCAAGGAATAAGCTGGCACACGTCTGTTGAAAAGAAACACACCTTCGTAAACCATGCCAGCATTTTACACCGTTTCTAGTTATTTTTTCCAATGTTAATAACCTAAACTGCCTCAAGCCTAATATTACCATCTCATGTCTTGCAGATTAATAACGAGGAACTCATATTTATGGCCAATATATATGTCCATCTAAAATACCGTCGTATGTGTAATCCACATAGGATAACATGTATTGAAAAAATGCGATATAAACTGAATCCCTCAATGGATGGATCATTGAAACATCTAACTTGACTTTCATGTGGAATGTTTTAAATATTGCATTTATATTGCCAGATTTATATTACAAACAGAGGTGAGAGTCAGTGAAACATATTAATGGGGTTTTATCACAAATTAGATAAGTGTAGCCGCAGAGAAATTCTGAAATATACCAACGATCCAGAAGAAAACGCAGTTGAATTTCTTATGACAAACCAGCGACGGCATCCCAATAGTTTAGTTTGGGTTCTAGTTGTTCCTGAGGATATTTTCGTACATGCTGATTAACCATTTTAATATGTATGTGAATGTATATTTAGGATGATTTTCCATTCAATAAAAGCTCATGGAAATTGGGCATGATTCGATTATATCTTCTGATATTACCTGCATCCTTGAATAGTTGAAGTTAAGGGCACGCCATCGAGACTGATTATAGCAAAGGCGGAAGTCCCCATTTACCCCGCGTATTGATACAAATAACTATACATAAACCCCGGCACAGAGTCAAGTGGAGTGAGTCTTAGACTCGCGGTCGTTGCACTTTTTGCCCTCAGCACACCTTGGTAGGGTGGTGTCCGGGTGAAAACAAAAGGCAACCCCCTCAAGCCAAGATAGGGTTGCACGTTTGTATGTTGTGGGCGGGGCTGCACTTTCAGGAGACAACAATGGTGTAAACTGAATGTAAACACGGGGCAAGCAGCAGGTTTTACCTTTCGCCTAGACCGAGTGTATATATTACACACTGCACACCCACACACTTACCACCCAGCTAGCCAGTCAAGCCTGTTTGTCAGCTGCAAGAATTCGTGAGTGTTGCACAAAAAGTGATGCGCTATCCGTACCAAATACATGTATCATTTGTATCATTACAAGAGTACTATTCGATGGGATTCTTAGAAATTCAGATATCCATTTTAGGGTTATATGTTCATGAAACAAAGATTGTATGCTGATTTTGAAAGATGTTCACTCTACAATATTGCTATTCTGTCAGTTATAAAAGAAAACGTTTGTGTTCTACTTGCAAATTTCCAGTTCAGTTACACTGTCAACCTTGAAGTCTTTGAGTTGTTCCCCTATAGACAGCCGACAATTCTGATTAGAACCAAGCACGGGGCTGTCGCCAAAACCTCCTGCTCTTTGTGTGTCTTGGTGTTGTGTTTTGGCGATGCTTTTTTTCGTGCAAGTTTATGTTTAGACAGCGGGGACTTATCGATCACTGGAGGAGACGAGACAAGACTGGTCTGCCTCTCCTGCCACTGCGGCTGTCGTCTAGAAAGCAAGCAGCCACCGAGTGGCAGCGGCGGCGGCAGCGACGGTGGTGGGTACCAGGCTGCGCGGGCCCGCTGGCGCTTCAGGCGTCAGCGACGGGCACGGCGCCGAGACGCGTCAGTAGAGTAGAGTCAGCATGCTGCTCGCCTGGCAGCAGGCCTACCCGACGGCGCCCCCGAGAAAACGCTGACTCGGCGCAACGGAGCTTTTTATGCAGCTGCGGCGGCGGCGGCAACTAGCATCACGAGCCTCATTAGCATATTAAAGACCGAGCGGCGGCAGGCGAAAATTCAATTTAGGCAAGACTGACTGTGAACTGTGTCATACATCACCCATACATACCCCCTTCCCCCAACCCTTCCCCATATGTTACGTTAATGTTTGATTACATATCAAAGGGGGAGTAATCGGAGCAGCTCAAACAGCTCCGTTTCGCTTCACTAATCACGCGTGACCCCAGCTATTATTTTTGCCGACGTTGAATTTGATACAAATACCGGGCAGAGTAATAAGCAGTATTTCACGGAAGCCTCTGTGACTTGGTATGAAAACTCTACATGTATGAATAATAATAGCACAATCGTTAAGTGGTACATCTCCCTAGGCTAACTACACCTTTTTCTCTTTTTACAAAACTATCACATATAGTATGCCTTTGAAGAATATACACAGATCCACCAGTTATGGATACGGTAGAATCACTACCCTTTTCTACCTCTGTCTATCTAAATAGCACTGCCTTAGATAGCCCTGGGACATTGATACAAGCGTACCAGGTACACTTCATCTTAAGCCAAAACAAATGTATCTATGTTTATCGGGGAGAACCCCTATAGGCTTCTTATATCTTTTTCACTCTGCAGGTTTGCACATACATACTACGGACGAATTATAATCATAGGATAAATTGCGTGGATAAGACCAATGACCCTATGATCATTTCTTCATTTCTGTGAACCTATATACATATATTTAGCCAGATAAAATATCTATTATGCCTATCATACATCCATAGAACGGATATATCTAAAAGAAGGCGATGATGCTTTGGCTTCTTATCATAATGACACACATATGCCTCGTATCACTAACGGTAAACATCGATACAGACCTAAGGTGGTATATTGATAACCGTACTGGCTAATATGCTGATTTCGACGTAAACCTACTACAAATACACAGTTCATATCGCAGATATTGTTATATATATATGTATATATGCACGCTACAGGGAGCTCTAGGCATCACAGGGAAGCATCCTGTCCTTCGTCCTCCTCCTCCTCCAGAGAGGCCGTCAGCCGCTCTCCTCCAGGAGTATGAGACACGGGAGCTGATGGCTCTGACCTGGTGAGCTGCTCACATTGTGTGACTCAGTCCCAGGGGTGTTGTCTATCCCGGTGGTCACTCTTCCCAAGGCCAGACTGGTCTCCGGACTGATTGCTGGAGGCGAGGGGGTCAGGGGTTCTAATCCTAAGAGCCCGAGGTTGTCTATTCCTGGCTCACTACAGGCACTGGTGGGTCGGGCACTGGTGGTGGTGGAAAGCGCCAGTGCCAGGCGGATAGGGGTGTGGACACCGTTGTCATCTGTGGGCTTGCTGCACGGGTCCCTTCGAGTTTCCCTCCTGGGTGTTCCGCTGCAGCTGTCACAGACGCCGTCACAGAGACTGAAGCTGTCACAGGAGTGGTGATGGTGGTGGCGGTGGTGACACGGGTGGGGACAGTTCCTACAGCGGAGCAGCAAAGGGCAACAGTTCAACTTGCACGCTGCCCGGGCTCGCTTCGCCCCCCACCTCAGTCACGTCGCGAGGACCCACTCAGAGATGCGTCGCTCCCGAAGTCTTTTACTTACTTTAGTGTCAATGCCATGCTTCTCCAGCATGGAGTTCAGCTCCTCCATAGGGTCGGAATCCACGTCTGTCATGTCCTCTGAGGACCGTGGAGAGGCCGCCAACCAATTGTCATCTAAATACTTGTACACTTCGCGAATCGCACATCGCCTTTCCGATTTGGGCTCGAGCATTCTGCGGAACATCCGCAGTGCCCGAGGAGTGAACTTCTTCCACTGAGATGGGAGCTTCGTGGTCTTTCGCTTTTGCCAGGATGTGAATTCACAGAAGAACACATCTTTTTGATGGGCGAGCTCCCAAGGAAAGTTACCAGTCAATGTACAGAATATCAACACAGCAAATGCCCACACGTCAGCACTGAGTTCCACAGAGTACCGTTCGCCTTTGATGGCTTCGCAAATCTCTGGTGGTGTGTACGGGATGCCAGTACTCACTTTCCGTACCATGGTACCCACTTTTTTCGTCATCCCAAAGTCCATGAGTTTCACCTTGTTGAACGCCTCGTCAAAGATTAGAATGTTCTCAGGCTTGATATCGCGATGCACCAAGTTTTTACTATGCATGAACTCCAGTGCACTGGAGATCTGCTTTACAACGTTCTTTGTGTAATGTTCAGGAAGGCCCACTTGGGGGGTGATGGTCTCAAAGAGGTCACCCAGCGGTGCATGCTCTTGGGCGAACACATACGATGTTGGTGTCTCAAATGCCACATCGAATGTATTCAGGATAGCCTTGTGTGGAGAAAGATAGTAACTGAAATTGAACTCTCGTAAGAAGTCCTTCAGCTTGGTGGAAGACTTTGGCAATACTTTGAGTGCCACTTTAGTATTGGTGTGCCTACACTCAGCCAGCAATACCTTCCCGTAGGTGCCCGAGCCTAGCTCCTTCATGACACAGTAATGGTCTGCTAAATCCTGCTGGCATAGACTGTCAGATACGCTGCTCCGTGGGGAACAATCCGGATTAAATGGACAGCCCACGGAGCTGAACTCCTCCTTCTGTAGACGCATCCTGAGATAGATATTTCTTTTAATCTTAAATCCTAACCCTGATTCCTTGCTAGAGCTTCATGCTCATCCGTACAAGTGCCCAGTATCTGAGTGCTGTCTCTTTCTTTTACCGTCAATGTTCGTGTTGTTCTATTAACGTCCACCAGGCCTGACAACATATGGCTGAGGAAGTGATCAACAGCTGGCTCGGGTCATACACGTGGAGCTCACGGTGTCGTTGGTTGTAGCTGTGGTCTGTGCCGTACAGAGGCCATCATGGTTACTGCTGAAACTTACCTCCTTCGGGGATGGTTTATAATCGGTCGCGTCATGTGTTGTTGTAGTACCCACCACCTCCTGTAGTACCTCCAGGTGTAAATATATATACACACACATACACTGTGGCCAGTTCGCTGATCTGCTTCGTTGAGATGAGCACTCCGGGTGTGCTCAGAATAAGGCTCCTTGTAGACTGCACTGGTCCTGCGGAGTTAAGCTGGGGAGCTGATATAGATAGCTGCTAACACACATACCCTCAGACACAAACTCCAGAGGAGCGCGCGGGTGCAGAGGTAGATGCTGGTGAGTAGTAAGCCTGGTCGTCGCCACCTGGACCGGCGCCAGCTGTATGTATACACACTGACACAGACTGACACTCGCTCTAACTCACTATATCTCCATCCCCTCACTGAGCTGCTCCTGCTTATCACCGGGGCGGCCTTATCGCCCGCTGCTCTTATCTCTCATTGGGCGCCTTTGGCGACTGGCTTCTCGCTTGGCTTCGCTGCTGGCTTCGCCGTGTCGTCGGTCGGTCGGGAACCCCGGTCGTCAGTGCCCCGCCTCCCGTCAGTGGTGGCGATGTCTCGTCCGGCCATTCACGCTGTAATAGGTAAAATGAGAGAGTACTGTTACATGCGTGGTTGGTAACGGTAGACGCAGCTGGTAATGTACTGGAGGCGGTCGTGCTCTGTGCGTGGCGGCTGGCCGCGCACGCTACAGTCGCCTTCACTACGAGGCCGCCCTTCATGAAGGGATATTTATGTGGCCGGCTTGAGCACCGACGTCACCGGGTGGTGGGCCGGTGTGTGCCGCTTCTAGTACCGCTCGTACTGAGTGACTGCGGACACGGTTTGCTGTATACCATAACTACCACTACAACGTCACACCACACATTGCTGTACAGTGAAGGTTGTAACACTACATAGATCTGGGATGTGCTTAGACTGTAAGATGCAAATATGACTCTTCTTAGAACGATGAAAGCAAACGAACCTCTCCTGATCTCACTCAATGGTGACCGTTTATACTATCAGATCCACTAGGCCGAACGCCCCTCTATATTCTTATGTCCTTTCATAAGGGTGACTCAGCAGAACTGAATATGATAATATGGCAATGTATCATGATATTCAGAATGATTCTATATCATTGATTAGAAGATGGATGAATTCATGTGAGGTCTATATCCAGCAATAAGATTGTTTAGATACACTGCAAACCGATTTCCAGTTTGGAAATACTATAGCCAGCAATGTTCCATATATTATATATGCCCTATACTATCAAAATATTCTTTAGGCTGAAACATACACAAGTTAATGGTCTATGAGTAACCCGCACATTGAATTGAAAGGAATCATTTCTGTTTTGTACGATAATTCACTCTATTTTAGTTTAAATTATATAACGAGAAGAAACAAAGAACAAAGGAAACAATGGCAGGAAAAGGCGGATGCACCGGAATAGAGTATTGACAACTGGATACCATATTTCATAATATAGGCCTGTGGTGTGGGCGTTCTTGCATGCAGCAACTTAGTTATGCAGGAAATTATGATAGATTACGTGTGAAACGCATACAAACAGGAATGTGGGTAGCAGAACAAAGAAAAAACACTGACTAAATTCAGATTACTACAGAATAAAGCCCTTTGAATAGCTTTGAAACCTCGAAGCACAGTAGCTTACCTACACAAAAATGCAAATACTCCTAATACTATTCTTTTACCTCCCATACATAAAAAGACATGATTTCGACAGGAACTGCTTAGGGTCCTCAACCGCCACACACATAGAGGCAACGTAACTAGGCGTATCCATGGGGATTGGAATGCCATAACAGTGAGATCTTCGTGGAGAGAACAACTCGAAACTGTTTCACCTTTTTATGTCTATACTCAGATTTACTTTTTCTTTCATGATTCATTTCTAACCGTGCCATGTAGCTTTCTGATCTCTTTAAATGACTCCGATAAATTGGGGTCAATTGTGGGCAACTAGCTACATGAAGCATGCACGAAGCTAGTAAAAGTTGTCAGGCTATACAGGCTAGCTCTGGTCTGGTCTGGGTACACTGGCCACCAGCGCAAACGTTTATATGCAGACACAGCTCGCAGCACAGCTCGCAGTACAGCAGTACTATTCTTTTTATCCCGCCAGTTTATTTCTTGTAGATGCGTTTGGAAAATGTCTTTATTGTATGCCCTACATGATGAACCAATTGTTTGTTTACATGATTATATTTCTTTTTGCTTCTTCATAGTTATAATTGTTATATGGGTTTGTCATCGCAGACATTGTACAAGAGAGTTCTTTACTATTTGCATTATGTTTTATTTATGGGAAGACTAACCTAATTGTGTTCCATAATTGGATGGGTTCTTCTCTGTATTGAAGTAGTCTTGTCACGTTTTCTAGATGTTTTAGTAGTTTAGTTGCGGCAAAGTTACTATTATGATATTCAAGTGGGTTGAAAATCACAAAAAAAGACACAGTCAATTTGCTGAAGGTGGTTGCTATTGAACCAAGTGCTACATCGGATGGTAGGTGGATTAGCTTCGAACATCGGATGATCTATTGTGATAGTTGATATTGAGGTCACCACTTAGTGTGTAGTCATAGTTAACATAATTTTCCTTAGGTTCTGTCAGGGTGTTTATTAGCTAATATTTGGAGGCTGTGGTCCGGCTGACGAAAATGATACCTGATAGATAGAAGTCTTCTTTTGCATTCAGGTTCTAGTGTAAGGTTCCGTTTTAGCCAAATTTGCAATATCGAGCGAGCTGATATTTAATTCTGGTAAGTCTCAACTACTGTTAGTAATATAGGTTTTTGTGTAGGCCTCCATTACTTACTTCCCCTTCTGCCAGGCACGGCCAAATCTAGATAAAGAATGATTGTCAAGGTGTATAAACCCTTCAGGATATTCCAAAATCAGCCAGGTTTCCGATAAGCTATTCATCTTTATTTAGTCTCAATGTGGAACATTTTACTTGGCCATTAGGTCTCCATACTAACAACCCTTCTATGTGAGGCCTCAGTACGCATCAATTAAACACTTGACACGCGTTGATGACCATGCGCGGGAGAGGCATGCTCCATCTGCTTAATTAAAGATGCAGTGGGTGTTAATTGCTAGTGCACTAATTATGATCATTCAATAAAGTGTGCCATCGATTACCACAAGTATCTACTTGGGCGAGATTCCACCTGAAACTATGGACGAGAACGCTTAATACCAGGTCGCACTCCAGTAAGCTTGTACTAATGGAAGCCCTCTATCAGTGACATATATTTCTCATTATTATTACAAGTAACTCAAAATACTATAATAAGCACACATGAATGGATGATATAATGACTAGAACCTGAATTGAATATTAAATGAAAATTAGCGGCAAGAATAGAATTCAAAATAGGTCTTCCATAAATAATGTCTTGCATAATGTTCACGGAAAAATATTCACACAGAAACGCGATCTATAGATAACATGAAACAAACAAAATCATGTGATATTCTGTGACAAGCAGATCTCAAAGCAATTTCCTTCTATCTAAACGCGGTTTAGAACTCATTATGCAGATATCAGGGATTCATATTGCTATGTACAGGTTTTATTTGTTCGTGTGGGCTCCATTTATTGTCCAGTCAACCAAATAAATGTTACACCTCCTTTTCAGTCTTTCTCAAGGTTCAGTTTTTCTCATTGCTTTTATAATACAAGGACGGTGATTGAATCTATGTAATGAATTCAGGTAGAAATCTCATCCCTATACATTTATCAAAATGAGAGTTCTTTACTTCCCTTACACCACATCGACTTGTTATGACAAGGATTGGCCTTTGATAGCATGCAGTAAAGCTACCACTTCTTGTGATGAAGGAAAAACTCACAAAGTCCAACAACAATGGAATTATGAATCTAATGCTCTTATCCACTGCGCTAACTCTCCACGGGGGTCAAATGGCTGCCGTGAGTTAAGCATTTCCTGTAGGGCAATCAATGGCTGTTACACTGGCAGTCATTGGCGCAGTGGAGCTTCCCCACCAAATCGGCAACAGCATCCACCAATGGCCAGGTGTGTCCATATCCTTTTCCACACGCCGACGCCGGATGTAGACCAGATGGGCTGCTCCACTGCACCGATAGCGACCCGAGTGACAACAGTTGGCTGCCCAGCTGTAAGAGCCCCGGGCATCACCCTTCAGGCCTATTGGGAGCCTCCTTACACTCACCCGGTAATAGTTATTCAACTCAGGTTTTGTCGGTCGCCGGCCGCTCGTGTTGTCTATGTTGTTGGAAATAAATTCATATACCAATAACAGCATGGCTCTTATCTTTTTTAAAAGGTAATGATAGTTAAAAACATCTATTTTTTCAGAAATATGTTTTTTTTTTTATTAAATGCCATTCCGTTCGGTAAAAGGAGGATGTCAATTGCCAAGCGAAGGCCGTGCTGTTGGAACACGTATGATTTTGCAAATATACAAGCCCGACCAACGCCAAACGGTCGCCAAGCCGACGCCAAGGCAAGTGGCTTCGTAATGCCGTGGCTGTGGTTGGACAGGCCATTTACACTGTCTGACTGCACCTCATTCCTATAGAATCACCCTCGCCTATGTTATCATCCTCACTAGTGCTACTCTGCAACACCAGAGAAAGTAGGATTGCAGAGAGGACAGGTGGACTGCGATAGCGGGACCTACCCGCAACGCGACACCTGCTCGAGCTGCCCTCCCCGCCATCCGCCGCCCGCGTCGCGCTGATGACGCAGGCACTCCCACTCCCCGCCGTTTGTCGCGGCTAAAAATAGCATCAGGCGAGAAGCTCAGCGGCTTTTCATTGGTCTTCAGCGGCGGGGAATACCGAGGGGAGCGCGCAAATCACATCCAGGCCAAGACGGCCTAGGCTATTTTTAGCAGCATGACATCATCGTCGGGGATTCGGTCACCGGCGATGTAAGCATGCAGGATTGGCGGGGAGGGGGGGTGGGGATCGTACGTGCGGTGAGCCCACCTACGCTTTCATGTTCTACCCCACTCACTCTCCTCTACCATCACCACCACCACCACAGCGCCGCAACTGCTAGCCGATACCAATGGAGCATTCTATCAGAAATAATTAAGTCATGAAATTGGCGGATCCACAGCAGCAATTACCCAGTGGGGCTGGGTTATGACGGACACCAAGGAGGAGGGACTGGTGGACGTGTTGAGGGGGTGACATACAATGTGCCGTCTAGTGTCTAGCCCTCTACTCAGCCGGCCGTCATACCCCACCGCCATGTCTCCTCACTGCACGCCCACTAACTTCACCCACTGGGCGGGGCGACCGGACTCAACACGGTGCCTCCACGGGTCCCACTGTGACACCGGCCCGGGGTAAATTATTCATGATGTAATGAGATTTACAGGGAGCGGGCAGTATCAGGGGTCGGCACCCCGTGTCACAGAGAGACAGGAGGGAGGGGGAGGGTCCAGACGCAACCCTCTGGATATCAACTCTGCTTCTGTGTGGCGGTTGAAAAAAAAATGAATTGGTGCGCACTGCCGAGACGAGGGTATAGTTATAGGAATGATATGGAGGGAAAGAAACAGGCTGTCTCTGACCACATGCAGAAAGACGAACAGCTAAAGACACGGGGAGCAGATCGGTCAACGCGCGGAGGAAGAGGATTCCCATGTGATAAGCTCGGATAAGGAGACAAGGGAAAAGAAAAAACTATGGGGAACTGGGAATATAAATATCTTTGTTGACGGTAAAGACGTTTGCCAACAATGTAAATCGAGAAATAAAACAAAGGCAATGCGGAGCAGGGGGTTGCAGGATGAGGGAGAGAGCGGTAAAGGAAGAAACATGGATTGGTGACCAGGGGCAACGGAAGGGGATGAAAAGTAAAGATTGTAGAATCAGGGAACTGGCCTAGCTGGGGCTATCAAAAAGAAAATAAAGATTGGTTGAGTTGAGAAATGAGAATTTTCGGGAAACGCTTCTATGATTATCTCCATTTATTGACATCAATGTATATTGGTTTTCAGGGTGTATATATGATAATCGTGTATGCCGGGAAAGACTTAATGGTGAAGTGGAGTTGCCTAGCTGGTTAGTGACATAGTGAGCGGCTTGGAGATAGTGTACATACATCTATGCCTGCCTGAGACATGTCATTGAAATAAAACATCCTACGTGTGGCAGTCAACTACATTTATTATCCCCTGCAGACTACGCTTCCCTCACACACACTTTCCTACTAAACCTGATTCTGGGGTATACTCTAGAAGCCGACATTCCATTTTTTCTCTTTACAATTTTGTTCCTTTACATATTCTGGATTTCCTGTAATATCACTACGTCCTTTTCCAGACGAAGAATGGTACAATTAGATACGATTAATATTGTTAAATTTAGTGTGGTTGGTGTAAAGGCAGTAGGGGTAGTCATTTTCGGATTACCAAACTGTGGAGTGTAAACCCCCCAGGATATCTCTGTAAACCTGCTTCATTAACCAAACAAAGATGGCCGATAATTGACATCCGAGACCTGCGTGAAATCTACCTGTCCTGTGTCCAGGGATTGCGATACAGCATCTGGCTAGTACCAAGAATAGAATCGGCTATCTTTACACCTCCAACTGTTATAGAGCTGCTCGTTATTCTGATCTTAATCAACAACACAAATCGATCTGCTATCCCCGCCCTTCTACTAGACTATAGATAGATTCATGTATTAGATTTCACCATACAAATAACATGTATTTCTTTTCTACCATTAATTATTAGAACTATAGCAATCAGTAGAAAGCAACTGAAGAAATTCCGAAGTATAAGGAATACTGAGGGAATCCCTATTATTCAGTCAGAAGAATGTTGTTGTATTGATCCAGCTGACTAGGTGCAGAGTAAGTGGCCTTATACTGGCGTGTGTATTTGTCCTCGCAATGAGGGCTTTCTTGAAATAAGTAGTATATGAGAAGAAGGTTGGGCACCCCAGTAAGCTTAGTTGGTGTTGTCCTTTTGTAAGTAGTTTATAAAATGGGGATTTGTTGCAGTAAATATCCACATTAGAATCGACCGTGTAGATCCCTTGATGATAACATGATACTTGTTAGAGCGTGCTCGTACGAGCTATATACGTTGCCAATAAAAGGTTAGAGGGGTCACATACACTTTCAGCGTGCTGAGAAAAATCTACCCCTTCACTATCTGCGTGCTATTCGCTGTGCTATTGTATTGGGAGCAGGGTACCAGTGTCTGAGGGTCTAAGAGGCATGCCCAGCTGACCATGATCAATCACTTAAGACCGAAACACATCCTTGACCTACTGGTGTTTGACATGTTTGGACCCTATAGATAGACTCAGGCAATTACAGAAATGGCATATTTACTGGGTGCAAGTGTTACAGAAAACGATCCACAGACTGAATGTAACCTAACCTTTTAGTTGTTATTCATCTAAAATTGCACGCTCATTCATCACTGATGAACATTCTATTTGTTTCTAGTTTTTTATAGGAGTGTTATCACATGTACTCTTTGGAAAGACATCTGCCCTTGTTTTGGCTTCCCAGGAGACAGTTGTATTGTCACCCAGGCTCGTCAGATGCAGCCCAGCGTCTCGAGTGAACTGGCCCATATCATTACACTTTTCACCTCCCTTCATACCTCCCACGCATTTGTGGGGGCGTGGGCGTTAACGCGAAACGAGGATTGAAACAGGATGTCACTTACTGGTAAATAACTTGTGCACCTGTGTACAGCTGTTCTTACATGTCCTATCTAGTAATAACAGCATTGGTGTTTTGACTGTGTCTACTATTAAGTCATATGAAAACACCTGAAGTTGTGCTATAATCGGAGTGCATGTTTGCTCTTTTTCCCGAGCGAATTCTGGCTTTAAGTATCGATTAGCTGGAGAATACGGAGCGCACCTGTGTTTGGTTATAAATACATGTGTTATCCGATAATAATGACATTGATTTATCGACGGTAGGATTTATTACACCCAATATGAATGTGCTATGCAACGCTTAAGATAAGCTATCTACAATAAAGATTCTAGGTATCTATAGTGAATCCGAGGGTCACTCTTCTCATCACAGTGCGGGGGGGGGGGGGGGGCGGGGTTATACCAGGACTTATTATAACAAGGTTATTGGTACCTTTCCATTTTCCCATTCTTCTGATACTTCTCCATTCAAACTGATAATCTGTACATTTGGTAGTTGTGCTAAGAATATGTTTCACTTTATTCCATCATGGTACCCTTAATGTTCTGAAAAACAGTGCTCTGCTGAGGGGCGTCATACGGGTATGTATGAATAATAATGAAATGAAGTGGTAAAATATTTCATAGGCCCGTTCTATAGTATATTTGCTCTGTACTTTGTGGTACACTCGTCATGAAACTGGAGTCGTTAACGTTCCCGCCTTTCCACACCTTACCTTGAAGCATGTTCGCATGGTTAGCGACTAATATAGCTAAGAGATTGGGTTTCTGGTTGCAACTTCTTACATCGATAGGTTGAGACTCATGCTTTGAATAGATACATATACATGTGGATCACCTATTTGAAAAATAAGCATAAAAAGGTATCATGGAGAACAACAGATTTCCAAATCTCAAGGCTGGTGACATATCTCCATCGCAGCCATTGCCTCCCTCTGTATCTCGACTCATAATAGACATTTGTTTTTAGCTCCTTTACCTTTCAAACATCACGTCTTTCCCACTAAAGCCCCCGTGTAAAACAAATCTCTAGGAATAGTTCCAGGATGGCAGTGCCTGGAGGATCTGTACGAGTCTCCCTTGTTGTATGTGACCTATTCAGACGGGAATGTGGTTCAATCGCGGCGGCTGGTCTGTTTGATGGTGGTATCCGTTTTGATATTTTGTTAACCACGCCAGCCATGATTGCATGGACATTGACCGCTTCCTAAAATCAGGCTTGAGACCAATTTCCCGACATGACTTGCACCTGCTCTGAACAATAATATATGTAATGGGTTGGTGAATCATAACGGATGACAAAGTGATTGGATGTCATTTTATCTTCTTGGGCGTGTATATCTGATAACATGGTACATTCTACATTGGTAAATCCCAAAAATACTGTGTGATGCCAACCGGGCATATCAGCAGTGGCTGCCTGTAGCGGCCCGCTTCCTCCAAGTACAGATGCCTCTCTGCTTGCTTCTTAAGGCATTTATTCTCGTCCACCAAAACTCCTAATTCTCCTCCCAGCTCACCACCCTCCACCACAATGTTCCGGCAATGTTTAGAGGCGGGGTTGGAGAAAAGGGTGGTTGTTTATGGCCGTTCATGTGCGGGGGAGGGGCACTGTATAACGTCCATTATACATATCCGACCAGAGTCCTCATTAGAAGGCACACTACCGGCCGGCCGTCAACCTCCCCCGAGTAGCTCGCCCCGTTGATGCGTCTTCTTTCTAGGAACTACTCGCCCTATCCCAGAAATGAGTATCTCGTGCTAGTGGTGGAGAGCGGGGGCGGGCGGCGCTGTTAGCGTCAGGCACGACCCGCCCACGAAATACATCTCGATGCCGACCACCGATTTAGATCTACCTTCCACCTATTTAAAGAAGGTATGCCGGGGTTAAGCGTCAGTAGTTGCAACACTGTAGTGCTACTGTGTGGGAAGATCGTCTGTAATCACGTTATAGCACTACATGGAGAAACCTGTCCAACACGAACCGGAAGCCCCGCCGGCGCATGCGTCTTGGTCACAGCAAGGGGATGGCCGTAATACCATAGCTTTATTATCGGCTATAGTTTCACGGTTGCGTGGGTGGTTAAGTAGAAGGCTCTGTTGCCACAACTATCATTCAATGTAAATCAACAGAGGGTACTTTCAGTCAGTGGGGGCGTGAAGATGGTAGTGAAATAGAAATAGAGTATAGGATTTATTTGTACTTATTTACGTATTTTAGAAAGAGAAAAAGAGAAGAAAAGAGAGAGAGAGAGAGAGAGAGAGAGAAACACACACACACACACACACACACACACACACACACACACACACACACACACACACACACACACACACACACACACACACACACACACACACACACACACACACACACAGCCACACACACACACATTATATAATTGGAGCTCATAGATTGACGTTTAGTGGATATGACGATCACCAATGTAAAGTTAGAGGCAACCGTAATGTTATATGCTTTACGATTCATACAAAAATGAGTAATATGGTAACACAATTGATTCGTGGTTTCAAACATTTAGTGAGGATTATGTCCCAACCTATCCACCCTGTAAAACCTAACCCAGCCTTGATGAATTTGCCTATGTTAACTAGGGTTCCGATAGAAATGTAAGACCAAAGAGGTATATTACTATATTGGTATATATAAAACAGAACCACATTGCTTCAACCATTCACCCCACCCCTCCTACCAGTAATGGATGAACAACTGCACTGGTACTGCACAAAACAAGCCTGAGTGGTGACAGCGAGACAAAATCTGCTGACTCAGCAGGGTGAAACTTATTCTGCAGAGTGCTCATTGGACAGGGGTGGTAGGAATGTAATTTCTATTGACGTCATCTGATATGCACCGTCAACATTTAATTGAGGTTGAAGAAAGACTAAGGAGAGTGTAATTAATATCAATACCGATGAGGTACCGCTTACTTGGTTATATGTTCTAATAGGTTTCTATTGCTTCGGTGCGTCCCCGCCGAATAACTAATGTATAAGAGACGGTTCATAACACATGCCATTGAAATTTCAGGAGAGCCAAAGGTTGTACTTCATTTAGGTTTAGTCTCACATGACCGATGGCTCCTGATCATGATATACCATAACTTATGGTTACAAGCTGCCATTACATGCTACCATATCCGGAAACCAAATTGACGCCTATGCTAAATTAGGACAGCATATGACGTCACGAGCGAGGGGAAGGCCCTCTAGCGGAGGGTACTGATTGGCGTCGCCCAGTCACATGACTAATTTTCTCTCCAATTGACCCTAACACGTGATCGATCCTCCATCCTGTAATGGTCACAGAACACGGGTTTCACCAGTTCAAATCCATGCCGAACGATATAATGCGCTCGTTATTTAATACATTTATTGTGATATTAAACCATCCTTTCAGGTCCTTTTCTGTCATTTCGTACTCATGACAGGTGTAAAACTGGTAAATTCAGGGCTCCAACATCGGTGAGAACCTTTGAGCAATCAATGCCGTCATTCAAATAGTCACCATATTCGATGATTTTATCTGTGACGATACATTGAATAAATGTCTGAAGGATGTCTAAACCACATGGAGTCTTGGTTACTAGCCTCTTAGCCAACATTTATATAACTTTAAATCATAAACAAAAGCAGGGGCGTGTCTGGGCGGGGTAGTGGTTGGATGGGGGTAGAGTGGGGTAAGGGTGGGGTCCCTGCGCCATCACGTACTGGGCAAGATGCAGAGTCAGCGTGTTGCGCATGCGCGGGTGTCAAAAGTGCACCGACCCTTTCTGCCTATTCCCTTTTATGATTACCATGCAAAGCGTTCGATCGACTTTGAAGGTAATAGCGTGGGTGGGTGAGGCGAAAAAAAAAGACAGAAACACACACATATATATGTATATCCATAGATATTTCAGCTGACTCAGGGTGATTGGAAAATGCGGGATTTGGTGCCTTTCAGAGCCGACCAGCCCAGTAAACAACTTGGACTGACGTCAATGGTGGGTTTAATGGTCGACATGAGTGATGGTGACGGAGAGTGAGTTAGCAGAGGGAGGATGACTGCGAAAAGATTAACAAAAGGACACAATTCATACAGAGTAGATCACACATAGGACGGTCAGAGAGAGAGAGAGAGAGAGAGAGAGAGATAGGGAGAGAGAGAGAGATAGAGAGAGTGAGTGAGTGAGTGAGTGAGTGAGTGAGTGAGTGAGTGAGTGAGTGAGTGAGAGAGAGAGAGAGAGAGACAAACAGAGAAAGAAACAGACACCCAGCTAAACAAACAGCAGTAGGTGACAGAGGGTGAGACGGCGAAACTGTGAGAAAGGAGAGAGGAAAATAGACTCAGGGTAACATAAACCCAGTGAAAAAACGGTCTACAGGATTTTAGGAGACGACTGGTAATAATGTAGTGGTTATCTTTTTCAGATTGGCCGGAGTTAGGTGAGGTTAACTTTACTCTTTTCTCTTATTCGTTTTTAAACGCGTGGATTGTTTAACCATAGGTGGACATTCAAAAGGACTTGGTTTCTCATTTGAAATGGCATGTGAGACGCTTTTGGCATTCCCTTCAGTTTTTAGCCAAATCAAGACATGGATCAAACATTTCCTGGATGACGTCCATCATGACAAAGCACCATGCACTCCGCTCGCCTTGACTACAAATAAAGTCATAAAGGTCATGCTACAGTGGTTTTCCTTGTTGTGGTCCAATCCTCTCATCTTTTTTTCCTTTCCTCCTCTCACGACGCACAAATACGACACTATTCTTAAATACCATAAATTTTAGTATTAGCACTTTACTTTCCTTGCCAGCACGGAATGCTATCGATGTAAAAATGGAGTTATATATAAGTTTACCAGCCTCCAACTTTATCAATTGATAAGTATATCAAACGGATTAACCCCCCTTAAACACCGCTAGATTACAATGCACGCCGACGACCTGGTTTTGGAGGTAAGTGGCCCAAATAGTGAAAAAGCCCTAAACAGGATCTAAGCACAAAAAGCTGGTAAATAATCTATCGTTATCTATTGAAAACACAAAAATAGCCAAAGTACATTCCTACAAATACCTGTATATCTGGATCCTAACCTGGACTATAGGCACCATATCGCACACATAAAACGATCTGTTTGTTACAGGATCTACCAACTCTCCAAAAATGAGACGCTACCTCACAACGCAAGCAGCTTTGAAGGTGTACACCTCAGCAATTTTGCCTCATTTTAGTTTGGAGATGTGCTTTTCATTGATAGTCCTTTAAGATATATTTTGTCCCTACAACTCCTGCAAAACCGCAGCCTTAGAATATGTATGAAATCCCTGAGATTTACTCTGATCCGATATCAACACCCGCAGGCGAATATTCCATTTCTGAAGGATAGGAGAGAACTACGTCTCCTTAATTTCATGTTCAAAAGGTCCAAGAATCCAGATTATACTGATAACAGGTATGTCCGTACTCGTCTTTTTAATGCTCCGGTATTGCTGGTACACAAGCCTAACTGTAAGGCGTATGCTTCATGGGTTCACTATTTTGGAGGTACATTATGGAACAGTCAAACCTCTTTGCTACGGAATACACCAGATTTGAAATATTTTAAATCTCTGATGAAGGCTAAACGTATTGAGAGTATTAACCTATTATAATTTACCTAATGGTGACTCTTGGGCTATGTATAATGGAATTCGACTGAACTGACCATATTGTTGTATTTGGATTATACACATTGTATCAAACCAGCTGAATAAGGGACATTGGGTGTTTGAGAGATGTCTTTTTTTCTTTTCCTTATTTTGTTTTAGGTTTGTAAAAATCGAGCCGAAATAAGTTTATATAACATGTTGTTTGGGGAAGGTTTAAACCATGAAAATCAATTGTTTCCAGTTGAGGTTTGAACCTTTTTTATTGGTTCTCTTAAATGAAGACACATCCATTCATGTACGACTCTAGAAAATTGTACCTATTGAGACCAATAAAAAGAATTTTTTTAAAAGGATGCCGCATGAACTAATTCGTATGCAAGAGTGGTTCAATACAAACAGTTTAACAATAAACATCGATAAAACAAAATTGATGTGGTTCGGAAACCGTAATGTAGATCTGCTGGATGAAACCTGTCTTCTAGATAATACTCCAATAGTTGTAAAAAAAAAGTTAGAATATCTAGGCGTCACACTCGATTCGTGCATGACTTTCCAAGATCAGGTAAACATCACCATCGGAGATATATGAGAAAGGACATGATAAAGTCATAGGACATACAAGACATACAAGTGACATGATATAATACAAGTTACAGGACGTACAAGAAGACTCTCACGCACACATTCAGTCGGCATCTATCGTAGCTAATGAGACCCTTTTTGACTCATTTTTCAATGCTTCTGGACTCAGTGCTCTACGGTTGATGTATGGTTAATGTATTCCAAAGTTTAAGGCCCGGCGTCCACCTACTACGATATGGCACCGATATGCCCTACGATGCACCTCCCGATAAAAAATCAAAATCACGTCGGAAGGTTACCTAATATCGGGGTAGTTGACCACGTTTCTGCGATTAGACACCGATAAAACCCCCATACAGTGCGTGGTGGATTGGGTAGATTTTGCACCTTCCCGATATGGCACCGATTTTGACATTTTGTATCGGTGCCATATCGGGAGGTCTACGATTCTATCGTAGTAGGTGGACGCCGGGCCTTACTCCTTGATAAAAAGGTGTTTTTTTATATCTCTGTTAGTGATCTTTTTATTATTAAATGTATCTGCTATAGATAGCAGTGATATGTACATATGTGACTTACACCAACTGGAGAGGGCTCGCCTCGTTTTCGATTGAGGTACATAGGCGGCCATTACAAGATGGCGCGAGTGTGAAGATGATAAGTACTTCTGACATATTCTGATAGTACAATCATAATTCTGCCCTTATACAACAAATCGCGGGGATTACTTGTTCCTCATTGGATTGAGCCAGTAGAAGATCTGTCCATGACAGAACTGGTCGAAATAATCAAAAAAAGAAGTGGAATCTCCTGAAGACCAATCATTATATATTTCACATCTATCTTGAATAAGGAACACAGAAACATGCATCTCACCCTGCTCGTAAATAAAGCCAAGAAAAATGGAACCCTTTACCGCACAAATATTTGGTAGGATTCACCACTACAAAATCTATATAGAGCCTTGTTAAGAGGCATCATTGGTCATTAACATGGGTCCACACTCATTGCAGCTAAGGAAATTCTTGTCCCACAGCGATACAAGGCCGGGCGAATTACCTGTCGCGTGGGTACATCGGGGAAGAAGCCCATCTGATTTTTATGAGACTGACCCCCGTTGCTATCCGACAGGAGGTGGGCGTATGGGGAAAATAGATCACGCATCAGCCTTGTTGTACAAGTAGAAGGACACTAATATTGTTTCCTGTTAAAGCTGACCTACACCATTTATGTACACGTAAAATAGCCTGTGGTTTTCAATACTAGATAATACACCAGTTGATACACAAGTATTTATGATGATGATGTGAGGTTCTGCCAAGTAGGGTTCCGTGGCCCAATTAACATTGATTCACACGTCCAACAATGCTAAATCTTGATTGCAAAGGAAGAGAACAAACACCACAGAGCAACTGAGGCTGTATTGCGATTGTTAGCTGGACCTTCCTACACTACGACTTAATGCACGGTTAATTGCTACTGACTATAGGTTTTCTCTACCTTTAGATCTTTGACAAACCCTACAGGGACAGCTAGCTGTAATAAAATAGATGGCACAACGGTATACACTCCTTTAACTTGTATAATATTTAATGAAAGTCAATGGCTATTAAACATAGCATACAATTATAGCTTGTTTATAACGCTCATGGTACATAACTGTCAAGGGATGATACATAGGACTGATGCTTACGTTCGTGCGCCAGGGGAAATAGCAATTAACACTGGATAGTCCAACAACGTACTTGGGCATTGCATGTGTATTTCACTTAATGTTTCGGCTACTTAATCTTTAAAAAAGCCATGCCTATACTAGCAGTATAGGTCAATCAAGTGATGCTCAGCATTAACCTGCTGATACTTAGATAAGAATGATTTAAAGCCCATTGCAAGCCCAAATCTATTTGAAAAGAGTAGAATCTAGATACATTGAGCTATACATGTAAATTAGTGAACAACTTCAAGTCTTTGATGTAATCCATAGATTATATAAAATCCATAGATTTACGCAAATCACATATGCAAACGGACATCATGCCTATGTCAAATGATAGGTTTAAAGATTTCGTTCCTACTTGATACGGATTATGTATGCGGCCAGCTTTTGCTGTGCTCAGCAGTTGGGTGCAAGCTGGTACAGACTTGTCGCAGAAACTACGGGGCGATGCCTTGGTCGTCAGAAATATTGATTGCTCACTGGTAGATGGGGAGCTTTGCCAGTGGTAAGATGATGGTGGGTTGTTGGGGACGGGTCTGCTGATTGCCCCACTGCCACGGGTACCGCCCCCGCCAGCCATTGCCGCCGCCGCCACCACTACTCTCCACTACCACCACTGCTCAGTTCAGAGACCTCTCCCAATACCATTGATATCAGCAACAGCACAGACAGATACCCAAAACCCAATGTACCGCACCAGAAACGCCTACTACCACGTCGTACATCAGCACTAAACTAGAATGATCAAACGTAATTAAAGGGCGGTGGCAGTGGCAGTAACAAACTGCATTGTAGGTATAGGTCTCGCCGTCCTTGTTTTATTACGCCTCTTACCTCTGATTTTCATCTCAAACGTTCAACATCGCTATGCTATGGTCCTGAATATTGCTATGGTGTGAAACATCGCAATCCCAACAAAAATCAAAGCCAACCAACGCGTAGTCATCACTCCACCCACGCGCTTTTCAAACAGCACAGTGCTGCCTGGCAGGTTCATCTTTGCCCATTGCCCCTGGCTCCACCTACACACAAGGGATGGTCACTCCTACCCATCCAGTACCCCCTGACCAACAGCCCCCACCTCCCCACCCCCATTCACTTACCCGCGTCAAAGGGCATCGTGGGGAGTTGGTTAGAGCATGGGACAAGATATACGACCTCAGCTGTTGCTTCAGTCCATGAGACAACAAATCATATCGCATCCACTCATACATAACCGCCGTGATGCGCAGTGTAATCGTGCATGGGCAGTACCGTTGGTCAATCGTGAATCGATGGGAGTTGTAATATGACTGGCTATTGTTATTTACCTTCCCTATCATGACCATCTTCCAAGCCGCCCCACCGACTTCAGCCTGCTCCGAGTCCCCCTCTCTGTGTCTCTCCACGTCCCCCCTATCCACTCTAGGTTATTCGTTTGCTATTCTTGTTTAAGATAAGTATATTGTTCGAGATTTCTAGATCTTAGGCGTGTATCCTAATCCCTGTTTTCCAGTCAAAGATATTAATCGGCTCGCCTCTGCTCATTGTCCCTGGCTATCTGCCATCCGATCTATGACACCGATGTGTGGCATTTCTGTTCTCTGACACGTAGCATTTGATCTAAGCCCTGTTTACTCTACTCTTGCCTGTAACTTCTACTCGCTGGTCTGATTCTTAATCTTCTGGCTTCTACCCTCAACCATTTCATATTCTGTTTTTCATCTGATTTATCTCCCCTTCCTTCTGATATTTACACTCTGATCTTCGGTCGCTGCTCTTCGACATACGGCCTATCCTCTCTGCCACCCATTCCCTACCTTTCACCATCGGATCGCCACCCTTTGTCCAATATCTGATCTTTATCCTTTTCCTTTGGCCTCTTGCCTTTCATTCTCTCATCTCCTAGCTCCGTCTATTCTCTTACCCAACCACCACCGTCCACCATACAGATATCGCCATGTCCTCTCACTACTATCCCCTACCCTTTGCCTCACCCTCAACACCACCTACCCCCATTGCTTCACCCCAGCCCCACCCAACCCCCGCCCCCATCCACACCCAGCTCTCTGCTGACTCAGCCTCAAGTGGGCGGAAGTCTTGAGGGTGGGAACTTCCGGTTGTTTGTACCGGCGGCCAGAAGATGTCGCTCATGGTGGGGTGTGGCAGGTAGGAGGCTGAGTGGGAGGACGGAAGGTTGTGTCTACTATGGGTGTGATCACGTGACGTGGCAGGTACGTGATGTCATGGACACTGGTGGGTTGATGTCGTGCGTGGCGTGAAAGGTGACCGACCGGACATGTAGGCGGCGGGCACATAGCTGGTATGTTTGGTTGCTGGTGAGGTGTTGGGAAGGGTGGGAGATGGGGCTTATTGTATTATGTAATTCGAAGGACAGCCGGGAAGGCGAATTAAGCGGGGGGACCCTCAAGCTAGGTTACCCAGAGGCGGGGGTTTTACTGTACATAGAAAAGAAACACATAGTCAGATATATATCTAAATAGCTCATGAAAAGTAGTGTAATGAAATACGAATTTACATATATATATATATTTAGAATACCAAGTAGAATTCCCATGAGTCGGTGTAATGGGGGATCATGTAATCAGAAGGTTGTAGAGCCGTATCTAATGGGTGATTAAGTGGCATGATGTTCAGCTGGATGAGATAAAATGGGATGAGATATTATCTTGGTCAGTACCTCATATTGGAGTGGGGGCATTTTGCTATAGTTAACGCCTGATTGGGAGAAGGGAGATGGTTTGGTTAGATTAATAGGTGGTCAATGGTGATACAACAGGGTCATGTTCTAGTTATCGTATGGCCCATGGTGGATGGGTATCGTGCGGGTAATGTTGGCCAATATACAAGTGTTTGGTACTGGGATTATAATTGGCTGGATTTAGAGATGGACCTGTTTGGTAATGGTCGTAGTAATTCAATGGTCTGGGGTGTTATTATCATCTGTTAGGTTGGCTCAATTTATATGTGTGATAGGTTTCACTGGGATCTATGCCTTTACTAGAATCACATTTACACGGTCAGATCTAATCTATAAAATGAGGACGATCGACAAGTAATATGTCACAGCCGCACTGCTGAAATTCGAACCTTTCACGAAATATTCAGCACTCCAGTGCGCTACCATAGCAAACAGCGAAACACAGCGGCATTGTGGAGCCTCAAATGTAGGACCCCGCCGCTCGAAGCCAAGTGTACTAATGATGTTCCATAAAGCCATGATTAGGGTGAGCTGCTTGGGTCAACAGGCGGTCTGTTTTGGATGAGTAGATGCCATCCTTGTTAGTGGAACAAGCAGCTCGCGAGCAGTGAGTGAGTGGACTAACTGCTCGTTAGTATTGAGTTTACGTTTCGTGGTGTTCCAATTGTACAATAAGCAACAATGTAGCAATACAGGACTGCTGACGGGAAAGTCTGGGACCCAAAAGTCGTTCAACAAAGATTCGAAGTCCAGCTGGCTACCAGACTGTCAAGCTACCGCTGTGGCAATCAGTGACACATGGCGAGATCAGATCGTTGAGACAACCAACCACCTGGTACAAGGTTTTGGGTGGAGGGGAAGGGAGAGCTATTGGAGGGGAACAAAAGGGTGCTATCGGTGGGGACAATGCTCCATCACGGCTGACTTTACAGTTCTATTGGTCGGGGCCCAAAAGGGGATGCGCATGCCCGCACGTCCCTTCTGAACCCTCCAGATGAGTGTGATAGGTTGACAGGGGAAACCCCACTCTCCTAGCATAGATCCTTCGCTTTTCTTCCTGCGCCTGCTTGTATCTCTGCACCAACCTGTCTGTCTGGGGCAAAATCTACCCAATACGCTATTTGTTCGTATATCCTGTATTCTGAATACTTTGGTGAGTATTTTGTCCTTTACTTGTCAAACCAAACATAGTCTTGGGGATTACTTTCTTAAGTGGAAAGAACCTCATGCATTGCAGGGTATTGTTTGTCAATTTGAAGGGGCAGTCTAATCAACTGTGGATTCACATTATAACTTTTGACAATTACCCCGTTTTGAATCAGAAATGTTAGCTGGTTCCCCCTGTCATTGGTAGATACCTGGGGAGCCAGCGTTGGGTTGTGGCAGAGATAAGTAAGCACTAGTGCCGCGATAGATCTGCAGGGGGAGTGTAACATACCCTCTGCAGACAAACCTGTTACTGATCCTGCCACCCTACTGATGGCAGGGAGGGGCATTTGAATATGTCAACCCTCTGATTTGATTAAGGATGGGATATTGGGAAATCGAGGGCTGGTGAAGGTAGTGGGGACTTATAATGACATGTAAACATGTCAGTCAACCACACAAGCCCCATCACCACCACACACCATCACAGACATGACAGCCACGACGTGCTGCCTGCTCAACACGTGTCTGCACGGACCGGGAGTTAATTACCGCTGTCAGCAGCGTGCGCGTCGTGCAAAAGTGTGGACACTGCAGAAATGAGATGGATGGTTCTCAGCACTGCTGTTGTCAAGAGCTGGGGCAGGCGCGGGACTAGCATGGAATGGGGGGGGGGGGGGGGGGGGGGGTCGGCAGCGCGCGGAGTTGCAGCTATTTGTGGAAACGGAGAGTTTGATCTCTCGGCTCAGAACAAAAGTGCGAATAGAGATAAAGGCAAGACACCATCGATCGGAGACTCGGCACCGGGAGAGAAAGTGGGGAGGCGAGCTGTGGCGGCCTTTTGAAATAGTGCTGACGTTAGCATTTCTCTTAGGCAGCAGTCGAAGGTGCTGTGTTTTTACGTTATTTTGTTGTATTTATATTTTCTTTTCAAAGCTCAAACTCTCACAGAGAATGCTCCTTTGAATTTTCGTGAACATGTTTGATTAAGAGGTTATACGGTCTATTTGGCTTGGCTTGAACCACAACTCAGCATCACAAGAGTAAGCTATTCACCGTGTAAGGCAATACAGGATTAGTTTCTGCAACTGACCACTCTGGAACTACCATAGACACAATATCTAGAGTCAATGATATATCACACCCCACAAAAGAGGCCTACCCGATCAAACCGTTCATGAGCTCGTTTGCAGAAGGACGTTGGATCAAGGTGCTGCCATGAGGCCGACCTACCAGGAGACACAATTGCATCCGTGATTAAAGCAAGTTACACGAAGGTGGGTAGGAGGAGGCGCATGTAAGCAGAAACCCAAACTCAAATCCACAGGATCTATATCATTGTCCATCCTACCAAGGAGTATAGTAATCAAACTTTGGGTTTGAAGCAAAGAACCCAGCCTACTTACGTGATCCGGCTACTCATTCTTAGGAATGTTCAATAAAATCTCCTAGTCCTCGACGGCTATTGTATAGAAAGTACATTTGAAATAAGAGGCCGGTCTGTGTGGGTGTAAGGAGTGGGGGTGGAGAGGTTAATGCTTTGGGCTCTGATTCTTTTGACGATATCATGTAATCAGACGATACAATAATATAAGTAAACACAAGCGAATATATCCATTTAATCATATATTATGTATGTTGAAGACGCAAAGATCTCTCCGTATCAGAACCCTACAGTGACCATATAGCTATTTCGGGTTAAGAAGATTTTCAAATGAATAAATTGGGGACTGTATGACAGCATTGAATGTGACTATCCCTGACATTCGTAAGATGTCAACTACATTTCACCATCAGAGTTAAATATCGTGTCTGAGTCTGCATGGAATAAAATTGTCAACACGCATTTTTAGAAACGGTCCCAGCCAAACATTTCACTAACAAGCAGCACCGAAATAGCCAACAACCCAACAGGCAAAAAAAACAACCAGACCACTCAAAGCACCAACAAACAAGCAAAACAGAGAGGCAGGAGTTAGTGTACTTCCTGCCCACTTGGTGATATGGCATGTAAAGCCAGCATCAAGTCAGCAATGTATATAGGTGGGGCATGATCCTAAAATCAATGAAGTAGTCTTAGCTATACCCAAATGTACGTTCCTCCTCTCCAATCAAAGAGTGTCCATGCCGTTCAATAACTTAATTATCTACCAAAGGTCCGTAATCTACTATTCTACTCGTGTAATACTGTTCAGAGCTATCTTCTACTGTAGTTCAGTCCGAGTGCGGTCAGTCCGAGTGCAGAAAGTTCCCCAGTCTGACTTTAGGAACAGCCCCCTGATTGCTCTGAAATGATTGGTCAATGCAGATTAGATGCCGGTCTAGCAGGTTTGGAGGGAACTGAGGGATCGATCGATGGACTGGGGTTCATTTGTCGTCTGCTTGAGCTGGGCTTTGTTGTGAGTCAGACTCAGGGGGCAAAACCATCAGACATGCATTCTACGGACACCCAAAGGATGGAAAACAGGAGCATGCAACAGAGATTTATTACAAGAAAACAAGGAAATTACCGAACAACATAATGCACGTGGTTCCTACATGATATGAAGTGCTCCATTAAATCTATCAGTGGCAAGCGCCGCACTCCACTGTGAAATTAATGCCACGAAGTTAATTTGTTCATGAAATTACTCTCCTGTCAGGGATATCCATCTAAGAGAAAATTGTATAATGCTGGCAAGAAATATATTACACCATGTGAATTGTCCTTGATTCAACTATTCTCGACTTTGGCTTTGAGTGTAACCGGATATGCTATGTCACATCAACTCTTAATGCTAGGTTTACACCATTTCCCCGACCGTCCCGGCAATGGATTTTGGCCGAATCATAAGTCGACTTGGTACTTTTATGGCGTTTTTATGGCTTTTGCCCGCTCAGCCCAAAATATCCGTCAACTTCAGGCACACCGTGTCCAATTGAGACTGTTGTATATCGACATGGTCCTGTTGGGGTCTGGTCGGCATGCTGCCGTGGCTCTGCCGTATGTCGACTTACATTAGAAACCGGCCAGGTCGCCAGCGTGTTCATGTTGACCTAAGACAACCTATGATGTTCACGATTCAGGTCCCCTTCACTTAAGACTACTTACACTCACTTTTAATACACATGCCAAGCTAAGGCGACTTAAGGTAAGTTACAAATGAATGTGGTCCTTTCTCCCCCACCCCCCGCCAACCGTCCACCCCCCCCCCCCCCTTTACCTCCACGGCAGCTTCCAGACAGCTAAAAGTGATGCCTGGATGGCTGCCTGATGGATGGCTGAGAGTCATGTCTTTGACCAGTTTACTTTTACATATACATGTATTGGGGACAGAGCCACTGTTAGTTCATAAAAGAGTCAACAGAAGGTCCAAAGTAGTATCTGTGAATGGCACCCCCATTCAGTCAGAACCGGTATTCTCGCTCTTTCTTCTTACGAAATTCAACTGACTTTCAGAGATTTAACATGGTTCCCTTGTCTCTATTCCAGAGTAGGATGGCTTAAATCCAGGACATCATGTTTCTCAGATGAAAGCTTCTATACACATATGCGAGAAAGGCCAGAGATGTGACGGTTCACTATAATCACTCACTTGCCTTTGCACCTCCAGTAGTGAAGAACGCCTAATTTCTCACCCCCAGCAGTAGATAACACCTACTCGAGGGCAAAATAGTGGTCTCCAGGGAACATTACCTATCTGCCCTATACATAATGACTTATTTGTGAGAGATACCTGTACTCTGCATTTTACCCTGGCTTAACGTCCGTCTAACACTTCATGAATGATGACATGTGTCATAACTCACTATGATGTGCCATGTCTAACATTGTGTCTAACAACTAGCTGGTTTTTTTTACCAAGATGTGTTCATTGGACAATCAAATCAGTATGTGTACTCATGCCTAGCGACATGATCTTCCGTACAACATACGAACAATCGTGCGAAATCTGTATATTCAAGTACCGGAAATAACATTTGTTTTGCTAACTTTTATCTAGCCATTTCCGAAAAGATTAAACTAACTTTCTTAAGTTTGAACAATTGAAATTGGAATTTCTTAACATTTTTTTAAAATTGTGTCTTTAAGGATTGCGATCCAGTATAATTCCAAGATATCTATATGTATCTCCTGGTGAAAGTATACTTTCTCCCATTTCTATCGTCATCTTTCTGTCTAACCCTTTTTGTTACTGAACCACATCACTTTAGATTTTTTTTATAATTCACAGTTAATTTGTTCCCTTTCAACTGCATATCTAAGAGATATAGATCTTCTTCAATGTTCGTTATCATATTTTCTTGGAATATACCCAAATTTATTATCACGATACCATCTGCATACTATCGTAAAACAGGACGAGTTTTAATCTTGGCCACCGTATGCCAAGACTGGAGTTTGGCAAAGTGAAGTCTGGAGCCAAAACTCCAGGAGTGGAATGCAGTAGCCACGATTAAAACGAATCAGGTTCTGATTTTTTCCTAACCTATCTCCTTGATTTTGGAATATTACATGATAACAATTCTGTAGGCCACTAGGGGCATATAAATCTCCGTATGCCAGTCAGCGTGGCATACAGAAACTCAATGTTAAGTCAACTTGTACCAACCCCTTATCTAATAATAAGGATCTCATACACTAATATTTAGGGCAGGTATTCGCTTTACTATTAACATTTATAACCTTTTCAAACGGTCTTATAAAATTTCCCTGAGGTAATCATAGCAGTAATCTACAACCTTGTTAAGTGGACTATAGACTGAAATTATTAATAGTTTTTTTCGTAACCGTACAAGTTAAGCACTCCATTTTTGCATTGGGCATCGAATATTTAGGTACTTTGTTTGTATACGGTTTATATTTCTCATCAATGCAAATACCGTCTATTTCTCTCTCATTTCTAATTATATATTTGCCTGGTAATTTTAACATATCATCGGTGTATTTTTCTTTCAACTATGTTTCTTTTATTGTTATAAGGTCCACGTTTTCAACGCCATTTCAATATCATCTAATTTCCTATGTAAACTCTGTACCTTTATATTGGCAAAAATCAATCCTTTCTTTTTACGAGTTCTTCCGGAAGTATATATATCCAACACATTTGCCTGACATTGATTTGATATGTGACCTGATAAATCAATTTTTCAACGCCAGGCATCACAACTAGCCATCACATAATACCATGTGTTATAACTACATATATCATGCCATATCTAATGATGTAACCTTTTCGTTCCGTTAGACGCCATTACAGAGTCTGTGGTTGGAAAAAAAGCAACAAGCAACAAGTGCAAGAAACCGACTGTAAGTACTGTAAACTAATCAGTATGGACGGGACTCTACGATCAAGAACTACGGGAAAACAACACGACACAAAATGGAACGTGACCTGTAACAGCTCCAACGTGATATACTGCATCGAGTGCAAGAAGTGCCAGATGCAGTATGTAGGACAGACGAAGAGAAAAATCAAAGAAAGAATACGCGAACATCTAAACTGCATACGCAAAAACTCAAGCAAGAACGAAGTACCGAACCACTACAACCAACGCAACCACGAGGGAGTGAAAGATGTGAGAGTCCACGTATTGGACTACATATACAGACACCCCGAATCAAGAGAAGCAGCCCGACTTCGAAATAAAATTGAATTCAATTGGATACATCGACTGAAGACGCATGCACCAGAAGGCCTCAACACACTGGACAACAGGTACGGCTAACTCCACACAGCCGCCAATACTATCCCACTTAATGCCACGTCAAATTTTTTTTTCCAACCACAGACTCTGTAATGGCGTCTAACGGAACGAAAAGGTTACATCATTCAAGTCACAAGGTGGGATACACGAGTGAGCTGTCAGAGTTAGTACTACAAATAATAGAGAGAACTTCATACACCTCGAACGGTTGGGAAACATATCCACTTCCCGGACTGGTACCGGGGGGAAAGACCACAGAAGAGTACCTACCACACTTAGCCTGATGAGACTAGATAAAAGTCGAAACCACAAGAGAATACTGAGTGTAATCACACTCGCTACGGTGGATTTCTGATGCGAAAACATCAGACGAGCTACTCGGGTTGACTGGTTCAACAAGAGATAGCAACGCCCCCACCACACCGTGTGAACACGCGGTGTCTACATATCGGGTTGACGAAGCTTCAACAAGATAATGTACATAGTGACAGGACGTGACAGTGGGACTGTCAAGTCAAACACAACACCGGGCTGGTGACTCCCAGCAAGGTAAGAAGAACCACACTCACCTTGGGTTTCCTCCCTGTTCTGATCGAACTTGGCAGTGGGGTTTGCACAAACCCCATGTTTAGAGTTGTTCTGACCGAAAAACTCCATAGGAAATGCGTGGAAATACATGTAGTAACCCCCAAGTGAAGCCGACACGATTGGGCGATGTGCACACATCGAACGCAGCCGGCTGTACAAACGACAACACGGGTCACATGATACTCACGTGACGCGCCGACCAATCAAAACGCCGCAACGGGTATGTTAATGAGGCCGAGGCGTCGTCCGCGGCCCGTTTCCCGCTTCTCTCTATTCCGTGGTCACTACGTGGTGGGGAAAGAGCTCGTCGATAGGCCCCGTTCAACATATATCATACCATATCTAACCCGGTGTGTCTCAGTTATGACATTTGTAGCACCATCAGTCATAACTAGCTATGAGATATCACATGGAGCATGTTTGGTACCATGTGTGTCACAACTAGCTTTGACATACATTGAATACCATATATCATGGCTAATTCCACATATCGCAATTGGCTGTGTGTGACATGCTCCTGCAGGCTGAACATAGTATTGATTCTTCTGACAGTTATCTGAACCAAGACATGATCCTTCTTTATCCATTACAATGTTCTGTACATGTTTCATATCTGATTCTTCGTTTCGGTCTTGCACATAATCATAATGACCATAATTTAGTTGGGGCACTCAGCACCAATTCGGAATCTAATGACTGAACTTCACGAAGGACTTTGTGAAATTCTTCCTTGTGCGTCTGAGCTCCCTGACTGAGTGCATCTTTTTCGGTTTTGTACCGGAGAGTGGATTGAGAAGATTTGTCAATTACAACGACTTACTCCTGTCTCCTTCACGTTCTACAATAGGCAATCTCACCAATAAATCTATCAGGGATATGAGAGACCAATCGTGTGCCAGACAAAGGTGATCTAGCTACGTAAGCATATCTCAAAGGTTAGTTTCGAAGTAAGTTGTAGGTAAAACATTTTAATTACGTACGAGCAGTTATACCAAAGGGGCTTTATGTTGCTGTAATATGATCTTTGGTTTTGCAAGTCAGCAATTGAATTCGCAGAATTCCAGTTCAAATGCCTTATTTTCCCAAATATTATTCAACCTCCGACTCTCCTCATACAGGTCTAAGATGAGCTGCATGGCCCATTCATACCATAACTTTGTAGTACTTGGTTTTATAGAGAATCACATGGGTATGATAACTTGTCAGTGTGCTATTCATATTTGGTTATTCCCTTCCCGATATGTCTCCGATATTTGCTTTTTGTATCGGTGCCATATCGGTAGGTCTAAATTTCTATCGTAGTAGGTGGACGCCAGGCCTTACAATGCTCACACTGGAATTGATAACGTTGTGGTGGTTAGATGGGATATTTAATTCGCGAAACAGGGTGCTGTTTAAGAAGTTACGAGGGAGAATTGGTCTTGACGATAGGAGACCAGCCGTGAGGGAGGACATTGGGGAGGATCCGGTGTGAATATCGTTTAATAAGGGAGGTCCTGCATGGACTCTCCTCTCCTTGGTGTAAATTCTCCTAACTTTGACCCAGATCGTCTGTGGAAGGAGATCAGCGTCGGACACGGCAGGGCACCAGTGTATTGAGTCCTGCGGCTACTTCCGTAGATAGTTCTGTGATATATAGGAGAATATAAAACCAGGTTTTCTGTAAGATTTATCAATATTTATAATATATTTTCATAATAGAATTATCTTTTATAGGTAGTACAATATATTAGACCTTTCGTGAACAGTTGTCACATCTCAAATATAATGTTTTAATCGAAATACATAATCGAATCGACCATCTCCCTGTTTATCGCTCACTCTTGTCATTGAAGTCAATGTCAGACACAGTGTCACTATAGTATACCACAGTGTCGCATTCTTGTGGTGAAGGAATCATCGTATCGGCAATTGACATATCACAAAATATCTATGCATATTCATAAACATTAGAAAGATGAGTTAATCTTTATCAGAAAAAAAGTTTTAAAACCTATCTCTATAACCCACTAATTAATTTATAAGAATAAAACTAAATCAATTTATAATGAAAGCATAGCGGTTCTACTTGCTCAGTGTGAACTAGGTTGCAATATAAAAGATGTCGACAATTTGGCACAATGATAGTTGTACTGGTCCATTACTTTCACCTCCAATGCTATTTGAATATTATATTAGAATATTATAACTGTGACATTTTTGATAGATAACTTGGAACAATTAATAGGATATTATATATATTATAGTAAATATCAGCTAAAAAATTCTTTTTTATATATTTATTGTAAATATGATATATTATAATTTTTTTTTTATATACAATACATTTCAAATGTGAATATAATAATATTAACATATTAGGCTAATTTTATATAAACATAATATTGATATTACTGTTACGAATGACACAGCTAAATGATGCATGGATTAGATACATAGATACACAACTGCTGATTACCTGGCACAATTACTCGTGGCTAATTGAGTTAACACACTATCACATAATAAGAGAAAACGTGGTTACTGAGCCCAAAGGGATGGCCATTCGAGGTCTTTTGATGCCATAAATATATACGTCCCGATGCCGCAGGCAGAGGGACGTATTTATGGCATCAAAAGGCCGAGAATGGCATCCCTACGGGCTCAGTCGCTACGTTTTCTTATTATTACATACCTAGAAATCAAGAAAAACATAATCTTTTATACTTATTTATGTAGATTTCTACCTGAGACATTCACTAAGGGCACAGTGCGCCCGAATATTCACTACGGGCGCAGTGCGCCCGAACATTATTTATACTACACCCCTAGTAGCGGGCATTATTTCATACACGTTCGGCAATAGGTATGTAATAATAAGGTATACGTAAAATTGTTTGTACTCATCATTATATATTATATCTTACCAGGGACAGAGGTACAAGCTCCCTCTACGACACCCCCTGTAGGTGTCGTTTAATTGTCCGTTTTTGGACGACGTAGGACCATGTGGAGGACAATCGTCCGCTGGGGGATAAATTTGTTAAACGATATTTCATGCCTCACTCTTGATCCTCTCCCTCGTTTGTCCTTCAGCAATTCTCCTAGCCCTTATTAAACGATATCGGGCCAAGGAGAATCGAACGATCATTTATTTTCTCCCTTGTAAGTTCTTAAACAGCACCCAGGTACCGTAGAGGGTCTACGACAATCGATCATGTATCGATTGTCGTAGCGCGTCGGTGCTCGTCGGTGCGCGTCGGAAGGTATCAGTGACACTTTGAACGGGAAATAATATGAAATAATCAACGGAAAATTATGAAGTTTCAGAATATCTGGAATATATAATGATAATACTGCTCTGCAAATTCGGTGAAATTTGATAATAGATAAAGGTCTCAAATCGATCATTTTATACTTTAAATTGGAACTAATTTTTTTCATTAAATATCATTATGAAATATCATATAATATTGTTTTGTATCTACACATAAATTATCAATCATAAATATGCATTATTTCTGGAATTATGAAGGAAAAATGGTTGATTATGCTGGTTGCATCGTGAGCTATACGGCATATAGCCTATCAGCCATGGGGGCGGCCATGACGCCCCCCGAGTAGGTGTTCTTCACTAATGGAGGTGCAAAAGAAGTGAGTGATAATTGAGAAGTGTCACAACTCTAGCCTTGCTGACATATGTATATAAAGTGTTCTATGTAGAAAACATCATGATCTGTCCCCCCAAGGGGCCTGCCATACTGCTAGCCACCTAGTGAAAGCTTCATGAACTAACAATGGCTCTGTCCCCTATATCGGGGTGTATTTGGACTTTGGTACCTTTTTGATGCACCCTCCCAACACGTTACGACGCACACCGACGCGCACCGATATGCTACGATATAGTTATTTTGTATCGGTGCGCGTCGGCGTGTATCGGCGTTGGTGGGTGCCCGGTCTAAATCATCATATTTACTTCGATTGGAACAGCATTTATTCTTAGTATTCAACCTCAACTGTTGCTCTGGAAATACCATGGCGTAGTTTCATAAACGGATGGAACGTGGATATCGAGTAGGACATTGCCTTTGTCATGTAGAAAATGGCAGTTCTCCCATTCACTAGTAAAATGGGATTAAGAAGCACCTTTCCACTATACATAGGAGTGGAACAGGTTTACTAGTCGAAAAAAACTTAATCAATGTGACAACAGCCGTCTTATATATATACTTTGCAGACATCTTTACACAAGGGACTTCTGTAAAATTGCAGTGGCAGGCACAAGTTAGGGGGAACTAAAACACCTACCGTCTAGAAATAGTATGACATGCTTATATTTATTGTACGTCAAACTGAGAGGGTATCGGTTTTCATACATGGCCACATATAAATCATTGACGGAATATTTGATAGATGAGGCACAAGCTAAAGTTTGAATTATTTACACGGTCCCTTCAACGGAGATCGTTATTTCTCTGTTACCTGTACAATTATCATCAGAATCAAACATGAATTGCTCTCAAACAATCATTCAAAAATCTAGTTCATTTCTCCCCTTGCTAAATTTCATATTGGGGCTATGACGTCAGGGAAACGAAGAAACATGATTAATTTGGTATTCAACACCTATAACATTGAGGTCAGTCTGACTCAGAGGTACCCAATTAGGATCCATGACTGTATGGCCCCCGACTTATTTATAGGTCTATTGTCCAAGCGGAACTGGCGGGTCTGGCGCTGATCATTTTCTCTATTTTTCTTTTGTTTATAGCCAGGCAGCAGTAAAGAGCAATTGTTCCAATGTTATATCTAACCCTCGGCATGTGTGAATACGGTAAATCAATACTGGAGGACATACAGATAAATATAGACCCACATTTACAAATGAAACTTAATTTCATATTGAAGCCCCACTTACTCAATTTATTAGAGTTTATGGTATGGATATATAAGAGGCAAAGAGCCTGAACGTAGATCGATGTGGCTCGAAGTATTCATGGAATAGCAATTGCCTATTCATAAGATCGAATGAATTTATTGTGGCGGAGCGTGTTCAGTTGTGGCAATATGATATATAAAGTAGGTTTCATAGGAGTGAACATTGATGGGAGTTCTATTCTCTCGATCTATATCACACATATATAAACCATAGACAAGCATAATTCCATAGGTTCACGTTGATACACCCACACAGAAACATGTTAAATTCATCAAGCTTATATACACATAGGTGGATGTGCCCAGTGTCTAGATATAGCTGAGTCTATAAGCAGACAAAGAATTCGAAAAAGCAGTTAAGTACATATCGATAGATAAGTGAAGAGACAAACTGAGGAAGGAACTGTTGAGTAGATATGTACAAATGCGTGAATCCTATCCATCAATTCATGGGGAAATCAATCATGCAGTTTGAATAGCACCACCATTTCATTTAAAGATGTATAGTTATAAGACAAAGTGAGTGGGTAGATGAAAAAATCTTTGGAGGGTAGCTAAATCAAAGAAACTGTTACTGTTCACAAATGTAGTAAAATAATGAACAATTACATGACATTGATGTACAGTAGCATTCGGATAATTAACCTCATATACTATTATACACGTCTATCCGCTTTGTACTGATCAGCATAAACCATTACCAGTCTTCATGTTGGCACATCCTGTACATGTCTATAGGACCCATTCACACAGAAGCATTATTCGGCTTTGCTGTTGCCAGCAACTAAGTAGCCTTAATACATGTCTATAACTGTGCCACAGTGGTACATATAATCCGGCAAATGTGCATGTGGTAAATATCATGCCTATAATGCATCGACAATTGATATCAAATGTGAGACATGGATGTGTACACATGCATCAAATACAGTGACACCAGTATACAACTACTTGTGTCCTATTACACATTGTGACATATATTACACCATAAGATGCGCACGATTCAATAATATTTTTCGACTTATGCTGACACAAATATTCCTTGACTTCCTATGGTTAATGGGATTTTTATCCAATAAGTACCAGGACAGTAGAATCGTGTTGGATAATAAATGACAAGAATAAATAACAGTTTACCATGGTCTTACATGCATGACACATTTTTGACAATCATTATACATGTAATGGTAGACAATTGCAATTTCTATTGTAACATTTTATTATGAAGAGAGTGTGCAAGCATTGCATGTGCTGCATTATGACATTTCCTAAACACTACACTAAACCAGTAATTAGGTAATACTAACCTGATGATCAACGTTATATTTGCAGTGAAGCACGATATGTATTCCTCTCAGTTGGAACAAGGCTGACTCCAGAGGGGTCTTGTTCTGTGGCGGTGCAGATGGCCGTGCCTCCCGCTGGAGCGTCAGCTGGGAGCGGCCACACTGGAGGAGCAGAGGGCAACGCCTTGGTGGGCAGTAGGACCCGAGTGAGCGGCAAGCCTATACGCTATAGCCTGATCCACTAGTTTCAAGCGTTGGGCGCACACTGGATACACACAGGAGCATGGAGGCGAGCGTGCTGCCACGCGCGTGCGAAAGATGTGCAATTGGGCGCTGGAGAACACACGCGCCTCTTTGGCTCCTAAACACGAAGGCAGCAGACCTGCTATACAGGAAGGGCGGTTACGATTGAGGCTTTTACCTCCATCTTCTTCTTCAGATTCAGGGCCTAGGAGTCGTCTGCTCCATTCCCGCCTCTCTGACGTCACTCTGACGTCATTGCTGGAGGAGCGATGAGAAGTGGCCCCTGGGTGGAAGGGTCCGCTGTGTAGGGGTGGGGAGGGGGTCAGCAGGTGGAGAGGGGATGCCAAGGTTTAGGGTTTGGTTAAAAGAGAAAAGAAAAGGGGAGGTGAATTACTCTGTGCGTTGAGTGATATTATCAGCTCACTCTCAAGGTATGCATATGTATGTGGCGAGTAAGAGTGGTAGTGGTGGGGTGGAGTTGATGGATGGATGGACGAATAAGGGCGATGGATGGAAAATGGACATGACGGAGGTTTGGGGTGGTAGTTCAGTGACTGAAAATTGGTAGTTTTCTTTCTCCAATCCTCTAAATATGCAGCCTGAAATAAATCCTCCGTGCAAGGCATATCAGTATTGCATTATTTGTTTATGATATGCACTATTATGTAACAGTCCACTACTGATTAAGTGATTCGTGATCAATTGTATATGTATTACCATATCTTCAAAAAACCACAGTCTGTCCTGTTAAAAGTAAGTCTATAATTACAGTAGCTCACAGAATTGAAATAAAATCAATAGAAATATTAACACATAGGCTGCCAATAGTATGTAACTATCCAGATAGTGTTATCCAACACCATATTGCAAACATTGTCATGCTGTCGTGTGAACATAACATTACCAGTAAAGAGCCCATGCCTATATCGAGGCACTCCACTTTGATGTCGCCGGACACAATCTGTAGTAGGAACTGTATTAATCTGTAGATGGAAAATAAGCGTGCAGGGTCGATGGACCGTCCTGACAGATCTCTGATAAATGTACTTCGCCTCGCCTAGAAACTTCCAGGGCTTAATCTAATTTCACAACCTTCTCGAGCAGATCTATTTATAGATGGTTCGGTGAAATACCCGCTACAAGGTCAGATTGTGTGCTATTTATAGCCGAGTGCCTGGAGCACATCTCAACATTCTTTTTGGTTTGACTTTTTCCCATCTTTTCCCCCAACCTCTCTTGTGGTTTACTTCAAAGAATACCATGATCACAATGTTCCTCGAAGATGCATCCAATTTGCAATGAAATGTAACAGTACCATACACATGTGTCTATGCGATATGAACAAAAATTATGTACAGGATGCGATTCTATCTTCCTCCAGCTTTAACACACCCTATTATTCAATGAATATCAGACAAAGAGAAGCGTACCTGGGTTTTTCTTGGAGGTCGAGTGGGGGTGGCGGGAGTTTATGTATAATGATAACGTGTCTCTTGTAAATAACTACTAAATCACTGTAAAAGCTATGATGAATTTAAGTTGTTTCAATTCATGTACATACAACTGAGAGTTTTTGTTAAACTATAAAACCTAGTCTCTCACTTTGTCATAGGAACTATGCATGCACACCTGGTTTATTCGGCTCTGACATGTTTCCTTTTGTGTATGTTTGTTTTGGATTCAGGACTTACGCCTCAGGCTCATGGCCTCAAGCTGTAGCCAGCTGTCAAGGTCACCGTTGCTATCCTAAATTTGAATAAATATACGGGGCACCGCTTGCTGCAATAAAATACTCTGATAGTGACAAGAACATACATTTGTATTTCATACTCACCCTTTCTATAAGAAGGTCAGGTATATAATGTGTTTTTCTGATGATCTTTAATAATTCGTAATGTCTGAGGGTCTTAGAGGCATGCCCAACTAACCATGACCATCAGTCAAGACTAAAATACCTTAATGACCTACTGGTGTTTGATATGTTTGGATCCTATAGATAGACTAAGGCAGTTACAGAAATGGCAAGTTTACTGGGTGCAAGGGGTTACAGGAAACTATCCATAGACTGAATGTAACCCAAAACCTTTAGTTGTTATTCATTTAGAATTGCACGCTCATTCATCAATGATGAACAATCTATTTTCTCCTAGTTCTTTCAGGGGTTGTCGTTACAAACATATCAGACGTGTGTGTATATGTGTGTGTGTATTTAGTGTCAAGAGCAAACTGAGTAACTCACAATTTAACAAGAGCCGCTCACTGAATGAAAAAATATGCATAGGATATAGGTGGTTAGTGTCGGTCATGGAGCCTATTTTCTATATATAGATTATAGGCCTACAATTTTTGCGACCTCATAACTGCATATTGACACTCTGGTTATGTTGTTATATAATATTCGTGTGGTACTGAGTAATTAACAGAATAATGGTGTGCCTGCTACCAATAATAACCCTGGTAAAGGTATGTGTCGACACCGGGACATAAAGACTGTGTGAAGTGAGAGGAAATCGTTGTTTTACGTAAGATCTACAATATCATTATGTCACATCGATCATGCACAATCTATTTATAGTGAACTCTACAGTTTAAACAACAGATCTCACAGAAGGTGTGCATTAATTATTGTCGCGGCACCTGTAGCATCATGGTAACAATAATTACCTCTGTTAAACTGAACCACTTCCTTCTCCATATACCTTATCAACAAAAGTTCTAAATGGGGTTTCAAATCATCTTTATATAGCATTGTATTCACTGCTGTGGGCAAATGCATCAATCTGACGTCATGATTTAATGGGCGTTTTTATCAAACCACATGCGGAATTATTTCTTTGAACTGCAAAAAGCGGTTATTTCATAACACTCGGTACGAATTTTCTATCTCAAATGACCAAACCAGGAAAAACACACTGTGCCTCGACCTTTTACTGGATACCTGATCTGAGCTAATAATCTGTGATTGCCTTCTCTGACATATATCATTGAGATGGGACGGACATTGCATGAAATCGGTCTGTCGTATGGTCTCATGATGGAACCTTTTTTGTCACATTATGAGAATGTGTTGTAAACCTGGAGGTTCAAAGCAAAATATTTATTTTGTCCCTTTTTCGCCGACAGAGGCAGACATAGATGCCGACGGTGATACTGGTTGACAGAATTGCGATATCCCATAATATTAATGTGCCTGAATAGAATCTGTTCAGAGATATTTTGGCCGGAATTATTCACCGAGCTCGAAGAACGTGGTGAATACATATCCTATCAAGATTTTGGAAAACATATGGAATTCAGGGACAATCACTATGTCTCCTCATTGCTATATACCTAGAAATAATTGAAAACGCCATTTTACAATTTTACAACACACCTTTTTTTAGAATGAAAGTGGTCATATGGTACGGAGGGATGTACAAATATTCTTTCGTCACTCAGTGACAAACGGAATCTGTACTCAGTGTCAGTGAAAGTGAGACATTCGCCCACGAGTATATATAATAGAGTGTTGGTCTCCTGGTTGATATTCGAAATATTGACCCTTGTGTTTTTATGCCTAGAAATACAGAGAACCCCAGAAAGTATAGAGTAACGCCCCAGATTTATTCATTATGTTTTATTTCTATATAAGTGTGTTTACAACTGCATTCTGTCGCCTGCAATGAGGACAAACCATTAGGCTTCTCTGCGTGGACCTAGTTAGATATCTAGGACTATATAAAGAGCTTTCTATTTTTGGCTCTTCCTATTAACGGTTGACCTCTCCTGGTACCTGATGCTGTTGGCTTGCTGCCCTACTGCTCCATCTAACTAACAACACTGACATTTTACAGGATACTGCATGGCATGCTTTCAACATTAGACTATGAAAAAACTAAAGCCCCATTCCTAATTTCAACATTGAAACTCTGATTGGAGGATAAAACAGGAAATTTCGTGGTCAGGGAGCGTTCTGGTATTTAAATTGGGTCCAGGAATAAGGAAAATAAACCAGTAGAATGTTTGAGCCACTAAGGCACCTGCTCTTACGCTGATTTGCGTTGCTATATTGAGGCAACTCAGGAAAGATATCTATAGGTCAGAGTCCAATATAGCTTCTTGGCTTGATAGAGCATGATAAAAATAGTTCTCCATTAGTTCGTCTTTCTGGAGTGGACTGCGAGGCTCTACTGCCATTATATAGAGTTCCGGAATTCTTACTCTGACAGATTGGCGTTACTGTTGATCATTTCCACGTCTCGGGTTGGATTTAGAACAGATCCTGAAATATATGCGGTGTCTAAATCAGTCGGATAATCAGCTGTGACTTGACTGCTTGAATTGCATGCATTTATAGTCCCGCACCTGCAATTGCATTGTATAGGAAAGGCGGTCGAACGATCACACTGTTCAACTCACCCTCCCCTTTTAGCGATGAACGAAATAGATCTCACATTTGATTTGATTCTTCTATAGTTCCTTAAAGTTACTTAGGACTATATGTATTCTATAGAATCCATTCATCCCGCTATCCAGAGAAGCATGTATTTTTTCCATTAGATTAAATGATTCATGACTTGCATTGTGAAGTGAAATTCAACGGGCCCTATGCTAATTATTGGAATTTATTTCCAACCAGATGAAGGATTTACAATAATCCGAAACGTTGTTATCTAAAATAAGCAAAATAAAATACCATCCTGCACTTTTACTTCAATTCACTGTCTTGAGTTGTGCCTACTTTACAAACAATTTATTTCATTATATTTCAGAATAAATATAATGAAGATTATCAGGAGTTTTTCAGCATAGCTAAGCAAAGTGCAACAATGCTGTACATTTCGGTTGAATAGCAGGGACAATGAAAAGGAATTATAGAATTGATAAAATCATGTATATACATGTGTCAGTCTGTCTAGCCTATCTAGCAAAACCTCCACATAAACACTAAGGCTATGAACCCTCTGCTTACTTAACAAGGAGGTAGTTCCTCTGGTATATCGACCTTATGGAAATAATCACAACCTTTATGGGGTGGTAACAGGTATGCATATATCAATTATTGAATAGGAATATATGCAAGCAGACCTAAACCGATCCAGCTTAAACATGTTCCTGTCTGATTTGGGTAAATTAGAAGAAGACCAGGAAAATACCAAATAATCATTCCAAATCAATAATTCTTTTTGAATTTCCGGTTTTCGGCAGAGGGTTTGGGAGTCTGGTTGCATTGTAATTTGTATTGTCTCTAGTATTGCTTATCGTGCTATTTTCGCAACTAGCTATAGGGATGAGGATTGATTAGTGCGCCTATTATATTTGAAATCCCCATTGATGGGTGTCAAACGTAATATGATGTATCTTATACACATTATCATAATTATTCAAGCAATTTACATATTTAAATCTAGTATGTGACACTACCTGGTATTCGCGTATACAAATATTTATGTATAACAAAATTTCTAAAAAGTATGAAAAAAATCCATCTTTTCCCAGTAACTTAATTACTTCTAAAGCGGGATTCTCCGATATTCTATCATTCTAACAGTACGTGTTCTTCAATATACAGCGTCATCGTTGCCGGGTCCTTCAGATGGCAAAGTCACGGCCCTACCTCACTGACCTCAGACAAACTACCCACTAGCCTCTGACAAGCACTAGTTCCTAAGCAATAGCAGGCCAGCGTTTGGCATCCACACGGTATGTTTGTCAAGCTCCCTTTCCCCATGGTGTATGTATTGATCGGGCGTTACATACGATGGCGTACTGAGGCCCTGGAGGTAAGGGTGCCGACGCCGAAGGATACCATTAAAATTGATCAGCATTCGCTGGCTGATTATGGCGCCATTGGCAAGTGGAAAGCCTTGAGAATGTTCCGCTGAGTCATCAGTTTTGTTGCGTGACTTGTGGCTGGTGAGCTCGCTACTCTACGCCCACTTAAAGGGGTATAGTCATGGGACAGGGTGTGTTGGGGGATGAAGGGGGCAGGAAGCGTGCCTTGATAGTGGTATCATGCCCGTTCACCCGTTCGTCTGGAGAAGGGCGGGAGAGAGGAGATACACCGTGTACAAACAGATACAGAAAAACAAACAAAAGCAGAGAGGTAGACATAGGATAGAGGAAGAGTTAGCTGGGGAAATAGATAACGAGACCCACGAAAAGCAAACGAGAAAAGAAGAGCGGGTGAGAGACGGGGAGAAGTAGAGAAATTGAGAAATAGAGGAAAACACAACAGGGAGTGAGAGGCAAAGGTTGTAGTGGGGAGAGGTGGAGGAAAAGAGGAAGACAAACTTTTACACTTTCAGACGTAGGGCCTCTCCTAACATTATCCATCTTCATCTTACTTTGTGTATTGTTTCTCCTTGTTGATGCTTGTGCACCAGATTTCCTCCCTGAGTATTCATTGCAATAGTTGGAGCGGTGTTCCTAACAATGGAATCCACGGAGAGGAAGTTGCTAGGTCAAGGGGTTAGGGGAACACTAATAGCAATGACCGGGGTAAAGGTTCTGATGAGTCGGCCGGGGCTGTCGAGACCGGGGGTAATGGATGGAGACCTTGTGAGTACCTCTTAGGAGGCCCGCGGTACCCCAGAATCTCGGGTGGGCCCTACGACACAGAGCGAGGGATCAGGGCGAAGCGGGGAGCCCTCTGGCAACCCTCTTCCCTGACCTGGTCCTGGTCGGAGGCTGACCCGGCGACTGGAGCCCTAGGCAAACTAGTATTGGGAGTTTGGCAGTCTCTCCAAAGAGAGACCTGGTAGTTTGGGGCCTCTTGCGACTCCTTAAGCTCAATACACATCTACCGATTTCGGAACATTTATGTACCTTTGCTTCCAAGTGGCGGTCCCCTATTATAACTGCTGTGGGTCAAATGGACATCTGGTAGCCGCCACCAAGGAAACAGCCAAAAACTCCCCATGACCGGCCCCGCGATCCTGGGGGGCATTGAATAATCTAGGATCGTACATGAAGACCAATTTCTGTACGGTGTACAAGGGTAGTCATTTAATGATAGTTAATTCTGTTTGCTAAGACAGTATTAGCCGTCCATACGGTCAGCCATAAGTGTTGAATGATGTTGACCCAAATCGTCCCTTGGTCTCTATGGCATACAGAGAAGGGTCTTCATGTACGATCCTAGATTATTCAACGGACCCCTGGGCTCAACCCTGACCCTAACCGATCCAGAGATTATGATCAGTGAAGGGGAAACCGAGGAAGCTGCCACAGTGCTTGCGGCTATGAAAGCTTGGAGTGGAGAGTGCAGCTCCACACACCAGAGGCTGCTTGGGAAAAATGCCGGCGCAAGGTGGGGGTCAAGCACAGTTGGAGACCTGGGACCTTTTTCACTAGTTTCGTGATGTCTAGATGGCGTCTAGATGGTGTGTCCGGTTTCATAAGAACTAGACATTAGACTTCGCTTTGTCCGTTCTTCCTTGCACTGTTGATGCCGTTTTTCATGTCTGTCTAACACTTTTGTCACGAAACTAGTGAAACAGGTCCATGATGTGTCTAGATTTGTCTAATTCTTATGTTTGGGGTCTGTCTTTTTCCTTGTGTTGTCACGAAATTGGACAACCCCAATGTCTGTATGGTGTCGCAGACATGTCACGAAACTATTGAAACAGGTCCCAGTAGTACCTCCGAGGGCCCCACACTGGACATGCTGGCGGTGTTTTATCAGCAACTTGCTGCAGAAGGAGAGGAGTGCACGGTGCCATTACCTGGTGACCTGGCAGTCTGATTCTCACATGGGAAGGAGGCGTCCGAGGAGACCACGGTACCCACGCATCACCTCGATTTCACCTTCCTAACTGCGCTGGGCAAAGAACCTTCCTTCTTCGCACACCACTGGTCTCTGACTTGCCAACCACCCCGGACTTGCCACGTGATAGGCACTCAGCACCTGGGACCTGTTTCAGTAGTTTTGTGACATTAGGCCTAGACAGACATCAACAGGGGCACCAACAGTGCAAGCATCAGCGGAAAATATTTTGTCTGGTTTCAAAACGCATGTCACAGTTGATGTCAAATATCAGTAGATCGGAGCAGTCAATCTTCTTCATATTTGGGACGATTATAGGTGACATGTATCCCTTACTCGTGCTAAAGTGTCATTGCTTAATTCCAAAGAGAAGTGAGGGAAATTGTCTAATACATTTGAAACCAAACACACCCTGTTTGGGGTCTGTCTTGTCCTAAGTGCCGCGACTTGTGTTGATCTGTCCATATGGTGTCACAGACACCATCTACACATGTCACGAAACTACTGAAACAGGTCCCAGCTACCCAAGAGCTGTTGTCCCGGCCTGGTAACAAGTGGCCAATGCCAACCAGCGCTGCGACTACTCCTAGATTCTACTTCCTGGATGCTACTTGGACTCTGCGGACCTGGCGGAGCCCCCAATGCTAGTTGAGGAGCTCCCCTTAGGGGAGGCCTCGTAGCAAAGAGGGGATCAGTTTGACAGTTTTACTGACTGACATGCACGCGTGAGAGGTGCCTTTTGACACATTTCGTTATGTCCAGTTTGTACCTCAGGGCCCAGATCCCTCGGGAGTACACCTGCCTTATGCTAGGTTTACACCATCACCCTGACAGTTCCGGCAGTGATTTTTGCACAAATCGTAAGTCACCATGGAACTTTTATGACATTTTTATTGTTTTTCTTTGCTCTGCCTAAAGTAGGCCATCGACTTGAGGTGCATCACATTGAGTTAAGGCTGCTGTAGATCAATGTGGTCTTTTTAGGGTCTGGTCGGCATGCAGCCGTGGTTCCACAATACATCAACCTAAGTTCAGAGCCTGACAGGTTGCAGACAACTTCACGTTTACCTAAGGTCACTTATGTTGATTCTGGTCCCATTCACTTACGATCACTTACGATGCACATGTCGAGTTAAGGTGAATTAAGGTAAGATACAGCTGAACGTTGTCCCTCCCCCCTCTTTTCGTCCCAACAGCTCCACGGCAGCTTTCCAGCAGAGACCTCAATGTATAAAAGTGCGCTCCCTGAGGCTACCTCAGTATTTCTCAGTGCGTTCGGTAGGCAACACCTCACCTCACCTTCAACTGAACTTGCCTCAACACCTCGCCATGGTAACCGACGTTCATGTGGTACTTGTATCATAGCCTCTCTTATCCAACAGCAGCAGTCATGAGCTGTCCCAGGTCCTGATGGAATTAAGGATCAGGAAAACACAGTATGCACTACACGCTTGTCCGAGATTATGTTACGGTTCTAAAACATAGTAGTTATTATTAAGACATTGTTATACAAGTCAAATAGGTATGAGTGAAACTGGTTGATACAGAGCAATATTGCGTTAGCCAGGAGTCAGGTTTAGAGTGGATTGTCTGTATAAGGAAGTGAATGATCACGTGACTTGCTGATGTAAGTAGCTGAGGAGTATACCTCTGCTGCTGCTGCAGAGAGCAGCCCTTGAGTATGAGGTTAAGATCTAGTTGAGAAGTGAGCAAAGCTGCTCCTCGTTGGAGGACGGTTTGGTATTAGGCGACGGAGGCTTCACTCTGCCTGGAGTGGAGTCACCTAATATGAACATTCATCGCGTCATCTCTATGAGTTGCTTGCAGACCAACGTGTGAGGAACTAACTCTCGCTGCAGAGTACACAGAGAAGATACTAAGGACATATAAGAACTGAACACGGAATGACCAACATCAAGAGAGTGGAACATAAAGGAATGTATAATGGATTTATAAGTGAACAACAGGAAAAGGACTGATCTTGAGAAATGAATAATTTACAGGGAATTATTGATTGAACAATTATGGACAAATTATACTGAAAGACTAACTAAACTGGTTTGTTTGATTATGCTTAACTTGCTATTCAATATTAGCAAACACTACATATCTATGAGTGATTTTAGTCTTGAGTTATGATTACATTAGACCCTTGTGTAAAATGTCAATGATTGCTGTGTAAATACCTGGAATGTTTATCTACGGATTGCTCTCAGGATATTAAAGCCTATAAACTTTATTCCATCTTTCATCCTTCATTGTCTCTGGTCACAGGGATGTGAGGTCATGGTGTAGCTGTGACCATGCTAAGCAAGTGAGTCTATCCCAACTTCCAACGTATTAAGATATTAACGATCAGCTCTTAAGGAACAACTACTAGCTACCTAAAAGACTAATTAGGAGATCTAATTAAACCCAGACAACGGTGCAGGTTATCTGAATCCACATGCTGATCATATGGACAATTTGCCACTTTGCTGACTCGGGAGCTGCGTGTCAGAGATAAAGCCGGCTTCCAAAACTACCTTTTAATGCTGCCTGACCTTTTTGATGAGATACTGGACATTATTGAGCCTGCCATCAGAAGAATGGATACCGGGACTGTTTGGGTGATGGTGTAAACCTAGCATTACATGTCGGTTGTGTTATATGTAGCAGAGAAATTACAAGGGATTCGGAGGTTGGTGGTCAGAGCGCTGTTAATACCGCCAAAATGAAATGTCATCAAGACGAACGGTAAGCACTCGATACCAGCTCATGAGAGCTTCCCTATCCAGCTCTGTGGCTCATTGCAGCCACGACAAGTAAACTGAGAATATTAGTGGGAAGCCAGAAAGGCAATGTACTTCAATATCACTGGGGAGGATGAAGTGGTTCTGTAGGCCCATATGACAGGGCGTCAAGTCGCTGAATATGGCAGAGATGTCGCAGTGCGCCAACATAATTAATTACTCTAAAAAGGATGTGACAGGCAATGTTGAGATAATATTTTTTAAACATCACTATGGTTCTATACCAGGTCAGGGTGATAACAGGCCAATGTTTCCTAAAACGGTACGCAAATTTATAGTCAAAATAGAAAATTGTCCCCAATTAATGATAATGATAATGATGATGATGATGATGATAATGATAATATTCTTTGAATGTACACGCTATTTCTATATGACAGTTGAGATGATGTGCAAAAGATAGTATCGTTAGTGGACCTTGTGTATAAAATATCTAGGCGAGGCATATGCTTATCTGAATACTGTTTCTGATGACAAATTCCGAAGACCAAATGTTCATATATGTGCCTCCTATATATGGGAAATATGCAAAAGACATCATGCCAGACGCTAGTCCAAAAGAGGCCAAATTAGAGGCCAAAAGAGAACTATAAAATTGCGGAGACCCCGTATAGCTTTATTTACGAATAGTCCGATTTGTCTAGGCAAAGACTTTTGCAACTGTCTTCAATTGGAAGTTCAAAATGGAACACTCTACATCTATAAAACAAAGCATGTTAGGCCACTAATAAAATTGTTTCTCATCAACGCGCGCATCAGCAAAAACGTTTTTAGATTGGATTGAATAAGGATTAATGATTCAAACGAGATGGGCGATTCAAACGAGATTGACTAATGGGCTAACATTTGTGACATATGGGTTAACATTTGTGACATAATCTCCCATTGGATGTTTTTTTCAAATACTCAATGGGCATTGGATATGAGTTACCAATGTTAAGTCTATGGGGAAAAAATACCAGGCCACTCGAAAAAGAAACCTTGTTTCTCATCACCAAGCCATAAAAAATATTATGATGGCACTTTGAGTCAAGTTTGAATAGCATTACAATTAACAAGGCAAAGCCGTGTGAATTTCATAGCAATTCAAACAAGAGGGGATAGAGCACTGACCCTAAACTCGAATAGGTTTCTTAATTCATCTCACCCTTCACATTGACAACTGGACTAATGCATGGTTTACACTATCACCCAGGCAGTCTTTGCAACCTCAACGTAACTCGACTTGTACTTCGTAATTTGTCGTGTCTCGACTTGGTTGTGAATCGTAAGTGGACTTGACTGCCGGGATGTTGCCGGGACTGCTAGGACAGAATTTCTGACTGTCAAAAAAATTGCCACAGCAGTTCTGGCAACCCCCCGTGGTTTACAACCGTGGTGACTGTCGTAAGTGATTGTAATAGGCCTTTTTTCGCAGGCCGGTGTCGCGCCTTATCTTCTTGGTTACGCAATGCATGCAGCCAAGCAAACCCCTGGCAACGTATTCTTTACCATTGGATGACTGAGTCTATGAGCGTAATACGTTTATAATACCCGTGTATGTTATTTCTAGAAAACTAAAAGCGATTCTATCGTACTTTATGGTATGTCAGCTTTAATTTGGTAGGTTAAACACAAATCTCCTCAATAATACTTCAGATATTATAAGCTAAAATAGAAACAATGTACATGGGTAGCAGAGATATACTGGTATGGGCCTGGCCACTATGGGCTTATCCTCCCCTCTGGAATAACCAAAACAATTATCATATCATAGTATTTAGATATGTATACATATATAAATAAATATATTGTATATACATAAATATATTGTATGTCTATACATATATGTTTTTGGATTTTTTAAAACCCGCTTAGATATTACAGAAAATATATCCAGCTATTTTTAGAGATAGGAAATATATTGGATTATTTCTTAGGAATATGTCTTGCCCTAATTCTTTTGAATATGTTGTTTCAATAGAAACAGGTCATTACATTTGACTGTGGGTTTATAAAATTAACTACTTTGTTATAACTGAGTATTTCTTATAACCTGTTTTGCATATAAAGCTTTGAAGACCTGTAAGGAACTAATTATCAACTCTAAAGTTTAGACAACCAGTCCTAGTTTGAAGAGTTCCCTCGCTTGTTCTAACACCGTTATCTGGAAGAAAACAACACCTCTACATTCATACCCGCCACTCACACCCTATGTGTGAAAGCCTTGGCCGCAGTCGGACAGCGCAATGTTTGGCCGAGCGGCCGCTTTGTCATGTAACATGACCGCATGGCGGGGCTGAACAGAAAAACAGCTATTGGACATAGTCTGCTGTGAATCGTAAGTCAACTTGGATTCTGGATAGCATTAGGCCTATAGGGCTGTAGGTCGTCAGGATATTCATTGAACTTCCAACAGTCACAGGCAGAGACTGGAGAGTTTCTGCGAGACCCCAACATATGTCGTTGGGAACTGCCATACTTCGGCGCAAGGCGACTTATGTCAACGGGAAACTGCCATAATCTGCCTTAAGTCATCAGGCCTCGCAATCTTAACTCAACTTAAGTCGACGGGATATTTGGGGCCCAGCGGAGAAAAACCAATAGAAAACCATAAAAGTCGTACATGGTCGGGACTACTGGAAGTCAACTTATGTTGACGGGAAACTTCCGTAATCCGTCGGGCTCACCTTGTAAGTGGTAGTAAGTCTTTGTGGCCATACCATACCCATACTGCCTCCTTGTCTTGCAAAGATCACGTTGACTTATGTCAAAATTAACTCAACTTAAGTCGACGGAGTGTAGGGGGCTGAGCGGGCAAAAACCATAAAAATACCATTCAAATACGATAAAAACACCAAGTCAAGTTACGATCGGGCAAAATCCATTGCCAGGACTGCCAGGGTGATGCTGTAAATCTAGCATAACCTTCATGACAAAATACTCCATCGAGTATTTTTTCTAAATATTCAATGGACATTGGGTACAGGTTCCTAATGTTAAGTCTATAGGGAAAAAATATCAGGGGGTGGGATATACTGTTATAACAACACAGACACCCCACAGACGCCTACCTGACACCTACAGTAGCCTATGCAGGCTGGTAGACTGGGGTCTAGACAATCAGACACCAGGCAATACACACAATAAACAAAGAATCAAGATAGTCTTGAGTGTATTTGATTAGGCATATTTGATAAGGTGTCCCTCTGAAGTGACTGCTTACACAGGGTAAAATGGCTTTTTGTACCGAAATACCTGTCCGTTAATGTTAACGTGTCCATGCAGGGTGTCCAGAGACAATAACACACAGTAGAATGAGTGACATATAAAGAGCTTAGAGTAAGAGTGCAAGATATGACCTAAATAAATATGTCTGAAGTCCATTTTATGACACTTTAAAAGCCATCTCTGTCCAGCCAAAAAAAAAAAAAAACCCTCGTCATATTTGTCATGGCTTGGTGATGAGAAACAAGTGTTTTTTTAGTGGCCTTAAGATGAAGCTGCTAGGGTCACAGCAGACAGGATGCATCAGACTGATTTTATGCCCAAGTGTTCGAAAGCTATATCCATTACATTTTTATCAATGCATACCACCTTGTAGATATTTCTAAATGATGACTATGTTATCGAAGAAGAATGTAATACGTTTGTTAAATCGGCTAGAGAACTTGCGATGCAGAGGCCAATCCCTTTTATCACATTTTCTGTACAATAACTGTACTTGCACCTGGTTCAGCCCAGAGGATACATGTTTAATTATTGCTCAAGGTGATACTCCGAAATTACGGTGGAGCAACTAGATAATTAGTTAGCCTTGGGGCCCTTTGGTCGCATATGGCGGCTAACATATGGCACGGCTCCTAAAATGAATCTCGGGAAAATTTCTCCAAAAAGTCTCAACGTTTACTCCGAAAAGCCTCATCCACGGTGCACCGTTTTATTATGAGCGTCACAAGGCTCATGCAACATTTCAAATATGATTTTAGGAACAAGTCCCAGGTTACTGATCTATTAGATCTGTCTCCTGTGTATGTGTAATTATAAAGCGGGGAGGGGGGGGGGGGGGGGGGCTTGACTGGCAGTGGTCGCGTGTGCTGGAGCATAAAGGGCGTAGCCAAGCAACTGGTATTAATAATTATGATATTGTCACAATGTCAGTTAACTGCGGACTTGGGCACATAGATTCAAATGTTATGTAGTTCGTCATCAATGGTTACTCTGCACAATCCATGTGGATATTCCTTATTGAGAATCTAGACATTACCGCACGTATCACGTCCATGATGAGTGTCAATAACATAAAACATACACACACACAAAAGCAACAGACTATGGATATATAAGTTACCACAAATAGAGTATGGGCATACAACTCTATAGAGAAACAGGCTTACTGTCTCCGTACGGATAAAATACGCGGTAAAATCGGCGATCAGATCAACCGATGCCGAAGGCAGAGGTTCATCTGATCGCCGATTTTACCAAGTATTTTATCCGTACGGAGACAGTCAGCCTGTTTCTCTATTATTATATACCTTAAAATATCGAATTTTTAACTTTGCTACTGGGGGAATATTTGGATTTTGCCGCCGTACATGCCCCGTACGCCACATACATACCCCGTACGTCACCTAGGTGTCGTACGGGTATAAATACGACATGGATAGGAGCGGGCAGTATGTGTAGGATATACTACCACAGGTATATAATAATATAGCCTACACAGGAACTCTGCCAGATTTCACCTTTGCCCGACGGATAGATCTGATTAACTTTCCAAACGACTCGGCCATTTTTTCTGTTTTTTTTCTATTCAAGAAAGGTTTGGCGACATTTTACCCTTTCACCAGCACCCTGATGATCTCCCATGAGTAGGTCACAATTACAGACAAAATATATAAAGTACATCACAAAATACTAGCATGTCAGATATGACCAACTCCAACCGACCTTACGATTGCCGATGTGCGCCATTTCACGGACTGCTCCGATTCAGACCATAGAGTACATATACTGACATACAATTACCAGTACTGTCGGGACATATAAATCAGCAATATAAAAGACTGATGTACCAATAGAGTAGGGACATATTTATAAACTATCTATACCAGTCCGACTAATAAACCACTAATAGAGTAGAGACATAAAAGCTCTCAATAGAGCAGAGGCTTACTTTCACAACCTGTCCCACGAGAGAGGCACAATGACTTCTTTTCCAATAGGGCATCAGAAACACCATAACAATGCATATATATGCACACACACTTGGATACATACACAAATACATGCACATGGGTTGGAGCGTATAAGAGCTGTGGTATTGAAACAAGTTGGGTGGGTCAAGACCCTCGACCGGCTGAGGGTCCTGGATCCACATTGGAGCTCATCATCCCTGGATCCTCAGCTTCAAATAGAGCAGATAACCGTTCAAGTGACCTCATGGACACCAGGTCAGTCCATCCACCAGGCCCAAAAGAAACAGGTATCCTGCGTTCAGATAACAGAACGCCAGCACCAGGGACAGGGCCCACGTGGCTCGCGTGCCGCTGGTCTCCAATGGTCAGGCGGCATCTTGCGGGCAGCAGCGGCAAGCTGATAAGACTTGCAGAGGCCTGGGCCAACTCCTGGAGGAGACCTCTCTACTCCAAGCAGGGCATCTCAACTGGCGATGTTGCGCCCCACGCCTCTCACCCAACTATAAACCTCGTTTGCATTGGCCGACCAAACGGCGGAGATTTTTCTTAGTCCCTAAAAGTCTGTCGGTGGTGCCACCGACTATATGTCGGTATCAATTTGTCGGTGAAAGCCATGTTATTCAGGTAAATAGCATACATTCACACTTTTGGGCGTTATTACATGCAGCATTGTACAATACTATATACAGAAATTTGCTTAAAGGCAAATACAAGTTATAAGTAACTAGGCAGTGCAGAACGATACAGGGCGGTACAAAGGAATATCGTATGATTATTAATATTTAAGTTTAATGGATTTATTGGATTTCTAATCCTGTGCTGATAAACACAGTGTCAAAAATAACACCTTTGAGAATTATGACATCAACGGCCTTCAACAACGGACCGAGACCATCCGATTGCGTCATCTAGAAAATGGCAATTCTAAAATGGCAACTTGGGATGTATTTGGTCATACAGCTAAGGACTGTTGCTATTTTTTCATTTTCTTAGAGTCATTATTGATAAATTTAAATTTCTAAAAGTGTTTCTGTTGAACTTAAATTGAACGATACTGTGTTCTTGCATGGTCTGTTTTTATCTTGCTTTCCTAGGTGGTTAGCCGTAGCCCGGCGTTAACACTAAACGATTATACAGGCGGCGATTCTTAAATTTTGCACCAACCTGCCGACTTTCAACTGTCAATGGCTAGACATCGGTACTTTTAAAAAGTGTTGGCTCCTGAGGAGCTTCTTGGTTGGATGACTATTGCGGCCAATATTGCGAAATCGAGCACCACCTGACGACTATTGGAGTCTAGACGATCACGTTTTAGTCGTCTATAGTGTAAATGTATAGGATAAAGAGGGCCCGTGTACATAGTCAGTGCGGTTTTCGAATGCTTATATTGTTAAATAAGATTGTAAAAATACAGTAATCATTTGGTACCAGGCTCAATTCATATTACAGAATATTTACTAAATTGCATTCAGGGGATGGCGGGGGTGCCTAGATCGAACACCAGTCGGGCTTCAGCTGAGGGTGACATTAGATCATTTTTGGTGTCGGGTTGGGAGATGGAAGCGGGCAGGAATCTCTAACTATAACCCTGTCTGGTTATTGGACATCTTGACAAGCGGGAACGTCCCGGTACCCAGCCTACTCAGCCCGGAGAGAGTCCGGAGAGTGGGCTACTATTGATCGCCAGGGAAGGGTCTTGGGCGGGCGCCTCCATCCAGCCAGCCGTCACCCAGCCTCCCCTTCCCCCAGCCAACAGTGCCCTCATACCCGACAACCACAATCGATCCCCAAGTGGGATTAGAAAATCAAGTCACCATTCTCCCAGAATATATGTCGCTCTTCCTCGATTCTCCAGCACGATACCATCCAATATGTCTAATTAAATTCTACCAAGGCTTACTTTCGAGGAACATGCATGTCTTCCCTGGATCTTAAAGAGTACAATAGGAGCTGTCTTTTATTATTCATGATAAGGTGAATTTGACGACAGGAATTGATGATTTGAAGGAAACATTGCACGATTGGAAGCCATTTGGAGAGCACCAATTCTTCTGTAGATTGGATGGTTTCATTAACTCCGTCAAAGTATGTGATTATAGAAAAGAATATATTGCCTCGATGGGCAGTCAGGAAAATGATAAAATACATTACTTACCTTTAGACTACTTACATAAATGAAGTAAAACCATGCATAATTACAAAATTGATTTGTATATTAAATAAGATAATTGCTTTCATCGTTAAATGTCATTATACTAGAAATAGGAGCAATGTCTGTTAAACCCTGTTGATCCAATCCTTTCTGAGCAAATCCTGCTTTATAAATCAAGTTAGGGGTGATTTCCTGTGAGAAAGACCTGATCACAATCAATACAGATCTACATATTTCCAGGACTGTTGTTCACCATTTAATACCGTCTACTGGATCGAATATCTTCTAGGGTTAAATTGGAAAGTATCCGATAAAATGGTCTGATTGTTTGATTTGATTCCGGCAAATATTAAGAAACTTGAACCCCCCATAAAACTCATGGATATTATGTAGGCTTATTGCACCATGAGATAATATTGGATTGAACGCATACAATTGACAACTACCTGCTAAAGAACCATATTTCCTGTGTTTTCCATACTAAGACCTTCCACTTCTGATAGATAAAATAGCGTGTGAAGCGTAACTACATGATGATAGATATGCAGTAAGTACAGCATGGTCTTCTGCCATATTACACCACTACAGCTATCACTTCCATGATACAAGTGATCAAGCAGAAATAACACCCAGATGTTGCTTTTTTTCTACAAAGGAATCAAATTAAAGACCTACGGTTTGCTCATAAAATGGATTGACGGGTAGGTGTGGGTGGAGGGCAATGGTGTAGTGCGCATGAGCGAACTATGACGTAATTGGCCCGACCACCCCCTCCCCCCCTTCGCGATACTGACGTCATTCCTAATATGCAAGGAGTCTGGGTTTGCCGTTCGCGTTTGATATTGTCGCCACCTAGTGGTGCCACTTTGAACTAAACAAGAGTCATCTGATCCTATACTGTTTAATAAGCCTTGACCAGACGGAACAGATACAGTCGATTCTCATTTAATTTTTTTATAGTCAAGAGCTTTCAATTACTTTACTAGGTAATCACCATCAGACTATACTTTGAATGCAAGTGGGGGGAAACCTGAGAACTATTTTTGGGAGAGGATTTTGATAATGTCTTTGGTCATGTGTAACAACACAGCGACGGCTCTGCAGCATGCATGCTTTATTTTCAATGCAAGTGCAGGGTACACGATTCCCAACCTACCTACCCCTCCCAACCCGGTCTCTGTGTCCAGTCCAACCATGCCCACCACCGCCAATATTAGTGCAGTTGCCGTCTCTGACCGTTATGACGTTACTAAAAATAGCTCTACCAGGGTCTCCCGAGTGCTATCGGCGACGGGCCATGAGCAGTCCATGTGTACGAACAGCTCATTGAGCCAATATACGCACCGCAGGTTGGCTACCGGCAACGCCTAAACAAGATCTGGGGTTTCTCTGATGTCCAATTAGTAAAATGTCACAGCACTTGTCAGAGGTCTTAACCACTACCTACCTGTGGTACTTACTCAGCTCTTTTTGCTTGTTCTTCTTTTTCTGTTCGAGTTCTTCTTGTTCATTTAGGCCTACTTCTTGTTTAACGCCTAGTTCTTCATGGTCTTATTCGGCATGTTCTTGGTCTTCTTTGTTTTATTCTATGGTTTCCTATGTGGTGTACAGTTCTCGATCTACATTTGTCATGATTGTTTTTGTGTGACTTATTTCCGCTTTTTATGTTGACGTCATTGGTAAATGTGGTTGGTTCACTCTCCTTATGACATTTAGCCAAAGGTCTGGAAGGGGGAGTCGGTCGCATTGTTTGTATTGGTTTTCTTGTCGGACACTATAGGTCTGATCCTCTCGTTGAGGCTAATTATGGAGAAACTCAATGAGGCGCTCGTGGAAATGGGTAGACAAACAGTCGCTGTCTATTTTTACTACTCCACCACCGTGAAGCAGAGTTCACTGCAATTAGCACTGACTCACTTTGAATTCCATTGTTCTTCTACGGATCTCATTCACTCTTAAAGTTCAGTAAAGTGCAGCAACTGCCACTTGCCCATGTCTCAAAAACAAATAACATGACGATTATCAAATATCATGAAGAGTAATTAAAATTCCCCATGTTAAAGTTCACTGTCTCCTGCCTTTCCTGGGCATGCGGAAAAAAACATGCAAAGAACCAAGTATTAGAGAGTTTAGATAAAAAGTGTTTGGCTGAAGAACAGAAACTTTCGCTAGGAAAGCATTGACTCGTGAGTGAGATTAGCAGATTAATATTTTGGACTGCGCCCACAAAATCAAAAGTGCAAAAGGTAGTTCAGAGACAACATGGCCTGGTGACATAAAAGAGAAGGCAAATATCACTTCAGTAAATCGAATTAAGCACTAACTGGCAGTTCAATGCCTGTAATACTAACATGCAAGGTTAATGACCCGCCAGGGTCTTAACAAAAACTATCCTAATATTGACCAGGTTCATTAACTCGATATTATCAAGACACCACTCTCTATGGTGAGCAGCCTGTGATTTGCATACATGATCCTTTGCACGCCATTGTAAAAAGAATTGCAGACATTGCACTGTAATCACATATGATGTCGCGATGAAACCAGTCATTACACTGTAATCTGACTGACGCGGTTCACCAGAGAAAGCATCTTGTCTGAGCAACAGCTTTGGACGAAGAGAAAAATCGGGTGCCTTGCCATTTCTAAAACTGTGGACCTTGCAATTTTATGTTTCTTCTGTGATTACAAAATGAGGAGATCGGATTTACGTGCGATCCTATTATTTCTGTTCTCGTTTACTTTTTTAAAGAATGGTGTGATCTCTTAAAAAAAAGGCGATAAAACTGAGTTACGCGACAAAAGGCTTGGCATACCCATCGTTCCTTGTGAGGTAAAAGCAGTATTACTCCAAAGTAGTCATATGATCATTTATAAAAAATACATCAACTTGTTCGGTCTTAGTTGGTATATACTCCCATATATGTTCTTTTAATATGCAACGTTCTTCTCTAAATGGATTAACCTAAACCATATGACGACATCGGGATGTTTCTCTGCCGTCTGTTCCTTTTTAAAGATTTATCTACGTCAGAGGACATCATTGCTTGCTTTTTGAGCAAAATGTCAAATGATGAAGCAGTTCTACGTCAAAGTCTGTTGAAATACCAAGTTTCATTTTAGATGAACACATTTTCTGTAACCAAACGAATCTGAACTACAAGGTAAACAGAGAACCTGACACCCAGCAGAACCCGGAACCGACCATTCCAGGAGAACCCGGTCCCAAGTAGAATAAAAAAATTAAGATGAGGACAAGATCTTACTATATATACAACAAAATGATTTCTCCTATCCGTTGTTATATGTTTTACTATATTTCTACATCATTTAAACATTTATCTTAAAACATAACAGTGTGGTTTTGGTCACCTTATCTCTGAAGCTATTTCTAGCTTGTGGGAAGGACTCCTGTCATTCTATCATGGTGTCGTTTACTTCATCATTCAGCCTCATGCCTGCCTCATAGTTACATCTGCTCATCCTAACTTTTTTAGCCTGGCAACGACAGGCGCCGTAGTTGAAAATTTGCCTACCAAGTTATCAAACTCTCTTATCCTCGTCTTTCTCTCCCCAATTATCACCGAGATAGGATCCCTAAATTTGTTCACCTTTGCCTCTGGTATCATAACTACTTGTTCTACTAAGTCAATCCAGAACCCCAGATATTCTTTAGCCTTGTTAGGTTTGAGCTTAGACATTTTGAAATCTATTTTAAACCCCAGGTACTGTACCCCAACGCCTGAATCTGTCTCCTGACTGTGCTACTCGCTACGTCCTTTGTCCTGCCATGAATAAGAGTATCATCTATTTATTAGGAGCAAATAGATGAAGTAAAATTTGATGAATGAGCATGCAAGCGTCCAAGCATGCTCAAAAAAGAACATCTGTACTCCGTACACCCTGGTCAAATATCCAACCACTGCTTTCATCAACTTCATGAATACTATAGGCCCTGGGCTATAACTGTTTGGGAGGCAGGTATACCTGTTTCTCTGTCCTTCAAACTGAAATTGCAATTTCCCCAATACCGAGTGATATGCTTGTGTGAGGTCAATACTAGCCAGCCATACACTGCCGGCAGCATCTAGACAACCCTCTCGATCTGATCCATCTTGAAATGCTAGTAGTCTGTAAAATGATTCAGATATGACAAATTCAGAGCAGGCCTAAATTCCCTAATATGTTATCTATTTGGTCCTTTATTTTTACATTTACCCTGGGTCTACCGTCCGAGATTACAGCACCATATAGAAAGGTTGATCAGGTTATTTGGTCTAGATCTATAGTCACCCCCTGATTGTGTTTTGCACCCAGCTATCATCAGTTTCATTGACACAATTTTCCGCACATCATGTTCCAGGCAGACAGTTACTCTTGGGGTAGCTACTTCTTAGATGTCTCTCAAAACTGTGTAGTATTATATATATCACAGCCCAGTTCCAGCCAGATAACACTCAAATGTCGGACTATTGGGCTCCAACTTAGTCCTAAACTTACCAAAGTAAAATACAAAGAGCAGAAACCCAATGTAAAACTGAATTCACCGAATTCAAAACACACTGCTGCCCGGCTGGAATGACGGGACTGATAGGTCTGTCTTTGCCGAGTTGCGAGAGCGAACTGAGGATACACCGCATGCGAGGAGTCTCTTAGTCCCTACACCATCACGACCTCTTATTTAAAGGTCACGTGGGCTGATTGCCACAATAGATATACAATCGTAAATGCTGATGACCTATCGATATGATATTGGATATCACTTTGAATGTGGAACCGGGGAGTCTCAAAAGTGATATTGACAGCAGGAGAGGCTTGTGGTATAAACCCATGATACGATATGACTGTTATCTGCCCAATTTATATTTGAAATGGCTCCTACAGATTTCTTAATGTTTTTGAGGTACATAGTAATATGAAAACAGCATAGGCCTATCTGTTTTCGTTATCTTCCAATACCTTACCCGTGTTGCCAGACTTTTAAAACCTGGTTTAAACACCTCGTTAAATACACATCCGCCGACAACGGGTTAGAAATCGGAAGATGACTCCACAGACATTCCACGTCTGACTGGTTACATTGGATACTTTGCAAGTCATGCTTGTGGAGGATAACTTTGCTTCTTGACGTCTACACCAGGTGGCAGACATGTGTCGTGACTTAACTAGTCTCATGTCAGGTGCAGGGTTCCCTACAATGAAAATGTTGCAGGGCAATTCTGAGCAATGTCTTTTTTGCCTTTTACACCAGTGGCCATTTGTTAGCTACAACTCCAAAGTCTGCTTATCGGAAAAAAATATATAGCATAAGGCAATTAGAATAGAACCTTTCCACTTACCTTGATAGCTTATGGAAGGCGGTGTGTGGTGGAGGATGAACATGATAGGCTCAAATATTTGATATCAGAAATGGAAAAAGGAGAGGCGAAGGGAAGGTTTGAAAATGAGCAGAAAAAAGACCTGATTCTTAAGATTCAAATAGGTTAACTTTGTTCAACGACAGATCAGTCACATGCTCTATAGTTTAGATAAGGTGTATATATTATGATGGATTAATAAGGGAGCATTCATTAAATATGGCAGTGGAATACTAAATAAAAGGTTGCCCCCATCCCTTTGGAATGCCAAAGGAAAAAGTCACAGCACCCCCCCCCCCCCACCCATAGGAATGGCTAAACTAATGTGGCCTTTTTTCGATGAGGCTTTCCTTCTTTACCTTAAAAGAAACAGAGTTACATTCAGTGAATAGTCAATGTGTATGGTAGTGGTCAAACTTCCCATGGTACATACTAGTATGTGTGTCACTGAAATTTGATCTTTTGGAACACTGCCCAGATTTTGTTGTTTGATGTGCTATTTTTGGTATGAACACACTCTTCTTCTGATGAGGAATAATACCTGAAGATATTTCTTGTATGACAATCTCTTCTGGCTTATTGTCATTCTCAGGCTCGCATTGTATACTTCTTTCAATGTGACTGTTGAGGAGTTCTTGATCATTTTTTGCCAGATATAGACCTGTAACTTCTGGTGTTGCAAGTATAGACAGAACTGCTACTGACAGTTTGCCAAGCTTGCCTACAGCAACTAGCTTTTCTCAGTCATAGTCATAATATCCTTTAAATTGCATTTCTACATGATGTTGGTATGATATGAGACCTTTGTCTTATTACCTTGCGGAGCTCCAGCTAATGTAGACAGATTATGACAAAACTACTCCTGTAGAGTAGATCTTGATAAACGATGCCTAGTTTCGCACTGTCTTCACCCACCACTGCCTGACAGAGCAAAAAAATTATAACCCCTTTTTTTTCTTTTTTATTGTTAAAAAAAGTCATTCACCAGGGTGAGTTTTCCAGACATCTCCAGGAACACATACATTATTGTCATTAAAGATGTCATAATACCATACATCAAGGAGTGAAAGAAAGTGGGAAGATGAAGATGAATATGAGTAGAACTTATAGTTAGACAAACATATCAGAGGTTCTAATCATCAACCAGAGAGATATTTCTTAACTTCATCTTTTGTCTTACATTGTTGTATGTCAGCAGGTAACATATTCCAGGCACGGGCACCCCTAAAATAAGGCAAATCTAATAAAGCAGAGCTTCTAGTATGGTAGACATTAAAGAGAATTGCTTCACTTAAAACGAGTAGCTCTATGTGCAACTGAAAGCCATTCCAACTTCGAACGATACTTGAACATGAGACAACATAATTGTTTTTGTTGTCTTATCATTATATATTCAAGGTTACAGGCACATTCCATACTAGTAATCAAATGTTTGTATCCCGCAAGACCTAGCGCACATCGCATATATTGGTTGTGCAATTTCTCAATTCGGGAGATATCATGTTTTTTAAAACTATCGGTCAAAAAGGAACAATATTCAAGTACATGTAAGATACTAGACACATATATGTTAACAGTGGCATCTTTGGTCAAACATTGTCTCAATTTCCGCAGTTTAAACAATCTGGCACTTGCACTTTTTACAATCTTGTTTGAGTAATTCAGCCAGGAATCTCAACTTCGAACGATACTTGAACATGAGACAACATAATTGTTTTTGTTGTCTTATCATTATATATTCAAGGTTACAGGCACATTCCATACTAGTAATCAAATGTTTGTATCCCGCAAGACCTAGCGCACATCGCATATATTGGTTGTGCAATTTCTCAATTCGGGAGATATCATGTTTTTTAAAACTATCGGTCAAAAAGGAACAATATTCAAGTACATGTAAGATACTAGACACATATATGTTAACAGCGGCATCTTTGGTCAAACATTGTCTCAATTTCCGCAGTTTAAACAATCTGGCACTTGCACTTTTTACAATCTTGTTTGAGTAATTCAGCCAGGTAAGGGCCGATTCTAATTCAACACCTAGATAGCAGTAATGTGAACATTGGTCTAATATTTCATTATTCATATATAAAGTCAATTTAGGTAATCAAGTAAGTTGGTGTTGATTGGCAAACCACATACTTTTAGTCTTTTTGACATTGATAGTATAACCATTTTGCTTACACCAATTCGCGATATTAAAGAGATCTTCTTGCAGTAAGTCACATCTATTGGCATCAGTATCCTCAGACGGAGCCCTGGGGAACCCCAAAGCTGATATTGGCATAGTCAGACAGTGTACCATTAATAAAAACACATTGCTGTCTATTATTTAAATAACAAGTAATTCATGCTAATAAATTTCTAGGCATTTTATATATTTTGTCTAACTTAATTAAAAGGAGTTCATGGTGTACGCTGTCAAACGCCTTTTTAAAATCAATGAAGCAAGATCCTACTAATTTCTTACAGCTTCTAACATCATATAGCGATTTGGTAAGTATACTCCTGTGGAGTTATATATCTTCCAATATCTGTGAGCCTGTGTTCCACAAATGTTGAAAATGAGTTCTTAAGATAATTTAGACCAGGTTTTAAACATCAGGGAATATAGATGAGGAATCAGAAAGAACAGGTTCACACTTTTCTCAAGCACAATACTAAATGGTTGAAGTTGGCTGCACTTGTTACTATATGATGCCATGATGCCAGTTTGCGTTGATGCTCCTAGTCTCTATAGTTGAATGATTCTGCTAATCTTCTAACCCAAAATTAGGAATGCAATCCCAGCCAAAATGAGGCCATAGAACTGGCAGCTAGCAGACATCCTGGAAGCCCCCATCTCTCCTGTACCTATACAATCAATCATAAAGCTTGACTACCTAGAACATAATTCTCACTGAAGACACTTATTGAAACTTGGTTGTTAATTTTCAAATGTCACGCAGCAACTGCTTTCTTGATTTGTGTCATCATTGCTATAGTCATCAGACTCCCTTGCAGGATCTTGCAGGACCTGGCAAGGTGTGTGGGATCCTTGGTATGAGTGGATCAATCCATGCTGTGGCTCTACAGAAGGAAGACAAAGTCCCATCTTTTGAACACAGAACCCCTTCAAGTACTCAATGCAGAAATCTCAATGGTGAGTTCTCTTTGCTCAAAGTGCTCTTCCATAAATATGGTGATCTTATTGAAATAAGCAGCAACAGGGGTATTTTGTAGCACTGGATGTTGAAGTAAATGCTCCTAATTTATCATTGCTGCAGAAAAAAACTAATGATTTTGTGAGACTACATTGATTCTGGGACAAATGTAGTCATGTTTTTCCATTGTTGCTGTCCCAAACTACAGACATGTCCACAACAGTGAACTGACACACCACCCCAACAGTGACATGCATTATGAAATGAGACTTAAATTCTTCCGCAATTCCTGCCACTATTGGTGTCACTATTCATGTCACTAACTGGTTAGTGACATCCATCTATTGAAATGGGCCCCTGTGTCACTAGTTTCGTGACATGTCTAGATGGCATCTGTGACACCATACAGACAAATTGGGGTTGACTAGTTTCATGAAAACAGTGGATGACCTTAGGACAAGACAGACCCCATGTCTGTCTAACACTTTTGTCATGAAACTAGTGAAACAGGTCCCTGGAACAGCAAAGCTGTTAACCCTAGCCGTTGGTATTGACAGAAGGGTTGCTTAAAAGAAGGAGATTACTGAGAGTTAGGGAGCATTCATTAATTATCGCCCAGGGGGGCACAGTTTTCTAACACAGATCGTTAAAAAAAAAGTTGGCCCCCCCCCCATGGGAATACAAAAAAAGGGTTGGCCCCCACCCCTTGGAATGCCAAAAAAAAACACATCACCCCCCCCCCCCTCATCGGAATAGGGCAAAAGCACAGAGGAGGCTTAATTGATGTGGCATTTTTTCCATAAAGCTTTCCTTCTTTGCTTTAGAACAAACTCAGCTACATTCAGTCTTTTTCAATCTCAGTAGCTAAGTGGTAGGGTGTTCACCTTGAGCATGGTAGGTCATGGCTAAATTCAAACCGCGGTCAGGATAAATACCAATTACTTACACAGTACCTACTGCTCATTTAGCTTGACACCTGCCATTAGAATTAGGAGTAAGGGGCTAGTGCCCGAGTGAAAGAATGGCTGTACCACCAAATTTGGTGATGGTACACACAATATTCACTTCATAAAAATCTTGTGAGACTGCATTGTTTCTGGGACAAATGTTAGTGTTCGTCCATTGTTGTCTTCCCCCACATAAGTCTATCAGACTGAGGGAGGGTGGACATCCATCTCGAATTGGCGAACAGGACTGTGACCATAGAAACTGAGACAACTATAGTTACCTTGTGCATTAATCATTATTATAGTTGTACAACTAAGCTGATTTCTTGTGATATGAATGCATTTCATAACATAAATTTTTGTCATTGAACACAAATATGGGAGTTTGCCTCCATGTTTAGCTGAAAACGTCAACCCCACGACAGAATTAGTGGAAAATTTTGGCCCCCCCCCCCATGGAAAAAGCCCCTAAAAAGTTGCCCCCCCCCCCCCCCCATTGGAATACCCCAAAAAAGTTGGCCCCCTCCCTGGAAATACCAAAAAAAAAAGTTGCCCCCCCCCCCCTAAATACTGTGCCTCCCCCCCCCCCCCCCCCCCCCCTTGGGCCATAATTATTGTACGCTCCCTTACTCTGCAGTACGGTGGAGTACGGACCAAGCTATTTTCATCTCGTGGGTTCCCTTCTAATTAATCTATACTAGCTGGTATCCCGGAGGCTGTGCCATCTGTAAACAGACTACACTTCGCGCACACTGCACCGCTCTGCAGTGTGCACTTTGCGAAGACACCTAGCGGATGACCCGAGAACCAGTGTAGGCGGTGACCACCTAGTGAGGAAACCAATAACTACAATACAGCAAAATACGAAACTGAAGTTGGCGAGTCCGAACACGACAGAAAAGATGGCGTCAACAGTGCCCCAGCTCCGTCAACTCGCAACAAAAATGGTCCAGGCCTCAAAACAGGGCCTACAGTTCGTCCCCAAGAGAGCTATGTCGGTGTACACTGAAACTGGGGGCGTCGTCACCAAGCCACAGCAAACAACTCTGGGGAGTTTTAAAGTGACAATGACGGTGTTCCCATTCCTATACGCTGGGGCAACCCTCAGCAAGAGTGGCGCAGCCTTCCTGGAGGAAAACGACATTTTCGTTCCTGATGATGATGACGATTAAATCAGAGTAGAACCTCTGTATTTCATCTCGTGAGTATATTTACACTGTTATCTAGCTGAAATTCCTGTAATAACAGTTATTAATAATCATACTGTTACCATAGTCACATCACAGACTGATACTCTCAGGCTTGACTGCACTGTTTCGACGAAATGTCACACCTGTTAAAAAAAGGCCCCAGTCGTCCAACAGCGATGGATTTTTGCATTCAATCGCAAGAAAAACAGCGTATTCCTGACTGATGGCGATGCGATGGAAACGTCGCAATCCTTGTAGCCTTAATATTAAATCGATAAAGGCACCTAGATATATCAATCATGAAAAGAAATAGTGGGAGTTAGGGGGTACCATATTATATAATATTATCATTATTATTGTTAATTGTAATTTGTATTACTATAATCAATCTTATTATTATTATTATTATTATTATTATTATTATTATTATTATTATTATTATTATTGTGTACCGATGGCCGATAGAATAATACCCGCTGCTAGGAGTGTATGAATCGATGACTTAATGAGACCTGTCGCCAAGCCATAGAACTTAGAAGATAAGGCTGAGAATTCTCGGGAGCGGTGCCGACGTCACACAATGTAGTAACACGTTCATCCGGTGTGGTGCCAAAATTTGTTACCCTGCCTAAAATGGTAATTATAGCCCACCCAATACGCGAATGCGTCTGCACACGCTCTTCCGGTCCGATTTCACGGACTATCGGACGTACTACTATTTTGATGTGATTTTAATGTAAATAAATAAAAAGAGTAGTATTTAGACATGAGAATTACATGTCGTGATATGCTTAATTTCGGCAAATTTCATCACTGCGCATGTTCACGCATGCGCACAAGATACTAGTGGGCGATAATTACCACTTATGGCAGGGTAACCAATTTTGGCACCACACCGGTCGCAAAAAGGAACACTGCGCTACTCAGGTTTATCGCTCTGCATTTTATTTTCACGAAAGTTACTTGAGCAGTTCAATGCGCTCTGGTATGCCACGAAATAGTCAGACATAGTCAATTAATTATTCAATGATTAAAGATGGTAGATATTTGATTGAGGGGCTCCCGATTCAGGGATTTAAAGAATGATTTGATAAAGAATTATAGCCACGAAGGGTTTAGCGACTTTTCACACCATTGAAACCAATGTTAAACCCACTGTACATCTCTGGTAATATCACAGTAAATATCTAACATAGAGAAATCAAACAAAAAAATGGCATGTAGCTGAAGAGCAGGGGAAGAGGGTCGATGGGTTTCTTCTCATCATTTGTTATGCAAAGAAAGTTTTATTTGGTGTGTTCTCCAGCAAACTGCTAAAAATTGTAGATGACAGGCTGCTGCAAATGTCAAAGTAAAAACTTGCTCAAAAGTGCATAAATCTGCAGGCTCAAACATTCATACTTCTATCCCACATAGTTTATTGATATATCTTGTTAGAAACGCATCAAAATACCTTTAATTACGCATATTAATCATGTAAAGTGAGTTCAAACATCGATTTATATTACGTTGATCAAGCGATAATACCAGAAAGCTAGGGTCCTCGAAAGTGGCAAAACCCTTTGCCAGCTAGAGCCTCGTTTTGGTTTGAACGTTCCGCTCCTGAGAATGGAATCACTACGGGTTCACTCACTACGTTTTCTTATTAATATATACAATAGAATCCCGCCTTACAGGCTCCCTGCGTTAACGGACACGTTTATTTCAACCCTGTGTAAAAGTGGACATCCCACGTTAGTGAACACTTTGTCCCGAAACGGACAGCGGGGTTCCACTGTACCCAACAAACACGAAAAAACACAATTCTATTCACTCACTATTGATTCATGCAGTGTATCTCTCAGTGAATCCGAACATTATCTATACTACACATCTAGCAGCAGGTAGTATTTCGTAGGCGTTTGGCCGTAGGTGTATAATAAGTGAATGAAATGACGTTTTTTCATGTATTCTTTTAGGTACGGTACGGTACCGGTACATAATATGATGTTGAAAACGTAGTGACTGAACCATAGGGATGCGGTTCTTGGCCTTTTCTAGGTCTATCTGATTCCAGCATCGGGACGCGTTTTATGTGACTCAAAAGGCCACCGCTACGGGCTTAGTAGCCACATGTTCTCTTATTATTACTACTCCTTTGAACTAAAAAATTACAAGGTGTGAAATATTTTCACTAGATTGACATTGGTGCTATCTTATATATTCCTATATACCCATTAGCGAACTAACTAGAGTTACATACCGCTGCTAGGGGTGCATTAAATATAAGTTATGTGTCGAGGTTGACAGTTTCGTCCCGCTCTCATGTGCTCACCAGAACATAGTTTCTCTCTAATCCTGAATTTAACATGATGTGGCTTGAATACCGCTTACAACTCACAGAGTATTATAAAACTTATATCGCAAGGCACAGCCGTCTGTTTTCACAGCTTTCGCACCTCCTGAGGCCTGACTCCTCACTGTCCATTATTGGCTGTAGTAGACCCCAATGGTAGGGGTGCCAGGCTAACTATGTGGACTCAAGCGTCGCAAGTCAATAAAAGGCAATATGCCGTCGCATCACACATCTTGAAATGTTTATGATTTGCGATGAATTCGTCGCACATACATTGATGCCTCCTATTGTATTTATATATAACCCCCTTTCTTGAACAACCCAGGCAGGCTCAACCACTGTTACATGGGGTACACTGCAGTCAATAAATAGCACCCTTGTCAGCCCCTACATAAGTGACAGGTCTCAGATGGTGTGAAAACTGCAGGCTCTGGCTGTTGGTGCAGATCTGACACCTTCAGTATGCTATAACCTGTCACATGTACCTTCATTTCTGGCCTGCTTTAAATATGTATAAACAGATCAGTGGAGCATACCCTTGGTTTTCCATGCGATAGATGCGATGGATCCGTCGCACTTGGGGCCATAAATACCGCTGGCGGGCCGTTTATGACCTCATAAAACGTGTGCGACGATCGCATCGCTTCAGTGGGGCCGGGCCTTTTGATATAGGAACTAGGTCATAAATGTGAGACGGATCCGTCGCAAATCATGAACCAGCACCTCAAACCCTCTTTTCTACATGCAAATAGTGGTGTCCACGACGTAACCCTATCCAGTACAGTATGCCCCTGTCGCATCAATGGGGCCGGGGCTTTAGAAGAATCCAGGTTTGGCCTGAAGGCTGATAATAATAAAGGAGTCTATTGAACAAGAGAGTTGTTAACCTATTACTATTGCCACCGTTTTTAACTAATAGTGTATATATAGACTAGTTATGAGAAAGAGTATCAATAATAGTTGTTTACATGTTATCATTGTCTCTGGGTTTAACTTTATATCTTATCAGTGATTTATTTGTCTTTCAGATTTCCGTTCCTTCTTCCATGTGACCAGAAAGGGATATACGAATACAAGATTGCATCTTTCGCTGGGCGGAACAGACGTCTTCCCCATGACATGCTAAAACCAGAAGAAACTGACACCAGACTCAGGAAAACAGTCATTAGCAGAATGCTGTTATTAATATAATTGAATGTTAAGAAGAAAGATTAAGCTGTTGAATGAGAAAGCCACACTTCGGCGGTGAATGATTGTTCATGTAAATAAGGAATTATCATGAATGATATATAATGAAGTTTCGGGTGTATAAAGAAGTATATCTAATTCCACAGGTTCCCGAAAAATACATGCATGCACTTGGAATCGGTCTCGTTTTTCCCGCTTTAGAGAACAATTAGAATATTTGGAAAATGGTTAAGATTTACCTGCTGGCACTGGATGAACCTTAATGTAAATTTCACCTAGGTAATTTATGTATCTGTTGTCATTAAACCGTTAAAATGTTAACTTATCATATGCGTTATTCATTACATTACAATATCATTCGTATATTTAAGTTCTATTGGATCGGATAAGGTGGAAACAACCATTTCAGAAACAAATGAGTGTATTAAACATTTTATATGCGAGGGTAAAGAGAACGTTTTCTTAGACCATAATTTTAACAGATATCAATTTTTAATTCATCATATATTTATTTTAACAATAGTAAAATTCTTAAGAATATTTGAGTTTATAATGAAAAAAAAGACGCTTTTCGGGGTGTATCACATTTATTTTATACAGTAATAGTACATGTATGTATATACAGATACAAAAACAATGTACAAAAATTATAAGTTTCTGCGAATTTAGGTAACCAGCAATGTATCTCAACTGCAACGTACCAACTAAGTAATTCTATTCAGAAGGAACATTTGTAATCCTGTTTAGATAGTGACTTTCAGAAAATTAATTAAATAAAACTAATATCAACTGCCGAAAGTATATATGAAAGACATCATTTCCATGTTCTATAATCTTGCAATGGGCAAATCACAGTGTATAAATATGTCAATCATGGCTATATATTTGTAGCTACGATGGCTGATAGAATGAATCCGTGCATTTGTTACACCAGTTTATCTGAATAATTTATTATTCATGGAACGCTACATGATATGCTTTGAATTATGTAATGGAGACCTGGTGAGATTTAGCTATATCGACTTGGATTGTTCACCAATTAGGTCGTATCCTAATTCTTTCATTCACATCTATCATCTTATTTTTCAATCAAATACACACAATTGTCGCAATAGCACCAATATTTATGCTCCATGGCATAATTCCCCTTTGTTTCCATCAGTTCGGTGAAATCATTTTTGTAATTTAGCAAAGAAAATAACAAGCAATTCATTGAAAACCCGAAGGAAAGGAAAATTTCTTAAAAGGGGACTGGGTAGGGCACACAAACCTCACATGTGGCACTCAATCGAAGTTCCGAGTTTCTCTCAAGCCGTTAAAACCTAGTTATTTCATATGGAATAAGTTATTTCTCACGGAATAGGCCAATTGATGCGTCTAAAGGTTATGTACAGGTAAAAAAGACTTTGAAACTGATGGTCTTCTTGTTCTAATATAAATCAACATCATTACATGATCTTGGAACGCACATCCAGAGTCTCTCTGTGCTTAGCCCAGCCGTGGAAACATTTGGTGAGGTTGCGCGTCTCCTTGTGTTTTAAAGCGAGGATTAGCTTCCGGGGCCGATCCGGCTGCTTCACGCGAAGGTGTTGGATGTAGACCTGTGCAAAAGACAAGTGAAGGGGAAAGTGAGTGGTATATGCGATAGTATAGTATTTTCCCATCAGCAAAAATAATTTAGTAAATATGCAGGGATGTCAGTTGGGGTCAGGAAAAAATATGTGGAAATGTTTTCATGTGGACATTTTTGCTTCAAAGAGAACTTGGAAAGGGAAACTTGGATAGTATGTCCTTGTCGACCATGGCATGTGGCTGAGGGTCTGTGGGGAGGTTCAAACCACTGGCGTACGAGAGGCTAAATCAATATTATCTCTGACGAAAGTTTAAGAAACCACATATACTGAATTTGGAAAAGTGTATTTCCAGGGGGAAGTGGAAAAGACGACTCTGAATATGGATGTGATATTATCAGGGATTTAGGTCAAATTATCGTAAAAAATATTCTTTTGAAAACCAACATTCATAGAAATGTGCTACAGTTTCGATATACATGGGCATTCTTTTAAATATCGGGGACAAAAGATAACTGAAAACCCGTAACTCGAGATGCGCCATATCTACAACATGGGGAGACGGTCTTTCTTCTCTTAGAGGTGGCAGTTTTCCTTTTTTTCAAGGGAAACTGCTTTCAGTTTAAGTTTATGAAATACTTTAACAGATAATAAATTGGGCATCATTCACATCAACAAACAGTGTTTGAAACCTCCACACATTCCACAACCAATAACGATGTGTGTTTCATGTTTTCTCAGTGTCTCTGAGGTAGTAAATTCCACATGAAATATATATTTTTCATGACCAAACTGACGTTCCTGTCCTCTTGCTACATTATTACCCTAACACCATCCTGACAAAGCACTTCGGTTTTCATCAGCACTAAGATTTGCAAAAATGTATACATTTTAAGGCCATATCTAGCAATCAATGCTTCTAACTACCTCAATTTGCCCAAAATTGCATTTGCCTGAAATGCCATGGGCATTTCAATTTGCTCAGCACTGTGCAACGCCAATGTCATTTTGCTCGGAATTGTGCAGTCTTCGTCAGTCACGATAGGGGACCTACCTGTACACTCTTGAAGGCCAGTTTGATCTCCACATCTGATGTACGCTTGCCGATCCAAAGGTATACCTGGTCACCGTTGTCCAAGATCATCACATCATCATCAGCCAAGTCATCCTGCAAATTACCAAAAACAGATCATTTGAATAATTCTAGTTCAACATAGCAGTACTTGAAGACGGTTCAAACCGAAACTCATGAAATACATGTTACTTGCGCGATACACCTACTATTTAGTATAGAAGCGTAAATATATGGCAATTGAATATAATACGTTTAAACCTAAGAGTAGGGTATGGTATATAGAACTGTAGATAAGCCCCGTTTTTTTAATGTGCTGTACCACCGACATATGTAGTCATCTTGGTCTGTGGCTGGGCTATAGGGAATCGTTCGAGTTCCCACATTTGCGTTAATTACTTTGTAAACAGACTATGGGTGCCAAAGTTATAAACATAACATCACAATAGACCATAAAGTATAGCTTTCTTGTTTTACGGATTTCCTTTTAATTTTTATTTCGTTCATTTATGTATTGCTTCCTTTCGGTTATCCTTTACATCCTTTACAGTACAGTGGGAAATCCGAGAATGGTCATAAACTCACTCGTTTTAACCGAATTTTCCAATAAAATGAAGTATCAGCATGGACAGTGTATTGCATCAAAAAGAGCCATTAATATGAGTATATCATAAAGTGCTGAGGATTTTTAATTATTGGTTATGTATTTTCATTGGTCTACAAACAATGCTAATTTTTCCGTTACCGCCTCGTATGGCCCCGCCATAATCATTTAAGGTTTAGAATAGGTTCCAGCATAATCTGTTTGGTTAAACGTTTGTGTAGGTCGATGTAAGTCTTATCATAGATAGATGGTTATTCCAGAGTACCACATACACATACTCGGTGGTCCTCAGTACGATTGTGAATTTGGACTTCAGGTCATTAAAGTAGGCGGTGCGTTCAGTTTTGTACACTGTTTAATTTTGTAAACCAAGAACAACGATATGATTTTGTTGACGTGGCCTAAAACAGCTCTCAAGCCGACGAAAAAATAGTATGTAAGGGAAAAGTACAAACATTACCTGACAGAAATCTGCACATTTCTCAGAGACCGTAAAGTAGCCTTTTTCGTTGGAGCAGCGGAAGAGACGAGCGTACTTCATGAACTCTGCATGCTACAATCAAAACAGAAATAATATAAATCGTGCATTCGACAATAATAAAAACTGTGACCATGAAGATCATATTGGTTATATAATTATGATGGACATACAGCCGAGAAGGACATCCCTACAGGCTAAGTCATTACGTTTTTTTATCATTATATACATGTACCTAAATATCATGAAAAAAAAGCCATTTTAATCACTTACTGAGTCGTCGATTCATAGCCCATTCAATATGTCTCAGTGAGCCCGATCCTTATCTATACTGCACCCCTGGCAACGGGTTGTATTTCATAGACGTTGGGCCATAGGTATGTATGAAATGTATTTAGGTAAAATTGTCTGTTTTTGTTTTATCTCTACTTTTCTTGGGTGTAGAAACCTGAAACATTTTTTCAAAAAGTGTGCATCTTGATTCGAAAGAACCTGGATAACAACATATGAGGGGTGCAATATTTCACTAACTTTGTCGTACTTCCGTCGACCACCGAGGCCGACCCAGAAGAAGTTCTCAGGTTCCTCCCCCTCGTTCACGATCTGAATAGTATGAGTCTCCTACAAACAGAAACAAATGCGATATTCTGCATGTGCATTCCAAAGACAAAGCAAATAAACTTCAATGTTCTGGGTTTGTTAGTGTAGTTTCACATCTTGGTAGGCTAGTTACGTCCTTTTGAGACTGACACAATGATTGAACCTATCTGGTTCTGGTGAGAGAAAAGTATACAAACTCAAGATGGGTCTACTTGTAGCAGTGGGATCCTGTGCTACTTTATAGTGCTGCCTCACCGCAGACCATTGACACAACACTCGACTGGTCACATTATACTGACAACCACAAACCAGTCGCTGCACCAGATCAATCTGGCCAGCAAGCTGACCCCACCTTTGGTACTTAAATCTAATTATATGCAAAATGGTTCCTATTGCATTACATCTAACACAGTGGTTCCTGTAACTACTAAGTTTCTTGGTGCAAATATTTTTTGTCCACAAGCAATTTTTTTATATCCATGTAAAACATAATTCAGTGCAGCAAGGATCAATTCGTGACTATTAATTGGCGTGATCACATGTGTAAACAAGCGAAGTGTGTGATCTTTGAGAATGATACAGCGGGTGGATATAACGATTAACGTAAGTTAGATGCTCACATCAAACATGTCGGTGGCTATCTCTTCACAAAGCCTGGCCTCTTCCGGGTTACAGCGGTATCCCATCCACACGTAGACAATGCCCTGATTCACTTCACTGTCAAACGGCACTTTGAGGATGTAACTGGAAAATATGGTAAGTTAGTTAGGCATAATCTGAACTTATCTTGTGTCAATATCTACTGCTTTCTCATAAGATTGAGCACAAGCCTTCTAACTGCACCCGATGCTGCAACAAAGAATGTCAACTTAAATATGTAGTCATAAAAATTCGTTGTCAAAAGGGCTATCAATAGGATCTATAACTTTGTGTAAATGACCCATAACACAAGATTTATTTCCTTTACCAACTAATCATTCTTCAATTTTCAGTTTGATCACTTTTATATTCTTTGAAAAAGGGAAATAGATATCGGTCAAATCACAAACCCAAAATAGGATAACAAATCTATATTTGTCACGTATCTAAGGGCCGTGTGCATTATTTATAGCTCAATGTCTAAAATCATTCCTACACCTCCATCTTTACAAAATCCACCTACCAGAACTCCGAGTTGAGATTCTGCGCTACTGGCTCAACCTGGATGCAGCGCGTGGCGATGGAGCTGCCGTTAGAACGCAGGTGGAAGAGTTCCACAGGCGCCTGTTTGTCTGGTTTACGTGACGCCTTCCTCTTCCCCTGGTGGATGATGAACTTCCTTTTGAAGTGGGACAGTAGTTTGAGATTCTCTTGTTGCTGAAATAGAACAAAGGTACATTTATTGCCCTCTTTAAATGAAAATCATGGTTTACATTCAGAATGGTATTAAAGGCAGTATTAGTTTTATTTTGCGTAGGTGGTATTTTACCCCAAAGGATCAAGTCAGGTCATGTTAGTTATAACAGGCAACTTGATTTTGTTTGTTTGTGTAGTTTTACGTCTCGGTAGGCTAGTTACGTCCTTTTGAGACTGACTCTCCTAATACTTGAAATTCAAATCTGTGACCTTAAAATTTCTTACAGAGCCAACCTACCGACATATAGACATGTATACAGTGCACCTGCATACGTAACGGTGGACCTCTAGAAGTCTGTGATGTAACTGAGATGATAAATATGATGGTCAAATTATTTAGAAATTAGCATCCTTTCAGTTAGTAGACAATCACTATCTAGAAAATATAATTATTATTTTGAATAATATTCCCACTCTGTTGACAATCATCGTTCACTGCCGACCCTTGTAGATTTCTTTCTTTAAAGATTATATATTTTTTCAGCAATATTTCTTAATACATCTAAAACACTTACTTGGTGCTGCCTTACAACCTCCAGCTTGTCGCCAAATAGCGCTTCGAACTTTTTCTGCAAGCTGAAATTGAGGAAAATATAGATTTTCTGGTTAATAACGTGAAAACGAATGTCAACCTTTTATCAAACTCCCTTATTTTGTCTACATGTACTTTAATTACAATGAAATAAAGGGACAGGTGGAAGTATTTAAACAATTACTTTCAAACCAAGGACACAAACTTTACAAAAGGCAGTACTATTGGATTGATTTACACACAGAACCAGTATTTGTAATAGAATTATACAAACAGCAGGTAACCTCACCTAAAGGTGAATGTGAGCCAGCCCATGTTGGAGGCATCTCTGCCTTGCCAGAAGTAGACGACACACTTGAAGTCGTCTTCGGGGAGGTCATCCTCGTCTTCCGTGCCTGTGCCTGTGCCGCTGCCCATGGCGGTGCCGCTGCCTGACGTGCCATTGGTGGCCGTCTTACTGCCTGTGGTCGACTCGTCAGGCTCTTCGAATGGTACCCAGTACCGGCAGAGGAAGACGTAGCAGTCCCCAGAGTGAAAATGGCCCAGCTCTTCCTCTGGTAGTCGCACAAACTTCTTGCCCTCTAATACGAACGACTCCATGCCATCGAGGTCCTCGTTCCACTCCATCATCAATTGCTCCTATCGATTATTAATTGTAGATTGATTAACAAAAAACAAAGATTGTGATTATTCCAGTAGATAAGGCGACATACTTTAAAATTAAGACAGTCCAATGTTTAAACTGGAATATAGACTAGGGTTAGAGGCAGTGTATTACGGATTTGGTTAATATCTATCACACTTTTCTCTTTTGAGTTAAGCACCCGAAGAAGTCAAACAAATACATGTAGTTGAGAGAACACCAAAATTCAAGACATAAACACTATGAACACTTTCCCTATTCAAGCTTTGTTTACTTAAAATCCCTCTTTATAAAGACGTATATGGGTGCTGGTTCAGAGTAGATGCAGAAGTCCTTTCAGTAATTCATTGTTTCAGTAAAATTTTGTTACCACTAATCGAGAAAACTGTACCTTCGTGTACTACCAACAGTGTTACAGTTTCTCCGGTAATTTCATAGGGTACAAGTTTTTGAATATTTTTTCCGTGCTAATATTGTTAATCTTCTTTATGAAAGTTGAATAAATTCTTACAGCGTCTTCGTCGGACATGCGCGGCTGTCGAGGCATGAAGAGAGCTGAAAGGTCTGTCTTAATCTGGTCTCTCTTCATGATTGCCTGTTTGGGGAATTCAAAGCATTTAAAGGATGAAGACGTCGATAACATGTGCTTTCAACTACCTACATCTTAAAGTTTGATCACTCTTCTAGGATGAAATAACATACTCGACAAAAATAAAGAATCCCCCTTTGTGACCATTTTCAAAGCATTACTTTTACATTAGACATTCTATATAATGTACATTTATAAATACACAGACCAGATCTTAAAGTAAATTATACTTCTTCGATAATGTTTATCTTTTGTGAATCTAAAAAAGATCCAAACACAGTTGACAGAGCACCTTTAAGTCGACACCACGCTTGGCGACTGACTCGGACGTGCGTGTGTAGTCCACGGCAATGACATCATCCCAGCCTCGGAAGACAGTCTTGAAGATCTGTGGCTCGGTGCCCTCGAGGCAGCGAGTGACGACCGCGTAGTCCGGGCGTTTCAGCATTTTACACACCTCCTGAGAGAGCTTCAACGCCGCCGCCCGCACCAGACGCGTCGACTTACGTCCAATCCTGGGAGTACAACATTTAACCTCATTCACAACTGGTTTCAAGCCAAAAAAAACAGGGAAGTATTGTGGGCTGAGGTTCCCGACTTCCATTCAAACAATCCTAACAGTTTCTTGTTTTTCATTAATTTTTCGTTAACTTTTATCTGTTGTTGGCCGCCTCATGTTTTTTTGAGGCCATGAAATTAAAACCCGAGATATTATTATGATATTTAACCTCATAATAACAAAATAAAACATGTACATTGTTACGTTCCAAAAAAATTGTAGGTGAAACATACAGATTCTATCCCTTGGCCTAACTAATCATGCTGGCTCTACATAACAGGCTGGAGGCAACCCTTGGTTACGATCAACACAGTCGCCCCCAAACACTGATCAAGCATATAACTTGGTCTAGATATATTCTCATAGGTCCGACTAGTGTAGTGCATTGCAGTAACACCAGCAATAAAGCTCGTAACGGGACAAAGCCTTGGAGTCATCCATTCAGCTTACTATCCACACCCGATAGTAACATTGATGGAGAACCCAGGTGTATATACATTTCATGGGGAATTAAGAGATTGATGTTGTTAGTTGGCTGGTTCAGACTCTTTCTGAACCAGACTATTTCTGTTCAACCCTTAAAAGAAAGCAGTAGGGAACATTATAAAGCCCAAAAATAAAATGCCCAACAAGAACACACCATCTTCTTATCTAGCAAATGATATATAGAGTTAATTACCAAATGAAAACGTCTGTCAAACAATCGAGGATGTAGACTCCGTTAGTCTTTAGTAGAGACTGTTTCAGTGTGTGCTGCGGCATCTCCACTGCAATATGCAAAAGGAACACATCCTATATTATATTCACTATCGGTACATACGATATTCACAGCAATGATAGGAGTTAACCGTCTGTCTTGGTATAACAGATAATTATATCAGGAAAAAAATGGCACTGTTGGTAACGAGGTCGACTGTAGATTGTAGAATCCTTTGTTTGAATCCAAGATGTGGCACACCAACAACTTTTACCAACAGCTTTAATTGTCACTATAACTAATCGTGCCTGTACCTAAAAACGTCAGGTTCAGTCTTTTTTCCAACAAAATAAAATCATAGTATCTTTTGCCACTCAGTCGGAAGTGACGCGGGGTATCTTAGTTAATCAGTACACAAGCACTTCATCATAACATTAGCGAACTCTATGGGTGGGATTTTTAAAACCTACTAAATTGGCCAAAATAAGCTTATTTAAGGCTGATGTTTTATAAACGTATCTCATCAATGTAAAAGTAACAGTTTTTTGTGCATCTTAGGATAGTCTTTCATTCCAGCATAGGGTTTTGTATAGCTCAGAGGAATTTTTCCTTACAAAAATCAGCAAAAACTAGTGTTTTTCATGATTTTCACTTCTTTTTTCAAAATCTGGGAGGCACAATGTTGAGCCAACTGTTTCTATTAATTTGTTTAAAACATATTTCATGAGAAGTGTACACAATATAGTTTTGAAAATTTAAATTTTGAAAGTTTGAAAAAATATCAAAATGGTCAAAACTAACCAGGACATTCAAATTTTCCAACATAGAGACCCATACAGCATGTTGTCTGACACCCCGATTTTCAGAGGACAAAGCTAATTAAATATAAAGTGAGAAATTAATTTTCTTTTATTGTAAAATGTTGACCAAAATCCTGACTGTGATACATGAAAGTTTCAACACAATTGGATTATCCACTCTGATATTATACCATTCTGAATCCATGATGATATTTTTCCAAAAATTGGGATATAAATCCTGATATTGGGGTTGTTTCTTATCAGTAATTGAGTGGTTTTCTGTGAAAAACGTAGCTTTCTATCATTTCATTAAAAATATGAAGGATTATTGTTACTGATATCATTCCATTCATTGTTCTGAGTAGTTTTAAAAACTTGTTGTCCAACACCCCTCCTGCTGTCCAACACCCCTGTGTGGCCCAAACCCAAATATGGCTCAGAGCTTTTGTTTCAAATCTAATATTTGATAAAGGTGTTTAGGGTCAAATACAACATATGTCACCATGTAATATTAGTTTTATAAGCTTTTATAACGTTTCTTGAAATTTCAAATAATTTAGGGGGGTGGACAACATGCAGTTTCATACACAATTTCAAAAGGCTCTCAAATCTAAACCATTTGTCTGATTTTGTTGGAATAATTTTTTTCTGGAAGGTACTTAGCCGGTAACTAATGCAAGATATAAAAAGAAGTATTATTTTAAAATTAATTTTTGGGTGTCTGATCCCAGGATGAAAGCGGATTTTGAAAATCCGACCCCTATGAACAAGTAAATTATATCAATCAGATATCTTTCAAGTATTCATAATCACATCTCTTTGCAATGAGCAATGACACAACTATTGCCTAACAAGCACTCCTCTGAACTCGTTTGAGCACCTGTAGATTGCTTAGAGAGGGCCTCACCTTGGGGTAGTTCTAGATATCCCATACCGAGCCCCACCTTGTAGAGCAGTGGGCGCGGCGGCTGCCAGTCATCAGGTATATGAGGCTGTAAATACAACAGATATCATACGTACGAAGTGTGCAATTTTTAAACGTATGAGGGCTGGGTGAGAAGCTGGAATAGCTTCATTTAAGATCCTTATCCACAAACTATATTGTTACTGACTGGAAGATGTTGGTACTTCAGAAAAGTATCTCACTGCCTCGTGACTGAGCTCAATCTTTTGGAACAATAGGACTATGGGGCCAATTCCAGTTGCATGAATAAGGGCCAGATTACCGATTCTTCCAAAGTCATTTTCATAAAAACTCATTACAACGCAAACATGGAGGAAGACGAAAAGGCTTACCAATATCTGTATTGGTGGATTTTCACCCAATGTCTTCCAGAATTCCTCGGGCTCTTTGCTTTGTAGAACATTGAGAATTTCTGCGCCAGATTTTCGTTCATTCTTATTCATCTTCTCTGCCACGAGTCTGAAATGGACGAGGAAGGGAAAATTCAGGATAAAGTGAAAGAAAAGAAAAAAAATAAAAGGAAGAAAAATCGTCTTTGGGATAGAGATATCTTTCATACATTCTTCTTCCTGTGCTTACAATTTTACGATCAAATATACTTTTTCTACTACGCTATTCACAACCAATAATAAAAACCTAGACGGAAAATCCAAGCTAAGAATGGCTTAAAACAAACAGACCTAACTGAGTTAGAGCATTTCTTTTTAACGCTATCCCCTTGAAAGCAGTAAGATAAAAGTCAGTGTATTCTTAACAGAAATTGCTCACCTTGCTTTTGACTTGAGCATCAGTTTTGCGGTCTTGCCCCACCATACCCAGATAACTCGTTTAGTATCTAAGAGGAACACAAAACGAGGGTCCAGTGAGGCCTTCTTCAACGGGCACTGCAAGATGCAAGAATAAAGCAACGACATTATTGCAAATTTTAGATACATTTATAAAAAAAAATGTAAAAAATTTATACATTTATAAGCTAAGATATAGCAGCCATTTAGTGTCAAGAATTTGTATCTATTTATATCTGAATTGTTTTCTCTCCCTCAATATCAACCTGGATATTATGGGACCTCTGAGCATTTTCATTACAAGTGTTTTACCATAGACATTGTACAATGTCCACGATTTCAAAAATAACTGAGATACCTGATCCACCAACTACGTCAGCTTTAAATCTCAGCTCTGATAAAAATGCACTTATTAACTGTTATCTCTATAGCATCTCTGATAATTATCTCACCCCGGTATTTTTCTCCATAGGCTTAACATTAGGAGCCCGTACTCCACGGCCGAGAAGTTCGTGTATCCAATACTCAATGGCTAATTGGGTGATTCATTTCATAGTGAGTGAGATAAAATCAGAAACCCACTCGATGAAAATAACTTGGTCTGCACTCCACCTCGTTTGACCACAGAGTAATTCACTCAGCTTCGCCTCGTGAATCACTCTGCAGTCAAACTCGGTGGAGTACGGACCAAGCTATTTCCATCTCGTGGGTTTCCTTCTAATTACTCAACGCAGACTTTCATAATTGATTATCATATTACTAAACTTACCGCATGAAGCCTGATAGTCTGACTGCCAGATACTCTATACAAACGAGTGTCCACCCCCTGGGGAAAAATGATAAAAGAATAATTCACTTTTATGAACAAAAATCCATTGCCTATATTCCTGATACATCCATAGCCATAATGATACACATAGCTTTAACAAATGTGATTATGTGCAACATATTTAGTTTCTAATAACTTTCTTTATTGATGCTTTATCATACAGTTCAAATTTGTCGTTGGTACATAAGTCTGTGCATCAAAATAAAGAGGCCAATGCGTGTCAGTCCTACATAAGACTGATTTTCGTCACGTGGGCCATCATTTGTACGAAAATTACCATATCACAAGTATCTATCACCTTATGTAATCGTAACATTTGCGCTTGCCAGCCAAATACAAGTGCACAAATACAGCAATTTGATACAGCAGGTATGAGCCTCATGACACCAATTTGCTACCACAAGTTTCAAAATACAGAAATCAACTTCAAGATAGCAATCGTATGACAACAATAATAATCAGACCGTAGTTTAACTAGTGGGACGATGGGTTAAAAGAAATGCATGAATGAAATATACAAAATTCCAAATAATTGGCAGAATTACATGTACAAAATCTGGTTATACAAATTATAGGTTGTGAATAAGAAAAGTATGTTGTCCATTATTGGAAAATAACCTTAACCAGAGACATGTTTTGCGACATTTCCTGTATTTACATGTAATAACCGGCACTCCATCAGAAAGGCTGAATTCTTTAATATTCTAAACTTCTTAAACATCACTGTTCTTTGGAGTGTACAAAAAAGACCTGTGTGGAGAAGAACAAAGACTCACTGTTTCCTCGGTGGTGTAGAAGCCACTTGGGGTCCGGCCACCTTCTATGTAGGTCACCTCATTTTCGAAGAGGTCGAGGAACTCGTCCGACTCATCATTCATTTCTTCGCGAATTGTTCGGCATTCTGCGCCAAGCAGGTTCCTCAGGTTTACAGCGTGGATTGCTGCACATGCTTTCTTATCCAGCTACGAAATATATAAAGAGAAGAAAATGTAACTTTTAAACTACTTTTACCATATTTTTGCACTATCTTTAAAGGGTAATAATACACATTCTCTGATAACGCTTCATTTATTTGTTAAGGTTCCATTTCGCAAGTTATTTTTCATAAATAGTAGAGTTTTCATCACTATACATGGCAACGGTATATGCGTTTTATACTCTTATTGTGAATATCATCTGGATAGCTTAACACTGAAGGTATCGAATCTCACAAAGACGATGGCCCTGAAGCCTATCTGTGCTGGTTATTGGAATTGTGCGTACATTACAAAATACCAAAAGGAAAAGTTCTATTAGGTTCATATATACAATTGTACCAGGCAAGCGAAGGTCTCAATTATTCCAATAGAATTAGTGCACAGCATAGTTGAGACACCAAAGTATAGACTTGCGTGCTAGGAATGCGTTGTCAACAGTTGGCAGTTTGCAGATATTTGCTAAGTTTTTAAAACACGCATCACCTTCAGTAATGTGTGTTGAACGGGGCCTATCGTCACCTTCAGTACTGATTATGCACCGTTAGCCATCAAAGATCCGACACAAAATGAAGGGATCGTCGATATAATGAATCAGCCGCTGTTGGCTGACGAACTCCTTTTAGCGGAGACACGTTGACCATTAGCTATCTCGTGACGTGATTGTAAAACGTTAAAACAGGTCCGTCACGTCGGATTATGTAATGAGAGGAGGACTTGGTGGACTCACCGTGGTTTTCTCGCCGATCCAGTACCAGATTTTCCAGTTAAGCGTGGCCGTGCCGTCAATAAACGTCTGTAGGAGGATGTAACAGTCCGCCTCATAGAACTTGCCCATCAGAGCTGCAGCCACAAATACCGTGTTTAATAGAGAGTGGCAATAACCAGGGAGCAGGAGACAAGAGTAAACAACTGTAGGAGACAAAGAATAGACAACTGTCTAGACTCGCGGTAACGCTCGTCGAGTTTGGAGATTTACAGAAAGTTAGTATTTTTAAAATTACACCAACATATTTTATTAGATTTTAATATATTTTATATATATTTAGAGACAAAACGTCTGGAGTATGAAATTGAATCATTTTTCTGCTCCGATGGTTGACATTGGTTATATTGACATTGGTTATGTTGGCATCTGTCACCGAAAGGATCTATGACCATCCAAGGGGTGTTAATTCACAAATCACTAAGTTAAAACATTAACACATACGAGAACCATGGGCTGAAATGTAACACAGAAAATGAGCTCGGAAACACTAATAGAACTACTGAAAATGCTGTACAGATTTACTCCACACGATATCTATTATTGGTATTATGAAACTTTTGATAGAAGTTAACAATTCTAGAAAACAGTCACTATAATAAGCAAAGTATCTAACAACAAAAGGTGACAATTTTTTCTTGTGTGTGTGAGACGAGACAGTATTTCATACTTCTTTCCTTTGTATCATTTATGATTATATGACAAATCTATATTGTTACATTCCAGACAGAAGATTTACTTGTCTTATGTGATTAATGGCAAATGTGAGAGAGCTTGTACAATAAAGTGCCGGGTTCAAAAAAATATAAATAGATACATATATAGCATGATAAAGGCAAATATTATGTATACAATAAATCCGATTTTACTTAACTTATGTGTAAGTGCATATGGGGAATTGGGAAATGAATTAATAGGGGATTTTGATATACACGTGCGATGTCCTATAAACATATAAGTAGGTGTTCGTGTTGATTAATGCGAGATTTCCATTTTAGTGTTAGTGATATGTGATACGTTTGAATCAAGGCATTGATCAAGAATTACTCATTGAACAGACATGGCAAAGATTACCTGGATCTGTGGGAGCATGCGCAATAAGAGAACATAGAACATGAAGTTATCATACATATATGTACATGTATATGTAAATCAGACATTGTTCAATACAAGTCCTGCCCGGGGATGTGGGAAGTATGTCAGGGATCTACTGAGGAGCCAAGCTTTTACACGGCTGGGAAAAGCGCTGAGTGTATTTTACAAAACGCCTCGACACACAGGATGGTGCTACCAGTAAATGTTTTTATTACAAGGTATTTATAAAAAGACTACTTTCTCAGCACTCGTGGGCGGTGAGGTTACTCGGTGGCTTATACTGATCTTTTACCGCCATTTGCTGCTGAATATTTACTCAGTTGCAGAGAGATGCGAGTTTCAACTCGCATTTCCACATAAAAAAAATCTTGTCAAAATTGTTCTCTTGTTTTTTGTATGTCATAAGGCCACTGGGATTATCATCGTCGATTATTGAAGTGATGTGATCAATTCAACATATCTTCTTTCCCAACACTTCCTTACACTTCTAGTATTATGTATATCTAACAAAGAGACGATAGCTAAAACTGTGTTATCCGTTGATCATTTGTATTATCATCTAGATGCTTCTAGAAACATGACCGGTAAATGAGAGCCAAAGTGAATCAGTTGAAACCAAGATACCTTTATACAAACATAATGTAAAGGACACTCCAACAATATTCTGATGACTTCACAAGAAATTGACTATAAACCCCAGTTCCACAGGGTTTTTTGAGACAACAGACCGCACGACCCGATGTCCAGTATGCTACCAAGTCTGTGAAGTACAGATCGAGAGTTGTGCCTCTGACCGGCTACATAGTACTTCAGGGTTGTTGCAGGTCCTTTCTATAATTAGCTGCATTGTCTATACATACTTGGGTTTCACGGGGCTGGTGGTATTTACTGCTATTTATAGAAGCTACTAACTAAGCCACTTCTGGCTATGTTATTCCCTTTCTATATTTCTTAGAAATAATCTCAAAGTGGAAAAGAACATCATAGTTTCATATGAGGCGTGTGTATAAAACGGGCATCTTGTTTTCTAGTGAGTCGCATTTGGCTCCCTACCATTTCAACCCCGGTCAGATAAGCCTACCCTTCCACCATGATAAACTAAACTACATTGCACTACAGCCGTGTGTTCTTCACTACCATAAGCGATGAATACGTAAAGATCCAATAATAGCCACTGGCAGTATAAGATGATAATAGCCTTGGAATTTTTATATAATCTGAGAAATTTAGTATTTATAAGAAGACCGAAAAATAAATCACCAAGTTAAAAGGTTTATTAGAGATGTGTATACTTGTGGTGTTTAGTACTCAAGACTGTTAATTATACAATGTTCCAGTAATACTGACAGCGTTCTAAATGACAATCTTCCCACATCGGCGGAGGACAACTAACGAGATTTTGGTCATACTACAGACCAAACTCTTCTCATATCAAAATCATATTTACCTTCTGCTGATTCTACCAACAAATAACGCAAATGTTAAATGTTAAGATCAATAACAGTTTAACATCCATGTTAAGAAAATAATTCAAATACATGCTTTGAAGAGAACATGGTGTAGGTTTTATATTCAGAATTATTGGGTTAGGTGTTTTTCAATGAACGAATTTCATGCACAACTTGGATTGACCAGTGCAAATACTGTATTGGCAAAATAATGAATACCAATAAAAAATAGTCATACCTTCATCGATGGGGTTCGGTAAGAAGTTTTCAATTTCCCAACAACTGATGCCTTAAAGAGAAAGGGTAAAATTGTTGATATATGTGGACTTACCTAAAATGCAACTAAACCTAACCCACGGACTTAGTCATCTAGATCCGTACCTAAACTATTCATACATCGATATTAACGTTGCTGACATGAGTACACATCTGTATCTGTTTGCGTATTGATATTCTATGACGATGAAGGGTATTTTTTCAACTGATAAATTCTTTTGGGGAAAAGCTTAACAATTACAAGAAACTAAATTGAAGATCACCATCAGCCATATTCACGGCAATTGCAGATAAGGTGATATCCATTCCATAATTCTGTTTGAGGCTGCTTTATGGGAGACCATATGGTATCCACAATAATATTCATACTATTGATATCTATCTAAAAGGCACCAGTACAAGAATCATTAACATTCATTCGGAACAGTTTGAAACTGCACTAACAGTAATGAATGTAAAGGTCATCTTCACCAGTCGCGCTGGGATTCACATTCAATCTAGCATGTCCGTTCCACTTATGATAGCTGTCGTAAAATAAATGAGCGTAAGAACAAGCATACCTGGAATTTGTCCAACATTTTCTCCAAAGATTTCTCCGTAGTCTAGATCGGGTCGTTCCAGCTGTTCGTCCCAACGCTTCTGTCTGTTTTCGAAAATACTACGTGATAAATACTGAGAACATAACATGCTACATTCACTGCAAGTATCAATTTTGTACTTCATTTACATTCACTTCTTCACCAGCACCTTCTTCATCATCTCTACAAGGGAGTCATATGGCACATGGATTAGAGGCCATTCTCCCTGAAAGACCTCAAGAAATATAATATTTTCAGCAGAGGAATCCCAGCCAATTTGAACTCAATCTCAACTAGGGTCATTTAGTCCTGAAGTTTTCAGTGCTATCCATTGGCATCAATTTCTTCTTTTTTTTAAAAATGCATATGGAATTTGGGATAACTATCATGAGATCAAAATACATTAGGTCATCGCAAATTATCTAACAATGACTTACTTGATGGGCTGACCAGCCTCTTCCGGTGTCAGGCCTTTCTCTTTGTCTTTAGCAATATCACGCATTCCCTAGGAGAATATCAACAAAAATAACATGAAAAATGCATGCGGTGTATCATTAATAATTTATCAAACAAGGTATGATGATATCTTACAGTATAAAATATCAGAAAGTGTGATAAAATCACGTGTAGCTTTGAAAATATATAAATTATCAGTGCCTAAAAGCCTATGCTTTATGAGAAGACTTAGTTATTTCGTTATAGTAATAACTGATAACATATTGTGCACTGACCTTGAGAACCTTGGCGCTCTCACCTTCCCCGTCTCGGCGGCGACGGTTAAGACGCATCTTCCTGGCGATCGGATCTGATTTCTTGTCTGTGGAAAAAACGTCATTTTATACAGTATGAAATAGATTAATATCAACTGGGTTCTGGTGTCACTTCAAAAAGAAGAATTTATAGGTTCTTTTTGACGGGTACCACGGATGGTTCAAAACAAGAGGTGCATCGAAATGTATATATATATAGCTGATACAATGTTATGACAACGACGAGAGGCATCACTGACAACAATATTCATATCTTAATGAGCAGGTTACTGTAGATGAGATTTCTCCAGCTTGAGGACATTGGAGACATTATCTATCTTAAAAATTGTGTCGTAGATCATGATAACATGATAAGACCATATCAGCGTTGATCCCGGGCCCATGTAGCAGATGAGATATCAAACCAGTGGTAGTATAGGTATCATTTGGAGCGACTACTGGCATGTAGAATGGGTTAATTATACGTTCGTAATACCAGTCTATATCTTATACAAACATTGATAATTGGTATATTTGAGAAGATACTATTTTTTAATCTTATCATATTCTATGCATCGCAGCAGTTTAATGGGTTGGATGGGCACAAAATAAAGATATAGAGCAAACCGATTAATATTCTCTAAGTCTTAGCTTGACTTGGACCATGCACTTTGTTAGTTTGGGTCTGAGGGACAATTTTTAAGTAAACATTAGCTAGAAATATATCTGATCTGAAGACGGGGGGGGGGGGGGGGAAGCAATCATTGATTTGCGGGCCTTGGTCTCTAATCGAAACAGGTACGAACGTGTCAAACGTATCTGACCGCTGGAAGTTTAACTTTAATTAAAAGGGTAAAGTCACAAAAGTAAAACCACCAAACCTACACAGGAAGCACGAAAAATAAGGCAAAATATTTCGTCATAAACATCCTGCCATCAAACTAGATATTCCAGCTGACTTCAAATTTTTTGCATGGAATATCTTCTACAGCATTTGAATTTTCCTAACGGTATGTTTCAACCAAAATAGGACTTGTTATTTTAGGTATTCAGGACAATGGGTCTTAAAAAGATTAAAAATCTTGGAGTTGGTGTCTTTTATATGGTGTCGGGCGGGGGGAGTGGACGTCAAAATAACATTTCTTCTTGTAGACGGGTGAAAAAATCTGTCACATCATACTTACCCGGAATATTGGGCAAAACTTACGAAACAGAAAGCAAAATAACGCCATAAATTTGCGAAAAGTAAATGTAGAATTTTTCAAGATTCCAAAATAAAGATTACAGAACAGATAACAGATTATACGAAAAAACAACAAATAAATACACTGTCGAACCTGCACTCAGTCTGCCAGGGTGCGGTTAGAAAGAAACAAAGCACACACGATTCCAGTCTGTAAAGCATGGTGTTCAGTTAACACAGCCTACAAACTAAAATTAAAGATATATGAAATAAAAATAATACAGATGACTGCGTATTGTCTGCATACACCCCTTATATATTTAAAACAATCCACATAAAGGTACTTCATGGGAGAAATGGCTAGAGAAAGTTGGTGTTTGAGTTGTTGTTGGGGACTACTGCCATAGCATGAATAATCACTAGGTGCTCAATCACAATTGATAAAATCAAATCAATAAAATATCAAAGGGAAGAACTCCGAGCCCTTCTAATGCTCCATACTTTTGGTGACGGATCAGTTAATCTGCATTACACTTGCGGTCACCAAAACATATGAGGGAAAGATTTATAATACAAAGACCTCCTAGCCTGCTCGGTGTTTTTTTTTTCTTAACATACCGTCAGATAGATGGAAGCAGCAGCCAAAATATTCCATCAACATAATTTAAAAGCTTTATTGCGATGTCAGTCGGAGTCAGAAAAAAGGTGGAAATATTGTAGACCTTCCTGCCTCATAAAGACCAAGAAACGTGTAAAACATATCGGTATCAGCCATGGCAATTCAATCCACTGTTCTATTTGCGTGAACGAGGCTCAATTAATATACAGTAAAACCCCGCTTCTGGGACACCCCGCTCTAGACGATCAGACACCAGGCAACGGCCTGCGTAGGCTCCTGTAGACATCTGAGTAGGCGTCTGTGGGCTGTCTGTGTGGTTATAACAGTGTCTCTATGCTATGGTATCACCTGTATGAAGGTATTATATACTACATAGCCTAACCATCGGCAGACTGAAAACCCCGCTTAATGGGACACCCCGCTTAAGGGGATAGTTTGCTCGGAACGGTGGGTGTCCCCTTAAGCGGGGTTTTACTGTATACACAATATCACCATCATTTCAACATGAGTGGCTGTATTCTTCGCGTAGTTGAAGAGAAGTAATTCTCTGAGCGATAGCGAGGAGTATTACGTAGTGTCAACTACAAGGACAATACGGACACACAGATCAAAATCATGGTAATGTTGTATTTATTACTTACCTTTTGACTAATTATTAGGGAAAAAATCTCGTAAATAATTAGAAATTTGCCAGAAGCGCCATGCCTTGTTTGTATAAAATGGTTTCTATAATGCCTATCAGGTGACCTTTCAGTAGCAATTTGCAGGCTCCATAGGCTTAGTATGGAGAATCCGTATTAGGTGGGTAATGATAGCTTTGCTTTGCACAAAAAGAAATAATTTAATACACTGAAAATGATTTACATAGAAAAGTGGAACGCTGCTATCTATGTTTATACTGACTAGATACTGTCGAAATCTATATTAATGAGTATGTTATTTCCCAATACCGAGACGACCCAAACAATGTGGATGTCAAGAAAAGTGGATGCACATCGACAGTTGAGGTGACTTACTTCGCTCGTCTATGGGGGTTGGGGGCGCCGCTCCAGCTAGCTGCAGTTGGTGTTGTAGGGAGAAGTCGATGTTGTAGAACTCGATGCCAGAGCCCTTCTGTGTCTCTGGTGGCTTGGGGGGCATGACAAGGTCGGGGTTTCCCCGCACCTCCAGCGCCTGGAAGGTACGACGAATTCATAGAAAACAGGCAAATGATGTTAAGTTGGGGGTTGATTTAGATAGTATGGGACGCAGGAATTATAGTAATAGAAATAGTAAATGTTCTGAGAAATGAACGTTTCCATGCACCAAAGCAAATTAACTACATGTGACTCAAAGGCGATCTTACCTCTAGGTCTGTCAGAAAGTGAATGGCGTCTGGCAGGGTGATCAGGCAGTTGTCGTTCAGTATGAGTTTTTTCAGTTTCCCACACCTAGAAAAGGAGAGAACAATCGCGTGTTTAGCTCAGAAGAGATTTAAAGTGAGATTTTTTTAAATATTTACTATAAGCATCTCTGAGTAACCCGAGTTTTTCAGATACTCTTAATCTGAAAATGTAATCTAATAATGTCTTTACTGGTAACTAAACACTAAAAAAAACCCAGCAGAAATACAGATACATGTTGTACACGTAAGGGTCAGGTAGTTACGGTGCTGTGATGCTCCAGAATAAATCGATGATAAATCATATTAAAAAATCCATCACATAAATTCATTAGAATCATTCTATGTGTCATATCTTGGACTGTTCTGAAAATATTCAGCACTTCCCTTTTTTCCATGTCAGATATTCACCTTGTGTAGAAATCAGAACAAAGGCCATATCCTGAGATGTGAAAGCATTAATCAATTACGGAATATATATTTTCGTGTGAGTGACCTTTCGGTGTCGTGGTGTAGATTTCTTTAGAAACACAACATGGCTACACATCCATTTAAAGGCGCCCGTGCCTACCTGCAGACACCCTCGGGGATCATTTCCAGGTTGTTATTAGCGGCGCTGAAGATCTCCAGGTCCATGAGTTTGCCTATCCCGGCCGGGATGCCGTTAAAGTCGATCTGATTCGAGTTCAGGTACAGTTTACGAAGATTGGTGAGCTTACACACACCCGCCTGTGAAAGTGAAGAAATGCGGTGTTGAAAACATTGAATTCGCTCCTAATAAAATTCAGTTCGGAAATCATTACGATCATTTAGATCATGATGATAGCATAGATTAAGCTAAGCTGATTACGAAGGGTTATCTAAGCTAGTTGCTTACTGGGACAAATTGCCAGTCTCAAACCTGACAAATTAAATATTGTATTTTCTGGTTTGTCTTACCGGAAGCTCAGTCAGCTTGTTCCTGGAGACGTTGAGGTATTCCAGCTCGACCCAAGTGTCTATGGAAGAGACAAATAAGTTCAACCTCACAGGATATTTATATAAAATACACGTCACGATAGATAATACGAAAGATTATCAGAAATTTAAATCTATTTTTTTTCTGTCACATGTGATGCCATATGGTTATATTCTGTATTTTATATAAAGAAATGTACACACGCAATAGTTAAAATAAAGTTGCATGTGAAGCGTAGAGTGTTTTGCAGCCAACTATCTGTTATACTGGGTAAATCAATGATCAAAATACATGGCCAGCTGTTAACTATTTACTAAAAGTAATAGAATTCCAACCATTAGTCAATTATGGATTATGATTTGTCTTCATATCGGACAAGAAAATATCTCTTATCATTAGGTAAAAGCGTTGCAAAAAAGACCGGCTACTCAGAAAATAAAGGGGAAATCCAAACCCTAGAATATTAATAGTATACAACAGTATTATAAAAACAACACAAAGTTTAGAACACATGCAAGCCTACCCAAACATGGGCTACTTTCTTTGCACGTTTACATGCGATGGCAACGAATGGAAATATTGCATCCAGCAAGTTATTATATGGGCACGCCGTTGAAATGTAAAGAAAAACCACAAGTGTAATATCTTTAGATTTCCCAATGACTCTAAACAAAACTATTAGAAGCAAGAAGAAACTGTAAAGAAAAAACAGAAAAAACAAAAACAGAATCAAAATAAGAATAGAACCAGAGCTGTAAAAACCGTCCCATAATTCGTGGTGGTGATATATATCAATATCCTCTTTTTTGTGTGTTTTTCTCTTTTGCTTTTTGTCACCGTACCTGTTAAACGACTTACCGATGAGGCAGGATAGTTCTGTGATCTCGTTGTTGCTGATGTTGAGACGTTTCAGCGAGCTCAGTTTGTAGAGCGCCTCGGGAATGCGGGGCAGGGAATTGTGGGACAAGTCAATGTCTACATGCAGCGGAAAAGTGAGGAAAACAAACCAATGAAAAGCGGCGTTACAACTGTCGACATGCTCGGTCTGCTATCCAATCACATACATCGTCACATAACTACAAAAACATGACAATAGTCCCATGTGTATTGCCAGGATATTCTCCACCATATCTCTACTCTCAACCCTATAAGCACTTCAACATTGGAGAGAATTTTACTTTATTTTCCCCATGTCAACAGTATACTTATTAGCGAGTTTTTGACCATTTCAACAAAAAAAATCTGAATGGTGTGCAATTTGAAGACCTTCCGATGAGTCAGGGGACGAAAAATGAGAAGGTGGCCTATGTAATAATATGAAGGAATCAAATTTGTAGAATATCACACGAAAGCATGATGGAGACCGTTATCTCCAAATTTTAGCCATGGGCCATAAGAAGGGAAAAGTAAATGTGATTTTTGTTCGTTAGAGGATAGAGACCCACGCATGCGCTGTCAGCAACAAGGAAACAAACAGTCACAAGCCGTCAGTCACTCTCTTTCTCCACGGACCTTGCATAGCAGTGTCGCACCTCTCAGTATACTACTGATGAACTTTGCGGCCCATGGATAGGTCAGTGACTGGTAGCTGTGGCTGTTAAACCACAATGTTAATAAAAAAAACTGTCATGTTGGATGCAAGGCTCGCTCTTTGAAATCAGCTGTCACACACTGCAAGGCGATCATCGGGTCTGACCACCATAGATCGGTATGTATGTCTAGTGAGCAACAAGAACATTAACATCAAGAGCGGTACTGAAAAGCTATCGTTCAGAACAGATCTAAACTTATTCCATAAGTTAATTGGGCACGCTGATAATAAATTCGAGAGATATATTTTTTTCTCAGAATTAATTGTGCTTTCTCGCTACAGACAATTCACTTTTGGTCTAGAGGGAGAATCAACAAGGCTCACAGTACATGTTTGAGTTGCTCACTAATAAATTGCTCACACAAGCGCGATCAATGGTATCCTCTGCGTAGCCACTTACCGATGGCAGAGGACAGCGACGTAAGCTCATTGTTACTAAGGTTGAGACGTGTAACTGTTTCTATCTTGTATATCTCCTCCGGTAAGTTATGAAGGTCATTGTACGAAAGATCAATCTCTGCAATCACACGCTAACACTCAATCAAGGATCCCTATATTTTCTTCCAATATTTCGCCTAGTACCGTAAACTTTTATCAAAAGGACGCGCAGATTATCTGAAAAATCTGTCATCAATGTTGTTTGCTCGTTTCTAGTCTATCCTGAATAATTTTCCTTTGACGTCTTTAAAAAAAAAGATCTGTTGACTTCTTCCACTTATAATTATATCTTTCTATCCACTCCTTTTTAATGGACATAACTGGCACTGGAAATTATAATAACTGATCTAACTTTACTGAATCGCTTCTATTCACCGGCTAATGATGGAAGACCTCTGTAAATCGGCGAACTGTTTGTCATTATGTTTGTTTGATGAATAAAGACAATTTCTAAGAGAAGTGTCTAAAATTAAGATATTTCGCGATTCTATTTTTGTCAGATCACAACGTGCAGCACAAACAGACATTACCTGATAAGTTGGTGAGAGAATCCAGTCCGGAGGGGAAGTTGTTCACAGTGCGCTGCGTGTTCCTCATATGCAGGACCTCCAGCGACACCAAAGCCGGCAGTTGTCTAGAGTTAGCAAACGCAAGGTATAATTGTCGTGCGACAGTAATCTAACTGGAGTTGTCTCAATCTCGTATGTGACCTCCAGACAGATATAGTATTCTGGATCCAAAACGGATGAATGCAAATATAATCTGACACAAATGGGTTTCATCAAGTTGTGAAAGTTAGACCCCCAAGTTATATCTAAAAGACTGAGAATAAAAACGATACATGTCATAGAGAAAGCAGCAAAACTAATCACGAGTATACATCAGGTATATCTGCCTACCTGAGCTGGGCATGAAGAAGCGGGTTGCCGTCCAGAATCAGGGTCTGTAAGTGGATCAGGCGACGCATCTGGGGAGGCAAGGATTCTAAACAAACAAATAAAAAACACAGACCGGTTACATGACCTTAAAGACCACAGAGCATCAGAGAAATACTCATACCACTCGACCTAATCATTGAACCTAGCGGTAATATATTAAGGAATAAAACAGGTAAGTTATATCCCTATTATGGTGACTGACACAGACTCACTAAAAAAGAGAGTGATGAATCTCCCGTAGTGTTAACTAACCTAGGTTGTTGTGGCTGAGGTCCAGATACACAATGTCTGTGACGTTGATGAACAGTTGATTCGGTATGCCCTCAATCCTGAAATAAAATAACAAGCTTAGGCAATATCCAGGGTGAAACCTAGTACATGGTATACACTAGATAAAGAGCTCGACAGCTCCGGGACGTTATCGATCGCAAATTACAAGCATTATTAGCACTCGTATTTCCAAATGTTTTAACAACTGCTTTCCATTTATGCTGCAGATTCTTTTACATGAGTTTGTCGCAAACGTTGCAAATAATTTCCTCCTTCATACCATATTAGATTAATATTGTCCTACTTTTACTCCTCCTTATGAGATTCTTATTATTCTGGACAGAACACAATAAAATGTTTTTAAGTATTGTTGCTACATGAGACTTTGACCATTAGTAAAGTTAAGGTCGTATTAGGAGCCTGTACTAAAGATGATTCTCACTGGTTGTGGGAGAGGTTGAGCACAAGCAGATTCTTTGCGAGTTCCATCTCGGCCGGAATATCTTTCAACTGGTTGTAACTCAGGTCCTGTGAATGAGTTAGAGTATACAGCATAAGGGTCAAAATAATCATTATATTTAACAATACCTGTTCAGGTTCTATGAAATATACTTGAACACACAAACCTTTCTGAAATGTAAGAATTTCTCTCCCAATAGGTTTCAAAGTGGATTACTGCATTATCCTCTCTGTGTAACTGTTGTTTAAAACACATGTGCGAGAAAACCCATGCCGTCGGTTTCCTATTTCCAATACTGCTTCTTTGGTGGAAGATGGCATTTGCACATTAAAGGAAAAGTCATATTCAGATAATATATATATAGTTTGGGATAAAATTAAACATGGATATATTTAGCATAGTATCACATCCATATCCTTGATGGGTGTAGGTCTCTTCTCATGGTTTTATCCTTTTTATGAATGAATCCAAGACATGAGAACACTTACAACGACAGACAAGTCCTCCAGTCTGAAGAGGCCGTCGGGGATGGACGAGTTGCGCAGCTTGTTGTGAGAGACGTTAAGAACACGCAGGTTGGGCAGTTGGGATACGTCACTGTGCACATCACGAAGATTGTTACGGACCAGAGATAAAGTTTCCTGTTGAAATCATAATGAAAAATATATTCATGTACGTGATTTTTAACTACTCTTTTTCTAAATACATTCGATGATAAATAGATATATCCTATAGATTATATCGCGATGTCCTGAAAGAAGATTAACTATGGCATGGACAGTATAACTACTGGTATTAACAAATGCCTCAAATACCATATACCTTTTGGGTATTTCAGTAATAGGGTCCAAATTTCATCTTACGAGATGGGTTTCCTCCCTTTAACCATGTGTGAGTTAAATTGGGGAGACGTAATTCGCTCGAAAAAAAGTTTTTAGTAAAAGTACTGACGGGAATTGTTCAATACCAGACCCAAACTGCTTTACATGTATAATGTCAAGACGTATGCTTCGTAGTGCGTTACGCTACCACAGGTGATCTCCTATTCTGTTTACAAAGTATAATGTCAAGGCGTATGCTTTACATGTATCGGAATTCCACGAAAATTAGGAAAGTGTGCTTCAATATATTTTCACTTACGAGTTTCTTTAGGTTGGCTAGTTCGTAGGGCACCGTCTCAATACCCGTCCTGTTTAGACGAATCCAGCGGAGGCCCGTCATGTTGGCCACGCTCTCCGGGAACTTCTCCTCCTAGAAAACAACCCACATTCATATCATTCTGAACTGAGTTTAACAGCCAAAAGAAAATTCCATCAGTACAATTTAAAGTAGACGACGATTTATCAAAATCTTTCATTGATGTTACGATAACTTTGTAGCATATAATTTGAGAATTCCGTATTTGATCTTTAAGAGATTTGAAAATTCAATATCATTAAACAGACTATATTTGAATCATTAACATGTTTATAGATATCTATAAATAAACATAAACAAACTGGATTTCGATAAAAACTACGAATACAGACCGTCATCAAAATTCAAAGAATGTTAGGGCCAGGCATAGCATAATCCATGCACCTTTTTTTTGCAAATATGTTAAATGGTATATTAAAAGACGCAGGTTCGTCTGTGAGATATGGTCATTCCAATTATTATAACCCCATGTCTACATCTACAGTGAAACACTTCTCGTCGAGACAGTACATCACTGGGGGCATACGAGACAGCGATATCACACCACTGAGATGCCGCTTTTGCACACACACAGTTGTGGACAATTATTTCTATCCACAACAGAAACAGCGTTTATGAAACACTAGGTGTCTACGTAAGGCACTGCTTGTTGCACAAAGTCACGCCACATCTATCTAAATGGGGTATAATAATTCGAGAACCTAATATGGGATTGGTATGTCAGAGTGTAGGCAACTGACATTATCCCCTGGATTGCATTCCCAGGGTAACTTCCACTTTGCCTCATTGTGCTATCTCTCTGGTCTTTTGCATGCACTCTCACACACCATCCCTCTTGAGGTTCTTAGCACATTGACCCGTAGTTACAGAGTAAAGCAGGAAGTTCCAAGAAACCATGAAACTGTTTCCTCAATAAGATGTCAGTAAGGTCTGTACGGGCCCGACAGTTTTTAATATGTGTCAAAAAGGGTAAATATCCATAAACCACCTGCAACAGACTATCTGGTAAGAGAGACTTCTTTCAACACATATTAAATACATGTATCTGTTAACCGTTTAAGAAGGATCATGTTGGATTTGCGTGCACGTTATGATTATTTTTGTTATCATTCACATGATATTTCTGATTATATCACGCATATAGTCAATCATGCATACATTTGGTGAATAATCATGGCACTTGGTAAGAATAGGATAAATATATGTATTATTCAACCGTAGATGCATGAGTGTTTGCTCAAGACCGTAATATCATCTAGTCTTGGGACAATTAGATTCCACTTAAGATAGAATAGCGAGAACCACATTAAGAAGGTGTTTTCGCTATCAGGTAGGTACCACTTGGCAAGATTAGGTCTAATGCCATTCTTAGTTTGTTAATCAAGAGAAGTCTGGTGAAAGCGGCGTAAACCCCAGTGACCACCAATCACTTTCTGGGAATTCAAGTTCGGTTTTTCCATGGAATGACAAAATCTTGGATATTGGATCACACTCTGGACATACAAACACTCACTCCATTTATGCCATTGTGTATTCAAGGAATCCTTAAGAACTCAATACCCTGATAGAGAGCAGTGGACGCATACCGAAAAGTTATAGAACCCCAACTGAAAAAAGTCGGGGGAATTCCGAAGAGATTTTGTTATTAATGAATATGGGTTTCTGCGTCAGAGTTTCAATATATTAGAAGCAATTTTTTGTAATATAATTGATGCAATTGTGCGTGATTTTTTAACAAATAAAAAAAAAGAGTCATGCAGATCAAGAATGAAAGATCTCTTGAAACAATGGCATAGCTCTACTTACTCCATAGTGGGTTCTACTTGACCCACTTAATTTTATACGTATGGGCTAAGGACAGAATGCATAGCACAAACATGAATGAGGCTTTCAATGGGGAACAGAATATGGTACGATCTTTACAGCAGAATATAAACTAGGCAAAATAATAAAAACACACGACAGCGATCTATCAATAATGATCATTAGCTAGGTTTTAAAGTAAACATAACATCAACTCAAAATAGCATTCCATCGATCGTATTCAGATGATATAGATATATATATACAAATGCAGGATCAAATAATACAGAATGGAAACATATTAAAATGGACAACAGTATTGGACAATTCTACAGGAAAACTAGGAAAACTAATAGCAGTTTGAGTTAGATTCTACATGGAACAATGGAGACCTTTGAGTACCCAACGATTAAGCATTTGACCAATGATTTAAAGGGTGTGCATCAGTAAAATCTATGCTACTGATGAGCACAATCAATATCTTGATATTTATAAACGTCCAATAGCATAGACTTGTTCATTAGAGCCACAGGCACCAACAAGAATAGATACACTACGGGAATCAATGATCTGATTACATAAGCATGATCGGGACTACTTTTCCCCAATGCAGTGATTGCCTAATTTACAGTAATAATGCATTGCTGTAACAGGTTATGTGTACATAGCGTCAACATCAATACTGATAATGGTACCTGGCAGCGCTGACCATACACTTTGGATCCGCCCTAGAACATTGTGGAAACAACCAAACAATTTATCAACACGTCTTACGCTCTGGATATATTCTAAACCTAATTATTATTCATTTTATCTAAATATTACGATCAATTTCTCATGGGAGCATTATATTTAATGAAATTTTGACAAAATGAATTGGCTTGTTACTTTTCATTTATTCATTTCCATAGAATCAATCCTGTAACTTCTGAATCAATAGCTGAGTACTCCAGACATTTTGATAGTTTATTAAAATGATTTATCACGACGCGTCGGCAATTACTACCATGTCAGATATGACCGACTCTCCCCGACCTTAAGATTTCGATGTACGCACTTTCACTGATTGTTACTGATTCTGAGTTGGCCGTTTGAATAGCGATGCTACCTATCCCCTAGTCTGATTTAGAAATTCCTTGTCGATTTGTAGGTGAAACAGAGGCGATTATAGTTCTGAAACCTGTTTTCTGATATCCTAAAAAGAACAGAAGTTATTAAACTTTGCATTATTACCTATATAGATCTATCACCCAACCGGGGCCCAGCCGGGTCAGTATCCCGGCCGCCCTCTTTGATCTCAATCGGGTTGTTTTATTACGAGGATATAAAAGGCAGAGGGTGTCGTTGGGAAGAGTAATCATGTCGTTATCTTATAGGTATAAGACATCAACATTTTATTCCAGACTCTCACCGAGCCGATGGTCAGGATGAATCGGGAAAAAATGTTGGTGTCTTATAGGCTTAAAAGAGTGCCCAGATATCAATAGAGATATTCAACCAACCTCCTGCTGGTTTGACCGACGCCTGAGCAGATTTTGTCGCCGACTTTTCCCGACCCCTGCTGTGTTGGTTGCACCCCCTTGTAATATTTTGGATATAAAATCTCAAACATATCGCAAGAAAAGAGTCGCACAGTGTGCGTTGGGCTTTACGTCCCAGGGGGCCCTACAGCTATACATATAGGGACAACCTCAAGCTTCCCTTTTTCTCACTGCCGAGATGAATCCAGGTGGAAATCCCACCCTAACATTTAACCGAGAGGTTCTTTTACTTCCCACACATTGTAGGAGATATTATTCCTACCAGGCACTTTTACCGGATTGAGATATTTGTTGAAATAGTAATATGCCCCTATATCTAATATCAATAATAAGAATAGGAGTATTCTAGTTCTCTGGAGGAATTAATTTACTAGAAAGAGCTGGCTAATAGAATTCATTTTCAAATATATCATTACTATGGTTACTTAACTTTAATTATCTAAAGTATTTCTAGTCCGCAGTGGATTTAGATAGGAAAAAAACAGCTATGTGTAAACTTAGTGATCTGGTTTTCCGTATTAAAGACCATGGCAATACTTATCGAATCAAATTGTATGCAAATCTACATCAACATTGAGAGGAATTATAACTGAAAAACCTCAATTGTAACATTGAGAAATGCAATAAATATAATTTTTTTAAATACAAGAAAGTTATTACTATTTGTTACGCATCTGCTATAATTCTTATAGTCAGTGTAACCAGCCTCGCTGGGGACGGGACAACTGGCCAGTTTTCTCAGTTGTTGAGTTTTCTCACCCAGGTCAGTTTGAACTTAAAGATTCAGTAATATGTATCTCACAAAAGAACAAGCTTAAGGAGATTATTGATTTTGGAATATCATAGACGGGGGATGGAGAAAGTTACCATGTACGGAAACCACGGCCAATCGTCTCCCCTCGCCAGTTGTCTCACCCAGGTGCAGTACCTGGTGCTGTCAGGGCCCGTTGTCAGTTTGACAAGGAGTATAGGACGATTATGAAATTTGGTATATGTGTATGTTAAACATAAAGATACCTCCTCCTCAAATACTCCTTAATTTGAATAAGTTTTACTGTCTGAAAATAACTAATGTGAAAAGTCCCGCAGCGGATTCCGAAAATTCGGAAAATTGAAACACTTAATAATTAAAAAAAAATCATTTATAACATAATGGCTATGATCCGATATATATGCTAGTGTTGCCGTTATATATAAATGTCGAAATTCTGTTATATGTAGGGAAAGCTTGCGTCCCTGGAAAAATAAACCTGTTCTTATTATAATCAAAATATACATGTGTCCACTGGTTTGTGCACGTCTTTCAAACTTGATAATTTTTGTCTGGACTTTCTGGCTGAATTATTCCCGGATTTATATTGAGGGATGTCCAGCGTGTCTTGCTACAAAGTGATACTGGTCAATTCTAAGTTAGAATCTTTATACAATCTGAAATGATATATTTGACACACTGATACTCTACCAAATGACACAATATTTATGGCAGAAAATCCTTATGTCCAACTTACTCAATTTTAAGATTTTTAACTTACCAAGTACTATGTCAGACAACTCAATTGCACACTATGACATTTTGTTGGACATGTGCAATACTAATTGAAAAATTATGAAATCTCACACTTGGGTAAAATGAACATATGATATCTAGCGCTGTCCTACAAAGTGTCATTTGATACAACATCAGTATGTCAAATTAATCAATTCAGATTAGATGTGTGGGGAAACTGACTGGGCATGTTATCTCAGAACTGCTATGAACTCACCAATTGGCTAATACTTGCCTCAACGCCGTTAGGCGGGAGAGGTGTATTTACCAGTCTGTGAGGGAGTAATAATTTACCGATTATATGCCTGGTCTGTTTTCCATTTATTATACACTTTCAAACGTTTTAGACTAATAAGAAATGACCTGTAAGCGCCATTCAAAGTACAATTTTGGCATGCAGAACTGATCCGTTCATACTGATACGCCCTGCTAATGCAGATGAGTTTTCCCCTTCCCCGTTTATTGAATTTTTATTTATACATTTATACAAAAATATTGCGTCATTTCCTGTTTATTTTTTTCTGGCATATTTGTTTTAACTCTATACTTTTTACTATTTTTACTCTAGATACGCGATCATGGCTCGATACCTGCAGTAGTAAAGTAGGCCGTACATATCACACTGGACCGCACATTATATTTTTTACCACAGTGAAATATGATTTATTTACACTGAGTAGAGGTCAATAACCGTAAGACAGCTACGCAATGGTGTATGATAAAGACTCCAACTAAGAATTGAGGAGTCTCGCTTCGTAGCAAAACAATCCGTACATCTCATGTTGTAACTCTGAGAATATCTATGCTAGAAACTCAAGACAAAAACTATTAAGTAGCTAAAGACATGCATAAAGCAGTCGGATAGTTTATATTCTAATCCACAAAAGACAAAATGTTTATTTGTCATTTTTCGTTATACAGTGTGTCACCGTGTTTACATGGTAGCGAACAGGTAGAATCACTCGCCAGGTTCCTGGGTGAAACAACATGTGAAACAATTGCCTCGTGCAAATTGAAAACCAGGCTAGTTTTCTCTTCTCCCCACATATCCAGCCATGTTGGGGTTATTCCCTACGGTACCTGGAGAACTGAGCCCGCAAGAGAACTAAGCCAGAGGTGCGAACTGAGCCTTCAGGAGAACTGAGCCTGGGGTTGAGATTTAGCACTACCAACTGAGCCAGGGCCCTGTTTTTCAGTGACGACAATCGTTCATAATGACATCGGAAATTCACTTCCCGTAGGACCTAAGCCATGAAACTTTAACACGAGTAAGGGATACCCATATCCTATAATCGTACTTAATAAGAAGACGGTCGGCCGATTAGATTCGCCGATATAACCTAAACGGTTCCTACGATGTCTAGTCAGACGAGTATTCGTGTTGGACACCACTCAGTCCACTGCATAAGACATTTCTGGGGTTTGGGTTCTAGGGGTGAATAAACGTATTTCGGCTATGGACATCGCCCTTCTATACTTTCTACAGAAAATACACACTTAAATATACCCAATAGAATATTATAAATGCTGTGCCACCCAAAAAAATTCCAGATCGCCTTGTTTAACTGTGTGAATCGATCTCGCTGCCTTCAGCAGTCCGTCATTGTTTTTGGCTGGTATCTTACAGACTCAGGAACCAGCTGAAAGTTGAGAACTGAGCCTCCAAGAGAACTTAGTTGTGGGCGACCCAAACAGTACGTTCCCGTATTTAGATAATACTAGTGTATAGGGTCAGACTCGTCTGACTAAGATAACTGAGCCAGGCTCACTTCTCTTGGAGGCTCAGTTTTCCTGAAGGCTCAGTTCGCAATCACACCTCTGGCTCAGTTCTCTTGCAGGCTCAGTTCTCTTGTATTCCTTTCCAACTGGTACCCAAAGCGAACATATACCATACTTCGGGTACTTGTATTATAGAGAAACAGGCTTACTGTCTCCGTAAGGATAAAATACGCGGTAAAATCGGCGATCAGATGAACCGATGCCGGTGGCAGAGGTTCATCTGATCGCCGATTTTACCAAGTATTTTATCCGTACGGAGACAGTCAGCCTGTTTCTCTATTATTATATACCTTAAAATATCGAATTTTTAACTTTGCTACTGGGGGAATATTTGGATTTTGCCGCCGTACATGCCCCGTACGCCACATACATACCCCGTACGTCACCTAGGTGTCGTACGGGTATAAATACGACATGGGTAGGAGCGGGCAGTATGTGTAGGATATACTACCACAGGTATATAATAATAAGTTGTAAGCTCTAGATCTATGTTTAGATCTATGTGGTAGGTGTGGTTACATAAGACAGCTGTTACTTGTAATTCTATACCGTAGATTATTTGCACTGCTTTCTTTTGTGTCCACAGGCCCCAAAATGATGGGTTGACCATCAACAAGACGAATGTACGACGATTCGCACTGAAAACCGATTCGCACTGGTACTCGGATGATTCGCACTAGCCGATTCGCACTAAAAAATCGAAATAAGTCTTACTACCTCTAGATAATAATAAAATAGTACAACACTTTGCCAGACCTTCACCAGTAGATTAGTTACTTGGAATTACCTAAATTATTGTCAGTTCTTGCACATTCGCGATTCGTCGAGTCAACCTAGTCGTGGGCGACCCTAACAGTACGTTCCCGTATAGGGTCGGACTCGTCTGACTAAGTCAACCTGGAAGTAGGTGGCGCTTCAAACCCCCTCCGCGGCCTTAAGAAATACAGTAGAACCCCGCGTAAGCGGACACCCTCCGTTCCGGGCCAAAGTGTCCGCTTACGCGGGGTGTCCGCTTACGCGGGGTGTCCGCTTACGCGGGGTTTTCAAGTTTCCTCCAGTCCAAAATAAATGTGTTATATACAGATAAGTAGGGCAGACAGGGGCGATAATAGATCTGAAATCCATTTTCTGATATCTTAATTGGATCCGAAGTTATTAAACCTTGAATTACACAATGTATTTTCTATGAATATACTAATAAACACTGAAAAAAAAGACAGATTAATCTATTTTTGGTAGGGTGTCGGTCGGAGGTGTCCGCTTACACGGGGTTTTAGGCCTTTTTGTACCGAAATAACTGTCCGCTTACGCGGGGTGTCCGCTTACGCGGGGTGTCCGCTTACACGGGGTTAAAATAAACATCTAATAGAGGGAAAAATTTCCGTTCCGAGCAAAAGTATCCGCTAACGCGGGGTGTCCGCTTACGCGGGGTGTCCGTTAGGCGGGGTTCTACTGTACTTAACATAGAGACTCCAGATAAAAAACATTAGCTAGCTAAATGCCTGCAGAACACAATGCAGAAGTTTATATTTTTATTTTTGAAAGGGAATATACCAGTATTTGCCGATAAACCTTCCGCTGTTCGCCGCGAGCCCGAAAACGGCACATATTTCTGTGAATACTGGACGTAGAAACTCCAGAAAATGACTGGGAATTAACTGAATACATGTTGGAAGCAGTCGGACAGTCTACAAAGGGAACATATGATAATGTGCCGTTTTCCGTTTAATAGTGCGATACATCGTGGTTTGTTATTGTTTTGATTTCTAGTGCGAATCGGTTTGTTTATAATGCGAAACGTCGGGTGCGAATGGGCTGCCAGTGCGAATCGTCTGATACCCAACAAGACAACCCGGGGTATTCCCTGGACTCGGGTAAATTCGAGTTGTTGTTTTCTCACTGTGCCAATAATCAAGCGGTTGTCCCCCTAAAATCCTTTATAATGCATGTTCTACATAGCTAAGGAACCTGCCATTGATCTACCACAGGGACACAATATGAAGTAGGCCCTATTATTTCGGAAAGTAGATTCGCGAGAGCGGCTTCACTGCTCTCGCGGATTGTGTGATGGCCGTAGATCAGTGACGAGTTTGGAGTGAAAAACGCGACTTTCAGTGCCACATTATACAACAATAAACCGACAAAACACTATCAAAATTGGCATATGAATTCTTAACACATGTATATATAACCTTAGCAATAAGGTTTGCTCATTGGAACTTACCGCGAAGTCATTTCGGGTGAAATCTATGCCCCTCACGAAAGGAAGTACTCCCGTACCCGCCATCTTGTTTCCTACTGTATGACGTCATTGATAGAGGGGAATCCCTTTAACCTGTTACCATAGCCCACGTACACACTTCGCATCTGAACATGGTAAGGTACCCAGTTCATTCGGGAAATGCCCTACAAATCAGGCGACATTGGAGTAGATTGCTATGACACTGTTTAAACGAAAGTACCATTCCAGGCTTGAAAAGTGACAGAACAAGCTCTGCCTGTGATACGGTTATATAGAGAGGAGCCCCATTCAGGTAGGCAGTGTGTTTTTGTCAAACATTAATATGACTATGAGTCTAACTGACTGTCGATCGTCTGTGGCATCACACACGCTTGAGTCTGACCACGAACCCCTGGACTAGGCGACGACTGGTCCTACCCATAATTTTCGTCCTATAAACTAAAGTGTGGTTTCTATAACTAGGCGACTAATAGCATTATTCGTCTCTATCATATTTAATAATTAATAGGAAACCTGACATCAACACATTAGCAAAGTGTGAGCTATGTCCAAAACGCACAATCGCTGTCACAATCCTTCACAACTACAACTAGTACAAGCTATTTGCATTTATTTAGTCATTTATAATTATACTCATAGTCATAGTCATACTAGATCTAGTAGTACTGGTAGATCTAGTCATAGCACGTACATATTTTAAGGGTGTAAAAATGGAGATGGTACAAGAAAATGCGCCGTTCTCAAGTTCCTGTTAGTACAGACTTGGATACAAATAGGAATTTGTATAGGAGACAAGTCTTATCACTGTGTTTGTTCTACGCTTGACCGATTCACGGATAGAACGGCGATTCTCCGCTCATCCGCTGGGGTCTGCTGTGGTGGACAGAAATACAGGTGTTGCCGTTCAGCGCCACCTAACGGCACGCTGTCTAGTTACGCCGCTCGGACAAACACGGCCGAGTCCGGCAGTATTCATATAGAAACACACAGCAATCACACCTAAAAGTGTGAACGGTGGGTGTGATTGCAGGAGTGTTGTTTTTTGACAGATTAGAATGCTGGAACAAACTAGGGAATTATATTAACGAGTCTGGGCTGTCTAAAGTTCATAGTTGATAATTATCTTGGTTTGAACATGGAACAAGATGAGCATGTTACAGCTAGTCCTGCCTATGTATTACTGTATATCCAGTTTCGGTGTTCCTGTGTTATGTAAGCTATATCTAAAGTATGATTGAGGTGGTATGCATGTATGATACATCAAATTGGAGCTGGAATACCATAGAATATGATAAAATCATCATTATGTCTCTGACAATGAGATACATGGGTCCTATGAACGTATTACGCCCATATACTGATAGATCCAATGCTAAAGAATACGTTGCCAGGGGCTTGTTTGGCTGCAGGCATTGCGTAACCAACCAGATAAGGTGCGACACCGCCCTGTGGAAAAAGGCCTATTACCAGTCTGTCCACCCTCTTGGTGGCCTCGCCTCCTCATGGTGCAGACTGGATATGCTTGCACGCAAGCATAACTAAAGCGACCGGGGTGGGTGGGGAATTAGCTCAATGGTAAAGAACACAGGACTTTGTTGATTCGGGTCCCACTGCAGCCACTTTTCTCATTCACCCCCCATCAGTGGTAGAATTACAGCTATATCAAAGGCCAATCCTTCTCATACCATGTCTATGTGGTGTGGGAAGTAAAAGAACTCTCACCTCGGTAAATGTGTAGGGGTTGGATTTCTTCCTACATTCATCTCATAGATTTGGTCAAATCCAAAGTAAGTCTAATTGAACAAATTGGACGTTAAACTACCCAAACAAACAATCATTGGCTGGGGGCTGCTTTTTAGCAGAAGACTGTAGTGTAGTACCAGCTGGGGGTCACCCAAATTGTGCCATTTTTTTTAAAAACACCCAGCATACCTAGGATCATGATTACCTTCTTTTTTTTCATACGGATCAAACGCATTTGTACAAGTAGGCACTCCTTCATCAAACATTGCCTTCACAAGGCAGCACACTTCCTAGCCCGGGGCTACCCACCATCCCTCTTGGCCGAGCGCAATGCGCAACCAACCTAGTCTGAGAAACCCCCTGGTACGGGCTAAACTTAACTACCACCCAGAAGGGACCCCCAAACACCCAGATATTGTACCCGACTTGACACGAGTGGACACATCCTCTCCCATACAACCAAACGCCTATACACCTCCAAACACAACTTTTCTTGTCAGAGTTCCAAACTCATATACTGCATCACTTGCACCAGGTGCGGACTACAATATGTAGGCCAAACCAAACGTCGGCTAATGGACTGCTTTCAGGACCATTTTCATAAAGTGACCCACAGTCAGTTGGACACCGACATGGGTCTCCACTTCAATTCCCATGGCCACATGGGCCTGGCTGATGTAAAAATACACATAATAGACTTCATCCACACACACCCAGAAAATCCAAGGGCCTCTTACCTGCGGAATAAACTGGAAAATATCTGGATCCGTCTCCTACGGACAGTGATCCTGGAAGGCCTCAATCTGATAGACACACCTGTCTATCATGCAACGACCCCGAAGTAGCACCACACCCATTGCCTCGTCTAAAAATTTTACATGTACCGGTTTGGTGCCTAACTTCGGGCGACGGGGAGTCAAGATTAGTCAAAACACCTTGCACCCCCCAAAATAGATTGACCAACCTATCCGGGTTGGTTTGTAACTGTACACTCTTCACACTTCACTTGTAACCCATTTTGGTTCAACCCAATTTATCCCTTTCCTAAGTTCAAGTTCCCTTGATCACCTTGTTTAGCCTACTAAGCTTTCTAAGATGCCTGATGAGCCGATCTTGGCGAAACCTTGACATAAATACCCCACCCACATCCAGAGTGAGCTTCCTGTCCAAAACCCAACATTTGTTGATGAGACACAGGGTTGCTGCGCTTCTTACCAGGCAACCATAGGGGCATTGGTGTGACATCACCGGTCAGGCCCACCTGTGTACATAGTTACGGTGGTTAGGTACAGTTCTAAACTGTTATTCAAGGTAGCATCAAGCTAGGGGACAGACTTAGCCTCGTCTTACATCTAGGGTCATGATTACAACTGTTCTATATAGCTGTGTAACTGGAAACGACCACTAAATAGTTTATTAAGGCTTGTAAGATATGCATTATCTTCTAAACTTTTAGTCTCTATAGCTGACCATTTAAAAGCAGCGATTTCTGAGGGTTCTGAGAGCTACAGTCCCTCAATTCGTGCCAATTGTTTATGAACACTTAACACATATAGGGCCATAATTCAGGGATACCAGTTTTCAATGTTTCCATTGAAATTCATGTTTTCGTTTTCAGTGAATTAAAAGTCTTTTTCCTTGAATGATATTGACAGGACAAGTGCTAAATTGCCCAAGTCATCTAAAGCCCTTGTCTCCAACACTGAACCTCCCAACAAATACATGTAACCATTGAAATCTCTCACCTTATGCCTTGATCCCCCACTCACTGAGCCTCCCTCCACTTACCCAACTGTCCTGTGTAGGTATATAACTGAAAACGACCACGAGATAGTTTATTACGGCTATAGAAGTAGACTTTAAATGTTAAATGAGACTTAGCCGTGTAAAAGGTGATATTTTACCCAAAGTTTACGATGTTACAGGGCCGTCGGGTTGAGCAACAAATACAAGCCCCTGATACAAGCATTATTGCAATAATGAGAACTTTCACAAATAGACGTTCAGATGAAGTCTTCCCTAGTCATACTCATAGATATGGGCCTGATACTAAAGGCTCATTAAAAGAAATTAAACTGTCAATGTTTTCTAGTCTAACTTGGCCTTGTGTCTCTCCATGTATGCCCCTAATCTCCGTACTCCAGTTTGTGCTTGTTGAAAGCGTGATGTTGAGGTATTAAGTTTAATCCTTATTCAGAGATGGCAGTTTTCCTATTTTCCAAGGATATCCTTGTTTTCATTTTCAGTTTACAAATTTTGCCAAATTAAGAGAGAATTCTTTGGACCCCATTCGCACCAATAAGCAGTGGTTAAAACTCCACACACATCCCAGCCCCATTCCATAGCCAACAACTGTGTTTTATATATTTTCTCAGTCTCTCTGATGCAGTAAATTCCACGTGAAAAATATTTCCTCTCTTTTCAATGATCCCAACTGACGTCCCTGCTTATTTCAATATGGATCTTCCTGAAGTTTATCCAATGTTTAACTTTATGGATTTCATTTCCTTATATTACTCCTATGACATACATCAATTCAATTTTCAGGACTAAGATGGCGACCGGTGGCAGCAACAAAAAGAGCAAAGATTCTAATGGTTCAGGAGGCAGCTCATCCAAGATCGACGGCCTTGGTGCGTCACTTGTGTTCGCGGGTGGCGCCCTAGCAGGAGCGGCCATTCTCTACGGAGCCAAGAAGTTATACGACTACATGTCAGCACCGGAGAAGGAGGAGGTCCCTAAAAAGGTAGATCCAGATGAAGACTGGGAGGAAGTGTCAGTTAGACCAAGACGGGGTGACCTGTCTCGTCCATTAGAGGAGGGGCAGCGAGAAGAGTCATCATTGATGCATATGTCCGGGTATTCTGGGTATTCTCAAGTTCCTCCTGCAGAGACTGCAATTAGTCCACTCAGTGATGGTGCCTCGTCTTACTTGAGTGCAGCCAGTCTGCATGACAGTCTTTTGGATTACTACACCAGTTACGTTGATATCCCATATAATGACCAGGAGATTGCTCTTAGAGTAGTGGAGGATGTGAAGGAAAGCTTCCGTTATATCCTTGATGAATTGATGCCAGGCACACCACTGGTGGGACTTGTAAATACCGGCCCCAGTGCTCAGGGATTGAGCGTTGTGAGACCTGATTTCGTTCAAGTTATTTTGCAGCTGAAACTAGATGACAAGTTGTGGGAGCTCGTAGATGCTGGAGAGACATTCCTAGCCGCGCATGGCTACCAGATGGTGAGGCGCACACACTTAGAGTTCTTCTCACGAGGGGTAACGCCCTATGATAAATACCTGATTGGCGAATATCTTTCACCCCAGAAGGTAAAGTTAGCTTTCCTAGACCTTACCAACAGAGTAAACAACTGGGGAAGCGAGTATAAGATCCAGTCTGCGGTAATCGGACCCAGTGTGAAGCTAGATGTTGTGTATGGAGAACAGGAGGATGAACAGAGGCCACTCACCATTGAATTTATCCCTGGCGTTAAGTTGGGCAGGACTCAGGTGCTGGCCACCACACACACACGCAACGTGCAAACACCAGGCTATGACAACCTGTGGATGCAGTCTTTCGCCGAAGAGGAGATGAGTCATCTGACCTCATGGCGGCCAAATAGTTCCCCATTGAACACAGAACCAAAAGAGGTGTCGGAGTGTGACACGGAAGTAAAGAGCCAGGACACTGGAGCCAGTGCTACGACCCAAGATGACCCTCTGGAGGCTTCTGAAATTTCTCCACCAGGATGCCAGTTGATGTGTGTGAAGCTGCTGGAGGCAGTGCGCTTAAATCACCCAGCACAGCTTGGCATGCTGACCTCATACAGCGTCCGCACCATCGTCATGCACCTGATGACCTTCGAGGATGGCTGGTTGCAGGAGGAGCTCTCTGAGCGCTTCCTAGACACTCTCAAAGCACTGGAGGAGTATCTCCGGTCACGGAACCTCCCACACTTCTTCTGTCCCAAACTGAACCTTCTTGCAGACTACGACCCTGAAACCCTTGAGTTAACCAGGGAATTTATTGCAGCTGTTGTTGGGAATAACCAGTTCCCAGCGCTGCTAAAAACTAATTATTAAGCGTCTAATAGTCAGGTATAATGCTTTGCACAATCTGAAACTTGAATGTAAGGCAAAAAGGTGTTTATGTACATAGTTGGAGAGGGAAGACTGGGGTTAGGTGTTATCAGAGCCCGACGATATTATGGACCCAATGGGGAAAAAACTGTATAATAGCCCACACCCTAATGTGCCACATTATCATATTGTTTTCAAAAGGTATTCAATGATTGGATGACTAATTTTAAAAATGGTTATTCTTTTTAAGTAATGTGTTCCATTTCAACTTCAATGTTCATTCACTTTGTACAGTCAAACAAACTATTACTTTAATTTAAATGTATAGGACATATATTAATCTCCCTATATTATCTATAATATTTCTTTTTGAAGAGATATGTTCTATTCTAACCACATTGTTATGAAAGAGTGAACATAATGTATAGGATAGTTGTTTGTGGAGGACAACTGTGATAAAGCTAATTTGGTATTATTTCAGATGACATATACATTGTACCAGCAGAGTCAAAGATATCGTTAAACCGGCGGGGTCCATTAAGGATAAACCAAATAAGATCGAATAATGTATGGAACATGCCATATTTTCTCGCTTGTTAAAATGTTGTTATGTATTATTCAAATGTATAGCATCTAGGTGGTAGGCAGCGGTCAAACTGAAAGCAGAACAGTTTTACCAGGCATATTGGGCCAGATTGGTTATTTGCTTATCAAGGACAAATGTAAAGAAAATAAAGATTCTCACTGAATTAAAGTTATTGTTGACTTCATCTGGATCAAATCTCAATCTTCTCGCAATAACGTAGAAATCGACTTTTTCATTTTCGACACTAAAACAGTGGTTTGACCCTCCCTACTGACTCTAAGCCTCAGGTAGACCTCAAGCCTCTCTGAGGCAGCAAAATCCACATGAAAAATATTCAACACTTTTTTGCTGACTCCAAATGCCATCCCTGTAATAAAAAATCTCAACTAGAAATAATGCAGATTTAGGGAAGAGGAGATTAATCTATTAAAACATATGAGACAATAAGACATGAAATGGGATTTTGGGGAATTTGTTATTTAATACAAATATATCAAATAAAAAATTTAAAAAAAAATCGAGTGATACACAAGTCGATAAGCAAAAAAAGGGATAGCACAGAGAGACTTGAGTCTCATGTCGACTGGTCAGTGAGGTTGCCTAGAGCGTCCCCTTTAATTAATACTTCAAATAAGGGTCTTATTTGTATACATATAGTAAATCGACTTGGAGAATGAATGAATATGCCATGTAAGTTTAGGGCAGTAGAGCGTTATGGTGACTTCTTAAAGATCTTTGTAAAATTACAGGAAAAGCCTTTAAAATATACATAAGAAAATCTTAATGTTTAGTTACCTGTATTTATCATATATATGCCTTTTTTACGGTTTTACTGTAGCCATTTCCTATCCTATCTAAAAGGCAGTATAGAAATGATAAGTCCTAGTACATAACGTGGAAAGTAAAGAGAATCTGTTTGATAATCATAGAAATTATCATATGTGCAATATACTTGCCATGAGGATTCCTGCCGTTAAGACAAACTGTAAGCCTTAGGTGTCTATCTTATATCCTAAGCATGAGGACTGATCATTGGTTATGTATCTAACTATAACTATAACAACCAAGATGTAGCACTTGTAAACCAGGTAACAGCAGTGGCAACTTACAGAAATACCAGGAAGCAGACATTAAAGGTGGAATGGGAATTACCTGTGGAAGCTTTTGAATAGGTCATACATTAATTGGGCCACTGTCAAATAGATTTGTTTGTGTCAATAGTTACAAAAGGTCTAGATACTGTAGTTGGCATCCTTATCTGGAAGCTGAGGTTATTGATGCTTTCTCATTCAAATGGAGTAATGGATTTTATTCCAAACTTTGAGGTTGAGCCTCAAAGTCCCTCCAAAAGCCAGGATGGACACGGCAGAGGGCATCTTGGTAATGCTGTCGTGGGAAGCCCAACTTTGGGACAATCTCAAGAGAAGGACAGCCAGACAGCAGCTGGATTTGGGACTAGTGCACCCCTTGTGGCCCCATCTTGCTGCATGGTTGATCTAGACTATAACCATGCTACACGTTCAGTACACTGGCCACCCGAGCTACACTACGTTAGCTCTGGTCACGTTAAATTGACAGGGGCCTTGACATGGCGTGGTAGCGGGTATCTCATACCATTGCAGTGGGGTGTAAAAGTCCCTACTCTGTGACCAACCCCTGTCTCGACAAGGGGCTTTGAGAGTACTACAATCTCCAACCACAACAATAGCCTGTTGGTAAAGAGACTACCTTGACAAAAGATCTGCTGGCAGAATGATTCACTCTTCCAGCAGATATTCTGACTCTGGTAGTAGGAAGATCAGATAGGTGAGTGCAAGTCAAGGTTGTTCAATTCGGGTTCCACCAGAGTAGGAAAGTGCTTCTTGACCCTGCCATGACCCATGTTCTTACCCTAGAAGTCACTTTTCCATGTTCTCATCATCTTTTAAGTGTATTTATAATAGAATGGCCACAGAGATCATGTTCTTTAACAAAGTATTAACATATGAATATTTCTTTGCAAGTATTTGGGATATCAGAATCCATGTAGAACAAAATTGTTTGGTCTGAGAGTGAGAATCCGTGGACACGTCCATGGGTTAACGTTACCAACCTCTTAGTTGGAACGTAGTGTAGACAGAGGTGGCGGCCAATCTACACGTTCAGCAGATCGTACATGCGGTCGTAGTTCCTGCGTTCTCCACTAGAGGGAGTGGGGGTGTTTTTTGCGCATTGCTTTATAATACTACAGTTGTCTAGTTGTATTTCTCTGTCTGAAGGCCAGATGGATGAATGTCTATATATGTTCACCAAGTTTTACAAGTGGACACTCATCTCAGATGAAAACGCCTTCCGGAAAAGGTTCTTTAGAAAGAGAACTAGAACTAAACAACCAACTGCCTGCAAAACTTTCTCTGGAGGAGCACAGGTAATGGGTATCTAAGTCTGTTGTTATCCAACCGATCAGTAACAAGCTGTAGACTTAAAAAAATTAAATGAGAAGGTGATATGTGATCTAAAGTCTATGATATTAAGGGTCGTCAGATTAAGCAACAGTCCTGCAATAGATGAGAGAAGGGATTGCGAAAAGAATATCAAACATAAATGACCTCCCACTCTCATCACTGTGTACATATACCTTTCATGGATGGCCCCAAAGCTCCACAGTGAATGCCACAGACAACGCTACTCATAGAGTCTGGTGAAGCAAGGCGCATCCTCTAGTCTATAGCCAGATTCTTGATAATACTAGGAGCTAATGTTATTTCCATTTACAATGGAAGAGCGCGGTATACCTAAATTACTTCATGAAATAAAAGTAAGAGAATATCATAAGAAATTATGTATTTGAGCCATCTGTTTTTGATCGAGAATCAAGTATCAATATGTTTCAATAAACCTGGAGAATTGATTTGATAGTTGTTCTCAAGTGTCATGAACAGGATTACTTAATGAAACTAATTTCTGGTATCAAAATCAGTGTATACATTCTAATACATTTAAAAATGTCTCTGAATCAAGTACTATATGGGTCTGAGTTTAACAGGTTCAATAACCTGGTCAGTGGATGAAGGTAAGGAGTGTGTGAGTGAGAGTGGGGGAGAGGTGCTAATATGGAGTAACTGGGTTGAGATAGAGTCATATGCCTACCCTTCCACCAACCTCATACCTCCTTACTGGGTCTGTATTTCTTTGAGGTGCATAGTGAATGGTCTGTCTCACCAGATGTGGAAGTGCTAATGCTACACGACCAGGTCTGTCCCACCAGATTCGAAATGTACATGCATTGTAAAGTGGTAGGGGACCAGTGAACCAGTGAACCAGAGCAAACAGGCTCTTGAGTGTAGCTAGTTGACCAGTAAAGTAGATGGAGTGGTTGTGGGAGGGGAGGGGGTGATGGCTATTCTGGCATGACTGTAGAGTGGCTTCAGGTGTAGTGTGTTATACATACATCTTCATCTGTCCCTGTCTGTTAGTAAATATGTCTATTTCTCTTTGTTTATGTCAGTTTTCTGTCTCCAGCTGTGTACCTATCTGTCTGTCTCCCTGGTACTATCCCTGTCTATATACTGTATATATATAACACTCTCTGTTTTATATCTTTGTCTCTGTCCTTGTCTGTCCATATGTATGTCATAATATATCTTTGTCTCTGTCCCTGTTGGTTGGCATGTATGTTTGACTATTTCTCTTTGTATGTGTCTTTCTGCATCTGTCTCATTGTCTCTGTCCCTACCTGTATATGTCTGACTCTGTCTGTTTACCTGTCCCTGTGTGAGTCTCCCTTCTGTCTCTGTTATCATCTGCATCATGATCTGTCTCTGTGTGTCTCCCTCCCTGTCTTCATGAAAATTAATGATCAAGGGTTTCAGCAAGTCTATGGTCATGTCTCAGGTGCAAGGCTTGATGGCAGGGTTGAAGGGAGTACAGCTGGTTTGTCAGGTCTAAACAAAGTGGGTATCAATACAGTGTATCTGAATCTCTGAATAGAGTGTATTTAGATGTGTCCCATCCGATTTGAAATGTAAATACCACATTTAGACAATACTATCATCTAATAGTTTCCTTTTACAGTAGCAGATTACAGTAGCCATAACTAAGTGTTTATCATTTCATGAAATGATTGACATAGTGAATCCTTTTGTCTTCAAAAAGGCTAGAAATAAAAAAGTCTATTTTTAGGAATCAAGTCAATAGTGGGGCAGGGGATATGGTAAGGCTTGATATTGGACCCCTGCTCATTTAACCAGGCCTTTATAGTTGGGACATTTATAGTGAAGTGTTAGATTCTCTGCAGTAAGCTGGAAGCCTGTGTGAGCATTCTAACCTCTAGATGACATATATGAGAATGAAGCTAAAGTTATTTATGCTGAGGATAACATCCTTGGTATCACTGAGTCATGGTTAACCGATATGCATGATGATACTATGACAAAGTGGAACAATCATGTTCTGTTTCGTCAGGATAGAACAACAGGCTAGGGTGGTGGAGCAGCTTGTTATGTGAAAGGGGATCTGGGGCAATGGGCTAGTAAGATAGATAGCTCAAGTAATTTGAATATGAAATACTTACCATCAAAATTGAAAAACCTGGTAATCGGAAAATGGTAGTTATAGTAGCCTATCGATCGCAGCGTGGACGAGAGGTAGATAACTTTTTGAACGAATTATGTAGGATATTAAAAAGCGCTTAAGAATAAGGAGATTTGGGTTCTCGGAGACTTCGACCTCAATCTAAATAACTATAGTTATTAATGTTAACTAAAGAATAAGAATTGAAACAATATATCGAAGGTATCAGGAGACCAAATAAATCTGGAGGTGGGAGCCTGATAGACCAATTATATACCAATAGCTCACATGTGTTGTCCAGTGGAATTGGTGTTTACCTACTCTATGATCACCATTCTATATATGCTTCTTGAAAAAAGTTTATTCATACCTCTAAGCCTATTAGTTTCATGGGCAGAACATACAAGAGGTATCACAAAGATATATTACGTGATTACTTATCCGAATGTGACTGGCATGGGTTTTGGGATAGCACCGACCCCCAATATCTCTGGGACACAGTCAATGGCCTTCTAACGTGTTTTCTAGATCAATATTGTCCCATATGCGTTTTAGACACGAAAAATGCCTGTGGTTGACTGACGATTTAATGTCTCTTATAAATAATAAACATAAAATGGTACGTCTCTATAAAAATACCAAAGACCCAGATGTGTTTTTGTGGGTATGCCAGGTGAGCAGGACTGTTAAAGCTGAGCTGAGAAAGGGTAAAGATGAATATTGTCGACAAAACATTGAAAACAACGAAGGTAAGCCCAATGAGTTCTGGAAGCATATTAAGGATTTATTGGGTAGTGTTGATAAAACTAATACCTGCAACCTTATTAATGAACAATTGGGTGCAAATGTAGAAAGCAGTAAAGTACCAAATTACATCAATAAATTTTTTGCAAACATCGGCTCTGAATTGTCCGATAAATGTGATAGAGACCTCATTAATAAGAATATAACAAATATAATTGAGACTAACTATGGTATGGAAGTTGATGACATTGAACTAAATGTAAACAAAGATGAACTTATCTCCCTAATTAAAGATATTAGCATGTACAAAACATCGGGAATTGATAATATCTCAGCCAAAGTTCTGAAAGATGCAATGTTTACTCTGGAGGATGAATTCCAACATATATTTAACTGCTCTATGAAAACTGGACTTATCCTCACTGAATGGAAGTTGGGTCAAGTGACCCCAATACCTTCATCTGGAGAGAAAACCAATGTTAACAATTGGCGTCCTATTACCTTATTGGCGGTTCCGGGCAAGATTCTGGAAAAAATTATTCATCAAAGGTTATATCAGTTTATCACTAATCACCATCTACTATCAGACCAACAATTTGGTTTCAGACCAGAACTTGGTACTGGGGATGCTCTGTATAATTATGTATCAGATTTATATCAAGCTCAAGATTGTGCATAGGCTACCGCTGTTTGTTATGTCGACATACGGAAGGCCTTTGACTGTGTCCCCCATGGGCTATTACTAGTTAAACTAAAGCATGTGTACAAATTACCTGGAAACTTGTTGCAGTGGCTTACCTGCTACCTTACCAACCAATACCAACTTACTAAGGTCAATGAGCTGAAGTCAGGGGTTGAGGCTGTGCCTTTTGGTGTTCCCCAGGGGTTGGTGCTAGGCCTCTTACTGTTTGTATTATATGTGAACGATATGTGTGACAATGTGGTTGGATGTACTAGTGTGCAGAATGCTGATGACCTGGTCATGTATGTTTCAGATACTAATGAGTTTAGAGCTCAGACTTGTTTGCAAAATGCTGTGTATGAGTTTTCTGCATGGTGTAACATCAATGGTCTTACCATGAACTTGACAAAGAGTATGATATGCTGGTACAGCACCAAACACAGACTCAAAAGCCTGCCTGAAATGCGACTTGTATGTAACCATGTGACTTTACCCTATTGTAAATCATACAAATATTTTGGAGTAACCCTTGATGGAGCCTTGACTCTTGCGGAACATATGAAGTCTCTATTTAAAGCGATTAATACAAAATTATACAAATTCGTTAAACTTAGAAACAGTATCTCTGAGCAGGTTGCTAGACTTGTTTATGTCAGCACTATTAGACCACTAATGGAATATGCATCGTTTATACTGGATGGGGCCGGCAGTGCTGATATAGTAAAACTCCAAAGGTTCCAAAACAGGGGTTTAAGAACTATAATGAAAACTAGGCCCGCCGATATGAATACCGAAGAATTACATACTGTGTGTAAAGGTCGATAGGCTTGAGATTAGAAGAGAACGACAAATTATCGAGAGATGTTAGAAATCTTGATGTTAATCAGCATGGCACTAGGAGTGATGTTAAGTTAAACCTACTTGAGCACTGTTTTAGGACCAATGGCTACCTCAAAAGCCCATCATACAGAGGTGCCAAACTATGGAATACCTTAAGCCTTGAGACACAACTTCTGCCCACTAAGAAATTGTTTAAGTACGCTGTAAAAAACCTCTGAATGGTATGTTTCCTTGTAATGCTTTCATAGACTTGGGCTGAACTGTAGACCAGCATGCAGCACTGGTCTACAGTGATACAATGGTGGTGATAAAGATGAGAAGTAAGTGGTAGATGGGGAGAGCGTGTAGTGTATGTGGACTGTAGTTGGTAAAGTCCTAGAATATATATGTCACAAACACTGGAGTAACTTATCACTAGAATACTGTAGTTTAAGTCCATGGGATGTAGTGGGTAGAGAACTTCTTCTTGGCTGCGTCAGCCCTTCATAGATAAGATCTGCTCAGAGGTACTTTGAAATGCTTCTTTTATTGGTGATTTCCACAGGTACAGGTTCCTCACACACCAGACTAAGAACCCAGAATGATGGGTGTAGCTGGCTTATATAGCTAGTATTGAGGTTGCATGCATTAAAGTGTCAAGGTCATTGTCCCAAATGCTCACTCTCAGCTTTCTGTCCTACTAACCCAAATGACCTGTCCTACTGACCCAGGCTAAGTGGGACAGTAGGTGTGCAGGCGCTGACCTACTGGCCCAAATGATCCATCCCTGCTTAGTGGGACAGTGGGTGTGCTGGCGCTGACCCTCTGGCCCTAATGCTCCATCCTATAGCAACGCGCGTGCGGCCGTCACTCGGTGTGACAAACAATAAATCTCTCATTTATTGTTCTTCAAATGGTTGCCAACAAGCGGCCGTTTATCAAATCTACTATCAAAATACATCTACTGAAAGCTGAGATTCAGGCCTTTCCTGTGAATATAGATATAAGAATAATGGAGGAATAATTCATTTAGATTTTTCACTTGTTTTCAAAGGAATTGGCCTGGGCCTACACCCTTGTCCATGGCACCTGCTCTGTCAGACACAGTGTTTATTTCAGCCATTTGCTGAGTTCTTCTGCCCCTTGCAGTGCCAAAACACTATTTCAGCCTATCAGAGGACATATTGGGGTTCATTTTAGTACTAGCACGAAATTTCTATGACCAAAAGAACTTGATCAAGCACCAATTTGAATTTGAAAAAGCTCTTCACACAAAACTGAATGAATCAAAGGATTTCGTGCCTATGCCATTACAAAGAGCATTCATAGAGGATTAATTTGATGTATGATATGCCATAGTTTGATAGATGTAAAAGGTCAGCATCTTGAAATAACTACACTGAAAAATTGAGTTTATCAATTCTCTGATCCATCTGAAGACTTCAGGTTCAAGATAAATTATGCAAATTAGCTCAAAGATAGTCAAAGATATGTTTTGCCTTGTATGAGATGATCTAGATTAGAGAGGAGTATTATTTGAGTGTTTTTTGCAGAATCTATACATCATTATTACAGATTTCCCCATTAACATGCAAATTAACTATGACATCATCAATATACATGAAAATAAATATCTCCATTGGATTCAGCATATGAAAATACCCCCTAATGCTAAATATCATTTCCCTATCATCAATATCTAGAGAGTTATTGTAATAAATCTGTTCATATGTGCTAATCATTATGTGGTGCCATGCCTTCTACTGTTTTCTATATACTTGAGTTCCTCAAATTCAATCCTAATTTGACTAGATTTTCCTCCATAATTCTTGAACTACTTGACCGATTTTAAAAATTCAAGTATCTTTGTAATCCTCTCATTCCAGGCTATCTCCTGAATATATTAGTCCAATTATAGATATGAAATTCAATTTTTCATTCGCGTAGCTACATCCTACTGGCCTTCACCTTGGGTGCTTGTGTGCTGACACACTGGCCTAGATACAGCTCTCAGGGCGTTTCATATGGGATATATGCCTATACTTCTGCTATACAAAAGCTCACAGTTTTACTTACACATTTCTTAAACCTTTCTTATACATTTCATCATTTGTGCTTGGCTCAGGACCAGTGCAGACTCATTGACTAGGTACTGACTGTTTGTACCACCTCTATTAGTTCAATTCCCAGATCTATGTATCTATCGTTCTTTCACCTTGTTTGTGTGTATGAACCAGGTCTCTGCTTATGGTTATCTTTTCCACAATTCATGTAAGAACTATTAATTTTGACAGAATTAATTTTGCCGAATAATAATAATTAAAAAGAAATGAGCGTGTTTCCCCGCGCTCAACAAGGAGAGGATCAAATGCTTGAAGTGGTCAGTGAATACCATGGCTGAAACAACTTATCCAGTTTATCACTCCATTAACGTTACATATATGATTATGTGCCTTATGGTAATTCCCCTCGAATTGGTTATGCTAACGTGTTTGACACTCTGTGAGGATTAAAGTCAATACTTGTCTCTAAAGGATCTTACGCATATTCTTTGACTACAATTTTAAATAAGTTTAATACCAGTTTAATATTTCTTTTATCACAATTTATGTATATAGACATACAATATATAACTATATATACCAGATGTTTTCTATCCCAGTTTTATGACCTGCTTACCTAACCCATAACCTCCCTCCCCCCTCCGAAAAAACCCCCCACAAACAAACAAGCAATGCCCAACCAAAACATATCTTAGTAATGATGACTCCCCATGTATCAATGACGGATGTTCAGATGGCAAATGTGCGGATAAAAGAGCTACACTCATTGAATAAAAGACTACAGCAATAACATAACTACTACCAGCAATATCCCACGCTTTACTTTAATTCTTCCAAGCCGAGCCAGCCTCAAGAAGACATGAAGGAATATTCCTCAAAGATGGCCTGATCTAAATAATACTCTAACTAGTGTATGCAGTCCTCGATAGTTCTACTAATGTTCATCTTACTTTTATTCTATTTTCACTTAGCTACAGTGACTGTCAATTAGTTACAGTGACTGTCGCATTGTGACCAAGGGAAGAAACCTATTTCGTCACAACGGGACAGTCAGTGATTGAAAATGAAATGCAAAACTTTCAGGTTTCGGCCTAAAATAGAAGGGGTAGAAAGACGCTCAATGATAATTATCAAAGACTCCGCAAAAAGAAACTCATATAAGACCTAAATCACCAAGGAAATCATGAGAAATACTAGATACGGGCTGTGGTGATGATGGTGGTGGTGGATCAAGTGCAGTCGGAGCAGGCTCAGAGACAGGCATAGGAGCTAATGGAGGAGGTGTGTCCAGGTGAGCGGGCGGCATGAGTAATGTCAGTTTCTGAGGCGGTCGCTCGGATGACTGATCTGGCTCTTGTGGAAAGCGGGCACAAAGATGGTCAACATGGTGCTTCCAAAAGCGTCCATCATTTAGGCGGACCTGGAAGGTGACGGGTCTGACCTTGGTCTGGAGAACTCCGGAAAGCCAGGTAGGGATTCCTGCAAAGTTCATGGCCCAGACACACTCTCTCATGGACAGTGTCATGCGCGGCTTTGTCAGTGGCTTGGTGCTTGATCACTTTGTCCGCGATGGTCGGTGTGATGAGGTCCATCAGGAAACGGGGCTTCCGGCGCATCATCAGCTCAGCAGGAGCGACTATGCGGTAGTGAGCGAGAAAACGGTAGAGCGCAGTCTCCAGGTCGGGCTCCTCACTATTGCAAATACCATCCTTCACGGTCTGTACCGCAAGCTCAGCGAGTCCGTTGGAGGGTGGATGGTACAGGGACACACAAATGTGTTTGATATGGTTCTTCTTGCAGAATTGTTCAAACTTGTTTCTGGTGAAACAAGAACCGTCATCGGACACGATGGATACAGGCAGACCATGTGTCGCGAATGTCTGATGTAGCTTCTTGATGGTGGGGCCACTGGTGGCGCTCTTCACGACATGAGCGTCGATGCCTAAGGTAGGTGGTTTTACATACACAACATTTACCAAGAGCTAGATATTCGCACAGTCTTCAGTACATATTTCTTCTACAAAATTTGTTAACGTTTTTTGACCCATTCAGAGTACTGTATATGTGAGGTATTTTTAGAACCAAGAACCAAATTGTTATCAACGATCCGAAACACTAGTAACAGTTACAATAGAGCACCAACTTGTATACAGCACCATGAATATGATTATTTTCAAGCATTCATTATCAAAGGCAAGGGCTGTACAACAGTGACGGCAGCGATCTCCAGAATCGACAACAAAGATTTGCGTGTATGTGCGATATCATTTCATAGTAATACCTCCCACCAATAATTTAGCATCTCTGATGCAATAATCAGATGAAATATAAAATAATAGCTCACATATATGCCATTTTGTGTTGGCGATTCCGCTTGGTGTGTCTCCAGCATAAACCGGGGACACACCAAGCGAGAAATGCAGCGATATCCCGAATCGCCAATACAAAATAGCGAGTATGTGAGTTAGTACTTCATATTTCACCCAAATGTCGCGTCTGAGATGCTAAATCATCAGTGGGATATATTTCTATGAAATGATATCTCACATACATATTATTTTGTATTGGCGATTCCAGAGATCGCCGCCTTGACTCGCTTGGCATGTTCCCGGCATCAATAACCCCAGAGGGTCGGCTATCTTGCTCCACTTTCATGACGTCCACTTCTCGAACATCTATTTCGGTCATCATTAAACTTGAGGTTAAACTGCAAGTGGTTGATTGGTCGGGGCACTTTGGCCTGGTGGTATTTCTGGTGACCGTCACGGATGATTGCCCCTAGCCGAGGAAGGGCAGGGTAGGGGGTGGGCGTGAGGAAGCTTGCTCGTCAGGTCGGGTCAGTGGTGCCGGCGGAGGCCAACTATGTGGACACGGTGACCACTCGTTCAGGCGGAGACTGTCTGGAACAATAAACTTCTTCCCGCGAATAATACCAAGTATCACAGGAAGACAGAGGTAGAAGAATCATTCCTTTGTTCAGACGGTTCTCCAGGTTTAACAATGTCCGCTCTAGGTAAGCATTCCTTTAGTTTTAAACCGGCAGGTAACGATTCCCTCTGGTCAGCATTGGGATCTTTTAAAATCGCATGGTCATACAAGGGCAATCAATATTACTATTGGATTCCCTACCCAGCCGAAACACGCACTAAGTCTATGGTTAGCAATTAATTTGTTTCTTTATTAGACATGTTCATTTGCCCACCTAATTTAATATCCTACCATGTTGGTAGCCTCACAAGGTCTATTGTCTCAATATGCACCTGGTGTAGTTCTTGTGCCTTCCAGCCTTTATGATAAAGCGTATCATTATACGGACAAGCATGCACGGTCTTTCTCTCAGATTTCTACATGATTTGTTATTTCATGCCATTGTAGGCTGTATGGTCATTCTGTTCAATCGATTATTACTACTATACTCAATGTCAAGAGCAATTTCCCATGCAGTTCTTAAATTCTATCCTGTCTACATATAATATGAGCTGTTCTGAATTACTGTCGTTGCCTTCTTGCTGTCCGTGTTATTGCATCCGACATATAGACATACACTGTACATGATTTCCATGATAAGATTGATTATTTCGGGCTAGTACGATTCACTACTTTAATTGAACATGGACAGTATATTCTCTCGAGTTTTATATTTATAAATGTCCATGATTCTAGGATTTCTCAAACGGACTGTAGCCACTGATCCCTGTAGATATATAAACCTAGATGTCATTAATATCATGTAAATTTGTTCAAATTGAATAGATGTAGGCTCACAACATGAGACAGGCTCAGGATTACGTAACCTCCGTGCCAACCAGTCCGACCCAAAACCCGGCTTCATGAAACCTGTTGACAACGGCGACACTTGCCTTCAGGCCAGGCGAGGCCATTTGCTACCCGCACCCTGCGACACCAGAAATACCAATGCCCACCTCCTGCAAGCTTGCCTGGAGGAACAGCCACTTGAGCGTGACAGCTGCCCTGTCCTCCAGGTTGATGATCAGCAGGAGGAGCCGGGTTCTCATGAAGAGTCCACCGAGAATGAAGCTCCAGTGGAGGAGACTGGGACACGGGAGGTAGAGGATGCCACCAAGAAGGCAACAGCAACGGAAATCAAAGTAGAGCCTGGGCTTCGAGAGATCGTCATTAAGTTCTCGGGGGATAAGAAGACTTCACGAGAGGTACTTGTACTCCAGCAGCAAATATACCAGGAAGAGTGCAGCAAATTGCAGGAGAAGACAGAAAAGGGCAGCAAGGCACGAGAAAGGGCAGTCATCGAGAAGGGAGTCAGAGAAGTGGACAAGTCTGAATCTCCTTCCAGGCTCAACACTTCTGTCTATAACTACAACAGCAACAATTGTAAACTCCCTTGGAAGTTCAACTCTCCTAAAGGTCACAATATGGAGGGAGGGTACGGCCGACGTAGCCCAAACTTCCGCCGCACCCCGGGGGCCAGTCGCCCGCCTACGACGCGCCCCTACACCACACACTACGCTGGTACCGACACTGGTGCCTCCCGATCTGCTGCGCCTTTCTGGAGCGGTTCCGGTTGGCGCAGCTTCTTCCAGACAGGTGGGCCGCCGGGGAAACTTCTGCACGCGTCGGACCTAGGTCGTGCTGAAGGCCGGGAACCAGGGCCCGGGACTGGACCTGGAGGTGGAAGCATGGCGCCCGGGCCGTGTCATGGGACTGTACATCTTATGGTGTCCAACCTAGACTACAACATCTCAGCTCGCGAATGGAAAAAGATTCTGGCCGCAGAGTTCCAGCAACACGTTCAGGCAAGGGGATCCTTTTTTACATACGTACTGATCGTAACGAAATGTCTCAATATTTGTGTAATCTGTAGTCGATAAGTAATAAGTAGTAGTAAATTATTTATCAAATCAATTCAGTCAATTCTTATGATCTTTGGATTCTGCTGTATACATATGATATAAATTTATATATGAGTCAAGGGCAGGTATCAAAGCAGAGAGGGAGAGAGGGAGAGAGGGAGAGAGGGAGAGAGGGAGAGAGGGAGAGAGGGAGAGAGGGAGACTTACCGGCCTCTGGGACCGGCCCCTGAGCGCGACTGCCCCCCAAGTGCGACCGGCCTCCGTATTTTTTCGCGCACCCTCGCACGCGTTCACAGCTTTTCTTTCCGCGAATGTGAATGTATGAATTGGTATTCAGATCTAAAATCATTTTACACTGCACAACACTATGAAGAACATTGCTATTTTACAAATGTGATCTTTGTATTACTGATGATACTTGACCTCGAGTTTAAGTGATATATCTTTATTGTAGCTGATTAAAGACCATTTTAGTGACCGTCACTAGATTGCGTTGTATAGATCTGATCACTATCTGACAGTGTGACCACTATTGATTTGATCATTAATGATTTCACCATTAAAACGTTCACTATTTCTATGGATTTTTGTCAACATTTTTACCTGCCAGCAACCAGCTCCTACTGAAAAATAATGTCATTACTAGAGTTTCAATGTAATGGGAGATATAGGTTGACAGGTGTTTCGCATTTTCCCATGGATGATTTTATTCCAATAAAATGATAGAATCTACTATGATTTAAAATTATGAGCAAGATATTTTCAATATTCATAATGTGGACATATATACACCACTGTAGTATGGAAATAAGTACTACAGCCCGTAGATAAGAAAAACAGAAAAAAAGTAGGCTGGCAAGAGCAGTAACTGCTCCGAAACTTAAGACAGCTACTGTCACTCTTGACAAAACATGTATCGCTAAGTACAATTTATCAAATGTTATAATTCTCTAAATATAAATGCCAGGTAACTCGAACCCTATCCACTGGTTTCTATTTCGTATTTCTACGATCATTATCAAAGTAGTTATCACCCGTAAAATGTATTCGGGGACCAGACGCGCCGAAGCCGGACTCACTAAGAGGCCGAACACGCCAAAGCGAACGGGGGCCGGACGCGCCAAGATGCCGGAACGACCTGGTACCGACAGGGATTCAGGGAGAGGGAATTGTCAAGTTTACCTCAAGTCGTGTTTTAATATTCCTGCTCAAAGGGAGAACAGCTGACCGAGATTGAATTCATACCCTATCCTGTAGGTACTGAGCACCTACATCCAGACACAGGTGGACAACACCAACGTGGCCTACATTCAGGTGTCTTCCACAGACGAGGCTCGGTATGCAATTTCCCAATTCCACCGCAAGAAGATTGGCTACAAAAGGATCCACGTCTGTCTCATCAACAATGACACCAACTCCACAGCCGCCAATTCCAGGTGAGCCTTTGTTTTGAGTTATGGGGGGATTTTCCTCTATGACAATAAATATATCGTAATAGTTGTTACATTGAAATATATTTCTTTGAGCGTGTTTTGGTAGCAGTAAATCGACGACGGGAGTGAAACTGTAGCAATGACTTCAAGCAAACTTGGTGTGCATCTGCATACTTACAAAAAAATTAATGCATTATTCCTTAGTAATTATATTTCTGTTTTATCATCATGGGGTTTCTTTCTTTTTAGATTGGAAGTCGTCGGTCTACTCAAAGAAGTCACAGGCAATAATCTTCCTCTGTTCAAGTTCATAGAGATGTTTGAGAAACGGTAGGTATACTACCCAGTACCATCTCTATATGCTCTTGTTGCAGTTTTATGACACATCTATATAAATCCTTATACACATATAAATTAATCCGACATATATATATATGTGTATAATGATTAAATAAGGCGCTTACGGTTAAGCGTCACAGATTATGGTATCCAAAGCCTTGTTGCTTGGTATCCATTGAGCAGAAGAAAATATCTGTGCTGATGCTGTAAAGATGATTTTCGGATTTGGGTTTAGTATCTATTTGAGCTCTGTTTTCTATTCGGCGAATGGCTCGGGACTCACCAGGTACCATCGAGGCATCAGCGTTTCTGAGCTCTATAGGATGCGTGACGTCATAGAGATAGAGGAAGAAGGGGGCACAGGCCGCACGGTGGCACTGCTCGCTCCGAGTTCTACAAAGGCGGCATCTAGCGACAATAGTGATCAAGAGGTGAGCAAGATAGCGGATGTTGTGTCAGATCACAAACTTATCATACTATTTCTGTTTTGCCATCAATCCCGGTCTATTGGTAATACCACTTTAAAATCTATTGCTGATAGAATTACCAATTGAAATAACTTGTAATGTCTTCGAATTATAACCGAGCGATGTAATGGCTGTGGGTTATTTCGCATTATGTTGTGAAGAGATTGTTGAAATACATTCTCTGAAGGTACTGGGATTTTAAACATGTTTGTAGATTGGCAACCAGCATGCATATTCCCGCAATACAGATACATCATACAATGCTTCCATTGAAGAAAGTACACACATATGTATGAAACCGAATTCATTGCCCATGGACAGAGCGTGTATGGTTTGATATATGAGATGTATTTGATATGCAGACCGAAGAGCTGGAGCACCCAATATGTAAGAGACACTGCAGTGAGGGTAGCGCCGGCTACGTAGCTGCCCTTGATTCGGCGTGTCTGCCCAATGCCATACTCCAATTGAGGAGCTTCGCAGCCCAAGTACACACACTACTGCAGTCACATGACGGCAGTATGCCCCTTATGAGGTAGGTGAATCCCTGTCTGAGACGAGATATATATGATGTGAGCGACCCTATAGGTGGGACATATAGTTACATCTAGCTATCTTATAGGGGAATGTTATAGAACAAATGAGGTGCTATAAAAGACCTATATGACCAAACTTGTTCTGTAGATCAACTATAATAATGAGGTGATGCTGGGTCTTGCTATATAATGATCTTAACTCTACAATATGCACATTGTGTCACAACCTTGCTCAAATGATTTGCCGTATTCCTATTCACAGAAAACACCCTAGTAAAATTAATACATTTTAATAGTATTGATAATCGGCTTAATATTGGAAATGAAATGTCCATTATGGGAATAAAAGAAATCGTTACAATGGTCAGAAAATCATACCAACAGTGAATGTTCATATCCAGAATAATGAAGCAAATAAAGGAATATGATACCGAAATGATGGTCAACCCTCTAACCGCAGCATGATGCCTACAGGTGATCTCAGCCAAACGGCAGTATAATGCCCCCCAGGCATTCCCACGAGAACCACTGCATGATGCCTCCATGCACCATCGCCCAAAATGCTTCATTGATAATCATATACAAAACTCGATAGATAGAAAATTATATAATTTATATATTTGGTAAAGTACTTGGGACATACATGTCTCTCATTTAGCCCAACAAAATACCGTCAGTTACCATCGTAAAGAACTCAAATCACGTGACGTTACTGTTTCTGGGCTTGATATGCCAGCGGTAGGAGTGCTGTTGCTGCAGCTACGGACTGTGGTGCGATGCTGAGTCAGGCGTAAGGTAATACTATCGTAAAACTGGATGAGTTTTAATCTTGGCCACCGTATGCCACGAATGGAGTTTGGCATAGTTACTTCATGAGGCAAAGCAGAGTGAAGTCCGGAGCCAAAACTCCAGGAGTGGCATGCGGTGGCCAAGATTAGAATGAATCAGGTTTTGATTTTTATCCTACCCTGTCTCCTTGATTTTGGAATATTATGTGATAACAATTCCGTATGCCACTAGTGGAATATAAAACTCTGTATTCCAGTCAGCGTGGCATATCGAAATTCAATGTTAAGCCTATGGGATTTTATATTAGGGGTAAGATAAAGTTATATATATATAGACATCAAAATTAACAGAGACGGATTGATAATGTCAATGAAGATGTGATTATATATGTGCGAGCCGGAGGCATAGACGCGCGATATTGTTGCGTGTACATCGAAGAGTTGCCTTTCAGAAATACTGAGTTATTCTAGGTGAGACAAATCAGAGCGAACAGGATATAATCGAAATGAGTATATAAATATTTTGATTAAAAAATCAAAAAAGAAGAGCAAGTTTACAAGACATCCAAATGCTCCAAGCATTTGTTAGTAGTACATGTATATGGAATTGTATATTTCAGCCCATGGAAGGCATACATTTGTACGTGTATACATTTTAACTACATAACACAACGTTGTTGATATACATACGTGTTTTGCTTTTTCTAAAACGTCTTTTGCTTTTTTTTAAAAACGTCTTTAGTACATAGCAGAAGCATATTTGCATAAAAATACAGAAAATCATAACGTTACAAAATCTCTGGCTGTTTTAATGATTGTATAGACATATATACATTTGTACTCGTGATACGAACATGCTATTGGTAACGGAAACCCACACTGGTTTTCAGTTTCCAGTCCTGTTACGAGGCAGAGTTCCACTCGCTGCCAGTCAGTATTGACGGTGGCGTTCCACTTGAGCACCTCATTAGTTGCATTCCGGGGGTCAAAGTCTCCATCACAAGGTCAGGCGTCAAGAAGATTCAGTGGGCTGAGAACAAACCTGTGTCTAACCAAGGCGAGTGTTATTTCGATTATATTTGAATTTAATGTAATTTGCACTTTTTTTATCACATGAAACTTCGACTATTATCTAAATTTCACATTCCACTGTAATATGTACCCATTGAATTCATAGAAGATATATGCACGTTGATAAAATGTTCCAACTATTAAGAGTCGTAAAAACAATTATGCCATAATCAAACAGCATTGTTGTTTCCAGCAGACACCGGTCGGTGTTCAGGAGGCGGAGGTCCCTTGATGACTCAGCAGTTGTCTCAGTTCAGCCGCGAAATAGTTGACCTTCTCAAACATGCTCCGCAGTGCCGCATGTTCTTTTCTAAGTTCATCCCGTCCTACCACCACCACTACGGCCGCCAGTGCCGCGTAGCCGACTACGGCTACACTAAGCTGATGGAACTGTTTGAAGCTATTCCCCATGTGGTCCAGGTAGGTTCCCTCTGTTAAGTGTGTTAAGTGAAGCAGGGCTGAGTCTACAACTTGTTATTGGATGGTCGGAGAACAACAGAGATATAGCGCTCGCCGGGTACCAGCAGTGGCAACTCGCGGTAAAACCGATATGCAACCACTTGTTCTTGCTCTGAAATAAGGCTTAAAGTTACAGAGGATTTACAAATCATGGAATTTCTTCAACTATTCTGCCATACACATTAACATTCTGTCTGTTAAGTTGACTTGTTTTGTGTCTTGCACCAAGTTCTGTGCACATAATTGGGTTTCGGTTTTGAGCTGCTTGGTCCAGGTCAAACTCCGGTGCCAACATGGCAGACAAGAAGGGGGAATGGACGAGGATGAAGTGTAGCCAATCCAAGTCAAGGGTTTACAAACCAAAATCTCCCTCTGGAAAAGAAGAAGAGTCAGTCAAGGATGCAAATCAACTCAAACTAGTGGTCCAGGGCCTGTATGATGGGCAGCTGGACCAGTTCAAGGAACCTTTCACAGTTCTCCTAGATGAGAGGGAAAAGAAGCATGCTGCCTACAAGCACTAGTGACAAAGTCCCACAAGACTTTATGTCAGAGTGACTCAGACTTAATTGAAGAGCTTGAGTGTGGAAACTCTCCAAAGAAGAGGAAGAAGCACAAAAAGACATCGCTGACAAATATTATGAAGGACTGTGATATCACCAGTGCTCAGGATAAGACAGGCCCTGAGGTCTTGGAAATGGTGTTTAGAGCATTGCCTCACATTGTCGGGCCTTCATTACAGAAGGACAGAAGGACCATTTTCCTCGACTGGCTAATGCGCCTATGCTGTAGGTGCCACAATTTAACAAAATCTTCAACAAAGTGTTTCAGCGATTCTCAACAGTTGGACTTGTTCCTATCGGAGACACAGCATGATACTATTATTGCTATGTTGGGAGTCACCCAATCGGCTCAGGCCCTGTTAGAACTGGAACAATGGGCAAAGGGGATTCTGGATCCTGAGATCAGAGAGAAGGCAGCACCACTGATTAATGCCCATGTTGGATTGGTTGACTCCAGCTTGATTTTGTCGTGAGCCATATCAGATACTACCCAGACCAGGAGGTTTCTATTAAGATACAACCTAGATAAGAAGTAGGAAAACTTGTGGCCAAAGACAACTACACCTGAGTGGCTTGATGTGAAGATCTCAATAGGGCCATGACGGTTGAGGGTGAGATTACAAGCCAACAAAATGACCAAGAAGAAGTTTGTGCTACAGAAGTGGAGTTCAGACAAGTGTTCCAAGGACAATTAAGTCCAAAAAGAACACCCCAAGTCAGGTTTTTACAAGACGGGGTCACCATAACAAGACCACAGGTGAATGATTCCTCAAATTCACCGAATTAAAGTACATATCTACCAGGTGGTACGAAACACCATGTTGATGTATTATTAGAAATTAGACATGATCTGAACATCATTCAAAGTGTGATCCCACCCATGATGGTTGTCTCCCTACCCTAAAATTGAGTTGCTGTCATGGGGATAGATCACCCGTGCCCCTATGGATGTTAAACACTGCTGACACCTGGCGAACGCTACATCTCTGTTACTTAATCGGACGACCCTGCAATATCATGGAATTTAGATCAAATATTACCTCCTGCCAAGGTAAGTCTCACCTAACCTTTGAATTCTCCGATGGCACCATACAGCAGATAGTTTTCATGGGATTGGATATATATATCTTTAATCGAGATTATATGTAGAGAGAGACACTTCAAGTTGTTTTTAACTATTTACAAAATGCTTTTTGAAGGAGGTAACAAGGGTAATTTCGGACTTGATGAAGTAGTTATCCAAATAACAACCTTAGCGAAATTACTTCTAGTAGGAATTATTTGCATAGGTATTTCCAGTTGCAGTTATTATTCCGAGATGGATACTTGCAGTAGGTTATCTGTTGAATATTATCAATCATTCCCTTAGCAATTCCCTGTGACACTCTGTAATAAGTATCTTTCGTGCAAATGTCATTGTACAAACCTGCTTCTAATAGGGATTATGTATTGAGATGATAACTTCTAATATGGACTTTTTGAACAGAAGGCTATTGTTAATAGGCCACGAGGGGAATATTGGTGGTTATGTTCTGACAGCCTTCTACAAGTAGCTTTCGTGGTACTCTTTGCAGAAAACCATATTATACCTCCAAGAGGTTACCAGAGGAATATTGCCTTTGTTTACATCCATCATACACTACGAATTACATGCAGTATAAAAGCTATTCTGATTAACCATCAGAGGGAAATTATTTTTAGGAAGCGCTCGGGGCAAATGCTTTTTCTGCGCGCATAATCTAAACTTTCATATTTAGAACAGTAATGTCAATATTTATTGTAACCTGTTATTTTGTGGTTTAGGTGATTGGCAGCGGGAGCCGGCGGTTCGTCACCTTGTCACATCGCACTCAGGTGAAGCGGTTCACATCAGATCTGATCAAGGTTCTCAAGTCTCAGGTCGGCAAAAAAATCAGCATCATGGACCTGCCAATTATCTACCGTAAGCTTGCAGTTCTGTGCGCATTAGAAATATATCACATGTAAAGCACCCCCTTCCCCCAGTTCATGGGAAATATTAAAGATAAGATAAGGTTGTCCACTCTTTATATTCGAGAGTGAAATACATCATTACGCCCGTGTTAACAGGATGCTTTTGTTCTCCACAAAGTAGACTATACACCTTTGCTCATCTTTCCGTACAGATAAGGTCATCGGTAAAGCGTTCGACATCACCGATTACGGAGTATGCTACATCGAGGACATCCTGTGTGAAATGCCAGAGTCTACAGTTCTGGTAAGTTCTAGCGCGGAAAGTATACAATATATTCCATTGATATGTTGAGGACTATATTGAACGAATTTATTACAGATGCTTTACAAATAGATCAGGTTACATGCAACGTCTCGCCTTAGGAGAAACGGGAAGATATGGGGCATACATGGACTTTCTGCGGATGTACACATAGATAATAAGAGTTATTCCTTTGACATTACACGTGATTCAAATTCATACTGACTATTTATACATACAGAATGTTAATAAGATTTAAGGCAGTGATCCACCAAGTGAAAATTAGGGCCGGACGACGTCCGTGCGGATGGAATGTGGACGTCGGCCGCTCCCGCCTCTCGTCGGTTCAAGCCGGTTGGGACAATCGCCTAGGTGGATCAGCAAATAATGTTAACTCGGCTAGGGCCGGCCGCATTCGCCTCTCGTTGGTCGTAATCGCCTCTCCCATTTCCCTCTCGTCCCTAGCCATCCGGGCGTCGTCCGGGCTTCGTCCGGTCGTCGCCTCACCTAAATGTCACTGTTCTGCTGATCCACCGAATATTAAAATCTATAGCCATGTGGAGTCGGCTGGAAACTCCCTAGCCGACCCTAGCAGACGCAAAACTGGTTCATTTGATTTTTTAAAGGCGGCCGGACGGCCGATTTCGATGTATTTGAAGAGTATGACACCCGTCCGCGGGCTCTGCCGGGAGTTGCGGCGAGGAAACGCCGCCAACATAGCGCGAGCCATACCGGCGATACCCAAAGCCGCAAAAGGACATCGAAGACTCCGACACTATCGTCATAATTCTAGCCCCATAGCGTGCCATACACACTCATAACATTAATCCTTATCTTTATTTACCTTCATTGTTCGATTTAACGTGTATTTCCGCGGTTATTTGACAATCTCTGATCGTTCCAGTACAAATCCAGACACGCCGACACACTGCTCCGCTCGGTACGCGGCTTTCGCGGGTTCAGAGCATCGAAGTGTATCGCCGCACGCGGCGCCGCGTATTGGGGAGCTCGATTACTACGTAAAATGCGCGCGCCGCCTATCGGATGAATGGAGAACTAGGCTGGCCCGTCCCCACGAGCGCCATGTGTACATCATGTGGACGTCGGCCGGCTGGAGATAACTATTTTTGGTGGACCAGCACGGAGAATTTAGACAATTCCGGACGGCCGGACGGCCGGCCTAGCCGAAAATCGTAGGCTGAGGCCGGCCGGCCGTCTCTGAGCGTCGATTTTGGTGGATCTAGCGCTTTAATCTTGGCCCACAGGTGGAGTGAATATGGAAAGGACACGCCAAGTTGCCACCCACAAAGTAAAGAAGTACAATTACTACCCTATCAGTATGATGATTGCATTTCATGTTTTCATGATTACCGCATGTTTGATATAATTTTTATAATCGATGACATTTTACTAGGTACAGGGAGTCGGGCGAAAGATGGCTATACTTATTCCAGTACGAGGTAAATGCATTGATTCATTTAAGCCCTTAGATAAACATCGTCAACCCCTCACATCGATTCATGCATATGCAATACGATATTTCATATTGTAAAGATCTTAAATTATCTTAATATATTTCGGTGGCTATTTTCACCCAAGAAGGACATATCAAAAACAATTTATTAAATATGAATATATTAATTCGCTCTATAATACTAAATGCCCTATTCAAAATTAACCGTAAACCAAGATGGCCTTTCCTACCGGATAGGCAGATTCAATCTACCCTTTGTCCATTCATACTTGATATCACTACATTCATTTTTTAATAGGAGTCGAAAAGAATTAAAAAGAAATCCCTCTATTATACCTCTCTGTGTGAACATGATTATCTGGATATTGCAGTGCAGACCCCGGCTGAGGTTGAGCGCACAAAGGCGTTTTCCGTGGAGGTAATAGACCTCCTGCGCCACTCCCCTCACTGCCGCATGCCCTTTAACAAGTTCATTCCCGCCTACCATCACCACTTTGGGAAACAGTGCCGCGTGGCCGACTACGGCTTCACGAAGCTCATCGAGCTGTTCGAGTCCATCCCTAATACCCTCAAGGTAGGTGTATCCATCTAGTTTACTATCTAATCTAAATCGCTTGGGTGTTTAGTGAAGATCTTAGATGTGTGGCTAGGTTGGAAGATGGGGATCTATGATTAGGCTGAATGAAAGGTCTATTTCGGTGACTTATTCGTCACCACGTGCAGCATGAATATCGGTACAAGATCAATAGCTCATCACTCTTACATCATTTTAACGAATATGGTCCCTTTGCATTTGTGCATTCATTTATTCATGTAATTGCTTGGAAAAAAATCATCTTATCCTAGATGGTCTATATATATATATATATATATATACCCGACAGTTCTCTGTATATGAAAAACCCAAAGCCATTGGTATCTATACTCTCGACACTTTCTTGAAGCGGTGCTTGGTTTAACTTTGAGTAGCTTTGAAACAAAAATCCTTACGCTATTTCAGATGGAAGACGAAGACGATGACAAGATGCTGTGCCTCACACAAGAGGAACTCATCCGGGTGCTCGAAGACCAAGTGGTTGGTCTGCTCCGCTCATGCGCAGACGCCGAGTTGCCCGTACCGGAACTGCTCAACACATTCATGCGTTTCCATGGTCATAGCATCCGGCTGCAGGATTTTGGTGTTTCTTCTGTGTCTGAACTTATCCAACTGATCCCCAACACAGCCACGGTAGGTTAATTCTAATAAGCAACACCAGTGGACCTCGTCCAATACGTCACATATACCATTTAGCGGTGTAGATGATTGTCACCAAAATAGTACCAATAACAGGGTTTGCCATAAGACAAATCCGCTGTATACTGGTTGCATTGATTAGACTAGTGGTCTTTCGCGAACATAGTGGTATATGGAAATATGAAATTTTGTCAGGCTCATAAATTAGCTAGAAGCCACCGATAATCTATCCTGGTAGACAGAGCATCGCTTCAGTAGGGTTCTGCAGCAATGAGAAGCTTTTTATATCGGGTATCTTTACACTGTAACTTGTATAAAGCACACTATATGTATGTGTTCTATATGACAGATTGAGACGAGCAGGGGTCGCTCCATAATCAAACTCGTCGATCACAGTGAAGAACAGAAACTTACTAACCGCGTGCTCATCGTGCTTATGGAAAAATCAGACTCCAGGATGATGGTAGACGACCTGTGCGCGCTCTTCTACAAGAGATATAACTCAGAGCTGCTCACAGATACGCTCTTCACATTACAGGGCCACTTAGACGTGAGTAGATGTGCATCAATTTCACATGATTGGACAGGAGTGTAAAAGTAGGGCCTGTGAAAAACACACACATTTCAGTTATTCAAAATGATTATTTCACATATACGGAGCTTTCAGGGCCTTGTAGACATTTCTTCCTGACCATGCCCCCATTGGCCCCTATAAGATAAGTACATAGAAGCATATTCTGTTTTTATCACAGTAGCTTTTCCTTTGTAGAATTGGTTTTTTTTTTGCAGTTCACACAATATCCGGACAATCAGGGGTCGATGGTGAAGCTGAACACCTTACAGATGTTCGCACGTGATGCCCGCACCATTCTCTTGATCAGCTCGGGCCGTCTCTCTATGCAGCAATTTGAGGGCGCCTTCGCCATGCATTTCGGAGCTTGGCTGGTGCCGCCGGCCTATGGTTATCCCAGTGTGTACGCACTGCTACAAGCGATACCTCACGTGATCACAATCCGTGGTAAAGGCTACAGACGTCTCCTTCTCCTGACACCAGAATTCCAAGGTGAGGATAATTTTTATCCCTTGAAGCAGAGGTAAGGTTTGGTACACGGTATTTAAGATAGTATGTTGCATTTAGTACTTTTTAAAAAAAATTTTTTTTATCAAATACATATATTTACAAGGCCTCTATGATTAGTGTCAAGGATATGTTGTGGATAGAGCTATAACATATACGTTTATGTCTACTTCCTGATAACGTATGCCAAGCATAAAGTTGCAGTAAATATCTAATCCTATATTGAAGTACTGAATCCAAACTACCTTTGTCTGCATTCCTCGCAAACTTCTCTTTCCCAGTACACGGCTAACCATATTTAAATCTCGGTTTTATCTTTATAGAAAGTGACGAATCCAAAGTAACTCCCTCAGTTAACCAAGGTGGTAGCTGCCCAATCTGGTCACCTGGACGAACAAGTAGCACCAGGGTCTCTCCTGAACCTGACACAGAACTACCTAATGAGACACAATCTGAGCCTCACTCAGAGCCATCAAATACCTCCACTACCGAGGCACACTTTGCACCATGTGTTCAGCCGTGTGTGGACCCGCAGTGTATTATCCCCACTACCAGTACTTCAGTAACGGCAAACTCCAATGACTCTGGCATCACAGAGATTCACGGTAAGCATTATGTGATATGATGGCATCATAATTTGTATATATGATTCGTTGTTGGGATGGCGAAGTCTTGGAATGTATAGATAAAAGTATTTATATCCTTATGATGGGTACATATTCTAGGCCTGTTCCTTAGTAGAAATGCAGAGCCCTATTCCAGACCATACCCTTCTTCGGGAATAACTGCCACATCTCCCTCTGTCTCTGTCCCTCTACCTGTACAGTCAATAGGCATCAATTACCCACATGGTTTCTCTATATATTGATTTTTCTGAACGTACATATTTAGCTCCTGTTTAGGATTTCATACTACCTGCACTTCCTCAGAAAATCTCATGTGGCTTTGCAGATGAGAATACATCTTCAGAAAATAATGCTTCAAACAGCTTTTCTGTGACCACTCCTTTCTCTACATTTGAACTTGTTATTTCCATTGCTTATAGAAAGAAGAGAATCCAAAGAATATCCAGTCAACCTGGATGCAACCTGCCAAACCTGGGCAGCGAACTCTACAAGGCTTCCTATTGGGCCTAGTATGGACGCACATCAGTCTGAGCCTCACCCACAGCCGCTCAACAAGCCAGCTCCTGCGCCATATCATGCATCATGTGGCCAGCCATGCATGGACACTCGGTGCCCAATCCATGGTGCCAGTACCTGTGTAACATCACCCTCTAATGATTCCGGGATTACCGAATGTCACGGTAAGCAAGTACCATTATTATCTAGATATGCATTAACAGATACCTCTTTAATAATACATGTGTGTAAATATTTCTTTAAATCAGAAAGGAGAACCTTATAGAGCTTGGTAACGCTGATGTTATATTCTCAAACAACCCTGTATTTTTCTTCAAGATTTCTCCCCAGAAGAAACTCTATCACCCCCAGCGAATGACTCTAATGAGTTCGACGTTAAGATAACCAAACCTAAGGACAGTAAAGCACAGAGACAGCTGTTCTTTGATCCAGGGAATATCCCCGTCCCCGGTAAGTTATCATTAGCAGAAGTTCAGATTTGTTCAGCGCATTTTATTGTAACAGCCATAAAATGAGGACACTAATTACGATTGCGATGATCATTGATTTGACTTGTTCATTCTATTTGATTTGCCCTGTTATATCGTAATTTATCATAATGGGGCATAATACGATAATGGGACATTAATGGGACATTATTTATTAGAATGGCTGACATATGATGTTAGCAGAAATACCTTAAATCTTTATTACAAAAAACACCCAAGTCAAATATCTGTTTATGATCCACTTAACCTTTTTTTTTATTTTTTTTTTTACAACAATTACTTATCAATATGTTGAGATTTATCTTTGCATATCTCCTTCCTGCTGAGCTCCCGGTCACTGAACTGAATCACGAATACATATATATGTATATCCTTATCGTTGCAGATACCTTTTCCAATTACGATCAACACTTGGAGCAGCCTAAAACCCCATTGTCGGACGTCATGCAGTTGGCTGCTCGGTCCCTGCCACAGGGCATCAGGCCGGCGACCTACGGGGGTCCGGCGACCTACGGCATACCGGGCCCTACCTTCCGCTTCAGTGACCGGGGCTTCGTGTCAGTCTCGCCCGGTCAGCAGTGCCAGTATATCTCCGTGGAGGAACCCTACCAAGGCTACGTACCTTACGGCCAATATCCTACAGGAGATTACTGTGTGCAGAATTTAGACTGCACTGGAATAAAAACCGGAAAGTATGGTATTGAATGTCCCCGCTACCAGAGACATCTTTCCTCCACTCCTACAGGAGGTCCTCAGCTCATGCCCCTGACGCCGGGCGCTCCGCCCACCCCGCCGCCCTACCCGGTCTTCCCTGTAGGCGTCCAGGGCGGTGTGATGCCTATCACGTGTGAGAGCCTGGAGGCGTCGACCGCTCTCTGTCCGGAGATGCGGAACACCGAAGGCGCTCCCCTGGAGCAGGCAAGCGCCAAACTGAAGGATATTTGCTCATCTGCTCCACCGCCCACCCTCAGGCCACAGAGCTGCTCACCGCTGACAGATGATAACAACAATGAGCTCACTTATCTCGATGCGGAGGCTGAGAGGAAAACATTTACCATCAATACAGGTCTTGGCTTAGTTAAAACAACCGCAGATAATTATGTTGATCCGCGTGCCTTGAATATGACACCCGAGCAGAGGTTCGGGGACACGCGTACATCGGGGGATGGGGTTAGCAAAGATGGGGAATTCAATGGCCGACATTTGAGTCCCAGAAAGAGGCGCCTTGCCGCTAGGTTCGATGGGCCGCCAACTCCAATTAACCTGAGCATGGTGGACTTGGGTGAATATCAGCAAGTGTAATGACCATAGTGTTCAAGAAAATGCACTTTTGATACTTCTTACAGGGTGCTGTTTACCAACCATTGTAATACGAATCTACAGGCGCATGATCTGAAAATTGTAATTGGTAGGCTATATGGTGTAGAAATATCCCACAGGATACTTTCATAAGCAACTTATTCTTTCATATCTACCGTTAAGATGGGTAGAGTTCTAACGAGTGTAATTGGTATTGCATTGAACTCTGTATACTCGAGCATATGTAGTTGGTACGACTGAAAGAAATGATAGCGAGTATCATCTGTAAAATCATAACTGCAATACAGAAACATTAGAATGACTCAAACATCTCACTACCTTACTTCTATGCTTGGAATTGCATGATAAAAATTGTAAGTTCTGATGATTATCTTTCTTCATTTTGAACAATTCCTCGATCGCTAATTAAGAGCTGCCGTTAGGAAATACATATAATGGTATCATAGCTATGCCATACTATAGATATCGCTGAGGTATCTAGGATACGAGCACAGTATTCTTTCTTTACTAATACTAAAGAATTATTGATGTCATAGATAGTGCATACTAGGTATAAAGGAAAAGTACCTATCCAGCTTGCTCATACTAATGTCTCGTATGATATAACTTTTGGGTAACATATATTGTGTGCTAGGTACATACACTATACCTATTTAGCTCACACATTTTGTTATCAATGTATTAACTCAGCACGTTAAGAAGACGAACAGTTCTTTTTGTACCTTCCAGTTGTACAGAAAGTATTTTTGTACTTTCTAACTTTGCACCTTATTAACTAATTTACCAGGTTTGATTGGTATAGAATTAAGTTAGTCAACCTACTAGTTTCAATCTTCACATCTCGTTGCAAACAAATTGCAATATGCACTGATATCTATTTGGTGATAGGGTTTTGAATACATAATGTACATTGAGTGTTTGAAAATGCATACACGATTGTATTGGAATTTTTGCTACCCTACTAATGTTGACCATTGTTAAAGGCATAAAATTCTATTATTGCCTTTTCGATTTGCCTAATGTTTTTCGCATCATGGTCCCTAAACCATGTAGATGTATATGGTTGTAAAGAGATGCATACATCCCAGAGATGCATTGCGCTTTTCTCACATATAATCAAATTATCATTGAAGATCGAATGCGACGGGCCGGAAGAGCAACGATGTGATGTCCTTAGACTGTATGAGGTATGCACGTTGGATTGCCTTTGATGTACTATGATAAGGATTGAGTACAAAGCATTTATAAATTTTGTGTGTGATGTGATGGCACTGATATGCTGTTTGCTTATACCTGAATACCTAAAAGATACACTACCTTTGAGCGCTCAACTACCAGACACCACGTGAAAGCTAATGAATACATAGCTTAATTTTGTTTCAAATAAAGAAGATACTTTCCTTCGATCTTTGTCTGTCCTCTTGAATGTATACATATTGCAATATATAACCTATGATTCCTCGGGGAATTTCGATATGCAATATCGCCTCTATTTGCCATTAGAAATGTTGAATATCTAGAGCTCCAAACCAATATAGTATGAATGGAGATCGGGGACTTTTTAGAAGCCCAAACACCCAGGTCTAGACACTTGGTTCTAAAGATTTAGATATAATAACGTATGAATAACCACAATCAACGACAATCATTTATGAAAAAATTTCTTGGTTTATTGACAATAAGGTCTTTTAGTTCTATTGATAATTGGTAATTTTAATTGAAGTGAAAGTAGTCCACACCCTCCTGCAGATTAAGCGAAGCTAGATTCTGCTCAAAGCCACCTCCAGTGAGGTCCTGAAAGTAGGAATTATCAAGACATTAAATAAATTGTTCTTAAACTTGCAATATCGGGAGCAGTTTCTTTACAATTAAGCATCCATATACACAACTTGCGACAGATAGTTTGTTCCACTATGGGTTAATGGTTCAGGAAATTCAGCGTCGATTTCAGTCTGGTCTATAATCTTTCAAGATTATACCTCATAACATCCCTGAGTATGGACCAAATCGGATAGATTATGTATTAATGAACTTCGATTGTGCATTCGCTTCACTCACCTATCGCTAAACGCCATTAGACTTAGACGCTATGGAACAGTTACCCATTCAAGAATCCACTTTTATACTCTCCAGTCAACCCCTCATGTATCAGACAAAAATAATAAACTCACCTGCTTCACACAAATTATGAATGGAGCGGATGCTTTTGTGAAGTGTACAATAGGTACCCTCGGTCGAGGTTGTACCTAAAGGCAAACAATAAATAGCTATTCAGTTCATCTATATTAGACGTCTCTAATTCAAAATGGGAAAAAGTGTTTTATGATCTGAAACAATATTGCTATTAACATTCACATGACCCTACATCATCCAAATGTTAAAGATGCTGATTGAAAATCTAGATATAAAGTGTTATCTGCCTTCATCCATAAGCAACATCATCAACCCAGACAATCAATAAAGAGCATCACCATCATCATGGACCATTGTTATTATCCTCATAACATAAGTATAGTGATCATTATATCACAATGGCCATGCCTTTATCATTACCATAGATGTCAGTTTACCATCACTCTCACCATCAGTCACTACCGTTATCACCAACAGACATACCGATGGACCATCACCATCAAACATACCTGAGTCTCCTCATATACATAAAACCCTTTTGCTATCTTCTTCTCGTCAACGTCGCAAAAGGCAGATACCTGGTATGATAATCAACAGAACTATATGTTAACATATCTATATAGAATAAACAGAAGAAGAGACAAAGTTAAATGTTAATATGGAATTGTACTTAAGCTTCTATTGTGCAATTTTTAATCTGGCGAAGGCAACAAACATAAGCAGTAAAATAAGCAATAAAAGAAAATAAGCAGATATCCCCAAAAGAGAGATAATAAAAGAATAGTATAATAGAACATCCATCGGCGGTCTACATCATACGCAATCGGTTCTGATCTTCTGATGCAGTAGTACTAGTGTTCAACTCAATCATATATTACATTGTAGAAAAACCCTGAATCGCTTCCTTCATATTAAGTATAGGCGTAAACTGATAATAATAATTTAAGAAATAAACCTGCACATGATCATCCAACGTGCCCTACCTTTTTCCTAGAGTGTGAACTCAGCGACCGATAAAATTTACGACCCTGTTTACCGGCGTTCCATATAGTAAACTTCTGCCACTTGTGGAGGACCCGGTCCTCTATGGCTCGCATACGCAGGTCCCATATAGTGTCCCTGTAAAATGAGCATCGCTTTAACCCTGTGCATACCAATGATGACTGTTACTTAAAGTAAAGTTTCTGGGGTTTGAAGCTGGGCCTGACTGACGATTATTAATAAGAGCTGTGGATTGTAGACTCCTCATCTGTCAGTACATGCCTGCAGTTGTTCAAATAGCACCCTCTGTTCCAAGCTAAAGTGTCTCTAAAAGCGAAGTTCTTCTCAAGATACCTATACAGGAGATATTGAAGAAAATTGTAGAAAATATTTATATAATTCACCAGACTAACTCACTCATTGACGGAGAAGGTTGCCGACTCGACGTGGTACCTGTACGTGAGTAGGTCATCTGGTACCCGGACGACCTCTCCGCCATTTCCAACATGGCGGAGGAAAAGGATAAGGTCTTCTGGTGTCCCCTGTAAACCGATAATAGTAGGAACAGTGCAAATCGCCATATGATAGACATGTTTTGGACCAATTATTCAACAAGAGGCAGATAGATTTCCGCCGTAAACGGAGAAGATTTATAGATCAATATTAGGCCTATGATGATTTTATATCAGAATATATAGAAATTCTAAAAAGTATCTATTCACATAGTAAAACCCATGTCATTTTCCTCAAACTTTCACAGAATATAGTACATATATAGTATTACTATACACCTATGGCCGAACATGTATGAAATACTGCCCGCTGCTGGGGGTGTAGTATAAATAATGTTCGCGCACGCTGTAGCAGCGGGCCGTAGTGAATAGCAGTGGCTTTTTGAGCTGCAGAAAAGATAATAAAGCATATTTTTCAACGAGTAGGTGTATAGTAATTAGGAAAACGTAGTGACTGAGCCCGTACGGTGTCCGTTCTCGGTCATTTGATGAAAAAATACGGCCCACTAGCCTGCGGCATCGGGCCGTATTTTTTCATGAATGACCTCGACCAGCCACTGTACGGGCTCAGTAACCACGTTTTCTCATATTACTTATCTAGGTTTTAGAAATCATAGGTGACCATCCTTATTTTTGAAAGAATTGAAGAAAATCATATTTTTCAGTACATTTCCCATGTAAATCAAGCAAATGTAAATTGATCTATTTTACCTATTAAGTTAAGATTGGATAAACTGTACAAACTGTTAAATTTACTCATGTAGAATAAGAATGAATCCCAAGAAACCAGTTTTGACTAACAATTGACATTATTTTAAAATCACCAGGTGCCCCCCCCCCCCCCCTGTGAATTGTAGGATAAGCCTTTAAGCCAACCTAGAGTTCCCCCGAATGTCTATTACAAAAAAGGACTCTAAACACAGTGGTAAACCTCAGTCTATAAAATATTTCAATAAGAGATGATTAAAAATATAAAGATTGGCCAGTCCCCAAAAGTCTTCATCTAGCACTATTGATAAATCGTTTAAACACTTACTTTGCCGCTCTCATCCCAGGGCCCAATATTATCAAACACGGATCTGCTGCAGAACCAGGTAGGCATGATAATGGTGGGTCCATGTGACGTGAATACCTGCCAAAGGAAATCTTGTGCTTTTAGCATCCAATAGGTTAGATAACGTATACGATCATTATTCCAGGCCTTGAATCTGTTCAAAATTGATTATTACATACATTATATTTCATCTTAATATGCCTGTAGGTTATAGGGCTATGGTTATTTAGAACTATAGAATTTGAACATTTTTCGATAGATGATACCTGATGAAGGATAATCAAATATCCGAAACGTTGTAAATCTAAGCAAGCAATAAACGTTACCCTGTTATCCAACTTTATTTCTCTGTCTTTGGTTGTGCCTTCTTTCAACTTATTATTTTTCGATAGGGTCTAGGCTACTTAATTTTGTAACCTTTTCAATAATTTTCATTTTCTTTTATTCGCATGTTTTTGAATTCTATTTCAACCATAAAGTTATCTAAGAATAAGTAAGATTGAATTGAAACTGCACGGAAGCTTACTTGGCCATTCGTGTATAAGACTGGCTATTTAGACCAGATTTCGTTCAGACCAACTAGCCTTTCAAGAGGTCGAGAAAGAGACTACAGACCAACCGGTATAGGGACTAGCTGTTAAGACTATAAATAGTTAGATGTCCTCAAAAGGAATATTCATTCCCATATAAGACTTGATACTTTTAAATAGACTGAACAAAATGTCCGACAATGTCAACTGGCTTGTTGGTCTAGGGGTATGATTCTCGCTTAGGGTGCGAGAGGTCCCGGGTTCAAATCCCGGACAAGCCCGATAGTTTTACATTTTCTGTATCTGTATCTTATATCATCAATGGGTCAAATAACCAATGATACAGAGATAATTCACTTTTGGCATCATTTACTTCCCTAATACACCACAAAACATAGAATTACATATGTAACCCCGAACTATCAGTCTGACAAACACATGGTTTTAGTGTTCAGATTTGACACCAGGGGAAGTACCATCACGACTCCTAATGCCACTATAATCCACTGAGAGGCGCTGTGGAGAGAACATTATCGCAAACAAGCAGCTTGACCTACATGTACTGATAAGCCAAATCACCAAAGGATCTGTTCAGGATGGCACCTACTTCAAAATGAATACAGGATCATGTAATATCTTCAACAATCAGCCTTCCCATCTATTGAAGGCATACCTCACAATTCAAAGTGGCGCTACCTGGTGGATTTTAAATAATGACCAGTATCAGTCCAAATAAGTTAGGCCTACTTGTGACTTCTTTCCTTGTTAGATTAGTTTTATCCGGTTTGCCCTGACACAATCGGCGAACCAGGCTAATTTTCACATTTGCTGATTTGCATAGGGAATGTACTATAAAATATGGTGTTCTGCAATTCATTCAATAACAAGGACTGTGACTTATACTTTTAGTTCTTAAATGTCTAGTGCGACACATTTACAATATTCTGAGGAAAGATTAAAAAAATTGGCATGGGATTTACCATGTGAAAACAACTTTTCAGAATTCCATTACCGGCACATTCTTTTATAAACTTAGGCCTATTAGGGCTCAGGCCTAAATAAGATCAATCTCAAAATCAAAAACTAGCACTCTGACTCTCAATCTGGTATTTCTTCTACAACAGTTGAATATCGCCACGAACAAAATCCAGGAGAGTGACATGAGTTTTATTTTTCAAGGTAAAATGCCTTGAATAAACTATCACTTGTTAGGGACCGTACGTATAGGGCACATAGCCTATGATCCATGGGCGCCGCCATGACGCCCCCCGAGTAGGTGTTCTTCACTAAAGGAGGTGAAAAAGTAGCTGTTCTTCACTAATGGAGGTGCAAAAGAAGTGAGTGATAATTGGGAAATGTCACTTTTCTTGCCTTGCTCACATATGTAAATAAATTGTTCTATGTGAAAAATATCATGTCCTGGGTTTTAGCATTATATCTTCCTGCTCTGGAATCGGTGTAGGGAGTCAAAGGAACCTTGGTAAAACATTGAAAGGCAGCTGAATTTAGTAAGAACAAAGAGCCAGAACACAGATTTGTCCCCCGACCACCTAGTGACTGCTTCATGAACTAACAATGGCTCTGTCCCCTATAGGGGACAGAGCCATTGTTAGTTCATGAAGCCATCACTAGGTGGCTAGCAGTATGGCAGGCCCCTTGGGGGGACAGAATCTGTATTCTGGCTCTTTGTTCTTACAAAATTCAACTGCCTTTCAATGTTTTACCATGGTTCCCTTGACTGTCTACACCCATCCTAGAGCAGGTTGACATAATGATTAAACCTAGAACATGAGTTTTTTTTTTCACATGGAACACTTTATACATATGTGAGCAAGGCTGGAGTTGTGACACTTACCAATTATCACTCACTTCTTTCACACCTCCTTTAGTGAAGAACACCTACTTTTCCACCTCCTTTAGTGAAGAACACCTACTCGGGGGGGGGGGGGGGTGTCATGGCAGCCCCCATGGATCATAGGCTATATGCCATATTCTATATGCTAGGTATGAGAGGTTGTTTGTGAGTTCAGTACGGGCTCTAGACCTCTTAATCATGGAAAAAGGGGAACAAGTCTGGCACCGGCACATTTACATGGGTGTAGACAATATGGAGGGCAACACACACTTTGTAACGAAGAGGGAAATGGTAGAAACGCCAATTTATTCACCTGAGTAAGGAGCTGGGGTTCTGTCAGTTCGTTCGCCCACCTTGTATACCTGGCAGTTGACCCCTCAGGTACGCGATGAAAGCGACTTCCGATGAGCTACTCACAATGATGAAACTTAATGTAGTAAGACCTCTAAATCAGGAAGTTGTGGTGTATAAAGCCTCTTTAAAATTTGATTTCAGAGACTCAATACTTATTTCTAATCCACGATTATTACGGAAAGGAAGTATAGGCCTACTGTTATGGTTTGTAGTAGGTACTCGCAATGCGATAATAGAGGGATCGTCACAAGTTTAGTATTATGTGTACATGTATTTAGACAATCATCTCATAATGTATATATTTAATAACCAGTGAAGAACACGCCGTATTGAAAAGGGATTGGTCTGTTATTCATATAAACATGTAACAGTGTATTAGGTATTAGGTCAGGTAACAACTGTAAAATAACTTACAGCGTTCTTGTACTTGGTGGCTGCGTCCAGCTGCTTGACGATCCTGTCAGGGTGCATGACGTCATCCTGTAAACCAGCAGTTAGGTCTAATTAAGTCCAGAGGCCTTGAGATAGCGCTGAGAAAAGTCTTTGTTCTTCCCTTTTAACTTTCACTCTCCCATCACAATAGTATCTATCCGAATTCCATAAATTCCCAGGATACTATACAGGCGCTTATGTACGTGGCCATAGAACAACGTTAGGCCTATATTCCCAAACTACACATATATATGAGAAACACTTTCAAATAGCGATGAGGAACCAGTTAAATGACGGCAGTATCATCAATTCTGATATGGGTTACATGGACCAATGGATTTGTGCATGCAATCATTCGTATACTGCAAATTGATGATACGTGATCATCTCCAGAAGAAACAAATACCGTTGATAATAGGAAAATACGAAAAATTATGTCCTATGGAACCGGAAAGGTTCACTTGCATGCTATACGTTACTATTCGTGTAAATCCTTTGCTAACAATTCTAATAATTACTTACAGCATCTAGAAAGCACAGGTATTTGCCGGTACATCCATCTATCGCCCTGTTCTTCGCATATCCAACTGAAAAACATACGACTATTTGTCTAATTTCTTTTTGTGTTTGCATGAAAACACTTATTTCTCTCAATAACATGAAAACGAAATGACAAGTCGAGACTCGATTCAGTATCTAAAGGGTAAGATGGAATATACAAAATGTCCGTTAGAGAATCTGTGATCACAACTCAAATCTGAAGTAAACAGGTTCATTGAGACTAGACTCTAGACTCAGATTTACGTTAACAACTTGTGTAACTAAGATAATGTAATATCTTAATGACTAGGTGTTGGGAAATTATTTAAGGCCGGTATTGTCACAGAAAAGAAACTCGACACTTTTTTTTCAAAATCTCAAGATGAAGAGTTGATAAATGGGTCAAACGAAGGGCAGATATATTTGGATAGTAATCCGGACACATCTTTCCATCAGAATGTCGGTTGGACAGTACCACCATTATCTATGTTTTTATGTGAGGCTACAATTTTATTTTCATGCTGTCAAGTGCGAGGGTCTAAATGTCTGTTGTGTGCGACAGGGATCTTTGATAGACATTCCTAGATCTGATCAGATCTCTTATGTGGAAAGATGTTATGGGGGTACATAAAACTTCCCTATATGTGGAAGTCGCTATTTTTGTCTCGATGTGTTGACTTTATAATCGTTCCTTCAACACAAAGATTCCACATTACTTAGGGATCATTCAATAATTAGGGCCAGGGGGGGGGGCACAGATTTTAGGGGGAGCCCCAAGGGGGGGGGGACATTTTTTGTTGTATTTCCATGGGGGGGGGGGGGGGGGCAAATTTGTTTACTATTTCTGTCGGGGGAGGGGGGGGGGGTTGACGTTTTTAGCTAAACCATGAGGCAGACTCCCATATTTGTGTTCAATGACAAGAATTGATGTTATGAAATGCATTCATATCATATCACAAGAGATCAGCCTAGTTGTACTACTATAGTAATGATTAATGCACAAGGTAACTATAGTTTTCTCTCTCCCTGGAGTACAGTGTCTATGGTTAGTCCTGTTCGCCATTGGAAGATGGGTGTGCATCCTCCCTCAGTCTGACAGACTGATGTGGAGGGAGACAACAATGGACAAACACTAGTACTTGTCCCAGAATCAGTGCAGTCTCACAAGATCATTAGTTTTTCTTCAACATATATGAATTAGGAGCATTTACTATAACATCAAGTGCTACAAAATGCCCCTCGTGCTGCTTATTCCAATAAAATACCCATATTTATGGAAGAGCACTATGAGGAAAGTGAACTCTTCATTGGGAACTCTACATTGAGTACTTGAAGGGGATCTGAGTGCAAAAAATGGGACTTTGTCTTCCTTTTGTAGTGCCACACCATGGATTGATCCACTCATACCAAGGATCCCTCACACCATGCCAGACTATAACAAATTGCCACAACATCCATATTTGCATGTCAATGATACTGCTATAAGAAAGAGTGAAGGTCCTTTAAGATCGTGCAAGAGAGTCTGATGACTACCAACTGATGGCACAAATCAAGAAAGCAGTTGCTGCTGGATATCTAAATGTGAACAACCAAGTCCCAATAAGTGACTTCATTGAGAATTAGGTTCCAGGTACTCAAGCTTAATGATTGATTGTATGGGTACAGGAGAGATGGCAGCTTCCAGCATGTCTTCCAGCTGCCAACTATGGCCTCATTTTGGAAGTGGTGGCATCCTTTATTTCAGGTTAGAACATTCGCAGAATCTTACAACTATAGAGACCAGAAGCATTAACTCAAACTGTCATCATAGCATCATATAGTAGTACAGCCAATTTCAACCAGTTGGCATTGTGCTTGATGCTATCACAGTTCAAGCATTTGCCTCTACCTGTATGTAGGATCTCATATTAACACTAAATATAGGGTCGAAGAGTTAAATATGGCATCATACACCAGCCTTGCTTTGAGCTTGGAAGTGGGGAATTCCAAAAGTGGCAGTAGGAAAGGCTTTGTGCTGGACTTTGAAACTTGTTGGCATAACTCACATGAGGCTATAACAAGTGTGTACCCAATTTAGATTTGCAATGGTGCCAACAGCTGAAATAAGGTAAATTTTCTAACGTTTTTGAGGTATAAAGTAATAAGAAAACTGTAAACCTGGGTTTATAATGTTATGATTCCTCACCTGTATTCCCTGATGTTTAAAACCTAGTCTAAACACCTCATTTTAAACATCTGTGCAACACAGTTTTACAGATATTGGAACATTAGTCCACAGGAGTAGTTTTTTCATAATCTGCCTACTTTAGCTGAAGCTCCACAAGGCAATGAGACAAAGGTCTCAGCATCATGTAGAAATGCTATTTAAAGGATATGATGACTATGACTAGGAAAAGCTACATGGTGAAGGCAAGCTTGAACAAATGTTGGTAGCAGAACAGCATAAGTTACCTATAACTCATACAAGAAATATCCTCAGAAGATGATTAATCCTCATCAGATGAAGTGAGTATGTTTATACCACAAATAACAATTCAAACGACTAGATCCTGGCAGTGTTCTGAAAGATCAAATTTCAGTTATTATTACACATATCAGTATGTACCATCAGAAAGGAGACCACTATCATGTACTTTTCACAGCGATGATTTAAAATTGTTGCTGTCAGTTGCAAGGTAAATTCATCATGCAAATCCTATATATGATTCAAATTCATATGTTAAAAGCAGGACACAGGAATCGCTCATATACAGGCTATCAAAGGACTCTCCTGTAAAATTGGCCAAGGAATACCTAAGGGCTGACATCATCCGCTATTGGTTGCCAGTGGTGCAACTGCTAGTGCCTCTCCAACAGAGGTGACTCCAGATTGTGCAATGACTGAGATTGAAACTAACCTCCACATGGTGTGCGTATCAGTCCTGGTCAAGACTGCCCCATCTTCTTTGCATTGGCACTTGGTTTTTAGGGTGTTTTTTTTTCAAGCAATTTTTATGAAGGGAATATTGTGTGCACAATCACCAAATTCTGAGGTACAGCCATTCTTCCGCTCGGGCCCTAGCCCATTACTCCTTGTTCTAATGGCAAGTGTTAAGCCGAATGAGGAGTGGATATCATTCTTTTGTAAGGAGTTTGAACCCATGACCTCCCATGCTTGAGGCAAACACCCCTCCCACTTCGCCACTGAGCTTGGTCAAAATTTTATCAAATGACTGAAAGTAACTGGGTGTGTTCTATGGTAAAGAAGGAAAGCCTTATGGAAAGAGGCCACACCCGTTTAGCCTCCCCTGTACTTTTACCATATGTCGATGGGGGGGGGGGGGGGGAGAGACTTTTGGGGGGGGGGGGGGGCATTCCAAGGGGGGAATTATGCACTCTAGACAACTACAGTTATACAGATCTATGGCATTATTAAAGGTCAGTATTAAAGGTATTCAACAAGGCTAAAGATCCAAGCAATTTGGTTTTAGTGTTGTACAACAATAGGTTAGTGAAGAATTGAAATGGTCAAAAAGGAGTAGATCATAGAACAGGTGGGAGTGAGTCACCTCCACGGGGCCCACCCTCCAGGTGGCCATTCACGACTAGCTCCACACCACGGCCCGCCAGGCGGCCCCTCCAGGCCTCGACCACAGCCCGACTCCCGTCCTACAACATATTCAAGCATATGACATCTGGTACACAATTTATATGGGTGTTTGTTTACTTGTATGATTCAATATATCCACACGCAACGCTACAGTTATTAAACACTCAGCTATGATATTGCTCGTGATGGTTAATTTGCAAATTCAAAAACAGGGGGTATCATCCACCTTGTACGTTCCAACCCCAAATATGAGCATGCTTTGGCCTATAAATCATTGCAACGCAATACACATTTAGCACATCACTATATTTTGGCATTGTCTGTTCAAGATTATCCCTAGTTCTATGAGGCAAAGGCATTACAAACGCTATCGAACTGGAAGGTCTGTGCAAGTTTTAAAATACATTGAGAATATAAAGTTTAAAAAGTGAAATGGAGCGAATCACATAGACAAAGGAAGCCCGATGACAAGACTGATTCAGTTGGGCATATAAAAGTGGTCATTTCCTTGAAACTTCTTTTTGGCGATAGAGTAGGGTATGCTACTTACAGTGCTACAGTCGTTGTAGATGGAAACCTGCATGAGCCCTCGGTATGTTTGGTCGTAAACAGACTGCAGGCATGGCTCCAGCCAAGCTTCCGCATTATGTACGGGGATAATAACACTCTGAAGGAGATTGTTTGTAAACGTGAATTATATTACTACAACCTATGTTTGGATGGTGAGTACAATGACACTTATTTTTGCGAATAATATTTTATTTACGCCAGAAAAACCAATGTTTTATTATTACCTGGCATTATAGAAGGTTCCTAGATATCAATTTCAAGAAACGATCCAAACTTATTGGTTAGCCAAATGATGGATAGCTTCTAGCGTACGAAACTGAAGTTCACCATTAACTTTCAATTCAGATTGATGTGTATGCCCAGATACAGGTAAAGACAAATGGAAGAAATTGAAATAAGAAAATATCTACCACACTCTTTATATAATCCCCCAATTAACACTAATATTTAACAAATTAACCACCCTTTCACATATATGTGCCAACAGTATGCTGCACAGTCTCTCATAAGTCGCTTGGGAACTTTTAGAATGGCCATTTCTACCTGGTTTAATTGTTCGGTTCTCCCTACCAACCGCCAAGAATAAACACATCTATTCACGAATATATTAAAACGGATTTAAGACGACAGGGGTGCCCTCCTTGTCGACAGGGGCCACAGTCTACGATGATCAATACCCCTTAAAGGAACTTCTTTTATTAACGAAGATAGAGTCCATAGTGTGGGGCGGGGAGTTGGGGTTGGGAGGACAATGAGGAGATAGGGGTGGAGTTGATGGTGCGGGGAGTCGCAGTGGTATGAGATGGGCAACAGTGGCGGCGATGGCATGTGCTAAACGCCAAACGGACAGGAGCTCTGAAACCGTTAATGGCGCCTAATTACAGGGTGTCATTTCGTGTTGACAAAACCCGCGCGCTCTCGCGCCAGACGAGAGTCGTTGTACAGGCTCACAGTTTGGCTTCTGGATGGCTCCACCCGGTCTGAGTAACCACAAATGGTGAAAGTGAGTGACCACGTAGGCCGGTTCCTAAAGCCAGTCGTGAATATGTGCAAATCTCATATTAGATTCCCTCATAGGGAATGCTCTTCATCCGAGGAGAATGATCTATTGTAGGTTCATAAACTAGGATAATAATGATCGACATGATTGGATCCATTTTTGCATATGTTCAGGTTATAGTCGTGGAATAGGATAAGGCACAGGAAGCTCCTAAATTTGTATTTAGGAACCAGCCTCTAGACAAGTCGCAGTTGAGCTTTTCAATTAAAAAGCCAAAGCTTGTAATCTACCTACCTACCTAGCTTTCTCGTGCTTCAACATCATTGCCGTTAAGACAGTCAACAGTTAAGAACGTCAACACTGCTTTGAGCTATTTCAAAAAGTGCCAAGTTAAGAAGAAAAGAAATTAGGCTACTTCTCGGGCATCTGTTAAAATTGTCGAATCGGTGAGCATGGTAAGTCTAATTAAATGAGTTAAAATCTATCATATATTGATACTAGTTAGAAATATTTTGATACACTATAATATAAATTGTTTATCATTCGGTTTATAAATAGTATTAATTATATACAGTGCTGCTGTCTCTGATGCGATGTATTAGACCTGTACCGGTAACATAGGCCTAATCGCACCTCATCTCAGTCCGTTTATTTATCCTACCCCTAATATAAAATCCCATAGGCTTAACATTGGGTTTCCGTATGCCATGCTGACTGGCATACAGAGTTTTATATGCCACTAGTGGCATACAGCATTGTTATCACGTAATATTCCAAAATCGAGGAGATAGGGTAGGATAAAATCAAAACCTGATTTGTGTTAATCTTGGCCACCGCATTCCACTCCTGAAGTTTTGGCTCCGGACTTCACTCGGCTTAGCCTCATGAAGTCACTTTGCCAAACTCCAGTCGTGGAATACGGTGGCCAAGATTAAACCTCATCCAGTTTTACGATAATCTTTTTGTGGGGTTTATTTTTCAAATTCATGTAGGCCTATTCATTGGAAGAACTGTTTCGAGAATAGGGGTAAAATGTGAAAATAATATAAACACAAAGACATACACACACAAAACCAACAAAAACCCATCTCATATAACCATAGCGATACATAGGGCCTACGACCAAGTAACTATACAGGGTACAAATAAGCACGTGGACGTTGGACTTAGCGTAGTCGGCTACCGGTACGGTACAGTTCAGATTTGGGCAAGTGAGGGACTGATGCCTACGAGGGGTCCAGTGGGCAAAGTCCTCAGATATTCTTAATTTCACATAATATTATTAGGATCTTTTAAGTGGAGGATGTGAAAGTCTATTGGGCTAATCATAAACATCACGTTTCACTCAACAAATCCGCTTGCAAATTTCACCTTTGAGAACAAGTGTTCACATTGATTGAGCTAGGCCTACCAAAAGTGAACATTTGAACCAAGAATGATAAAACATTTAATTAAAAGAAAATGTCTGATTCGCGAGACCGTGAACAACAGCTAAAATGCGTCAAATGGCGAATTCGTGATACTTGTCAGCCGTTATGTACAATCTTTCTAACATCTAGGAACCCGAATACTGCCAACTGGATTTAACCATATCTTCCTAAAAGAAACACTAGACGGCAGCACGATCCCGCCGACAGTCAGTAAACGAGAGAAGACTCGTTGCAGTGAATAGTATGTCGAGCAACTTTGCCTTTGATATCATCTGTATCAAGAGGATGGGGCGATGCCCAGATGGTTGAATCATAGCACATTTGAAATGATGGTTAGAAGAATTCTTCAAAACAGAACAAAGAGCCAACGATTTGGGTAAGAGTTGAAAGACATTGACAGATCGGTTCATGTGATTGAAGATATCAAGAACTAGGCTACGTCATCAGTTCTGTGGTTATTCCGGGTATTAGACAAAGTTGATATAAACTAATATTGTGTTAAGAAGCCTTGTCTTACCACTTCCATTTTTGTAACAGCACGTCATAACATCATCTCGGCTGTGCAATCCTGTGATTTGTTTGGTTCTATATTATCGCCATGACCGTGTGTTTACCCTGGGCGCCGCCATATTGGGTGTGTCACGTGGCGGTCTCAAGCGGTGGTCGTGGGCAGTCACTCAAAATACTGAAATCAAACCGATGCAAACAGGTGGTACAAAGAAAGGACTGAAGTACAACTTATCAAATTGTAAAATAGGATGCCAGTTACAGGGTGAGGATGTAGGAAAGTGGGTGTGTGGATTCTCATTCTACTTTTTCTGACCTATTCGTTGAGGGAGAGTTCTATCGTGCCTTGTGTCTCTTTGCATGTTCTTCACATGATTGCCCTATCTATAGAAGTTCCCAGGTGGTCTAGTGGTTAGGATTCGGCGCTCTCACCGCCGCGGCCGGGGTTCGATTCCCCGTCTGGGAAGGGATGTTTTGGGTAGTTATAACTCAATGAATGGTGCGCTCGATCATCCATGTCAACTGTTTCCCCTTCTCAAAGGCCGACCTCTATGTTCCTTTCCGGGATACAGGATCTGATGGGTGCTGATATCAAGTTCATAAAGTAGTTGGTTTCTTGATGAATGTCAACCATCAATTTCTTGAGCAAGACTAGCCTCCTTGGATCATAAGTTCAAGAGATCAGGCAAGTCTTCTCATATCAGTACTTGGGAATCCTCCTTGTCCAGGACTTAGATTACTAACATCACTTTTCATCTCTGACTTAACAAAAGAAGGTCTAATGACTGGAGCAACAAGAATCTCTCCATCAAGGGAAAAATAACAGTTATCAATAGTCTTGTTATTCTTATTCTTCTCTTCCCAATATCTGTGACCCACACTCCGACAAAGGTTTTCAAAGAGTTCCGTAGAATTATTACCAAATTTCTATGGAATAGTAGGGTTAGTAAAATTAGTTATAACACTCTATGCCAGACTATTGGAAATGGAGGGGTGAAACTTCTGAATATTGAAATAATGTATCAAGTCTCCCGTCTGAAATGGATTAAGAGATTTATTCTAAATGACTCTCACTCTTTCACGATAGGTCTCCGCTATTTCTGCAAAATAGAGGGGAGTCTGTTTGACTTCTTTTAAGAAAAAAAATCAAAGCTTGTCCCTCCCAAAGATTCTCCATTCCATTATCATCTGATCAAACTATGGAAAAAGCCTATATTATACAGTTCCAACGGCAGAACTTAGTAAACAAAATGACAGCCTTTGGAACAACAAATATATCACTATTAATGCTAAAACTTTGAACTGGGAATCTTGGAAAAAAAGCTGGAATTATTAATGTAAGGGATCTCATCAGAGACAAAAAGGTCATGTTTATGAGGGAGTTGAAGGAACAATATAAGATTCATTGAAACTATACTGAACTCTACTCCCTGAGATGTGCGATCCCATGGCTTCACTCAATGTCGTTTGATAGCCTCAGATGTTACCCCATGGCCCTTACTATCCATAACTCTGATAATCAATGTATAGATATTCTGGACTCCTCAAACCGAAAATTATATAAACACCTGCTGTATAATACATATCGCATCCCTACTGCACAGAAATCATGGATCTCTTATCTTACCTCCATTGGGCTGAAAGCCCCAGACTGGAAATCTGCTTACACAAGCATTTTTAAAGCTTCTCGGGACACAAAATTTCAATCTCTCCAATATCGTATTTTCAACAACATCATTCCGACCAATCTATATCTTGAGAAGAGATCTATCTCTATCTCCTCAGATTGTTCACTTTGCCAGGAGGTTGACAATATTTTCCACTTTTTCTATCAATGTAGACGGGTAAAAGAATTTTGGTCAAAGGTGCGTAAATGGTTACTCCAAGTCATTGACTGGAGCCTTGATCTAGATATTATCAAAATTGTGTTTGGAGACCTCCGATCATCTAAATCAGCACATATCAACAACTACCTATATCTGCATGCAAAGTTTTATATATACAAACAGAGATTGTTTTATGATAATCATCTGTCATTGTACCAATGGAGCATTGATCTCAGGAAGGCCCTGCTTGTTGAAAAACACATTTGTTATATATCAAACATGCCTCATCAATTTGATAAATGGAAAGTCATTTTGGAAAATATGTGTTAATCTGATAAACTGTTTACTGGAACATTGCCATGCTCTATATATATAAATTTGGAATTGAGGTAAACAACTGGAGAGAAAAAAAAACCAAAAGACCAAAACTGTATGTGTTTGTCTTAAATCTTGTACCATGTGAAATACATCTTGTCTATGCATGTACAGCTTCTTCTGTCCATTTAAATGTCAAATATGTCTATTTCCATAGTATCTGGTATCAGAATGATAAAGTGAAGTGGTCACAATTATAGTTAAGATCTTGTTAAATTTACGCCTGTTCATATGTTCATAGTCTCTATTACAATACGGCTATAAAAAAAGAAAGAAAAAAAAAGCAGCAAAGTTTAAACTGCAAGCGCAATTTTGTATCAATTCATTAGTCACTAGAAATATGCTGAAGGTTTTTGACTGTAAAAATGTACCTAACAAATACTGTAATCCTCGATATGGAAAATAAAAGCTGCTTTGATAAAAAAAAAAAAAAAAAGAAGCTCTCACGATATATACCTGTAAAATGGCAATTCTGCCTTATTTTGATTATGGGGATATTCTATTGGATAGTGCTCAAGTCAAATTTAGGAACGCCTTACAATTACTCCAAAACCAAGCACTTTGTATCTGCCTTAGGGCTACCGCTTATACACCAATAAGAGATATCCATTGATATGCTGAAATACCTTTGTTACAAGATCGTAGGCATGCTCATGTTCTAAACTACATGTATAAGAGATCCAGGAGTATTGCATTTGTGAATAATAACAGAAAGACAACAAGGCTACGGTATATGATGTGCCAGTCCTAGTGACTGATAGACCAAATTGTTCAGCCTGCAAGTGTTCCCTGAAATACCGCAATGGAATGAGCTTAGCTCACTGATAAGGAACACTGAAACTTTTACTATGTTTAAGGCATTAACAAAAGCTGATATGAATGGTAAGATTTGGTTACTCTAACCTTGACACTGAAGTGAATCCTTGTGAAAACTGTTTATATAAGTTGGTTAAGATGTTTTGTCTTGGAAGTGGAAAACTTTTTAGGCAAAAATCATGTTATTTTTAAGCAGAACTGAAGTCAATTACAGATTGTTGTCACGGCTAGGCCATTTAGACCAGCCTTATGAAAAGGCTGAGGCCTTAAATTGCCACTTTATTGAGTTGAGATTATGTATGTAAACCGCCATATTTGTTGTTACCCTGATGCGCAATAAAGAAACTTTATTAAAAAAAAAGTTATACATAGTACAACGCTGTGTCTGCTATCACTGCCTACACAGGCTACATGCGTAAGCCTACTTACGGACATAAACTTTGAGATCATTTGCGAATCAAACTGATTCGCACAATAACGTTTGTAAGTAAGTGAAATGAAATTTTTATAAAAACACCAGTTGAATTTAATATTTTACATCACAATCTTCAGTCACACATCATATTAGCAGTGGATGTTACCTTTTTCTTTATTAAATCCTCCTTTGAATCCCTGAATGTAGCAGCTCCTCAATCAAACATCCACCATTTTGAATCCTCGAGTTTTGAATGGAGCTGGATTTTTTTTTTCATCATTCTTTATTGGCTATGTATGTCAATCAAATTACATCCAAAGGTATAACATAATGGTATTGCCAATGAATTGGCTAGGCCATCAGCCGAAGCTGGTTTTCTTTGGCCGTCAGGGTTTAACATCACTAATCCTGTGGGTTGTGCCACTTAGACATCTCTTTCGATTAAGTTACAGTTACCATAATGCAAATAGTAGTACAGTATTGATCATGTTAGGGGTGATCATGTTAGGGGTGAGACTGAGATTTTGATATAACAGACTCTTGTGAGGACTTTTTGTCCATTCAAGCAGAAAATTAGGTAATCTGAAAAGTATCAGCTTTTGACCCTTTTTGATTGAATTTACAGCCTAAAGACATATATTGTTTGAGGTACACCTTGAGGTACCTCAACTGTGCCTATGTTTGCCTATGACCTCAAGTCCGACTCTTCTAAGGAACGAACAGAGTCGCACTACGACTATTGATCCTGGGTCCAGAGTCAGATGCTTTCCCGCTCTTACTCGGAACATCGTGTTGACATGTTGGTGGATGAACTAGTTGATGGGTAGGCAGGTGTATAAGATGGTTAGTCTGTTGGCAGGTTGGTGGATAGGTAGGCTGGTAAGAGGGAAGGCAGGTTTATAGGTAAGTAGGCTGGTGGGTGGTAAGGTTGGTCGGTAGGCAAGTCAGTGGGTTGGCAGGAATGTAGGTTGGTATGTTGTTTGGTGTGTATATTGTTGTGGGGCAGGTTGGTAAGCAGGCAGGGCGTTGTGTAGACAGGGGAGTTGATGGGTAGGTTGTTGGATAGACAAGTTGTTGGCTGGGCAGGTTGGTGTTTGGGCAGGTTAGAGCGAACGTAGGTTGGTAGGTAGCCACGTTGGTGGGTGGGTAGGTCAGTGGTTTAGGCACCTGCGATGGTGGGTCAGTGTGTCAGTAGGTGAGCAGGCAGGCTGGTATTTAGGTTGGCAGGATGGTGTGTAGGTGGGTTGATTGGTGGGAGGGTGGTTGGGTTGGTATTTCAGTACATATGTTCCCAGTCTATATCCCTGGCACATTTCTTTTCCTTCGTTTCCTCTCTTCTTTTTTTAAAAACATGACGTCATGTACCACTTGACCCCCCTCCATCATGTCATGTTTGGTCATGGAAGCTAGAACCTTTTTCCCCTCTACTGCATGACATCATGACGGCCCCCATATCTACCCAAGAATCATATTTGTATAGAACACCTGACCATGCTGTACAAGCTACAAAACGAGATGGAGATTTAGGTCTGTAAGAAATGAGGTGTTTAACCAGGTTTTGTATGAACCATAAATCCCCATTGACTTTTGTAGCTTCGAAAAGCAGAATAGGGTTTTCAATATTTATTGTACTGTTACGTTCCAATTTCTCTGCATGTGAAACATGTACACTTTCCTTTGGCCTAACTAATCATGCTGGCTCCACGTAACATAGGTCTGGAGGCGACCCTTCGTTACGATACACGGTCGCCCCCACACTGTTACCAGAATATAATCAGTATATACGTCATGGGTATATGTTAACACTTCATACTAAGTCACACCTACTCACACCACTTCACACCTTTTCACATCCCTCACATCATCTCGCACCCGGTTTTAAGTATACTCGATCAGACGAGTCGGCTCACGGGTGGTACTGAGCAGCTCAGGTATTGAGGTTATCGGCGGGAGACGCCAAGTGAGGAGAGGCTGCAACTGGTAAGCTTGCCACAGGTAACACCACCTCTCAGACCTCCTCATGTCTATCTACAGGGGCTTATTGACTACAAAACAAGAATTGAGGGCATTGAGACTGATACATGGGCATTTCATTCTGATCGTAAATGATTGTTCTGGAATCATATTTTATTTCAAAGTTTTCACATCACGACAAACTTAAATGCGACCCGACGCTAGCGAGCTCCATCTTTAGTAATGGACATCCATACTGGGATTTTCCTGAGGTCTGTCCTTTAGAAATCTTATTCAAGAACAGACCCCTGGTGAAGTCGCCAACATTGAAATATTCCGACCTGTCCTACTACCAACCAACTCACCTTTCTTTACAACTGAAGGTGTAAACAGGAAGTGCCAGCACCGCTGGCTGCGGACAGGCGCCTAAAACATGGCATAACACCGTAGTGTACCAGAGACTGTACATTCAAGGTGTACTTTATAGCTCTGAAAAGTTGCCTTGGGTTAAATACCAGATATATTCACACATACCCTGTAGGGTCTAGAACTTCAGCGATTTGTGGGGAGAAAAAGGTTTGTGTTCATTGTGTGGTGTGTCTCTTTGTGTGTCGCGGAAAACATGGCAGGATCGGCATAGATCCGAACCCCTCAGCTATGTAAGTAGTGATATCTCGCTATAGGCTATGGGTATTGAGAGCCAGAATGACCCATGACCAGTCCCGTATTGAAACCAGGTCGATAGATGCTGTTTATACAAACGTATTGGGAAGCATAAAGAAGTAGAACGGATACTGATAGTATTTCCCAAGGCTTGGTCACAGAGAAAAAATTGACAGTTTGATAAAGTAAATATCGCTGCAGAGTTGAATATCAAACATTATTCGGATAGCAATATAAAATAAACAGGCAGAGATAGGTTGTGTCAGTGCAACGGCTTCGGGTGGTGGCCAGCATGGACGACGAACTCAGCGGTCAGAGGTATAGAGCTAACACATAATGTTACCAAGGTAATTCTATTTATGTATCAAAAGAAAAAGAGAAAAGAAATGACCCGGAAGAGGACATCTAATAACATTCGTTCGCAGTTAGGGGTTGGGGTGAATTATTTGTTGATGAAATTTTGCGCACATCTCTTTACCTAGTGCCTACAAGATGTAGGCCTACTTTATGGATGGCCCCACACATATGAATGTCTCCTCCGGGATTTAATGAAAGGTATCGCGGCGAATTGAATTCGCCATATCTGATTTTGGATAAGACTACAATGTGACCCATTTGAATTCATCTTGTAAGAAGTCTAGACGCATTGCAGTTTTTCCCACCTAATCAAACAATCTAACGTGAACTGCATTCGACTAAAAGCGGAAGACAACCAGGTAATTATCACCATGCAACAAATGTGTATAATTGCAAGGGAATTAAATTGTCATCTAAGCAGTGTAGAAGCACGATTTTATTAAAAACCTTTTAGTTGATTTTTTTATCACAGAAATTATACCAATTAAGGATTGAGGAACAAGGATTTCAACATTCTCCTCTGCAGATAAAGCACCAGGTCTCACATACTCCAGTCGTATTTCATGCAGTTCTAGGTAGCCTAACCTCTGCTGGGGAAACTAACGTCAGATGCTTCTGGAGGTATCCCCAAACGTTCCGTTAAAACGCATGAATATCAAACAAGCCAAAGTAAATACGACCTGTGCTCAGGTTTCCCCGCATCACCCCATTATTGACAGAAATACTTTAATGTAATGTTGTCTCTTTGGATTGAGGACCAACGAGAGACTGCTTGTGTCAAGGTCATTGTCCCTGTACCATAAGGGGACGTGGCATGAAGAGCTGATTCATAAAAAGGGTCTCTAGAAATTCTTCTGTTCAGTCTCAGATCACAATTTCCAGGCTGAAATTATGGCACATGCTTTAATGTAGCATGAGGTTAAACTATTATTATAACTATGATTGATTGATCATAATCAGTAATTCCTATATATCACTTGTTTATTTAACTCTTTAATACTCATTGTATGGTATCTACAGATTTTAGCACCATTCATATATTACCGTATGATATGTACATAGATATATATTAATACCCTTGTCAGTTTTTCAGTATGTCCCAATTTAACGTAATGATATCATACAAACCTTAAATGAACCATGAAAATCGCTCTCAACAGTCGATTATTGAATTCCAATAGATAAGCATTTGGATTTGATTCATCCAGTGTATTCTATAATCTGAAGGTGAGTACTTTGGCTTGAAAGGTGGTGAGTCGCCACTAATTATTTGAAATACCTAATTAAAAGAGAAATATTCAGTAAAACTAAAAGCCCTGCTCCATTGCTCCAATTCATGTTCTCACCCCATTCTCACCTCGTTCTTCACCAGGTCGTGCCCTATTATTCTTGCCAACATGCAACCATAATCGGATGTGATGTTTGTAATTTCTTCGTTCCGCTGGACCTGTCGAGGATCCGTGGCAGGAAAAAATTAGGAGAGGTAGGAGAGAGACTCACATTTCAAGATACGCCACCTCTTCCCATACATAATCGGATGTGATGCTTTATTAGCACTCGACTCTCACGATTGGGGAAAGCATTTTTTCAGTCTCTCCTCAATCGGCTCTGAATGAGAGGTCTGGCTCCACCAGAGTTCGATTAATGCGATAGTGGATCCACAACAAACCGCTGCCGATTGTCAGACAATCTGGTGGATGTTTGCCCCATTATCATGCACACTTGAAAGTTCTAATGACATTGCAAGCCATTCTTTTCTGCATCGTCAAGGGCAAACCCGAGCTGAAAATAGGAAAATTGCCCCAGAAAGAGACCAATGTTACGAATGTACTGCGATCATTGAAAAAAATACTCATGAATCACAGGGGATGCTACTGCGATCGCTAGCCGAGTATACGCCGATGATCGTGGTCATTACTTTACTAGAGCTCCACTTCCACAAATAACACTAGAGACACCTTCAATGTAGCCGCGAACGACCAAATGACTGGCTAATGATCGGCCCTCAATCCGCTGTAATGGAACAGGGCCTTAAGATGGTTACTTTCCTTGTGGTCCTGCTTTAAGGTACAGACGCACCATGGACTGTTCACAACCTATTAAAGTACGTGTTGTAAAGCCACATTTCAGATGGTCCAAACTGGAGGTCAATGGGTTCTGTCCTCATCTGCTAATATATACAACTAAATCTCACCCTGGGTGATGATTCGGATGACATACTATCAATGGACAAACCATCCAACCAACCAAGAAGGTTTGAATCGATGGACATAATTTGGAAGATGTAGTACGACTACCTATTTAGAAAACAATGTTGAAGTGTAAATATCGAAACGTAACTATACAAAACATCATTGATTTCTAGCAGGTAATAAATACCACTACCCCAAAAATATAATTCCCAATACAAAATAAATCGAACCAGCCAACTAGACATAGCAGTCGGAAAGCGGTGCTACACAAGGGTTAAATTGGAACTTGACCAGCGAGTAGTCCTCTCAGTATTCACCTCAGTCTATCTCTGACTTCTCTGGTCAGTCCACATGCTGTCGGGTCGTGACTTGGTCAGTGTATGTTGGGTTTTACAGGTAAAGGGTAGGTAAGCCATGTTAGCTGAACGTTCAGGTTGACCACAGACTGTCCCTGTATGTACACAGACAGCGGTCAGCGTCTACAGCATCTACCCATCATCCCACTGACCCTGGCCGACCCGGCCCACCTGACCACTGCTCCATCTGAGTGACCGGTACCTGACCCCCCGTCCCGCTGCTGACCATGGACTGACCACAGGTAAACACAAAGCCCTCACCCGTGAGTGGACCAGGGCCAGGTCGTATTTCTGTAGACCACCGCGTTATGTTTTGTCAATGCTGCTTCAAATTCTTATCAGTGACAGGGAATTTTATATTTGCAAAGTTGATGAAGATGCATTAATTTTAGGAACTTCCCCTGTTCCCCTCAATGAATCTCTTCAGTAATACAAATAGAGATTAATATACATGCATCTGTATCAGTTGTTAAGCTTGATACAGGACATGGCAATCATACACTTGTAATAATTTTGAGAACAATTAAAAGAAGTGGAGAAGTATTGGAATCTTTATACAGCAACAGCGTGGCCGCGCATGCATTTTATTATAGGGGTATCATTAGTTTTAGCATTTTACGCCCGACCAAATGCCACTGCCATGTCATGTAAACTGCCTATGCCAGAGCCATACCACAGATCGAATTCACCAGATGAAGAGACAGCAGAAACACAGTGCAGGACATGCATTCTATTCTCTATACTCGTTGGTGACACACATGGAGTCGTCAATTCACTGATGAACTGTGACTCGTTATTGTATGAGATCAAGGATAATGACAGAACAAGCTTTGATCAGTTATCATCAACCTTTCTATTTTAGAGTTTTTCATAACAAAAACGACAACATGAAAGCCATGCACATCAAAGACCACTACTAACAAACGGCTGATATTATTGACCTGTCTCAAAGATTCACAGTTCAGATCCATGATGAAGGGCATAGAAGTCTAATCAATATTCTGTCATGCGTACACGTATATTATATATTTCTTTTGGCGCAGGCTCTTTAGACTGTGATGAACATCGATTGCCTTTAATCAGTGGTACCTGATTTCTCATTGGCTGTCTACACTGTGCTTCTATTTTGATATCCTTTTCAATATCTTATAATTCCTTTTATTTAACGCTAATGTACAGTTATCCTAAATAAGTGAATTTATGTAATGATTGCTAGAAGTTCCCTAGATAATACTATCATGTATTTACCGTGAGATATTTATACGAACCACTGTATAAAGCGCTAAATATTGTCAAAATCACCATGATGTAATCAGTTTGCACTCACGTTTACTCTGTTTACTATTATCGGTCACAACTACAATTAGATATACTGTGCTAACGGAAATACTATTAAACGTAAATCTAGTTCTCAGAAATTGATATGATGGTCTTGCGAGCACTAAAAAACCAACCATAGAAATATATTTGTCGATCTGTATCTCAAGTTCGGACAGCAAGTGTGAAAAACATCCATGTTTAAAAAAAATCTGCAATTGCTCTTGGAAATAATGTCTCAAAGCATCACCCGCTTTGCGCCGGTGAATAACGCATTGCGTCTTTCACCCTCAAAGGGTTGAATGTGGAAAAGGGGAAATATATGTCCAGGATACATGCACTTCCTGAAGGAACATAATGTACGTGTAGAAATAACACCTTGTGTACAGAGTGTCAGTGGAGGACATCCCTATTAGGACTAAGTACTTCGTGAGCACGGTCCTTTATCACCTGGCAATGACAGCAATGTTCACCTGCAGCCAGCACACACGTCTCCAGGGCATAGCCTGTAGGGGCTAGGTGTCCGCCAGACAATGCCGCACTGTGTCGGAGACTAATTGCTCATGCCTGTCCAGTGGCTCATTAGGTGCCATTGGCCCCGCCTCCTTGACCACTGGACAAAGCAGAGCGCCCCGCCTCCGGCGGCTGCCTGCCGTCTACTGGAATCCATATATAGAAAGTCTTAGGCCAGCGTCGTTATACATACATACATACATACATACATACATACATACATATATATATATATATAGAGAGAGAGAGAGAGAGAGAGAGAGAGAGAGAGAGAGAGAGAGAGAGAGAGAGAGAGAGAGAGCGAGAGAGAGAGAGAGAGAGAGTGCTAAAGACACGGAAAGAGGGTGGGACTCAGAAATGCACACATGAGGATGGGGGCAGAGACACGGATAGACAGGGCGAGAGTGAAAAGTTAGGTTAAATATGAAAGAGAGGAGAGAGTAAATTCTCTCTTTTGGAGATGCAAACTCTCCAGATGTACACTATAATGCAGATACATCATTGAAACATCTTCAACTGTACTCTGGTATTCATTTGATATGTAGAATATGCAGATTGTCAGGAGGTATATACTCGGTTTAGGCACGTTATTGAGAGTATGGATTCATGAACCTCTCAGAGGTAACCTCCGCAATGAGCACACAATATTTCTGCCAAAGCAAATATCTATTTCTTTGTGAAATAGAAGTATTTTGTTGTAGACCAAAGACACTTCAGTTTATGCTGTCGAATTTCTGTAACAGACAGAAACAATAATAAAGAAACAAATAAAGTGGAATGCAGATTACTACCAGAGGGTATGTTCTGAAAAAATGATGAAGGATTTATAACAATTCTAAACGTTGTTATCTAGAATAAGCAAATAAATACCATCCTGAACTTCTACCTTACTTCACTGTCATGAGTTGTGCCTTCCTTACAACATATCGTTCTGAAAAATACCCGCGATTCTTCTATTGTATTTACTTGGTGGTCAAATGCAATATACCTATAAAGTTCTAAATGAAAAAGATGAATTAGTTCCTAGTATAGTGAGGCCGGAATGAACAATATTGTCCCGCATTTTGGAGAGCGCTGCTTACGAGTTGACTATTTGCAGCCCTGCTATGTTTGATATGTCCTGCGATGGCATGGTCAGATAGAAGGCCTAGATTTGTACTGTAGCAGTCGCCGGCTTTGGCCTCCTAAGGCTTAGTCACCCACCTTTGGAAAGATCATATCTATTATGGCGATGTGTAAGGCTAATGAGATTCACATAGGTTGGTTCGGAATGTTTTCGGTATAAAGGCCAGATGACTATATATATCCTAGCAACACAAAACCAGATACATCAACTTGAATAAACAATATTGTTTGTTACTTTATGTTCCTTGCGATCCAGATGGATAACCATCCCTTCCAGTACCTTGACACAGGAGTGTCAAGTAAAGACTAAGGAACTTATCTATGAACCGAAGCCCATCACCGAGAGGGTAAACTAGGAGAAACCTACTACCTATGAAGCTCCAAATGATTCTCTATCTCTACAGAGAGAACACACAGAGTAACCTGACTGCCTGCTTGGGAATTGGCCTTATATACAAGACGAGTTACATAATCAATGCGCACTTATAGCACCTGCGTGCACAGGCTCACCCGAACCCCCACACAGCATGGACTGGCTTCCGGTATCCTCTAGCAAAGAACGAACACACCACGGCTCGACTGACCCGGCCCCTACACTGCCATTACATTGACCGCATCATAGAATTTCAGAATCTGTCTGTCCCTGATTGGCCCTATAGAACGCTGATATTTCTAAATGAGCAATATGATCGTTGGTTAATGTCAATGGCAAAATAATGTTTGTGTGACCTGATTGTCCTATACAGGACAGGCCTATATAGGCCTACCTGCTATCTGATATTAACATTTTAAACACATAAGGGATTTCTTCTGATATATGGTGTTCAGTGTATTCATTTACCCATATCTAATAGTTATGTTATAATGCATAGATTTCAATTAAACTCACAATATTACGATTCACGTTTTCATTCATGGTTTTTGAGCGCGGGAAATCGCGCTCATATATTATATAGTCTCTTTCAGGACCGCTTGAGGCGTCATCTAAAGAGGTTAGAATGCTCACATAGGCTTTCAGCTTACTGCAGAGAATCTAACACTTTGCTATCAATGTCCCAACTATAAAGGCCTGGGAAAATGAGCAGGGGCCCAGTATCCCAGTCTGACCATACCCCTGCCCCACGACTTATTTGGTTCCTTTTAATAGAACATTCATGGATGAGTGAATGTGTGAAAGGAAATCACATATTAACAAGGTGTATTGATTGACTGCATCTAAAGTATGGCTGATAGTCAACCTGAAGAAAGTATCTTAATGGACCATGATAATAGAGGGAAAACATATGACAAATATGTTAGTAAGAGGACTACAGACAGCACTAGTAGTACTCCAAATCAAGTACTCTCAAGCCAAACAAACATGAGTGTATCAAGCGCTAAGGGGCTATCAGAGAGTGAACTGAGTGGCATAGCTGACCTATTAGCCAGAGAAGTAGGGCAGTTGACCAAGACCCTAAATGAAAAATTCAGTCACAACCACGACAAGGTGAATGTGATCTGTAGTATGCTAGTATGCTGCTCTTCTCTTCAATCTTGCATGCCTCCATGGATCCCATAAAGAAATGCAATACCAAGTTGGATTGAATAAGATATGATGAAATTTTCTCTTTAGACCTGCCATATTATGTATGAGATGTCAGGCGTCCATAACGTATGGACATAGAGTGCATTATGCTTCAGTGATACTTCTAACATAAGAATTCATGCATATTGATGGCGACCAACCTCATAAATATGTAAATATACAGGGTCATGTTTGTGTATCGGTGATTCAGTATTACATATGTATTTCTATTAGACATATCTTTACTGGGAGTCGTCAACTCCCTACTCGTTAGACATGAAAGGATCACAACCTTCGGAACGTTGATTCTCATATTAGGTAATGGCTTCTTACAGCCAAATTCCCCAGTTCCTCCTATCATTTATTCAATCTCTCCAATTGACAGGGTCTCCTAATGCATCACCTCACTACTGGTGCAAAATCAGAGAACAGAAGTTCGCCAGATAAATGGGCAAATGTATGGTGTGATAGGAACCGGAATAGGCGTTATGACAGTTTCTCTACCACTGAGATGTTCCTTTGCACTTAATCTATATCGATCTGTATCACATTATCCGCAACATTAACCAGAATGTCGGAATTGACTTAGAAGTAAGCCTTCTTTGGGAAGGCATTATGAAACGAGATAACCAATCTCAACGTCATACCTGTATGTAACTTATAAAAAAATGTGAGCACTATGCATCTGTAATAAATCCCAAAATAATTACCAGTAAAAATTACAATACTGATGTAACAATGGTCAGAAGAACTCACCTCCAACCAATCTAAAATTGGAAATAATGAATTGTCCTACTTATTGACCTTTGACTGTGATATCAATGTGATTTATATGCTCATTTATGAACCTCAATCAACCAATAATTTGAAACTTTACTTGAAAAAGGCTACCATTTGCCGAAACGTTGTACCAAAGTTGTTTACACCTAATAAAGCCATCATCTAAACCGAATTGGGCAGCTGTTGAGTTGTACTTGTTTAAATCACTAAGAACTTAATCTATATAGACAAATGCAGCTGGGGAGAGCTAGGCCAGCTCGCGTAAATCAAAGTATCTTACTTAATCAATTGTCTAATTGACTGTGACACATATAAAGAAAACCACCAAGCAGGTGAATACTTTATTAGATAACAAAAATGTGGAGAACTTATAAAATGGACAAGTATTCTTATTTTCATAGTATTTTTCTATCGTTAATCACCTTTACACCGTATTTAAATGAGGGTAAAAATGCGAAAGTGCAAATCGAACTGCGGAAATGATAGCATGCCTCCTTAAAGACTATAGTGGGTAGAAATGGTATCCCGCGGTTTGGCACATAAGTGTCAAGTCCACTGTAAGAAGATGATGTGTAATACTATTCTAACGCTATGCATATAATTTCTTATTAATTCTTCGTCCTATGACATGTCAATGCCGTAGCCTAGAGCTATAATGAATATGACGTCCTGGTTCTCTGAATACGTGTTGGAATACAATCTCCATTGTAATTATGAATTATATTGCGGATGAAAAATGTACAGGTCAATGGAAGCATTAAACATTCATATCTACTTACTTTCACAACATTTCACCCATTTATGCATCACATGACACACATGTTTTGTATACTTGACGCTCATAAGTAATTCCTCTTTGTGGAGACGTCGTAATTAGGTAAATATGTAGTAGCAAAAACTATTCAGCATCAACATTGTAACCCAGTTGTTATTAGCGCATCATCAAATTGCTTAATGTCTTCAATTTTTAAAGGTTGATTATGCTATCCTCGTTTCCATTTCGGTGATATAGGATTAAGTGTGGGTATAAACTACTTCGAGCTGTTGAAAAACCAGTTATACTCTTCCATCATATAACAGGCTTTTCTTTCATCTTAGCCTACCTTATTTACATCTCTTTGGTGTCTAACTTATCTCTCTCCGAATTCAAAGCAACCAAAAAACAGGAGATGCTATCAAGCGAGATAAAGGTCAAGTAGTGTGTCCCATTTAGAACTCTGCTTCAGTATTGCTTTCCCCATTTGGAGACGTCATTTAATTGAAAATGACGATTCCAGAAACCGACAGTGCGGCAAGTCTGGGTGACGGAGAGAGAGAGAGAGAGAGAGAGAGAGAGAGAGAGGGAGAGAGTCAGAGAGGGAGAGAGAGAGAGAGGGAGAGAGTCAGAGAGGGAGAGAGAAAGAGAGAGAGATAGTGTCAGCGTGGAAATGGTGTTTTAGAGAAGCGTTCTGATTCAACTCGTATTGCGTCCAGAAAGGTGACTAAGATAAAGAATTATATCAAAGCATAACTGGAACTTATAAATGCCTTTGCAGGGTCTATATATTTGCTACCCATCACTATTATTGCGCAAATTTGAATGTCCGGAAGAACACGTGTTGACTCTCTTGTCCAAAGATAAGGGGAATTTCCCTTTTCATATACATTTAACTGAAACCCGAAATCATAATTTTCAACAAACAAACAACGGGCATGCTTACATATCTGAGCGGTTACGTTCATGGTCTCTAAGAAAATACAGATAAAATGATCTCCGTTTACATAGATTCAGGAGGATGTACTTTCTCAGTAAAGTCACCATTGCTTCCATGTAACCCTAATAGTAAACTGATGCAATTTGTGTAGCCAACAAATCATTGTGCTTAGAAATTCTTGTCGCAGTCAACTTAAAAAAGGGGGTTGGCCAATACTACTGCTATGTTCTCACTAGTGAATATATGGAAGATGAATATATTTTAGTTGGAAGAAATAGTGAATGTGCACTTTAGGTATGAAATACGTGTACATAGGTTAACATTGGCACTCGGTGGACTTTGGCAGATGCACCAAATAGATCAGTGATGTGTGTATCCAGGTTATTCCAACCCAACACGGAAAACATGTAGAGATATCAAAGAGAAATCGTGAAATCAGCCTCGAGATGTTTATGAGCAAAATGGCGATCTCAGCTAAAACACAATTTTACACAACAATTTGTGGTGAATCTAGTCTGAGATGCAGTGACGACATTCCCTTGATTTATTTTAAGAATCGGCCTCAGAGGCTCATAGGGAGGTGGTCCTGGAAAAAGAACATTATCATGAAAAAACATCTTGTGCCGCCAAGGGATTTACGCTTGCATGCCTCCATAGCTAGTGTGAATATGTTGAAAAGAGAGCTCAATGCAAGCATTCACAGAAATGTATATACATATATATTAAAAGAACTGATTTCATTGGCGACGAAGGATGTCACACGACGACTTGTGCCGGTGTTCTCTGAAGTGCAGTTTCGTGTATTAATTGAGCGATAGAAATATGTGAATGTTGGCATCAGACCAAAGTACATTATAATTGGTTCTCTACCGTATGATGTCTTCCCCAGAAACGTTCATGAAAATACGGAAACAAATATAGGGTGCTATACCTGAGCTAATTTATTTCATGGATATATCGAAACCATATCCAGGATATTTTATGGAACCGAAATAGTATCAAAGTATCAAATTCCTTTTACTGATAACCTTCATTTCAATATTCATTTGGAGAGTTACATAGTCAGTTATTTCAAGGTACGTATATATGCTCATCATATGATCATCATAAGTGCACGGACCTTGGCAATGGCAATTGCAATGGCAATCGCTAAGAATGTAAAATTAATAACGCAAATGCGTGTTCAATGTATACTCTATTATCCTCTTTTCGAATGATTTCAAAGAAATGAGAAAAATGGCATTGAAAGTAAAATATGCCTATGTCAAACGGGATATATTAATGAAAATTATGTGTCACTATGAATCAGGACCTACTTTATTCGCAAGCCACAACAAGTAATGCAACAAGATCGTAACTGACGAAATTCATTTATGCAGACATATCTACACCGGTGCCAAACAAGAAAATGAATCAGAAGAAGAAAGTTCACAGACTGCCTTCCATGTTTTATGAAGCATCTAGGTATTGCCCAAATTTACTCTATACACCTTATATTAAACTTTTAAAGAAATTGTCTGCGACAGTACAATAATGCTTTATAGTTCTAAAGTTGTATCTTTATAATCAAGTCAATAATAGCATTCATGATGAAAAAAATACAAACTCTGTTAATTATAGGCTTAAGTCGTTTGAAAATAAACCTGAAACAACATACTATACACAAACCTTTAATAAAACCCCATCGTGACCTTCTGATACCTCTTCAGTGCCCGCCTATAGCCTCCGGGACTATTTGTCATCATTTATTGCACTACTGACCATGCCTTAACATATAATCATATAAGAGCCATGCACAGGGGATTCCCCGTGCCACACTCAATCATAAGTGTTGTACAATTAAGATATATCTCAGGAAAGCTAATGAGAATGCTGACTTAAACCTTATTCCAAGGTTTCACCTATATGTTGAATTTAGAGGTGTCCCGTTGGTCTGCATTCAAAATTTAGAAATAATTTGCCATATTTGCAGTACAGATTGCAAAGTGAATCCTAGAGAGATATTTTCTCCATGCAAATATGTGTCCTCAGTTCTCAATACATGTATGTGGTTATTACGGCATGCGGGGTGATTTTAAGATATATTCTTGTCTCAAAATCACATTTATTTTGATTTATGATTTGTACATTGCGTTTATCGTATTGGCCCTTGCTGTAGATTACCACCTAATGCAAAGCGTCCATAGAAAACACATAAGGAGTGTGTATGGACTTACCTGGCGCAGGCGGATATGTTGTATGCTCCGGGGGGGGGGGGGGGGGGGGGCGCATACGTAAAAATGGTACGAACAGAAAAATAGTGCATAACTAAAACAAACTGATATCGACATGCCACTTGTCCAGGTAATAAATATGATATAAACTGGTTTCAGATAAAAGCGGCCGTTTTCTCCTCGGAGTTGACTCTACGCAATATCCTCGGATACGCTCGGATATGACTGCCCGTCAACTGCTCGGAGTATATGGTCGTTTGTGTCTGAAACCAGTTAATATTTTGTATATGTGCTTGCAACTCTGCCTACTCTATAATGTTGCGGTGGGCTCTCGCCTGCGATGTTACATCTGTTATAGACCACTGATGTGCATCGACGCTGTTATATCTACGCTTGCAAGGTTTGACATCAAAGAGAACATGACCTTGAAATGTATAGTTTGATTAATGTAGAAGAGACTAATTGAAATGAAAGGTAACGATAGATTAGCAAGAATTAGGCGGCCTTGGTATGCAGATATGTGTGTACCTATCTCCCCTTCAAACTTTGCACGCGTCAGACCTGAACCCCAGCCATATTGCTATACGATGTACTTATGCAATTATGCATCCTCATACTCAGATTCCAAGCTTCAGGTGAATTAGAACAGTGCTAAACAAACAACGCCAATGCTGATGTATGTAAAATGTAAAACCGAGAATAGTTCACTCACACGTCATCGACGACAAGTGGTCTCAAGGAGTTGGGGGGTGGGAGGGCCTGGGTGAGGAGATGTGACCACCAATGTCCTCCAGGTATTAAAGTCTATACACCGTTTAGCCTCCGTGTGACTTCTATCAAATGCATTATAATGCTATACACTGGTGTGATTATGTCATGTAGACATATCGGAGACTATCAATTAGACTGAAGGTAATTTGTTATAACCGAAAGATTACTATTCAATGCATTCTGAATGTAAATAGCATAACTTTCCATCTAACGAGAGACACAAACATTTAGTCGCCAAACACAGAACAACGCAATTAGGCCCGGCGTCCACCTACTACGATAGAAATTTAAGACCTCCCGATGCACTTAAATGCATAATGTAAAAAATCATATACAATCGGGAACGTCTTTGTATTACACTTCAGTTAACTGAAGACTATCTGCATGAAAACTATTTATACATGTAAGTACATACGAAGGGCTATATAGAAACATCCTCCTTTGGGTAACCAGAACGCTGAATGCTGTCAGAAACGCTGCTATATATACATGTGTATGCGTTTACTTTCTCACGGAGGATGTTGCTCTAGGTTTGAGAGGGGTATTCCCTGGAGTTTTTCTCTATGGTGAAAAGGGGTATTTGCAGTTAGACCACCTTGTAAAGGATGTCCAAATACGGGTATTATCGTGGTACATTATGACGATGGATATCAGTCACTGAGTTAAGTAAGACCAGTATCTCTGACCATATCTGGCCCCTATTCGTCCGTGCAGCTTAAGGTTTTGTAGAGACGAAAACGTTTGAATCTGAGGCAGCCATGGCCACTTGACAAAATAAATGAAAAGGGAACGCCATTACTTCAAGCAATCATACTCAGTTTATACGATAATTAGGAGTTGTTTCATAGCGAAAGTAAAATCATAGGCCAATGAATCTTTCCTATACATGTATTTTGAGAGAAACCCCCCTTTCCCTATATTGTCACTGTTGGTAGTCCGACAGTATTTTACCTTTTTTCCAGGGACCCACACAACCTTTAGAAACAGCCGGTAATAACAAACATTAGCTCTAGTCAGTACCCTCCCCGACTCCCTCCCGCAACAATAGACCACACTCCATTATGCCCATGGGGTGTACAGTTTAACCCTTCCAGGTCCGAATTAATCCCCTCCATATTGATGCGTAGTGAGCATGTGCAGAAGCTACCTTCTACTTATGAGCGAAATCATAGAGCTTTAAAAACGACCTCGACTATTATTGAGGTCGGTAAAAGATGATATCAGGACTCCTAGTCGGGCATCGTGTGTCCGTATGCCAGTGTGCCAGACAAAGGGCAAGGGGTCATTTCCTAAAAAATACTATTGAGAAGTGTCAATAGCATTATCATACAATATCAAACAATATGTAATGATGTTATGGGGAACGCATTCTATATCTGTTTTTCGATATTACGAAATAATATTGGGCATATATTGAAAGTCTTACCGTGTGACCGTGACAGATAATTTCTATTTAATTTCAAAATACGGAAGACGTTGATAATTCTACTTGTCAATAAATCCCTAAAGAGTGGTTTTAGGAATCAGCCCCAGCAACTCATGAGTGCCTAGTCCATCATAAGAGGGCTGAGTGTGGTCTGGCCGTACGCCATTTATAGGCAGGCCTCCCACCTTGTGCAGGGGGGACCATTAGCGTCAATGTAAGGGGCAGCAGTGGGGCAACAACGCAGGCAGGGGGTTCAGAATTGCACCCACATCTAGATCTAGACCCCCAATAACCAGACTGGAATCACGATGGGGAAACTGTAACGGGCAACTCCCACCTAGTAGCAGGTGTCTGACCCCTATTTCTGCACCGATCAGAGGAAATCCAGCTTTTGTTTTTGTTTTTTTTTGTCGCCAACTCTAAAAGCTGTCAATATGGTTATAATGTAAATGTTAAACTGAGCGGTACAAAAGGGATGGGGAGACCCTGGCCTATTATGGACAAAGGTTAAATCATAATACATTTTGAATAAAACCTTATGTTTGTAAAAATCAAGTTATACGATGTGTTTCCACTGCACATGACTTATAAAATTGACAAACAATCATTAATTATAATGATGCCTTCCGTGTCCGAACCGTTGGTATACCAAGAAAAACAATGGTCGTTACATTGAATTGATGTCATTCTCATAATAATATGTTCACCTGATAGACGTTATTGACTAAATAACTAGAAGTTGAATTCATCTATTTCCACGTTGCAAAGGTGTAAATCCACATATCTCTATCTTTGGTATTGATCAAACATTGAGAGTGTTGTCGCTTTACGACGGTACACACCTGGCCTAGAGCTAAAAGAAATGCCCACAAATTGCCCAGAAATAACCCTTATATTCAGACGCCGTGTGTGACCTGTGGTCTAACTCTGGGAAGAGCTGATGGTGTGTTTGTGTACATGTCGTAGAGACCTGTGAGTCTCGTAATGACAGGTGGGAATACCGGCCACTCCTCTTACTACCTGCCGCCTATTTGACAACAGTCCACATCGAGCCGACCCCTTTCTGTGGTAAAGCAAGGTATCACAATATCCCCCGTTAGTACTCTTTTGTGTAAAGAATGTGAGAGTTATCTAGTTTTATTCAAGCATGTACTGAAAGTGTCTTGATTGATGCTCATTTACCTGTTAAAGTTTGTCTATTTTCGTGTTTCATGGAATAAAAACCCGAGGTGATCTGTCAGCAACTTCACCAAATACATAAACAGATTTTTAGGGAGAGACTTCTACACCGAGAGAAACATTCAGAATATCATTCTCTACTCTTAAGATACGAAATCTTTGTCAAATGCAGTTTGCTCAGTGCTTGAGTGGGTAATTGAATACAGAACCCTATCTTGTTATTCATCCCCGCGTTACTATTTTATTTAGTCTTATCAGCCATTGCAAGATCATCCAAAGGAAAGGCTGATGCAACCTGCGTGTATGGGTGCACAGTGCAAGTAAGGTCGTGTCAATAACAGCTTCGGTCACTGGTGTTAACTCAAAATCTGATTGTAGTAGTTCTATTACATAAAATCCTTGTTTGAGTTGCAATTTCATTGTTGAGGTGTTTATATCCTTCTAGAAGGATTGAGTTCACTACTCTCTTTTTGAGAGTATCGTTTTCCCCATTTATCACCTAGAGCCCGTTGTCTCTCTTCTCTTAATAACACCAACTTTGTATTATCTAACACACACGCACTATATACATATGCATGTAAACACATTTTAACTGTATTGGTGGTGTTGCATCAAACACAGTGTTCTACAGACCCAATGTAATTCAAACATTTTTATTTCACCAGATCAAGATACCTTCCCCGTAACCTTGTTTGTTTGGACTAGTTTTTCCAGGCTCATAGCATAAATCTAAAAAGGTATTATTGTACCGGATGTCATACCCTTTCAGTGTGACATATCTGAAGAGAGAAACTGGCGCCGTTGTATAGTTTTTAGTGAGAAACCACTTCCGATCTCAGCGTTTAGTGTTGTTTGGATGCCCGCCCACCTATGCCTCACCTCACCTCACACCCAGCCCACACCCATCTACCACAGAAGACAGCCACCAGGTGGCACCTGTACCAGACACCCGTACACTCTCCAAGCACACCTGGCATTTGAGGTGCTCCTGGTCAGTGATCTTGCCAACCTCTGGACCCAGTTCCTAAATATAATCTCAACTGTTCTCATGTATACGTATCCACTGTACAGCATGTTGGTGCATATCACCAAATGGTATCTATCAGAATTGAATCATCTCTCACGAATAAGTACTGTATAAGAATATTTTCACCAACAAAGGAGAGGTCCTCTCGAGATTCAGATAAGAACATTCTTGGGAAGGACCTTTAGGAAGCCGGTCCCAGGTTCACCAGGTACGACAGGTTAGGCTGGGGTCGGGCTTCTCTGGGTGGTGTGCAGGGCCGAGAATCAAAGCTAACATGGAAATGAGAAACGGACCAAACCATTCCCATTTCCCAAATGTGTGCCGTAGCTGTGCATATTATCTGTAGTGCTGATTGTTCATTCTTAGCAAGAAAGCAATCACATAGATACATGTATATGTGATTTGCGCCTTGACAGGGCATGAGATGTTAAAGTTATATGATAGAGCTCTAGGAATGACCATCATAGGTAATATAGTTACAGATCGGACGGAAGGATAATAAAAATGAAATGGGGAGGGGTGACAATAACAGGAACATCTCTGTGTGTATGGATGGAGAATATATAGTAGGAAGAGAAGTGATCATTGAAGAGAAAACATCCAGTGAATCAAGGTGCCATTGGGGAAGACGGTGAGGATCAAAGTATAATAAAACGGATGGACAGTGGAACTAAATAGGAATACTAGGCCTAAATAGATGGGTGGCTAAGCAGATGCCAGGTAGATGTCAATGCAGTCCATAAAAACAGATATACATTCCTTAGCCCCACTGGGAAATACTAGCACCGATGCAGACTACCCTGTCGTTTATTTGCTCGACTGTAGTCACCATGAGCCGAATACCGATCACTGACTGGAGAGTGCCTATAGATCCCGCCCTACCTGAAGACAACTCGTAAACATGTTACCTAGCCATCCGTTTGTCGCCACCCAGAACCACGCTCCAGGTCAATGATAAAATACTTGGCGTTCCTGACTCAATTCAGGTAAACGTCTTTTTCTTTTCTCTCTGGCGGTAAACACTGCCTTCAAGGCACGCGTAGATCACCCTAGCCCGAGGAGCATAAGATTTTGTCACAAAAAAACCGGTAACAATATCCGAAAGTCAAAGGTTTTCTCAAAGGCTGTCACTCAGACTTGGCTTGGTATTTGTTCCACTGGAGGTGTTTAGAACTAGATTTCAATAGCTTGTTGACAAGGGGAGCTAACGACTCCGTTTACTGATAACATCACATAATCACTGGGGCCAGTTCCTAAGATCTATCTTGAGCATTCCCTCCACTCCCTACACTCTGACAATCGTGTATTGTAAACGCAACTGCCTGTTACAAACGGTAAAACCCATTTGGACTTAAAGATGCAAATTGCCTGCAGCTTGAGCTGCAGAAGGGATATCTGAATGCTGAGATGGAGGTGTTTTTATGCTATTCCAGATCATGCACATTGGACGACTTGTGTCAAAATGTATGAAGGTAATTATATATTGCCTGTTCGATGATATAAAACACAGGACATTTCATATTATCAGACATATATTGTGCTATCATAAAAAGCATGATTATATTTTGTACTGCATTTGACAATATGTAAGTTCATATCATTACTTTTTCTATTCTAAACAAAAGATGAAAAATGCATCAGAGGGGACATAATTGAAGGCATCCATGTACAGTCACCATTAACACAGGACGTTTCTAGCATGACGTCAGTTTACCAATATCTACAGCTAAAAGGTGACAGCCTATTTGACTATTAGTAGGGGTCTTTGAAACGTCAGTCTTTCACGTATCTTGTCAGCTCTGAGCATCTGAAGTCGTCACATCTCCTGACATGTTCCATTGTGAAGATGTTGCCCCACAGCCATGCAGGGTCCATAAAACCGGGCCTCGTGCGGGCAAACCAGCTGCCCCTGCTCCCGGCAGGGTACCAGACAGGGCAGTATTCACCAGGCCCCACCTCTCCCTCTCCCTGCCGAGGTTTGGTTTAGATCCTCTATACCGCTGTCATACTAGATAACCTTTAGGGAGCGACTTTTATTCTTCTTAATCAGATTTGTAAATCCTATCCACTTTACCTTCTTCAACAGATGTTTGATGAAGGTCGTTTCATCTACTTTTGAATACGGCACTAGAATTACAAATTTAATTACAAATCGTGGAAGACCATCTACAAGGTTTCCTCTCCTTCCGTAATCACTACCAGAAAGAGAGTTGTCGGTTTGTAAAAGAACTATTTCATCCGTTATTTTCCATAGCTTGGAATCCATACACGTGTACCTGAGGTCCTTGTCTATCAGTAGACCTGACTAAAACAACCTTTAGATATTAAATAAAATACAGTACGTTGCCACGACACAATACACTGCAGGGGAAATCTGCCGGGAGAGTGTCCCCAACTCCCCACCACCAATAGACTGACGCTGGGCGACAGATCAGAGTCGAAATAAGAAATATTTATCTCTTTTTTTTTGTACTTCTGGAGTTTCCTGTAGTCTTTTTTGTATGTGTTTCTGTCGGATAGACACGTGTTGGAATGTGCCTACGGGTCCTGACGCCACAGGTAGCGCAGAGACGACCCATCTTTAGTCATTTGATATGAAACAACTCTCAACATTACAAAACACCGTCCCCCACCTCCGAATATGCAAATACATGTATCAAATACAATATGACCACCCAAGGCCTTGACAATTGACCTTATTGAGGGTGTTGGGCACGGCAGAAATAATGCATACTTGGAACTAATTCGTACGATATAACGTCAAAACGTACTTTGATTCCCTATCTTGAATTATATTCTATTGCCTTATCTTATTCAGAATAGAAATGTATTCATATTAGTGATTGCCTGTTTTTTGACTAACTGGAATATTCTTTATATGAAGACACAGTGAGGTGTTTTTGCTGGAAGAGCGACCTGTATGTATTGAATGCAATAAAGCTTTCTAAAAAAGGGAAGGTTTTCTAAGTGGATTCCGTTCCTAGCTGCTTCGGTATGTTTAAGCGTTTCGAGTTGAGGTACGAGGTAATGAGTCCAAGCGTACTTAAACAATGAGGAACCGAATATCTTCAGCCACCCTCACTCTGTCTTTCATCACATACCTGAATATAATTGAAAATGCCACTTTGCTACTTAGACAATGAGTACCGATGGACGGGCTAGGCCTAGATTCATTCGTCACTCAGTAAGTGTGAGACATTCGTGCACAGGTATAATATTACATTGATGATGCTTAAGTGGGATTCACACCATGAGATTCATGTAGCTCGCAAGGTGTTTGTCTGAGACAAATCCTGCTGAGATTCTGTACTGAAACACAATTTCTTTGTCTGAATTGTAGGGTTCCATTTCCCTGAGACATGTTTTCCCCTGCAATTGTTGGCGATATTTACCCCTAAAAAGGAACACAACCTCATGAGATTTTTAACCCTGTGAGATACATGAATCCCACCGTGTGAATCCCACTATAGCGTAGAGCCTGACCACTTTTGAGTAAACATCTAACTTACCATACTTTATATCACCTGACCGTTAACGGTGCGGTATACCCCGATCCTGATGGTTTAGAATAAAGCATCTGTTACATCAAACCAACGGCATTTTCGTGATCATCGATCAGGTCCCGGCAGAGTTGGCAAGAATCTTTTCCTAATTATTGGTGAAAACAGTCCTAAAAACGTCGCTCTGACAGTATCTGGGGTCATCTGTTGTGATACTGACACCCAGCTAATAGTACCTGAAAATGTTAGAGTTCTCTGGATTCCCCAGATCCTATTCCCACGCCAGGTCGACAGTTCTAGTCCTGTAGACTGGAATATGGCATGATTACGTTACAGATACATAATACACAACCTTTATTTGCCTCGATACACCACCTACCTTCGAATAATAACTCTTGAGTAGACACACTAGGGGTCAAAGTCATTGCTCTGAAGTCGTATCCATTGGACATCAGAGGATACAGTAAAGAAATCTAGCAGAATATTTGGGTACTAAGATTGGCGTGTGTCAGATACTCAAACGTAATGGAACTGTGTGGCCGACAGCGGCTGACAGCGGCCAGCGGCGACCGATTTCACTAGGTACCGTGTTCCTTTACACCAATGGTACCAAAATAGTAAATCAGACATTATCAGAATCATATTTCAGCTGAGAATCCAGACAAATAGAACATCCCTTTTAGGCATTTAAAGAAGATTATGCAAACTAGGCTAACATTTAACTGTAACTATATAACTGTAACGGTCAAGCCCTTCAGCGATTATAGTAAAAACAAGACTGGCATCCTCATTTACTAAAGATCTCCTGTATATGCCAGACAAAAAGCAGTGAAAAAGTGGTGTAGCACCACTCAGTAATTCATTGGGATATTGTCGGTTGTGGTGCAGTGGTGAATTTTAGAAGAGATATGAGAAATAATGAGAAACAATTTAACTGTTGTTCCATTATCCTACTTGCCATACATTGCAATGTAATTTATAGAGGGAAGTTGTGGTAGATAAAAATCTGGGACAAAAAGCAGACAGCTAGACAAAACAAAAATGTAAACCCAAATCAGCCAGACAGGAACGAACGAATTTGTAGACTGAAGAGCTATAATGAAACACTGTGGTTCTGGACAACATTTAACATTAACTGGTCGCCACATCGGGCCGGTCGCTTTTAATGAGAAATGATTACATCAAGAATGGGAATGTGATCCAAGAATAGATGCCGTCATTCAGAGTCTCATCTTAAAGAGTTCCATACCGTCCCTATCAATAAACATCCAGGCTCTATTTATTCCATGCGAAAATATACGTCTTTTTGGTAACGGGATTGTGTTGAGTTAAGTCGGCGTACTGAGTGCCGTTATAGTACACACCCGGTCATCGTCAACATCAGTCACCTCTGTTTGAATCGATAAAAACGGCTCAGGCAGTGCGATATGCTTTCACTCTGAGTGTAAAACGAGCCTCGCAACAATAGGATGCTACAGAGGAAGGCTTTTAGTGCTGCGTATTTATTTCACTCTGCCACTCACTCTCTCTATCTCTCCGGTGTATCCTATAGCTGTGATCTGCTAGCTTTGTGCCGCCGCCACCTCCCCAAAAAGGTGGAATAGGATGGCGAGATGAGAGAGGTCGGTGTTTGATGAAAGAGGAGATGACACATTCTCCTTCGCAGACTCTGCCTTGCAGTATGACCAGCTTAGACCAAACCTCTGGTGGGGATCGGAGAGGAGAGTGGCCGCACACCAGCCGCCGGGTGTTATGCCCAGATCGTGCCGTTGTTCTTTTAGGGGAGGGCGCTGTCCGCTGTATCGGCCGAAAGGGTGTGGTAGAATAGGATCATGGATCTTCAGAATATTGATGAACCACTGATGGTGATTTCATAGGATATTTTGATGATAATGCACTTAAACATGTATCGGTTATCTCATCAATAATCATTCAGTACTATTTTGAAGATCAAAGTAATGTGTATTAATTCATTATATATATATATATATATATATATATATATATATATATATATATATATATATATATATAAATACATTTGAGATCCAAAACATTTTACGGATACCCCCACATTCTACTTTAAGATCGGATCATCTATATTGTCTCTTGATATGAATCAAAGGAATGAGAAGAAACATGACCACTAATATGCGCAATTACGACCATAAGGTTGCCACCCTTTACCCTTTTTTATCTCAGGTTTGTTTCCCTCAAAAGGATTTCTCCTCGTGTCACGTATCAGACAATGATGTCATAATATTTACATTATTCATATCTCAGTGGAAGTTCAAAGCTCTTTCACTGGTCGGCTTCATGGAAGCATAAACACGCACGGACACCCGAGGGGATTTCTGGTCCGCCTCTGTAGTGCCGATACGACACACACTATCTGCCAAAAACTACCTGCCAATGTTTGCCCCTTGGCACCCAACTCTGGGTGTTGTTTTTTATGAGAGAATCCCATTATGGCACCTTTCTTGGTCCACTGGGCAGAGACCTTGTGCGCATGCCCATAGTTTTCAGCGGTCCAGGGTCTCGCTGGGCCACCTGTGGAGGCGAACAAGGGCGCCCTCTCTCCACCTTCCCGCGCACTAGGCCGACGCAGTCAGGACAAAACCAGGGGCATGAAATTGACTGTCTGCGAATACGTCGTAGCTGCGGGCAGTGAAGGGAGGAAAGGGTTTGCCGATTAAAAAGTGGACATCGAGGAGTAGAAAGGGGTAGGTGAGACGCGATAGTGTGGACTGGTAGGAACAGGGCGCGCATAAGGATCTGTCTGTATGGTTACGTGTAGGCCTATACTGTGCTCGTGACCTTCTGGGAGGGTATTGCGAGGACATGTCTTTTCAAACTAGATTGAAGTTATGAGAGCGAAAATTACAGGACACCTAGCTAGCTAACTAGCTAGTCACCTAGCTCACTAGCTCAGTAACTAGAAGACCAACTAATTAACTACTACCTTGCTAAATGACCCAGACTAAATAACTGTCTTTCCGAATAATCACCACGTAATAGCACGCACATTCTGTAAATCTGGTTGTGGGGAGACTGGAGATTACAAGAATTTTTTTTAATTCAGGTAAGTAGCAGATTCACAGATTCACATATCATATATCAAGGCCGAGATTCAACAGTGAATGAGCAGCTCACTACACTGTCTACAGGCACGTCAGGCTGCAGAAGGAGCCCCGAAACACTGCCCAAACACGCAGATCCCTTTCAGTAATATACGCACAGAAGAAAAGGAGAAAATTTTTCATGATTTCATAGGCACACATCTGGCTGTAACAGGTGCTATTTATGTGACTCATGCACATATCTCAATACTCTTAAAAGTAATTGTTCCCAGTGTATTGTGCAAATTAAACAATGTTTTCTATTTTGCCAGCAGGTGGTGAATAGACTACAGCGTTTTCCTGGGTGATTCTGAGACGACTGGCTTCACTATCATCTTTCTCTCCTTACATAAGATACCACACTGGGATCCGGATGAGGGGGCCATCTATGAACGAATACACCACCTCACGTCAGACCATTCTCACCTGTTTTCACCTGTGCGCGAGCACTCAGCACCTGGAGAAGGTGGTGAGCAAGCACTGGTGGCTTTTGTTCGCACCTGGCAAAACTGGCGGCTGACTATTGACATTGGTGGCGGGACCGTGGCTGCTTCACTGCACACCGATCTGAAAACTGAAAGCAAAGAAAAATGACCAGAAACCAGTAGGGAGCCTGTGCACGTCAATGCGAGGCGGCAAATCACGTGATAACTCTTCACCTGCCATGCCAGAGTCACTAAAGAAATAGAAACTCGATCTATTTATAATTCTATGCGGGAAATATGTTTCCTGTTGTCCATTGTAGAGATGTCTAATTTGTTGCAAAATTCCATTATTGGTAATGCTCTGAGGCAAGTAGTTCTATTTTTCTTGCAGGTCGGTTAGGCAATACATCATAGGACCTATAAAACTGTCAGGGCAATCATCAATTACCCAGTTAAACCTTGAGAATGCACTCCAAAATGGCAGCACTCGTCGGCGAACTGCGACGCTCCGGTCCGCCCTCCTGCCTCCCCTTCACACTGCGTTTATGTTTGCCTATATTGGCAGAAAGCCAAAAGTATTAGAACCAATGACTTCTTTGCCGTAGCTAAAGGGCAAAGTTAGACACGCTGGCGACAATGCGTTGACAATAGTACTCTGAGGCTCTGAGGCTCTTCAGAAGAATAATGGAGATCTCTGGTAATGTAGCATCCCCTTCCTGTTCACCTAAATGAAAATGTATGTAACTTGCAATGACTGCCTATATAGATAAATAGGAAAAGGCCGAATAGAATGCCGATATAATAGACAAATGGATTAATGGAATAAGTAGGCTCAATTAAAAACTGAATCCACATTGAAAGCATTTCTAGCAAAGGGCCACCTAAGTCACTAGTAAAGTGTCATAGAAATATGAAAAATATCGGTTAAATGGAGACTGCTAGTATCTAAAGAGCACTTTGAAATGATATTTGGAAGATTTCACCAATATCTTCAACATTATATATATATATCTGTGTGCGTGTGCGTGTGTCTGTGTGTCTGTGTGTGTGTTCGTATGTACCAGCCAGTGGTTCATATAGTTCTCACCTCCTTTCGTGGGATTTCCAAGCTGATTGGAAGGTTCTCCTTTTACTATCCACAGTCTTGGCACTTCAGAATAGAAATCCGAGTCTCAAAGGGTTTGCAGTACACAGCTTGGTTGATTCCAAATTCTTAGAACTTTAGATTTTGTACCAGCGTTGTTTGAGAACGTACCTTTCAGTCACATCCTGTTTTTACAAAGGCTTAATAGTAAACCAAAGCCTTTTCCACCGATGAGGATCCTCAGTTGTTTTTAATAAACTTTAGAATGTTTGTCTGTGAAAGGTGACTTGTACTGATTAGTTCTAAATGTGGTTTTATATTCTGACAGTGTAGGTTTCGCTTCATTCCCGGTCTAAATATCTGCACATTGTTCAGGACAACCAAAGTATGTCTTCCGGGCCCAACTCCATTCTCGGAACGCCTTTGGTAAGCAACAGTATTTTTATGTGGCTTATATGTTATTTACTTTAAAGCTTATGCATCACGCTCCACCTTCACACACGTTAGGATTGCTACTCCTTGTTGAACAAAACTTGCACGACGCAGGTAAGACACCACAGAAGGTTTGGCATTTTATAAATAAAGTAGACTCGCACAAGAACACTCTGGTGGAATATGTTGCTCACATACGCACACCACGTCCCGTCCCTAGAAGACACTGAGAGCTGTTGTGTAAATAGTGATCCTATGAATAAAGATAAACACACAACGGCTTGTACTCCCCATGCTATGTGCTTGTAGGGTGAGGTGAGCTAAGGGGACGTCCACCGTGCATTGAATAGCTGATCACTACCTCATATCCATACAATAGGCAGTGACCGGAGTGGACCTTTTTAAGCCGCCACAAACACGGCAGATGAGATGCAGACGCGATGCGATACGACGTGACCGGAGTAAACCTTTATATAACCACCACAATCCTAGTGACACATAGACAAGACAAGATGCGACTAGCCGTAACTAGAGTAAACCTTCATGTAACTACCAAACATTGTGAGACGTACACAAGATGATATATGACTGCCTGCAAGCAGAGTAAACCTATCTATAGTCAACACAAACATAGTCAGGCATATAGACAAGACAAGATGCGACTAGCCTTAACCAGAGTAAAGCTTTCTATATCCGCCAATCATAGTGAAGCATAGACAAGATGTGACTAGCTTTAACCAGAGTAAAACTTTATTTAGCCACCAGACATAATTAGACATTATCGAAGACAAGATGCGACTAGCATTATCTATGCTTTATATATAGTGGCACAGAAAAGACAATATGTGACTAACAGTAGTGAATGACACTGGTAGTGAATATAATAGACTCTTATTTAGCCACCACAAGCACAGTGGTATACAGCAACGATCTGACAATGATCCACCAGAGTAGAACTCTTTAAGCCCCTTTTATTGGCCAACGAAAACAATCACGATTTTTGGAGTTCTCCTAAAAGTCTGTCGGTGGTGCCACCGACTGTGCTTCGGTATTGGTGAGGTTAGTAGTTTTCACTTAGTGACCTGACGAAATCAATGGGCTTTGATTCTGTCAGTCCTAAAAGAAATCCGTTGGTGGTGCCACCTTGCATGATCTGAGCAGACAAAATCGTTGGTCATTTCACTAGCTGGGTTGTATCATCAGTGCCAAAAGTTCGCCACTGGTTCCTGGCTTACTATGTGGAACAACTGAACTATTCTGGGGCCGTTTAATAATCTAGGATCGTACATGAAGATCCTTTTCTGTGCGCCAAGGAAACCAAAGGAAAATGCATGTCAACTTAATTCAACATTTACGGAAGACGTCATGGACAGCTAATACTATCTTATCGAATAGACTTGAATACATCAACTGATAACCTTTGTACGAGGAGAGAAAAGGGTCTTCACGTACGATTATTAAACGGGCCCATGGCAGGCTGGACCGTGTATAAGGCCCGGCGTCCATCCTCAGTTATGTCAACTACGGATTCAAGTTGACTTTTCAACGCGATATCGATTTTGTGTCTGGATATGCATCCTGAAGAGTATTGTAGGATGTCGAGAGCTCAGTGGACGCCGGGCTTTCGTAAAATTGTCATTTATCATTAATTTCATGCGATATTTACAGGGAGGGTGCTCTCCCTGGGCCCCGCGACCACGGTATGATGAGGAAGGTGGACGCTGGATTCCGTGCCTGACTCAAACCCGGGGACAGGTTTTATAAAGATGGCTTAGTGAAATATCTGAGTAATATAGCCATATAGCCAGTCCAAGTACACATTACTCTTGCCGAAAATGGACTGAAAAAGCAAGTCTTGGCGTGTCTATATATCAGGGTTTTCACCTTCGGCGTTTCATATACAATGTAATGATAGCGAAACATTCGAATCTGACGGAAGAAAGTCAACTTTTAGAAACCAGAACAAGCTATTATTCTCCACATTACGAATTGCCGTCACGAAGGCTATACATCTTTCCCAGGGACGAAACATGCCACATGGCCGTTTATTACCTTTCAGTTGTTCACCATGGCCTGATCGTCCCCACCACTCCGCAACGGTATAGATCACCACATTCCGTCAAACCTCTCTCCATCCTGTCCATCCACCGTGCCCCGAAAGGGCACATATCTCGTTTATATAACGAGTCAGGGGGTGTAGACCTGTATTGCTCTGGGCAGGATGGGGGTGGTCCTAGACAGGGGACCACACCTGAGGAGAGGGTAACAAAGGTACACGACAGGTATCCTTCAGGTGTCACACCTTTATGTTGAGGTAAGATACTTCAACCCCTGCCCAACACACCGCGTCAACATTCCCTTGCCAACCACCAACCCTCACCCTGATAGCGACACGTGTCAGGGATGGTGAGAGGGGTGGCTACTCGTGCCTGCCTCCCACTGTCCCAGTGGGGATGTACAGTATCCATGTCGATTGAACTCTGGTATATTTCTTAAAGATCGCCTAACACTTTGGTTGTCAGTTTAATTAAGACTATTGCAATAGGAGATAAAGAGATAAAAATATACTCAGGCCCATATTCGGATTAGTATATCTATATACAACATAGAAAATATTATACCGAAGGCTATGGTGTTGAATATATTCCTCAACAATTCGGACAATGCAGTTTATGGAATAAGCAGTATCGATGGTAATTATATACCATGCTGTAATCAAGTCATATAGAAAAAATGGCATAATTTGTGATAAGCAATTAGAGGATCAATAAACTCTTCTCTGGAAAAACAAAGTTGAACAATGTAGCATTATGTCTTATTACCGTGCAGAAGCTGTGATCAAATGTATGACAAGCTCTTTCACATTCTTCTACCGCATGTCATCCCTGCTTGTAATAGACATTTTATCACCAGTGTCTTTGCTAATACAGTAGTGAACGCTTTGTAACTTAAACCACGCGCCTACTGCGATCCCGGTACACATCGATAGACCGATTAACTTCCCGATGCAAATAAACATTCATTGACCATACTGTCAAGTATTTCTAATTCCATTTCGCCGATTTCACTCCCGATGTGGTCCAGATGTACTCCAGTCTTGGTCCCGACGCCCACCTACCTTCTTCCATTGCGCCGATGGCCTCCTGACAGACACCAGACATCGGCCAGTTATGGTGGCAGGGCTGAAACTGGAGTACATCTGGACCACATCGGGAGTATAATCGGCGCTATGGAATCGGGCCTTAATAGTGTATCGGGAGGTCTATCGTGGTGCGCTGGTGGCAGAGGGTGCACAGCTTCAGGCCGCTACATGCTTGTGACAAGTTCTTTCTGTCAAACTGGTTCTGAATATTAGCAAACCTCCTCAAAACATTTGACATTCACTTATGTCATAAAGTATTTTTACAAAGTGTTGCGACGAATTCCGGAAGACATTTGATGCCGAAGTATAGCAATTTTTCAGTTAATGCAATGTATCTTTTTCATTTTATCGATCCTTGAGTTGTGCAGTTCAAGGGATATTGCCACAGTAGGGTGCGGGTCATAGTAAATGACAGGGGACGACCAATTTGTCTCAGGCGAAATGATAGGCCTCTTTCCACTCAGCGGTGATGCACGTCGTTCAAATATATAATTAGAATGATTTCATTAGTTTGTTACAGCAATTTGTTACTTGCCAGTTATGGACCCATGGCGGCATGGCATGTGCTTCAGTTTATGTGAGAACCAGTTGGGGACACAAACAGTCTGCGGCCGGTTCCTAAAACAGGCTCTGAGAAATCTTTCTACTAAGTCTCTTAACTTCAAATCTCATGGATCAAAATAAGAAAGATTCTCGAAACGGTATATATAATACATGTGGTAGATCATAGAATCCAGATGAAGAAGGGTATCATTTGGTACTAGTCAATTCTATTATGGACTATATGAATGCAGCGTTTTGTTGCATCGTTATACTTCCCTCAGGAATTGTCCGAGACTGGTAATTGTTTTTTAGGAGCCAGGCCCTCGGCTTTTGATAGAATTGGGTCGGCGCCAGCCTCCTATCACCCCTACATGCTAAATAGTATGCTGGCGGTGATCTAGGGATGTTAGCGCCCTAGCTTGGCTGGCAATACCCCTACCCCTCCACCACCCCCTTAGCACACACCCTGGATGATAGTGACATGTGAAGGGGTGATGGCTCCCATTCTCCCACAATTGTCTCATGATGATTAATCTATTAATAAGACGGTTAGATTACCGTGTACGCCGAGGCAACTTGGGGTGCTTATCGTGACCAATCAGTGGTAGGCCCGCAGTCACCCTCTGAATTCCCACAGACTGCCCCTCTGTTCTCTAAGTACATGAGAGAGAACCATGATCGACGTTGATCTATACTTTCCCATGAATATGGATTGATGTAGTTCACATCCCACATTAGAGGCAGCATCATAATACCCTATTCCTCCTAAGTAGCCTTTTCCCGTGGAAATTGTGTAATTATGGGCCGTTTATTTAGGTACTCGTGAATATTTATATCTAGGGACATGGATCGATCCTTCATTACACTCAGAAATTGATACAAACTATGGAGGATTGCATTTTTGAACGTCCGATTTGAAATTTGAACTGGTTTGACTGTTCCAATTAAAGCATACAAGTTAAAGATTTCAAAAGCTATACCATTGACAAAATGCAAGCGGAAAGTAATTATATGTTTCAATGAAAATAACTGATGGCATCATGGAGTTACAAAAAAGATACTATCAGTTTGTGGCAACTTCTGGATGAGAACAACCCCGTCCTGGTAAAATATTGAATAAAGATCCTTAACAGAGTGGGGCATGTTTAAATCGTGCCATTTCGAAGGCAGTTAGTAGCTGAGGATGTATTTATTTAAGGGAACAGGGAGGCTTGGAGAAACCGTACTTATGTAATAGAGACATCCGCATCCGATCCCATCTGTATCACCGGGGGATTCAAGTGTTTATATTTCGTCTCGTCCTTCCTGATTCAATCTATGTATACAGCAAGCCATTTTGCCCTTTCACTCGATTTTAGATAATCTATAAGCCTGATGAACCACATCACTAAATACAATAAGATGATTCGATAGTATAGAGGTTAATTCGTATGATGATTGCATATGAATAAAGACGTATAGTCCATAGTATACGGATACCATATAATAAGCCTTGATGTTTGGAAGTATAAGATGAAATAAACGATTGGTAGGTAGAAATGATAATAATCAATATCGGTAGAGGAGAATCCTTCAACTTGAACTGCAACATGAATACTTTCTGATAGATGTTCCACATCCCCATCTATCTTTGTTTATTTTTCAAAGAACACATTTAGAGACAAAGAATGATCGTCAGTCCCACCCGACGATAATAATGTGTTAAGATTAATTGGTATATATTTTCACTGAATATCAAATAGGAAGGAGTGGGGATCGTGGACCGAGTGTATACGAATAGTAGCATATGTAGATCTGGTGAGGACTTAACTTGGTTTGATGTCAAACAGCGATATGAAATTTAAGGCAAGAATAATGGTGATAACAACCGGCAGATCATGTTATAACTTGTATTCAAATCCTTTGTACCATCCCATATGAAAAGAAAAGGGGAAATAGGGCTCACTCCTATACTACAGTCTAGAGGTATTGTTCCTAAAGGAAGGTTAAGATAATACATGTGTACTAATACCAAACCAAATCTAATTATAATGTGTTCGCTTGTTATTATCATCTCAAACATTGGTGTCTACGAAATACATGAATATCCCTTGTTGCTACAGAGTGAAATGCCACCAAAAAAACCATCAGAGCTATGTTAAATTCAAAGGCTTGCCATAGTGTGGCCTCTGTGTGACAGGCCGCTCATCTCTCAGAAACCCTCTTGGCGTGTTATGTGAGCGGACCTAACAGGGCCAGAGAGATGTCACACGGACTGGAGTTTACACAAACAGACCACATTGACGGCTCGCAGCTGTATAATTAACTTCTGGCTCGCGTCCTCTGTAATTGGCCACGTTCCCAGCGTCTGGTGTCAATGCCAGCCCGGGACGCCCGCTGGACGCTCACTGGACGCTGCAGGGACGCTCACCTGACGCCCCAGGGACGCTCAGGGATCGACGCCTGGACCAGGAGATGCCAACACAAGCCGTGAATTTTTACACCAGTCAACATCGTAACGCTGTTGTAGCTGGTGGTGTTGTTGTTATGTTTTTTGTTCTTTATTTTAGGTTGTGTGTCTTTTAGGTTAGAACAATAGTCAGACAAAAGGAGGGTAGGCCTATGTATTCATATGACTCTAAGCATGTGTTCATACTCCATGCATGTGTGCAGACTTGGGCAGTGTTAAATAAGGTGTTCATTCTCCATTCTGGTGTCATGCAAGGTATGAGAAAAAGGTATATGAGGATCAAGGCCGCTGATCAAAGTGCTGAGAGGGGAAGGATATATCTGTCTCACTTTTTACCAACCTTTTACCATCCGGCATTATGCAGAGCCATTGACACAAACGCAACTTATGTAGCGGAGAGGCAACGGGTATAGAGAGATGTCTCTATACTTGTTATTAGAGGTAAAGGAACAACGTTACTTTGGAGAGAGTTATAGGGAAATGGGGAGGTTAAGAATTTGTGATGGGTAGATATAAAAAGGTGTGGCCGAGTGGACTTAATCAAAGGGTAGCTTCAATTTAGTTTCCCTTTTCTCCTTCCCTGATTCAGGCATGCAAATATAAATGAGGCCGCTCATCTCGTTATAAGTCCAACCCCCTCCCCCCCATAATATCCTTATTAACTGAGACGTGGTTTCTAATTACAAAAATCTTTACCGATGTGGTGATATAGACACGTAAATATACGTAGATATATTTTTATTGCTACAGGGATTACGGCCCAAATAAAGCCTTTAGGTTATTGAGTGCAGTTAGGGATTTCGTTGCAGCTGTCAATCATACTGTCACAGCACTGGGGGCGTGGTCAAAGCCCTGATACGTACCAGGCCTGCTCGACAAGGGCGGTGCATAAATATTTGTCCGCCTATCACAACAGGCATGCGCGGGTCTTGCGGCGAGGCAGCTGCCAACAAGTTGAGGGAATTTATTATGAAAGCACATAACCAGCGGGTGTTAAGTACTGGCATTAATCAACTAGACCTCTAATGAATTAATTATCAGGTAGGGTGACATGGCGTTATGCCTTCATAAAGCAGTCTAGCACACACTGTTTAACGTGGTGAGTTTTTATTAGGGAAATGCTGAAATGGATTGCTATCTAATACCATTCTCAATTATAAAGGCCTCTACACCGCTTTACTTGAATTATGTACAGATACCAATACGATTTCGCGTTTTGTAACTCCAAAAGACTCTTATCAGGTGATACCATTATTGGCCCTTTTTTAAAGGAAAAAGTTTTTATTTGCCCTCGGCATCACAAGATCGTTCTTCCAACCCTCATTCTCTGAAGTGGCTAATCCGACAAATGAGAATGAATGGATCAATATGGTAATGTTTTTTTCTATCGCACAGTGACTACTATTCAGAAACTCTTTTTTCTGAGATACTGCACCGCCGTCTTCCAGAGGTACAGTGTTGGGTGAATCCCCAACTCTGTATTTCAAAAACTTTGGATCCACCCTTTTGCAATGATTAACATAGCAAAAAGAAAGCCAGTGTCACTCGTATAGGTGGGCTAAAGAATGTTTTCTTTGTGTCCAGCTTCCTGACGACACCATCAACGTATAGGACTGTCTTTTCCATTTGACATTCATGATCTCCTATCGAGATCCAGATCTCAGAGTCAATGGTAAGTAACATCCTGTGAGTCCCTGACGCCAATTTAATGGGCGACCATATTCAGCATTTCATACAAAATGAGATAGAGCTGCACTTCCGCGAGTGAAGGGAGGTGTTGTATTCATGAAAGGTTCTAGGTAGTGCATGAGGAGGCTACCATCCATCAAAATGCCCCCATAGTTTTTGACAGCCACTCCCATTTGCTCCCTCCTCGGCTGCTAGGATTGGACGACGGTGGTAGGGGTGAAGATAGACTTGTTCAGGTCTTTGATAATGAACATTAAATGATTGAAGAAAATCAGAATAAATGTTCATTATAATATGTATCCTTCCCTGACTGGCCCATGGATCGCTGTATCCCAGCGAGGAGGAGTAAGGTAGATGGAGGGGTAGCCATAGGATGCAGGGACTAGAGCCAGTCTAGGGTAAAGAGTGTGGGACAAGAGCATACCCTCCCTTCTGTAATGACTCTTTTGAGGCACCCTCTATTGCCACCATATGGTTCATAGTTTGCCGTTCCACCAGCCCCGATACTTACCCAAAGCTTGTTCCTTCTCTACCACCAGCACCAACATCATCACCAATGAAAATAATAGCCCCCTACTGTGTCTACCACCAACCATATTATCACCCATCACACCAACATGCCACTACCTGCCTGTACACTGCCACCTACACCATCACCAAGACCATAAACAACAGCTAAACGATAGACCTCACTTATGATATCAGCAACCCCAATTTTAACATTCATACGAACAGAATACGAGCGGATACATCATCATGAACAGTATCAGACCCAACTCCAGTGTCACATATGTGGTAGGATACACGGCAAGAGAATGACGGGTCTCAGGTTTGAGTATTAACTGTGCTACCACATAAAGCAGGTTACGAAGTCCCATTGTTTATTAGTGACAGTAAACCACACCCATGGTTGACGGCTTTTCCAAACTCATTATCGAATATCTAGAAATATCAGTTATCAGTGATGACCATGGGTAAGAAATATATAAATCGATGGTTTTTGGATAGTCGGCTCTGTAAACCACTCAAGGTTGACGTCGTAATACACTCGCTATATCGTTCGTGTATTACTACGCGTCACCCCTCTTGGTTTACGGCTGCCCGTCCCAAAGATTATCGATTTTTGTCTATATATATATATATATATATATATATATATATATATATATATATAAAAGCACAAAAACATTAGCTTCCACATCCTTACAGTTTGCCAACAGTCTGCATTATTACCTCCTTCATCATCAACCACAAAACGACCACCATTTAGCTACAGAAAATAGCCTAAACATCAGTTCCACTACCAATCTCACTAAATCCACCGGAGAGTAACTGCACGATCTTCACTGGCCCCACACAAAACCCTGCTACAACTACCTCTAGCACCATAAGCCCCTCCCCTCACACCACCATTAATCGTTGATAAGCCCTCTATCACCAGCCCCTTTCAGCGATGAGGCCCAACCTCTCCCTATTAGGATACATGTACATGTGCCTGTATTGTGGTGCCTCTCCGGCTGACAGGCGCGTCATGGCTGTCTACATCTACACTATTGCTCTTGCAGGGAGATAATATATATATATATATATATATATATATATATATATATATATATATATATATATATATATATATATATATATCGAGAGAGAGAGAGAGAGAGATATCATCAGACTGTCAGCTCTACTTACAGCCCATTACCCACTGTCATCTCCTCCACTCATACTGCCACCATTGACAGGTTCTGGTGGTGCATTCTGCCCCCACTTGCCAGTCAGCTCCCACCTCAAAAGTCTATCCTATTTCAACTGGTGGAGGCAACACGGATGCAAATGTAGTATAGACGAAATGGAAATCCTTCTACAATCTGTCCAGTACTAGCTGGTAGAGGAAAGAAACTAAGTAACTTGCAACTCACAATGCCTCTGGGGCATGTGAGGATTCAGGACAAACTAAATATGATTGATGAAATGATATAACTTGATAGATGGTATGGCTTGATAATGACCGGAGATGCGACGTCTGCGGCTTGATCCAAACATCTAAGTATTCAGGTTGTTACTCTTCCTGGTTGGAGTTGATCACATTTGGGACAGATTTGAATTACTACTCGAAACGTCTAACCCATTGAATTCCTTGACTACAGAAATATTCATTCAGAGCAATATACACGGATATTTATTTATCGTATCTACGATGCTTATGAATGCCCAAAACGACAATCATGGATCCAAGTATATATGTCATTGTTGTCTGGAGACCCTAATTTTACAGCTGCATGCAGAATGTTTACAGTCAGATACATGCAATATATCATTTTACATTTTTATGTTCAGCAGCCTAAAACATCTCTAAAATGATTTATGATAAATACCGTCCACTAAAGACCTTTTCACCCAGACACAAAATTACTCCTGCAAAGCAAAGGTTACCAAGTACATGTATACATTACACCAACTAGTTTATTCTAGGCTGTGTATTTGTAGTTCCTGATTAAGCCTCCTGAACACACTAAACAACATTTCATCTTCAACAACATGTCAGATTGTTTTGTCGCAAGTGCCGCAGCTTATCATCGGAACGCAGTAAATTATAAGGACTCGTTTTTTTCAGTGATGTTGAATAACGAGGTGGATGGCAGCATATAACACTGTTTGAAGTTGAATGTCTGTTCGAGACTATTGCTTCCGGAATAGGAATCATCAACAGTAAACTACAATCATATAGGTAACTCCGGTAACATGAAACGCAGGCTTTCAACGGCTGTTACACAATACATGGCAAAGAAATACATTCCGGAAGTCTTTGCCTAGTAGTCTGGACCTAATTTCTAAAATCAGTTTTGATAATTTTCTCTCCGAGGTCTATAGTAGGCCTACTGGAATATCCATAACCTAATGTCTGCTCTATCTGTGTTGTGGGAGGGAGCTTGTTAAAACGTAATGACTTATGGTGTGAATTGCTGCACTCTTCGGATGAATTGGAAATTTGGTTGTTAATGCCGGTGTGTAGGTGTAGCTGTATATATATATATATATATATATATATATATATATATATATATATATATATATATATATATATATATATATATTTATGCATACGCTTGTGACTAAAGCTGGATCCTTGTGGACTTTTTATTTGCCAAGAATGGCGTCACGTGGTAATTCTTTGCCAGCAGCCACGCACAAAGAAACACAGGTGATCCTCGGTGTTTCCCCTCCTATTCATTATTTCATATTTTTTCTCTGTTTCTTATATTCAGTAGGTAGTGATTGCTTAACGTTTCAGTTGCGTAGACGGTTTGCGTATGAGTTTCCGTTATGATTGTTATTGAAATATATCTCGAAGAACTCCTACCACTTACCCAAAGAGTAATTAAGATTTTAGAAACCACAATTATTCCTTTACTGACGAAATTGGTATTGAATTCAAGACCACTAATTTTGTAATGTGTTGTTTTTCTATGTGTGAAGATGAATATTTATGGTTATGTCAAATCTATTAACTTTCATTATAAAGAGTCCTTCACTATTAGAGATTACAATGATTAGGAATTAGAGAACAATAGTATAACTATAAAATCTTTAAGTATTCGTTTGGAAATGTCTGAGCGCTACGTTCAGGCACTCATTATATCTTGCAAGGATCCTAAAAGGAAGTGGAAGAGAAATAGGATAGATTGAAATCAATTTTCCTTTATATGAATGAGATGAAAAACTCGATGCATTTTATGAAAAAATATTCTTAAATATGGTATGTGCTGCAGTTGTCCTCTGGAGTGGCATGTCGTAAAGGTCCTGTGGCATTGAATCTAGCAATCGACTTGTTGGGAGCAGTCTATGCTACAAAAAAAGGATAATTGCAATTTCAAAAGTCACTGACGCATCTCTCATTGTTAATAACATTTGAAATCTTGTCTCTGTGTGACGCTGGTCCCTGTTTGATGAAACGTAATTGGATCTTATGTTTGATCACTATTTTGACAGAAGAGCGTTTAGTATTCCATTCTGATTCGAAACAGGATACTCATCTACCACCAGGCGGTCACAAATAAAAACCTGACTCGGGAAAACATGTGTAAGAGTATAACTTCAAGACGCGTGCAATAGACACGGGGGCACAGGCTTACAAAGGCAAATAAAAAACATGAGACTAAATAAGCCATACATTACCTACACCAGGTAGTGTTAGGGTACCTCGTGCATGACAACGACCACAAACCGCGATTTAGAAATGCATTGCTTGAATGTGGCTCAAATATCGGACTTCTCTAAACATAAAGCAATACTATGATAGAGCTCTGTACCCTTCTCTCAATGAAAACTACAAGACAATGTTGAAGGAATGCCTCATATGAACTCCCTGTATAACATGAACAGGATTGATGAATTTCCTCGATGCATTTCCTGCTGGGTGTGACTCCAGGACTGCAACAGCCTTCTTAGTCATTGTTTAGTACATGTAGTTACATGGAAGCAAGCTGGTCAACGGATACAAAAGACCCTAAATTCTCAGAAACAAGTGATTAGACTTGCTCAAGTCTTTGATTATGAACATTCATTAAATGACTAAAGACAATCAGACTAAGGGGGGGGGGGTGGGTGTCAACCGGGCTCCCGACACGAACCGACGCGCCCCGATATTGCCTTCCCGATACAAAATTAATATCGTAGCAAAACCGTAGAGCTTATTGGGGCAGTTGGTCAGGTTTCTACGATAACGCTACCGACGCACACCGGTCTAATTTTTCTGAAATTCTGGTACATACTTAATGTCAACAGTTCTTGAGACCTTTAATAACAAGATGTATTTATAGTATATGCATATTACAGGGCCATTCATATATATGTGTAGTTTATTTCATACAGCTTTGCATTTTCATATTTATGGGTCTGAACCGTTACCAAGATACAGTTAAGATTTATGGTCTGGGGTATATTACAGGTTTAAACTGCTATGAAAATACGGCTCAGTACAGTCAAAATTTACGGTCAGAAATATATTACAGTCACCCGTAAAATTTACGGTATGTCCCTGGCACCCCTGTTGCCAGAGAAATACCGTAAAACATACAGAGTAGTACTAGTAGTCCTAGTTCTTGTTTGTGATTACGTAATGTAATCACAAACAAGAACTGGGACTTGAGGCGGCCGGAATGGCTGCATGAACTCTTACCTACAAGTGGTAAATGATCTCTTGTCTTACACAACTTATTTACTTATTATTGTTATCAAAACTTATACAAGGTGAATGTAAATCAAACCCCACCTGGGAGTACGATTTAAACGGTTGCATAATCGATGTACTATCCCAGTATAAATAAAGTCTTTAAAAAAAATAGGATGCAGTGACTGGAGCCAGTCTAACTATTGATCTGTATATTTTTTTCATCCAGTAAACTGTATACTGTTCTTGGTCAATACCAACTCTAGTAGATCTACCAAACTCTCAGTGGTCGGGTTATTGGCTACTACATCTATTGTACCCAGGATGCCAGATTATCCATCTTTTCTATTTTCTCGAGGAAATAGTTAATATCTGAAGTGTACAATTTCACCTTGGTACCTCCGATTTAAAGAATTCGTCTACAAATCTAGTGATTTTCTAGGTGACACAGTTATTTCCAGAGACAACCGTTCTCCCCGGGGTTGGGAATATCCCTCTATCTATTTTCAGAAGAAAATATGTCTATGGGGCTTTTGGCTCAGGGTTGGAGAGTACATTTCCCATGTATCCGGTGATTTCACTTTTTCCGACAATACCTTCTATTTGCTCATTTATCTTCTTTGTGAAGATTGTGGCAGGGTTGTTCTCTAGAGGTCTGAAGACCGATTGCTAATGTAGTTGCCTTTCTGCTTCCATCGACGGTGCTCATAACAACCGTGGCCCCTCTTTTGTCTGCTGGTTTATTGGCGATTTCTCCATTCTCCACATCCATTTGAGTATTATATGTCGTTAAATGTTGTGACTGACAGAAAGCTGCCCATGTAAAGGTGTATGTAAACAACCTTGCCATGACCCTAGCTTTGTGCGAGGTGTGAAACTACACAAAACATCAAATTTCATATTTACGAAGCTGAACACTGTCATGTAGAATAACTAAACATATATCTAACTCTTTCTAAATAGTGCACACCGAAGGGTTTACGAAGTGGATTTGAAAATTCATCTAACAGTTCGATATCATTCATTTCTGCTGTAACTTATTATTTCAGTCACCCAAGTTATTTATGTTCATTGGTTTAACGACTTAATTACACATCCTATGATTGGATTAAATCAATCAATCCCTTTGCAGAAACCTCCTTAGAATTTAATGGGTAATAAGAACGCACGCACTGTAATTAAACAATGCTTTGGTAATTTCAGTTAGTTCCTTATAATTGGTGCTGTCTAGAACCGTTGAACGTTAAGGCCATCCATATGAAGCTGACCAGTCGATTCAGTACTCTACGTTATTAAGAATGACATTAATGTGCTTGTTATGTTAAATTTAATTACTCTTTGGATTCATGCCTTTCTGCACAATATTTTATTATTCATGCTTGGCTGCGCTTCACAGATTCACAGTCAAATATATTGTTAAGTACACATTTTCTAAATGATATTGCCTTCATCCCTTTTCAGATTCAAGGTCCAATTTATTTTCCATTGTATAGTCATCTGTGACATATACTTCCCTAGTATATGTCACATACATAGTATATCTAATGACATTTGCTATATTCCCTTTAGGTTTAGAATGCAATAAAAAAGGTCAAACAAACACAAAGAAATACAGGAAAATATGACATTCGAAAGGTTTAGATAAAGGGGTAAAAAGAACAAAATAGAAATTGTAGAGTAATCTGCAATGTGTCTAATATTGCGCTGTATGAAATACTTTCCTGTAAATGAAAAGAAAAGCCTTACATACAACAATAAAACAAGCATATCGTTATGGCTGCCGTATCAAAGTATGTATATTTGCCAACATTTGTGCGTTACCCATGTCAGAAATTCCACCAGTCTACTACAATATCTCGCGACACGCGAGCCTATGATGACCTTGACAGGAATCGTAACATGTCATGTCATACTTTTTGAGGGAACTGCGTTTATCATGCTACCTTGATATAAATGCTACTCGAGGGGTTAGTCGGGTGTCACCATGGTTCAGTGGGGCTTAGGGGCTGGGAGAGAGGCAGAAGGAGGAGAAGAAGAGTTGACCAGGTAACAAGTAAAATGGCACTCACCACACGTCCCTCGTGACACAACCTTAACCCCTTGATAAACCCTGGGAGGAATGTACATTAATATAATTCAAGTGACACGCCATCATAGATCAAAGACAGTATGTCATTTTGTCATGTCCTAATTGCAGGAAAGCACAGGTAAGTAACTATATCCTATATTCCACAGCAGCTCTTCTACAGGAATAATAAAAGATGCTACCAATATATTGACCATCCCTACATGACGAATACTGGTTGGTCTTATAAACCATTATTTCATTTCAATTGAAAGTGTTTTTGTTTCCTCATTGAAGATATACAGCATGAGTCAAGTTCAGAGAGTCTGAAAGTTATGTCGCTTTCATGGGCCTCATTAAAGAGCGTAGTAAGGCCCGATAATTTCCAAGAGAGACTCGCTCTTATCTCCTCATCGAATTTATTACAAAGTAAACGGTGGAGTTAATATTATATACACAAGTGCGAATATCTCACTTTTACTATATACCCACGCCGTATATACTGTATACTCACCATTTTGCCACATAACGTAAAAATACCGCACGGAACACTGTTCCGTACACATCATTTAAGATATTTGTTGAAGTATTAGTTATTAGGCAAATTGAATTAATTATCTTATTGATTCAGGGTATATAGTAAATATAAAACGACCCACCATGCTTGCACAAGTTATAAACTCGATTTTATTTACAGTTTGTACGGAACGAGGCGTTCACGACGAGTTCCGTACTGTCTAATTATATTAGTGTTTATCAAAATCTCCCAACCGTTTGGGGCATTCAACCGCCTTTTTCTTAGAGAGATACCGAAGTCATTTTAGATAAATTGCACGGAAGATATAAATACCCAACAATCATACATATAAACTGCATTTCGGATTAATTGGTAGTTTTTTCTTCAGCGACCTGTTACAAAGTGCATGTTTGTAGCACAAGTCATTAGCATGCCCTGCACTATGTCCCAGACTAGACTCTCATCCTATAGGAATAGAAAACCTGCTCTTAGCACATAAACAAATTATTTGTAGTACACTGATTTCGTGATTAGATAACTTCACCCTCCCTTGTTTGCACAATAGAAATCTTAGCATAGCTGGGATACCTATTTTGCCAATGTATTCCTGAATGATTTTTATGACCTTGATCCAGGTAAGAGTTAACAGGTACTGGGGTCATACAGGATGTGAAGAAGCATTTCGTACAAAAGCATCCATGACCCTCGTCTTTCATGGTGAAGTGGACCAAAATGGACTGAATCACCATGAACTGTCAATCATCTGCCAACACCAAGGTCATTTACAAACTGTTGAGCAGACCTATAGTATATTGCTCTACATTAGAACATTGTGATGTTATTTCGAGTGCTACTGAATAGTCACTCTTTATACATTACTTGTTTGAATTTATAGATTTGTTAGGTTGAAAATGTCTGGTGAGAACTGAATAGTGTTTATTTTTAGTAAGATTTCTTCATTGAGCATTTGGCCCATGTAATTTCGATCCAGTGAAGTTTCTTGTACAAATAAGTTCAAGACCCAATAAAGGGGTAATTGCCTCAATTGCTGAGGAATTTCTTTATGGTCCTGCCGTACAAAGTAGCAAAGTATACATGATTTTAATCACAATATTGTGTAAACCACAAGAAAAGATTTCAAAATAAGATATTCTGTCAATTCCAGTAATAATCGTCAAAAACAATAATTGTAAACTTGAATCAAATTGATATTTCCAAATATGGCTCGAGGGAATACACTCAGTTCTACGAGAATAATTTTCTCACCACTGATATTGCTACATATAAGAAAGAATGAATATCGATGTTTAGCCTCTTCAGCATTTGCCAATTCATGCTTATTGGTGCACTACCAAGTCACAAAATATAAGTCATAATGTAACCTCAAGCGAACACCGGTTTAAGTAATTACAATCATCTTTTCCAGTCAGGAGCTGTCAGTCTAGCCCTGTCAGACGGCAGAAGGTTGACACATGCGTTTGCCTGTCCGAAGCGTCACATCCTGAAAAAAACCCTTTACAATGGTCACGCGTCGAGCTTGCTTGTATTCAGGAATACATCTAGCGAAGTTCGATCTCAACACAACAAAGTGTCGCTAGTTCTTTAAGTATCCGTTTTTCGTGGTCTTCACTAAGAAAAAAAATTCCATTATGTTTTGTACTCTTTGCTAAAAGTCACATGTTACTGTATTCAAATATCAGCAAATTAGAACGGGTGGATATACAGCTGTAGGGTTATGTGGTGGCCCCTTGGGCCATCAGTCTCGCTTGGCCTGGTCTCAGTTACGGTCTCTTCTGTCGACCCTGACCATGACACACACGACAGAGGTGGAATTGAATTTCTCAAGTCGACAGGTGGAAAAGATTGCTCTTGTCTGACCAGGAATCGCACGTGCTCTGAATGGACTAACTGTATGGCATGTTCTGATCCGTATCTAACGGCGCGTCCTCACGTACATATCGGGAGGTTTATACAGGTTACATGAGAGAGCAGGACAGTACTGACGGAAGATAGATAGATAGATATAAGTAGACAACTAGACTTACCAGGCACACAAGGATATCTATAGAGGGCGAGGAAAGAGGAAAAAGAGAAGAGATACATAGAGTCATAAGAAACCAATGAGAGTGGTCAGGCTTGACTAATACGCCATAAGTTTGATCGCATAGTGATATCATGAGGTGAAGTCAGGAGAAATCATATAGCAACAAAATGAATGGCATGTTAGCCTAACCAACAAAATTGGTGTAAGATATATCTTACCCTTGAGTTCCAATAAAGAATGTCATTAAAATGTGTACTAAGAAATAAAATATTATCGTACTGTCATCGTACCCAATGCGGGATCGGTATTGGGTACGGGTTTCCTAGGTTAAGTCTCTGAGAAAAATTCCAGGAGTAGGATGTAGACATCGAATAAGGATTTCACCGTTTATACACCATAAATAACAGAAAGTGATTGCATGATACAATACTTTCCTATTATACTTGTTTGTCAGTGTCAAAGCTGATTTCTAATAGTTAGAGAGCATTTTCATATGTATAGGAAGGAAACTACCTAAAATCATTATATAAAATAGACATGAAACCAAGCCCATGAGAAAAGAATAAGTCAAAAAGAAAGGTGGACCAGTTGATATACAGGGGAGCAAAGAACTGAACACACATACAGACGAAAATTAGACATAACGGCCAAGGAGAGGCACCTTGTTGGCTTTAGAGAATCCCTTTTGACCCGGACCATGGTACTTTGAATGAATACTTCAAGCTAGGGGCACCAAGCCATTGATGGATCGGAGTTGAGGAAAGGAAGTTTAAAGGGGATTGACTGAGGGACGGTTACTAAAGGATATTCCTCAAGGCGGCTACGCACCACTGACGTCAGATCCGAAGGTCTACAACATCGTTACAGTGGGTTGACCTCGGAAGCTGTAACTCTGACAACGGGGCCATTACCGAAAGAAATATTATATAGGCATTTTTTATTATGGTTTTGTCGAGAATTACATTGCCATAGCATAGATTCGATATGAATGCATTCCCATTTGTATTATTAATTGTTTACCATCAGTAGAGAAACCTTCAGTGAAGAATGTTTTCAGAACTGATCACAGGAAGAGGCACAAGGGATAGACTTCCCATAGCTCTTCTTATCTTTATTTCAATATGATGCACTGGACCAGACCCATGCACAAATAATGAACTGTATGAGAAATGTATAAGTAAGTCTGTCAGCTGGTGTATAGCAGAAGTATAGGCATATCCCATGTGAAATGTCCTGTTAGCAAGAGAGCTATATCTAGGCCAATGTGTCAGCACCCAAGCACCCAAGGTGAAGGCCAGTAGGATGGAGCATTTGGGCCAGTGGGTCAGTGCCAGCACACCCACTGCCACACTTAGTAGGGATGGATCATTTGGGCCAGTAGGTCAGTGCCTGCACACCTACTGTCCCACTTAGATTGGGTCAGTAGGACAGGCCATTTGGGTTAGTAGGACAGAGTGTTGAGAGTGAGCATTTGGCAACGACCTTGACACTGTAATGCATGCAACCTTAATACCAGCTTTATATGCCAGCTGCACCCATCATTCTGGGTTCTTTGTCTGGCATGTGAGAAACCTGTACTACCTTGTCGATTACCAATAAAGAAGCATTATCAACTATCTCTGTGAGCAGATCTTATCTGTGAAGGGCTGACACAGCCAAGAAGAGGTTCTCTACCCACTACATCCACAATATCCCAGTGATAACTTACTTCAGTGTTTGTGACATATTCTAGGACTATACCAACTACAGTCCACAGAAACTACACGTCTCCTCCACATTCTACTCCCCTCATCATATCACTGTAAGCCAGTGCTGCACACTGGTCTACAGTCCAGCCCAATGACTAGAAGGTATGCTTTAGGAGGACTCGGGGACCTAAGCCTGGCTGGACAAAGGTACATGGCGATCTTTACATTTACCCATGATTTCTACACTAGGGTTGAGATGGTTATTTGGATATTTGATCTTACCTCCTCTCTCCTAGTTCTTATCCTATTTGTAAGCTGATCCTGGCATGACTTTTACCTACCAAAACGTTTTTATCGGCTAACGTTTCACTATAACGTTCTCCAGCCCAATTGGTCAAATTAAGAATTCTGATAACGTTAGGGTTATAAAATTCAATGACCTTAAAACGACGAAAAGATAAAGTTCTACAAAGGAATATAAATTACGATTCTCTCCTGACAGATGAAGCTCACTTTGTAAAAAAATATCACCACAGATGACTGCATTATGATACATATCTTCTTTATGGGTTTCTCAATTGAGAATTCTTGATATCTATACAAAATCAAAAATCAAACATTCCTCAGTTCTCTTTTCATCATAATTTCGTATTTAGCTGTTACATGCGCAGAGCTGTGTCCAAACACCAAATAGGTGATTGTTTGTGTATGTTTTAAGTAGGCAGAGTTGCCATTTCATGTAGACTCGCCTATTACTGATAATATCACATGGTTCACCCCGTCAAAGTTACGATCAGCCTCCTCTAGATTCAAAATTTCAATTTCAAATAATGTTGCAATGAATCACATGCATGGACATCGTGTGATATCTCATCATGGTTTCCAAAATTAGAACGTTAAATAATACGACCTTTAATCAAAACAAACACTTTGCAAGTTTGTCTCACGCACACACCTGACACATGTGTAATTAGGGCAAATACGTGAGAGATATGGGATCTTTCCAGAGAAGGTGAATGTATGTGTGTGGCGTTGTTTGGTGTTAAGGAAGTATTCTTAATTAGGATAATAGTCTCAGCATGCAGGAAACTCGGTGAGGCTATATTTGATATACCATGACACTGTGTATGTAGATTAATTCGTAATGCGCCCAGGGGATAATACAGCTACAATGAAAGCTAAAATAGGCTCCAGATCTTGAAACACCGAACAAAACGGTAAAAAAAGCCCACTAAGACGTGGCATGCAGTAAATAGTTTATCGTATTCTGTATGGAGTTAAAGAGGCTGATAATGTATTGCCTGAAATGGTCCATATTAACTGCAGGAAAATCAAAGAAAACTGAAAGAACGATAAAGGTAATTGTCTGGTAAAATTACTGTTGAAAATAGGAAAGATACAAATTCAGATGAAAGATGACCCTAACTCAGATGAAATGGAGATATCTGCAAAAGAAATTGCAACCAATCTTACATTCTGGAGGTGGCGTTTTGCCGATTTTACATACAAAATTCATATCTTTTTCATATCTTTTCCCTGCATTAATTTTGATAGTTGAATACAAGCAGGACAGAAACAGAAACCACCTGCCAATACATCCAATCTCTACCATCTAAGTGGCTTGCAAAGCGTTATCGTGTCCTACAATGGATGGTAATTTCACTTTACCTTTAGGGCGCTAACTTAGATCAACATGGACCAATATGTGGGCTATGGTGTGGTAGCCGGGAGGGGGAGGGGTGGTGGAGGTAAAGGATGCGCACGCATGCGTATTGAGTCCAAACGCCAGGGGTCATAACTTGGAGGTTTAAAGTGAAGTGAGCAGCACTAGAGGTTGTGGTTTTATAAAAACGCCTGAAGCAGCACGATCAATTGTGCGAAACCTCGTGATATTTGGCACTACCAATGACTCCTTGAACTGTAATACATGGTTTTGATAACACCATTTTTACATGAAATATCAGAGTATGTTTTCTGATATATGACATGGACAGAAGGAAAGTCACCGGTTGACTATGCATATATATTGCATAGTTCAATATGTCTCCAGAGTTTTATAATGCACAAAGAAATCCAGGCAATGTATTTATGCCTTGTTTTTCGATTTTACATATTCTGCTAGTTAATATATTTAGTATCAAAAACAATTACCCATTGATATTTGACGGATACCAATTAGACAACAATAAGGCCCAGAAAAGGCTGAACTAAAATAGTCGTGGGATAAATTCTCTTCTTTGTTTTTGAAAAAAACCTCGTGGAATAGATATTTACTCAATAGGTAGAATAATTCTCCTTTTCTATGCACATATAGAGACGCAAATGCAACTATATATCACATTATCTAAAATCCTATTTTCAACTGTATGAAAAGATTATGAGTTAGGTAGTAAAATTAAATAGATAAAAACTTGTAATATGATTAGCTTCCCTTGTTATTGTAACAGTAAGACATCATTATGTCACGGATCGAGTAATAGGTCTCTTCTAGGTCCATTTTCGGACCTCTACTTCCTCTTATTTTCATGATTTTTTATGACTTAGAAATAAAATAAATAGATGTAAAGTTGTAATGTATACATGCAGATGACATCATTCTTATCATAGTAGGGACATCACAGTTAGAAAGTAAAAGTGATTTGGAGTCAGATTTGGATAACTTAAACGAATGGGTAGATAATAATAAATTAGCAGTTAATTATGATGCATCGAAGGTTATGTGGTTTAGCAATACGAAAGAAACTAATAAAATGCTGGAAGTAAACATGGGTAACAAAGTATTACATGTCACTGCAAACTACAACTATCTAGGAGTTCTTTAGACAACAAGCTAAGATTAGATGCTCAGTATTACAAGATAACGAAGGAGTATCATCTAATACTTTTCAAATTTAAGAAGATAAATTATCTAATGTACGAGAGTGCTAAAGTAAAATTGGTAAAGCAAATGCTACTCCTTATTTTAGATCAATGCATTTCAGGAGGAGTTGCCACATTCTTTCCAATATAAAAGGGTGGAGTTTGGATGAGGAAAACTGTGTTACAAATAATCATAATGAGACTAGAGGTATCACTAAGTGCTGTATTAGGTTGAAAAAAAACCCCAACAAATACGGACAAGTTTAAAAAGCGCTTTATTCACAGGAACTAAGCTATGGGCTAGACTTCCACATAGCTTACAACTGAAGAGATATGGATATAGTTCTAAAACAAATATAAAATAATATATGTAGCTAAATGTCCGCACTTGTTGGAATTTAAGTAATATAAAAGAATTCTATCTATGATTGGAATATGTAATGTCCTTTGCATATTATTGTCTAGTCTTATATTGTATATGTAACCCCACCTATGTAAATATATATCCTCTCTTTATAAGTGTTAAGCCCGATGTTGTGTGGAAGATCGACCCTATACCAGGGAAGAGTGCTTATTATTTCTGTTGTTGTATAAGACATGTTTATTAAGATAAAAATAATCTGTAGACACGACCTGAGAACGAAATCTGACGTCGTGATTCCCCCCGGTCTTTAACTCTTAAGACATATGGGCGAAGCTAATTATTCAGAACATGGTCATTGTTAAGCTACACGCTGATGTCAGTTAACATATGGTAATTATTCACCAATACGTGCAACGGACCGCACCGAAATAACACGTGACGTCATGTGACACCTCGTGCCACTGAGGGCGTGAACAATACACAGGGTGTAATACATGTTCGTATGGTATGATCAGCCTGTATTGACCGGGTAGTACTGGTGCTGGGAAAACTTATACCCACAGCTCGGGTTACTGCAGGCATTGCAAAAAGAGCGGATAAATACACAATATTATATAGAAACAGAATTCCTGTGGAGTAAGTTTCCGGATTACGAACTCGTTTCGCCGGAGGTTTAAACCTCCGGGGAAACGAGTGAGTTATCCGGAAACTTACGGACACAGGCATACTGTTTCTTTATTACTATATACCTCAAAAACAGTACGATGTCTACCTTATTTAAGCTATGACAGTCATTTGTAATCCGATTTAGGGATACAACACTCACAGCATAACGTAGATTACACCCCCACCTTCAACTACCCATTAGTACAGTCTGCTCTTACCAGATGGCGTTTTCATTCTTCAAAGCACTCTCCCAGCAGATCTTTCGTGGTGTCTCCGCTTACTAATCTCTGCTCCAACCCAATGACTTCATTTGGAATTTTAAAAAACAGTGTCAAAAAAGTAAAAACGTAGTACAACGCTCTGTCCGCTATCACTCCCCACAGAAAGAACTAATCTGTGGTGAGTGAAAGCAGACACAGCGTTGTACTACGTATAACTAGGTTGGTACAGAGATAAAAGCATGCCAGGAAAAAGGCACAGAATCTATGTTTGGAGAGTACCTTCAAAGTCTGACGTCATCGTTGCCAACGTCGCAATTTGGATGTCGTGCATCACAGCAGCGAGGATACCCCCACACATGGCTCGATAATGTTAGTGAAACGTGTATTTACGGTTTATTCATGCTTATTCTATGTATTGACGGATTTCAGTAGGATTACACATAGTTAGGTGTGTATATTTACTGTATTTTGCTGTAAATCACGATGTCAACGGTCAAATCGAGATGCTGCACAAATCTGGCCGCCATTATCCATCCGCTAAGACCTTAGGCGTAACGTGCATTACTTCTCGGCAGTGCGGAAACCGTAGTTATCGTATATATATATATATAGCAACGTGTGGTATTTACGTTAGTTACTACAGTAGGTATATAGTAATAACTGGTTTCCGATACTAGTGACCGTATTCTCCGAGGAGTCGGCGCGTAGTAATATCCAAGAGAATGTGCGAGGATATTGTGTAGAGTAAACTCCGAGCATAACACGAACATAAGTATCCGAAACCAGCATTATTCAGCATTGCAAATTCAAGTTATCAAAAAAGAGGCAAAATGACCGCTGATCTTCTAACGCACTACCTTGCATTCAAGGGACTTTTTTTCTATAAGCTATGTGCAAGGCGGAGATGAGAGATATTGGGGAGGGTAATATAAAGGAGAGAGAAAGGCAGACGTATACAGATAGAGTGAGAGAGATAGGATAGATATAGGTAGGACTTTTGCCATTTTTATGTATATGTTAGATAACTATATTTGTCATATCATATAGATCAGCTGATAAATCAAATCAAGGATAATGTTCTGTTGGTTCCTCTCAAACAAGAAGAATGGAGCAAATTTGTAGAGGAGACATTTTTATATATTAATAGTTTCCAAAGGCAAAATCGATAATGCACACTGAAAATTGAAAATTGCGAAGGTGTAGTGCAGTACGTACATGTATTATAAAGCCATGTATGGTGTGCTAAAAGGGTGGGCCTTAATAAATAATCGAGTTCTGGTCGTTGCCTTGTGCTCTTCACACGGCCACTGCCTCCTTTATCACAATCAACCCGACCTCGTGTCCTCAACACGGTTTAGGCCTGATTTAGTTCGCTTTAATGGCACCGCACAGGTAATATTGACGACCGAATCTCGTCGGCGAAACTCAATCCCTACCCAACCATGCACGCCACAGACCCTGAGGGCATTCATTGGTCGCCGCCCAAAAGGCCATTCAGCATCACCTGGCGGGGGTGTAGTAGGTCTCTTCTCGGTGCTCTGGGCCCCAAAGTCTCGCTCCAGTGAAGACCCAACCCCACAACCTACATCAGATCGGTCCGATTAGGAGCCGAGTTTTATTGAAATCTAATCTGTTTATTTTCACAAATGCGCCGCCGAAGTGGCGTGCGGTAGCGGCAACAATGGTAGGGTTGGGGTGGTGAACGTAAAGAAATGGGAGTTTGGAAATGGGAGCGAAGGGTTGAGAAAGGGCAGCTATATGCAAGAATTTTCGCGTTTCCAAGGGGTGCAAGTGGCTGTTGACAAAGCGATCAAATGGTCGGCTAAGCTTGCCAATTTTTGGTAGGCAAGGTATTTCGGGAAACGTAGGCCTATGTATCTATTGTTCACCACGAGTTATAATCTGTGAGTGTGGCATCCAGTTCCGGACAATCGGTTTTCAGAAGTCCCCTAAGAAAGCAGTGGTGTCAGCTATTCCGTGATTTGACTTGTGATAGAGAAGAATAACACCAATTCATATCCATATCAATCATAATTCAATATCACCCGACACAGTATCTCGACGATTGAAAATTTAAGACAAAGATTGTCCAGATCGAGACTTAAATAAACTGATTTTAGAACTCTAAAAGTTGCATATGAGTCTATGGGATCAAGCAGTGAGATCTTTAAGGACAGATGCAGATAGGGGGACAGTTTCAAAGGCCATCTGCCGGCATCTCTATGGCTGCTTGAAAGAGGTCACAAGGAGGGCGGTGGTCGCGGCAACGGTTTGGTTATCTTTGATAATATTTATACTTTGCTATGACTCTCTGATTCGATCCACACCGGCACGTATACAATACACGCTCAGAGATCCCTGAACCTGTTTTGAGGATATTTCTCAAGATCCTTTGCAAGGATAAAGACGAGTCCATTAATCGGTAGAGTTTCAGTGCTTGAAAGTGTCGGTTTAGACAAGTTAAAACACGTAACAGGGGATGCGGGAAATCAATATTGACAGTCTTTGAGCACCTGTCTGCTACAGTGATCTTGTACTTCCTATTAAGGATATAAATACCGGCGGGAAAATTGAGAAATTTGGAATTACCAATATTTACCCTTCTATGAATTACAGTATTCAAATTATGATTTTCTATTTTATTTCAGAGAGACCTGACAAGAAAGGTAGGTAGCAGATGAATATAAGCACGGCACAACACACAGCATCAAAGCCTTGAATCGGTAACAATATCAACAAGGAATCAAACACTAGGAGAAAAAAAGACTGAATCATAATGCGTGCTTTCCTTGTTGGAGATCTTTTTCATCACGGAAGATGGAACAACCTTGTGTTGTTTGCACCATTCATAAAAGTCCCCCGATTCAAAAAGTGTGTCCGGTTTAAAAAAAAAGGGGCAAATTCCATTGAGTGAGTCTACTTAGACGTGGCTTTGCAACAGTGGGGAGGGATTTATGGTGTAGTGTAGAGGTGGGGGTAGGGGTGGGGGTGATCAGGTCCTGTGTTTGGGCACGTGGTGGTGGAGAGGGTGGGCTTATGAGGCACGACAGCCGGCAGATGGTTACTTGTCACCGGTACAATACCCAGACTTAGACTGCACCTCCAGGGCTTGGTGTCTCCAACGCAGACATACTGCCAGGTCAATAGAGATCCCGCCTTCACCTTTAACCCTACCAACCTTTCACGGTCCCCCCAATTTACTGATAAAACAGCGTCCAGCAATCGCACAAACCCTTGCCAGAAGGTTTTTCAAATAGGTATGGTAATACTTTAACCACCTGTTCCTGTTTTGGGCTGTCAAAGCTATTCATCGACATGATTGACAGTACTAGATACTTCCAACTACAGTGTTACTGAATTATGTTTGATTGATTAAATATTTGGTCGTTATAGACTTTTACTTACAAGTATGTTACATAAGGAGGATATCGTCATCAAGGCTACAATACTCGTCCGTTAGTATTAAAGCATCGTTGATGGTTAACTTTATCTAATATATATATATATATATATATATATATATATATATATATATATATATATATATATATATATATATATATTAGCAACAAGGGGCATATTACAACCATACATTAATATTGTCAATAGACGCATGAAATAACTTCTCAGGCACTTGACATCTTGTTACCATCCGTGCTTTAATCACGGGAGGATCGCCACATAGAAAGTCCATACAGTCCAAATGAGTCGATGTTCGATGCAGGTGCTCATGTAAAAAGAGTAGGAAATATTTCATGTGAGGTCTAGTACAGTAATTTTTGCCTGTTTGACGACGGCTCTCCTGAATAGTCACTGGGCGGTTTGCAAACATTTACGCAATATATCATGTTCACGTTAGCTATCCTTATGTATATAGCCATATCTTGTTAGGATCGACTATCCATAAGTACTTCACACGGATCCATATTTCATCTACTCACATCATATCCTAATGTATCTTAACGTATGCTGGCACCTACTAGGCTTTTCAATCTTTCAGACTTTGCGAGAAACGGAAAACATGTTTTAAGATTTGTGCACGAGGAAACATTAAACATTTGTACGATTTCTTTTCTGTGCCATTTTCACATACATGCGTCATAATGATTAATGTTCAAAAATACCTTTCTTGTTGTCACTGACGGTGCCAAGGTAATTTGGTAAATAATTTTGAAAATTTGAATTCTAATTTCAATTAAGCTTCTTCGATAACATACAATCTGATCTTCTAGCTAGATAAAAGTATACACCTACGCGAATACTAAAATAAGTGCCGTTCGTGAGGTTACCGATTTCGACATTTTAAGAATGTAAATCCTTTCTGATCTGACGATAAACAGAGAGAATTCCTGTCCGGTACTGAGGCGGGTCCGGTTTGAAGTGTAGACTGCACGTGGCAGGTCAAATGGGACACACAACTAGTCAGCCATATTCGCATATAACGTGGCGACACAACGGACATTGTGAAAAAATGAATATGGAAAAAGTTCGATACACTAGCTAATAGAAACCTTAATTGCACATATTATCATTAGTTAACAGCATTCACAAGTAAATGATCTGCAAATGATTCATTTGAGCACCATAGCGAATATTTTTTAGATATCCTTTCACTTATCAACATCCGTTGCTAATACAGTGCTATTCGTACTTTCTTATTGTGGACTAGAATAGACAAAGGAAATTAGGTTTTGGTTTGATACACTGAATTGCCCTTTCAAGTTTCTCTTACTACCTGCATGTCAAATCTTCAAAGCAGTCTGTGTCCATATTGATGAATATATCTATGTGTGATTTCCTTTCAAGTCTACATTTGAATAGAATACACATCCGGCTTTTCTTTGGCTTGACAGTACACGCTGGTAGAAGAGGGGATAATTTCGACCGGTGATTTTGGAATCGGTCTGAAAGACCCCTCGCTGATGACAGACACGTTGGAGTTGTCGTTCTGACAATTCCCTTGTGTTCTTTCCACTTTTGTGTCTCATTGCCTCCATTAAGGATCATTATCTTTGTCTGAAGTGCCATCTCCTGAAACCATTGAGCTTCTTTGAAACAATAACATTGTGACTGGTGCTACCAATGCACTTCTGATCCTACCAGAATTACTGCTTTATTATTTCTGTACTCCCAGATATTTTGTTAATTATTTGGAGTGGTATTGACGAACATATCTTGTTTATATCTCGGAGTGAAAGATTTAATTTTTCATAATTAGGAGGTTACATTTACTTTTCATTTCTACTTTTTATTTGGCATTATCTAGTCAAATAGGTAGGTAAAAGGAAGAGACTGTCTATGATATCCAGTAAAGAAGTATATCCGAATGGGGAGCCCCAGTGCACCAAATAAACCGCTGATACCGGTTACTAGAAAGCGAATATGGGCTCAGGAATTGACAAGGCTCTCTGCCGTACATATCGGTGAGCAGAACTCTTCGGTATAAAACTCTTCTGAGAACGATTTCGAGCTGATCAACTAGCGCAGGTTCTTATGACATTTACAAATAACTATGATTCTCAAAACTTGAATCTCCAGACCTTTGTTCTAATTGAGATATCCATCGCCTACATACGTCGCCATACAAGAAAGTATAAGATCGTATTTTCAAGCTTGTTGTGAAGCTTCTATATCTCCCTATCTCTCCTGAGATGAATGCCCCCCCCCCCCCCCCTCCGATATGTATGTTAGGGTGTATCACAGCCAATCGTATTCAGAAATGAAATCCGCTAATAACCACACAATCACACAAACAGAAACGTCGTAGCCCATTCTAAAAGTCAGTCTTGGAGAGCTCTGCATCCTTTTAGATTTGGGTTCTCTGATGGCAAAGGTCTGCTATAAACAATGTAAACATGACATGGCGACGACTGTGGGTGGATACAAACCACTTCTTTCTCAACGATGGAAATGTGAATTTTAAATAATAAAGGTTACTACTGTTCTCCTTTTTCTATACTGATTTTAAGAACCGGATGCATAAATAAAACTAATGGGTGATTCTTAAGATGTATGTGTAATGCTATATAAGAATTGATATAATTCATTTCTCATTTATATTTCCCAAAATGCACATATATGTTTGATAACTTCTGAAATGAAATTATTTTAGATTTGGCACGAAGGCAACCGTTTACAGAGAAATCTTTGGTGCATTAACCATTATGCTACAATCTGTGTAGAAAACGCAGAACCCGGGTGATTACAAAAGATGAACACAGTCTTTTCATCTCATCTTGGCTAACTGGACATTATGGGCGTCTCTCTTGTAGAATCAGCATTGTGCATCTGCAGGAGAATGATTATATATCGTAGAATGAGATATCAAATTATACTTCTTCTTTTGGAATACGTGGGAAAATTCACACACATCTTTTCATGGTACTTAGCAAAACGAATACTTCGAAATTGTTGTATTCTAGAGTGCACTGGTTAATTCACTTCCGTCGTAGCTTGGTCATGACAAATGAATTTCCACTGAATGGACCCCGTAAAAATTGTGTAAAATACAAAATAACTGCTCAAGGGGGCATGCGGTACTTGGTCAGGGGACCACTAGTCAAAAGTACCCTGTGGGCAGTGGGCTTGAGTACCTTTGTGGTACAATTATAGAAGGTCCGGACTAATTAACGTCCGAAAACCTAAATTAACGGTCAACTTCAGAGCCGGCCGCCCCGTGGGTCGGGCCCGGGCCCCATGAGGTCGGCGGGGCGGGGTGGGGCGTGAGAGGGGGCCTGGAGCGGCGGAAAGGGGTGGGGGTAGGAGAGCCCAGGAGGGATGGGGGGCCGCAAGGTGCAGTGCAGAGGGTCAGCAGGGCACGGCGGACTTTGTCGGAGTAATTGGGCGATTTGACACAGTAGTCGAGGTGTTGCAGGTTATTAGTCTAGCTGGAGGTGACTGAAGGGGTGGCCTGAGGGGGCTTGTGTTTCAGGCAGGTATTGTGGTCAGGTGTCGCTATCTGCCTCCTCGTCCGGCTGGTCACACCTGTACGTGCTGTACCCCGGGGTCTGCTGAGGGGGGGTGGACTATTGTGGTCTACGGATACAGTTACGCATCTCAGGCCATATTCATGGACATATTATCTGTACTCATATTAACATATCTATGACATGCTTCATCATGGTACTCTTAGTCGAGGATTTCAGACTTTAGAATACCCACTGCATTGTGCAGGTGCAATGAATTCGATGGAACTGTATCCGCAATGTGCTTTTGCCGGGTTGAAACTGAAGGCTCTTGCTGTTTGTTGTGGGCACTCTTGTATTGTTGGAACACAGTATTGGTCACATGTTTTATACGTCTGCATTTGTATTTATGTATGTATATATGTATGTATGTATGTATGTATGTATGTATGTATGTATGTATGTATAATAATATATATAAATTTATTTATTTGTATACAGATCCACATTCACATCGATCAGAGATTAGCAACTGTCTTTTATAAATTATTGAACTTATATCAAGACTTGTTGTAACTCTGATTAGATAAAGCTTAAAATTAGGAACAGTGACATACGTGTCAGGTTTGAGCTATGATAACTAATTAGCTGGATACCATTCGGGAAGATAGGCAGTACTTCAGTGCTAGCCATCCTCCCCCCACTGTCACCCTATTTGATACACTGCCCGCCAGCCCTAAAATTTGTTTTCAATACGGGTAGAATCATTTCATAAGAGATGAAACACATCTGAGTGTAAACCTGCCAAAAAATTAGCATTAATTAATTTTTTCTCTCACGAGATTCTCACTATCGTGGTGCTTCAATCTCCAGGCATAAGACTAGTTCACTCTGTCCCTATGTGCGGGAGAAACTTCAAGCTGATCCTACCAGAATCATGATGGGTAACCACCAAAAGGCTATGGTCTCATTGCTTTCTCTCAAGCAAATGATATCAGAAAACTACAGTATTAAACTTTGATTTGAGCATAGCCCGAACTAAATTATAAGAGAAAAGTATGCCTGTGTATCGATCTGGAAAAAAAGAGCAGCTTTAAGTTTAATACTACACGAGAATCTCACTCTCGTGGCCCTTCAGTCTCCAGGCGTAGGTCTAGGCGTAGGCGTAGATTCGACAAAATTCTAACGTTTTATATGTGTTAGGTAATCAACTGAACTCGATGTATCGCTTAGGACTCTTGACTTGCACACTTCGTTTTATGTCTTTTGTTTCCAATATGAAATCACCGTTCTGTCGATCATCGTTCCGTACAAATTACAAGATGATGGACAATGCTCCGCTCTGGTTATTGCGTAGTAGTGGTGCCCAGTGCTCGAAAACAAAATGTAAAGGATAGATAATGGCCTAATTGTGTCAATGGAACTCTGAGGAACCCAGACCTCCGAACCATAGCCAATTGAGGAGAGACTGAGAAAAAAACAATTCTTCTCCTAATCGTGCAGCGCCAATGGAACATCACACCGGATTATGGTAAGATATTGCCAAGAACAATACTGCACAATCTGGTGAAGAATGGGTGAAGACAGGGGGAGAACATGAATCGCTGCAATGGAGCAGGGCCATTAGGCAATCAGATTGACACTGAGTGTGGTTGCCAAAGTCTATCAGGAACCGTTCCTCTAGTGGCAGAATTCTGGAAGTATAGCCTCCGTCTAATGATTTTACACTGGCCTTCCAGTTCCATATGTTAAAAGCCATGACGAGCATATCGAGTCGATGTGTGAATTCATGAGAAAGGATCTACGGTCCAATGACAAGTTTCCCACTGTACAGAACTTGGATGGACCGGAAGTATAGACAGACTGGCAGGTTGGGTGGATTGGCTTTGCAGCTAGTGATTTAATCACAAGATATAAACATCCCCCTCCACTATTCCTCAGTTTTCAATCTTCCTGTACAAGACTGTTATCTTAAAACCACTAATAACATTGCTGTGATATATAGCGCTTACAACGACCAGACTGAAGACATACAGTCTCAGTCGTTACTTGTAATGCAGGCATGACTGAGGCTTGTCGGTGTTTCTCAGAATCGGATCGCTAAGATTAATCCAGCGGCCAGAAGAAAGAAGATCAGACCGAATGGTCAAGAGAATCTAGTCTGTGCAAATTGGTAATGTCAATGTCTTTTCACCTCTCATAGTGAGCCCCGAGGGTACGCCCTCTTCCTTGCCGACGTCAACCCCTGCTGGTCCTCTTAACAGGTAGCCCGGGTTCCTGGTACACAGTGGAAGGGAAGGGCGGCCCCTCCGCTACAACCAGGAGGCAACTACGACTATGACTTTCCGTGGAATCCTTCTCTTTTTTACCTCAACCTTCTCCGCTTTCACTCCAGTCAGCGAACATAACAGAAGTCTTGTGAAAAGTCACACCTTGAAACTGCCCTCTGTGACAGCCATTGAAAAACTTCCCTCCGCGATCATTTACGACGTGCTAACGTCACGCCCCGGATGAGAGTAAAAGTCAGCACGTCACAATATACGTCACCAGAGGCGGTAATTACTCTACACCTGAGCGCAGGTGTTGTTTCCCGCGCGCCCGCAGAGGGCTCTGACTGTAGCGGAAGTACCCCATCCCTGCCTAGGAAGCCATTACGTCTTCAGGGTATAGTATTGCCGCTGGCCGCCTGAGGGAGTGTACCTGTAGGCCAATGACGCGTCCCGCTGACGGAACGCCCCCCATATACGTCACGCCGGCGGTGTCGGAGGACCCCTAGCGGTAGACACCTAAAGGAGGTGGCTTATAGTTGACTCGGGTTGTAGAAAGAGGATATTTAGGAGTGGTTTTCGTTTGGGGTAAGCGCGCCCCGTGTCAGGACAGGGAACATCTTTATCGGGCCGCCCACCGCCCACCTGCCACAGGCCCGCCGTCCCCTGTACTGTGATGTATGATGTACCTGCGCCGTAGGGTACAGGTAGAAGGCAGGGTAGGAGGTGGCGGCGGAGAAGGTAACACTATCTGGGCTTGTGGTTTGTGCACACACTCGTCGACACGTGCACATATGTGACGTCATATACCCTGGAGGCGTGTTGATGACAGTAATCCATTCCGACCTAAATGTGTGACGTCACAATAACGAAAATGCAAGGAGAGCTAGGATGATATGCTCGAAACACGTTATAAATTGTTATCATTATTGAAAGGTTTAGACCTAGCAAAAGGACAGCAAACGAGTATTCATATTAATGAAGATAATGTGAACAGAAGTTATGTTTTATACATGCAGAATCATTTCTCTGAATTGGTCTATGCAGATCTTTCGACACCTTAATTCAGTGCGTGTGTCCTTATATCAAATCTTGATATCAATGCATGAAGAGGTCTCATAATAGGAAGATAGGTAAAAATAGGGGAAAACATACACATGTAAACTAATTACTGAGCAACTACAATAACCGAATATGTGGTAACTAGAAGCAGCGTGGGTAAGTTGGTATGGTTGGCTATATCTATTTTTTATACATTAGATATTTACAACAGCACTTAGTTGGAACTATATTCCTGTTTTGAACGATAACATTTTTACATGATCATTACTTCATATCACATTAGAGTGACACATGTAAAAAAGAGGAAAATCATTTACGTAACATTTCCTTTACATACCTAGTATTGTCAATAACTAGAGGGACGAGTCATATGCTTGATATACATAACGTAGATACGTGTTTCACAGGACGTGAAAATCCCGGAGTGTGGCTCTTAATTTGTAACGTGCATCTTTCCACGCGGATAATCCCTAACAACGATAACGTCCACGTCACAACCCACGGGAGATAAAGGACGTCATATAGCCTTCCCCCGGGCATGACGTACACTGTGACGTCACGGAATTACTCTAAGCCTCAACCAGGGCCCCGGATGTTGACGTAACCTCTCAGACGCCGTGTCAGGAGACGTACAATGGGCGCCGCTGTTACGCCATGGGAGACGTCATTGTCTGACGGCCTCTGTGGGTGAGGTCTCCAGCTATGAGATCAATAGGTGCCTTCTGCTTATGAACTCGTCTGAATAACACTAATTATCTCATACCCAGCATACGGAAAATTTCAATAGTCTGGAAAACGTATTGATGTAAACGGAAACAAAATGAGAACTATTGAGAAGCACCGATACTTGAAAACTGAAATACGGGAAGGGTAGTTCAAATATCAAGGATGATATTTGCAAATATATAAGGATCTGGAAAATAATACCCGAACTACTTTCACAATTCTCAGAATTAACTAATATTTGTTTTCAGTGCCCGAGGAAGCAATCATATAGTCATTATCAGTTTCCCATGTAATCTCATTTTTAACATGCATAGTTTGAACAAAAATTCTGCTGATATTGTATATCATGTCAGGCAATTCAGGTGTGTCCATCTGTATCATTCGCAAATATTCACGAGGAAATCTAGTTTTGAATAGGGGATGCATACCAGAGGTATATATATAACATCGGGCTCGAATAGCCAATGCAAATAGAAGCGTGTGTATTGTTTATCCAGAAAGGGGTATTTTGCAGCAGGATACAGACTTGACTGCTGAAGACATTCCTATCATTCTGAGTACATTGTACTCTGACAGGTAAATATATACCACTTATTTTTCTCTCCTTCGAATGTCTTGTCTTTACTTTGTCCCTGTGGCCCATATGTTACTTTTATTTGCTTTATTGCTGTCAGGCCTTAGGGATTTTATTCTTCTTTTGGAAAGTTTTCGAATCAACTTGAAGACATTTAACACATAGTATGTTAGATTCTACCCTACCAAGCAGTAATCGCACATATCCATAATCCCCTGGTATGTCCTGAGACGGTGTGGATGAATGCGAAGACCGCAGATGCCTGACAGGTGTCCAGATAAATCCCCAGTATTACTGTTACATAACGATGGATCAAATGGATCATATATGCGAACTATGCTATCGGCACTATGGCTACAACAATGCGATGGGACGAAATAACTTCGTATATTCATAGTGTAGTTTGCTTTACTGGGTATCATTGGTTCACATCTTCACCTCAGCTATAATGAGCTAGTAGAATATTGATGAAACAAAATTAACATCCACAATAGCTAGGTATGATCAAAGCGTATCGGACGATGCTGTACTTGCAATACTATTGTTTGATAGAAAATATGAACATGGTATAACCTTTGCATCTGCTACGGAATAGGTCGGCGGCAAACCAACATCCATAGAAAACGTTTAATCGTCCAAGTGTCTGCGTTCCCACCGCTAAGTTGTTCAGTCAGTGAAAAGATAAGCGCCGAAATAGAGTTGGCTAACTAAACCCCTCTCCCTTAACGATTACCTTTTCTCCTGTCAGTAAATCCTTCCCGAGGGATGAAGCTCAAGAACCTCTAAGGGTTGAGCAGCGATCCTTTAAGTGATAGTGGTCAGACCTCAACCCACCATCATATAGACTTACTGCTCTGAATGTCATTGTAGACCACCCTGTGCTGCACTTCATTATAGGTCTGGTCAGAAGTCTAAATGCCTCTCTACTCCAACTTTCGCATTTACCAGAACCCCTATTTTGGCTTCTCTGGGCGGTTTCTGTGGGTAGCCCGTAGAACATACACCCTGCTGTGATTGAAGGTATGCTGACCCCTGGGACCACATCCCAGGTGTCCTGGACACTAAAGCCCACCCAGGAGAAGATTTGTGGGTAGCGGAGGGCCCTTCCCGGTTGACCATTCACCTGACCCGCCATTACACCGCTCAGTAGCCTCCAATCAAATCCGCCCTGTGTTTCGTCATTAAAATATCATTCATCTCTTTTTGTGTGAAGAAGTGTGTGATTTGCGTCTGGGGCATTTAGACCCACACCATTTTGAGCGGATAAGTACGTGACTGCCAGCACCCTGTGGAACATAGGGCAAGGCTAATCTGTTTCATTAGCAGACTAATGATGATTATCCTGACGGAGACGGAAGAGGTAGTCCAGAAAAGGTTAAACCTGAATGTAGCAACCTTAAAAACATAGGGTGGCCTGGCTGTGGTAGGGTTAACACTACCATTAAAAAGATTCTATCCTCTCAAACCAAAACACTCTAGCCTATTTGTACGGCAATGAATGAGTAAGTGTTTCTCTATTGAGAAACGAGTGTGCAGAAGAGAGTGGGTCATCATGTTGTTTTTTTAACCGCGGTAGAATACCATTTTTCTCCCTTATGCATCAAGGTATTCCCAATGAGAAATGCATCTTTCTACCTCTAGGCATAATTGACAAGGTTGGATTTATTCATTGTACATGTCTTTAAGATGATAGCATACCATTTTTTCAGTTGAAATAGGACAATATCAAAATCATGTAAGTATTCTTTTTGGGTTTAGGGAACTAGCGCTATAGACCATATCACTCCTGATAGTGCCTAGCCTTTGGCAAAGCATAAAAGTGTCAGGCACTGCAGGGAAAGGTCTAAGATGCATATTTGGAAAATGACAATATTTCTGTTGTTGTGTGTAACGATTCTATATGTTAATGCCCCCGCCCCGTGCGGGCACCTACTTCCACCGCATACCTTCTTCACCATACGGGGCTCTTTACAGAAATTGCCACTGACACTGACATGATAACGACCCGTAGTGCCCAGTTCATCACATGAAAAATGACATGCTTTCTTCAACGCACATCGCATACTGATCTTGCAGGAATGCTGGTGATTATTGGATTAGTCCACGTGCTTGCTTGTCGCGTATACTTCCCAATGCTCATATTGTAAAGACATAGAGATTAGATCTCTTTTGATATCATGAGGGAACGTCGAATACCTAAAAGTGACTCAGTGGTGGAAATGTAAGGTTTGTCGTATTTATGATTAGGAGCAAGATCAAATGGCCTGGTGTTCCAATCCTCGCCTAGGTTAGGGTATTTTACCCAAAGGGTTCGCATAATTGGCCAACTACATCTTTCCAACTTTTATTGTAATTAAAAGAAGTGTACCAGACCGTACTTATAATGTCAATCACACATGAAAATTGACATGTCAAGATAGCCAGGACACGGGTATCTTCTCGCTCCCGGAGTGCTATATGCTAGCACTTACTAGCGCTAAATCTCTCTGGTGTCTAGTCTGCGTAGTCAGCGCGCATGACATGCTGAACTGTATAGGAAAGAATATATTTGTAAACTGCTCTCCGATATCTTAGTTTGTTCAAAGACTATTGAGCTCTGCATTTGCTTTTACTAGGGTTCCGAGATAACATTTCATTTCCACCCATTTTTCAGGATATTGAGGTAATTGCAGTAGGATAAGAAAAAAAGACAAATAGGCCCCCTGAAATCAAACGGAGGATGTTATAGCAATAGTTGCATTTGAACATGAAAAAAGATACACAAAGACAGACGCCATTAAAAGTATGCGGTCAAATAAGCATATAACAACCTTACCGCACAAACTGTAAATCCGGCAATTGAATCTGCTTCATCTGCGACGTAATATGGGTACTCTAGCCAGGATTCAGTTCAAATAAAGAAATACATTTATGCCATTTAAATACTGACAAAACTCGACTAAGACTGCATACGAACATTGATTCTAGTCATCGGGGTTTTCCTACAATCGAGAATGCCATATGGCTTTAGAATAGAAATAGTTCTATTTTAGTATGATATTTTCTCACAGATCTGCTGCTCTGGTTAGTTTTACTAATGAATGTAAGCAAACACCATCACATCATATTCCTCACTTCTCAGGGTGCCAGGTGACCTTCACCTCGATTCCAAAGCGTATTACCATCGCAGCGCCACCTGTAGTGACATTATAACAGGTCAATGGAAAAGATAGTCATACAAACCTTACTGGACCTCCCCTTACAACGTTCTTTCAGTTCCTGGTTCTGCGGTGTTAAAGAACGAATGTATCAGGCACAGTTCATATTCGGTAGTGTGAATTTTCTCCACTGCTTTTCAGACTATTCGGCTTTTCATTTGACGGTATATGAACCAGATCTGAATAGTAATAGGAGGGGAAGTCTTTGATATAAGAGAGATGAAGACTTAATTTGATGTCATTCATCTCCATTCTGGGCATAGGAAATTCGAGTTTGAGAAAAGCTTGGGTAAGTGCATTCCTATATAGAACCAATCATTACCACTAGAATTATATTGTCAATTGAAGATATAACTCTCTGGTAGGAATAATCAAAGCAGAGACAATTTTGCAAATCTAGTATGTCGTTTGCAAATAGGAGATACTTCTTTGGTACCCTTTATGCTTTATGATATCTGGAGTGGTTTTATATTCATGTATCGTACCACAATTTTGGTTGATGCTCCTTATTGCGTTTGAAACCCAAGGAAGACGCCGTTCGCCGAGTGGAACGCTGACAGCAGGCCCTGGTCAACGCATGCGCGGAGATCACATGGTGCTGGTTGACCTTTGACCCGGGGCGATTCCTCACTCGACTGGGGGTTGGTCTGGGAGGTGACGCTGTCAGGAAGGTCAGTTAACTCGTGTCGCAGGTGAAATGGAGAATTATCGGCAGGAATTGATGGCGTCTGGTTTTACTATCAATTATTTTGTAGACATTTTATATCAAGATTCTGGTTTTTCTCTACGTCAAACCTAAGTGAGAGCCTCTTACAGAGCAGTATCAAGATGCTTTCTAAACATGAATTGGGAGAGGTAATAATACATAATACTCCATGAGATTGGATGCGCTGTAATTGTCACCAAGTCGAAGCCAAATGACGAATATGGCACATCCAAACGAGTGGAATATTGTTTGTTTTACGATTCGAGTATGGTTCTGTGTCTACCTTTCTATCGAGGCATGTCTCTCTGTGACGCCTTACCAGTTTCAGTACAGCAACTGGCATCCAAGGATGACTTTAAAAAAAGAATTACTGGTCTTATTGCTGTTGAATGACTTTTGTGATTTGCACTCATCTCAACCTTTCTCACCAATATAACCCTCTTTTGGGCTTAAATCTTATCAACTTAATGTTTTGATTTCGATGTATCATATGATAATTCACATATATCCTTGTTTGCTTCATTATGTATCTGAAAAACTCATCATTGAGAGATGCAATAAACTACTTTAAAAACAGAAAGAAGAAATCACCCCTGTCAATGACATCATGATAGCATCACACTATCAGAATAATTCAAATTACTAGTGCATATCTAGTTAGGAACGTTTAAATGTCCATGGTGCTATCTCGTCTCCTCACACTGTGCTAGCCTGGTTAATTGTTTGGTAAAACCCTTTGACTGGCCAGTCGCTTATGATATGGGGCCATCCATAAAGTACGTACGCACCGAGGGAGGGGGGATGGGGTGGGGGTCAGAAATTTTGGAAAATCTGCGTATGCTCCCTCTTTGTTCTATTGCGTACAAGATTTGGAGAGGGGGTGGGTGGAGGGGGGGGGGGGAGGGGTCCAAAATTTCAGAAATTCTGCGTACGTACTTTATGGATGGCCCATATCATATCACATCACTGCGCCACGATCATGGTGTAGTATCGTCGTAGTATAGTCACTTGGGTGGGTGATCGTTGCGTGTAATGCTTTAATGTTATTCTAATGTTAAACCATTCCCCACATAGTGTTTCTAAAAAGCCATCAGATCACTTAGCTAAAATACCTAAATCCAGTTCTCTGACTTACATATATCATTGTCAACACTTTACAAAATTCCTTCAATCAAATTACAAAGATACAACTCACACACTGTTTAGGACCTTTAATAAACTGTTCATTTAATATCAGAGATATATGAAATTAAAATTTAAGCATACCTGCATAAAATTGAACAAAATATGCCAGTTTCGGTGTCATAAAATAACCCACATCCCGATGGTTCATACGTAGAATAGGTGCAAACATCAGAGAGGGTAAAAGTCGAGTGTGTCTGTTGACCTTGTTCTAGTCGATACACCCTCGAGTATGTTTGTGGTTTTGTAACCACTCCTCTTTTACCTGGTATTGCAGATCCGGGTCTACGATAGTCCCTGAAACATGCCCAGGTACCATGGCAACGTTAAACGTCATTAATCCTCGTACCTGTGTTTGGATAGTGCTATAAATACATATATATATATATATATATATATATATATATATATATATATATATATATATATATATAATATATATATATACATGTATATATATATATATATATATATATATATATATATATATATATATATATATATATATATATATCCTCTTTTGTAGTATAAGAAAGGTAGCCCCATCAGAAAGAATTGCAGATATTTTGTTTCGGATAGTCATATCCATTGATGTTATTTCTGTTTTCTATTCCCGTGAGCCATGTGTAAGTGCTTGTGTTCAGTCATGGGAGGCGATAGTAAAGCAATCTATTATCGTCTAACAGTTAGATAAGCAGACAGAAAAATGAGTTCCGGTTGGCCTGCCGGTTTCATATGGAGTCCAAAGACGGTGCGTCAGAAGCCGGAGATTTTTTTAATTTTCTATTTAGATATACATCGATCTTGCCAGCTTTTTTAAATTTATAATTGTGAGACTACAGTCGAAAGAACATGATTTCTTCTAAACAACGGTCTAGGGTTTTAGCATTTCATAGGTATTTCTACATGATATCTAATATTCCATTACAAAGTTCAGAATATTTTCTAAAAACTGTAGTCATTTTGCTAATCAATTATTTTATATCTGTAGCACGGGTAGTAGTGTGGTTAACACAGCCGCGCGTGAAGCCCTCTTTTATGTGAAGATCTATGGCACCTAGGTTTTGAATAGACTGCTTTCAATGTACCTCCTGCCTAGAAGGGCCGACTATGAATAGCTAAGCAGTGGAGTGACTCTAAAAAAAAACCACACTAAAATACGAAAACAATTCCCGAATGCGAGTGCAACTGTTGTCAACAGATGAGACGAACAATGCCGTTTCTTCCCGCAGTGCGGCGCTGGCGTCAGAACCCCCGCCGCTACGTTTGTGCCTTTGTTTAGGGTACTTTTTTTAAGCTCATGCATATTTGAGCAGTGGAGTTTGGGAATCCGATCAAAAGGTGGACCACACATCTTGATGCCACTTGAGCACGTGCAGTGTTTGTGACACCGGAGAACATGACATTGCATACGATAAACAAGACGCGAATAAACAAAGGGTGCTATTTTTGCTGTAAATTATTATATTTTTTGTATCACACGTCGTTCTACCATGCAGGTTTTCCTTGCAGGTAGATCTGCGTTCATACAGACTTCAAAGCCATTAGAGAAGCGTTGCATCTATTACCTGAATCAACAAGTGCTCTCTATATTCGTTGCTTGAATAGAGTATGGCCAAGTATCGTTTTACTTTGTGACTCCTATTTGACTTTATATACTACATGTAATTAGGAACTCGATCCAAAGCCACTGGCAATATGCCATGAGTTTTGATTGCAGAGTAATCTCACAAACCAAAGTCTACTGAGATTACATGAATTAAATATTATCAGTGGATTTGGATCGAGTGCGGTTCAGATTTCGTCTCACCCCTATCGCTGTCTGATTGGCTAAAATTTGTGACATCATCCCTAGACTATTTTTCTACCAATACACCATGTGCGTTGAGTATGAGTTTCCAATGATAAGTCTATAGGAGGAAAATACCGGGGGCGAGATGAATTAGCGTATACAACTAGATATCGATGGTATCACCTAGCAATGGTACCGGGTATTTAGGCAGGTATTGGTTAGGAAAATGTATTGCACACTATATTCACGTTACAAATGATAGGGCCTACTTTCAAAACAATTTACTAAGGGTCTTGTGTTTGCACTTATTTCTTTTTATATCATCTCTATTGGCGTCGCAATTGTCATTAGTTTGTTTTAAAGACAGGAACTGATTTGTGATACCTAGGGAAATATCTTCTCTTTTTTATACAGATACGTGTTGAAATAAACAAACATATGCTGGCGGACATGTACTGGGGACCTTTTTCATCTTATACCCGCTGTACACGAATAGCTAGTTAGGTATGCAGACAGGCCCTGCAGCGCACCCATCTCCTCCAGGTGAAATGTACCTCCAGGGCGAGTTAATTGTGACGGGTGAAGATAGGTATCACCTTCTCCAGGGTGCAGGTTATCTGCTGCCCGGCGACCCCGTCTCACCCGTCCACTCAGTTCGGGCCGTCGGTAGCTTTGAGGCCGGGTTAGGTCGTCGTTCTCACGGCCCGCGGGCTGGTAAGGGCCGCTGACCAGTAACTGACCGCCGGCCACGGGTCGCCGTATAATGTTATCAAACTGACCAAACGGTGACGGTCACAGACTGACCGCTCCTCACAGGGCGCGGTCAGGGGCGCGCTCAGAGGTGAAGGATGTGTTCCTGGGGCCGCTTCCTAAAATAAGTTATTGAAAAATTATTGTTGCTCTTTCTTGTTCTTGCTCCGATCTATGTTGTTCTTGTTGTGTTTTTTATCACCTTCTTCTAATAAGTTGGTGTGTTGTGCAGTTATTGTGATACTGATAGGACATCGATTGTATACATAGACTGTTACTTATGAGGAAAAAACTGACTCACCCACACATAGATATGTTAGTAGCTAAGAAGCATGAGTTACTATGAGCCCTGACACAAAGCTACATAGTATATGATATAGCTCAGTGTTCATAGTATAAATATATGTATCAATACAACTGTATGCATCTGCCTCATCTGGGGTCAAGTTGAGGAGATTTCGCTGACTGATTTAGGAACTGGGCCCGGTCACAGTGGGTGGGGGGTGGGGGTTGTGAACCCAGCATCGTGTGCATGATGACAGTGTTTGTGTGGTACCTTCTATCAAAGAGTATAAGGTCTACAGCACATTGATACTCCAGTGGAGGGTTTAATACTGTGTGATACACCACTAACCGGCCGTGACCTTTCGTATGTGGTGGACTTGTAGATCGACTTCAAAGGATTTTGTGATACCACCATCATCAGTGCACAATTAAAGAAAGGTTTAAACAATCCCTGTGAAGAGAAGAAAGAGAGAGATTGAACGTGATCCACATGTCCTATACTATACATGGACGCGCACTGACAATTGGGGAGAGGATGGTCATTGTCATTTGTATGGCAGTCTACAGACTCAAGTGCATTCAGGTCACTATCTATGCGTATTTCAACTAACTATAGACAACAAATATTGATGCTAAACCAGGATCTAGATCATGAGAAATACAATTACAAGGTCAACAACTACGGTATTTGATTCTTTTAGATTTATAGATTGTGTCGTGAAGTGAGATGGATGAACAGTTTACAAATTAATACATTACACTACAAGTCTTTGCAGCCTGCACAAGTTAAATATAACTTGGGATACGTACCACTGTTTCGCTTCTGTGTGAACATGTAAGGTGGAGTAAAGCGAAGGGAACGGTTTCAGAAAATGGTGTCAGATATTAGTTGCTGAGAGAGGTGGTGAGCGGTCCTTGTCAGTCCAAATGTTGAAAAAAGCTTTGGCAGCGGTGGGATTCGAACCCACGCCTCCGAGGAGACTGGTGCCTTAAACCAGCGCCTTAGACCGCTCGGCCACGCTACCGTCTGACCCACGGGGATTTAGCGGGCTTTATGATTAACCCATGTGATCTGTTTTATGTATACTATATTTTTTTTAAATATTAAACAAGATTGTGCCACTGACTAGGATTTAGGGGATACACATGTTGTTTTATTCTATACTATTTGTGCCAATTCCACAATGAATGTTTCAATGTGTAGGCACGCTGACACTGAACAACGGAGACATACATGAAATCATTTGATAAAGCTACTGACTTTGTTGATAATCTTACCGCCTAGACATAATCCCAAAAATATTGTTATCCGACATGACCTGATTGCCACCACCAGATATTTATTTCCTATAATACAAATACACGAAGAACGCCTTGTCAATTTTTTTTATTTCTATGGTATGTTCTACATGAACTCAGTAGTAGTTACAGTAATTATGGATAGTAGTTTAATATAATTACTATATACCCCAAATCAATGAAATAATTGACTTAATTTTGCTAATAACTGCTAATCTAACTGATATTTCAACTGGCATGTACGGAACAGTGTTCCTTACAGTATTTTTACGTTATGTTGCGAAACGGTGCATATTTACAGTATTTACGGCATGGGTATATACATATAATAGCGAACAGGGCAGGTTGTTGGGTAGGTAGGTTGGTGGTTGGTCAGGGTATTAGGTGGATAGGTTGTCCGGTAAGCAAATAGGTAGGTAAGCGCATTGGTGGGTACCGTAGGTAGGTTGATGGGGGTGCAGGTTGGTTGGTCGGCAGGTTGGCGTGTAGTCAGGTGCATGGGTGTGCAGGTTGGTGTGTAGGCAGGATGTTGCACAGATGTAGTCAGGTGAGTGGGTGGGCACGTTGGAGGGTGGGCACATTGGTGTATTTGTGGGTAGGCAGGTTTGTCGGTGGGCAGATAGATGTGTGAACGGACTGGTGGGTGGGTAGACTGGTGGGTATGTAGATTTGTGAGTAGGCAGGTTGTTGGGTGTGCAGGTTGGTATGTAGGCAGGTTGATGGGTAGGTGGGTTGGTGGTTGAGAAGGGGTAGACCTAGGGGGTAGGCAGGTTGGTAGGTAAGCAGACTGGCAAGTAGACATGCTACTGGATGTGCAGGTTGGTGGGAGGCAGGTTAGTGGGTAGGCACGTTGGAATGAGAGCAGGCCGATGGACAAGCAGGTTAGTAGGTAAGCAGGTGGATGGGTTGGCAGGTTAAAATTTTAGCAGACTGGCAGGTAGGTAAGTTTCTTGGCTGGGCCGATAGGTGGGAAGGCCGGTTTACGTAGACAAGAGGTTGAGTAGGCAGGTTAGTGGATAAGCAGGTTGGAATATAAACAGACTGGTTGATGGGAAGGCAGGTTTAAATATTTGGAGACCAGTATGTTTGTGGTTAGGCAGGTTTGTGGGTAGGTAGGCTTGTGGTTAGGCAGGTTGATGGGTAGGCAGGTTGATGGATGGGTAGGTTGCGGGTAGGAAGGTTGGAATGTGAGCAGGTTGGTGGGTAGACAAGTTGGCAGGTAGGCATGTTGGAATGTGAGAAGGCTGGTGGATGGACAGGGTAGTAGGTAGGCAGGTTAGTGGGTAAGCAGGTTGGTAGGCAGCTTGGTGTTTAGGCAGGCTGGAATATGAGTAGGCTGGTGGGTATGCAGTTTGGAATGTGAGTAGGCTGGTGGGTATGTAGGTAGGAATATGACCAGGCTGATGTCTAGGCAGGTTGGTGGATGGGCAGGTTGGTGGGTAAGAACATTGGAATGTGAGCAGTCTGGTGGGTAGGCAGATTGGAATATGAGTAGGCTGGTGGGTGGGTAGGTATTTAATAAATACAGGAAAATAGAATGATTTCTTATTAGATAAGGACAAATATGTGTGGATCTTATTTTAAGAACAATCATTTGTGGCAATGATAAGATTCGTCAGGTCACGTCACAAGTGGAATTTAATGAATGCCTTAAGACATTCTCACTCTCTATCCTCAAAGGACATGCTGATTATGAATATCATCGATCCTGCGGACACCGCTACCCACCATTCTGCCTGCCTGGAAAAGATTAATACCACATATTGTGTGTTAGTGAGTGGGGTGGGGGTAGGGGTGGGGGGTCCAGAAAATGTACATGTATACATGCTGTTGGGGGGGGGGGGGGGGGGTTAATGAAAGGTTTACTCTGTGCAAATATCTGCGTACGTACTTAATGGATGGCCCGAAAATAAGTATGATAACAATAAGCAAATATGTTGGTGGTAGATTTCATGAGACCATTTAAGTTTCTAATCACGTGACAGGGGGCGAGTCATGAGAATAGGTGTCAAGGTAAGGGTCACTGTGAGTGACAGTGAGGGCGACACTGACGTTGACTCCTCACACTTGCATTGTATATAGAGTTACCTGTCAACTTGTCAGAAAGAACAACTCTGCGATCTGACCACAGGGCTATAGTTCTCTGCCCCGTTTTGCCATAGTCCACGAAAGTGGCACATAAAAAACCCATCTGCTTAACAGCAAGGTGCATGGGGGCCAACATGGAAGCATGTCTATGAATAGGCTATGTATAGGCCTACATTTAGTCTGGTACTATTTGTGGGTCACGCTTATCATATGAAGTGTGTTGCCTTTTGAAGCATACAATTATCATGATGTCACATGTGTCCAAATGAAATGGGATATTATCTAAGTCAGATGACTGTTTTAAAAGTCATTCACGTTGCCGGTTAATGGTAGGTGAAGTTCGATGGTTGGATGGCATTTGTGAATAAGTCCGTGTCACGGTCTTAACTTGGAGAAGATGGTTATCCGAAGTTCAGTTCAAGTCTGAATATGGTATAGGCTCTAGGCCATAAATAAGGTTGAGGTTATTAACAGAACTCGGCCAGGGGCCTTGTTCCATAAATGGTATCAATCCTTATCCCGTTTTGTATCAACTACAACTGTGGTAAAATCCCGAGGGAGCCCTCACAGGCTGTGCAGTCATTTACATATGCCCCTGATATCACTGGAGCTGGCGAGGGAATATGTTGATGATGGCGTTACGTTGATTGACACATATGTTAAAACCAATATGGCAGTATTTAATACCATCTTCATACAAACCAGCCACTCAGTCACCCCCTTAGTACTAGGAGGTGTGATATCATATCCTCTGAATGTGGAGTACTTTACTTAGATCGCCCAATCCCCACTGTGTGTCATTAACAGACGACATTTTTGCGGAAAATTGTGGACTGCTACTATTCTCCAAGCAGAGACGAATCGGAAGGGGATGGGTGCAGCAGAGTAGCCCGGTGTAATGAGCTTGAAGATTGACCAAGGCCCCTGATGCGCTTGTGATGACATGCGTGAAGTACATGCGCATTCCACTAGTCTTTTATAGACAACTAATTCCTAAATGGATGTTGAACATGGCGTGCTCGGTATAAACAATCCATCACAAATTGGCTGGAACTATACACTCTGGTCTAATTGAAGACACATGTTCAACATATTTGGGAATACCCCACTAACCCCAGTTAGCAGAGACTTATTATAAATAAATCGACACCAGGAACTGACATTGACTGACAATAACACACTCATTAAAGATGTGAATACAGGTACGGCTGACATCGCTACTAACCCTAACAACAGCTCAACCCATACCTTCTCGCACAAGCTCACCAGTAAGCCGTAAACGGACTTAAGTGGCATGATATTTCGTCGTGGCAGCCTCACTTGGCCAGGGTTATTGCAATGGTGACGCCCAATAGGCCCGTCTCTCACTCTTATCAATTCGATTTTGATTGGCTCGGCGCAGTATGTAAACGCCGCCCCAACACAAAGCGTTTTTACTCTACGCATGCGCCACGACGTGAGGTCTAAATATCGTCTGCTGTGAGATATGATGGTCTCTACGCGGGAAGAGCATCCGCCCGCTGTGCTTCTCTGTCAGCAATCATATCATTGAAATATATTCCAGTCCGAAGGAACGGCTCTTCTAAGTTCACATCCTGTCATCCGCCAAGATGGCCTTTGTACAATGACCACTTGATCATATAGAATGTGCGCTGATTGACTGGAATATCTATGTTTCTGGCGGTTTATGCATAGGGAAAGGCAGCTATTGCCACATTGTCGTTATATATACATATAAAATTTGCTCTCAAGAAATGCGCACAGCAGCTAGGCCGAGCCACAGTATACAACGGGGGCATGGAGTGCTTCGGTGCAGTCACCATGTACATCTGGTTGACAAAATCTGTTGAACATACCTTTCAAAGAAAATAGCAAACATCTTCCAATAATAGTTATTCATGTGAAGCACCATAGCTGGGATCAAGCATTGTCAAATCAACCTACTCCGTACCACATCTGTAAACCACCCCTGGAGGTGCTACGTGAGTACGTTGAAAACCACGACCTAGTTGATCAACATTCAAAACAAGTTTGATTGACCAACATATGAAGACTTATATCTGTGTAATTCAATTCTACTCAGTGTCTACAAATAATGATTGCTTGATTCATATGCGAATCAGTACCGTAGGGCATTGGTGTATTATCATATACCTATGCACAATGTCAGAGTAAATACATACTGCTCCTAGGGGTATAGTAACTGTACACAGAATGCACTGTACGCAGTGAAACGTTGTACTGGTTACTTTTGATACCTACATATTGCACGCTTTGAGTGACAAATTGCACGCTTTGAACTACAGATTGCACGCTTTGAAGAAATAACGCAATCTGATTGGTCGAGAGGCCGACAACAGACTTCTAACCGCAAGATTCAAAAATGGCGGATCCCTTCACTTCGCGAGTTCTGTGGCATAGTACGGTAACCACGGAGCGAGTTAGTGTGAAAATACATCAAACATTGAGGTGGAATACGATAACGAACCACGTGATACACTTTAGATAGCGTGGATATGCGAGAAATATCGATTCCGATGCGTTCACGGGCCAAGCGGGCGACTCGTCGATGTCAACAAATAGCTGAGACACTGCACTGCTCGAGTAGAGCTGTCCAACAGGACAATCGAGCGTAGCAGGGTGACCCTGCGTTAATTTATGCGGCGCTATAAGGTATTCGTGCCTGCGCGGTGATCACTTCCGGTTGTCAACTTCCGCCATGTCTGCTAACATACACATCGTGTTTGCGAGTTGTGCCAAGTCACTTTGACGTCGAATTACGGTCAGTTTTAGTGAATTAAGACCGAAGTAAGGTATATAATAATATGAAACCATAGTGATGGTGACTCATTGTTTCGTTGTGATAGTAATGGTAACTCATTGTTTCGGAGACATTCGTTCTGAACTCGCCGTGCCGGCTCGTTCAGAACGAATTTCTCCGAAACAACTCATAAATCTACCCCGTATTGTCACCATAACTATGGTTTCACATATTACATGTAACGAGAAGTGTATCGTAGATGCCTTTGGACCTTTAGAGGAACAATGTACATAAATCTTTCTGTCTGTGTTTTCCTGTCACCTTGCAGGGTAGTGAGAACACGGTACACAACTGGCATTATTTTGATATCATCTACGTCAATATTGATACACCGATCTCTGGTAATATGACAACAAAAAGGGTAATGCGAAATAAATCTGACAAAATCAAGGGAAAGGGTTCGCACCATGGGCTACTGCCAACCATTATTTGAAATATAGCAGAACAAAGGTTTCAGTTCAGGTCAACAAAAGAAGGGTTCTTTCTCCCATGCATGATATTCATTCCACTATGTATTTATAGGAGAAGCACTGGTCAAAGCAGACCCTGTGCAGGGAGACCAAATCAATGAGTTCTCCACATCCGGGTCAATAGAGTCACGTGACTATAGCAGACACGTGGTACCAACTGTTTTGTCTATGGCAAGCATTACTGAACGATGGTAGCAGGACTAAAAACTATCAGTGTGAATCTCTCGCTTTGTGTAATATTTTGTTTTGTTAAACTAAATATTATATCGAGGAAACAAAGAACTCCGGATCCTCGCAAAAAGGCACTTCATGTTATGGTGTTGTAGAACCCCCCCCCCCCCCCCCCCGGAAAAACCATAGTGCAGGAACTGAGATACATGAATCTAAGAATTTTTCTTTCTTCTGATTGAATTCGTTTCATTTCCAATGCAATTTTGATTTTTAACCCATTCAGCAGTGTCTTTTGTTTGTCATGTGACTCACATTTGTCATAATCAGCAAGTAGCGTGCCTCCTGCCAGTCCATCTCCTGCATTGATGAGCATATATGTATGCATGTGAATTAAGGTCATAGGAGGTGTGTCTATTTTATGGTTCGGCTACAGTTATAAACTGTATAGAAGAGCAACACAACAGGAGAATAGAAACCTTGTTGTGAACCTCCCCGCGAACACCCTCATTATATTCCCAATCCCAATATACACCATTTACATTTACATTAATGCATCTGTAATACGAGAAGCTATTAGTCATCAGAACCTAGGTCCTAAATGTACCTACCTGATAGGTCAGTAGGTGCTAAATTTTCATTTAGGAACTTGTCTCCTACTCCATCAGAAACATGGGTCCCTGGCGAGTCAATCACCCCCTGGAGAAGTAGTTTCCAGGAGGACTTGACGCGGACAAAGCTACCTGCAGTGCCACCCCACATCTCAACCATGGTGCCAGTCTCCATGCCAGTCAGCACCGGAGGGCAATTTCAATCTCGTTGTCCCACAGGAGGCTTCTGCGCTATGGGTAAGTCAAAACACATGTTTCTAACCTGATAGCATGTTGGTTTGGTTCGGTTAATGAACGGTGATTAGATTGAATACTAAACATGCGGTTTTATTGCTAAAACAAATAAGACAACGTAAGGAGCGATATTGATGTAAATAAGGATTAGCTGTCATGATTGTCAGTAAAGCCAAACGTCATTTGTCTATAGAGGTCGCAGACATAACAGTCAGGATGATTGCCGTTTTCAGGAAAAACAGAGGAGTTAGATGTTACACAAGAAAGATATGTTTCAAGCAAATTGTAGACAAAACATTTTGGTAGTAGCACAGGACCAGTGTTTCCCAGTAGCAGTTTGTATACACTACCACTACATCATAGAGTCAATAGATTAAATGAAAGTCTGATGTGGTATATATATAGCTGTAAACCATATTCCTGGCCTGCCCACTGTGATTCAGTAATAAGGAATCCTTGTATGGACACTCTTGATTAGCATCTATTCATTATTTTTCTTTGATTCTTTTAGCTCCATTACAATTGCGGAAGTATGTTTTTTGTTTGTGTAACGCTTTATTTCCACATGCTTATTGTAGTACGTGCTCCTGCACAGTTTGATTGTAATACTCACTCTCCCTTGGTATTACAGCAGTATAGGCCATTGACACAAGTAAATACCATTACTCTGTATGGAAGTCGGGTAGCAAATAGGCACGTTTGTAGCAAACATCCATTTGTTTTATCTCCAAGTCTGGCATTGTGTACTCAAGACAGACTCCTAACGGTACAGTAAACAGGTTCCATCACTCTCCAAACAGAGACCATTTCATTATGAAAAGACTTTGTGTGGACATCTACATGGCTGCTTGGAAAGTATGTTAGCGTTTCGGACAGCCACACGAGGGCGCTACGGTCGGGCCTTACGATTGGCCTGATGACAGCGCCACGCATGCGCCCTGGTTTGCTTTCAACCCCGTGTTTGAATTCCGCCTCATGCCAAAGTTGGTACAGAGGATGTGGACAGACGTACAAAATAAGACTTCGGTATTAGGACTGCATAATAGGCCCCACGTGTGTGCAAAAATAGTTGACTGCAAATATAATACGATACCCTATTTGGAATTCTTAAGAAATGTTAGCCAATAAAAACTGCCTCAGGGAGATCATGAAAAACCTGGATGGTTAGTTTTTGGACTCGTTGTAGTATATTTCTTTATGTCAGAGGCAATCCGGTGCAACGCCCACGCGCAGCATGCAGGTGGATTTTTATTATATCATAGACACACAAAACTTACTGATCTTATTACTGTTAAAGAACGTAGAGTTAGAGGAAGAACGGCCACGCCGAGCCGGGATATTGTTCAGTAAAACCCCGCTTTTGGGACACCTCGCTTAAGGGGACACCCCTTAAGCGGCACCCCGCTTAAGGGGTCAGTTTGCTCGGAACAGAAATTCATTTTTAGTTTATTTTAACCCCGATTAAGGGGCCACCCCGCTTAAGGGGGCAGTTTTCTCGGAACGGAGGGTGCCCCCCTTAAACGGGGCTTCACTGTACTTGAACTACCAGAGGAAAAACAAACACAAAGAAAAAAAATCAAATTAGTAGTGCAATAACTTGAATATTACAGAAACTCGAAATATGTACAAAAGCCCACCATGTGTTATTCATGTCTCCATGTAGGCCTACACTCTTGTGTTCTGTTGATGTATATGATTTTTATCTCTGAACGCTTCTCGTTTGTTATCAAAACAAACTCTCTCTCTTTGTGGGTCATATTTGATAAATCAAGCATTTTGCAAATCAAAGGGACCTTACAAGAGTGAGATCTACTAAAACAATTTATTAAATATTAATTCAGTTTGAGCAATGCTGCGTTCACTTTAAGGTATATTGGAGAAACGTTCGTAAGAAGGTCATGCAGAGTACGTCCAGACGTCGACGATCTTTATCAGCTTCAGGAGGCCATCCAGAGATGATCTAAATCAGATACCATGGAAGGACTTGGTACATTATGGTGAATGTAAGGAGGGAGTAACAACCTTGAAACATGCTACGCACACCACAGAAGTCACAGGTCACTAGTAACATCTCACTCAGGGAGTCAAACAGAAATTATCCCAACAAACGACCTCCACAGTACACTGTAATTCATAGCTCCTACTTTTGTCCTAAAATAGTTGTGTATGAGTTAGATCTTAATGATCAAGAAAACAAAAACTGGTGTACACGAGGATGGGAGTTTTCATACAAAATATCCAGAGTAGAACAGACACCTAGGCCAAACATCATATGTTATACAAACTATACAGTGAACAACACTACAAGATTTATTGTATGCCAGGCTGCTATCATAACGCAGTCGGTATATACATGTACATAATATGTCATGCCATTCTATTTGTATTACATCTTCTTCTCAAAGCTTCGATCGCACTGTAACATACGACCTGGTTCTAGATGGCATGAAATACGGAAGCACTCTCCCTACCGATCTCGTTATCTCATATACAGCTTTTTCACTTGATAGGAAGTCTATAAAGACCTTCTTGTGGAACTCCTTGACGGCGTAATGTATAAAACTAAATTTGAGCAGGTAATCAAAGTGGCCATCTAGTGCACATCCTGGCATGTAAACTACGATAAATCTACGAGATGATGGTGACTGATACTCTTCACTGAGACAGTCGTGACATTAGGCTATTACTCATGAGGCTGTCCTCTCCCCCTTTGACAGGAGCGTGGACAGTAGGTGCACCTTTAATGAGACCACACGTTTAGAGACCATCAAGTAATCTGTACTTGACCACTTAGCATGTCCCCTCACACAATAGACCCCCACCCCCACCACCCCATCTCTATCTAGCCCTGACCATGACCGACACCTGGACTTCTTCGTGATGTGAAGGCTGACCATCCTGTTGACCATCAGCTACGACCTTCAACCATTCATCCCTTTGACCTTGGACCTGATCAACCGAGTCTGACTGCCCTATCCGATGTAATAGGGACTGGTCAGTGCAGTGGTCACCTCTAAACCAGACATTGTCACTGTGGTGTGAGGAGACTATATTAAGACATGTCAGACGGATTATTGTTGTTGGGAGGGGCCAGTATAATGGACAATGGATGCCAGCGTCCACACAGATGACCGCTGTGATTATGCAGATGACCTTGGATCAGTGTACGCCAGTGACCTGGTGCTACCAGGGCCCCACAAACTATCTTGGTAGTTTACACTAAAGACAACATTCTATACATTCTGAAACCTGTTGCAGTGAATTATGAACTACATACTTTGGATATAAATATATATAGTTATATGCTCAATTATTTTTAGAGGCGTAAATTTGTATATATTCGCCTAATTCTGAGATATACTGGAATACTTTTCTGCTGATGGATTTACTGACCACGATTTAATGAACGGTTATGAGAGGATTGCTTCGGGTATTTTGTTCCGTGATGACCACTGACACAACTTGTACATTGTGCCAAGCCACTGTAGACATTTTATCGTTTGGGGTGAAAATGGGGGTGGACATGACCTCTGGTCATTAGGTGATTGTTGGACATGAAGGGCCATAAAAGGGCAGTTGAAGAAGCCCCCTGTGGGTCCTCACCCTGAGGGCATCTGACCAGTACCTTGGTGTGAGTGTAAGGTGGGTGGGTACCAAAGAGATATGTGGTTAGCATGCGGACCGCATGTCACAATGTGGGTATTTGTGTGGTTTGCCTTAGAATTGCCCTGCCCTACTTGTTGAAGAGCAAATGCCAGCTTGTGGGGAGAGTGGTCAAGAGACAAGACTTCAGATTCTAGACCCACCACAGGGACGCAGGCAATTCCCCATCTACGTTGCCAAATGGAGGGACAAAACTTGTACTTTGGTAGATAAAATGTTAGCCTCCTATCACCGAATTATTTGTCGTATATTTCCAATACCCCTATCATGCAAAAACGTATAATACTTAGATAATTCTGAGAAGAGAATTTAGCGTTTCACTCCAGTAGCGGTCATACCATGGTATGATGGTAGCTATCATATCAAGAAGTCAGGTATGCAACTCACGGACAAGGCCTTAATTTGAGCTATGGCATCAGAGATGGGTTTCGACCGACTGCCCTTCGTTAAGCCGGAGACACACCAAGCGAGTCAAGGTGGCGATCTCTGGAATTGCCAATACAATGTAGCATATATCTGAGATATCTTTTCATAATAATATCTCCCACCAATAATTTAGCGAATCAGAAGCAATAATCAAGGGAAATATGAAATAATAGCTCACATACATGCCATTTTGTGTTGGCGATTCCAGAAATCGCTGTTCTTCTCACATGGTGTATCTTCGGCTTTACTGCTGTTGCTGTTGGAGGAAATATCAGTTATTGGAAGCGTTGAAATAATTGCAAACGTAGGATAAGCAAGGTTGCCAGCTAGAGAACCCTGCAGTAGTTTTGAGCTGTGGAATGGTAGGGGAAACTTTGCCTCAACCTCACGAAAGTGGCTCCTACTGTATCGTCAACATGACACTCATTACCGTGTACCTGAAGGTTATCTTGGGGTAAACTCAGATAGCCGGTAGTAATTCTATCCCCACACACATATGTACATTGTACTACGCAGAGGTTGGCCAGGTGAGCTGAGGGCGAGACGCTATGACATGCTACCCTTCACCCTCCCACCCTTTGTGCACTCTCCAGTCATTTTTTGTACAATTCAACCAACGTAACTTGCATTTGGAATACAGACAAACCTCTGATTGGAGAGCTGACATGATCGCCATGCCGCCGCCATCTTGTACACAGTGGTCATGCGTCTAAGCATGCGCAGTGTTTGTCCAAATTGAAATGTCGTCTGCTGAGGAACGACGGACCACGTTGCCGTTTCCTAGATGTGTTCTCCCAATAGTTACCGTAATGAATGTACAGATTTAGGAGTAGGCCTCCACAGGTTACCATCAGGGACGTAGCAAATAATAATCTGAATGAAACCAAACGGAAGCCTCATGTCCGGATATGCGATACCCGACCGTCAATATGTTTTCAGGGGTCGGTGCATGGTATCTCATTCCGTGGCTAAACACTGAGTTGACTTGGGGTAAATGTGGGTGTCATGCCAGCGGGTGCCGACATATCTTTCACTCATTCGGAACCCGGGGACATCTTCATATTCAATTTGACCCCCCCCCCAACATTTGTATTCAACCCACTACCCATGCCTTAAGTAAAATGTAAATCATATTAGTGTTTGGGCTGTTTTTTAAAACCTGAATCGAGAAACTCTTTGAGAAAATTATAGTAATTGTGGCTATATGTACATGTATAAGAAAATATTGTCCAAAAACATTCATCAGAGTGGTGGTTGAGTAGAGCAAATCGTCAAGGCATATCTTAGAAATAATCCCACGAAAATGTATAGCATTTTCAAGTATTTGAGTACCGTATGGATGCATATACGATATTGAGGATACTACAAAATCTTAAAAAGAGGCAATGCACTGTCGAAATGTCCACGTTAGCTCTTAAAATACCTAGATGGTAAATAAAATATTCTATCCAAAACATACGTTCTTTTTTCTCCTCGACTGGTGGAATTCCTCCATAGTGAGATAGAATATTAGTTTTTTTTAAATCAGTACAGGTACAATTTGATATTATATTCTATATGATCATGTTAACAAAAATGATTTCATGATTGGAGTGAATGGTTGTGAAGTCCTGTCGATCTATTTACATATTGTTGATGTTTATGGCCGTTATTTCCAAGAACAACCACATGGAAGATCGTCTTAAACGCAAGACGAATGTTTTTGTCAATAAACTCTTTAAAAAGATACCTGTCATTATTTAATAACAGAAGGTTAAGTATATGTTCCATGATATTATGAAACATTCTACCATTGATCATTTACATAGAAATCATATGTTTAAGAGTTTATATATCTATTTTTACGGGGGAGGTAATACCTCGTTTTTTATATACACAATAGTGATATCTTTATTTCTTTCCTATTTGCTAGTGGTTGCTGAAGCGGATAACGGATTGATATATATATATATATATATATATATATATATATATATATATATATATATATATATATACGTCTATCCCAAACGTCACCTCTGGGTCGGAGGTTTTCTTTGGTTCAACCCAGCTCAAGATCGCCATAGAAACCTTACTCTACGTGCACAATCTACTGGAGGGTGTCAGGTGGTGCGCAACAGGTTCTGTACCGGAATACCACCAGCGGATAACAAATGACGTGTTGTTTGATGACGTAACAGCGTCCAGCAGCCAGAACTTTACTCGGAAGTGAAAGTAAATGACAGCGACCGCCCAACGCGCACCCTTTTGGTTGTGTTTGGGTTTATTCTCACGCCCGAGCCAATGGGCCCTGCGTTCAAAGATGTCGACCCCTTTGAAAAGCCAATCTGTGACATAAGAAGCCCATAAGCGCCCTATATATTGGGTCCCGTTAAGAAAAGACCCACTTGGGTCTTTGGACTTTATGACGTGGTTAATTCAGGTAGCTCAAGGGCAGGACTTGGTATTAAGGCTTAGTTAACCCTTGAAAAACAGCCCCCCTTCTGAACACACTTTGTAATGCAATACACTTGAATTTAGTAGTCACTTGACATTGTTAATTAAAGTATAGGTCACAAGGCCATACAACGGGTTATCATTGTCCCGTTCGCACAACTGAAATAGACGATGGAAGGGTGTAATTGATATTCCAGAGGAAGACCGGGTCCCCGGTACTAGTGTTATAACCTTTTCATTAAGAAATATTTATTAAAACTTCGAGACAAGTCCAATTTTTCCTTTTCGAACAAGTAGCGCCTACATAAACACACTGCACAGTGAATATTCCAGTGGTTAGAATCCTCCATACCAGAACAAAACAACAAAGAAAATGAAGAAAGTCGAGGGTAAAATCACGTTATTTCCGTATGATCCTATGAATCGCTGACAAGTACTAGACCAATACTGATTATTGGCATTCGACCATACCCTTCTTCATATTTTGTATGTCATTTCTAAACCATGGTACAATGTCAAGTCGTACCAGATATTCTATTTTAATTCACATATATGTACCTGTACTTCCATAATAGGCTACTGTCTTACCGCATTAGTGTCTTGTAGGTTCATATAATTAAGGCCAGATCATGGTCTCATGTAACAAGGGTAATCACTTGTCTGCCATAGCTAGAACCCCACCAGTACTTATTGTAAACGGCACAAGAAGATAGTTGTGACCAACTTCTCAATACCAGGATCCTTTATAACATGAAGCTTTCCGTGCGGTGTCCTGTTGGGACCAAAGTATAAAATCATATCAAAGATAAAAGTATCTCAAAGTTAACAGGAAATCACCAAGTAGTTGTAAGATCTTTCTGTCAAGGACCAGGTTAAATCTAAACGTTTGAAAAGTTCAAGTCTATTGAGAGCTCAATTACGATTATTCAGAGTCTGAAGAAGATGGCATATCAAAGTCCAGCCATGAAGATGCTCAGGACTATAGTAAAATAAAGTGCACAGACAATCCACTTGAAGTAACTCTCTCTTGAGGCATTTCAGACTGGCAGCAACCGCATCACCAGAAAGTGGAAGGTAAACGCCTAACCGTAGAGACCATGTGGATAAACGATGAAACTTACAACTCCTATTATCACCTATTGCTCCGACAGCTATATTATTATACTTGTATCAGATTCATGAGCAGTGTAACTGTTTTATCTTATCTCAATCACAATCAGGTATCAGACTTATATAACACATTGACTCACCCATAATCTATTGATATCTGAATCCTGTAGCACCAACTATCTGTAGCAAACCTGCCAGAATGTATCTGTTGATAATCTACTGATACCAGAATTAGGGAAAGCGTTGGCCAGTGGAGCTTTGGGATGTACTCTGGGCCGTTGGTCTATGTTGCATTGGTTGTATCTTTAGACGAATTAAAAGTCATTGCGTTTTGCAAAGTGTAACAACGCCTTGCAAATATATTCATCTGATTTTGAATTGAAAATTTGAATCGCTGGTTTTTCTAGGTGAGACACTAACAAAGGGCACATTCCTTTCATTTTAAGTCTCAAATGGTTAAATCTAGATATCAGTAGTAAGAATGATACCCTTGGCAAAACCTTTCGGAGTTAATGCGTATAAGAACCCGACCGGGCCAATATATGACGCCTTCCTATTATATCTAAGGACTCACAGGCACGCAGGTATGTAAACTCACAATCTATCTCACTATGATTAATCCTAATCCCGGTACGAATGCGCTAATTGGCGGGCGTTTCATTAATCTATCAGGCAATTCTATCGGCACGTAGATCGCTGACATCCCTGGAGGATGTATTAAGATCGGATCACCCATACTGCTCTCCTTATCAATCATTATCAGGATCAGCCATACCTGGGGAGATCAGCTTATCATCTGGACAGGGAGACTGACCTCCAGTGATACACCAAGGACGCCGGCAAGCGCTACTGTCCGGCGGATGATGTGTATAGTCAAGAGGGTCTTCAGCTGTCATTCTGTTCGTGTCACCGGCACACATATATGCCAACATATTTTCCGATATATTATATGAAAATAAACGCCTCTTCATACGCTTCACCTAAAACCCAACAAAAAAACCAACTGGCAGTCTATTGGTAAAAGATTGTACAATTCTACATTAGTGGTATACAGAATAGAATTCTCGAGGAACATTTACTAGTGTGTTACTGATGATTCAGGATGGTAACATCATGTCACATATATAAATATATTTATGTATATATATATATATATATATATATATATATATATATATATATATATATATATATGTGTGTGTGTGTGTGTGTGTGTGTGTGTGTGTGTGTGTGTGTGTGTGTGTGTGTGTAGGTGTGTGTGTGTGTGTGTGCCGCCCTCTGAAGACTCATTTCATACTGAATTGACCAATTGTACGCCAGTGTAATTCGCGTGGTGGGATTCATATACATGTACGTCACAGGGCTCAAAATCTCATGAGATTCTGTTTCCCTTTAGGGGTAAATGTCGCCAACAATTGTAGGGGAAAACATGTCTCAAGAAATGGGACCCTACAATTAAGACGAAGAAATAGTGTTTGAGTACAGAATCTCAGCAGGATTCGTTTGAAGTGGGATTCACACAGTGGGATTCATGTACCGCACAGGGTTCAAAATCTCATCCTGTTCCATTTTAGGGGTAAATGTTGCCAAAACTTTCAGGGGAAAAACATGTCTCAGGGAAGAAGACGAAGAAATTGTGTTCCAGTACAGAATCTCAGCAGGATTCGTCTCAGAAAAACACGCTGTAAGGTACACGAATCCCATCGTGTGAATCCCACTTAAAAGATAGCTTCAGGCGCTGCCCATATCAATGTGCATATGTATCCCGTGTTATCTTGATAATAATTATGGCAAGTGAGGGAAATGGCCCCCTACTGTCCAAGCTATATCAACTCATGTATAAATCCTCATCGTGTAATGTCTACAGTGCGCCCTGTTAAACCGGTTATTCGTCTTTACTCTCTGTACTTATCGAACAACACAATACAAATTATCCTCCTCAGCAGACCGTTGTGCGCACGGGATCATGGCTGTCTTACCTGTAACCCCATCCTCCCGGCTAATTGGTGCTAATTATACCTGTGAATGAGTGAGGCTGACGTGACGTGTGGCCGCGTGCCGCAGTCAGGCCCCTCAACTAGGTCGTTATGGTGATTAGTGGTGAGCACATTTATAATCATGTGGTCACGTGCTGAGTGGACAAGAACGCGTGTGGGGCACTGGCAGCAGACGATCCCAAGGCGACGTCGAATTGTGACGTCATGTCTCTAGCCTCTTTGCTTCCTGTCAGAGATGCCCCTATGACGTTAAAACACGATTGCACGAATTCGTCATGGACCCTTTTTGTCATTAATTGTCATGTCGCAGGCTATAGGAGTGTGGCATAAGATGCATGTCATTTGATAACATCATGCTCTACATGTAAACATTATATTAACACACTTCTCTGGATACATGCCTAAATCACTAGTTTCTCGAGAGGGATGTGGGGTCACAAGCGCAACCAACGTCCACTTGTGTCATCTCGTCTCCCTGTGTCTCCTACCTGGACAAGTGTCCGAAAAGTTTGGTCTCATCGTCAATGTTTTGCATCCACTTGCAAATGAAAATAGCTGGACACAGTCGGGAAGAGGTCTCGTATTTTATAGACTTTTTGGAGTACATTCATATGAGTATTTACAAAGATGTTTGCAGAATGTGTTGCAAATTAAAATATATGAATGATGTAATTGGAATCAGAAAATACCCGGATCCCATGTGACTTTTACCTATATAACACATAGCTTCACCTTGTGTGAAACGTTCTCGCATGTGCCCTGTAGAAATCTGATCCTTGTTTTCTCCACAGTAAAGAGGCCCGTGTCTCTACTCTGGATCCCGCCCTCGCCCCCCCCCCCTCCCCTCCCGTCTATACACACAGGAGCCGGCCACGTGTCTGTGGATCCCACCATGGCATACCTCCACCCTCCACCTGCTCCTCTCACTGCCATGTCATCCGTATAGCCTAAATAAGTCAGTATACGGCTCTGCATGTTCAGACATGCCCACGGGGTATTTTTCTTTGCTCGGCACCTGTAGGCATTTTGCGCAGGTGGAAAGAGGAAAAGGATCAGTTTGACAAAAGGGTAGCGGATAGATCTGGATTAGTGGGTAGCAGGGGGGGTGGTGTTGATGAATTTGTTGGTATGTGCATACAGGTGCATGGAATAGGGGATTAGCATGAGATAGACGTATACATATATGTATGTATAATGTAGGTATTAATTGAAGTAAATAATATAATTACAGTCTCTATAATAGATTGAACCATGGTGTTGTAAATTCTAACCAAAAGTCTTTGGTAAAATTGATCATTACATTATCAAATTTGATGGTAAAGATTCTAAAGAAAGTTATAAATGAACTTTTGACAAGAGTTACTGCATTTAATCAAACTATGTGGAACAGGGATAAGCTTATACTAATGCTCAGATTGTGACATAAAATTGCTATTTCAAAGCGATCGTGATTACTCTTTAAATGCATCATAATAGTTTATATCACTTAAGTTACTAGTGAGTGTTTTCAATTTTAGTCAATCACTCTCACCAATTTCCACTTCCTGTGGGCATTATTCGCTGTTATGGTACACGAGATTACCTCCCCAATCTTTTCATATTACCTAGAGTGAAATTAGATATAAAGAGGTTATTTCAAAGCTACATACCTAAGTGTTCAAGGAATTCCAATGGGCGGGTGGCAGGCGGCAGGCGGCGTGGGGAGGGGAGGTGGGGCGATATGGCGACGGCCCGTGCCAGGCAGTCGACCCAGGGATCTAAATGATCCAGCCCACACGACCACCTTCCCTCTGACACCAGTAGGCTATACCTATATATGTTACCAGGTTAATGAGTATCTAGGATATCAACCAATACAGAGTCTTCCAACAGGTAATCAAAAATACAGAAAACATTGCATTTACCTGTGATCATTTAGTAAGACAATGCTTACCTGCGATTAACACAGTGTTTACCAGCAATCTATGACTCAATACATGTACAAAGGAATAATAACGCAATGTTTATGGGCAATTGGCAATATGTTTGTTCACTGCCTGCTGAAAAGCCTACATGTAGGCTTTGTGCTCTAAATCTCTTTTACATGGTGAGTACGTTGGATAGAAATGTAGAATAAAGAATACATAATCATATGGCGGATGTAGATAATTGCAAAGGAAACACACAAGGTAATTACGCCTATTGCTGATAGATTCATACAGAGTCGGACGCATAACAGTAGGCCTATTGTATCTGCAAAGGAGTCTATGTTACCGACTTAATATAGTCGGAATGTAAAAAACGTTATACACTCTGACACATTCCAGACACAAAACGAGGCAATAATATTATTAGCATGGCGCCACGCACGTTCCCCACATCCCGGACCTATTTTAACTGGGTGGTTATGGGGAGGTGGGGTGTGTGTGTGCTTCTCCCGATCCCCGCCCCGTGCCCGCTCCGGCGCCCGCCCCGGCGCGTGGGGCGCATGGTCCGGCGCCACGCTCCGCGCCACACCGTGGAGGTCGCCACAGTCACCCGAGCAGAACGGCACAACAATCCTCACACCAGGTTCCGGTGCGTCCCCGGGCCCGACTCCTAAAATTGTAGTTTTGTAACACTTTCTCTATCCACTTTCATAGACGAGATTTCTCCTTTAAGCCGGGGTCACACCAAGCGAGTCAAGGCAATGATCTTCGGAATCGCCAACACAAAATGGCACGTGTATGTGAAATATCACTTCATAGTAATATATCCCACCGATAATTTAGGGTATCAGAAGCAATAATCTGGGGAGATCTGAAATAAAAGCTTACATACACGTCATTTTGTTTCGACGATTCCAGAAATCGCTGCCCTTGTCGCTGCACAGGAAACTTTGGACTAATGTCTAATATCAAATAACGAGAAATCAAAATGAATTTAGAGATTTATTTTCAGAACTTCCTCGATCCCTTTAAATTAGTTTGTTGGTTAAATATATAGATTGATAATGGTGCAGCTGCACAGATTAAATCTCAATTAATGTGAAAACACCAACATACACTTAAGCCCATAAGACAGCGCTATTTTCCATAGATTATCACCGATCCGATCACCGATTATAATCGAGAACAAGAATGTCGCTGTCTAATTAAGCCTATAAGACACCGACCCGACGGCTGTGCCCGATCCTACCTTACACCGACAGATCCGTTGGGTCTGTGACAATCTGCATCAATCGGGTCGATGTACGCACTTCACCGACCCGATTTTATTGCTTTTCCCGACGCGTCAGGCATTACTTCCATGTCAGATATGACCGACTCTCCCCGACCTTAAGATTTCGGTGTACGCACTTTCACCGATTGTTACCGATTCTGAGTTGGCCATTTGAATAGCGATGCAACCTATCCCCTAGTCCGATTTAGAAGTTTCTTATACCGATTTGTACAAGAGACAGAGGCGATTATAAACCTGAAAACCGTTTCCCGATATCTTTATTGGATCCGAAGTTATTAAACTTTGAATTAATTTCTATGATTCCACACCAGCGGCCCGTGGCTCACCCCGGCTCGGCTCCCGGCGGCTCTCTTTGGTCTTAACCCGGGTAATTTACGAAGTTATAAAAGGAGGAGGTGTCGTCGGGAAGAGTCTACCTATAAGACACCGACTCCCGACTCTCCCGACTCTCACCGAGCCGATGGTCGGGATGAATCGGGAACAAATTTCGGTGTCTTATAGGCTTTATAACCTCAACGACACTTGCCGATCACACCAACGAGTATACTCGTTGATCACACCTATCCATGTTATGACCTTGCACTGCGACCCGATCGATCAAAGAGACCCGATCGATCAAAGAGAGCCGCCGGGAGCCGAGCCGGGGTGAGCCACAGGCCGCTGGTGTGGATTCATAGAAATTAATTCAAAGTTTAATAACTTTTGATTCGATTAACATATTGGAAATCTATTTTCAGATTCATCATCGCCTCGGTCTCCCCTACAAATTGATATCTCCCCTATATATTGACACTTGTAAATCGGGCTAGGGGATAGGTAGCATCGCTGTTGAAACGGCCTTCTCAGAATCGGGAACAGTCGGTGAAGTGCGTACAGCGACACGATTAAGGTCGGGCAAAGTCGGTCATTACCCCCACGCTAATAATGCCCGACCCGATTAAAATCAGGTCTGTGAAGTGCGTACAACAACCCGATTCTTAAAGACCCGACGGATTCGTAGGCCAAAGGTGTCATCGGGCACAATGGTCGGGTCGCTGTTTTATAGGCTTTATAATCGTCTCAGATAAAAGCCATTTCCATTGGGCGATTTCCCGTTACCGATCTACAGTCAGGAAGCACCAATGGACTTTTGGCACTACTGATGCAAAATCGGTCAATAGAAACAACCAAGCCAGGAAATGACCAACGACTTTTCTGTTTGGCTTATGTAATTTGGCACCAGCGATGGATTTCTTTAAGGACTGACAGAATCAAGCCCATTGATTTCATCGAGTCACTGAGTGGAAACTACTACCCGCACCGATTACTTGATACCATCGCACAGTCGGTGGCACCACCGACAGACTTTTAGGAGAACTCAAGAAATCTCTGCTGTTTTCGTCGGCCAATGGAAAGGGGCTTATAGGGCAGTTATTGGGGTCTCAGTATGAAGCCATCCTCTTTTGGGCTTTTAAAAAAACGATGTTTTATTCATACTGGAAGTTGCGATTTGAAGCTGATGCTTAGCCTCCCTTACATGGATAAAATCAAACTTCTCCTGGAGGGAACAGTTCCGAGCAACATTCGGTGTCCATAATGTAGGGGTCAGGGCAGTCGAGCAGCGTTGTTTCACTTTAGAACTAGGTGGCGCGAGTGCCGATCCCTGCTGTGCGGTATGGCCGGCGGACCCGCAGTATGCAAATGCTACGGGTTCACCCGCATTACGTAACTCGGCCACTATATAAGGTCGAGTCCACAGCAGGTTGACAGGACTTCTCACGGTGCCTCTTTACGGAGTGAACGTCTTGAGCCTCACGAGTTGGTTAGGTTGTGTTGAAACACCTTTCAACGTTGAAGAGACCAGTATCTCTTCCCGCGCTAGTTGGTGCCCCGCAGCACCAACAGATTGTGTATTACATCCAGTAATAAAAGAACGGTGAACTGAAACTGTCCGGAGTCTGGTTTTCTATTCGCGGTTAAGCGGTAGTTGGTAGATCTTGTATCTCCCTCCCTTCTCCAGTGGGTAAAGCCGAACCCACCTGTATTGGCACGGTAAGTACAGGGTAGCGACTAGTCTCGGAACCTCTGGTCGACTGACGATCGCGGAGAGTGGTAACACACTTTCAGCGACTAGAGGGTAACCGCTACATTGGTGCCGTGACCAGGATTCGAACCTGGGTTGTCTCGGTAAGTACAGGGTAGCGACTAGTCTCGGAACCTCTGGTCGACTGACGATCGCGGAGAGTGGTAATACACTTTCAGCGACTAGAGGGTAACCGCTACAATTACATGGGATCTCCCGTGTGCGGGATTTTACTGTATTGTTAGGCCTGGCGTCCACCTACTACGATATGGCACCGATATGGTCTACGATGCACCTCCCGATAAAAAATCAAAATCGCATCGGAGGGTCACCTAATATCGGGGCAGTTGACCACATTTCTACGATTAGGCACCGAAAGAAAAACCCATTAAGATGCATGGTGGATTGACTTGTCTAGACATGTGTCTACGATTTTGTGACTTCCCGATATGGCACCGATTTTGACATTTTGTATCGGTGCCATATCGGGAGGTCTGCGATTCTTTCGTAGTAGGTGGACGCCGGGCCTTATCCTTCTCCCGAATGAGTGTACCACATATTCACCAATCTGTCTGACAAAGAAATAGCATTAGTATTCCCCAAAGATATCATTATTTTAAAGAAAGCAACTAAATATTCAAAAACGGAATAGAAATACTTAGTTCGTGGCCTCATTTAATCAAACTGTTCATATAGTCAGAAGTTGTCAGTCCCAAAACCATTCTATATATTTATGCAGGACCTTACTGTGATCAAAGTGTGTACAGAGGGAAAGTGGCTTAGAACTGAAGCCGGAGTGGTGGGGCGCCTCTGAAAGACGCCACCGTGAAAATTCGAGGCCGCCACCTCTATCTCCACTCTGTTCAGACTAACAGGTCGGTCTGGCTAAGGCCCGGCGTCCACCTACTACGATATGGCACCGATATGGTCTACGATGCACCTCCCGATAAAAGATATAAATCGCGTCGGAATGCTACCTGATATCGGGGCAGTTGACCACGTTTCTGCGATTAGACACCGATAAAAATCCCATACAACGCATGGTGGATTGGCTTGTCTAGACATATGTCTACGATTTTGCACCTTCCCGATATGGCACCGATTTTGACATGTTCTATCGGTGCCATATCGTGATGTCTACGATTCTATCGTAGTAGGTGGACGCCGGGCCTAAGTCACATACGGTCTAAAGAAAGTGTAGCTCTGGCGGCCAGTGTAGTTTGAGACATGCGACGTTGGCGCCCCCTGGATTAGTTCAGCGAATCTCCGAAGGTGGCGCTGCAGTGCGGCTCGGCTTCGAGAACGGCGGAGACCTGTACTTGGTCAGAAGGCGTGGACGCGCGGTTGAGTGTGAACGCGTGACAACAGGGCCTCTAAAAATAGGAGATATACACATACACACAGCCACAACTGTGTGGTCTTTGCCGTGGACATACAGCTCACTCTATTAGGATTATATACCATACCTGTGTTTACGGGACTACCACTACTTCATCTTCTTCATAGCATACGTCCCATGTCGCAGTTACCACAGACGCCTCACCGTCTATGCAGGGCGTCACTGGATGCGTAGTCGCGGCCCATGGATGGGGCCGGTGAGCGGTGGCGGGCCGGACCGGGTTGGGACCCGTGCCGCCCGGCCGACCGTCCCGGCCTCGGCTGGCGGGGGAGGCGGTAGGGGTGGCGGTCATGGCCTCCTACTCGTCCTCTTCCTGCTGCTGGCGCAAGCAGTCGTTGCGAAACCACTCCAACAGAATATGGAGAAATCTCTGGACGGCTGTGATAGGACCATCTGGTAAGTTGATAACAAAAGTTTGGGTGAATACTACATCGTATTAACAATTGTGGAGTTGGTAGGGCCTATATGTGGTACACCATCATTGAATGGTTTACGGCAATGCCCACCGACATGTCTCTGCTATAGGTGCACACTTTACAACACGATTTAAATTTAGAGGCTTATGTATCAGCCCTAATCCATATCCGTGCCTACTTTGAGATACATCCTCAATTGAATCTACAGCATGTCTAGGTGTGGTACATGTAGATATAGCAGGCCTACATGGCAGCAGCACTAGACACAGATGGCATTCTGTGGTGTCGGGTCAGAGTTATTGCTTCTCGCGAGAAGAGGTGTGTTTTGTTGATCCAGCCAACGGTGCTGGCGTGTGTCATGTTTTTCTGTGGTCGTTGAGATTGTGACCCCGTCGTCCGACACATACACACTAAACATACATGATATAGTCAGTAGGTATTGTTGGTGCTGATATTATGTATACTCATATGACACATATGCATCTAGTCATATGGATATTAAAGGTGGACCGTCTGACCCGTATCGCATATTGACCCTCCTGGACCTCTTCAGTGGTCTCCATTGGTCGCTCACCCTATCTAAGGTAGATTTCCTTTTGGTCTCATCTAACTATATTGAAATCCCTCCCGGGTTCTTCTGTGGTTCATATTTGTTCCTTTTGCATTTGTATACCTCCATTGGTCTGATCCCAGTCCCTAATTACTTACTGAGATCTTACTCAGGTTCCATTTACCCTTCACATAGGAGACCCCCTCATCTTCCCGGCTGGGTCTTGGATCATTCTCTTTGGCCTCCGCAATTCTCCTTTTAGCCCCGTTCCGTCTCTGGCTTAAGTGTTTGGGTTTCATCTTGCTGCAAAGTGGGCTTAGCCAGACAACCCTTCAAACTCCGATACAACATTGATTCAGAAACGTCGAGCCAACCCTTTCATCTACGATAGAACATTGATATAGAAACGTCGTGCATTCACTACATTCACACCAAGGCCTGGCCAGATACTAAAGGGTGAGGTCAGACTGTATGATTGGTCAGGGGAAGGGTTTGTGGTTGGCTGACAGCAGGGAAAGCCAAATATATAAAGCTTCGTGAGCTGATCTCTTCCGCTATAAGCAAATGCTATTGGCTAACTTTTGCTTTGCTACATTTTTATATGCTTGTTGCAACGATGAGCGTATGATAGTAGCTCAGGTTTCCAGAGTATTAAATATGACGTATACTGAGGCAATATATGGAGAATACGTCCCAAGAACCCGCATATACACTATACAATCATAAAACATGTTTTTGTTTCATTAAGGCCTTATATGGGTGTATTTGTTTCATTAGGGCTTTAATATAATGGGGAAATAATACTAAGGATCAATGGAGTTTAGGGATTAGCTTCATATACGGGAATTAACGCCTTAAGTATTGTATTGGGTTCTTGTTTCTTTTTACAACATCCATAGTGATCCGTTAAGGCTCGGAAGTCCAAGCCCAAACACAGTGCATGTATGTACAATTGTGTACAATTGGCGTGGACATAATCACTCTCGAGAAGTTTGTGTCAAAGTGTCTGTACCGTCGGTTGGTGCGGGAATTAGGCTTCACCATTCACTTCACCCAACTGCGTGCAATACTCAATACATGTTTTCGCACATCGATTCCTCGGTCGGGGAAGAAGTAGTAGGGTTGGCGGGTGATTGGGTCATATACATGCATTGCGTGACAGAGAGCCTCCTCTTGGTCAGTCTTTGCTCATGCAAGGTCCCTCCAAAAGTCAAAGGTGGCCCAACGGCCAAAGCAATAAAATACATGTTTTGACTCTAAATTATAATGACTGTTGTTAAGAGGAAAATGTCCTTCTGTAGTGAATGGTTGTCCTGAGAGTGGGGTATATTATGGAGACATCCACATCTCATCTGAACAGAATAAAATTACCTTGTGATATTTCGGAGATGGCAATCTTTCGCTTTTCCAAGGATTTTATTTTCAGTTAAAAAAATGTGTTTTCTTGTGTAAGTCAAAGAGGGATTAGATTGAGCTTCATTCTCACCACTAAACAGTGGTTCAAACCTCCCCACACATCCCAACCCCATTTCATGGTCAACAACGATTTGTTGTCCATGTTTTACTGTTCCTTTGAGGGAGTAAATTCCAAATGACAAAATATTTCCTATTTCTTCCATGACATCCCTACATATCATCCACTGCATACCTTCACCCACGGTCGCCTAATACATGTTAATGGTGGGGTCCACATGTTTGTACATTCTATGTATAGCATCCTTTAATATCCCAGTTCCTGTGCGACAGTCATAGTTTTTATTCACCGGAAAGGTGAAATTAATTCGTGATGAATTTGCATGACTGATATATTCATGAAGTGTGCATAGTGAATGGACTGGTAGAATAATGTTTATGAATATACGTATAATCTATGCAGTACGGTCGGTGCCAGATACATGCTTGTCTGGGTCATGCGCAGATATATATTCGTGTATCACTAACAACCGGGGCTTCTTGAAAAAAAATCATATTTGACAAGGAAACAGTGTCAGTTATAGCCACAGTCCAGTCTCACATCACCATTCCTGAAAATGGCTCCAAATCACTTTTTACGCCAACACATTTTAATTATTTGTATCAGTGATGAGTTCATAGAAGGCATATAGAACTAGATGTCCATTCCGAGTCGTTAGTAAAGGAAATATCCAAGACGTAAGACCCGTCTTCGGAGCTGTGAAGCATTTAGGAAAGAAGTCATAGTGAATGCCCTTTGGTTAATACGTGGTGGTTCAATTCACGGAAAATGATAACCGGAGCTTCAAAGAAAATATACATCCACATACTATGTAACCGTTGAAGGTATAAGTTCGCACCTAAATAATACCATAAACTCACTGATTCTATACCAAAAGAGAAAATTAGGTACCAATGCCAGTATTGGTCACAGTTTGAAAGTTTTGTCTTTTTTTTTCTTCAACCGGTCTACCATGCATATATTTTCACTGGTAGGTGTCGCTGTGTGATGGTGAGTATAGGATACCACATAAGGAGGGCCCTGTGGAAGGCAATCAGGGCGGAACCCCTTCCCTGCACACCCCACCTCCACCACCCCTTCTTACGCACTCTACAACCATATATACAACTGCCCCAGGCACTTCACATCATCTCAGCCACCCCATGCAACGACGGCAACGCTCCCATCCATCTTTTCCAAGTTTCAGGCGTGACCACCACGATAACACACTATTTCCAATGGTCACCCAAATACAGTCATTCTCATGCAGACCTGACAGTCTGCTAGACCGTAGTGGATGTGCCATGCTAGATAACATGCTAACGAGACATGCTTCACCCGGTCTTTTCCATGTTAACTGCGACATGCTACTAGGTTGACACGTAGAGGACCGGCACGCGGCGGGCTCAAGATTTGTCTCGCGAGCGGGCAGTGGCGGGCGTTGCGGCCAACACGCGGGCGGGCAGGGGCGGGCGGATTGGGCAACAAACCGACACGCGAGCGGGCAGGGGTGGTCATTGACTGGCCTCAGTCTCTTGAGTCACACCCCTTCCCTTCCCCTGAACCACACGCTACCTCACCATTCCCTTTCACAGGGGCTTTCCGAGGACGGTTGCATATCATATAGTATTTTTTTCATGATTTCATGAATGTTCATAATCGTAGAATTGGACGAGGACGGGCGCTTGGGACCTGCCTATATTGAACGGACTGGGTCAATGCTACCCTCCTAACCTCGATGATCACACAGCATACAGGGATGAGTCAGTGTGTGGTAATACTAACACATATATACTCACTGGCCATCAGCCTGGAAATATGACACAAATGAGCCACTTCGGTGAGACTAGAGTTATGGGATGTTGGAGGGGGAAGGTCCGGTATCTCCATCTCTAGATATTTATAATAGGAGCATTATCCAATAAACGCCACCACTATGGGATGACAGAGTGATGAGGCATTTGTTAGTACAGTAGATACAATAATGATAACCTCTGACTAGGCAGGAAGGTGAGATAAAAGAAAGAAAAAGATTATAGTCACTTGACGCGGACAAATGTCATGTGTATAGTTGGCCCCGACCTGTGCTGACGGATGTAACACTAAGGTTTCTCTGACATATGGGGCGACACCCACGCGACTGACAGCTATGTGCACAGTATACACCAGCTCAGGCACGGCAGCTATACTTCTGTGCACATATATATGTATTTGCATAGACTATAACGACTTCGCTAAATCCTCGTGGGTACCAGGTGAGCTACTGGGATGGCCACAAATGTTAGCGCTAGGAGAAGGAGGTCATAATCTTACCTCAAAGTGGAGATATCATAAACGTAAGGAGGTTTGTGGGATGATATATATGATTCCATGGGGCTCGGAAATGAGTTAATTGAGGGTCCCCTACAGAGGTTCAAGAGTATTCACAAATATTTCATTATTAGGTTTTTCAGGTTATTTTTAGTAAGGGCCTTCCTGTAGACTATAAGCTGGCGGGTAATCGCCTTTTAGACAAATGCATTTCTCTTTTTGTATTTTATAACTACAAAAATCTCCCCAAGATAATGATTATAGCCCTGTATACAATTTCCTATGTTTGCAAGGGATGGCTCCATCAGTGCTTGGAATGATGCCCCAGACCCCTATGAGTAATGGGGTGTTGTTTTCTTATGCCATATGTTATGAGACATAAGTGGAGTTTCTATAGGAATGAGTATCCCTTTCGTATAAATAAGTCATGCATCATTGTAATTATGGTGGACTTGTATGCATCATAATGGGATGATGAGTAGGCCTACTTGTGTAAAGAATATATAGAAACGGAAGAACGGGTGTCACTCCGTGTAAACACTGTTGCTAAGTTCCGATGGCTGCTTTAAACATGATAAACTTGCTTTTCTGATTCCGTCTTGTTCGTTGCTGGAATTAGGATGTTAAGTCTGCATCTAACATGTCAACACCCAGGCTACTTACAGTCAATGCTTCAAAGATTTTAGAACTAGAACAGACAGGGTCACAAACTTCAGAGCGGAACATATGGTTGCTGTGGGAACCTGTAGGCAAAACATCTTCATTATGTCTGAAAAAGATGTCGTATGTACTTCTAGTGAAGATGTTTCTCCTTTACATGCTGAATGAAAGACCTTGTACAGCTGAAGGGAAGTGGATGGCTTCCATCAAAATCCCCTCAAGTGTAAGTAAGCGTGTCAGTTGATTAGGCTTCTCGATGGAAATAAGTAACCTACATAAGATTTGAAAAAAAGCTAGTTCCACTTTAAGATTATATCTTCATAATTATTTTGTTTACTTTAATTAGTCTTGCAGACGAAATAGGAATATCTGAATCTTCAGTTCCTGAACTATAGAAACAGGTTGGGTCCTTCTATAGAAACAGGTTGGTTCCTTCTATAGAAACAGGTTGGGTCCTTCTATAGAAACAGGTTGGGTCCTTCGTTAACGCTCTTATAAATGTCTTCAGACTACACATTGTTATTGTTATAGGTCCGTCTGTTTACCTCTCTTTGTTATATATAATGCACTTAAACCAAGTCGGTGTCAGGGCTGTAGTACGTTTACTTCCACTACTACTGTCGCACAGAATTGGCCCAATCGTCGTGGTCGGGACCAAATCCAGCAATGTGAAAGAAACGATATGATAATAATAGTAAAAATTCACTAGCTATCCCTTGTACTACAGCCCAGGAGATGGCACACACACTTGAGGCAAGAGATCGGGTGTCAGAAACCCCAGGCAATCCTTCCCAGAATTCCTCTAGGCTCCAGTGACGTAACCCCACCCCCTTGCCTCTACAATCCTCCCCATCTTTCCCAGTTCTCATCACATAAACATGTGACGTGTGTGAGGGCCACGACAAAGAACAAAAGCCAGGTCCCCTCTTGTTGTTTGCCCGTACAGTGTCTGGAGAGCCTCCCCGTTGGTGAGGGGTGGTCGTCTAAGCCCTGGAGGAGAGACGGGGAGGACCCAGGTCGTGGGAACACAGTGTGCCCCGAGCGCCACCTGATGACAGGTCATTGCACATGCTGCTATAGGAAAGTGCAGGCGTTTATTTCTAAAATAAAACATGAGAAATTCCACAAGAATGTGTCCATCTCCGTTCATAGCCCTATTCTCATATTCTGAATATCACAATGATCAATTCGTCTATCAGAATTCAATCGTCTGTCAACCATATTGCTATTTAGGCTAAGCTCTAGACTGGCCTCAGTCCCTGTCTCCTACCTCTCTACATCCCCACACATCCCTCTCCGCTCTACTCCTCTTCAGTCGGTATACAGGTTTTATTCCATGGCATGATGAGTTGGGGGAATGAACATACAGAAAAGTAGATTTTATTAATGAATGCCCATAAATAAAGACTTGATAAAGTGTAGGTAAGCTCCTACTCTCAGAGAAGAGCCTATGTGAATATGGTGGGAGACTAGTATATTGAGATAATATTTTCTTTAGAATGGATTCACTTGGTACCAGTACCGAAGGTCTCTGTTAAATCAGCATTGGTGGGATGAATCATGTGGGAGAACGAGACTGCCACTTCTTGTAAGGAGAGGAAAATATCATTCAATTCTTTTTACAATGTAGCACCGAATTTCCATTCCTTATACTCTGAATTTTCTATATATGATAAGCCATTATTTATGAGTTGTAAGACAGGTAGGAATCTGCAAAAAGCTCCCTCTGCTTTTTATAATGAAAGATGCCATTAATCAGATCCCTACTCACAACACACTCTCTGTTCTATATCTTTATCTCTATCAATACCGCGGCTGACTAATTTTACTGTATCATTATATCTAGAATTTGTGGATTGCATACAATATCGTGAAAAGTAGAGTATGGTTGGTTACACATGAATTTAGCTACATATAAGCCGGCTTCACATATGCTTCACATTATTGGGCAGGGGCAAACCTTACACATACGTATTTGAGGATCTTTAACTTTATGTAAATGTTTTAAGACATTGTGCTCTTTACAGATTCATACCAAGTTTTAGAGCAGAACTGCTTTCGCGAAACTGCGAAAAGATTGAGCAAATAAAAACCTAAACCGAGGCTCCTGTTAGGCACTCTGACGATATGATACACTGATATTAATATCTTAATGCATCGATTCTATTAAGAGTGCACAGTCGATGCGCTCTTGATAAAGGATATGATAAAGCTAGGTCTGGCAGAGACGGTAAAAAATACTATTTGTTATCATAATGTTTTGCGATGAGCCCCATAGTTATCAGACTGTCTGATGAGACCACTTCACATTTACCTGGCCTTATCTGACGTGGGCAGCATGTGAGTAATGGTAAAACAACTTGAGACCAGGTGACATGGTGTTAAGTTTTATAGAGGACAGGCTTGCTGGCCAGGATATGCGAAGTAGATAGTCCGCCATTAATATGCTCCTAATCCCAGTAGTCGTTATATTATATAGGTTACAGTAAATATCCATCCACAGTTATTAACCAATGCCATCTCCTTAGTGGCAATACATGCAGTAAGGAAACTGTGATATTTTTTATCATTACATGACACACTCGTAGAATTTTTTTCCATTCTTCGATGGCCATGTAAAGGTATTTATAATGTGAGCTGAATAACATGCCGTTATAAACTACATATCATTAAAGAGAATAATATGCCTACACATTTCGCACCGTATGAGTTTCTCGATTATTGGCTATTCTGATGCGGCATGTAATAGTCTCCGGTAGTTGGTGTCGTATGTGTGCATGTATGTGTAATATATCTATATATCTTTATTTACACAATGGTTTATGATAGATAAAAGGTCTGCAACCTCACCGGATGTGTTCTCTAATCCTGTGAAGTATCGGTAGAAGACATCCATAGTCGGTAAACAGATAACAGACCGTGTTTTATCTTGGATCATCCTCAAACACCTAAACCCAGCCCTGGGCTTTCGATCCCTACTCTCAGCGCATGGATTAGGACTTGGTCGGTGCTGCGGGGAGCGCCAAGACAAAGGGCATGCGCAATACGTTGAACCGGGTCGTGGCCACTTAACAGCTCGTGGCTCTGGAACGTGTGTTATCACGGATCGCGCATCCTGTTGTGGGCCACGTTCCGCACGTGCCGATACTAACGAATGTCCACCAACACCACTACCTATTTCCCTACTCCATGATTTAAAGAACGAGAAGTGTGAGATGGGGAGCCCAGTTCTCCTCACCTATGAAAAAGGGCAGTACAACCATGGCCATATATGTCCAAGGAACAACAAACCAGAAGTTATAGTCTGCTTATTTGAGACAAATAGGGATGGAAAAGTAGGAGAGACGCACATGGCCAGCCCTTCCATATATTTCACCATATTCCATATCCATTGAAGTCGCTCACTTCTGTTTGTTTTTATCTCTCGCATTTATATATTCCTACCTATATATAGAATTCTGCATCCAATTACAAGTATACTTATTGTTGTCTCCCTTTCTCTCACTGACTCTTTCTTTCCCTCTTCTTCATTTTCTCTCCTTCTCCCTCATTCGTTCTTTCACTTATTCTGTCTCTCCTCCTTTTTTCTCTCCCTCGCTCTCTTTGTCTCTCTTTCGCTTTCTCTATTACTCCATATTGTGGTATCACTGAAACTTTGAAAGACCTACATAGCACATGTTGTGGTATTCCATGATTACTATCATTATTAAGATAACAGGCTGGTGCCCCGACGATATGTCTATAACGTACATCCAGGTAAATGGCTGACCTGTCTTTCCAAACTACACTGGGGAAGGGGGGGGGGGAGGGATATATCAGACTTTATCCTGTATTGAATAACTGTTAGGCTGCAGTCTTAAGGGCATCTTTAATGGGAAAAGCCACGCCGGGAATTGACTCTTTAAACTTAATATGTATTGACCTGGATATCATTTCAAGTGCGTTTACCCGCCAAGATTAATAATAAGATTCGACGACCCAATTTAGATAAGACTAAACTAGGACACGCCAGATCAGCGTCCGCCGTCAACGGCGGTAGATGATAGGGGGCTTTTCTAGGAGCGTCCTCGGGGAAAGATTAGCAAGTTGAAGTACGATACTGACACCTGGGGGCAGATACGGGCAACACCTATATCAGTTTCCCTGCTAATCAGAATCGAGAGAGATAACTCCTCATCACTCTCCAAGCGTTGATGTTGCGTCCAATGGTCATGGCTCCTCTGGAATGCATCCGGAGATATGAAAGGGTGACATCTTCTGTGTTACATCCTGTGTTATTTTACAGGATTACAGAGATCCCGAGATCTCGCCCAATTAAGGGGATCTTGAACACATTATTCCATAGTGTGAATATCGTCGTGGCCTGTCGGTGATGTTAATGGGAACGGGGATCACCCACCAAACACCCCCCCCCCCCCCCACCCACCCAATGTATCCCTGTTTTGCCTCTCCTCATTGTAGAGTCAAGGGCACTACCTGCATGTCACCAATGAAGATATTCTTGGGTGTGCATATAAGCGTAACGAATATTATTTGCAAGTCGTTAAACTTGGTTGGTCAGGGGATTTATCATTGCAGCTAGTGGTGGGCAAGTCACCAGTCTTCCACACCAGACCGCTGTACTCTAGACTAGCCAATGGCCGTATCGACAGACCATGAATTGGGCTCACACAGCATGCAGTGACTATGTTATTGTCGTCGCCCACATGGCAGCGATTCGTCGCCCCGGCATCAAAGCGGGTCCTGGCGGCGACAGAGCGCTCTACCCCCGGTCTTCCCCCGGGGACTGGCCCTAAACCTGATCTGTTTGCAAGGCGGCCATGTGAGGCCCCCGGATGGTGTGCTGTGAATAGCGCAAAGGCGGGAATTTCACAGCTACAGTGCGACGTCTGGTGAGTTATTGTTGAACTAGCAGCGACCTTAAGGCAGGTGAGAGTGTATCGGGGACATGCAGCGACCAGATTTCACCTAGTTACACCTGTGTATAATACCTGTCCCCATGACACTTTCGACTACACGAATTCTATTATATCCTACCCTGCCAGGCCACATAATACATGTATATGCCCTTCCCCTCACCGTTTGCACTCTATTCCATTGAATGACTGTACAGCTCTCCGTTCGGTTGCATTTCAGTACATCCATGCACCGCCCTGCAAACATACACCCAATTCCATTCAATCCAAACTTGCCACATCACACCAGACAACCCTGCCTTCCACACAACCAAACCATGTGAATTTAATTGCACATCGTTTTTTTCCACACCAAATATAGATCCATTCTACACAATTCTCCCCCAACCAGCCATGCACCTAACCTAAATCCCCATACACATATGTGCGCTTTACCTATTCTTTCAGCATGATTCTGTGTTTTTTACTGACCAATACCACCCACACCTCCTAGGCGTTTATCTCGTCAACCAGGTCATCAACGACGAGTGACATACCGTGCTGCTTAAGGCTGGATACGCGTATGCACACAGTCATTCTTCACATGGGAATGCAGATTACAGCTTTGCGGTGGGTCTGGTATGAAAACATTTTACCGACGATAGACATAGCAGGACTTGGTGCTGTATGGGAAGCCGTCCTAGTGATGAGAATTCCGTGGTACTCTGCTTACATGGCCTCATCTCACCTCGTGCAGCGACACGTGAGGCGATGTATGATGAATACAACATGCATGATGCCATTCCGCCATGGCTATCACATGCTATTAGTCAATGTGGGTATGTTGTTACACAGATCAACAATAACAACAATCCGTGTTTCTGCGAAAAGGCTACGTAGCTTTTGGGACCGCTTCTCGAAAAATGCTTCAGCACAGTACATGCAATTGGTAATAGATACATTACCTGGTCCAATAATAACATATCCACTGAAGAGAACGAGGACGGATGGTATCCAATCACATCAGCATGATACAATACTACATGATTTTGCGTTCGTAATACTGTCTAAAACAGGGCTATACGAGTAAGGTTGATATAATGATTCAAAATTAATAGGGGTATGCGTTCGACTTGTATAAAAAAAAAATACGATGCAAACATATAGAGTTTTTGAATAAGTAGACATTGGTGGCTGACCCCTCAACATTCAATCAAAGAATGGTCACTTGCTAATACGTCGCCTAGCTCCTTAGAAGACAGGCGCCCCCAGCAACAGTACCCGTAGTTGACCTACTTACGACGAGCAGCTCCTATAGGTGAGACCAACGAGTATAGAGAAAGTTAGTGTAACGGAGTGGCTCTCCGGTCGTCACGGAAACCGTTATCGGCGCCGTTTGTCTGTGCCCGCTGTGAGTTCGTTAGTACCCCGCATCTTAATCAACGCCCTAATTACACAGAATGCCCCGCGGGTGGGCGCTGCGAGCCCGGCCCCTTCACCGGTCACGTGAGGGTGAGTGACGTGGCGGAACCAGGCACTACTCGTCCAGCGACTCTGCGACCAGTGTTCTCCGTTAAGAATCTTTCTTGCATGGCCAACGAGTATACTATACTACACATACATAGACAGGAATGAAATCTCTGTTGGGAGAGTGAGAGCGACGTTGGTGGTACTTGCCTTTTATAGTGGCCAGAGACCGTCGTGACAGTCGGGTTTGATATATGTACACTAGATGGAGACTGAGTCTTATAATTAATCTCACTTGTCTTCTATCCGGTCAGCAGACGAGGTCGTCAGCCTGCGGATGTGTCACCGGTGTTTCCAATTGACACCACAACGAGTGGCTCACTGCTTTACCTAGGTCTACACCAATGCACAATATACATTGACGGTAAAAATATATGCAGCTGAATTTTCTTGTTTGGTACCATTCAAAGGGTCTTTCAATAGTCTTTCAATAGTCAAGACCGAAAAGCGTACTGCAAGGTTTCTACTAGATACATGCTGGTACTTTTACACCACGCGATTAAAGATTTACAGTAACTTTCATTTAGAACTAGATATTTCCCTATTGAATATTACTGCGGCAGATAGGGTATTCTAGTTCCAATCACATTTGACTACTAACCAATCGGCTGGTAGAGAAAAGCTTAGGTGGTTTCAGCATACATAACTAATGCTATAGCATACAACTTTGGTGTCAGTGCTGCTGTATTTAGCTACGTTGTTATGACTGACGTCGGGACCGTGACGTCACCAATGGGACAGTCTGATAACAAGTGGCATGCCGATGTCGTCCCAGCATGCCTCGCGCGGTTTCCGTTTTTGTTTTGACACCTGCAGCTGACTAACTTGTGTGTGTGTGTGTGGGGGGGGGGGGGGCTGTAACGTGGGGCATGATGGCGGTAGGGTGGGGGAGGAATATGGGCGCCATTTCTCTACCCTGCAGGGTGTGTCACCAATACAGACGTGGACACCTCGTGGGTCTTGTTCCCGCTGTGACCATGGTAACCGGCATGTGAGAGTGATCGAGGCCCATGGCAGGAGATCGGTTCAGAACCATGGGAAGGGATCGTACGTCAAGATCACGGAGACAGCGAATACTGTATGATTGGTGTGGAAATATGACAACAATAGCGAAACTAGAATTCTAAATCGTGAGGAAAAAGTTCAAAATATTGTAATCAACTTGATTCCTCTCCTATCTATTTGTTCAATTGCAGACACTATCAGCTTTGCTATTGCAAAGTATAATGTCCCGTGTGAGAGTCAGTAGTAGATAGACTTAGCCGTTTTATTTATATGACCTGTGATGAAAGCAGGAATCTAATATGAATACATGTATACATGGCCTACTATAAATTATGCCTGTCTGGCTGTCTATTTGCCTGTCTGTCGGTCTAGCTGTCTCTGGTCCTCTCTCTGTCTCTGTCTTTCTGTGTCTCCGACTCTCTTTCTCTCTTTCTCTCTCTTTCTCTCTCCTCTCGCATTTCTAGCTTTGTACATTTTACAGTCCCTGCGGTATTTGTACTAAACGTATCAGTCACTATACATTCCTCTACTGCATTGCCAACTCCAAACGCGGACAATATTTGGGAGGCTCACTTGCAGGCCTACATGCAGAACATTACCCAGGTGTCCTTGCGCGTCGCCATGTTGTCGGACACGCTGCCACCTAGCGTCGCCCAGTCACATCTTGATGACGGACAAGTCTGGTGTGTTGAACTACTCTCAAGGCAGAAGGGGGCGGGAAGGGGGGCCCCACCCCTCCCTCAGCGTGTGTTGGATACAGTTCATGTCAGGGGTGTAGGATACAGTTCATGTCAGGGGGTGTACATGCATCTAGCTCTCCCCTAGTACCCCCCCCCCCTAGATTTAACATTGGAAACTCGTATCCAACGCGTATGAGATATTTAGGAAAGATATCCACTGGGGCGTTATGTCACAAATGTTACCACATTAGTTAATGTAAAGGGTGAGATAAATTTAGAAATTCATTCAAGTTTAGGGTCAGACCTCCATCCCATCTCGTGTGAATCGCTACATAATTCACACGGCTTCACCTTGTGAATTAATATGCGATTCAGACTCGATGGGATACGAGCTCTGACCCTAAACTTTCATCGGTTTCCGTTATAGTGACGGATATCTATACATACACGTTACCTTCACATGGTCAGGATTCAACTTCGAATACATCTTAATCGGATGGTTCGGGAAGTGTGTCCACAACAGCAATGCCAGGGTCAATTGTAATATCACCCGGTCATTACTTGAACTGGAAGATGGCGTCAGTGAAATTGGGAGTGTGTTGCCAACGCCTTTACCCTTCCATGAACACATTTTGATACCTTTGACATTTATATTGCTTTGTTAGTCACTAGCCAATCTAGGGTTTCCTATCCGTATAAATAAGGGTATGTTAGATTCATGGCCTGACCACTACAAAAGAGTCACCACTCATCTGTCCCCGTTTTAACTCTAGGGTGTCTCAAAGTGTCAAGAGAGACTTTCTTAGAGGGGATGGGAGGGGGGAGGGCACCAAGACAGGGGTAAAGAAATAAGACAGTGCGGCCGAGTCAAGCGGAACCGAGAAAATGTACCGTTCATGAAATACACTTGATTTAGTTGGATCTTGTTGACACAAGTTGAACCAAGCTTTAACCCGACATACCCTTCGTAGTGATATATACCACCTGATAACACCCAAAACCCTCACAGTCGTACCCCTTGGACCCCTTGCCCTAGTACCCCCTCCTTTTACCTCCGTTACCCTTACCCTTGTACCCGTGCCAACTGTAAGTCACGTGACCATACGACGACGCGCGACCTCGCACGACGAAACCCGAGCAGTCCTGGTGAACGCGCTACTCACCAGGGGGCTCTGTCACCAATTACACGCGGCCATCTTTGTTAGCGGGCAGTGGCGCGGGCGTCGAGGTGGCACTGCGGTGGTTAAGGGGTTGGATTCTGGGTGGGAGGGTGTCCGGAAAGCCATTCTGATGTATGACTTGACCGGACAGCCGGCAGACGGTCCGGTACCTCGAACGGGTGACGGATTGACCTTGACATTTCGCTGGTGACTGGAGGGTGTGAGACGTCAACATGGAAACGTCAGGGCACGTTCTACTCTGCCATAAAACTACAATGGAACGAGCGTTCTCTGCTTTTTAGGCGTCCACTTCAAATCTGTCTCTACAATTACTTCAGTTGTAGCCATTTTTTTATATCAAACTCACAAGAGAAGTGTTTGTATTTGAGAAGAGAAGGACACATTCTTGATTATTTCTTTAGGCTTTAACCAAAGCGATCTGCTCTGTGATGCATTTAGGTATCTGAAGTGGAGAAAACAACACAGATCCCTCTCTTTAACCACTCTCAAACAAAACGGTTGTACATCCCAACCAACACAGATTGTAAGCGGATTATTTAAGATATGAGAATACCGTCAGTTATCTTCAGATTTTACTTGGCTTCATGGTATATTGTCCTTGAAACAAACCAGAATAATAAAGAGAGATAGAGATATTGCTATACTTATATGCATACGCATATACATTTGTAATTCCATGTAATTCATGACACGGACAGTCTCCCATGTCACGGTGCCAGATAGGAACATGTCTCCTATTTACGTACGAATGGCCGTAAAGTGCCAACAGAGAATCTTGGCGCCGAATGGACGTGTCCACGAGCGCCGGCCACACGCCTGCCAGCCCCCGACCACCGCCATGCCAAATGTCTCTCACTGGTGGTCTCCAGCAACTCCCTCAGAAACCTGCCAAAGAATGTCGTCTTGGGAATCCATTGGTTGTAAACGCACTCTCCAAGCATACCTCTAGTTCATTCCTCCATTCATTTATGACACAAAGTCTGTGTTTGGCCGGTCGCCCACTCAAGCTGCTATGAGAGTGTTATGGCCGTTTCAGCGTTGGATGGTCACGTGCAGTGTTTCCGGTGTGCTCACGCACCTTATCGTCAACGTGAATGGCCGCTAGGTGGTTCACGTCATTGTACGTCACAACACAGGCGTCTAAGGACGTGGTATCGAGTTCAAACCGTTTTGGTTGGCAGGGAGCACTTCCCATGTTCCTTTAACATGGGCGCTATTTCATCTCAGGGTAAACCATGTACCCTCTTTTTTGTGATACAGTGATACACCGAAGCATTAAATATATATATATATACCCGACCATGCCTAGAATTATGTACAACTGGCTGGAGAATGTCCGGTCCCATTTGACCAGCATTCCTAAGCCATATTACCTCCGCCTAGGTCTAAGTGCTGCTCAGAGTTTCACGTTTTGGTTTTCGCATCCACACCATCCCTGTTCGCTCTGAGGCTGGGTCTAGTTTCATAAAAGGCCATGCTCCAGTCACGGGAAGTAAGTGCCCTCGAGCTGAACGTACCCTGATGCTGACACTCTAGATTCATATGGTCAAGATAAGCCCGTCTCGCGGGAGGATATAGATTTCATCTCTTCCATCTGAGTGACCGCTGTCCACTTGAGCCAGCTGACCGACCGTGTCTCGTCCTTTTGACCCCTACGGGCCCCCTACCAAAATGTCAGTCTCTGCGCAGCCGGCCATGGTTTGTTGCATAGGACCAGTCCCTAAAAGAAGTCTTTATAATACATTTTTTTAGGATATAGGATAGTAATACTCTTAGCTATATTTATATGTCCGCAGGCCAGATCCATGATAAATAGTATCCAATCACATCATTATCTGTCAGGATTCAATAATTAGCCAGGGTTGTTCTCAGATACATTATAGGAACTACCCTCTCGTGCACGGGATTTGAGGCCCGTTCCTATTATTTACAAATGTACTTCGGCTATCTCACTATTCGCAAATTCCCTGTCCAAAATGGAGTTGAAGGGCACCCAGTCGCACCGTGAAATATTGGAATTCAGTAATCACATACGAGTATGAATATTCACATCTGATACCTAATGATTGGATTTAGGAAGTGCTCCCTGAGGCTGAATGACCGGATGTCGAAAAGTGTGTGGATATTGTGGAGACAGACATGTCCGACAGTCAATCCTCCCACCAGGGAGAGAGAGACGGACAGACAGCAGAAACCTCCCCACCTCCACGTGGCTGCTCAGTCGATTAACCTTTGGGTTACAGGAACATCTATAAGGCTGTGTGATTGCTAGCATCGCTGACTTTCCTTCAATACACTCTATCATAGGGTTAAAACACGTATTTGGATAACAATCGAGTCCATGGTTAAAGGAAAGGGAGCTTCATCTTGTATATGGGCCACATACATATAATCTTTTGTGTATTCAGACATGCTAAACAACAACTAACAATGTATATCTTATGTGTTTACTTTACAGATGTATAGGCATAAATAATTGATAAGCCCTTCTTAATGCAATACATGTATGTATTTGCCTACTGTTTTACTCATTTGAAAACTTCAGTCACACCCCTCCTTTTATTGGGATGCACATGTATATGTAAAGGCGATAGTTGTGGAGTGGGTGTGGTTGGATATACACCCATCTAAACCCACGAGACTATACCAAGAACTACTTCAGTTATCACCCCTGGAGGGATATGTTTCACTCTCCAAGCATATCCTGAAGCCACAAGCGCATACGCGAATCTATTTGAAAAATCACAAACCCTGCTCGAAGCTCGTCATTGTGATGTCGCTTGTTCCCGAAGCCTGGCCAACATATGCCATGGCTGGGCCGTCACCAGCGAAGACCAGATAAGGCAAACAATCGCGGCCATGTTTTGTCTGCTCGGTCAGATGGAATCACAATCGCGGGCAGTGAAAGGAGACTCCAGATATCATTATGTGCGCTCTGATTGGCCTAGTCTGAATGGCACCAACCTTCTAAAGCCTTACCCCCAACTCCCCTCCCTATACACGCATTCGGCCATATAATCCTCTGTGTTCATTTCTGTCCAGAGGGTTGGGTTGATCTGGATTTATGCTATAGGGCCTAGCTGGACTGGAAGGGTCATCTCATGGTAAGTTTTATACTGTACTATGATGTGAGGGTGAAAGAAATATATGAAGCTCAAAAGGTGGGATCGGAATTCTATTCCAGCTCCTGAGCCCCACCCCTTCCTCTTCTTATCCATGACGCACCGTTGTCAAAATAAGCGACTATAAACCTCCGGCCTAGAATGCGACAGTGTTTTGCATAGTGGTGCGACGCCTTCTTCGGGTGGCTTTTGTCACGCTGATTCTTTTCCCTTCTTCTTTCATCTAAAGGCGCACTTTGTCTGTGCCACCATACCTCGGTCGTTGTTGCGGATAATACCCTCCATGCTCATGCTACTGCCATATGTGGTGAAAACACTGGTAAAACCAGCTCTCGTTGCTCCTAGGAATGGCAGTGTAAAGGACGCGGGTGGCTCAAAGAGGTGGTCGGGTTTCTGACGCGCTCTTGTCTAGCAGTGGCAGTCCTCCAGGGCTTTCATGTGGCTGGCCTGGAGCACGTGAGAAAACAGGCCGGGCTGGCGGGAAGGCCGCGTCTTTGTACCGTCAGGTGGTAGGAGCGCCCGCGGGGGCACGGTCAGTGGTCAGTATGTACAGGTGTCTGTGGCCAGAGAGTGGTCAACGGGTGGTCACTCAACCCCCATACACACATCTCGAATCCACCCACTTCAACCCCCGCCCATCCTCAACTCACTCACAATCGCCATCCTGTCCCTCCAGGGCATGTCAAACGCAAAAATCAAGTGCTCGACCTCGTTGCATGGTGTTCATTTTAGATTAGCGACCCGAACCGCTCAGAGGCTGGAGGCGAAGAGGTGGCTGGTTACGGCGTAATTACCTGGAGAAAAATGAGCGAAGGGAGGGGTGGGGAACGGAAAGGAGGTGTACATCCATCAACACACCTGCCTACAGGTGAAACTAGACACGGACACTGAGGTCATCGGGACAGTTTAATCGTGAAAGGAATCAAGAAATGCCTAGAAGCGAAAAGCAAAGCATAATATGGTAAACATATGGTGGATGAACAGGCTTAATGACTTAAGTGATGACTGAAGGCAGGAAGGTCACTTGGGACTTATAGCACACCGAATATGTTTTGAGGGGATACTTTCAGGATTATGTGAAGGCTATAGTGGGTAAGAGGATATACATGTATATTTGTGTATTGTTTACTTCCACATGTAACGCTGTGACAGCTGACAGCTGAGCAAACATTGTTTTAGCGGACTTGTACTTGGAATAAGTCTGACTAAAATGGTCTAGTTTTATATATTTTAATATTTCATCTATTGTTTCTTGTCTAGGTCTCCTTGTCCACTCCAAAACTAGTTACCAGTATATACTGTCGAGATCAATTCCAACAATATGTTGGGGTTAAGAACGCATGCATAATCCAAAATTGGAAATGGTCGAAAGGTGCATTCCATTAGTGACCAATATACCGGTTGAGGGAGGTCACTTGAATTATATAACGTTAGATACAGTTATGTTTATATCGCCTTTCCCTGACGGTGTTTTTTGTTTGTTGCTACAGGTCCTCACTGGCAGAACCTCGCGCCGTGCACCAGCTCTCCGTGCGCTGCGCCGAGGGCATCATCTCGTGGCAGCAGGCGGAGGGCGCTGTGCGCGTCGTCTTCAACGCACCCGCTGCGCTAAAGAAGGGCAGACAACTAGAGACGTGCTTCAGTATCTCCAGCCACCTCATCAAAGTGGTGGTGTCGGTGGACGGCGGGTCAGAGGGCATGCAGCCCTTGACCATGTTGAGCACGGATTATCCGCGCACAGGGAAGGATCTGTGCATGCGCACTGACAAGCCCGTCAGCCTCTTTCTGGAGACTCAGCCTGGAGAGCAGAATCTGGCGCTTGGATACGTCAAGATTTATTATGATGTCAATACTATCAGCAAAAATGACGCAGACAGCATGGAAGGTGAGGATCAGTAAATCTGATGGTACAAATTACATTAAATTAATTCAAAGGAGACAGAATAAACCTCAGACTCTCCTCGTGTTCATGAGCTCATTCTTGCTCATATTTTGTGAATCTGTAAGACATTAATATACAACATGACACGTTAAACCCTCATATTGGAGCTGTTAGCGGGTTATCAGTGATACCTCTTATGGAGGAGTTAGAGTAACGCATAGATATAGATTCCCTGATATAGAATGAAAGACAAAACCTAGCAATAAAAGTGTAGTTGAAATAGGAAATGAAATCCAAGATAAACTGAACTTTTATATTAAACAGAAATCCAGCGGTGGTCATATTATATGCAAAGTATCCGTCTATGTTAGAGGAATCCAGAAATATTTATGAGATTGGATATGTGATCTGTAAAATGAGACCATTGAGTGACTGACGCTTTGCTAGGATTCTAGTCGCGGGGCTAAGACACTGATCAAAGCTGTCAGTGATGGGTGGCGCCCTCTGCACGCGTCCCTCTGCACCAGAGCGGGGGGAGGGCGATGTGTCAGCTTTACACAGAGAAGTCAGTGGCGCGAGGAAAACCTTCTTTGTGTGTTCCACCCTTGACATACGAATCGCACTTTAACATGCCCGGCTGGCCATATACCTGATCCCCAACCTCAACACTCGGTGTAACATATCGCTCCCTGAGGCGAAAACCAGGGGATTTTTTATGGGACATTCCCGACTTAATCCGTCTACGTCCCCTACTCTGAAAGCCAAGGTCATATTTTACAAGTACCACAGCGCGTGTCGCTACACTCTGTGTTGTTTTTTTGTCGTTGCACGATTTATGATTGTGTTTACCTTCTCCTCTTCTTTTATTTTCCACAGAATGCCGGCCTTGTACTGATGACGAGTTGCTGTTATCTGTCTGCTCGATGGACTTTGGTGAGTATCTTCTTGTATTATGTACACTTTCTACTCCAAGCTTCGCGCCCCATGACGCACAATCTTAACCTGCAGAAAGAACTTTGTCATCTCGGACAAATAAGACTGAATAGGTCTGCACCTCGCCCAGGTTCTCATACGATAATATTAGTTACATAAAGGCGGATGACATCATCCTTTAGAACTGTATCTTTTTGGGGCAGGGGAGGTTGTGCGTAGAAACGAATTCAGAACACTCAACTTCCTGTTAGGTTACTGAATCTGTTAGTAATGTGGGCATGTAGTATATCTATAACTCGCTAGTAAATATTCCTTTCATAATACCTCCATTGGCCTGGATCTTTCCCGAACATAATCTACTTTAAATGGGATAATCATGATGCGTTCTAAGCGGAAAAATTACGGAATATGTCTAGTTGAGGTGGTAAGGAAGTTGCAAGACTAAAATTAGGAATAGAGTCCTACTACTTTCGAACACCCTCTCTACACATGTCACCTTCACACACATACAGTGAGCGGCCCCTCAGTGTGCCACCATGACTCATTCATCGTCTTTATATCCTACAGGCGTCACTCAGTGGTCGCCAAATGGGTTTATTTTGTCCCTCTGCGTTCAGTCCAAATTGATTCCGCGAATTGTGTTCGTCTGCAGCACCCACCTCCTGTTTGCCGACCTAGATCCCGCTACTCTAATGCCAGTTTCTAATGTTTCCATTGGAACTCATGTTTTCATTTTCAGATTGAAAATTTATTCTCCTTGTGTAATATTGACATACCAACTACTAAATTATCCAATTCAGCCCCCGCCCATGAATCCCCCACTGAACTTCCCCACTGTAAAAACTAAAAGCTTTCCATTAATCCCCTTATTCCCCCTGTACGGTGTAAGTAATGCGTATTTCCAATGTGTTTTTTCTTACCCTATAAGTGCCATCCCTGTTCCTAAACCATCCCCTTTCTTTTCTCCCTGTCAACACTCTCTTGCTAAAAAGCATTCATTCCTTTTCCCTTCGGTCCCTTAGCTGTGTCAGTTTCCTTTCCTCTCCTTCTTTCCCCGTCGTATGCATATCAGCCACATTTGCTGCTTGTGCTCCTCCACTTTCCTTTCTTATAATCACTATCAAAAGCTCTATTTCTCTAAACTTGCCCTTTGTTTATCCCTTCTCTCGGGTTCTACATGCACTTCTCTGCCTCATAGCCCCAGCTTTCCTCCTCAATCTCCTGCCACCCCCACCCATCAAGTGCATTATTATGGCCCCTATGACCCCTGCACTCGCCCAACATATCTGTAGCTGATGGGTACACGCCAAGTAGGCTCCTTGCCACCACGAGCACTAACACTGTGTTTGGAGAGCTGTCATGCGGTGGTCTACCGACACACACGCGCTTTTAGGACCTGCGGGCTATTGTAGGGGACCCACTTTAGTCTATTTTCAAACGGGGCGAACGCAAACATGGCTAGTACCTTCGTGTCCCCAGGCAGGGAGACAGCAAACAGACCTGACAGTCAATGTTTCCCCATCTAATGGCACCCTAATTGAGCAGAGTGGACTGGATACCATTATGACACACACGGGACCCCTTCAGAGATGCTTCTTGTTGATGTACAGAACTGGTGTGGATTTATTTATCCAGTTAAAATTGAAATGGGTTCCATTTGGGGTAGAGAATTTCCCCATAGATCACTTGTTTGATGCTTTACGTTTCAGTATTCTTTCGTTATGACCCCTTCCTCTTTTCCTGATGTCCTTTTCATCCTGGGGGCGTGGTATAATAGTGGTTCAATATCATTTACATGCATATCCAGAATTTTAAATATGATCTGCATATGGAATTTCAAAGACAAGGGATTTTTGTTGTTATTACAAAAGTTATTGAGTAATAGTTGCTAATGATTTCACATGATTTTATACATGTATTTTGATGGAAAAATAACACACTGTCGCAGAGTTTCTCTTCTCTAATCAGATTGATATTCTTTTACTTTTGCAGTCGTAAGCGGCAAGATGAACACAGTCCTACACAGTAGCATCCTAGAGCAAACTACCATTGCTGTCTCCGTGGGGAAAATTTACCGACAGAAATCCTACCACTTCACGAACTCTCTCGAGCCATCTCGTTTACGGCGAGACGTAACGAGAACATCGAGCTCCTTCCCGTCGACGCTGGCAGCAGTGGCGGAGGAAGCGGAACTAGAATCACACAGAGGGATGATTGTGGCGCCGCACAAGTGTGGTATCCGGTACGGAGAAGGGGACTTCCTCTTTGTGGGACGGATGAGGCTGGGACGGGCTCTGCTCCAGTGTGCCCCCCGCCTGGAGGAATTCGAAGCCCTCTGGAGGCAAGCCGAGAAGGCGGGGCAGAACCCCTGTACTTTAGACTAATGGTCGCTAGACATTCAGTATAACGACCCGAGACTTATTTTTGTGGGTCTCATCATTGTGTTTCACTAAGTCAGCATTCCGTCCACGTCACAAATTAACATTTAAAAAAAAAGAATACGTAAGAGGAGGTTATTATTAGAGGTCCTGCTCTTCAAAGAGGTTTCTTTAGTTCCGGGGAGGGTTTAGGAAGAAAAGTCTATTGTCGAAGTGAATAAACTGTGTGGTGTGATTGTAACAGTCGCTGATCGGATCTCAAAGTAGTAGATAGTCAGTCACGATCCTCACATTCATGTATCTTGTACAACTTCACTGTGGAGGCAACCCTGATGTCAGTCTTCTGATACAACCTTCGGAAGCCACCTAAAGGAACCGGGCACCCCTTGGAGCTACTGCTACTCGAGTTACCGTTACAAGATACCAACAAGAGTAGCTCAAGGACGTTTAACACTGAGTGAATCACAGACATTCAGTTAACCAGTGCATGCTCTAATGAGCAGCTCGGGGGCACTCCATGTTCCCGTAGGGTGCTCGGACCCTAAGAGCTGCTCCGATATATCAGCCGCGTCCGTCAGTACAACTGGTGGCCAGCAGAAACTCACAGAGATAGGCAACAACCCGATTACTTGGATAGGAAACGTTATTTAGCTATGGCTGATCCTTTCTTAGCATGGAGAATATGTATAAGTAGTTTGTGTTGTGTACTTTTGTTCCAAATGCTCCACTGAGATGTGTATGAAGGACCGGAAGGCCACATCACCAACTGTGTCTCAGGCGAATTCCATGCCTTCAGATGGCAGAGTTGTTCACATCAGCTCTGATGTTAACCTGATGATAACTGTCAGTGAGTACATCATGAGAATTACTCAGCTTTCAACTATAAAACAAAGCTCTCTCCCTGAGGAGTTATCTGGTGAATATTGGTCACAATATATTTTATTCTCCTTCTCTTTCTTTTCTTGGTGCTTTCTTATCATGTTAACCTACAAACGACATGAGTAGATGTATGTAGTGGGCTCGACGTCATAAAATGACACAGCCCCGACCTGTCCGGAGTGGTCAGCGCTGGACGCTGGTTGTCATCCGTCTAGAAATGGTCTTCGGTTATGCTCGCCCATCACCGGCAAGATTTCCCACGTGACCAATTGGAACACTGTAATAAGTTCATATGCATACAAGTTTATGTGAGGCCAGTAGCATTCACACTAAGAAAGTCCTATGCTTCCTTATGTTCTGTTTGACATTGATTGTATTTATATTATGGCACTAAAGTGCTGGCTCTACGAATAATTATCATTGTGCATTTTGATGAGCATCATTATGGTCAAACAGTATGCCAATATTCCAATTTCAGAATTATTAGTTAAACGTTCTACAAGTTTATTTAGATTTCTGTCGTAATCACAAATGTTTTTTGTATTTTTTTTAAACCATGACCCCAAAGTGGTATTTCGTGTCTAGGTTTTATGTTTGGAGACAAAAAGTAGAAATTTATTGAGATTATTAAAGACAGTGATTAGCCCTTAATGGTCTCCCTACCCATTATCTCGAGATGAAAGGGGTTCTTGTAGTTGTTCTCTGTTAAACTAATGAAAATACCGTTTCCATATCCTAGAAAGCTACTCTATTTGAAGATGAGACACTAATTAGTGTTGTAATTTCGAAGGATTATGTCGTGTGAAAGGTATTTACGATAGTGTGTTCGTCTGAAGTTACTGTAACAACATATGCGTATTTTCTATGAGGGCAAAACGACGTCCTATGAGTTCATGTACAGAGAGCATTTATATCCTGTAACCACAATCACTGCCAAAGGATGCCTCTTAATGACATTGCTGATAGCCTATTATTTCCCATTTCATAAATACCATTAGATCATGAAAAAAAGCAATTGCACTGCCACCGACCTCACAGTATCTGGCAACATAATAGCCCAACTTAACTCAAATTGGGCTATAGGTCCAGACAGATGCCGCAAAAGGGTTGGTTGTTTTTATGTCTAATCATTCATCCCCTATATGCTATATATATGCCAGGTCAGCAAAAGCATTTATCGCATGTTCTTATGATAGCAATCTTTCAGCATAAGAGATATTTCCGACAATAGGGCAGAGTGTGTACCAGCATGGGTGTATCCAGTCAAACTATACCCTGTTACCAACAATTGACATGATGGTTGGCCTAGATCTCGTTCTTTTGATTCTGAGTCATCTTCTTGAAGTGTATAAAACAATCGCGATGTCATATAATGGCATAGAGGGTGTTACACTCCATTTCCTGCACCACCATTAGGAAAGAAAATACTTTGAGGATACTGCTTATGGTACAGTTTGACACTCACCCTTTCCCTTTTTCCCATAGATTCTGATCATACGAGATAAATCTTTCAAGCATAACCATGTAATTTTAGGTCTATTAATTCAATTTTTCTATGAATTATCATTAGAAAGCATGACAGAAAACGTGAAATATAAGGAACATGTGTCATACCTGCTATGTGGCTCTCATCATCTACATTTTCTTGCGACTTGCCTCTATCTATAAACTCAAAATGAAATTCATTAATCGCCAATTCAAGATTCCAGGTTACCCGCTATATTTATAAGGTTGTAGCCATCGCCATTGTCATCGTTGCCTTAAGATTTCATTTAATTTCATCTTACAATAACAACCCTACCATATCTCCAGCACTGCATTTGAGTAAAGTTTACTTTCTTTTAATACTTAATTGCATTTGATCTTCATGTGAATGTTATAATGTGTATAAAACAAAACAAAAAAATATTTCACAAATGACACTTTGTACATACAATCTATATTACCTATGCTGTGCATAGTGTGACACTGATGTAAAAATAATTGATTTGTATATAATTTGAAAGCTTTGAAATAAAAATGTATGAATTCAACTGACATATATAGTCCATATTTATTTTTGTAACGTAATTACCATACATATAATATTACAAAGATGAGATCCAGAATCAATTTCAGTATACAAAATAGCCGTCACTACCTCTATCACAATTACCAAGATGAATTCTGCATTTATTTGAACATCTGTATTGATATAGAACTAAATACTAGAAGATTTAGGTATAGATGGCATGGAGGAAAACAAACTGCAGCCGCGCAACCTTATTTTATGAACCACATAGCGAACACCCAAAAGGTCGTGGACCCTAGGTGACAGTTGTTTTACAGTTCTAGGGTTATATATATATATATTATACCGTTCACTAAGTTGACTTAATCTAGCTGATTCAAAAGCATCAGTATTTCCAAGTTACCCACAGGCTTAAGACATCGGGGAAGATGCAAAAAATGTTGAATTTGATCACATTAAATGCCGGGCAGAGGAGTGGTCCTTTACGACCGCAGCGGCCCGTCAAACACTTATAAAGTTCTACATGGCTTAAAAGAAATATGTATAGAGCTTACATTTGCATTTGGTATTCAGAATAATTCTTCAGACGAAGGTCTATATATTTTAAGTAAAAACTATTAATATTGTTACCTATTTTGGGCTAGAACGTCATCTGCTTTTGCCCGGAACGGAGGGGGGCCCCTAACGCGGTTTTTTTTTCTGTATATATATCCATGTATAGGCACTTGAATCGGCAATCTCTATAAGCACGCATACAACCAGGAAAGGAAACGTCACGCATTGCAAGATTGGATGGAGTGAAGCGGAAAGATTAAAATGGTTTTAACTTGGCTTTCAGAATATTCAAACAAGCAAGGCATTTGTAATACATATCCAACCATGGTAGAGACCTAGAACACGTCAACCTGTCTGGTACCTAACTTAAAAAAGACAAAGACAAAATAATTAATACTATTTGACATATTCCTCAATCGAATATTGCAGCGTAGGCAATTTAGTGTTTTATCATATCTACTTAAAATGTTTGTACCCCTATATAGATATACATCTCGAAAGGTATTAAATCCGTCAGGGGAGAGCCCATATTGATCAATCACAATATTTTAGTTTGTATGGTACCAAATTTCGTGGAAATACAGTCAAAAGCGGGTATATGGCTAACATCTCAGTCCCAGCGGTCTCTCCTCGAGATGCCACTGAGTATAGCGTGGTGTTTCCAACAGAAGCATTGAGCGCTTTGTGCTGGTCGAGTCATCCCTTGTGGTCAAGACGTCCGTGGTGTTATCAAAAATACAGTCGTTTCTAAATTCGTGACTAAATGGAGGTGTTTCCTATCTGTATATTGCAATAGACAAATAAACTCAAACAGCAACTATGTGTAGATCCTTGTTTGTATTTGGAAACCGGTAACACTGCATCTACAGGTCTTCTCGACGATCAGTACCAGCTCTGCATGCATAGTCAATGTTGACAAGGTCTACGGACGTGAGCTCTGGACCAGGACATAACCAACTGATTGTTGAGTAGCGTGCCCCCACGCAACGACCAACGTGTTCTTTACAAATACAGAAACTGTCCAGACAGTAGGGGAAAGCGCCTCAGGGCTAATGTGCCGCGCCCCTCTCTGTAGTATATAAAGGGCGCTTACTACCACCCTTCTTGGATCTTTGTCGAGATTGTCGTCATGCCAAGTACGAGATTTCCATCCGTGTTCTTTGTGGTCCCTTGTCGGTGCAAAATATGGGCTGAATTCAGTAAAACTTCCAGTAAGAGATGGAGCGGTTTGAGATTGACTGATGCATGTCATAAATTAAAATCTATAATGTTAATTTTTACTAAAGTACATTTCATCCAACATTTGGAAATTATAAAGTGCAATGAGATAGGGATTTACATGCACCCATCATAACCTATAACTTGTTTGGAAAAATCTTTTCCCAGGATTTATTTCACCCCTGGTACAAGTTTAGCCATGGTCCTGAATAACATTAAAAAATGAAAACCCGCGTACTGTGCCACTACTAAAACATGGTCATGGCAGAGTGATGCAAGATAATGTCATAATAGACTGGTCAATCAGATTGATTTCAAAGAGCAGACAAGATATATACATGGAGATTTATACGTTTCTAACTGGATTTACGAAGCGATTTGAATTATTCTGATATTGTGATGCTATGCTAATGTTCATGAAAGGGGTGCAATAAATTTATCCAGAACAGCACTCAAATGTTAAAATAAACAATATTCCACTCATTCTGATGCACTATAATTGTCACTCGGCTTCACCTCGATGATGAGTGCGGCACATCAAAACTTGTGAAATACTGTTTCTTTATGTGATTCTCGATCCAGTTCTATGTAAATACATGTATGTACTGATGTGTGTCCTTTTATCCCTAAAAGTAGAAAAATCTAATGTTTTCCTAAGTAGCTATATTAATGATATTGAAGAAGACCAGTTTATGGGTAGTACATGAACCAGACATGATGGGTGGGGTGTGGTGGTTCATTAAGATGATTCGCTATTGTAATGTTTCAAGTATCTCATCTTAACCAATGATATACTGAGCTACTACTAACGTGTGTATATAGACAGAGGCAAACCAGGAAATGAACTTTTTTTTTTAGTGCAGAACGGCGTGGTCTACTTCTTTATCATTTTATATCCAACTAAATCCGTGATATGAAATATATGTATTACATCATAAAGGAGACGTGTTTAGGATTTCATTTGTTTGGGTGTTTTTTTTTTGCAATTCATAGGCACACATTCTCTGCATATATTCATTTAGTAAACAATATACATGTAATCCCATGAGTTTGAAATCAACCAACAGATTTTTACCCTTGTTAAGGATACCGATTGGTCTATAAGTAGTGCTCCTGAACCTGCAGTTTTGCGGTTATGTTTAAGAGAAGCTTAAGTATGATCTTCAATATTTGTACTGCAGTTTACTGTCAGTTTGGCATATTGTTTTAAGTGAAGACACTATACTCTCGATATATAATAACGGACCCTTCCACCGTTAGTCCATAGAAAATACTGACCGTATGGGGCATTGAGGTGGACATCCCGTCTTTGGTGCGGTTTATCTATGCGCAGGTGAGTGGAGACAAGGGGTTCTGCCTCTTCTAACAACAGCTGTGAAGCTGTGACATTCACACCTCCCTTACACCTGAGTGCTGAAGCTAATCACCATACATTAAATATTTGGCACCTTTTACACTCTGCCATGTCGTCTTCCATTGAATCGTGAAACCAATCGGTTGCCAAGAACTCCCCAAATGGGGGGCACCGCCTCGGGGAAGACAACGTCACTTCCGGTGACTTCTCGGGATGAACTGTCACCCATCACTCTCCCAGGGCAGTCAAGTAGAACATAGTGTTTATTTTGACCATTATCTGCTTGAGGTGACTAGCTCAATAATGGCCTATCAGTAGTAAACCTATTCTAAAGGATTTACAACTATTGTAATACTGTCAATCTAGGCACCTACCTGTTACTAAATCCATATTTGGTGTAGTTTTACTTTTATAAATCTTCAAGAAAGGAAAGTGAACTTAACAACACAGAATGGGGAAGTCCTATCAAAGTCTGTCATGGGTGTTCAAGAAGAGAACAGCACTGCATCAGCTTCATTCAGGTAAAACGTTTCAGAAAAAAAGACGCCATTAATGTCGTTTACTCAGCTCACTATCGTGTATGATAGATGCCTATAGCGATGGTCAAAAGACCATAACTTTAAGTGCAGTCACTGGTCATATATATAGGCAGAAAGGAAATCATGAATTACACGGTAAACGCGACACAGGCAGCTAGTCAAAAGCCTCCAGATATATGTATACATCTTCTTGTACTTAGGCATTTTCACTGACGAATTGGACTATTGCGATTCCAAATTTCATAGTTGCTACAGTGCTGCGCATGCACAAATTGACCTAATGCAGGAAGTGGAATTACAAAACGTGAAGGAATTACAAGGGGTCAATGACCTCCAGGGCTTTGGCCTATCAAGAATGCCTCTATATTGTTAGTCCTATACACTTTTAGATTGGTTGTTGTCCTCTGTAATGGGACAGAGGGTTTTTGGTGACTTAAAATGTCTTCAAGTGAGGGAAATCAGTGACAACACTTCAACCTAAATTTTGCATGTCACAGCACATAATTCCGTCACTGAGATCTTGCCACCTCTACTTCCCCTGCAGTAATAAATGCAGTAGATAAAAGTGTTCAGAAATGTAAAACTCAAACTATACAAAAATGTCATAAATAAACATTTACCATGCCCCTTTACATTTATATTGTGTTATCTGGACTTGAATCTGCCTATCTGGTGTACTTTTGTAATTCTTCACAATGGAATTCATGAAAGGTGTAAAAACACGCAGTATTGGCTCAATTCATTTTATACGGATTTGAATAGATACTGCACACACGACGTTTGGCCTACTATGGACCTACAAAACTTCGGTGTCTCGAACCGTTTAATTGGCTAGGCTAGTCAACTGGCTCCACCCTTAGGTGTGCTAAGTGACAGTTACCGTTCCGCATGACAAATGCGCTCCGGAGATAGAGACCGACTTGGCATCTTGGAATGTGCACCTCGGTACCATTAGGGCACAGCCCGCCCGCATCAGCCAATCAGCGCCTACGATAGAACCCGTGCGCAGAGATGTGATTGGCAGGTCGTATGGTAAGATCCGGCAGGTCACGTGGTGAAGGGGTGTGGTTAATGGACAGCAGTGATGTACGTCAAACGTAGACCAGAAAACAAGTAATAATATGGAGAGTGCCAAACCATTTATTTCTTAATTGAGGTCGCATCACATTTCCGTCTCAATCCATCTTATGTACTTAGGTTTTATAAGCAAGTAAAATCAGACGAGACAACTCTGTTGTACAAATGGAGAATGTGATTTGACTTTGGCTCAGAACACATACATTGGTATTGATTGCCGTCTCAAATTGTACACTGATCACAGCATCTTCAGTGCTTAATGCGTAGAGACGATCTGCACCAATGCTAAGACCCTGGATGGAACGGGAAACCCGGGAGAGGCCCAATCACCCAGTACTCTCACCCTCCATCCTCTGCTCCGAAAACACAGCATAAACACCTCCCTTGATCCACCACGAACAGCAGGCCAGCGGGTGGATCATCTCACCTCCACCCAGATGGACTCGTGACCCTCCAGGGTCCTGTCATGTCACGTGTGCCCTCCATAGATGGGGTAGTACAGGGAAAGGTATGTGGCAGGGTGGTGGGGTGGTGGCAAAGTTGGTTAGGTGGCCCTAGTGCCAGGTCAGGCAAAGGTATCTGGAGGAGGGAAGCCATGAATGCTGACCCTGCCCCCCACCCCTTCACCCTCACACTCCCAGACAACCAGACAAGGGACCTGGCTACAGTTCATTCTCCCAGCGCTCTGGTGGAATTTGGAGGGGAAGAACATGACAGAACATCTGTTTGGAGAGCGCGCGGTCGACCGCCCAGCTGGGAAATGCACTGGTTCCGGTCCGGAGGCAGGAGACGGATGGGGACCTGCCAGACGTTCGGCATCGTCAGGACGCTGACACAGGGTGCCGAACGCAGCGAGCACGCGCCAACCCTATTTCCTGTCCTTCTGACCTCGAGCAGGGCATCCTCTGCCTGTTACAAGTCTCACAAAACTATACACTTCGCATGTACGTTAGAACTACATGTACATGTATATGCCATGTAAAATACCTAACAAGGAATCAATGTAAAGTCTAATATACCTGGCTTGTCTATAAACGAAAATTATATTTTATAAACGTGCATCCTATGATTTGGATATGATTTCTCAAACTTTCACAATAAGTTCATATTCAATATTTAAAGGCTGAGAATAATGTTATAAAGCGTTTGACCATTTTCATTTTCCGAGTTCTGTGAGCAGTGATCACAAATAATCATCATGTTTTTCATTGCCTGATTGGACTTTAGAAAAAAATATGGAACGCTTCACGAATTTGCGTGTCATCCTTGCGCAGGGGCCATGCTAATCTTCTCTGTATCGTTCCAATTTTAGTATATGTACTGCCGAAGCAAGTACATTTGCAGGGGATGGTGCGTTCTTTATGTACCAGCATATAGGTTGTGCAACGGGAAACAGGTGTGCACACCTCATACCAAGTACATTCCATATTATAGCGTGTTACATTTCGATAAATTTACCTAATGTTAACATAGACATCTAAATTTAGAAATACGTTGACTATAACATGCCTTGGAATACCTGGTGTATGTATGTTATTGTCTACGTTTTGTATTTGTGAATATCAGTGATTGGCTTGTGGCGCGCTTCAACTACGTCTCTTTCGGCGAGTCCGCCTGGCGGATGATCGGGGAACAACCGTACTTCTTGGATTCCTACCACTGCTGGGAGAGTGAAGTATCATGTTTCGGTAGCTGCAATTGGCAGTTATGAAAGTAGTTCTTTCACAACTTCTAATGGCGCATCTACTCGATATAACACCACTATATCAGTCTTGTATCACATGATACCTGTGTCTTTTTAGGATAGCGCATACAGGAGAGGTTATAGTGAACCATCTTGTTTCGTTCACCATATTGGTGAATGCTTCTACATTTTAAGACAGCCATGATTAAGGTTGGCTATTGTCATCGTCGAACTCGATATAAATCGAATTTGTACAACATATATTAGACACGTATTTACATAAATATACACATTTAAACGGGGCGTTAATATTATGTCAGCCCAATGTTCTATGCGTCAAAGTCAGGACATACGGTTTTGTAGAAAACATTGTAAACAATTAGGCCTACACACAGAAGTCCTTGAATTTTGCATCTGGAGAGTGCAAAAGGTCAATGCGTAGGAAACTGCCTTGAAGCAGACGGCATTTACGTCCCTTCTCATCAGGTACATGTTCTGCAGTTCTCCTTCAGACACCAGACTATCCTTTGTTTGCTTTCAGCCGCGCGTCAGATCTCTGGATTCTTTACGTCTAAAAAGAGGATAAACTCTGTCGACAACTGCAATAATTTTGCCCAAACGACAAGGTGCCGACCGAAGAATGTCACGTGCTCCTCTGATGACGTCACATTTTCCCACTTGATCTTGGAATGTATAGTCTGATGAAAAGCTCTACCACTATCGCCCTCATCCTTATATCCACTCGAGCCCTCACTCGTCGGTCAGAGCATTCCTTGCTATGTAAACAGGTCTCATGTCACAGAGATTCTAGAGGATGCTTGAGAGATACGGGTGTTTTGAACAAGTCGTATGTCAAATTGCAGATTGTGTACGTGCGAATTGTTCTGAACTAAACAACCTGGCTTTTTTACTATGAATCAAAACGATCACTTGTAATGTATTCCTCACTCCATTTAGCTAGCTTTTATTGGAATGTGGCGAAAAGGTATATGACGAGCCATAGCTCCTCATCGAATTTATATAATGTCTGTAGTTAATGAAGATGTGCACACATGCACTGCAATCATTCCGATGGCTTCTTCATTTAAAGATTAACTGTATATATGACGGCCTTCACCAAAGGGTAGCATCATTCCTAGCCATGTGAATAAGATTTGCGTCACAATTCAACAGCGAAATATACGTTCAAGTGCCGAACTTTTAATTATGTATCATGATAAAGAAAATGACAAGGGAGATCAATAGAAACTTGGTCTCTTAATGAACACATTGTTGTATAAATGTCTATCAGTATAATTAGTGAAATGTGAAAGGTGCGGTTACCGTTTAACTCAAATCCTAGAGTGCTTCAGTTTAGTCAAATGCCCTTGAATCAAGCTAATATAAGCCCATAAGACGGCGACATTTTCCACAGATTCTCACCGATCCGATCACCGATTATAATCGGGAACAAAAATGTCACTGTCTTATACCGTCAATGACGCTTGCCGATCACACCACTCCACTTTATGACCTTGTACAGCAACCCGATTGTGATCAAACAGAGCCGCTGGGAGCCGAGCTGGGGTGAGCCACGGGCTGCTGGTGTGGATTCATAGAAAATAATTTAAAGTTTAAATAACTTCGGATCCGATTTAGATATTCAGAAACGGTTTCAGATTCATTATTGCCCCTGTCTCCCCTATAAATTGTAATAAGGCACTTGTAAATCGGACAGGGGTATAGGTAGCATCGCTGTTCAAATGGCCTTCTCAGAATCAGGAACTGTCTGTGAAGTGCGTACAGCAACACGATTAAGGTCAGGCAGAGTCGGTCATTACCCCAAGGCAAGTAATACCCAGACCCGATCAAAATCGGGTTTACGAAGTGCGTACAGCGACACGATTCTAACCGACCCGTCGGGCAAAGGTATGAGCTGGGGGCACAATGGTCATGTCGCTGTCTTATAGGCTTTAATAAGGTGAGTCAACTTGTCCCCCGCGTGACCTCACTAGGCAGACAGATCATTTAGATTGTTTTTTATTCAGCAACAGATAACAAGTCTGGTTCTTCTTTCATTGAATTATGGATTGCTAACAGGAAGACGTAATCAAGCGAACCCTCAAGTCATGATTGAACAATCAGTGTCAAATTGGTGTAAGACTAAGAGATAAAGGAGGAAACAGTGCAGTTTATATGAAAGAGAACCCATGTATATGCTGAACGACCTGAGAAGAACAGCTAGACAGACAACAATATGCGTTGTTTTGCCTTTGTTCAGTAGCCCGGTGCAAACACTTTGATACAAGTAAGTAGTGCAGCCATCAATGATTATTGCGTCATAAATGATCGAGCACTTATCAACCTATAAGTATTGGTGGTGACACGAGGTCGGAAAATGACTAGAGATATATGAGATACACACCCCCTCCCCTCCGTACATGTACCAACCCACCCACCCAAGAAGAGACTGGAGGAGAACGATATACCCTATATAAATGTTTGATTCCCACAGCCATACTGCATTTGTCTCTGGAGTTTCTCTGTGGGGCTTTTAGTATTTAGCATACATTGAGAATTGTCTTGTGTATATGATGATCACAAATACCATTTTGTAAGAGCTATCGAATAAAAATCGCATGTGACAGTCGACATAGAAAACAAGTGGGAATAATGGCACTGCTGAAATGGTTCCTTAGCGTATGATCTTTTAGATGTTAAATGACACGAAATACACTACATGTAAAGATACTTCATATGACACATAACACTTTGACTTTTATTTCGGTAGGTGTCATTTGGATGGGCGAGCTCTCTGCTAAATTTGACACAGTCCAGGCCCTGGCCAGGGTAACTCTACATCATCACGCTATGGATGTTCACCCATACCCGTTCCCAAGTCAGGAAAAATCTGGCGGTGTTTGTTTGTCCACGCGCCGCACGGGGGAGCCACATGATGCTGTCATTGACACCCGATGACGTTGCCTGTCACTGATGTCAGACGCGTCAGTCAGGGAATACTGATATTAACCATGCACACTTATATAGGTCTATGTGTCACAGATATAAAATATTAGGGGCTCCATATTACAGAGCTCTATAGCATAGCTACTTCTGTTGCAGATAAATGAGCATACAACATTCGGTTGTATATGTGGTCAATGCAGGTAATTGAATTACATGAGTGTAGCAAGAGTCAGAAGAGTCTTACCTATGCAAGCCCGAGATTGTTACTTAGTTGTCCATTGTGTAAAGCAGGGCGGCCTCTGCCAACTCCTCGACCTATAGTACCACAGACAGTCAGATCTGTCACCGTCTCTCAGTCTGCCTTAGATCCAAACCACTCGGAACCAGATATAATATATATATATATATATATATATATATATATATATATATATATATATATATATATATATATATATATATATATATATATATATATATATATATATATATATTGGTTCCTAATAATGCTTCGTTTTACAAAAAGTTCATAAACGTGATATTCGAATCGGTGATGTAGATTTGGACATGCCTGTTTATCAAAATGATCATGCCATGTTTTATATATGCCGGTCTTTGGACTAACCAGTAGTAGCTTCCTCTTTCATTTGATTTTGCGTTATTTTGAATGTGGGTTTTCACTAATTTGACTCTTGAAATAGAGACAAATTTCAGTCATTTCTTTCAGGGATGCTGATGACTCACATGTATCCATATTGCAGTTCAGCCTGGAAAATTTGTAATCTTTTTAAAGTTGGAATCACACCTGGCATATACATGTACATGCTTATATTTCCTTCTCTGCACATAAAACTCGGTTTCGCTGAGGGACGTACAGACCACACTGACCCTCTTGAAGACGAGCGACTGCATGTTTGGACAACTACATGCACTACATGGATATCCTGAAGCTGGTATTGGGCGGGTCTATAGGGCATACGGTGGTGCGGGGTGGTAAAGGGGCGGAAGTAGTGACCTATGACCTGGAGAGAAGCACCCGGCAACAAGGCCACTCTGGAGGTCACAAGGCCTCCCTCTTACAGTGGTCGCGTCCCTCCGGGGCTGACAAAGAAGGCACTGCTGGGGTTCCTTCCAACCCTACGACCCCCTCCCCTTCTACACATGTCATAGGCGAGGGCAAAGCTAAAGCTGATTTTACGCCGTATGCATGCTAAGTGGTTTGGGCATTACACCAATATAATTAGATGCAAGCTATACCGTTTTTTATATTCATTTGAAACAAACACTGCAATGTATATGCTATGAAATTCTATTATATGAATAATGAAGATGTTTATCTTCCATAGCAGTAACCCACACACTGTAGCAATTATGAATCCCTGGGCAATAGCCTAACCCAGTACTGTGAATTTGGAAGAATTTTCAGAAAATCGTATTCAAGTTTTCATCTTTTATAAATATCTCCTCGTTGGGACTTTCCTTAAAACCTTGCGGTCGATGTCGCCCTCTGAGTGTCCTGTGTGAATGTACCGTGTAAATATGAGCACAATGGACACTTAGTTCCCTACTAACGCCATTGACTCAGTGACCCATCCCCTACCCTTCCTCTCGCTTAGTTCCCAATCACACAGAGCAGCTCCCGTCACCTGCTCACTCACTCCCAACCTTTGCTCCCCTTCCTGAGGGTCACTTGCCTCATCCCCCACTCACTTATCTCAGTCTCTTTTAAGTGAGCCGACCATTTAAAGACAGCCGATGGAGGTCTGTACTCCCTGGTGCCCTACTGATAGCAAAGGTTAGAGAACAAATTACAAAGCTGGTTGTTTCTTTGTCGGAAGGCATCATGGAAGATGTTGAGTACAAATTACCTATCAATGGAATTAGATAAGATCTCTACTGGCATGTTGATACGATAACTAATAAGTGCTTTCAAGATAGATGGTTGTACTTCAACATTTAAGAATATGTTCTATTGTGCACTATGCGAAATACACAATTCGACCTCGCAGCAATATAATTTTTGTAGGATGCATATTTTACAGGATGCAATATTTAGGTATGATAATATTCGTTTAGTTGATATCTGTATCAAATCAAGATATTTTACCGACATGATTGTTCTTAGAAGTGACTTTTAACATTCTGTCCACGACCATCACTTATATCAGTGTGTCAATTGGGACAATTATCAATCAAAGACCCCGCACCCACCAACGCTGATGCGAGCCGACACGAGCCGATACAAAATTACCATATCGTAGCGCGTCGGGAGGCATATCGTAGCGTATCGGTTTGCGTCGGCTCGCGTCGGTGCGCGTCGTAACGTATTGGGAGGGTGCATGAAAAAGGTGCCATGGTCCCGATACACCCCGATATAGCTCAGGATGCAACCAGTGTAATCAAGCATAATTCCTTTATAATTCCAGAAATAATTCATATTTAAGATTGATATTTTATCTGTAGATACAAAACAATATTATATGATACCTCATAATAATATTTAATGAAAAAAAACCAGTTCCAAGTTAAAGTATAAAAGGATCGTTTTGAGACCCTTATCTACTATCAAATTTCACAATTTTTGCAGAACCGCATCAGCATTATATATTCTAGAGATTCTGAAAATCTTATAATGTCCCATCGATTATTTCATATGATTTCCCGTTTAAAGAGTCATCTATACACTGCGACGCGCACCGACGCAGCCCGATGCGCTACGACAATCGATACATGTTCGATTGTCGTAGACCCTCTACGATACGGGTTTTGCATCGGTTCGCGTCGGTGCGCGTGGGGCCGTGTCGGTGGCGTTATCGTAGAAGACTTACCAATTGCCCCGATAAGCTCTACGATTTTGCTACGATATGGATTTTGTATCGGGAGGGCAATATCGGGGCGCGTCGGTTCGCGTTGGGAGCTTGGTGGACATCCCCTCTAATTGTCAAGCAAATTACTTTCTTAAACTTTCATCACAGTGTAGGCCTATTCTGTTATAGATAAACTGTACTATAAAATGGTTTGCAACATATCTCAAGTGATAAGAGCATCTATTGATAGGTTTATACTTATTAGGTCTCTTCTCTGGTGGTATGCGAGCCGCTGATGCAATAACATTTTTTTGTAGACTGAGGTCAAAGAGAGAGAGAAACCTATTTGTAGCAGTCAGAAAATAAAGATTCAATGAATCATGACTGAGACATGAGGCACGGCCCTTTCGATCTGCAGTCCAGCAATCTACATACTGCGCCAAGCGGCCACCTACACTTTATCATACGAGGGAATACGTTAACGTTTTTTTCCCCAAGTCCTAATGCAGATGACTATAGACGTTTCCGGACAAAAAACGTGAAGGTCGATATGTGAAACATTTGGTAATGACACAGTTCAGATGCCAGGTATCAAGATCTATCATGCTAACCTAGGTTCATTGAATAAGGCGATATGCAGGTCATAGAAGAAGAACATGATTGATGTCATTATGATGTTCAATCATAAAACCAGTTGATGAAACATGAGTATGACAATATAGAAACCGTCTGGAGCAATACACCATATTCAATATTACATTGATGAGATCCCTGGTTGGTCCTTGGATCAAGTATTGCTTTGAGAAAGCTTTAAACAGTCGCCCTATAAGGGAGTCACTATTCCCAGAGGTATGTGGTGTTATGTAGCATATCCTTCACTGATAATCTCAAATTACAATCAGAGTTTCTTCAATTGGCAAGGTAGTCAAGATTGTGCATCATGGGGAAACAGAGAATTACTGGCCAATCACCAAGATTAGTGAGAAATAATTAGTTACCTTGAACACCTACTAAACAATGACATTTGTCAGACGAAGGCGTCACTCACAAATCTCGGTGCCTTCAAGAATGGTATTTCATAAGAATTGGAATCTGCTGATATAGGGCTGCTCCAGAGGGCATACACATGTATGAAAAATAATACTATACGCTACTCCGACAGACCTGATGGTGACATGGCCTGTCACCAAGATAAACATGGAATGAGTCCATGTTGTCTTTCACGCAAACCAAGTATTGACCAGTTCTAACCTTAACCCTTATACAATATACAACCTTGAGTAAAGCGTAAAATTCATCCAACATGGGTTCCACATGCAGAAACAAGCCTACAATAAGCCTAAAGGCATGGCAGAGGTCACACATGGTACATACAATGATGGGTGCACGTATCAGTACTGACACCAGACACATCCTAACACTGGTACAACTAATAGTATGTTGCAATTTAGTAACAGCATGGAAACCATTTTATATTATACAATGGTACTACTCTCAAGTACATAATTAGTAATAATGGGCGACACTTCTGCATATTATCATGTCTCATTCATCATAATTCTGGACCTGTAAAATGTTACGTCTCTTGTCATTATGGGCCTCATTCATGCATGAATTACTATTCCTTAATCTGATGCGTGTGTACTCATTGCAGATGGGGGTTCATTAAAGTTGCATGAGTTAAGATTTAAGGGGCTAGATGAAAGGCTCTAAGGCTTACAATAGATAATTTAGGGAAAGTTTACTTGGGGAAACTTAGTACTACATGTATATATCTATTTTTCATTGTAGCAATATTTCAGGTACCCCTTACACACAATTTGCGAGATATCCATTATACACAGTTTGGTTCATTTATACCTCGGTATAGATTAGTAAAGGCATCCTTAAATCCACTCAATAATCACTAAATATCAATCGAAGGACAATACTTCTTCGTTACTATGACAGAAATAAAACCATTAGATTGTTGATTAGAATAACATGTATTCTGTCGATATCTGGGTATATTAGAGATGAGGTTAGGACAGTTGACAACTCCTCCTCACCATCTTCACGCCCCGTGTTCACCCCTGATGGACAGTCAGTCGGAGGGTCAAGTCAACGTCACCTTTACCCTTCCCCGTCCAGGATTGTCAACATACAGACCCTTGTCAGCTGCCCGTTTACCTGACGGCACCCTGCCTGGTGTGCACGGTGTGGTGTGAAGGTCAGCACCCCGGCCGTTGTCTACCCTGGACATGTCCACCCTTCACTTTCGCTGTTTGACTGGTGTATGTGAAGTGTGTGTGTACGTACGTGTGTGTTCTCACGTGCAACTTCACCGTTCCCTAGCTTGTCTCTTAAAGTGAACACTTGTTGAGTTTCTTTGGGCTTTCTTTCCTGCAGTACCAATGAGAGGACGCCGCTGGCTATTACACCAAAGCATGCGCTGTTAGACATGGTTTCACGCTCATCACTAAAAATGGTGCAATAAAGGTGGGAATAATTCGAAAAAAATATATGTTGGGCAGGCGACACTATAAAGGCAGACTTGTCCCTATAAAGGCAGACTTGCCTTGCAAAAGTAAAACCCTTGTCATTTTCCTGGAAATTGAATATGATGATCCCCAAGTGTTGGAGAACACATAGCTAATTTTAAGAATGGGGTCGCCGTGTTATTTTCTGATGTCAGGATTAATGTTATAATAAGAATATGATAGAATACACAGAAATTCTTAACTGTTGGATTTCACATATTAAATCCCATATCAATGTCTTCGGTGGTTCTACACATTTAAGTACTAATAGCTATGGAGGACACCATCCTCTTTTTTTTTATTAAACATTGCCAGAAAATTATATCCTTCAGCTCGTTTCCTATATAGATCAATTAAGCAACCTATTTGAGCTATTGGATTAGGATATACTGGCCAAAATGTTTAAGTTGTACATTCGACAATAGATGAAATCCAAGGTAAAATTGGACTAGTACTTGTCAATATGTTAAAATCACTTGCTGGCGCCACTGTGAAATGTAGGAGACGCCTTTAAAGGAGGAAACAATATAGACATCTAAATCTTATTCGCATTTACAATTGATCGAATCCATTCAGGGCCTGTTTTCTTTATCTGAGGCAATGGGATTTTCTAACAGGAATCCAATTATCTACCCCCCCCCCTATAAGCAAAGAGTATGGACAGGAGAGACGGGTTGGGCATCTAATGACCCTCAGCCTCCTCAAACCTTACACCCTCCATTCACGCCTCTCGGACGTGCGCCAGTGCAGGGCGGCGCGGATTGGCGTACGCCAGGAAGACGACTCCAGCACGATCTTGTTACACGCAGGTCTGTATACTGTTGGATCTACATGCTTACACAAATTATCAAATATCACACAGCACAACCCGCACCCTATGCTTGACAAGTGGCAAGGCTGCTTATCAAACAATATTGACCGGATATATACCACGATGTTATATGCTTCCCATAGAATGTTCCGAATATTAGTGACAGGGATTTAAAAATGTCAAAACAAAAACCTCCTCTGCTGGTGCTTCAACATTTCCCCTCTTCGCACATGATGATGTTCAACCCCAGCACCTGAACAAGATGAGCTTATTCTACGCACATGTACATAAATACACGTCGGAAGGATGTACATGTATATATTTCTAATACATATCATATAAGCTGGGCACCAGGAAAATACGAGGTGATATCATCATCACTATAATATTATTGTGGGGCACCTGAACTCTTCAGAAATATAGGCAGTGTAATTTAAAATTACTATCCTAATGAGTGCAACATACATCAGCTCGTTTTGATGTTTCCACCCAATTCTGATCAGAGCAGGCTAAGGTAACTGAGTATAGATACTAAAGCAATGACCGGATATATAAGACCAGGCCAATGCCTATTTCTTTGTATGGCACAGAAACCGAAGTATCTGGCCAGACATGGGACACTATATCTATCAATTGTGGATGTGAACATAAGAAAATTGAAGAGTTTTCGGGCAATATAGAGAATTTCATTAAGTTTATTATATGATACCTCTGACCGCGGAAACACCTTATAGGGTACAAGTAATCTATTGCATTGATGATTGTACAGAATCTGTGTGACTCAATCACACCAAATAGCATTCCAACAGTGGAGCTGGGCTCATGGCAGGATAGGGGAAAATGCTTCGCGTTAGAGTAATACCAGAGAATGGTTTAAATCTATATCTATCCTCAATTACATCAACGCACAAACCGAACCCAGTAACCTTTGTCCAATCGTTCTCTAATTGACTTTTTTGACCCCATATGAATGCTCCATTAGCATTATTCTGTCAGTCATACCATTAATCTGTCCTAGTTTGTTTCTTTGGGCTATTTTCTCTCTCGCAAATTTTTACTTAATATGGTGAAAGGACTTTGTTTTTTGGAGCAATGGGACAAACCCACGTTACAGATTCAACCAATTCTTGTCCGTGAATAGTGTTGCTTGAGTTGTATTATCAAATCGTCTCACAAATACATAATAAGTAAATTTTGTATCTTTATATATACATGTACATGTATGTAACCATTCCAAGTAATCTTTTAGACCTACTCATGATATAAAAATAACGTTTTTTTGTACATGTACATTATATACTTCTTTCAAAGTTACTGTTAGTGTTCTCACCATACATAAGTTGCATATATGTATGTACATGTATGTAGTTCATCAAAATATAATAACACAAAATTTATAATACATTTTATTCTGTATGAAATTTTACCGTTCTGTTGGCTTTACGCACCCTCTTGATGACGTACACATGATGGTCACATATCAATCACAAATCCTTTCTAAATCGTAATTGCTGGTCAGAAAATCCAAGAAATCATGAGAACGTGCATTTCTAAAACGTGACTCCCAACATGAAGAACCTGCAAGGAACTCGCGGAACTATAGGGTGAGGAATATCAAAGGGCGCGCTAAATGGGGGTCTGACCGATGTGGTCCGTCACCAGGTGGGGCGTCGGTCGTCGTGTGACGGGAACCCAGCCGTGGTATCTTCGTATGGCGGCCTGTGGTTTGTATTCCCCCGCTAATAACAAAGTGGACATCGATGACAGGGCCTTGACCGCCTCAAGTCGTCTCTGATTGGTTCGTCCCACGAGATGCTTCCACTCTCCCATCTGAGCTTTGCTCTGAGTCTCTTTGGCGGGTCACAGGAGAACATGTGTGGAGAGTGAGATCCTCTATTGATGTCCTGATGGAGTGCAAACACCGCCTTTTCCTTCAGATAGAAGTAATGCCAAAGGAGACTTTATTGTAGGTTTGTGAGGCAGGGCGGGGACGAAATGTGTATAGCCTTTGGGCACAGGTCACATAATGGTCATTCTACATGTAACCTGAGAAATGGTTTTGACAAATATTTGTCTTAGTAGAATACAATATTGAGTGAAAAGGAACAAGTATCCAAAAAGAGCTACATATTGATTAATATACCATCCTCCTAGGGAAATTGATAAATGCTGGTCGTTAGGGTCTCTTAGTCAATACTACTCTATCAGTAGAGTTGGGTTAGTGTCTGACCACATAATGGTCGTAATTACGCGATATTCCCACCCGTTCTTTATTTGCCCTTTTACTCGTAAAACGTACTCCCAAGGTACATTTATTATCTTTCATCTTACGATATCAACCCATACGCCCTCCAGAGGTTACTCGTCTCCCGATTATCGCCCAGGGTAAATACAAGTTCCGCTCGCGAGTAGTTGGGCACACTACAATCATATGAACCACAGTTTTCCCATTTATATTTGAGTAACCTGAATATAATTTTGGCATTACATGTAGAAATAGCTGAAAATTCCATTTCTGACATCGGATTTTCCATTTGAAGACTTATAAAAACCGTTAAAAAGCAGTCTATCACCATACAACGTCGGTAACCAGCGCACACCGGGACCTGTAAATAGACTGAATTCTGGGATACCTCAATAGGGTCTATATCCTATTTTACATCAATTTCAAATGTAAGTAGAACGAAATGATTTGGTTTATATTGATAATCAATGAACAAATTAGTTCAGGAAAATACATTTGATGATTTAATTATATGAAGCATATTAACCACAGGGTAACAGATTGGAAGGCAGCGAACACCGTGAAAATCATTAGAATTAGAAAATACCCCTTTCGTCATATCACTTTTAGCTACGACCATATGATGTAACAATTGCATACTGAGAATACAACACAATTAGATGCAATCGATAGATTATGGTATATCCACGCCCTTTGAAGGAAATACAACATGGCTTTCACTGCCATTGGTGTACTAAATCAATTTCCATTGCTATTATTAATAAGATATACAGTAGGGAAATGTACTATAGGACCTACTAAGAGAAAATGTGGTGACTGAGCCTGTACGGATGACCGTTCAAGGCCATTTGATGAAAAAATACGGCCCGACTCCGCAGGCGGGAGGGCCGTATTTTTTCATCAAATGACCGAGTAGTTGGTTACAGTGCGACGAACATGGTTGGCGGAGGCCCCAAATATTAATTATACTGTACCCCCAGAAGCGGTTAGTATTTCATATACGTTCGTGCAAAGGTATATAGTAAGGCCTGGCGTCCACCTACTACGATATGGCTCCGATACTGTCTACGATGCAATTCCCGATAAAAGATCAAAATCACGTCGGAAGGTCACCTGATATCGGGGCAGTTGACCACGCTTCTGCGATTAGGCACAAAAAAACCCTTACGATGCATGGTGGATTGGCATTTCTAGACATTTGTCTACGATTTTGCACCTTCCTGACATGCCTCCGATAGTTGCTTTTTGTATCGGTGTCATATCGGTAGGTCTAAATTTATATCGTAGTAGGTGGACGCCAGGCCTTATACAGCATTCGTTAAAAATATTCAACAATACAAAAATGCATCTGGTGAAGTATATATTATAACGGCTGGTTTTACTAGCGGAGATTTTCTCAATTATTCTGAATGATATACAACGGTTTATATAATTGAGAAATAAACATGCGTGCAGAATCGAATTATACAGAGAGTGCGACTCAATATAACTTTTTCACAGGCTTAATAAATCGACATCATTTAGTGTAGCACAGTGTATGACCGACTAATAGTCGGTGGGAAAAGTGTATGTGTATGTGGGTGAAACCACTAAAACTGCCTGATTCTCAACTGCATGCTGTGAATGACCGTTGATTGATCCTTCTTCTAACCCGCATAAGAGGATCACCAATTTAAAATCAACTGCAATTGCTCCCTGGCTGCTATAAAGATGCACAAAAAGATAGACAGAAAAATATATCTCTACAAGTTAAGGGGGTGGGAAGAATGCATGCCTTAGTCCGTGGGAATTCCCACGTTCATCTAACCATTTACATTCTATAATCACACCCTCTTTAGGATAGGCAACATGTCACTGCACTTATTATACCACTTTGCACAAATTCTTCTGACCTGTCCTCATATTGTATTACTTTTTAGACGGATATCATGCAGGACCGATAAGACGTAAGCCCTTACACTTCATTGTCAGAAAATGTCATCTTGCAATGTTTTTTTATTCTAACGATTCATTTGCAATAAAAAGTCAATGAAATACTTTCCATTTCTCAGTCATTTCCTATAACTATCTAACATTACTACCGGTTAACATATTTCCATTATTAGTCGCTGAGCCACAAAAATCCACCCCCTGCCCCAACTCTAAACGTTTGATACAAAGCAAAAGTCTTCCATATATATACGCCACACTCGTTACATCTTGCAATGCGCCTATTTTATGCCTTCCAACATCCTGCAAACGGCCAATGCCCACAGGGGCTGTTCTATGATTTTGATTGTTGACAATGCACAACAACAAAAAAATTTTTAAAATCCAATTTTGCATTGCCATTTATAGAATGTAGTTCCAATCCTTTCGTTTGTTTGCTCAACCTTCTCCTGTCCATGTTCCTCTCTGTATATATTTGTTTGAATCAGAATAAGGAGGAATATTGGATGAGCCCCTCTTCCTTGGATGTCAAGATCTATATCTATATGTCTTAGTCACAATCCGTCTTAATCATGTCGACTTTGTCGATTGTTTTACACATACGCATATATTGAGAAGCTCCAAGAACACTAACTTTCAGGTAAATCCCGCGCTGACCAAGAACATGAGAGGGAACGGTCAACGGGTGAACTGGTTATCATCTGGACAAGGCCTTCTGTCCGTCCACTCTCCCTACCGAATCTCCGATAGACAGAAGTATAGGGAAGGTGCGACTGAATCTAACCTCTGTTGGAGAGTGATATTCACAAGGCGGCGTGGGAAGAAGACGCCCACAACGAGGCTGGTGTCCAGGTACGTCACGTCATCTTCAATAGCAGCGTGGACGCTCGTCACGTCAACTTTAATGGACGCTAACTGCGAGGCTGACGTCCCCATGTCTGATACACGCCCTCCGCCCGCCCTTTGATGGACACCGGCACTAGGGTAGGTAGCTGGTGGGAATGGGCTGAGGAACGATGGGTATAGGGACGTGGAAGATATGGGGAGGGATAAGCTGGGATCATACCAGTCATTAGAAATGCTGAGATGAAAAGAAAGTATTGTGAGTGGTATTGATGAGATTGGAATATATATATATATATATATATATATATATATATATATATATATATATATATATATATATATATATATATATATATATACATACAGTAAACCCCCGCTTAAGGGTGCACCCTCCGTTCCGAGCAAAGCGTCGCCTTAAGCGGGGTGTTTCCTTAAGCGAGGTGTCCCAGAAGCGGGGTTTTACTGTATATCTGTACATAGTTTGTCTCTGCCACTGCCCCACCTCAATTGATAATTCCTTCATCCCTATGATGTACCTCAGTTGGAGCGTACACCACACACTGGCTAGAATAGTCATTCTACCCAAGGATATTAAAGGTGAAACGCATCTACTATATGGATTACTTAATGGTACAGCCATGGAAAGCCTCATGGGGTGTGGGTGCCCTGACAACACAAAATGGGGCATGACTGTGTTTGATTAACAGATACGTTAATAATATTAGAAAACGACCTTACTGTGGTCGAAATTATTCTCGTTCGAGGTCAACCGTGGATATCATATGGTCTGACGCCGTATGTGTATTGCCTCAGTAATACTTCAGATAGAGTTACGACAACATAGAAACAATGCACATGTAAGGGTAGCAGAGATATACACGGTTACAGGCCTGGTCAATTTAGGCTTGTCGTACTTTCTGTGAAAAAAAGACAAAATAATTATTAATTCTAAGCTATCAATGAAATGGTCACATGGCAAAATCAATATTTTGAGTTTTCTATTGCTGGAGATTCCCGGAATAGTTATGAATCCAGCGTATTTCACTATCCGTACTTCTCAGGTGTTTAGATAAAAGCTAACAGGTATACACTAGGGAATGTACAATGTTGGAATCACATGCCTATGACCGAGGAACTGTATGTATACTCTCAGTTTAGAATTTACCTGTGCATGATATGAAATATCTTTGGCTAAATCCATAAGCGCATTAAGGAGTTCAGATTGCACTGGATGTCTGTATGAGGAAAATATTTATTTTTGCAAGAAGAAGAGATGTTTCACATGTTGTATTTTTTTATTCCAGCCATCAGTTCATAGAGGCAGAAAGAGGAAAAAGTACCATCTCACAATATACATGTATATGTATTATAATATCCACCTAGCCACAAAGGAATACACATGTACTGCAACTGTTAGAAAGGATCTGCAATTATCCTTGAAAACGCGGAAGTCAATTCCGTCCATTTTGAGTTGGCAGTTGGGATAGTAAACAGCTTGATGTCCACAGCCCAAAGTAAAGTCATTCTATGATGTAGATGGAAGGGGACCATTCATTCTGCTCATTGACTTTCGACCTCTTTGACCTTGTTCTGACCTCAGGCTTGTGGTGACATCCATCCATGCCTGTTCTCTATCTGCAAATTCGTGCAGCCGTGTGTGGATAAAGTCGGGTGCTGGGAGTCGGATTGTGGGCTTAAAGGTAAACTTTCCTTGTAGATTGGTGGTTAGATAGAACACACCTAGAGCAGAGTTTTTTGGTCCAATTGGTTTAGGTCAAAATTCTATTGTATTGCCAATCTAGGAGTCAATGCTTTCTTATTAGTCATTATTCTATTTTTGATTGGAAGCTAAATTGTACTCTAGGATGTGCTCTGGAAGTTACTATTCGTTTCTTCACAGTGTTTCAAAGACAGATATTCTTCGGCTAGATGTTGACCAAATGTACCAACTCGTTGGTGTCTGATGGTTCTCTCGCGAAGTGCATATACATGTACAAATGTGTTATGTGTTGTCTTACTTAATGATAATAATAGCACTTAAGATTTATTAGATATTCCCTATTTCTTGTGACAGACAACGGACACAGTCTTTTGTTTCACAAGAATGCACTGCGTCTCACCTTGGTAACACTTCATCCATGAAGGAGGGACACGTGGAAGATTAAAAGGATAAGATACTATATGTCACATTGTTAGTTTCTTTGATTGATCTAAATTGAAAAAAAAAACGAAGTTTGGGATTGTAGATATGCCATCTAGTATATCTCTAGTTATATACAAGCGTATTGCATCTGAATATTCTATGAACGCGTTAATAAATCACGTTCCTTTTCATGCACAGCACAGCCATCCAAGGGACAGGAAGTAAATGTAAATATAATTCTAAATAGGGGACACCAAAGGAGCTCTGGTCCTAACGTTGCCCGGCCCTTTCTGCACTGCCGCCTGGTGTGTTTATTGGTCATCACGAACTCTGATTGAAATTAACCACTGAGTGAATTTGTTGGCCCGGACTAATAGGTGAACGCATGAGAAGGACGCAGTGACCGTATTGTGCACACTCCTCAACTTGATGACCCATGAATAGTAAACATTTTTATGTCTGTGTAAATGTTGTATGACAGACACTTGTAACTGCTAACTTTTTACTCTACCCCCATGCACATGATGCGTGATCTAACGGTCAAATGTTCAAAATTATAGGAAAAATTTGTTTGAATATCATGAAGTCCACATTCTGACCCTAACACATCGCGGCGAAAAAGTTCAAAGCGACGGCAGTCCAGGGACACGAGCGACAACACTTAGTTCCGGAGACGCCATTTCACGCACGGACGTACACGACCGACGCGCCCTCTGTGATAACGCCTCCGCCAATCAGCGGCGGCCTTTCATCCGTCCTTGGTTTTAATTGTTGCCGGTCACGTGGCACGCGGGTAGCGTCTGTGGAGCGTTTCCTGGTGGTCCTGGCGTCTATTAGAAGTTCCATTCGGAACGCTACTACGAGACAAAGATCAAAGTAAAGGTTGTAAGTCTTTAGTGAAATTAATTGATAGGTACAGGGACACGATATCAGAACAGAGACACAGTATCAGAGGGAGTGATAGGGAGAGGATAGAGATTAGGGGTAACTCAGGATGGCCATAGCCAGACACAATATTGTGGAAATTCTGTCTTGTTTCCAAAAACGTGATTCATCATAATTGTTTCCCCCACTCTCCGACGCCCTTAAGAATAGTCTAAATCACATTGGAGATCTCTTTTTAGGGGTACATACTTTTCTGGCATGTTTGTTGTGTCCCACAGTACCCTTCCACCCCAATCCGCAACTCACTCATCCCAACCCGATTGATCGACGCCCCACAATAACCTGGCATTCGTTTTTACAAAAGGTAGACATTTTCAGAAATCACCACTAGAATATTTCCGTTTAAACCAAATTATATGATACTTCTAGAGAATGACCTTCCGTGGTGGTCACAGTGTGTTGCACACTTCTCGCATATTAAACCACTTTAAAGCCATGCTAGAGCTGGACATGTCAAAGATGCATGCCACGTCAAACGTCCACCGAGTGCCGCCTTCCTATGGCTTTGTTTATATTTTCTTTCCCTCTACCCGATGGCTCTAAGTGCATACACTTATTATTCTACCCGATCAACCGGAGTGCCCACTTCCCGCGACCACCAATGGAGGCTTTCTACCTCTGACCTTGAGATAACCTTCAGGGTGACCTTGAGGGTCAAGTGGACAAGGTCAATACACCCCTGAGGTTCGACCACGCGGCGGTGTGGCCTTTGGACCGGATCGTGTGTGGATTTGGGGACGGATATCTCCTCCTGTAGGTTGGGAAGCTGTTCAAATCCCGAGGAATCCTCCAGCAGGCACAATGGAAGCCTTGGTGTTAGTAGAATAAATACTCCGGGCGACCTGTAGGGAGGTAGAAAGCATTCCATGCACTGTCGGCGATATTGTCCCGTCATACCCTATTCTCGCCGTGAAAGAGGGTGTTGTCAAATATTGAAGAGTCTTAGTTCTTGATGCCTAAATGTCCGGTCAGTTGTTAGTATAAAGAACATACGGTAGACCTATTGAAAAGTGGACATGGGCGCCGCATAGAGGCATGCCCCGCCTGCTCTTCACAGAAAGGGTATGATGGGTCAAACTATGTTTTAATTACACTTTTGGAAACTAATAAAGATGTTTCGTCCCCACTTCCCATTAGGTCAGATATGAGGGTTATGCATGCAGGAAAAGTCATAAGGGAGCCTTCATTAAATATGGCTGGGGTAGGCACAGTTTTTGGAACGCTAAATGGTCAAAAAAGGTCCCCCCCCCCCCCCCCCCATGGGAATACCACAAAGAGAGTTGGCCTCCCCCTTGGAATACCGCAAAAATTTGTGGCCCCACCGAAAAACAAATGTTGCCCCCCCCCCCCCCCCCCCCCCCCAGCCCCAAAAGGAATAGGGTAAAAGCACAGGGGAGGCTAAACTGATGTGGCCTTTTTTCCATAAGGCTTTCCTTCTTAACCTTAGAACAAACCCAGTTACATTCAGTCATTTGCCTAAATTTTGACCAAGCTCATTAGCTTAGTGGTAGGGGTGTTCGACTTAAGCAAGGGAGGTCATGGATTCAGACCCTGGTTGGGTTATACCAAAAGCTTACACAAAAATGGTACCCATTCTTCATTCGGCTTAACACCTGACATTAGAATGAGGAGTAGGGGGCTAGGACCCAAGCGGAATAATGGCTGTAACGTCACACAATATTCCTTCATAATAATTGCATAACAATGAAAAAAACAAAAAACAAGTAGCAAATAAACATCTGTTGTTGACAGAATAGCACTGATGCAAAAAAGTTTGGGGGAGTCGGGAGCAGGACTAAACACACACCACGTGGAGGTCAGTTTCAATCTCAGTCATTGCACAATCTAGAGTCACCTCTGTTGGAGAGGCGCTAGCAGTTGCACCACTGGCAACCGATATTCCTTGGCCAGTTTTACAGGAGAGTCCTTGGAGAGCCTATATATGAGAGTTTCCTGTGTCCTGCTCTTAATATGTTAATTTCAATGATATATATGATTTGAATGATGAATTTACCTTGCAACTGACAGCGACAATTTAAAATTGTCAAAGTGTATATGGTAGTGGTCACACTTCCGATGGTACATACTGATATGTGTGATAGCAACTGAAATTTGCTCTTTCGGAAGACTGCCCAGATCTAGTCATTTGAATTGTTTTTTTGTGGTATAAACACACTCTCTTAATCTGATGAGGAATAATCATCTTCTGAGGATATATCTTGTATGAGTTATAAGTAACTTATGTTGTTCCAAGTATATATAGACAGTACTGCTACCAACAGTTGGTCAAGCTTGCCTTCACCATGTAGCTTTTCCCAGTCATAGTCATCATATCCTTTAAATAGCACTTCTACATGATGCTGCTACCATATGAGACCTTTGTCTCATTGCCTTGTGGAGCTCTAGCTAAAGTAGGCAGTTTATGTCAAAACTATTTCTGTGGAGTAATCTTCCAATATCTGTGAACCTGTGTTCCACAGATGTTTAAAATAAGGTGTATAGACCAGGTTTTAAACATCAGGGAATACTCATTACTGTATACCTCAAAAACATTAAGATATTTACCTTACTTCAGCTGTTGGCACCATTGCATATCTTATTAGGGCACACACTGGTCATATCCTCATGCGATTTTTGCCAACAAGTTTCGAAGTCCAGCACAAGCCTTTCCTATTGCTACTTTTGGAATTTCCCACTTTCAAATTCAAAGGAAGGATGGTGTGTGATGTCATATTTAACTCTCCGACCCTATACTTAGTGTTGATATGAGATTCTACACACAGGCACAGGCAAATGCTTAAACAGTTGTAGCATCAAGCACAATGAGAACTGGTTGAAGTTGGCTGCACTACTATATGATGCTCTGATAACAGTTCAAGTTTATAAGATCCTGCTAATGTTCTAACCCAAAATCAGGGATGCAGCCCCTGCCAAATCGAGGCTGTAGTTGGCAGGTAGCAGACATGCTGGAAGCCCCAATCTCTCCTGTACCCATATAATCAATCATAAAGCTTGACTACCTAGAACTTAGATCTCACTTTGATAAGTCACTTATTGAGTCTTGGGTGTTCACATCAAGCAGCAACTGCTTTCTTGATTTAGCAGCAGGAGGAGCGTTAGGTGGCAGTTGATATTGTAGTAAATGCTCATTGATATTGAAAAAGAAACTAATGAACTTGTGCGACTGCATTGATTCTTGGACAAATGTGCTAGTGTTTGTCCATTTTTGTCTCCCTCCACATCAGTCTGTCAGACTGAGGAAGGGTACCTATTTTTTAAACTTAAATGTGCGGTACCGGTACTGCACATTTAAGTTTAAAAAATCACAGGCCATTATCTTTGTTTTTGAAAGATTTGAAGAAAACTGTATTAATCAGTCAATTCTAAATGGCTTAACTCATCTTTGTGAACCTATCACAATTGCACTTAAGATCAGTTTCCTATCCTGTAAAACTAGCAAACTCTTAAGAATATAGCTTACAAAAACGGCTGCCCGGACCCGGGATCGAACCGGGGACCTTTAGATCTTCAGTCTAACGCTCTCCCAACTGAGCTATCGAGGCCGCTGGGATGTCATTCGACAAAAATTGTTTAAATTGATCATTGCTATGTTACCATTAAGATTAGTTCTCTCTTGATTTTACGCAACATTCTGATTATTCAAGCAATTGACCAGCAGAGTGCACGGATAGCTGAGTCTGGTTATGCCGCGCTCACCGTGTTATTGGTACCCATGCCTGCATGCATATATTTAAGCCTGCAGAATAAAGAGTTATATTTAAAAATATGTAAATGTGAGATACATGCATATTTCTCTCTTCAATATTCTATTTTAGCTTCACTGTTTTATTCCAGTTTCTTTTATATCATTATTTATAGTCTGAGTTAATAATGCGCCGTTCAATATCCCCTTTTGGGGAGAGCTCGGTAGCTGTTCCATGCGCATGCGTTGGAGTCTACACTATTTACCTATAGGCCTACATGTAGTGGGTACACACACACACACACACACACACACACACACACACACACACACACACACACACACATATATATATATATATATATATTGTGGCAGGCAGGTAGGAAGGGAAGGGGGCCGGCGGTGGACTGGGACCCGCCGCCGGTGGAACGGGACATACGCTACTAGATGGAAGGACGGACGAACCTGCCGGCGGTGGAGGGATCCACCGCCGGGGTACGCAGCGGCCGCGGGGGGGGGGTCGGGACCCACCGCCGGTGGAGGGTCCCACCGCCGGTGGATGAAACTACCGCTAAGGATGGGGACCCACCGCCGGTGGAGGAGGTCCACCGCCGGTGGATGGGACCCACCGCCGGTGGAGGGTTCCCACCGCCGGTGGACGAAACTGCCGCTAAGGGTGGAGACCCACCGCCGGTGGAGGAGGTCCACCGCCGGTGGATGGGACCCACCGCCGGTGGAGGGTTCCCACCGCCGGTGGACGAAACTGCCGCTGGGGGTGGGGACCCACCGCCGGTGGAGGAGGTCCACCGCCGGTGGACGGGACCCACCGCCGGTGGGGGGTTCCCGCCGCCGGCGTGAGAGACCCACCGCTGGTGGACGAGGAACCGCCATTGGTAGACCAGGAACCACCAGGGAAGGCGGGACTGACTGACAGCCGGGGAGACGCCGTGACGTCATCATCGGCCTATAAAAGCAGCGACTCGAGCGCCCTGGGGACACTTATGCGCCGGAGCTCAACCCGAGCACTTCCGGCCTAGCTTAGCCACACCTCCTGCCGTCGAGCAGTTAGCCTGTATCTAGTAATGTAGTAATGCGAATCAACCCAACACGGGTAGCTTGTACAGCGGTTGTTTATTACAATAAAACCTGTTATCAACTATAGTTCTCTTGTTCTCGTGGTTTGTCTTTCTGCTACATTGGTGGCAGCGGTGGGTTCACACCCCCCTGGTACTGCTGAAAGACCCCGAGTCAGAGACTGTAGTGGAGAACGGTGAGGCGATATCCGCTACCATGGATGAGATGGAGGCTGAACACCAACGGTTAATGCAGGGTGTCCGGAACAACCTGGTACAATTGGAGGAGGAGACCTGGCTCCGCACCCGGGGCCCCGAACGGAAGGAAGACAGCGCGGGCTCGACAGAGGAGAGGGAGGCCGGGCGCGGGTTTGTTGTCGGCACACCCAGGGGCGGCGACGGTGACGCGATGATGTCCAAGGACGGACCGCCTCGAGGCCCGGCAATGGAAGAGGAACGGGCCGTGAAGGGGCGGATTCCCACCGAACTGGGCCCGGCGGGCTCAGAGGGAGGGATCGCCGACTGGCCATGGAATGGTCAGATGGGGGGAGCGGGACGGAACCCCTGGGGAAACGCCCCCTCCCCCACACCAGAGAAGAAGCCATGCTGGGGCGTGTTTGGGGCTGGAGATGGCCCGGATGAAAGAACTGTCGTGAGAGGCTGGCCCGCGGGGCCGGTAGGCCCCAAACCCATAGTCATGCCGGGAAAGTACGATCGATCAACCAACCTGGACGAGTATCTGGCCCACTTCTCGCTCTGTAGCACCGCGAACGGCTGGACAGACGCGCAGGCCGGCACGTTCCTGGGCGTGAGCTTGTCCGGTCTGGCCCGCCGAGTGTTGGCGGGGGTGGAGATCGGGAAGGCTGGGAGTTATGCGGCCCTATGGGAGGCCCTCTTCCGTCGTTTCCAGCCCCGAAATCAGTGCGAGACCTACAAGGCCATGCTCAGAAACCGGGAACGGGTGGTGGACGAGGGTCTCCAGATCTTCGGGGAGGAAACCTGGCGGCTCACCCGGCTGGCATTCCCGGAGGCAGACGCCTCCACCATCGATTCCCTATGCCGGGATAGATTCATTGAGGGCCTCGGGGACTCCACACTAAGGCACTGGATCTTCCAGTCGAAGCCATGCACGATGGAGGAGGCAGTGTCGACGGCGTTGGAGGCGGAGGCCTACCTCCGTACAGACAAGGGGGCCACCGGGAGGGTAAGGGCGGCGGGGTCGTCGATGGCCGAGGAGATGGTCCGCCTACGGGAGGAGCTCGCGGCACTCACGGCGACCTTCACCCGACCGGCGACGTCACGATCCCGAGGCTGCTATAAATGTGGAGACCCGACGCATTTCAAGCGGGACTGCCCCCTGTGGGTGCGGAGGGAGACGCCTCCTGCCACCACAATGGCTCCCAGCACGCCGCAGGCGGCGCCCAGCCCGCTTCCGGGAAACTAGGGGGGGCCCCCGCCTGGGAAAGGCTGGGGGGCCAGACGGGGGAAACAGGGGTAAGGGGCGCACGAGAAATGGGAGGCCCGGGCATGACTGTGGAGGGATGGCTGGAGGGCTGCGCGGTGAGACTCCTGGTGGATACGGGGGCCACCGTGAGTCTGGTCTCCTCTGCCTGGTGGAAGAACCACGGCGGGGTGAGGGAGTTATCGCCCGCGGCTAGACCCGTGACTTGCGCCGACGGACGGCCGCTGGCGGTGGAGGGCGCCCTCCGAGCCAACCTGGTGCTGGGAAGGCGGAAATTCCCGGTGGAGTGGCTGGTGGCCGACGTGGGCAGTGAAGCCATACTAGGAGCCGATTTCCTGCGGGGCCACCGAGTGGCTGTCCATCTGGCGACCTGTACGCTGAGTTGGGAACCGGAGGAGGGGACGGAAAGGTGTTGGGTGGTGAGCCGCCAGGGGGCTGTGGTGGGTGGCTATACGGAGGCGGTGATCACCGGCGTCGTGGGCAGAGGATGGAGGGGGGAATCGCAAGGGCTGCTGGAGGGAGATACCCGGAAGGACTGGCGGGTTGGTCGCGCCTTGGTGCGGATCACGGAGGGTCAGTGTCCGGTGAGGATCCTCAATCCAGGGCCAGAGGCGGTGGCAGTCTGCGCGGGGGCCACCCTCGGATTCCTGGAAGAAACCGAGGCGGAAGAGGGGCAGGGAGAGTGCCGGCGGGTGGGCAGTGGGGAGGAGGAGAGCGATACATCTCGGGAGGAGGGAGGCACCCCCCCGGGGGACCCCCCGCCACCGGGGTGGGAGCACCTCCTGGAACTCACGGACCACCTGGAGCAGGGGCGGCGGGAGTCGCTTCTGGAGATACTGAAAGCGGAAGCGGACGCCTTCCAGTTAACGTCAGACCAGAAGGGTCATACCACGCTGGTGGAGCACCGGATAGACACCGGCGGGGCCGCACCCATTAAACAGCCTCCTCGCCGGCTGGCGCCCCACCGGAGGGGCACGGTGGAGACGGAGGTACAGAAGATGTTACAGGACGGGGTGATTGAACCATCGGCGAGCCCTTGGGCGTCACCAGTGGTTCTAGTAAAGAAGAAGGACGGGTCGGTCCGGTTTTGTGTGGATTACCGCCGGGTGAATGCAGTGACGGTGAAGGATGCGTACCCCCTACCCCGGGTGGATGATTCTCTCGACACCCTGGCCGGCTCGTCCTGGTTCTCCACCCTAGACTTGGTCAGTGGGTACTAGCAGGTGGGGGTCGCCGAGGCTGACCGGCCCCGCACCGCTTTTTCCACCCACCGAGGTCTGTATCAATACCGAGTAATGCCGTTTGGCCTTTGCAATGCCCCCGGGACGTTCGAGCGTCTCATGGAGGTGGCACTGACTGGTCTCCAATGGACCAGCTGCCTGGTATATTTAGACGACATAATCGTCTTCACGCCGACCTTCGAGGAACACCTCCGGCGGCTGCGGGCGGTCCTGGAGCGGTTACGCCGGGCGGGCCTCCGGATCAAACCATCCAAGTGTGAGCTTGCCAGACGGGCAGTCCACTTCCTGGGCCATGTGGTCTCCGAGAGCGGGGTGGCGACCGATCCAGAGAAGATCAGGGCGGTGGAGGAGTGGGGGACACCGGCCTCGGTGAGTGAGATCCGCAGTTTCCTGGGGTTGGCCGGCTACTACCGGTCCTTTGTGCCCGACTTTGCCACGGTAGCTAAGCCTTTGTCGGCGGCGGCGGAAAAAGGGAGGTCCTTCCGGTGGTCCTCCGAGTGCGAGGAAGCGTTCCTGGGGCTGAAGAGACTATTGACCACCGCGCCGGTCCTGGGCTACCCCACCGAGGACGGCCAGTTGGTCGTCGACACCGACGCAAGCGATGTAGGGCTGGGGGCGGTGCTGAGTCAACGACAGCTAGGAGTGGAAAAGGTGCTGGCCTATGCCAGCCGCACCCTCACAAAACCCGAGAGGGCTTACTGCGTGACCCGCCGGGAGCTCCTGGCCATCATCTTCGGGGTACGCAAGTTTCGTCATTACCTGGTGGGGCGGCCAGTGGTGGTCCGGACTGATCACGCCGCGCTGAAATGGTTGCTAGGGATGAAAGACCCTGAAGGCCAGATGGCCCGTTGGATTCAGATCCTAGGCTGTTATGACCTGAACGTCCAACACCGGCCAGGGCGCTCCCATGGGAATGCGGACGGGCTCTCCCGGGCCCCCTGTAGGCAGTGCGGGCGTGAGGAACCGGAACGCTGTGCCGCTATAACTCGAGGACGAGGGCGGGTGCTGCCACCGCCGGAGGAGGAGGACGAGGAGGGAAGGGGGGAACTACCCCCGGGCCTGGACTCCTGGGTGGAGCAACAGGAGGCGGATGTAGTTCTGGGACGGGTCCGGCGGTGGGTGCAGACCCCGGGAGACCCTCCGGAGCCGCCGGGGGAGGAAGATGACGAAGAGGTGCGCACCTGGTGGGCTCAGCGGGAGCGGCTAGTGCTGAAGGAAGGGTTGATGGGGCGGTGGTGGTTTGTACCTGGGGGCCGCCGAACATTCCAGGTAGCGGTTCCCCGGGACCAGAGAACCACCGTGCTCTTGGAGGTACACGGCTCACCCCTGATGGGACACCTGGGACGGGACCGTACGATACGGCGCTGTCAGGAACGGTATTATTGGCCTCACTTCAGGAGAGATGTAGTGGCCGCCATAGCCCGCTGTGAGGCGTGTCTGAAGCATAAGCCGCCACCGGGCCGCCACCGGGCCCCTATGGGGCACGTGGGGGTCAGCTCGCCGCTTGAACGGGCGGCCCTGGACGTCATGGGCCCCCTGCCTCGGACTCCCCGGGGGAACCGCTACATCTTGATCGTAGCCGTTTATTTTACCAAGTGGGCGGAGGGAGTGGCTCTTCCTAACCAGGAGGCAGAGACCATGGCCCGCGCTTTTGTAGAAACGTTTGTGTGCCGCATGGGCCCCCCCGTCACTCTCCATTCAGACCAGGGAAGGAACTTCCAGGCGGCGGTGTTCAAGAATGTTACACGCCTGCTAGGAATTGTCCAAACTCGGACGTGTGCATTCCGCCCCCAGAGCGATGGCATGGTGGAGAGGGCCAACCGAACGGTGGAGGGGTTGCTGGCCACGGTGGTTAAGGACGACCAGCTAGACTGGGACCTCCACCTACCCCTGGTGATGTGCGCGTACCGGTCCTCTGTACACCATTCCACCGGGGTAAGCCCCAACATGATGTTGGGGAGGGAAACGAGCGCCCCCCTATCACTGGTCTACCCGGAGGAGGGGTGGCCGGGGGCCACCAGGGAGGATTACGCTGCCCATCTCCAACTGGGGATGGAAAAGGCGCATGGCTGGGCCCGCCGGCAACTGGGTAAGGCGGTGGCGAGGCAGCGGCGTAACTACGACCAGCGCGCCGCCGCCCGAGTGATCCCGGAGGGCGCCACGGTGTATTATTTCCACCCCCTCAAACACCCGGGGCGGTCCCCTAAGCTAGAATCGTGGTGGACGGGCCCCTGGACGGTGTCCGCCCGCATAGGAGGACCCGTGTACGAGATACGGTGGGGACAGAAGCGAAGAGTGGTCCACCAGGACTCCCTGAAGGTGGCGCCACCAGCTGAACAACTGCGGCGGGTCTGCCACCTACCGGGTGGCGGCTTAACTAACGTAGCACAACCGACAATGGACGCCAGCAGGTCAGCGGTTGAGTGCTACTTCGGCAATTTTGAACGCAAAGAGGGCGCGGGACGATCTGGAGTGTGGTTGACGGGCCGAGATAGACAGAGGGGGCACTCTAGAAGACGGTCAAACACCTGGCGGAGGGCGGAGAGACGGAGAGCGGCTAGAGACCGAGAAGCAACAGACGACGGGCTAGCAGACGCCGCCTCTGGGAGTTGCTCGGAGAGCGACGCCACGGGGGGGAGAGTGCGGAGCGTAGTCTCGCGACCCCCGAGAGAGCCCGAGAAACCGGCAGCGTCAAAGATGTCGGCCAACAAGAAGTTCGAGTGTCTAGAATGCAGCAGCCAGTTTACGCGGGCTGATGGATTGAAGCGTCATCGGGAAAGTTTACACGAGGAGGTGGGAACAGGATGGGGCTGTCCAGACTGCGGGGCAAAGTACCGGAGCGTCAGGAAGCCGGACTATGTAAAGCACCTCCGCAAACATGACCACCGGTGGTCACACTACCCGGACGAACTTCCGATGCCCACCCCGATGAGGTTCGAGGCGGGAGGAAAAGCGGCTGTCGGGGGAAAGAAGAAGGGAGCCCGCGCAGCAGAGAAGGGGGAGGCTGCTAAGGACAAGCCAGAGGCGGGGCCGGTGGCCAGAGTGTTGGCCGAGTCCACCCCGCCCCGCACCGGGGGAGCCGCGCCCCTCACCCCGTCCCTGACCGATCCGGAAGTGTTCCTGGGACTCGATAGCGACGACGACAGCCGGGCGGTGATACCAGAAACTGAGGAGACCCTTACCCACCTCAGCGAGGGGGAGACCACCCCGGACCGCCCCCGCCGGCCCCGCACGCCGAGCCCCGTGGACAGGAAGAGACGCCAGTCCCCGAGGATAAAAGGGAAGCGGGAGGAGCGGGGACGGTCCCCCGCGAGGCGAGTACGACACCGGTCCCCCCGGGGACCAGAGGAGGAGCCCCGCAGCTCTTCGCATACCACCCGGCGGTCAGGCTCGGCTACCCCCCCTCCCGGAGAGGAGGGGACCCCCCCCCCCCCACACCGAGACGGGAGGGAAAGAAGAAGGAGGCCGTCCCCAAGAGTGAGAGGCCGACCATCTCTACCAGCCCCCCCCGTAAGAAGAGGAAGGCGCTGTCCCCGGTGGCGAGCACGAGCCGGGAGCCAGACCATCCGCCGCAGGGGGAGGAGAGCGCCACCTCGACGCAGGCAACCGACCAGGAGGCCAGTCCACTGGGACTATTCGCTTGTGGGCTGGACCATGAGGACGATGAGGAGGTGGGGCCCCCCCTGACGACGCCCGCGCCACCGGCCACCCTGCTCTCACCGGGAGACCTAGGGGAACTGTCCCGAATACTCAAAGACTTGAGCGAGGCCCGGGACCGCCCGGCCGGAGGGAGCCAGGTGGCGTGCTCCCCCTTATCCCAGCAGGCAGCATCCTCACCGGGCTGTCACCCCTCGTAGAGAGCGCGACTGCAGGGTGGCCGCACCAAGGCGGAGGGGGCTCGGACACAGTACCGCCTCTCTCGAGGCAAGCACCGAGGAAGGGGGAGGTGGCGCGGACGCGACCAGACGCCCCTACCTCTCCTACGACGGCCCAGGACCGGCGGACCGCCTCCAACCGCCCGCCCTCCCCCTCCCAAGTAGAGGAGGACGAGCCGCTACCCGAGGGTAACCAACAGAAGCCAGCACCCGCCGGCCCCTCCGTCCCCCGGGAGGAAAGGAAGGGAGACCGGGAGAGATCCGCGGACGCGGAGAAGGGGGGCACCAGGAAGCCATCCTCCCACAAACGCCGGATGGAGCAACTGGTGGTGGCGCCTCTGCCGGTGGCCCCAGGCATCCTGGAATTCGAGACAATCAAGGCGGTGGTGGCCACCTGGGACCGAAAAAGCAACATCCGAATCGTCCCACCGCCGAGACCGGAGGGAGCCGTGAATTACGGGGTGGAGCTACCCTGGGTGGAAGAGCCCACCGACAACCTCGGATCGTGGGCCCACCAGCAAGAGCCCTACCACTTCCGGGGGGAGGGCCGCCACGTGGTCAGGGGGAGTCAGCTCTCCCGGTGCGCTGTCTCGGAGCGAGGAGAGGTCACCGTGAAAGGTCCACCACGTACTTGAGGGTGAGTGGAGATGGTTCGCTCTGGTTTATCGGGACGACCGGTGGATGTACTTCCCCGGAGTGGAAATGTTTACTCTGGTCTATCGGGACGACCGGTGGATGTACTTCCCCGGGAACATGTTGGGGCCCACCGGCCACCCCCTCTGACTGTACTGGTGGAGGGGGATCGGCACCGGGGGAGGCATAGTGGGGAGGTGAGAGGGGCTGGTCTCCCACCGGTCACCCAGGAGTGAGGGGAGGAAAGGGGCGGTAATGGCCAAAGTAAGCGGGATGCTGATGTGCGAGGAGGAAGGGGAATAGGAGAGGAGGAGACCTACTGCGTACCAATAGTGTGTCCTTCATATTCCAGAGCTCGCGGGGAGAGGAGGCGGTGGACCCTCCAGGATCGGATCCCGGAACCTCGGGCGGCGGTGACGGTGGGAGGACCGGCGGCGGAACAGGAGCACGACCCCGGTAGACCCCCCCTATGGGGCCCCCGGTGTAAGCCCGGTAGACCGCCTTATGGGGTCACCGCGGTAAGGAAGGAACGTTAAAAGAGTTGTGTTAAAGCCATTATTTTGTAATAAATGTTACTGTATTGAATGTTTCTATCCTCGTTAATTTTTAGCTTGTATAGGGTAAGCTCCACCGGAGCAGGCCTGCTATGGCAGGGTACAGTAGAATCTCCCTTAAGGAGACCAAGACCCCCCCTCTGGGGGCACTAAGTATGTAATGACCGGCTAGCGGCAACCCACCGTCGGTGGGATCGTCAGGCGCCACAAGGAGTGGTTTCGGCCTTAAAAGTAGGATAAGTAAGTAGATAAGGTGAGGAGAGTGTGGCAGGCAGGTAGGAAGGGAAGGGGGCCGGCGGTGGACTGGGACCCACCGCCGGTGGAACGGGACATACGCTACTAGATGGAAGGACGGACGAACCTGCCGGCGGTGGAGGGATCCACCGCCGGGGTACGCAGCGGCCGCGGGGGGGTCGGGACCCACCGCCGGTGGAGGGTCCCACCGCCGGTGGATGAAACTACCGCTAAGGATGGGGACCCACCGCCGGTGGAGGAGGTCCACCGCCGGTGGATGGGACCCACCGCCGGTGGAGGGTTCCCACCGCCGGTGGACGAAACTGCCGCTAAGGGTGGAGACCCACCGCCGGTGGAGGAGGTCCACCGCCGGTGGATGGGACCCACCGCCGGTGGAGGGTTCCCACCGCCGGTGGACGAAACTGCCGCTGGGGGTGGGGACCCACCGCCGGTGGAGGAGGTCCACCGCCGGTGGACGGGACCCACCGCCGGTGGGGGGTTCCCGCCGCCGGCGTGAGAGACCCACCGCCGGTGGACGAGGAACCGCCACTGGTAGACCAGGAACCACCAGGGAAGGCGGGACTGACTGACAGCCGGGGAGACGCCGTGACGTCATCATCGGCCTATAAAAGCAGCGACTCGAGCGCCCTGGGGACAGTTATGCGCCGGAGCTCAACCCGAGCACTTCCGGCCTAGCTTAGCCACACCTCCTGCCGTCGAGCAGTTAGCCTGTATCTAGTAATGTAGTAATGCGAATCAACCCAACACGGGTAGCTTGTACAGCGGTTGTTTATTACAATAAAACCTGTTATCAACTATAGTTCTCTTGTTCTCGTGGTTTGTCTTTCTGCTACAATATATATATATATATATATATATATATATATAAATATATATATATATAAAATAATAATAATATAAAATATCATAGGCTTAACATTGAGTTTCCGTATGCCACGCTGACTGGCATACAGAGTTTTATATGCCACTAGTGGAATACAGAATTTTTATCACATAATATTCCATAATCGAGGAGACAGGGTAGGACAAAATCAAAACCTGATTCGTTTTAATCTTGGCCATCGCATGCCACTCCTGGAGTTTTGGCTCCAGACTTCACTCGGCTTCGCCTCATGAAGTCACTATGCCAAACTCCAGCCGTGGCATACGGTGGCCAAGATTAAAACTCATCCAGTTTTACGATTATATATATATATATATATATATATATATATATATATATATACTAAAACGCCATATATAGTTTTACATTTGTCAATGCATTCAAAGAGACAATATAGTTGAGAAACCACCCATTTTTCACTATAAAGTCGCTGAATTATATATGTCTCTGGAAACTAAGATTTAAATTTAAATTTGATTGTTTCAACCTCAAACCCACCATCAACCTATGTCTCACCCTCACTGAGAATCCAACCCTGGTCTCATGATTTAAATCTAATATATTAGCCTTCAAAAAACGGCGACGTAAAGATGAGAAATTTATCTTTACGTCGCCCATTTATCTTTCATCTCTGACTATTTTCAAATTATGTGATTAGGGTAGAACTATCAGTGATCGTGAGATATAGGGTGAGCATGAGATTGGGCCTGAAACTCTGACTTTTCAACTTGTTTCTTTGCTGCCAGAGACATATATAGGTGGGCGACGTAAAGATGAGTAGGGCGACGTAAAAATGAGTATTCATCTTTACGTCGCCGTTTTTAAAGCTTAATTTCTTATGTTTAAATGATCTGACCAGGGTGGGACTATCAGTGAGGGTGAGACACAGGTTGAGGGTGAGTTTGAAGCTGAGACATTCAAATTTCAATTTAAATCTTTGTTACTAGAGACATATACAAATAGGCAACGTAAAGATTACTTTTTCATCTTTACATCGTCCATTTTGTAATGAGAATTCAAGAAATATCATGTGCAATTGATATCATTGAAAGGGTAGAACTATCAGTGATCGTGAGATATAGGGTGAGCATGAGATTGGGCCTGAAACTCTGACTTTTCAACTTGTTTCTTTGCTGCCAGAGACATATATAGGTGGGCGACGTAAAGATGAGTAGGGCGACGTAAAAATGAGTATTCATCTTTACGTCGCCGTTTTTAAAGCTTAATTTCTTATGTTTAAATGATCTGACCAGGGTGGGACTATCAGTGAGGGTGAGACACAGGTTGAGGGTGAGTTTGAAGCTGAGACATTCAAATTTCAATTTAAATCTTTGTTACTAGAGACATATACAAATAGGCAACGTAAAGATTACTTTTTCATCTTTACATCGTCCATTTTGTAATGAGAATTCAAGAAATATCATGTGCAATTGATATCATTGAAAGATATGATATAGAAAGGGATGATATCCGACTAGGCCATGTAGCAGTTTTTTATAAGATCTCTGTATTTTACTTAACATGATGATAGTTGATAGAAACCCTTATAATTAATATGCTAATTAGCTAGTTAGCCCATGTATACATTCTCCATTTTCTCAGCTAAAAATCAAAGAAATTGAAAATTCTTTTTGTCTCACACAGGAAAGCACTTAGGTTTGAAATATAGGTTATGTTGAGGGTAATATAAATAGATATGAATATCATTTTCCCTATTCTAAATTATATGGCGACATAAAGATTAAAGTAAGAGGTGTTAAAATTCAAATGCCTCTCAATTGATAACGAAATGAGATATCTTGTAGCAAATTCCTCCTGATATGCACAAATATATACAGTTTAAGATAATACTCAATGAACGTCTATAAAATGTAATTGATAAAAGGTTGTCAAAAACAGGGGTTCCTCCCATTTCGTGAGAACTGGTCATATATATATATATATATATATATATATATATATATATATATATATATATATATATACCTGAATTGTCGTTTTAATATCAGACAATAAGTAGCCTATGTTATACTGATCAGATGATCTAGCAATGACACGACGTAATGTGCAAAGAATAGGCCTATTATATATAGATGAAATTACAGACAAAAACACTAATATTTAAACACATAGGGCCTACAGATACATTTATAAATGTATACTTAGCCTATATAGAACGAACTGACCATGCTGTACAAGTTACAAAACGAGATGATATTTTGGTTCGTACGGAACTGTAAATTATTATCGAGTTTTATAGCTTGTAAAAAGCATGGTGGGTCATTTTATAGAAAGACATGACCAGTTAGTGTGTCGGAATGGAATCTGTTCAGAGATATTTTGGTCAGAAATACTCACCGAAATCGAAGAATGAGGTGAGTATTTCTACATGTTACATTTATTTATATGTATTTTTAGAAGGAAACCCACGAGATGAGAATAACTTGGTCCGTACTCCACCGAGTTTGACTGCAGAGTAATACACGAAGCGAAGCTGAGTGAATTACGTAGCGGTCAAACGAGGTGGAGTACAGACCAAAATATTCCCATCGAGTGGGTTTCTGATTTTATCTCACCCTGTATAACATCATTTATTGCTGGAATAACTCACCAAATTAGCCATTGAGTATTAGGTACGATACTTTCAATGCCGTGGGGTACGAGTTTCTAACGTTAAGCCTATGGAGAAAAATACCGGGGTGACATATTACGCCATAGTGTAGACGAATGAAATCATTACTACTAGTATGTAATAATATACCGGTGTGTAATAATATATCTACTATATCCCCGAAATCAATGAAAATAATTTATTCAATTTGGCCCAACACCTAATACTTTAGTTGAAGCGTATGGAGAGGTGTTTCGTATTTTGCCGTACGGAACACTGTTCCGTACGGTATTTCTACATCATATGGCGAAACGGTGCGTATTTACAGTATATACGGCATGGGTATATTGTAAATACATACAGGAAGGTAGAATGCTGAATGTTTTTTACATAAAAATTTCACTGTTCAATCCATGGCAGGAAATATTTTCCTACTGTGGAGTGTCTTGGTACACTCCGACAGAACGAGAAAATTATAAACCCTATGACAGGAAATCTCATCCATAGCACCCAAGTCTCAGGTTTCTAACAATGTATTGTTTATAAAAATCGGCCAATTATTCACTACGTGATCTCGAGCTATTTCCATGTTTCAGGTGAAAAAAAACCACTAGTTTTTTTATCATTACTCAGGACTGAGTGGAGAATGCTCGCCTCGTTTTCGTTTGACCTGCTTAGGCGGCCATTACAAGATGGTGCTAGTGTGCAAGTCCTGAATTTGGGACTGTTTTTGCTCTCGAACTCTAGGCATAGCGTTGCAAGTATATACAAACAAATAGACTAGATATCTTTTCAACAAGTGTGTTTTCCATTTACACTGGTTTTGAATTCCATATAAAACGAATAAGAGATCTAGAATGATTAGAATTAAGAAACCAGATTGAATGTTACGTCGCTTATGACTCATGATAAGAAAGACCGGAAATACAGGTGTATTGAGCAAATACGGACCCCCACATAAGTATAAAGAGCCTGCCTTACGAACAGTATTTTATAGAGGACAAAAAACCCACATCTGTGTGCTCTGTCTCCTATCACAACCACCCACACGTCACGTTCTGTACAGTATGACCCTGAGAAAAATCACTTATATAGAAGTTTAAAGAGAAGACAACATGTTCTTGTTTCGCGCCTTGGTTGTTTGACGTAACACTCCAGAACGACTGATGGCGGGGGCCACTCGTAGCACAGAACACATGTCCAAAAGCTGGGAACGGACGCCCATCCTCTCCACCCTCCCCCTGCTAAGTCCTGGACTCAATGTTGACCGGGTGCAAAGCGTGTATGAGTGGAACCTCTTGTTTGCAGTCTTTGTGATAAAAACGTTCATCGCCGTCTATATCAACAAGCCATGTTTCAACTTCAGTCAGGGTGGATTTCCAAGACGCAGTGAATTATTGTGTGCGCTCTTTGGTAACAAACGATGTGTTTGATAAAAAGAGAGGATTGATCCGTGTTCTCTTGGAGAATAAGATTAGTAATAGTAGGAGAAAGTTTACCGATTGTGTGCTGGGCCTCCGTTTTCTCTCCCTCTCAATCCTCTATAACAAAGCAATATAGAAGTCAGTCTGTATATATAGCTAGAGGGAAATGGACGAGCCATCGATACACATTGCAAGATTCAATTGATTTATTGTACTTTAATTCATATGTAATATACATGTTTCAAATGTATTATTATGCTGGGCTTGCGGGACATTGCATGTTTCAAAGACGAATCCTATATACATGTATGGATGCTATGAAAATAAACCACGTTAAGTAGTGTGTTTGTGTCGTAGATAAAAATGAATTACGGAGAGAGATTATTCATATAACAGTTTATTTTGGTGGCCATTGCCCAAATTCCGCTTGGCATCTGCTGCGTGCCAGAAGCTAACAATGCGTATGATTAATGGCGAACTTAGTTTATGCTGAGTTTTAAGTTACATGGCGTGTGCCATGCGTTTGGATTACTAAAGAAAAAATACAAAAATTTCCTCAAATATCTACGAATTGTGCCCAGCGACATAATGACCATCTGTTACCTTTCAACTTGGGTTACTGAACCGCTGGTTCTGATTATGTTGGACTCTTGTCTACATAGCGGCCTGCCGCAGAGTCAAAGAGAAAGAGAGAGCTCACCGGACACCATCGAAGGAGTTCGGATGTCGTCTGCACTTTCATTGAAGCGCACGCAGGACGCTGTATAGGAAACAGATGGAGAGGACCAGAGCAGGGACAGACACGATCTGACAGAAAGCGCTGAGATATGGGACGCCTTCACCCGCGAAATGATTTGCAAATAATTATTCGCAATAAGAATTGATTGCTCAGATGATATCCTGTGGCAAAGTAGTCAATGTAGAGAGACATGGAATTTCTTCCCTCGCTTTCTACGAAAGGGATGATGCAACATTGATGAGAGACCACACATTGAATGAATATAAATGCATTTAGGTGCCCCTTGAAATGATGGTAATGCCCCTCTAAGATGTGTTTGTTTGCTTTCTCTTTATCCATTGCATAAAGTGTTGATTGGATACCTAGGTCACATATTTAGATACAACTTACATTGCGTTTAAAACACAAAGACCCGTGACGTTTACATAGCCATTTGGTGCCCATAATGATGAAAATCGGACATAAGAAATCATCTTCAATCAACCCTATTGTCTACATATCGCCATTAGCTAATGGTTGTTTATGGAGGGAACCATTTACTCAAGTCAACATAACTATTCCCACAAAACCAAAGACTGGAAGAAGTTAATTCTCACATCATGACTTTTAGACACGCCTGTATTTGGTGGAAATAAACTGACCAGTCAGGGACCACAGGAGACTCAATTCAATAGACTCACTGCCTGGTCAGCTTTGGGTTTGGGCAACGTGGGGTGTCAGTGCACCCGTTGTGCTCCAGTCAGCTTGGCACCGGAGTCACACCAATACCTCTAATTACAGTGTGACGGTGAGGGGGGTGGGGGTGTGACACCCCTCTGACACTTCAGGTGTCACTATACACACCACTGACCATCCCCGCCCACTGCCCCCAACACCCGCAACGCCCCCTGTTGTCCACGTGATCTATGCCTCTATTGCCACCCCCTCTAAGTGTACATCTCCATGGCAACATCATGCAACATATCGATCGTCATCTGTCATGTTGGCTTTCTGCTGTGACGGCGTTATGACAGCGTCACTGACGGCGGCAGGGAGAATAAAACCGAGGACTGTCGCGCCGGCCCCCGCAGAGCCGCTGCCACGATAGGGGGCGTTCTAGTCATATGGTCTTAAAGTCAGAAGAGGTGTGGAAGGAACATAAAAATCCCATGAAATTATAGACCGGGTATTGGCCGGTGTTATATTCTGGAGTCACTAAATCTATGGTCAAACTATGGCGGACACGTTGATGGTGGACACGATTGGTAAGGGTCAAACAAGAATAGGTATCTGGAAGGTTTAGGCCTATATGAATGAGTATGATGGATTGAGTTCCGTGTAATAATGGCTTACATGGCGGGATGTTAAAAAAAAAGAGTAAAACTAAGATCTAGTCCAAAGCACTACCTGACCCTGGTTCTCGTGTTAAAATTCTGTCAGCAGTTTGTTAATTGAGGCCGGGAAAATGTTGTATACCTCATCGAGAATGAATTCCACACTCAGAACATATCTTAACTTTCATATAGCCTAATATGCCTATCTTTCACCTGTGCTTCCTGACAGTGTTCAGTGCACTGCACGAAACCTACCCCTTTACATATGTATCCGAAACGCGTCTAACAGTAGGATTTTGCGTCTAGAAGTTCGACCTGTTATCCGTCTCGTAGACGCCTTATCTAGTGGCGTATATACATGTCCATGGTGCGGTCTTATATATACGTCATATATACGCCTGATTCCGTTGTATATACACCACCATCCAATAGTTCCGATCTTTGCAACTTGGGGACACTACTGGTAGCATATTTCATTTTCCATTAATCATCTAAGTCTGTATTATATAAAAAATACAATCTTATATTACCAATTTATTTTATAAAACCTTTACAAAACCTGATTGAAAATAAATTGATTAATTACACATAATAAACCCTGCATTCTTTGGTTTTCTTAAACTTTTTTTTAATAGATTTTACCTTGAAAACACCACTCTTCTGTACTGTTCTAGGTATTCCTATATATAAGCCTATACCATTTAGTCTACACCACAACCGAGTAACAGGTGGTAACACAAACACCTATAAGAACGGGCGGCGGGCAGCGGCGGGCATGGGCGGGCGGTGGGGGGTGGGGGAGGGTTTCCCACTGAGTCAACCTGTACAAACGCGGCTGGCGGCGGGCGGTGGGCGGTGGGCGGCGGGCGGCGGGCAGCGGGGGGGTTCTCACTGAGGCTGGCTGGGGGTGGCGTGGGGAGTGGGGGGGGAGTCGGGGGGTGACAGGAGACAGGGGTCGGCGGGTCTAAAAACAACAACGGGCATGGTAGAGGTAGCAGACTTTTTTAATTTTCGGTACACATACTCATACGCCTGGCGTATATATATATCGCGCAGAGCATGTTTTATCTTGGATACGCCAGGCATGAAATACAGCCAAGTCGCGCGCGTCTACATATGGAAACTGTCTCGTAGACGCCCGAAACGCAGACGCGGATAAGAGGTGTATACAAATGTAAACAAGGCACGATACAGCCGATACGTGTGTTATCGCGATGGCGTATATGTATGTAGAATTGTGGTTTTCGTGCAGTGGTGTTACCCTCATGTGCAATCTTTATAACAAACATAAGAAAGAAAGAGAGAGACAAAGAACGTAGCTGAACCAACGAATATATTCGTTGGCTGAACTAACTGCATGAGAAACTGAAACAGTTATGATACCATACACTTAACTGCGCACTTAACTGCGCAGAAATCTTGAATATTTATGATCATCAGAAGGAGTTAAACCTAGTTGTTTATATTTACCCATGCTCCTTTATGTTTATGGCGTCAATGTAACTCTTCATTTACGGGGTATTGGCATTTTGGACCATTTTATCTAGTTCTCGAACAAAATAAATTAGAGATGACCAACAATCAGAAACTTTTCGTTGACAATTAGATAATTACCCCATCTTTAATGCCGCGGTCCGCTGTATCACACGCCACCAGGTGTCTCCCTAAATAATTAAAGATTCTGTTCGGGGCAGAGACTGAATGCTCGCTGACCATAAAAAATCGTTCACTCCTACAAAAGTACGCCTGTCATGTACCTGCGGACCAAATTGGCTTCGACATAATTATTTGAAAATTACCGTTTTCCTTCAGGAAAACAACGAAGCTAACCAGCGGAAGTGATTAAGGTATCTGTTGGAGTCTCAACAGTCAGTCATCATTGGTGGGGAATTCACGGGAGTTAGCAAAGGGCCCGAGATTGCGTGCCGAGGGTAGTTTCTGCAAGGAAGGGCGATGACCACCGCAGCTGTTCAATGGGCAACACAGGATGGCCATCCCCACCGAGTACACACATAGCGTGTTTGTTAAAGCAGACACCAGTTAGTATCATCACGATGTCCTTCCCAAATTCTCAGAATATGTTATGGATAGTAGTATGTGTCAGAATAGGGTATTCACTAAAATAACAATGGCACTGTATGCATCTCCCATACGCTCAGCAGTAATGAAAACCGGGATATATCTGTTATCTCTTTAACCCAAGAACTTGAGTCATGATACAAAGAACGAACTTCTGATACATTCTGCGCGCTGCTGGGCATGGCGTATGAATACTGTAGGGCCCACTGCCAATGTGCAAACGAAATGGAATTTACCCATGATTTTTAGGCTTATGATAAACCAGAAACAAGGTAACGGAGTCCGCAGTGGTGCCCTACTCGGTATCTCATCCCGTAACTACGACCCAGCGCCGTAGGCGAAGGGACATGGCTACATGACGAGACCTCAGACATCCATCATTAACTACATTTCCTTATGCTCTTATACGAGATACTATAGGTATATGTACACATGTCTTGATCTTTATGTTGATAGTTTGATGAAGATTTACTAAACTGTTGTTGTTTATTAATGTCAATTGTAAATGTACACTATTTGAGCAACGTGGTGTGAGTCCAAGGCCTGATCTTATACTTCCGCTTGTGAATGCCCTCTTGTGATCGTTTGACGAACAATCTCAAACACATACCCACTTACCCTTGTTATACAACCAACTCATGCCATTTAGATATACTAATGTTAATTAAAATCGTACTCTTACTAATTTTCAGTTTGAGGGATAGAAATCTTTGACTTCCCTAACCGGGGTGCAATCTCCATTATTTGATGGGAACAAAATCTTCAGTCTGAACTAGTTTAACCCTTTCCCTGCAGCACCCAGTTCCCCTATCCACGTCTACACGGCAGGCATTGCCTCCCCAAATGACCCTGCTATGGCAGGCACCTTTTTGGGGAAATAGCAATGTCATGTGATTTAAGTAATTTACCTTGGTGACTGATCATACTTTATTATACCAAATCAAAGGTCAATATGCCTATTATATATTGCCAAAATTTCTTTTAAATCAAACAATTATCTTTTTATCTATTGAATTTTGTATATAAGTATCAATGATTCCTCTAAGATGCCTTGAGGCATCTTCCTGCCGTAGCCAGGGGAATGCCTGGAGGCATCTTCCTGCTGTTCAAGGGTTAATGTAATTAAAATCAACACTCAATGTGTACTTTGTATTTCAGAATTGGCTCAATAGTTGTGCACTATCCGTAATCTGTTGCGCTTTTCCTATCATGCTCTTGATACTTTCCCGACAAATGAAAATCTTTATTTCTGATACTTGTCAATATAAACTTCGAGTGAAAACACTACAAAAACAAGTATTCAATGGCTATACAGGATAAAAGTGGAAAGAAATATGATGAATTACTATTATGGTTATATTTACACACATCTCTTGAATTCCTCTTTAGCAACAAGAAAAATACGTGAAGTTTCACAGAATCTTGTTTATTCTAAAATGCTGCAAGGACATTTCATATTTTTTTCTGGTGAATCACCGAGTTATTAAAAATAATTGTGGTCAGAAATGAATACATTCTAGTTTTTAACATTATAAATAAAATGGTTAACATTAATAAAGGCATTTCACACAAAAAAAGCAAGGAAGATGTGCACACATTTTCAACAATACGGGTTTATTTAATACAACAATCTATTCTGTGTTGAGGGCTTTCAACCCCTTCACACTTTCCTGAACGTACATTTTGTTCTTTGCGTATCTATTCCATCTCGCCCAAGTTTGGCTCACTGAAACTGGGCAATTATGTCATTACCGGTTCAGCTGTAAAATAAATGAATCATAACGACATAGTACTATCTATTGATGATAACTACATCTTTCGTCTGCTCTTCAACATCAACACTACAAACAAACAATATGACCAAGTATAACGCGTAATCAGTGCTTATATTTTGAATTATCACCATCATGTCATAGAAGTATGATGCTTATTTTAGCATACATATACTGTTACTGCGTCCACAGCGTTGGCACATATTTGGACGTATAGGTTAGACTAAGGCATGCACAAATCCATCCAGGGAGTTGGGGATGTGGTATTTACAGGTAGGCACTGTAATAGACAATAGGCACTAAAATCCTCCTCACTTACTAACAACACGGCGTCATACACATCTACCAGGGCACTGTTTGTGCCAGCACTAACTGTGCCTGCGTCGATCTGGATGCGGATTGATACAATACAACACGAGGAAACTGGAGGGGACAGCTCATATGGACCCACTAGATATAAAGCATGTAGATACATACACATACATGTAATAGATATCCATGGCCAACATAATTGTATCTTTACAATAGGAAACATAGTATGTGAGATGATCCTCTCGAAACTCGTGCATGTTAATTCACATGCAAATTTTACATGATAAATGCACTTTATCTGGTTGTACAGCCCTACACCATGTTATTGTTATTACACCAACAATAACAATACGCGTATATGCTTTGTCTGATACCTTTTAACCTTGAATCATACAATAAAATGTAACTGGTGCAATGTATGGATTTTTGCATCTTTGGTAAGCATGCCAGTACATTGGGATAGACAGAACCGTAGTATATGTCACAGGATAGAAATGGGACACATTAAGAAACCCATTTAGATTTTAGGGGTTAAAGATGAATTTGAAAAAGTAGACCATAGGTTTCTTTTTAGAACACGCTGGGAAGCTTTATATCTGTATTAAAAATACTCGATAAATCGCGTCTGATTCTATTCACAAGCTATTCCTGTTCGTACAATTTAAAACATTTGGTGGGCAAACTCATACCATTTCTCAAGTCTAATCAGTACCCATCTCTATAAATCCAAATCTGGACGTACCTAAAATCGCCATCCTATTGATAGACATCAATATCTGTATATGTCTTATCAGCGTCGCTATTATAGACAACTGAGGGTGGTAAGACAATCAGTAGATATCCTTCCTGTCATTTGACAATTGACAGCCTGCCAATTCTTTGTCACTTGTGCTTATTACTTCAAGGCAGATTAGATCACAGTTAGGTTCATTGCCTCCTGTACATTCCTTGGTAAATCCTCGTGATCCAACAATGATTAGACCAGTTTAGATACAGAAATAATATGTTAAAGGTAACTATAGCGTACAGATCTGCAAGGACTATCATAGAATCATCGGACCCAAACCCTCAATATTATCAGTTGTCTTTTATTATTCTTACCAGATTTTTCTTTAAAAATATTCATGGAATTTCCCATTATGTAACTGAAATGTATGGACTGGTCTGTGTTTTCTGTAGTGACAACTCCGGTATTCACCTCTCACTCCTCTCATCCTTGGGATGGTAAATGAACGGGAAAGACCATCAAATGATCAAAGAAATGCAAATACTATTCCACGACAAAGGTCGTGAAAGCCTATCCCTTCTTTGATCTTTCAAACCGGTTTCCCCACGAATCCGATCTAATTTAAAGTCAAATCAAATCAAATTGTCCTTTGTCTAATCATATTTTCTATTCATAATGAAATATGGTCAGAACTCGAGATCAAATTAATTTCCAAACTGGTTTCATCTGAACAGATAAACCAGCATATGCGTCTGAAAAAGGTACCTGGGTATATACAGATTGATTCCTTATTCACACTTGGTCTTGCTGACAAATGTAGCATCACGCTTATTCGTACCTGGCACTGATGTGATCTCTTTATATAGTCACTTTATTATGCACGAAAATCTTTTATACACGCAAAGTGACTTCGTTATAGGACTAAAAACTAAGGAATTGACTAGCTGGTTGTTGATGCTGGTACAATGAATTTCAGCTGGTAGAGGAAAAATCAGATCATAGTTGGTTCCACATCTCGATGGCATACGAACTGATCAAATTAAGACAAATCAAGAACGTGAATCTACAATAGATATGCAATAAATACCCAACACATGAAGACACCTCCGCCCCCGAAAAATAGAAGCTATCTATAGGAGAGAAGGAACACAAAAATCATCCGTATTGCAGTCAGCTTTCGACCCCTATCCTCATTCTATGAAGTGACATAGATATACTTCTCTTCTGTTAAGGTTTGGCATCTACATTCTATTCCAACTAACGAGAGAGGAATCTGGACACCCAGATCCCCTGAGATATGGCAAGAATATAAAACATAGCAGCTTTATAATCAGCGATGTACATGTCAATCGCGATGCACATTTCAATCGTTATGTATGATACTGTCTTCATCAAGGTCGGTTATAACACTATGACGCAAGCGAGATATCGCTTAAATACGGTTTTGATACAAAACATGTTTTTCATTATATAAAGCAAGTCTTACTTCTCCCGGCTTTCTCCCCTTTATATATTTCTGAAAAGAAGACCAATATAATAAAACCAATGTTTTGAGTTGGCACCCCATATGAATATGGTTTTCATGAGTAACGTTATGCCTTCAAGTTAAATGACCTAATGTTTCTAATCTAGCAACAGTACCTAAGGCAATCTATCACTGGCCGTATGTTCAATGTTGAACTATTTTTTTCAGTGACATCCAATGACTGAGAGTATTGCAAGGCTGGACTGACACTTGATGATATAGCTTCATGGTAGGATTATCCTTCACCATGTCACAGGAAAAGACTAGGTGTCGACAATATTCATTTTCAAGGCGATAACATCTATTAACGAAGTAAAGTAACGAAGTGGTGCCGTCTATCAATAATAGTCTTGAAGTAGAACCCTCAATCAGTAACAATCTCTTATGGTATGACCATCTATCAAAGAAATATCGTTACAAAGAAGGATCATCTATTGTCTCAAGGTAAGACCATGTAATACACATGTATAGTAGTCTCAAAGAAGGAGCATCTATCGACTAGTAACTCAAGGTAGGGGCATCGATCATAAATATGATAGGAACACCTCTCTACGTTATGGTACTTCAAAGCATGCCCATCTAATAGCGGCAGTCTCAATGTAGGGCCATCTTCAAATGATGTACAGTGACTGATGGTGGACTGGAACCAAAGTGAACCTACTGAACCGGCAGATACCCGTTCTCAATAACAGCACTCCCGGATACAACTGAGAACAATTCAATGCTCAACTATGGGGGTATGAGGCTAAACCTAGTTTTTTCCTGTCATTTGATACTACTGATATGTATATGATACTCGTCTCTGAATAAACTTGTCAGTACTTTATCAATAGGTTATAAAATATAAATTTTAAAGTTTGGACGCGAGGCTTATATTCTCAAACCACATATAGTTAAAGGCCTGTGCGCTTGTGTCCGCAAGTGGTGTTTTGAGAACCTGTGTCTGCTGTTTCAGAAGATTCACTTTGGTTTCCTATCTATCACTGAGTTAATTCCACCTGGCAAGATTTTTTATTTATATTACCATGGTCAGTGCTCTATTCAGAAATACCACGCTGGTTACATCTGAAGTACCGCTCCATTATATAACACTATCTACACATACAATATCACTATTGACACTCATTGCGCCACTACATTATAAATCATGAAATTCACAACAGGAATGTAAATAAGTTGTATAAAACATCACATATGGTGAGATAATCACACCAGAAATCATAAGAGTAACGGGAATAAAATATAAATAGGGCGACTGAGTTATGGCTAAGTGCATATTGGTTGTAAAAGGTGATCTATTAATTAACTATGGGAAGGTCTCCAAATTACACAATGATCGCAGCTTTCCAAAATGAGAAATAATTGTTTCGGGGTCTTATTCTAGAATGAAACTGATTAACAATGTTACTGAGAAAGCTCTAGTGATTATGCCAATAACCGTTATGAAAACATTCATACGGTCTCGTCGCATGTAGTGTAGACAATGAAGAAATGAAGAAAAAAAAAAGTTGTTTATACTTAGAGGACGTTTTGCGTCCACTTGTTCCAATACCCGCGCCTACCAAGTTGTATATTCATTTGGAGTCTGGCTAAAAAAGGGGGGGGGGGGGAATCAGTGTAACCCTTCCAACAAATCTATTTATTTCTCATCTATATCTCTAGGCACCATAGCTCGGATTGTTGTGTTTCAGTTACAAAAGCTTTTGTCACAGAACGCACATGATACATAATGGATGTAAAGATAAATCAAACCAACACCATCGGAATACATGGCTCAAACGATTCTATATTCGTTAGGAACGATTACATAAAGCAATCGTTGACCATCTGACGCTTGATGGATTGCATAAAAACTATTACTTATTGGTTCAACTTTAGTACCCGAAAGGTCACAGCGAGATGTACTGTAGGAGTGTATCACCATTCATATTTTCTACCTCCTTTTTTACATCTCTGGTTTTGTGATCCTACCCGCTTACGTGTACGTAAGAACAATAACTTACAACACAATTAAACATCAGGTATATATCAATAGCCTAGGGAAATTTGTTATGTTCAAGGGTGATACAGCTATTACATCTTATCCATTAGACTAATTAAAATTGCAACATCAAGGTCTCGGATAGAACAAGGCTTTCCATGATATGCCTAAATGCATTTGTAAAAACTATCCCAAGCTCTAAAAATCATAATATATGCACCTTCAAGTCTATGTCTGTCGTCGAGATATCTGCATCTAGCATGTTTTGAATTTGTTCACAGAACGAAAGTTCCTTTGAAAATGACTCTCTAAATCAGGACTTGACTTCCATTCATGACCTATCATGAAGAATAATATGCGACATATTATCTAATTACCATACCACAGACACAATAAACTATTGTTGCTTATATGATTAGGACAGTCCCAAAACAAATAAAATATGTCCTCTTTCAATCCACTATTTGAAATATGATACATTTACATGTATATAACTCACTGATAACTAGATAAACCCATAGACCTCATATGGTAATGTTTGCCGAAGATTATAGTGATACGGTATATATATTCACATTGATAAATTATTTTGTCTCAAATAAGGATACATATAACTAATGAGTTTTAAGAAGGAAAGGTAGGGGAATCGTAAACGAATTCATCTTTATATCTATAACACTCATATCGCGTAACCGTACACAGGTGTCCTTCGTCCCTGACTGTGCCGTACACGGACCACCTTTCTAACACATCAAATCCATTGTCATCATATATGTTATGTATTACTACAGTCACTTAATTATTATCTTCTCTAGAGTTTCGTGCTGATAGTGATATTAGGCTGCCCCGCTGTACAATTCATCGCGGTTCTGACGAAATGCACATCGAAAAACCCTGTACCTACAGGCTACCACACCAGAAAGTTCACAATAAAAGCGTTATCTTTTAGTATGTTGTAGCATTCCTTTGTGGTGGCCTCACGGGGCTATAGCAAGGAACTGCGATGGGTTCTAAACCTGGGCTCCGGTTACAGCAGCATGATAAGTAAAACCCATCATAGGAGCATTGTAATGGATCCTGAAGGATGATGGGGAGGACTGGGGCTAGGACTGGGGTCTGTTGTAATACGTTATAACCTGGCTATCCCACTGGCAGGTCCTTGCTCTATGGTCACTAGCTTAAAGTGTTTGTCTGGATGTGACATGGTGTGAGAGTTGGTGGTCTAGTAGACGTTGGCTTGGCAGGCAATGGAGTCGCATGTTCTTGTTGTCTGGATGCGGCAGTGGTAAACTGTGCACTGGTCTGGTGGGCAGCATTTGGTGGGCTCTGGTTTGTGGATGCTCACTTAAAGGACACTGGTCCACTTAACAATGTTTTGGCATACTATAGCCTACTGGGTACTGATCATCGCGAATGTGGTCGGCTAGACTTTGGTTTGCTACACACTAGACGACTACATCATGATCTGTTGCAGCATATTCAGCTAGAGTTTTTCGTTCTGCTAAACGGGGGTCCTCTAAACAATGACCATGGTTTGCTGAGCAGTGATCTGCTAGACCATGGTCTGCAAAACCTTGGTCTTGAAAACCAATATCTGTTAGGACTTGGTTTCCTAAACCAGGGTTTGTTGAATTCAGGTCTCGCGGACAGGGCTCTGATAAGGACAGGTCGGTGGATGGCAGGTGGCTGGTGTGTCAGTGGTCAGCAGTCTGTTTGCTGAGCATGGTCACCTGGTTGTGGTGGTTAATAATGATGGTACCTGGATGTTGCTCCCATGGTTCGCCGTCAACTTGCATGGGCGCATTGCCTCCCGATAGCGTGAGCTGCAACATCAGAGCAGGGTATTCGCTAAAAAGGTATTCAAACTTCCCTCTATGAATACATTATATATGCTCAATAGAATTTTAATCACTTTGCAGGTACGAAGAATAGTATGTAAAGATATTAGTCAAACTGTAATGCATTGCAACGATGTCATTTTGAACAAAGTTACTTTCATATGCTCAATAAATCTGGATTTTCTAGAATTAATGCTCAATAGTAACACTACTATAAAACATACGTACAAGAGTTGTTTTGAATGGGGACTGCTTTATACAGGTAGCAGTCATACTAAGATAGAATAGAATAATTCAAGTTTAAGCTGGACTGCAGAGCGACATGGAGTGATGGTCAACTAACTATTGGGGTGTTGTAAACTCAAAATTTGTCCAAACAGACCGCACCTTCTCCGATGCAAAAGGAGTAATTAAATTCAGATGTCACTTTATCGGCACACACTATCTAAAATGCCTCCATCAATGGAACCATAATAATCATGTCTGCGATGTACTGAGTGCATACTGACTCACCTTGACCTTCCTGGCCTGTCCGAGGCGCAGTGGTTCGGCCAGGCCAACCTGGAGCTGGGCGATGTGGAAGGACGAGTAGAGTGCGAACACCTCAACAAGTTGGTCATCAGTGCGCGGCACGGGCACCTCCTCCTTACCCGACATGCCGATCTCCCACGGCCGACACCCACCGCCCCAAGATGGGATGTTGAGGATGACTACTCCTTCGATCTCTGGCAGGTCCACGGGTTTGTCGTCTAGCTCCAGCTATCAGAGATGTATTAAGGAATTATGGTTATCATCATATAACCTTTATCCTTCCCCTAATATAAAATCCCATAGGCTTAACATTGAGTTTCCGTATGCCACGCTGACTGGCATACAGACTTTTATATGCCACTAGTGGCATACAGAATTGTTATCACATAATATTCCAAAATCGAGGAGACGGGTAGGATAAAATCAAAACCTGATTTGTTTTAATCTTGGCCACCGCATGCCATTCCTGGAGTCTTGGCTCTGGACTTCACTCGGCTTTGCCTCATGAAGTCACTATGCCAAACTCCAGTCATGGCATACGGTGGCCAAGATTAAAACTCATCCCGTCTTACGATAGTGTGCGAATTTATCACATTTACGGGTCAGCTGTACATAGATCATTCATCACTGAGTGACGGATGAATCGTTTGTCATTCGTACCACGTGACTTGTTGTTATTCAAGACGGTAAGAAATGAAATTGTGTATTTGATAATATTCAGGTATATGATATAACCTCTGATGAAAGAAAGCCCTTGCTATTTCTTTAGGTGTGTTTAAACGTATCTAAACAACCCAGAACAGATCTAATTCCGGCCACCCTAACTCTGTTTCCATATACATTGTACATATATTGATAACCGATGCTGGTAAAAATGCATTGAAAACATAGGTACTACACAGTTATAAAAAGGGATCGAAAACAAGATCAATTTGCATCATAAGCTTTGAGATGGTATCTTATCTATTGTGACATTCTATAGAAGTTGCTGAAATAGTTTTTAATCATCTACATGTATATGTGTTAAAAAAATAAGACCACAGTACCTTGAGTTTCTTGTGAAGGTTCTTACATTCCCGCTCGTAAACATCTTTGGTGCCGTAAGTAAAGTACCAGAACTGAAAAGAGGAAATAACACGTCAGTTTAAGGCTATTTAACTCAAACTCATGTTCAGTCAATGAGTCATATTGAGCAGATTGAGGATGGCTAAGGAGTAGGAATGATACACTGCCCAGTGGCAGGGGTTGGGGTTATTCTGTGGGAACATACATTTACTATTTGCCCGCTGTGAGTGTCAAAGCCCTATGCCACATGTTGTCCATTCAAGATAATTTCCATCACTTGTGTCCAACAGCATCACCCAAATCACCATTAACGTCCTCGCGAAAGCTTCTCTTTTTTCGAAATAAAAATAAAGTGTAAATAGTCTTCATGTGGACTTTACTGCCTCAGAACGACTGAGAAAACATGGAAAAGACATCAATGTTGGCCATGGCTAGCGCTGAGGGTGGGTGTGTCAGAGCGGGGAAGTTCAAATCACTGTTTTCTTGGCGTAAATGGCGCTCAATATCTTTGTTTTACACGAGAAATGAAAACAAGAATTTTATGGAAAAGTGGAAAACTGCCATCCCTGTCTTTTCAAGTGATATTCTTTATCAGACACTAATCGTTACACACACCGACCCTCCTGGACTGGAGGTATGAGATATCAGTGGTAGTCGTTATAGAAACACGTGTGAAGAGAAAATTGATGGGAGATTTGACTTTTTCTTTTTTAAAGCGTCTTTATTGAATTTCTATTTTACAATAGTTCTTGTTGTGGAAATATATCTAGAACGAGGGTTTCCTTCAATAGAACAATAGGCCATATCGGGATGCCCATCTTCTTACCATCACATCGAGGTGAATTACATAATGATCCATAAACATATAAGACATATCATAGCTAGACTCGGTGGCCTACGTGATGATGTTTTTCTTTTACTGAAAAGAGGCAAATAAATCTCCATGAGAATGGGAGGCCCCAAACAGAAGAGGAAATCAACAAAGATATATGATATACTGAGGAGGAGTTATTTGATATTTGCATAAAGGTTTTTATTCTTAACGGACGAAATGACTTCCTTCACAACGTGACCCTAAATCAGGATAATTCGAGAAATATATCACCTATTTAGGAGATTGAAAGAAAGCGTCTTCATGTATTTTTTTACGAGCAATCATATACCATGAAAAACCATCTACACTTTTTTAATAACCCCCCACCCTAAAAAAATCTATCCAGGAATGCCTCATTCTCCCAATTAGAAATTGGAGGTTGCACGGTATAGAAGATTGCAGTGACAAAATGTCAAGAAAAAAATAAGTAGATATTATTTTTATTGCAAAATACTAATATTGTTAAAACGTGTGGTACTGGCCTTGCGATCTTCTCTCTCTGTTATGTGAGTGCATAGTGTTTTATGTGTGGTGGTAGCCGGTGAGGGATGGGGTGGAGACACTTGTTAAAACACACCTGTAAGATCCCACAAAGGTGTCAACTGTGTGCACCTGGGACGAGCATCAATCGCCCAGACATGGCCGATTACCTCTGGCACACCTTAAACTTGCTCACTTCACGCCTGTAGGTGAGATGAGAGACACCTTTGGCACACCTGAGGTGTCCATGCCTCAGCTGTGCGCCCACCTGTTCTCACCTGGCCAGCCGTGGCTGTCAGGGAGGCTTCCCTTCCGCTGTCCAGTCACCGTGCACACCTTCCCCCTTTACCACAACCACGCCCCTTGAATATAACCACTGTGCCCCTACTATGTCTGCCAACCACCACTCTCACCGCACTAGCAGAATTTTCCCCATTTGTTATATACTAGATGACGGCAAGAACGTATTGCAATGATTTCTAGGATCGCTTGGTCGACTTTGACGAAGGCTCGCCTCAAAAGTAACCACTCAATAGTCTGCCAGATACTCACTCTCCTTTCAGAAATTAATTAAGGAAGTTTTGTTGTACATGTGTATAAGGCTAGGTCGTTTACTTGAATCATCATGCCACCCTCACAAAAAGGGTAACCTGGTTTGATATAACCAAGAATATTCAAAATCTGGGCATAGGTGATTTTTTAAATACCGGAACTGGAGGCGGTATAGGATAGGAGTTGAGGAATCGAATTTTGTTTCTTAGTTTGGGAAGTTTAATGTTCAGTATTAGACTTACTTTGGTTTGGTGGTGATCGAACCCATAAGATGAATTTAGGTAGAAATCTGACGGTTACACATTTACCATGGTGGGAGTTCTTTTACTTCCCACACCACACAGACATGGTATGATAACCATTGTGAATACTCAAAACGAGGAAATTCAGTATAATAAAAATCTGTCTTTTAAAAAGTGAAACATTTTAGAAGTGAAATAATATGGTATGCGATCTGTGATGATCAAAATGTTGATCCAACTCGATAAAATGTAGATACACAATTCTATAGGTCAGCTCAAACCTATAGCTCATGAAATCGTGAAGGTGATAGAGAAAGATCTTGGAGGGTCGACAGAGTTCACAACTTAAGACAACGGAATACAGAGTTAAGTGAAAAGCCAAGGTGTTTGACCAAGATAGGCAATATATAGCTTAGAAACAATTATCCTAGATTAATTGATATGTATATCCATGTTATCATCTAAGGCTCAGATCTGATATCGTATTCTATAGAGGGAACCTATGTAAGTTTTGGGTCAGAGCTTGTATCCCATCGAGTTTGAATCGAGTGGCAATTCACAAGGCGAAGCCGCAAGAATTACGAAGCAGTTCAAAAGAAATGAGATTTATCTCTGACCTTAAACTTAAAAAAGGTTTCTGAATCTATCATACTCTCCCCATTGACGAATGAGCTAACTTTTATGACATAATCTGCCATTGAGTATTTTTTCTAAATACTCAATATTTTTTTTCTAAATACTCAATACCAGGGATGAGATAACAGTTAGCATCTAATCCTACAAGTGATGTGGAAACTAGGGCTTCGGTAGGGTGAAGTCGGTTTATTGCTATTTTTTATTGTTGAATATTCTATTTATCCTGGAGTTACCTCTAGGGTGAATCGAAAATTTTTAAAAAAGAAGTTTTTTTTTGTTTTTTTTTAAAAATGAAGATGAGATTTCTGGGCGAATACTTAAATTGGTCACAACAGAAACGAGTAAAACCCCTAACTTTTATCTTCTACCGAAGATACACAAGGAGACATGCCCCCCACCGGGGAAACCCATTGTCTCAGCCAATTCATGTGCGACTGAGAAGATCTCAGCACTTATTGATCTGATCCTGAGGCCCATAGTACCCAGGACCACTTCCTATTTGAAGGACACTTCACACTTCCTATACAAACTCTCCACCCTAGAGGGTACAATCCCTAGGGGAGCCCTCCTGGTCACTTTGGATGTGAGTGCACTTTACACTAACTTCCCGAATGAGGAGGGCCGCAGGGCGGTTGGCCGATGGTTGGCACGTTATCGACCAACGTCCCTCATACAACCTCACACACCCCATAAGAGTTCGGTACTCGAGATGTTGAGGATGGTGTTAGAAATGAATAATTTCTGCTTCAATGGCACCCACTACCTCCAAAAGGGAGGAACTGCCATGGGGACCCAGGTAGCCCCTACCTTTGCCAATCTGTTTATGGCGGACTTCGAGGAGCGGTTTGTGTATACATATAGTCACCAACCCCTCCTCTGGACCAGATTCATTGACGATATTTTCATGGTCTGGCAACATGGCCGAGAACCACTTGACCAGTTTGTGGACTACCTCAACAGGGTACACCACAGCATAAAATTCACTAGTGAAATCTCGGAAAACTCTATTTCCTTTCTGGACACAAGGGTTTTTGTAAATGGGGACTCTTTAGCCACCACTCTTTACAACAAACCCACGGATGCTAAAAACTATTTACATTATAGTTCCGCACCCCCCCCCCCCCCATTGCCGCAAGGGAATCCCATACAGCCAGTTCCTAAGGATCCGCAGGATCTGTAGCAGACCTCAGGACTTCTATGAAAATGCCTTAATCAAGGCAGCGCACTTCATCAGGAGGGGCTACCCCCTCCGACTGGTTGCAGAGAGCCTAATGAAGGCCTTCAGAAGACCCAGACCGGACCCATCTATCTGGCCGGTCCCCCCCCCCCCCCACACCACACCCCACAGTACTGGTCACTACGTACCACCCAACCTTCAATGAGGTACGAAAAATAGTACAACAAAATTGGGATTTATTGTCCCGATCGGCCAAAACCCAAACCCTCCACAAAGACATGTGGTGGTAGGCCTCAAATACCCCCCTAACCTGAGAGATACTCTGGTTAGGGAAAATATGCACTACCACCCACTGCAGATACTGCGACGTCCTGAAAACCGAGGGACAAATTACTTCTTCGGTCACCGGGCGCACCTACTCGGCAAAACACAATGTGTGTTGCCAAAATTCCAACTTACTTTATTGCATAACATGCAAACAATGCTCTAAGCAATATGTGGGTCAGACGAAACGTCGACTAATGGACCGATTTCAACAACATTTTTATCGGATCAAATATGGCCTAGTGGAGACAGACATGGGCCACCACTTCAACACTGATGGACACCATGGCCTATCAGATGTAAGTATCCATATTGTAGACTTCATACACTGCACCCCAAATTCGGATGCAGCCCAAACTCTAAGAAATGTCATAGAGCGGAATTGGATGTTCAGACTCCGAACACAAATTCCAAAAGGCCTAAACCTAATAGATGCACCCAATTATTAGTAGCCTTCACTACCTTTCTCAATACTTACCCGTCTTGATTCAATTGCCTTGTCTAATTTTTTATATTTAATTACCGGATCTTTGACAAAACTAGGAAAGGAATACTCACCCTATGAATCATAGGGTGCATGATTCCCTTTTCCCTATAGAAAGTTTCTAACCCCCTTACAATTAAAATTTAAAATGTACAGGTGTAAAGTTGCCAACATCTCCATCAAACCTTTTCATCAAATTAATGAATTGGTAGGGGTGCAAGAAAATTTCTTGGTCCCCAATTAGTGACGTCACAAGCCTTGATAATAGCCACATTAAAGATGCCTGAAGAGTCCGAACCGGATGAAACCTTGACCCCCAACCACCCCTAATATCTTTTATTAGGCCATATACAAGTAATTTCTTAATATCCACATTGCCACACCCCACAGGGCGTGGTGAATGAGAACTGGATCTAAGATCCGTTTCTATTGGTTGGTTTTCCGCATTGTTGACAGGAACAATCGACTTCCTGGAGATAACATAGCAGCTTGGTTCCAAAGAGACAGGAAACTGTCACTCTCAAGGTAGCATCGGCTTGCTCCAGAGGTGTTATTGCCACGTCGTAATAATCTAGGGTGAATCAAGGTGTTTTCAGTGGGCCGCTGTAGCGAATAATTGTCAACGTTGTATGTGTAAGAGAACAAACCTTTGACCCTTTAAGGACGGCCACCTGTGGCAGAGCTGTCATCATAAGGACGGATGCTAGTGATTGTGTATACTGCTAGAGGACCAACACATTTTGGATAAAGTCATGATTTCATTGTTCCATCACATGATATAATTGGTAATCAATAGTATTTCACTTATTTTAGCTTACTAATATTAATGTTGATGTCATACCTACATTTTCTGAAGATTTCATGTATATTGATAAAGCATTTCCTTATCAAAAGAATTTCATACATTTAAGAGAAATAATGTCTTGAGGCATCATTCGGCCTGCGCTGGTTGATGCCTCAAGGCATCATTTGTCCTTAGATGTGATTTCTGCTATTCAAAGACTCTCTCAGAACTATTTGTATATATATTGCTTTATCTACAGTTTATTAAGGTACTTCCAACTCAGGGAATTTGTAATATTTAAACCTGTATTGTTGAAACGTATCTAGCAGGACCAACAGATGGTCAACAGTTGTTTGTAAAAAGGAAGATGAAAATTGATGTGAAATCCTCCATGTTGGGAGGTTCACTCAAACCAGCTCACCGCTGAGGAATGTCCCAAGATGAATAAAGAACTAAAAAAAGAAGCCAGGATGCGCATATGTTGGGAGCAGGAAGCTGGTGTTTAGGTGAGTAAATACACAATGTCACCATGATTTCGATCTGAAAAAAAAATCGATCTGAGTGGCCGCATTCTCCGCGTAGTTGACACGTAGTAATACTCCGAGTGATAGCGAGGAGAATTGCGTAGTTCCAACTACATGGAGAATACGGCCACACAGATCGAAATCACGGAAATGTATTTATTACTCACCTTTTGATTAGTTATTAAGATAAAGGTCTTGCAATATTGTTTATATAAAATAATTCCTGTAATGCCGGTCAGGTGGCTGAAAAAGCCATATTCTCCTAGGAGTATACGGCTTTCCGTATTCCCCTCAGTAGGCTGAGTAGCGATCTGTAGGCCCCATAGGCTTGGTATGAAGAACTCCATATTGGGTGGGTAATATGGATTAGGATTAAAAGAATAGGCCTTTTTCCACAGGGCGGTGTCGCACCTTATCTGGTTGGTTACGCAGTGCCTGTAGCCAAACAAGCTCATGACAACGTATACTTTAGCATTGGATCTATCAGTATATGAGCGTAATACGTTCATAATATCCATGTATCTCATTCTCAGAGAAATGATAATGATTTCATCATGTTCTATGGTATTCCAGCTCCAATTTGATGTATCATACATGCATATCAACTCAATGATACTTTAGATATAGCTTAGATAACACAGGTATACCCAAACTGTATACACAATAATACATTGGCAAGTATAGCTATAAAATGCTTATCTTTCTCCAAGTTAAAACCAAGATGATTATCAACCATAAAGTTTAGACAACCCAGACTCGTTGATACAATATCCTAGTTTGTTCCAGCAATTTAATCTATGAAAAAACAACACTCCTGTAATCACACCCACCGTTCACACTTTAGGTGTGATTGCTATGTGTCTCTATATACATGCTGCCGGACTCGGCCGTGTTTGTCCGAGTGGCCGCGTTACTAGACAGTGGGCCGTTAGGCGGCGCTGAACGGCAACACCTGTATTAGGGGATCTGGCCAAGGCCAAGGAGAGGCTACCCTACCCATATACAGGGCAGCCAATGAATTATATACATAAGACTACCCAAAGAGATGTATATCCAATAAGAGTGTGTTGTGTGGTTGATGATTGAAAATAAAAACTGGATGTGGCGATAGAGAAATAGTTAAGTACTGGAGTGCGTTCCTTTTACCCTACACTCCCTAACACTAACGTGGTAAGGTCAAGCTTTTTGTCGAGTATTTGAATATAGTTTCACATAAATCCTTCTTTTCATAGTGGGAGACCGGTTTTACTTTTTACCAGGTAACAAAAATAATAAGCAAATAATGACATCGTCATCTCGTATTAAACACTGTTTAACACTGGATATGTCTCGAAAACGTATATCAAATGCTACGCAAACATTTCTAAGACTGGCACACATGAACTAATTGAATCTATAACCATACCTCACGTTCACCAAATATACTTTACCCCTATTTAGGCGTATGGCACAAGGACCCAGCCTTCCCATGCGAAGGTGAATGATCGCATCATGATGTGACTATGACAATGATAGTATACAAGAATAATCATCAAATATGAAAATACTAATGCATTCATATTCTCTCAACATATTTTCCACAAAATTCTATATCTAGACATTTACCCAAGAACCCCATATACTGATGAGAACAAATAGAGAGGGAACGATATCAGAATCTGAAGCAGGAACTGTTCAGATAAATCACACGGGTACAGCCTTATGGCGATCATTGACATCACACTGAGTGAGTTCTTCTACACCACAGGGTATGATGTAAGGTGACACCTATTGTGCGTCTTGGACTATGTTAATAACATAAGGCCCTGATTGTCCCACCAGGTGACAGAGGGCCCGGCTGTCACCCCCACTCTCCCCGCCTCAGGGCCGACGGCTTCCCGGGTCCCGGGACCACAGGTCCGGGCTCGAGAAGTCGTCTGCCTGACTCCCGCCACTCTATCATTATGGGTTATTAGAGGAGTTCTCTGGGAGTCGTTATGACGTCGTTATGACGTCGTTACGCCCAGCGTCAGAGCTCGAGGCAATAGAGTCGGGGCGGGTAATTCCCGGGTAGGGTTACAAGTCAGCCATGGCCTGTAATCCGGAGGACAATGGATGAATCAAGGCTGGTAACTTAGGAAATTCCCAAGTATGTGCTCTACCTTGCGTTAGGTGGAAGTAAAACGACTATGAAAGGTCGATTGGTTAATTAAATTCAAACTGCAATTTGAGAAAATGTTTTCTGTTATAAAGACCATTACAACTTTCTCTGCATATAAGTTCGGTGGGGATAGTTGCTAAGGCACAGTAAGGTTTATGCCTCAAGGATATGAAACCACATCAAGCATACCTATGGGACAATGCACAGTCAATCGTGTGAGGAAATGTAGAAATGGATTCTTGTGCAGGTTTTAATGGTCCATATCTTTGTTTTACTTCATCACAGTACATGACTATCACTTTCAAACATAGTCTGGGTGTATACTTGCGAGATAATCTGTAATTTGTTACAATAAAGTATTTTGCTACCTGGAATCAAACATGTATGAATCAGGTTTTGAGCTATTGAACTAAACTCTATGGCATTCAGAAAAAGACGCAACTGACTCTGACACCCACGTTTTAGAAATGGTTATATTGAAGTTCAGTCGATGCTACTTGTGACAAGGTGGCTCCGGTTGTTTACGAAATAGTAGTACAGAGTGTTACTTAATTCTAGTATTAGGAAATTTAAAAAATCTGATCTGGTGTCTAGACCTTGCGCTCGCCCAACAAGGACAATAACATAAAAGAATGGACGATGTATTTGTTAACCAAATCAGAGGCTACCATATAAGTGCCAGTCATAATAATTTCTTCTAAAAAGGAGTACCTGTATCACCATCGAAAGGTAACTAACACTATTTTTCACCATCCAATTTCCAGGTCCGGACGTTCTATTATCAAGCTAATGCTAATATGCTTGAGAGTTCCACCAGGATGGCCCCACTCACATGATTTTTACCCAGAATCCAATACACTGGTCTCATTGACAACCAATATCAGGTATATAAGGCAGGAGGTCTCTTTCAACTAGCCATTACTGACTTGCTGCCTGACGAAGTCACTACTGCTGAAACTAGCAGGAACTATAAGTGTTGATCAAACAAAAAATTGTTGAACAGTTGTATGACCATCCATTAACAATAAAAGTTTAGAGTACGAGGCAGGCACAATTTTACACACAACCGATGCTACCTTGGGTATGACAACTACATGTCAGAACCAAACCGTTTCTATGCGATCTCTCAGGGGTCATTGTTATTAGAACAACAGGGCAGAACAGCCACCCTTCAAGACAGTGACATCACGTTGTCGTGGCCGTTCTCCCAGCATATATACTGAGTAAATGGATGGAAAACCAAGCAGATTTTTGGTTTAGGACACTTTCAGATTGACAGAGGGGGATGGGGCTCTAAGGTTTCATCCGAAACGGACTCTTCAGGCATCTTATAGGCTGCTTCAAGGCATATGACATAGTCACATTTTAAGGGGTGATATACTTTGTGTAGGCCCTGACAACTTTATTAAATTGTAAAGTTGGCAAAAATGGGGATGAGTAGCACTGACAATAGATAGAAAAGGTGTCTTCTTTGCTAGAGAGAACAATAAAAGAACAAATCTCATCAAACTGTGGGTATCGCTTAGTCTGCGGCTCCAACAATATCATAGTATGAGGATTGTTTATATATAATGTACATTGTATCTCCATACTGGTCATTGAGAATGCCCCACTGGGCAGATCCGAGATCAGTAATTTCCTTAAAAAGTTTTCGAGCTGACTTTAGGAGCTGGGATCAGAAGCGAAAAAGGCGGATATACGGGAGCCGAAATTTCAAGTGTGGTCGCATTTTTCAACAAGCTAGCCACCTCACAAAAGCTACTACGGAAGCCATTTGAAGTATAAATGAATTTCCATCCCTAAATTTACACAAATATTTCAACAATAAAAAGACTAACGAAGTTTAAAGAAAAACATACTTTTAGGCCAACTGAAAGGTACGAAATATTATTCTAAAATAACGAATAATGTTCGTCAGGAACAATACGAATGACTCTGGTACAGTGTCACCCACACACAGTAGCCCATTGTTCGAATGGAGCTTATTTTTTATTTCCACCAGTGACTTTCACTTAAATTCAGCTGCCTTATGGGCCTGTGCAGGCTGAGCGTTATAACCAAAGATTATCTGCATTAACAAAAGAAATGTGATCAATTTCCTCGCGGCCATTATGCGCTTTGTGGACGCAGCTGGCGCTAGTGACCGGCGGGTCAGGGCTGACCTGTCGCTGACTCCCGCCGTCTCAAGCGCTCCTTGTTTACGGCAAGTCACCATGGAAACGTACTAGCGTCTCAGCCAATCAGGGACGCGCTTACAAAGCACGTGACGCGTTCGGCGATGCGGAAAGATGGCTATCAGCGAGGAGTTCGCCAGAGAGATCGCTATCTCTGACGACGAGATGAAATGGAGTGAAGTGTGATTTATAATTCTATCTGGACATGAAATCTGCGGCCGCACCTCAAGCAAGGGCTTATCTGCACTCGGCTATGCTTCTTCTCAAAAGGGACCTGTTTAGATTAGATAATCTTGGATGATAAAGTGAGAATATTTCAGAGATATGACTAGGGTCTAAACGACGATTACATATCGCTAATATGATCTAAAACTTATAGCGTTATGATTTCCGTGGTAGATATGGTTAAAAAGAGGGAGATGTTTGCCAACAACAGCCATTGTAAACATGACAGTCAGCAATTCAACCAGAGTGCATATGGTATGCAACTAGACGGTTCTAAGTTCTATTTCTATCTTGTAGCATTTTGAATTCATTAACAAGTACTACAAGTACTTCTACAATAATGAAAACATCCAAATATTACAAATCTCTGGTATGCACTGTACATACTGTAAGATTTCATGGTAAACACGCGAATGTGTGGGACCTGTGAGGAAAGAATCGCATTCTTTGTGCATGAAACTAACGCTACCCAATAAATTTCCGATCATTTGTCATGAATTGGTGGTATGTGGGGAGTGACATAGGGCGCATGTCGTGTCGCAGTAATGTGATGTAAGAGACGACCAGGCATGCACAACCTGCCACGATTACCTTATCTCACCCACCATCTCGATGCTCATTGTCGTCAGCGCGCCACGCGTTGCTTGCTGAGATGGTCGATTGTCGTCTGCTCAAAACGCACTTTACCCGCCACCTTCACAAGTCCAACCCTGGATGAAGCTATGCTTAACATAGAGGAGGGACGGTCGGAATACTTCCACCTCCTGTTCATTTTAGAAGTTTATCCCTTACTTGGCATTGCTTTGAGGTGAAGCTTTTGAAATTACAAACGCACTATACACAAATGCCAACCGCATGTAATACTCGACACTTGGCTATATGATTAAAAGGCATATTATCGTCTCGGATCAATCCGTGTTTCATACCCAAATTCTCTCAGTTATGATGTTAAACGTGGCTAAGGAATTTTACTCAAAACCCCGACGGAACGAAAAAAATACGAAAACAAATTCTCTAGGTTATGCCATATTCATGCACTTTTGCTAATACTCATGTGCAACCTAGTGACTGCAATAAAGAGTTTTTTACCTACTGCTACCTACTAATTTTTTACCAACTGCTCAATAACCTGCTACATCTTTTTTTGCGATGGCACAAAATGTCCACCAACCACAAAGAAAATACACATAATGTAAAGCCGTGTTTGTTTCTCAATTCTGCTCAAGAGTGTTTCCCTCTTTTATACAACTTCAAATATTTAAAATTACTACTCAGAAAATTGCTTTAACGTCAAAGCAAAACGGCCAGTTTGTAAAATAGTAGTATACGGCACACTTTGTCGTACACAATATGTACAAGATAGGGGGCAAGGGTTTGTAGCTATTGGCAGTATGTGTATTTGTGATACCCACTGAATGCAATCCAGTGACTCCCAAACGCCCCACACGGTCCTGACTGGCAGAAGAGCGTCCTAAGACCTCGGCCTGACATCGCGGGAGCAATACTGAATTCAAAATACCCACGCATAATTATCATACAGCGACTTCTGGAACAAACTAAGCTGCACTTGAGGACACCTTTTTTACCAACAAGTAGAAAGGCAGACATAGGATCTATGTTCTCAGTAGGCTGGTTTATATGTATTGTGGTTTGTTGGTGACAGGTTGATCTAAGGATCACGAGATGCACACGCTTGGACAGAGTACATGCACCCACGCCTGAAATTTATCACCCTGCAGCCACACACTACACGATTTTAACTCTGTCGGCAAATGTCTGTTGTGAACATATGCAAACGTTGCAGATGATTAAATTCCAATGAACTGAGATGTGAACTGATTGGGTTCCAGTTTGTGCAGTTTTGGAATGGTTGAGAGTAAGAGTAGTAGGGGTATGCCATGAAATACGCTCGGATCTTTTTTTGTCTTTTTGTTTATTAGCTCAAAAATTCATCATATGGATGGTCTTCCATTTATCTTCTTTAATAAGATAGACAGGACTAATTTATGTGGTACCGTTTATGTTCATTGCCATTCCTGCCATATCTTCACTTTAAATGCCAGATGTATTAATATTTCAGCGCTCAGATACTTAAACACCCCCAAACACACGAGAATTGTATTGAAACTCCAAACATACCTTCACTTCAATCGTCAGACACAATTCTATCTAACCTATGAGATATTTTCATACCCTCGAAAGCATACATTCCAATCTCAATCCCTGCCAGAACTTCACTGCAAACACCCCATACTCTCATAGCCTGCACTATGTTCATCCACTCACCCTCATCCTCAATCAGTTTTTTTTCTCTCAAATAGGTTGACAGTTTATTAACCTGACACTGTAAAGACTAGCCCTGTAAACTACTCCAGTCAGGACTAAGGTAAACATTTACTAATTAAGTTAAATCTAAACTGATCACCTTGACACCTAATAAGCAATAAATTTTGCCTGATGAGCCAATATTGACCCACTCCCAGGACACATAGCCGTTTTGTCCAGTAGAGTACTGAAAGTTTTCCTTTGATCAATTAAAACTAGTTCTGTAAGTTAATCCGTAGGTATTGCTAGGCTAATTCCTAGCCCAGCATGAGAGAGCAGCCGTGCTATCAGTCAATGATGTCACACTATACAGGGCAATTCTAAACTGTCATTTAAGGTAGCATCAGTCTAGGGTTCAGACGTAGCCACATCTTATCTCTAATTCCCAACAGAATGTGTACTGCTCCCCTTGATTGTCTATGCGAGCTACTATCCTGATATCTCAGTTATAATAGTTCTGGAACCAGGAGACCCTTTAAAACATTAAGCTCTGGTGGACGATTCCACTGGGGATCACACCAGAGATCTAAGAGCTAGTTGAGGAGAGGAAAACATTCACCTTTAATAATGGTGTTCTCCGTAGGTAGAGAAATCCTGTATAACTAGCCTCCTTCAACGGAATTTGATCATGGGCTAGGACAAATAGGCTTTCAAATAGCTTTGGATCTTATTGGGGAGGAAAGTTTCTAACCACTGCAGGTAGTGCCACCTACTGGCTTTGTTAACTAATTCCATCATTTATAGTTAACAAAAATCTAACAAAATATTTCATCTATTTCCCCTCTAACACTGCCGTTTTGTATTAGTTACTGTAATAAACATACTTCCTCTGGTTAAATTGATAAATAACGCTGTTCTTTGTGAATTTGATTCACCTATGAGACATTAGGGGGTGTCGTCTACTAGGACCCTTTTCTGTTGGTGGACGAGGGTATGTAAGATATGGGTCACATTTGTTAAACACTTATGGCCTATTTGCGGTGCCTTGTCCGCACAGTTCCGCACCAGGGTTGTCTTTATATCTAAAAGCTAAGCCTCGTAGGACCTCTCCTACAGTTATATACATGGCCTCTTGTTGGCAGCGCAGTTAACCTTTTAAGGGCGGGTACCTATGGCAATAGTATGTGGTAAAGGGCGGGTATAGGGCTAATGTATACCGCCTGGGGGCGGGAAGTATCAGGCCTATTGTGATAGTTCAAGAGTTTAGGACATGATAAAATATGCAATCATTAACCTTATTGTCCATTTCACCCAGAATCATTACCTGGGAATTGCATCTATATTCTGTGAAAATTTCATGACTATATATCCAATATTTCCTATTTTATTCCACAAAAACGAAATTCTGCAAATTTAAGAAAATGATGCCTTTTGGCATCACCCGCCCCAGCACAGATGATGCCATATGGCATCATCCCGCCCTAGCATGGTAGATGCCATATGGCATAGCCCGTTGCGAATGGGTTAAACGGGCTCCAGGGTCTTTGGAGTATAATTGTGAAAACATCATCAGCATTTTTAATGCATATACATTGATTTGAAAAATAGAGAGTTGCATAAGGACTCTTGTATTTTCTATGAATAATATAAAACTAGTGAATGAATTACGAAATGACCATGTTCTTGATATAAATAAACTCATTTGACCGGCCATTTGAATCAGCTGTATGATTCACTGATTGCAGCCTACCTCAACCCCAGAATGACAGTTAATGACAACTCTGTTTTAAATGACAAGGCCCGAGCACAGAGCCGCCTGACGGGGCAAAGAGAAAGTGTCTTCATCATATATATATATATACATTATAATCTACGCAAATTACAGAGTGGGTCTTTTCCATACATCTACACATCTACAAAGATCATTCATGCCAAAGGCGGGTAGTAAAAGTTACTTTTAATAAGTGTATTTCTAACATCCAGCCAGTGCTTGTGATTATACATGGAATTAGATTATTTCATCAAATGATGATATTCTGATTAATGTGATAAATGAAATTTGATTCTTGCAATTTTCATAGATATTATAAGTCATGGGAGGGGGGAAGCAACTGATCTGAATCTGATTCATATCATGTACTACACTAAGTAACCACAACCGAGATTGATAGAAACAGCAATAAAGATAAGATTCTGAATTTCTTGTACAACCTTGAGGAAAATGACAAACCCATCCATTTCTCCAAAAGGTAATTGCTAGTGCCTGAAGGGACCACAATTTTGTTCTCAATATAAAGATATATATCAAAATAAAATACTTTTTTTCTTGACAAGTATATTGTAATGCACGTACATAAGCAGATAATGGAGAGTCTTTATTACTACTTAAAAAGTGAGATGTTTTTCGGACTTCAATTCATTCACTTATGTTTGAGATACTTTATTACTGGTCTATGCACAGGGTTATAGTGACAGATGGGCACGACATCAGGTATACAGACGCCTTCACAGACAGCTTAAGGAGACTGGAACTGGGACGAACTGTTACTACAATTGTCACCTGTCACAGGCAGAACTAAAACCTACCTACAGAGAGATCTGCAAGGCACCTCAATACCAACGTCACTCCTACGTTACCTCCCAGACACCTATATATCTGCTAGATAGTATCTGTGGTAAGGGCACACCGGGCAGGTCTCCGGACGGCCCCGGGGGCGGGGGAGGAAGGCCGGCGCCGGGTCTGGCGCGCGGGAGCCTGGTCGTCCCACGGCCCCACCCTCACGTCCCTTGGTCTCATTTTCAAAGAATAGGATATGTTCCCGAGAAGGTTCTATTCTCCGCTCACCCGAAACGGGTACGAATCTTAGGGTTTTAATAATATTTGACCATTTACATGCGGATGAGAGGAGAAAGGAAACCTTATCAAGAGAGGATTTAAGTTTCTGCAACAGGTGTCCATCTACTATGATATTCGTTATCACTAAATGTGACTCTTGTACCCATTTGTACTGCTATTCCACGTATAGCCGGTGTAACACTGACCATCTCGGGCGAGGATAACCGCCTGTCTCATGTTTCTGTAATGTGTCAGATTGCATTAAAAATCACTCTATATTTCTTGTTTTTGAGGTAATAAATTTGCCGTGTTTGCATCTATGAACCCAGAGTAGTGGATGAAAAACCAGGGCGTGGGGTCACTTGCAAATAGGCGCTCCAACTGGGCCTTCAGCTGACCTCCAGGTTAAATAAAAGTTACAAAAAAGGATTGAAGGCGATATGTCACCTATGGTTTTACGCCAGTGCAAGAATCAATTCCCAATGTCTTAATAATGATATCCAAAATACAAGAAGAAGACGTAATGCATATCTCGTACAATGCATAATTACTGTATCACATTTGAAATCTGACCAATTCGTACAGGACGAAGTATAGTATGAGCGCCGCCACGCCGATGTTATCTGCGGTCAGTGATTCTAGGTTCCCGGGTCCCTTCTGCCAGGATGAGGAGTCTGGGGAACCTCCGCCGACTCCCCAAGCGTAAAGATGGTCATGATTCCCCCAGCCTCCGGGTATTTATCACAGACAATGTGTGGAGATTGACTGAAGAAAGAGTTCTATTAACTTGTCTAGGTCCTGTGCCTTTGTGGTAGTTACACACAGACTCATTCAGGATCGCAGTGGATGTGTTCTAAGCGTTTGAATGCTTTGGTGGGTTTTCTCTAAGAGGCAATTTAAAAGATATAATTCATGAGTCTCTATGCATTACGAGTTTGGTATAAACGAATCATACCTCTGTATGTCCACCTCTAAAGCTGGTTAGCAGGCCGTTGCTATTTGCGTGTTATTTTGGCGTGCGTGAACCTTCTAAACAAGGTTCGGTTGGATTTAATAAAACTGACAATTAAACTGTCACAGCAGGTCATTGGAGTATATTTGTGATCAGTCAGCTGTGATCTGTGGAAATTTGGGATCGTCGATGCCATTTCTTAATACAGACAAAGGGATTTGAACAAAATCCATGTCTACTATTTCTTTTTGACCGTACTACCGTTTTTTTTTCAGTTCGTTTTTCTTTAGTTCACCTTCAATATTAAGTGGAGGTTAGATCCAAATTAGGAAGGAAGGAAGGAAGGAAACTTATCAAAACGATACCAGTAACACACTTAAACCTTTGACGGTTCATGAGACTTCTTCATTCAGAATAGGCAGGAGCTAAATCATACGTGAGCAAACCTATACTGAACACACATAGAATATACACATCTCTCCTATTAACCGTATCACCACACACTCTTGGTTTTAGCATCTATTTTTCTGGCTTATGTTGTAAGGCATGTCCAATTCCCATCTCACGTAGACAATTCTCAGGGTATTTAGCAGTAAAGGTCTGATATATACAAAGATGGTTGAAGGGTACCATCACAGTGGATTTTATATTTGATGCTACATATTACATAACAGCAGAATTTTCAAAATGGCTGAAATCATGGACCTGTATGATATATTATTCCCTGATAAAAGATAGTATTTCAGTAAACACAAATATAAAAATCTTCAGATTAACGGTGAAAGTAGCCAGTCCTGGGGTGGACAGCAAGCTGCGACGTGAGGGGTGGCGATGTTGATTAGGCATCTACCTGCCTGTCCTCCCCTACCCCCCTGCGGCCACACCCCCTGCCCCCGCTGGGGTGGTGACAGGTCAGCTGACCGTCGTCCGGCCACGTGACGCCCTACGTGACGTTACGGGCGTCTGACAGTCACGTGGTGTGTGGTACTGATAGGTTTCCATATTACACGGATGGAGTGATGGACTTAGATGGAAAAGTAATTTCTTATTTTACTCTTCTAATTGTCTGTGTAAATCTTTGAATAGTTAATTACCCGAGGTACTTACCTTGTACTCAAGGGGAATTGATGTTCCTACGAGCCTAGGGTACTTTTTTAAGTACCCAAGGATAACGGGGGAATTGTCTGTGTTTATGGAATAATTTGCACAGACGTGCTTGATGAAACCATATTTAAAATCAAAGCGTCGGGTTGTTGGACAAATATTCCCCATTTGCAAGTAATATCTCCGGTCATTTACGGTGTTTATGGTGTTGCCTACTTATAAAGATTGATTGATCCGACGCTAAATACCATCCAATGCAAAACGCTTATCAAAGTAGTGAAACCATCAAAGGTTGACCATTTTGGTACAACAATATTTCCAGGTAGAGGACTCATGTACACATGGAGAATCAATGAGGAAACATTAATGGAGTGCAAAATAAGTGGTGAATAGCTAAAATGAACTCTCATTCGAGGGACTTTCATTAAGCATTACTAGCCAGAGGTTTGATTGCTTCATCTGCAGTAGCCAGTAGAACCCGGGGTGAATATTCCACCTACAAAGATCTGCATTTGTGACAATTCCCAGAATAATAACAGGTCAGAATCACAACAATTTAATATAACTCTCTTGGTTTGGGAGCTGAGCTATACAAAGTATAATTCAAATGAACCTCACCCGCCTCGTACAGTAGAGGGCAGTAGGCGATGAAGCAGGGGGTGACCACCTAAGCGGTAGGAGCAGGAGGGGGTGGTGGGGTCAGGGGATGTCACCAAGGGTGGGGTAAAAGACTCACCCCTGACCAGCCACCCACTGGTTTTCAGGTCGCGACCTCTGACCTCTAAGGGCGGGTGGCTCTATCTGCCTGTCCTAACTGACACTGTGGATCAGACAACGATCACCCCTGCACACCTGACGTATATTTACCCCGCGTATTCTCCCCAACCTTCCCCCCACCAGCCACACTGACCGCAGACTGCTACCTTATCAGTGTCCGGCCCAGCGAGGGGTCGGGCCCAGCCAGGTGAAAATACGTCCTGACAGACACTGACAGAAGGCGGCAGTACTCTGTGTACTGAGGGCTTTATGTGTGTGTCCAACCTGCAGCGTGAAGCTGACCAGCAAAACTATATTCTATTCAAAGGTCCACATTCCCTAAGACGGCACATATAAGTGATAAATTGGATATATTACTTTTAGGTGTGAGTGGTGTCAGCGACGAGAGTTTTTACCCTCTGGAGTGGTATACGTCCACCTGATTTAATTTTAATTTCAGACTGAAGAAATCTTGCCAGACACTATTTCTAATATCTCATACGTCAGACTGAAGTCTCAAATTGGTTATTTTATAGAAGAGCACTGGTCGTAAATAATATCAATATACAGTTGTGTGTATATGACATTTAATTGACACACAATATTTACTGGTTTCAGATACAAGCGGCCGTAATCTCCGAAGACGAGACGTGTAGTGATATCTGAGCGTACGCGGGGATATCACATGTATAGCCTGGTCCGAAGAGGTTACAACCGCCTTTATCGAAAACCATTTAATAGTGTATTCATTAACAATCGATCATCAACAATAATTACCATGCTCTAACATTTCCGAAGACTTGAAACTCGATTGATTGCCCGTGAGGAGGCAGTTCTGGCGAACATGAAGCTAATTCGGTGTAGCCTTACAAGAAAGATATAATTCCAACATTTTTCATATACATGTATGTACTTTTTATATACTTCGTTTAGTCAATCATTATCAGATTCATTCTTATTTTCAAATTTCATAAATGTCTTGTTTTTTTTCTAGGGGGGGGGGGGGGTACAATTTCTTTATTGGGTTTTTATACAGATACATACAGCTTAGTAATAGAGTCATTCGTGTTACATACAGCCCTCTAAAAAGGCATTTCCCTCAATTGTCTTAGCATTTGGTTTTCTTGGCTCTTCCTTATGTTTTTGTATAACCCATTTTATAAGGGAATTTGCGATCTATAACAAGGTCATGACACACATACATTGCTTCTCGAGAGAGAAACAACAAAACTTATAGTAATAATCAAATAACAGATCACTTTCCTTGAAACTTCTAGATTAACCAATACCTCGCTGGTCTGTAACTAATGATTAATGTAGAGTTAGACTTCCATTCTATAACCAAAGGGGTTTCATCTAATAATAAAACTATTTTCTTTTTTTCTAATCGATTCAAATTCTTTGTATATTTCTATGTTTCATGCACTGGTTTGCTGTCAATTCCATAAAGTTGATCCATAATATTGAAGAGACTATATGTAAGCGTTCCAATGAGGTTTTGAGTTTTGCAATACAGGATCATTATGAAATCTAATCGGGAGTGTAGTTTTCACAAGAAATGATTCCTTTTTATTTCTTTGAAACATATGATTTAAAACATGGGCTTCTCTGCTATGTGATGATAGAGTAACATTAGGCATTTTATGTAGATTCATCACAGGAGTGTAACAAGGAGCCTTCAAGCAAATTCGATGAGCTCGGTTCTGCAGCATCTGGTCCATACTCAACCTTGTTTGACCGCTGCGTAATGCACTCAGCTTCACTTCGTGAATCATATAGTGGTTAAACTCGGTGGAGTACAGACCAATTTACTTTCATCTCATGAGTGTCCTCCTAAATCTTAACGGATTTTGATTTAACATCTGAAGTATCTAATTGTTTGTATATCGACTATTCTACCCAATGTGGAAAATAAAACTGAAGCAATTGTAATATAAAGATTCACGACCTTAAAGGAGAGACTGCTGCATGGACCGCCCGCTCCGGTGATTTGAAATGGACAGATGGACAAAGGAGGGGTAGACTAGACAAAGAGTAAAGCTAAAGAATTTACCCTTTAATAGAGAACTCAACCATATAAGATGAATACTCTCCATGGAGCTAAAACCACCCTGCTAATCTAAAGTGACAGTAATAGTTACTCAGAAAGTTGATAAGCCAGTCACTATGTGTACCGCGTACGGGAAGTCATGCGGCGAAAACTAGGTTTCAATACGAAATTAGCCACGAGATGGCGCCACTGAAATGGCGGTTTTGGTTTTACAACTGAACACCAGGGGTCGGTAAAGTTAGGGGACCGATTAAGAGGCTGTGAGAAAATAGGTAACTTTCATTGAAAGTTTACCATCGTTTACCTTCAGTGCATATGTACTTTAGTTACAGGTATGTGAGTTGGCGTCAGGAAGAAAAGTGGAAATATTTTTCATGTGATTACACAGAATTAGAGAGACTGAGAAAACATGGAAAACATATCAATTTTTGCCACGGAATGCGGGTTGACGGTGTGTGGGGAGGGTCAAACCATTGTTCCATTGGCGTGAATAAGGCACAATCTAGACTAACATTGATACATACAAGAAAAATAATTTAAAATATGGATATGAAAACAAGGATCTCCATGGATAAAATAGAAAACTGAAATCCATGCAAGTTATCAACATATTCTGGGAATTCCGTTATCTTAGAAATATCCAGAAATATGTAAAGTCAAAGATATGTGTGGCGTAAAGGCACTTGTCGGCTCGTGTATCTCCCATACATGTGGCACTCACACTTGGCTCACTCTGTTTAAGGTTTTTATTCAGCGACCGTCATATAAATATAGAATGCTAGAAATCCTTACCTTATTAATTAGTCGCGAGCCGAACAGCGCCGGTCTGCTCTCTCTGTGTTTGTGGAAATTTAATGTAACTAATGCATCCACGCCGATCGACGCGTAGTTATTCATCACCAAGGCCTGCAAGCGGAAGCAAGGATTTCATTTATTTCATGTGATAAACAGTTGTCATCAGCGACATCACGTTCATCTGTACTTCTTTCAATGGAGCTTGAGTTTCGTGGATATCTTTTTACAATAAATTCAACATTTAAAAATCAAGATCTATATATAGAGAATAGACACAGAATATAGAGGAAGGAAACTGAAACCTCGTTCCTATTGATTCTCCAGTCTAGATACAAATGATGACTACTTTAAATTCCGGCATATAAGACGTGTCTTATACGAGAACCAGACCCCTGGTGCGTCTTATAGCTTCCGCCCAAACTCGGAGTGGTTCTTATGCGCGTTTTTATTATGATAGAACAGTGATAACACCTTCAAAATCAGGTCCCAGATGCGTCCTGTAGCATTCTCCCAAAGTAAAGGTGCGTCTTATACGCGGGTATTTACAGTGTAATTTTCAGCGACCAAATAAGATACAGTATCTATAATCATGTACTACAATATAAGGTTTGAAAACCGGAGAAACCGTCGTTGAGATACTACGTGGTCCAGAATGAATAACCCAATCTGTCAAAAATCCTAGTGACGAATTCTCCTATCACATTACTTTGAATAGTTGCTACGCTACTTTCTAATTTTTGTTTTTCCTATTACTCAAGATCCTTACCTTTTTAGGAAGCGGTATCCCGAAATGTTTGGCGGGGTTTATGGACACCTTCCATCTGAAATGTATCACAATATTCAATATCTAATTAAGTCAACCTAATTTTAATCCGTGGCAAGTGATCACAGGTAAATGTATTTAAAATGGATGACCTATAACTAAACATAATCTGTTGTACAAAACATTATAACGACCTTATTTGTATCACTAGTAAGTCAGAAATCACAGTGAAAAAGTCGTTGTCTTGAAGTATATAGATAACTGCACAATCAGCTCATTAACTGCTACAAGGCGCCTGTTCCTGTGATATAATTAGCCCTTGTGATAAAACCAGAGATGTTTTGTGGGTTGTTATCAACAATGCTCATTGGCAAACATAACAATTCGTGGTCAGACATATGAACCAGGGCATAAGAGCGAAATACAATGGCGTCGCTTGTTGTATCTGTTATGGGGCCATCTATAAAGTACGTACGAATCGAGGGGGGGGGGGGGGGTGGGGGGGGGGGTCAGAAATTTTGGAAAATCTGCGTATGCTCCCTCTTTGTTCTATTGCGTACAATATTGGGAGAGGGGGTGGGGGGTCAAAAATTTCAGAAATTCTGCGTACGTACTTTATGGATGGCCCCCATCCATCTTTTCGAATAAATAAAACCTAGAAATTGCTATATTTAAAGGTATATCAATAGGGACTATTTTATTGCTCTAGAGCACAAAAAGTTCATTTTCCCTATAATTATATACCTGTGGTAGTATATCCTACACATACGGCCCGCTCCTACCCATGTCGTACTTATATCCGTACGACAACTAGGTGACGTACAGGGTATGTATGTGGCATACAGGGCATCGAAGGTAGCGAAATCCAAAAACTCGCCCAGAAGCAAAGTTAATAATTGGATATTTTAAGGTATATAATAATAGGAAAACAGGCATACTGTGTCTGTACGTGATAAATACTTGGTAAAATTGATGATAAAACAAACCTCTGCCTCCGGCATCAGTTCGTTTTATCATCAATTTTACAACGTATTTATCATGTACAGCCACAGTAACCCTGTTTCCGTATAATACAATAGATTTGAGGCTGTATACTATAGATTTGAATCCGTAAACAATGGTTGTGGTATCTCACAGTTTTTAGATTATAGGTGGTGGTTTCCTGAGTTCCCATATATTTTCAGTGGGAACTTTACCTACGATGGATAATAAAAACCAATGAACAGTCTCTGCAAGTTGCGGCTCACCTGTCTAGTTTGGCCGGCACGGCCGTCTCCAGTTGGTCAAGGATCTGACGTACGTCCACGTCACCAGTGTAGCCCTCACCCCAATCCAGTACCCGGGCCAGGTCGTTGCCCGTACCCAGCGGTAAAATACCCACCTGCGGCGTCGGCTGGAGATAGTGCGAGAAAACAGGGTTAGACACAAGTACACGTGTGCTGCTTATAACGCACACATATACGTAGTGCTGAGATTGAAAACAAAACATAAGCTCATAAATACTCCACACATGAGTGGCATAAAGATCGCCGAGAGAAACGGAAGGATTCCTATTTAACTGTGGCCGCTGTAAAGATATATATTTGTCATATTGCAACAATGTTTTCAATGGCATGACATTTGTTAGTGAAAACAAATTCTACCGACTGTGAGTTGACTAGAGTGTTAAAAATAAACGGGTGTGCTCAAAAACACAACTTAGTTTGTGGTATTCGCTAATAGTACATGTGGTAGACAAATGTTAATATGTGTGCCCGATGAAGAAAATGCCAATATTCTAAAATGTAGTGTGTTATCTAAAAAATGCATTAAAACACTACTGCCTCCAGGGATATTTCAAAAGCAAATCATCAAACTACTCTGAGAGTTTTGAAATATAAGTCTGAGCGCACATGAGTAATAAAACGTCAGTTATATGTTTAATAGTTAAACTAGTTAATTAAGGACATGGCGAGAAGGGATAACTGTGGATAGATACAAGCAAAGCGATTTTTGTTCATTTGATTTACATCTTAATAATCAATAAATAGTGAGTCTTTTTTAACTGGTCTTAATTATACATTCGCTTAGTACAATCAGAAGATACTATTTACAAAACTACTTTGTGATACATATTAACAATCTTCATGGGAACGTATCTAAAGTAGATCTTTATCTATATATAAAAACATGTGAGGAAAAATATTATCGGCGCATCTCATGCCACGACTGCTTTCACTGCATTTCTGTCAGATCCAAAGTTAGTTGTTGAATATTTAGTGTTCGTTCAGTTTCGACCTTATAATAAGTCTATGGGTCTTTTTCCTCGAACCTGGTTAAACAGTTCACGATAGGTCCTTCACTAATGTTTATCAGGTCTATGGTTTGCCTGAATAAGCATATGCTCTAAATTCCTTTGATGTGTGGCTGATTTGAAGTAGGGAATTTCATAAACTGGCTGGGAAAATCAGGTATTTGTGTTTCAGATTGATCCGGATGACTAACACTTGTATCACCAAAGAAATCAGGATCCCTGAAATTTCATACACAATTCATCTTAATGGTAATTGACCTTATTTAATTCTCTAGCTTACAAATCAAATTCTCTGTAACCTCATACATAATCTATCTTAATGTTTATGAGCCTTATTCACTTTTCTTATTAAATAATGCAGGCTAACGTGCATGTATTCAATTGAATGCCAGGTCTTTTCGTCTTATGTACGAGGCAACAAACGACAGCTCAACATCAACGATGCGACTAACATCAATGGCGATGGCCTAAAGTTAACATGCCTGGGCAACAAAATGATAGCTAGGCATTCATTTTGGCAGCTAAAGCATACACTCTGATACTATCCCTTGGGTGGTTTGTTTTAAGCGTCAACAAGATATGTGAAACGTATTTGGTGAAAAGAAAATCACTTCAATCAATTAGTGCTTGATTACTGTTATGAATTGCGGGAAACAAATTCTCTGCAAAAATTAAAAGTGTGGAGTAACCTTGCTCCTTGCTTTGAAATAAATATTCCTAACGATGACTTCGATCTATTATCATAGAATGTTGCCCTAGCTAACTATTTAGTCAATATTTCGATGATTTTCAGCCTTCGTCAGGACATGAATAACTATTTATATTTTATCTAGAGATGAAAAGAATGTTTTAAATATAAAGCCTAAAATATCAATGTATAAGTACAATGCTAGAAGGATGACATAGAGACCACAGAAATAGCAACGGTGAGTCTATAAGAGTGGTATTGCTGGTGGCTACCAAGTATATAGAAATTGTGGACATGGTCGTAGACGTGGCTGTAGAAATGGTCTACACTTTTTTTCTTTCTTTTAAATGTGTTTAATCAATTCTGCATGAAGCAGTTCTTCCATTGAATGTTCATTTGGTTTTGCATCAAGATTTATTGCAACCGCATGGTGGGCATCCTGACTATCAGTACATTTGTTTACTTCAAGGTGCGGTAACCGTTGCCAACGCTGAGTCTATGGGAGTGGTGTTTCATGCTTTATGTGCAATCTTATTGACAACAACAAGTTGTGTGTCACACCTGAGATTTGTGATCCATTATATGAACGGTCGCAGTTTCCTTGCATAAATATCGTAAGATCCTGAATGAACTAGAAGTTTGCTCTATTTATGTTGTTCCGCCAAGTCGACTTTTCACATGCTTATATTGGTGATAGGGGCGTCACTAAGATTCATAAAAAAACAATTTGCCTCGCATGATAGCGCAGAACACGGGTCTCGACACTATGAGTCGCTGCTGTGTTACAGCCACATCAACAAAATAGGCTACATATATTATATTTGTATGTATATGTATGTGTGTCTATAAGGGTATTATGTACTTATTTTTGGTCCCATATACCAGTATGAACAGGCCAGATTATCTATTCCTATCAGGCTTTATACTTTTACAATAACACTCTATGAACTTTTCACTGATATTACAATTAAGGAATTCATGTAAATGCATGCACAAGAAATGTTACACCTTTATTCGTTTCACTAAAAGGTGTAGGGTTATCAGCTTCCCTTCCAGTTTAATAGTGCGTATGATCCGTTAATAATTATTATTAATCCTCAATAAACACCTGCGTGCAGTCACTTGCCATTGATATGTCAGACAGCGAAATGGAAGTGAGTTCATGAATATGTAGTGTCCATGCCAAGAACATCTGGTTAAGATAAGGAGATATCTACATGGCAAGTTATTGTTAAGGGCGCCCTACTGCGGTGGAGTCATGCTTCAAGCAGGCTCAAGACAGGAGAGCCGTCTGTTATTAGTGTCATGTGAGTATCACTAATCGTGTGTTGCTTCGTGGTCTTTCCCCATGCCATTACTTGGCCACTCGCTATCAGAGCACAGGAATGCTAGAACGTCAACGCCAAGCGTAACAACAACGACAACCGGGAAAAAAAGGAATGAATTGTGGATATTGCTACCCATCAACAAAAGCTATAAAGGGAACAATGGCTTCCATTCTACAGTTTACTTACAAAGACGATCTGGACCGAGTCGAAGCGCTCTGACTCTGTGTCGGGCACATGCTAAATGACAAAATTCACCTGTTTCCATTTCTGAGTTTATCATATGATTTTTTTCCGATTTTATAGAATTCTAGTTTCTGGTATATTTTCTCCGACAAATGTTTTCTCTAATTCAGCGAGAATGAATGGGCTACAGCTTAAGAATTTGGATACACGTGGTTTATTTTTGATGATCTGGAGTACACCAAAAACTTAAATATATTCCACGTACTGGCCGTAAAATACAATGGTTGGATAATATATCTGTTAGTGTGTAATATACTTTCATTAAATTCTAAGCAGTCACAATAAAAAATATCAAAACACCAGAAGCTAGTATATCTTTCTATTGCAAATGTAATCAATGGTAGAAATTACGAACAAGGATACCAATCCTACTTTTCTCTCTTTTCAATTCTGATATCAATAAAATAATTAGCTAGAACTCATATACATCGAACTCAAACAACTAAAAGGCTATTGATATCACTTTAAAACCAAGTGAGAAAATGTATACATATATTATCTAACAAAGTAAACTGATTCAAATGTTTTATGAAATATTCGAAAAATGTCCATCCTGGCTCATTTGTTGGTGAAATGTTAACAAAAGGAACTAAATTTCAAGGCTTATATAAGTTATAACATAATTTTTATGTTTTATCAGTGTAGAACTAAGAGTGTTCAATGTTACAAAAGAGATATGTTACAATCTCAAAGGTCTTGGGATAATAATCAGTCGTCTCATGCAAACAGTTCCGTGATTGACAATAAAACTAAAAAACGCATAAAAAATATATAAAAAAAGAGAGAATATTAAAGTTCCTAATAGATGTATTCTAATATCATGCTGAACTATAGCAGGGCAATGCATAAAGTTTTGCTATGCACTATAATAGGAATCTGTTAAAATGAATATGATATGACAAAAAATGAAATAAACGAAAACTTCTGGTGAACTCGTTTCCTCTACAATAACTGTTCCTACATATCAATGCACAGGCGAAGCGGAAACAACTAATATGTTTTCTAAAACTTGCTGTCCTTAACCCTTTCGTACCAGTGTTTACTGGTCGGGTCTCATAGGCCGATTTAATTAATATATTATTGTTTCATCATGTAAAAATATATCATGTGATCCTTGAATTCTTTTTATTTCACTTTAAAATCCTAAATATGTTATCCCTAACTTGCGTGTATGTTTAGTGTTAACTTACTGATTCATCAATTTCTATTCTATCAGATAAATGAAATTTTCTACTCTCAAAAGAAGATGCCGGTTGGGGTCTTGAAGCATCACCTGGCCAGCCCCAGTTGATGCCTCAAGGCATCACCCGGCGCAAATGGGTTAACATATATCAATGTTTTATTTTCAATGGTTTAGCTAATTGGAAAACAGACAGTAGTTTTAATAATCTATTAATGCCCCCCCCCCCCCCCACTTGCAAAATTGAGGTACACATTCTCTAATGTCAATGAGGCCTTATATTTAGCATCCCATACACAAGAATTGTGAACTCACTTACAACGTAACAATAGTTATAACTATAACGTGTGTTTTGATTTTACATAAAAAACAAAAACGCTAGCTGGTTTGCGACAAATCCATCAAAAACTCAATGCAGAGGTGTATAATGCATTAATCTATTTGAGGAATCGTAGGGATCGTATTGTTTGTTTGTGGTTTAACGTCCCAGGGGACCCTGACGGTATATAGGGACCAACAATTATTTTTAAAGCTTTTCACTTTCGTAGAATTATTTCAGTCAATTCTTTACAATGTTTTCAAATATTCTATAAACAATCAAAGAGCTGTGTTCTATCAATTTCCGTTGGTAATCGCTAGGTTGGCGACAACTAAAATGTCACAAAACTGACAAGCAGCAATGAAAATAACATCAGGCTCGAGTAAGCTGTGAGAAAAGACAAACCTAATTGCAAAAACCTTATGTGTTGTTTGCAGATATAAAAATCGCATTGATATTCTACAAAATACGGAAGTATTTGTTGGTGTTCCCTTGAAATAAATCTAACTTTATCTATGCTAATTCTGAATTGAACTCTGTATATTATAAAAGAATATAATACTCAAGATTATGTAGGACAAGAAAAAGATATAGGTCGACACTATTCTTCTTAGAGCAGGGGCAGGAGAGCATCCCTTTCTGTGTGGGTTATGCCATATAAGTTTTAATTGATGGATAGAGCGATTTCTTTCTTACCTTTAATTTGAGGTTATCTATAGCGCTGAGGATCCAGCCCACAGTCCCGTCACCTCCAGCAGCGAGAACCCGGACGGTCACATGGGGCAACAGGTGGCACCACTCAAGTCCACACTCAGGCGACAGGTCAGCCAAGTCAATCACCTACAAAAGAACAACGGTAAGGACAATGTTTTTCCAAGGTCTCTCTACATTTCTCTATTTTTTAAGATTCGGGTCAGAACATATGTACTGGGTTTGGAATAGCTAATTACCTTTAAACTCAATCATACCAAGACCACTGGCCTACACTTTCACATATTTAGAATGTTCTTTTTATTCATTTTTATTCATTTTACAAAGTGCTGCCGTTATTATCTCACAATAGTTTTCATAATATCTCCTATGTGACATATATATATATGACACGTACAGATTTTGCACATCCAATGAAACAACACATGAAAATTCTCATAACATATTTACACTGGACATTGTAATATTGCATTAACCGTTGATGACAAAGGAATAACCAAGTAGAAAATATGGGCAATCTGGTCCAACATAGTGCGAAAAACGTATCTTAATTGATATATTCTTTTGATTCAATTAAAGAGTGTCACAATACCTGTGCTGGGTTTAGAAGTCCACGGAAAGCCTGCAGTATCATTTCTCCATCCCCGTTCCCGCTCTTCCTGTTGGCGATCACAATAAGCGGGGTCCAGTTTGCCCCCGACGGCTCCCTCACTGATTCCACCACCAGGTGGCGCCTACCCTTGAACCCGACTTGCTTGAGTCGCACACAGTTGGGTGGCACAATGAAGTCCCTGTAACGACCCAGGTCACACACCTTGTTAACGTCAGCCCGGCAACCCTCATGAACCGTCCGCCCACACCAACAACATTTGTAATCACAGAGGCGTGGCTCCACGCCACACACCTCCTGGCACTGTTCGCACGTGCTGCTCAGTGCTAGGTTGCCCTTCACCCAGTGGTGCTCGTGCACATTGAAGTCGTCGGAGAGTTTCTTACATGGAATCTTCCTGTCTGCTGTGCGCATGTTGTGGTCTTCGACACAGATGCCACACGAGTCGCAGTACGCACCAGCAATGATATGCTCCTCGCTAACATTACAGTATGTGGGTTGACTGAACAGATCGGTCATGCTCCATCGGTGGCCCTTGCTGACGTCGCGAACTGGAACGTCATAGTTGCGACGACGGAACCAGCGGCAGGATTTGGTGATGAAGATGGTGACGCCAAAGGCAGCTCCAACAGCGAGCACATAAAGGAAGGCCATCTGGAAACAATCAAAATAAATCTATCATATCAGTGGTGAATAGGTTATTATGACGTTATTTGAGACCCATTCTATCAATTAGCCGCTGCACCTATTATATACTTTAATTACTCGTATCTACTCTTCAACTTCCGTTAGTGACATTCGGAGATATAACATGGCAGCTAGATCACTTTAGTTCCTCTTCCCACTCACAGTTGAATGAATAGTGTATAGTTTATTTCTTATTGGCTTATTCCAGTCATATTGTAAATTGTTTATCGTGAACTTTCTTATTGGACCTACTATACCTGTGTTAAGAATTTCCACTGTACTGAGTTGCAATTTCAGATCTTTCTCACTGTTCGGTCTGCCTCTTCATTTCCATCAATTCCTATGTGGCTTGACAGCCAGAAAAGAACTATTTCCTGGCTTCTTTTCTTTACTGATTATATTAATCTAGAAATCCTCTCTATAACTTCTTTTACAAAAGGGTTGGTGGACGAATATTGGAGGCTAATTGGAAGACACAATTTGAGTCAGAGGTATGTGAACACTAAGCTTTGTTGCCAGCATGCTTCTGTTTTTGAGGAGTGACCGACCGACACCACACTTGTCATATCACCCCTTTAAATCCATATCAGAACTTTGTCTAGAATTGACATAGAGACTTCAAATAACAACTGTCATTCAGCTTGGAAAGTAGCAATTGCTAGATTAGGGTTTCACAGGCTGAGAAACTTTGACTGCCTGGTGGACAGTCAGAGAGCACATGCACTTATTCCCAAAGAAAATCACTCCCTTAGTTCTAAGTAATCCTTTCGATGTCAGCGCATGTTTACGCACCTTTACCTTCAGAAATGTATAATAAATCCTTTTTGATGAGAGAAACTCTTATTTTGTTCTTTTGTGTCACTTTTTGGAGCCTTTTTGAACAACTTATTTCACCACTTCTAACTCATGTCGGCCGTGTTTGATAAACTGGTTCCTGGCATCCCCCTGTGTGGGATGTACTGCGCATTTGAAACTGCCATTTTGGAGACTTTACTGCCTGCAGAATACACTGACATGGAATTTACGTACACTGGCCGTTCTATTATTTAGAAATAGTGCAAAAGGTTGGAAATCACTGTTATTTTACTGCATTTTGTCATAGGAAACTGTGTACTACATAATCGGAAAGATTCAACCTCTAATTATATGAGAAACGGTTGCTGAGCTGAACTGCACTGTCCGACTAGTTTTTTAAAATATTTTTTTGTTTTTTTTATTGAGTCGGTTCCCTCACATTGCTGTTGCGGTCTACCACCTTCCCATGAAGTTCCCCTAGTTTGCCTAGGCTAGGGCCCTATGGTGCTGCTCTCTGACTGTCTGCACTGCTAGACAGTCAGAGCCTCTCAGACTAAGGCTGGTTTAATTGTTAAAAATCAATGACACAGCATTAAAACGAAGCGTAGTGCCGAAGGAGACCATTTCGCTGTCTTTCAAAAACAAAGCGTAGGGTCCAATTCATAAAGCTTAGCATTAAAGCGCACTGGCTACGAAGAGTAGCGTCCAGTATTAGTATCACTATTAGTCAGACTACACGGTTTGACAATTGAAAGCAGGTTGTTGGACGGGTGGGGAGGTTCGTAGATAGGCAGGTTGGTTGCGGTCGTTGGGTAGTTTATGGCTTCTGAGTACAACTACTAGTAAACCCACGTCTAATAAACATAATAATGATAACGACAGTTTTAGCAACAATAATAGGTCAATTACCGGTGTACTCAAAAGTTTACAGTTTAGGCCACTTAAAAAAACAACCTTGTTTCTCATCACCGCCTGCGTCAGCAAAAACGTTTTTAGAAGATTTTTTTTTTTTTTTTTCATAGATGAGATGAAAATTTGATAGAAATCATGAAAAATATGAGTATTTGGTATCAAATTAAAGCTCCTGATGTAAGGAATGCATTCAATGTGGTTATATGGTTGGCAAAAGTGATGCATCAAGTGGCGTCATGTAACCAATTAAGGGGGGCATCCACCAACCATGACAAGGCTACGACAATGGCTTTCCGACAAGGTCCACAACAGCTCTACGATCGGAAGCCTTGTCGTAGCCTTGTCGTGGTTGGTGGACCCCAGTTCCCGACAAGAGGCTACAACAAGGCCACGACAGGCTGGGACATGAAGCTTGTCGGGGGCTTTCCGACAAGGCTATGACAATATCGAACATATTCGATTTTTGCTACGACTAGACCTTTGTTGTGGAGTGTTGTGGATTCCTCGATATCACTGTTGTAGTGTGTCGGAACCATGGGCACCTTTTTTATGGCAACCAGTGCTCAACGTCTACGACACGCCACGACACCGCTGTCCCGACCCTGCTCTTCTCACAACAAGGCTGCGACAATGCTGCGATTGGAACTTTCATGTCGGCACTTGTCGTAGCCTTGTCGTGGTTGGTGGACGCCCCCCTTTAGAGTAAAACCCCGCTCCTGGGACACCCCATACGCTCCCAACACGCCATGACACTGCTGTGTTGGTGGACCCCAGTTCCGGACAAGAGGCTACGACTAGGCCACGACAGGCTGCGACATGAAGCTTGTCGGGGGCTTTCCGACAAGGCTGCGTCAATATTGAACATGTTCAATTTTTACCACGACTGGACCTTTGTCGTGGAGTGTTGTGGATTCCTCGATATCACTGGGCGCCTTTTTTACGGCAACCAGCAACATCTACGACACGCCCGCCATGCTCTCCCGACACTGCTCTTCTCAAGACAAGGCTGCGACAAGGCTGCGATTGGAACTTTCATGTCGGCACTTGTTGTAGCCTTGTCGTGGTTGGTGGACGCCCACCTTTAGAGTAAAACCCCGCTCCTGGGACACCCCACACGCTCCTGACACGCCATGACACTCCACGACAAAGGTCCAGTTGTAGGGAAAATCGAACATGCTCGATTTTGTCGTAGCCTTTTCGGAAGGCCCCAGACAAGCTTCCCAGTCGCAGCCTGTCATGGCCTTGTCGTAGACTCTTGTCAGGAACTGGGGTCCACCAACCATGACAAGGCTACGACTAGTCCACCAATCATAGGTCTGTCGTGGACCTTGTCGGAATGCCATAAACACAGTAAAATGAGTGAGATATTAGGAACTTACACCGAGGATGCAAGATATGACCTAAATAAGTGTCTGAAGTCCATATTATTACACTTCAAAAGCCATCCCCGACCCAGCAAAAAAAAAAAAAAAAAAAAAAAAAGCGCCCTCGTCATATTTTTCATGGCTTGGTTATGAGAAACAATTTTTTTTTTTTGAGTGGCCTTAAGGCTTAACAAAATTGTCGATTATGTAAATTACTATGTTACAGCATAAACCATAACACTTATAACCAAGGTACATAAATACAGTGGGAATCATATTGTATTAAAAGACCACTTACTTACTTTATAAGAAATGGTTGAACCACGCCTTATTCATTAACTCGTGACATATGATACGTTAACTAATTTGCCTCTGGATCTAGATCTAGATCTCGAGTTAAGTTCTTGATCGCCTCGGGTTGTGAGGTGGTCTCTTGATGTCCTTCAACAAGCAGAATACTGACTTCTATTGATATGGTATAAGGGGACGTACCTTATTTATATCTGTGTCGACTCATGAGCTGGACATGCACAACACTGTGAGAATTAACAAAAGTGCTGTTTAGGGATCTTACTCATCGATAATGTCAACGCCATGGTGTTTGGTTTACATCCGTCTGAATGGTAAAACACAACAGCCAATACACCGGTTCGTAAGTTTCACTGGTACCTTGACTGTGCAAATCTCCTTTGAGGTTCGTAAGTGGTGTAAGGTACCGGTCGGAAGAACCTAACCCCGCCTCCCCCACACACTGCACCGCTCCAGTTTATAGCAACGCAAAACCTCTTTGCCGTAGTTTGCTCGAGCGATGCAGTGTGCCTCCTTCACTGTAGTGTCACGTCACAGGATTTATCTGAGGTATCCAGAAATATAGTATACCATTCTTTAGTCATATTATCATCGATTCGTATTCAATATAACCAAATAATAGGGGAATTTAAGACACTTCAGCTCAAGATTTCAATTATGACCCTTTACTTTAGATTTGTTTAGATCCTTCGAATTGCCTAAAAAATAACTACTGGTGTGACCCCTAGATAATAACAAGTCAAGTGGGGAAGACGGTGTAGGTAAACTTTGTCACTTGTTTTTCCAGGTTATTATAATAAATATTAGATATGTCAGTTCAATGTGATAGGTGCGTTGTGGTTCCTCTGGCCAGCTTGTAGTTTTTCCTATGGGAGATTATCATTATGATGGTGTATTGATGGAATATACCTCAAATACCCTAGCAATTGACCGAGGAATCTAGTCAGACGAGTCCGACCCTATACACAATACGGCAACGTACTGTTAGGGTCGCCCACGACTAGAGGAATCACGACCCCAGAGACCAGTGGCTCGATACTGCTCAGACTCAGAGACGATACATGTACCATATGAAAAAATAGAAGAAAAGAGTCCGTTAGTAGACAAGCAATGAACTGAGAGTCAGTATCTTGTTAGGTAAAGTATTCACCCCTAAGGGAGCGTTCATTAATTAACGCCCAGGGGGGGGGGGGGGGGCACAGTTTGTCTAACACCGACTGGTCAAAAAAAAGTTGCCCCCCCTATGGGAATACCCCTAAAAAAGTTGCCCCCCCCCCCTGGAATGCCAAAAAAAACTATCCCCCCCCCCCCCCCCCATCGGAATAGGGTAAAAGTACAGAGGAGGCTTAATTGATGTGGCATTTCTTTCATAAGGCTTTCCTTCTTTGCCTTAGAACAAACCCAGCTACCGGTACATTCAGTCATTTGTCAAAATTTTGACTAATCTCAGTGGCTAAGTGGTAGGGGTGTTCACCTTAAGCATGGTAGCTTCAAACCCCGGTCGATTTATACCAATTACTTACACAAAAATAGTAGAATGAGGAGTAAGGGGCTATAGTGCCAGAGTGGAAGAATGGCTGTACCGCCAAATTTGGTGTTGGTACACACAATATTCACTTCATAAAAATTGCTTAAAAAAGAAACAAGTAGCGAATAAACAGCTGTTGTTGACGGAACAGCACCAATGCAAAAAAGATGGGGGAGTCTTGAGCAGGACTGGAACACACACCTTGTGGAGGCCAGTTTCAATGTCAGTCATTGCCATCTGGAGTCAACTCTGTTGGGGAGGTGCTTGCAGCTGCACCACTGGCAGCCAATAGCAGATAATGTCAGCCCTTAGGTATTCCTTGGCCAGTTTTACAGGAGAGTCCTTGGAGAGGCTATATATGAGAGGTTCCTGTGTCCTGCTTTTAACATATGAACTTGAATCATATACCTGATTTGAATTATAAGATTCTGTAGGAATCATATACATGATTTGAATTGTAAGATTCTGCTAATGTTTTAACCCGAAATCAGTGAATCAACATAAGTCTGGCAGACTGAGGAAGGGTGGACACCCATCTCAAATTAGCGAACAAGACGGTGACCATAGAAACTGAACTCCAGGGAGTGAGACAACTATAGTTACCTTGTGCATTAATCATTTTTATAGTTGTACAACTAAGCTGATTTCTTGTGATATGATATGAATGCATTTCATAAGATCAATTTTTTTCATTGAAGACAAATATGGGAGTTTGCCCCCATGTTTAGCAGAAAACGTCGACCCCCACGTCAGAATTAGTGAAAAATGTTGGCCCCCCCCCCCCCCCCCCCATGGAAATATCCCCCAAAAAGTTGGCCCCACCATTGGAATACCCCCCAAAAAAGTTGCCCCCCCCCTGGGAATACCCCCAAAAGAGTCCCCCCCCCCCTAAAAACTGTGCCCCCCCCCCCCTTGAACGCTCCCTAATCTCTCCGTTTCCTCCATTTAGGGGGCGGGGCCGAGTTAGTCTGAGAGGCTCCGACTGCCAAGTGGCGCTAGGCAGTCAAAGTGTCTCGGACTAGGGCCTAGGCACTTACATAACTACCGTTCACGGGTCTGCCGCCGCGGCCGCTTATTTTGTGATCGACCCTTTCAAGGAAACCTTTTACCCCACCTATCTTCAAAGGTCGATTCTGAAGCTATTTTTTTTAAGAATATCAAGGCGATTAGGATGTCATATTAAAGGGCTTGATGAGATCTATCACATGCATATAAGATATCAATGACTAGATGAGAAAAAAATAAGGGTTTGGTCAAGTGAAATTAAAGCCCAAATTTAGAGGCATTTTATAGTATGAAGATCAAGTTGCACATGAAAATAACTAGGTTGCACATGTTCTAGGGTAAAAATGGCATAGAATATGCCTTAACATTTCCATTTAGACATGGCCCACTATGTTTTATAAGCAGCCCCAACATCCTCACATAGACCATATACCAACATTGACCTTTGACCTCAAAATAACCTTGACCTTGGAAAAGGTCATCTCATGCATGGTCACATCCGCCTTGTGATGACCTTCAATCCACTTTTTAAATCATATTTCTAGCTTCAATAGTTCAGGAAAAATAGGCTTTTTAAGTAATTGAATGACTCTTGATACCAGCTTGGTGGATCACAAAATTTGGACCACAATTAAACTCTTAACTATGGTTAATTGTGGCAGAACCATAGGCTGAATTCCAGGTCTTTGAATGGCCATAACTTTGCTTTAAATTGGCATAAAGACTTCATTCAAAAAGAAAAATCAATCAGTTTTGCAAGATCTATCCATAGATCCCTAGCTAGAGTGCATAGAACAAGTTGAAGAATAAGTCCTAAAAATTAGGTAAGTGCTTAAGTTACTGTCTAGGCCGGGTATAATGGCTAGTATCTTGTAAGTTGTAGAGAACATATTAACCATGTGGTTTATTATACGATTAGCCATTTCCAATATCATAAATGTGACATTCGACATTCGTCAGGCTTGACTGTTCGGTAAGGGGGGGGGGGGGGGGGGGGGGGAGGGGGGGCTAGTTGCCGTTTTATCCGCTAGGTGGCTTCAGGGTATGCTGGTTCCTGGGGTATCCGCTAGGGGGCTCGGCGGAGAGAGAAGCCAGCGGCGAACACAGGCGGAACCCAGCCAAGCTTCAGGGTCGACTGTATTTCAAATTCTGGCCACCAGGGATTCAGATGCTAATGGAAACTGGTTTGATTTTCATATCTCCGCACGTAATAAGAGTAGAAATGTGATTTGAAATGCATAGTAATGAAAATGATGATACCCATGTGATGTTCGTATAGCTCGGATTGTGAATTGAAATGGAATTTAGGTACCGGTAATCAAATGTTTAGTCAGGTGAATGGGCAGTCAGGTGGATGGCAATTCAATTGGATGGCAGTTAAATGAATGGGTACTCACATGGATGGATAGATCAGTGGGCATTCAGATGGATGGATAGGGTAGACTATGCTACCCTACCAGACAGGTGGATAGGAGGTCAGATGGATATGCAGTCACATGAATGGGCAGTCAGGCAAATAGGTTGATGAGTAGATAGTCAGGTGAACCGTGAATGGGCAATCAGATGGACATATATGTAGTCAGGTGGATGGTCAGTCAGGTGAGTGGACAGATTGGTGGATGGGCAGTCAGGTGGATAGACAGGTGAGTGGGCAGTCAGGTGGATGGGAAGTCAGTTGAATGGGCAGGCAAATAAATAGACAGTCAGATGGATGGATAGATGAGTGGGCAATAAAGTGGATGGGAAGCCAGTTGGATGGGCAGTCAGGTAAGTGAACAGATAGATGGATGAGCAGTCAAATGAATAGACAGGTAGATATGGACAATAATCGAGGGTTTTGTGGACAGGCAGTCATAAACCACGAGAGGTTGACACATAGTATAGACAAGCGCTAGCGAGTGTGTTATAATGTCAACCTCGAGTGGATTACAGAGCTGCCTGTCCACATAACCATCGTTTGTTGCATTTATTATCCATCTTTTTGAATAAATTAAACCCACTTTTTGCCATATTAAAGGGTTCAACAATAGGGACTATTTCTTTGCTCTGTAGCAAAAGGGACTATTTTTCCCGTAAACCATGGTTATGAGACCGTAAACCACAGGTTTGAATCCATATACCACAGTTATGGCATCTGACAGGTTTTATACAATGGGTAGTGGTTTACTGAGTCCAAATACATTTTCAATGGGGGCTTTGTGTACCATGGATGATAAAGGTAGTTAGTTGGGCAGACAGGTGGATGGGTAGTTGCCTGGGAATATTTTTTGAACCATTGACTATCCTAAACTCAGTTATCTCTCAGGGTTGTCATCATCGTCACCCGGACTCTGCCAATCGTTTGGAACCCCCAAAAAGGGCTAGGACTGTAACCATAACTGTTCTGAGTAAGTTTCTACTTGGGGAAGATGCTATATATATCTTATTATAATAATAAAGGCTTGGTAGACTGGGAATATTTTCAATTCTTTTTTTTGGGGGGGGGGGGGTGGTCCCCTGAAAATGGCTGATTTCTGAGGGGTGGCATGAGCTAAAGTCACTAAAAATCTGCCAATTGTTTGGAAACCCCCAGAAGGGATAGGGCCATAATTCTAACTCTTCTGAATAGGTTTTCGGCTAGGGAAGGCAGCTACATAGTTTATTAAGGCTTGGAAGACTCAATATATTTCCTAAACTTTCAGTTTTCATGGGTGACCAGGAAAAGACAGCTGAATAGATTATTAAGACTTGGTAGACTGGACATATTTTCAAATCTTGTAGTTTTCACTGGTAGCCCCCAAAATCAACCATTTCTCGAGGGGTGTCGTCATCTAAAGTCATCCAAACTCTGCCACTCTGGTGACGAGGCAACAATTGCAAACGCGACCACGCTTATACCACTGAGGAAAAAAAAATTCGGCATGAAACAATTCTCTGCAAATGCAGTCGAACTGTCGCCGCGGCCAAGGAGAAAAGTGCACGGAAAGGTTGAAAACCAAACTCTGCTAATTGTTTGGAAACCTCCAGGAAAATCTAGGAATGTAATGTTAACTTTTCTGAGTAGGTTTCTACTTTTGGAAGACAGCTAAATAGTTTATCAAGGCTTGGTAGACAGGGAATATATTAAAATCTTTTAGTTTTCCCCAGTGCCCCCCCCCCAAAAAAAAATCAGCAATTACTCAGGAGCGCCATCATCTAAAAGTCATCCAAACTCTGCCAATTGTTTGGAAACTCTCATAAGGGATATAACTGTAATATTAACTGTTCTGAGTAGGTTGTTACTTGGGGACGATGGCTAAATAGTTTATTAAGGCTTGATATTTCACTGGTGACCCACAACACTGTGTTTCGATACTCCCAAAAGGGCTAAAACCGTGATGTACTGAGTAGGTTTCCAGGTGGGCAAGACAGCTAAATAGTTTATCAAGACTTGTTAGACTGGGAATACTTTTCAATCTTTGAGTTTTATGGGACATCCCCTGAAAATGGCTGATATCAGAGGTGAGGCATAAGTTAACGTCACCCAATGTCTGCTAATTGTTTGGGAACCCCAGAAGGGATAGAGCCATAATTCCAACTGTTCTGAGTAGTTTTTCAATTGGGGAAGACAGCTAAATAGTTTATTAAAGCTTAATAGACTGGGAATATTCCCTAAAGTTTCAGTTTTCAAGGGTGACCAGGTAAAAATCACTGATCACCCATTTTCAGGGGGTCACCCTTGAAAACTCAAAGATTTGAAAATATTCCCATTCTAGCAGCCTTTAATAAACTAATCTTATGTGAACTACTGAGTAGATTCCAGCTTCCCGGATACTACTCAGTAGCGATCTGTAGTCTCCATAGATTTAGTTTGGAGACTCCATCTCAGGTGGGTAATAAAATGTTTTGATTACCTCGTACTTTCAAATTTTCAGTATGTAACCGATCATGGTACTCTCACAAGTGCTGCGGCTATCAACCCGCCTGCGACGGCCGTTACAACTCTCGTTTCCCAGCACATTGAGATGTCCAGCAAGGAGTCTTTGCACTCTCCCCGACAGGTGGCTCAAAGTAAACGTGAATGAGGAATCTGGTATGGAGCATTTATCCCAACCCTAATAAAAAAAAACGCCATAGGCTTAACATTAGATCACTGTATTCAGGCAAGCGTACATTGAGGTGTTATTTATTGCATGAGGCTAATAAGAAAAAAATTACCAATCAGCAGCCAGAACCGAGCGACGTCATACTAATGCGGTTTATGAATTGTTGACAACCTTTGGCCTTACATGGCAATTTGTCAGCTGCACACTTCACTCGCTCAACCAACTTAAAATGGCTTATTAGTATCTTAAAATCGTAGAGACAGGTTAAGATAAATACTGCTCCGGTCAGGCTTCTCACTGCGCGAGGCTAACGCCTCATGCAGTAGCGCCACCTGCCCGTCATGCGATAAACACTAAAACTACTACAACCGGGCAGTTCTACTAATCAGTGTTAAACTGAAGATTATATTTGAAGCAGTCTGCCAGTTCTGAGTCTTTTCTCGGATCACTTCCCAAGAACCAGATTGATCTGTTCTGGTGGAGTGAGACTATGTTACCCAATGTGGTAGATCACATATGTTGGTTCGAATATCTTTTGGTAATTCAAGAGGATGTAGAATTGACTAACACTAGACCTACTGGACACAAAAACCAGACTCTGAGATCTTAGGTATATTGATCTTTATTCATACCTCTCTGTTCACAGTACCTTAGCACTGGAATGCTAAGTAATGCCGGGTGAGCGATTACACAAGCCAAAGCAAGTTCCCTCGCTCAACTACCCTAAGAGGGCTGTCAAGTGCGTATTCGTTGGAACCAATCAGATCTTGTCAAACTAATGTTATAAATAGAACAACAAACCACATTATCCCTTTCACTACCCAGCTGGGAAATCCAGCTCGTCAATATCTGCCGTGCTGTCTTTGACCATCACGGACCATCATGTCTTTACCCTGTGCTGTACGAACCATACTAATGTAAGCTGCCTGTGATTGGTTCCGACGAATAAGCACTAGACAGTGCTGGAGGGCTTCAGAGAAACCTAACCAATTTGGGAGGGTCCAAGGGGTTTGCTCGACATGGAGGAACACACAGAGTAACCTGTCGACCTGCTGCGGACTCGGCCTTATATACAGATCAAATTACATAATTTGCCCACCAGAATCACCTCACAGTAGGGATCGGCACCCACGTCCTTTAGCGTGAACCGAACACAACACTGCTTGACTAACCCGACCCTACATATTTATCGTGAATTAGTGTACGTCCAACAGTACAATATATGCAGTTATGTTCTAAGTGTCTCTTCCTCGTCCACATGAAAAGAAAAAGTTCAACTAAATCCGTTGGTCAATACACAGTCTTGGATAAAAGAGGCGTTGACATCCATATATCATTTTCAACCCATGATTTGTACATTCTAAAGATTGGTTGATATCTTTTGATTCCAATATTTGCACCAGTGACGAGTGTACACGTACAATATGTTTCATCCTATCTCATTATAATCAGTCCTAATCTACTTTGTGTTATGATGGAGGAAAATATTAATACTATACTATTTTTATAGTACACTATATTTCTTATATGTAAATGTATCTGAAGTAACTAAAGTGACCTGTAAAATTGAATTGTACTATTGCCTAATAATGGTAGACTGCTCTTGTGGCGAATCGTTTGAAATTTACCGGTACTGTTAGTGTTGCAATCTTATTCAGGTATTGCGACGATGATTTTACGACGGGCTCCAGCAAACACTCTAAGCCTGGAGTTCATGACAGACATTGCTATTGCTCTGGAGAAACTCGACAACAACAAGCGGTGCAGAGGGTTGATAATAGGATCAGTGAGCTCCTATTTACTACTTTATGTTTTCATAGCTGTTAGGATTTTCACACAACTATCTACGATATTAATAAGCACACAGATGATAATCGTACCTTGTAGCGGAGTAAACTCCTAGATTAGAGGTGTATTATTAAAGTATTCAGTTTTTCTATGCAAAATTTGTTTATGAATTGTAAATATTGGTGATTTAAAAAAACCCAAATATTTCTTTCATAAAAAAGAATAGATGCTGTCATTTTCCAAACCTGTCTAACTATATTACAAATATCAATATCTTAAACCCTATAGATTAAGAAAAAATTTGAATCATAAATACCTATTTAGTAGCACTATTACGTCTGTCAAAATTCCTATATCCTGTCAAATTTGTATTTGTTTCTTTTAATGTCAACATATTTTCAAATAACTTCCATGCGGGTGGCACATTCAACAAGGTTAGAGCAGTCTGATTACCAGATAAATATAATCTCACAAAGTTCAGAATCCCTTTCATTCGGCAAAAAATAGCTCATGAATTCGACAGTTGACATCTATTGTATTTACAAAATAATGTCAAACAATTGAAGGACCCTTGCAATCAGTATATCCGTCACTGAATAGGACGTAAATTATTTCAGGGTGTGGATGGTATATATTCAGGCGGCTTACAACTGGATGAGATTTACCAACCCAAAGTGGAGCGGGTCCGCGAAGTGTGGAGAGTTCTACAGGAAATCTGGATTCGCGTTTACGGTTCTCGACTGGCGACTGTGGCAGCCATAAGTGTAAGTGATTCTCGACATCGTCCCCGGGGTGCGGAAACATGAGGACCTATAATCATAATGTAATGTAATGCGCCCTCTTGAATCTTTATTTTCATTTGCAAATTGTTTAGGTGTATATATATTATGTACTTCTCTTATGGTAAACTATATCTGAGATTTGTTTCAGACTAACCATTCAGGGAAGTATGGAAATGGTTAAAACAAGGCATTTATAAGTAATTCATAAAAAGGTATGGCTGTATATACTATCATCCTAGCCACAAAAATGGCCATTGCCCTAATTTTGTATTTCAATTTGTCAGGGGCATGCCTTGGCAGGAGGGTGCCTTCTCTCCTTGGCATGCGACCACCGTATTATGGCCGAGGGCAAAGGTACAATAGGGCTCAGTGGGGCCAGACTGGTAAGTAGTTCATAGTGTGTAACAATATAACAGAGCTATTATTGAAATAAAAAAGGAAGTTACCTTTCATATCAAACTGGCGCAACTCACCTTTTTTGTGCAGCTTGAGTAGATATTGACTTAGGTTCAAACAAAGAAAATATGAGCTAAACTAATCTCAAGTCTATGTAAATATTCATGACTTCAGATCTAAATGTCTATAGAAATTATACAAGATTTTGATCACTAGAAGCTAAGGACGTTTCTTATTTGATGCAGTGTCGCTCCTTCAAACAGGCTCGCTATCTGGCAGGGATACAGTCTAAATAAAGGAGATATACATAATGACATGCGGCAATGTCTCATAGTCTCTCACGAACAAGTGAACTGAGCCTACATTTATTATGGAGTAAATGCTTAACTCAGTTATCATGAGCCTGCCAACGTTCTCCAGTTTATGAATGTAATCAGGTTTAGACCTAAAACTTTAATTAGACTGTTGACGACATTAGTTGATTTCCGTGCCTAAATCTCAGATGTTGCCAATTTGGAAGACTATATTTTATCTACCCCACATAGTGTAGATACACTCACTTTAATGTCACTTATATGATCTCCTTACAGGGAATCGTTCCGCCGAAATGGTAAGTTTATTAGCGATATAGTATTGATTAAAAGCAGTTTTATTTCTCTTATGATACAGTTCATAATAAGTAGTATATTAAGATGGTGATAGTCCATAAGGTTTACACGATCGTAAGTTATTAAGGCTTTTATTTCAACTTGGAGGAGCTCAACAGGATACTGCTGATTTCAATGCTCCACAAGAATATACAAGGTACAATTTAAGCTTTTGCTGTCAACTTCGGGGGAAGGAAACAAACATAAAGCTACCCGTAACCCTATCCATATCCCCAACCCTAACCTTAAATCTAACTGGACTTATTTTCCAAATCTGCTGGTTTATTCGGGTCTACCTCGTTTCGGGCCGAGTTCCCCAGTAACCTATACAAAACTGGTGCAGAGCATGAAAAGGAATGCCTATTGTAAGGAATTGTTAAAGTAGATAATCATAAAGTTGTTGGGACCGATTTCAAACAATACTAGTAGTATAAGTGACACAGCTATAGAATCACAGTTCTTAGTCTCTATTTGAGGAGTCCTTTATTTAAAGTCGGCCGAAGTTTCGCGTCGATACTGGCATACCGTATAGTTTTGCAAAATGTGTGCACTATTAAGTAGGTGATGAATACCTCAAGGGGCCAAATAAGGAAGATATTACCAATAAACGATAATCAAACTAATGGTTAGTCCAGGTACGTGTAGTTGTAGACAAACTTTTCTTCTAAGACAGCCTTGAAAAGATTGACAAATGTGGGTACCACTCTAGTTCGCATGACCGTTCCCCCTAACTGTTTGTAGTCTTTGAAATTAAAGTCAAACAAAAGTCAAACTTGTTTCTGGTCAGTCTGTCAGAAAACAGGAAGGTTGAAACATTTTAATAGCCCCTTTTGGTAGTGGTGGAGATTTTCACAAGGAAAACCTTACTTATGGTGCTTGTTACAGTAGCTAGACTGTTCTGAGTCGATTAATTGAATTGAACTATTCTACATTTACATTGACACTAAATCACTCATTGGGTGCAGCGTATTTTTAAAGGTCAAATACAGCACTATCCGGGTTTATCCAAGTATCAGTAGCACAAAGCTTGTCAGTTGAATTTAGTATTGAACGCGTCCACCCACTAATTCGGCCAATAAACTCAAAAGGCCAATAGTGCTATTTTTGAATGCGCACTTAGCTCTTGTTATCTTGCTAGTATCTTTTACTATCATGGTGGTGAAGCGATGCGGTGGTCAAGAAACGTTAAGCATTATCAAAAAGACATTTTATTCTATTTGATATTCATATACAATGTACCAGTCTAGTCCAGTAACTTTCCTTTGGGATTTGAGGCTAACTGCAAATATCCTTTGTGTAGTCAAAAATGGTATAGATTAAATGCAAAAATATCTCTTGCATCGAGGGACAGTCAAATTGATTATGATCATGATCACATTATTGGATATTCAAACACAATCAGTCTCAAAAGGACGTAACTAGCCTACCGAGACGTAAAACTACACAAACAAACAAAAATAATTGAAACACAAATTCCTGTGAAATGTTGGGTCGAAGCTGATTTATATAATAAATTCAAAAGACAAATAGCTTAGTGACTTTTAAAATCGACCGAGCAATGTGAATGTGTTTTTACTGACTTCAGGCTGCGCGCGGTAGTTATAGACACGATAGGTCAGCGGGAAGCTGAGTGGAGTATCGCCACGGGCCACATGTACTCTCCAGCCGGCGCCCTGGAGGCGGGCTTGGTGGACAAGGTGGTTCCGCCCGAGAAACTCGCCGTGACGGCCGAGAAGGAGCTAGGAAAGCTGCTACGCGTCCCCGGTAAGACACGCGAATGCTCAGAGGAGATTTCCTCTCCTCTTACACAAATCCCTTGTCATTTTTCTTGTGTATTATTTCTCTTCTTTTTATTGTGTTACTTCGTGATTCCGGTTGAACTATGTCCTGAAGTACCAAGCCAATGACATTCTTTAGTTTGCCTTGTCGAGGAAGCCCCATAAATAGGCTAACTATATTTCCAATTTAGGCCAGTTCACTAGATCTCTGTAGTAATCAGGGTCTTGTTTTATAGACCGCGACGTCTTTATTAATGATAACGGAAAAAGAGTGACTGTTTTAGTGACCATAATAGTGACCGTGACTGTTTCGCGTTGCATAGAACCGATCGCTATTTTACAGTGTGATCACTGTTGATTTGGTCACTAATAGGGAGATCACGGTTGAAATGATCACTATTATTGTGATCAAATCAAAATGATCACTATTTCTACAGCCCGTTCACCTAAAAAACGTTGTGGTTTTCAAACAAAACCGACCATTCCAATGCGATAAAAAGTACAGAATCGAAAACTACACATATAATTTACCTTAATTGAATATAATTTCAATTCTTCAAGACAATTATACTGTGGTATATGACAAGTTATGTCAGTGGCCGTTGTTACCATATATATCATGCGTAGTAGGCCTATGTTTAGGGGGAGGGGGGGGGGGGGGTAGTGACATGTATGGCCTTGTCAATAATAGTGACCGTTTAAGTGATGGTTTTCGGAAAAATCACTAGTGGTGATCACGACTCTGCAATGCAAAACAGTCACTCTCAATTGGTCACACCTGTGACTGATCACTGTTTAGTGATCATCACGACTATGAAACGCGATGCGCTGTAAACGATCACTATTAGTAATTGTCACGACTATAAAACACCACCCAGAAATGATATCATATTTTTACATAATAAGTATTGGTCTTTATGTGTCTGTGTGTCATGTAATGTGTGACTGTTTTCAGACGTTGCTCGGCAACTGAGTAAGGACAGCATGCGGCGACCATTGTTAGAATCCCTGCTCGTTGACCGGGAACGAGACACTGATGAGATGATTGCATACCTCCTATCAGATAGCGTGCAAGCTCTTATCAGGGACCACATACAAGTCCTCAAGTCTAAGACACGAACATAATGTATTCTCAGCAATGTTGACATAAAAAATGGCCTTATTTACAGATTCTCCACTGACAGCCTGTGAACTTTAAATAATTATCAGATTTAAGTATTATTAATGACTCCTGTAAATAGAATTGTACATCAAATTTGGTGCTGTACATAGTTTTGCTAAATAACCTTTTTGAGTAACTGTTCTTTGTTATCAGAGTCGTAGATATATATTATATATATTTTCAACATGCAATATATATATATATGTGATTCTTAACAAACTAGTCCAAAGTAACGGGTATTTGATCAAGCAATTAAAGGTTTCATATCACTTTGAACATGTCTGTTGTTGTATATGGTAAATTAATCCATTGCAGGCTCATGATCAGTCTGTTGTAGGTATATGTAGTTGTCCCCTTGATTTATAATTGCAAACTAACTTGACTGGAGCGGTGGGTGAACAACGCCAAAGAATTGGCCTGTAGTTTTTAGAAGTTACACTTGATGGCACCACTCTCAACGACCGCCATGACCGTGACAATTCACAGTGGCACCACCTGATGGTTTTCAACTGCTAATGATTACCAAAATGGTTCCTCCAAACGAGTAAAATATAACATTTGACGAGTTTGACCTATTTAAATAGGCGTTTTTAAATTTGATTGATTTATAGGAAATGTAACGAAACATTGAATTTTCTTCAATTCTTTCAAAAATAAGAACGGTGAGCTATGATGTATTTGGCATATCATGTGACATTTTGGAGAAAATCACATGGGATTTACTATATATGTGAAAACCAAAATTTAGAATTACTATATATCCTAGTATGATATTGTCATGATACTTATCTCTAGATCAGAAATTAACACGGGGATCCCCGGTTTTTAAGTTAGATATCTATTCCGCAACACTTGGAGATCATCTATTAAATTTCCAGGAATTTGATATTGGTTCTGATTTTCAAGGTAAATTGTCCGCTATGCCTTTGATAACCAAACTTGTATAAAAGAGTAATTGGATTGTATTACGGTAATATAAGAAGAATGACGACATCTAATTTATGTTTAGCTTGTGTCAACATTTATTCGTTGGCACAGGAAATCATGAGTAGTATATAAAAAGTAGTATTTAGACGGGTTTTTTTTGGAAATTCACGTAGTACATGTGTTTATCAAAATTTAGTAAGCTACGATGGGTTGTTTTGTGTTTATTCGAAAATATGTTCGATGAGAGAGACAAACTTTATTCTGCCTAAAAATCCAAACCTTAAGTGCTTAATGCGTAAAGGTTAGATATTAAAAGCACAAAAGGTTAATTCTGTCACGTAGAACTTAATTAAGGTTTTAACAGCAATATGCGAAATGAATGCCTAGAGTGTAACTCTTTGGGAAATACAAATAAAGCGTTTGGAACGCAGTTATCTTGTTTATGGGTTAATGAAATACAAAATTGTAAAATTATCAACAATGAAATGTGGCAAAAAAAACCAGTTGAGGGCATACATTGATGCCCATCTAGGACAACCCCTAATAAATACCCACTTTATCGTTCAATACTAAATAATGCACTGGGAAACATCTTGAAAAATAATGAGCACTCTGAAATATCTTGATAAATAATGAAGTGTATAGATTTAACACAAACCGATAAAGATAAGCACTACCACCTACTCTGGAAGTTGAGAGAATTGCCGTCAGAATGGATGTCTTCATATGAGAAAACTACACCGAAGGACACAAAACTTAACATTTTCAGATTTTTAAAGTTTGGAAATGTAGCTCGATCCTTCAATTTTTTTTTTTATCCGGGATGTATCCAACCGACAGTGACACTTTTCAATGTTAGGGAAAAACGTTCATCCGTTTCTAGTGTTTACTGAAGGTAAACGGTATTACTGTCTACCATAACCAGATTATTAATGATTTGCTCAAACAGTAAACTAATTGATCTTTATCTGCAGCTTGCACTGATCCTAACTTTTCTCAGCACACTTATCGCAATTTTCCTTGGGTTGATATGTTTTTACTTTACCTATAAACTGATTCAAAGTTACAATATATTTAAAATATTAGGCTATAATTTATAACACAACTGTCACCAGTGAGTGTGCATGCTTATTACCTACCACATATAAAACGTGTAAATTGTTGTCGGATCCCCTGGATTCTCCCAAACATAGAGACAGAGTTAACCAGACCTGGGCATGGAGACTGAAGGGCCACGAGAGTGAGATTCTCGCGCAGTACTTCACTGTATCCTGCTACCTTTTTTTGTTTTCTTTACTCAGATGTACTTCTATCCTTAGGATTTATTTCTTGCCATACTGAAAACATAATTTAGAACTGCAGTTTTCCTATCTCCTTGCCATGAGAGAAAACTATGAGAAGGATTACACGTGTCGCACCAAATAATACAGAATATACTTTATAAACACGCCACCTGGAAGGAGTGGTAGGAGGAACCGCACCACAGAGAGGGTGCCACCGTTGGAAGCACCTCAGGCAAGTCTACACTGGCCACCAGAGCTACACTATGTTGGGAACACAGTGTAGACAGAGGTGGCGGCCAATCTAATGCAGGTCTTTCCTAAACTGGCCACCAGATCACTAGCTCTGGCACGATCGGATCGTCATTAGCCTTGACACGCCGTGGTAACGGGTATCTTACGTCATTGCATCGACTATGATGCGACAAAGTCGCTAGTCCATCGGTACATCGCGATGCATTTGTACCAGAAATCCATATATTCAGTAGTGAATGGGTTCGCTGTACACAAGCAATGTTGTAAAGGATCTCAAAATTAACAAAAACGTAAAAGTGAATAATTTCAACACTCCTTAATAATTACTAAGTAACAAATTGATCCTTTGGATACTCAGAGACCCTCTAGTGACGGAGGAGGTCCATCTCAAAACAAGAATTTTCTGCTTGGAACAGTCAGTCTACCCCCTAAGATACAACCGGAAGTTGTTGGACCGCCTGTTTCTGAGGAAGTGAAGGTAAAAGGCGGCACCCAACAACCTCAATAAGGTTCCCGATGGGACCCCAACAAGAAATATTTCTGATGGACCGCGATACAGTTCTTATCAGTAACTCCAATTGGGTAGGAAAAAAAGTCACCCAATGTTTGATGTTCCCGATTAGCTCCAAATCAGTTTGGAATGTTTCCATTCAAATTGCAACACTTCCCGATTGGATTCCATTCAGGGAAATTATCAAACGTGTCGATTCCAGATGTACGCACCACAATAGACCTAAGCATTTCAAACCAGGGTCCAGTCGTGGTGGAATTGGGATCGATGTCCATAAGCTGGAGTCCACCGCTACGATGGGAAAGCATTCCCAACAAGAATTCTTCGATCCCAGTCTGGAACCTTATCGGGGTTGGTGGGTTCCTGGGAGCTGTTTCAAAACCATAGACTTAACCCACGTTTTGAAACAGCTCCCTGGTCTAATCATTGATATGGTTTTTAATACCCCGCTGGAATGGGAGCTAGCAACTGCACTCTTTGAGAAGCTTCCGTTACTTTTGAATTGAGACGTTCTGCATAACATGTTGATAAATCCGGAAATCTTGAACAGCAGTCTGCTAGAGAGAATGAATGTCCATGGTAAGGAGTTTGCATCAGTTCAAATAGCACGCCAGTTCACGGCCCGGTCCATACCTGAGACCCTTCAGATGCTGGAACCTGGGGAGAGCTTCGATTGAGCGGCGAAAGAAAAGACCGTTGTTTATGCTTTGATGCTCATCAGCTTTGCCACAAACAAAGTGAATAATCTCAAATGGAAAAGCAAAGAAAAACGAAGGGCATTCTCATCAGCCTTGCCACAAACAAAATTAATATCTCAAGTGGCTGGCTTTGGAGCAGCAGGGATTTTTCGGCCATTCAGGGAAGCAGGCCCAAGGCGGTAACAGGGATAGACATGGACGATCTCATATCTAGATATAAACGGAGCGTTGAGAGTTGACAAAGTAGTACTTAATTGTTCCATAGTTAGATAATTGAGATGATTCGTACGAAGAAAGCACCAATGACCTCATGAGCAAAGTTGCAATCGTTTAATAATAAGTGCCTAAGGATAGTATTAATAGATAATCATACATTGTCCAATAATGAATTAAGTTCTGTATCTGAAATCTAGAACAGAAAGTCACGTATTAGATGATATGTATAAGAATCAGCAGACCAGAGACTGTAATTTAATCTAATGGAAAGACTTGAATGTAGGTTGGTGTAGCGCTGATACCAAAGAAATACTGTAAAGACGACACAAACAGACAACTTAGCTGACATACTTAAGTTATAGTAAACATAAATATAAATAAAGGCTAAACGGTTTGATGGGCCAGTGGCGGAGCTGTGCTCAGTTTCACAGCAATAACCAGTGGAAAACATGTATACTGTACTGTTTTCTATGCACATGATTTCCTGCGTTATTGCTATAGAGAAAACATTAGAAATCGTTGAAAGACAATGTAATGTACATGCCTACATTGGACAAGAACTATATTTCTCGGATACAGAATCTTTTTATACACTTCAAAAGGTCATAAAGTCTTCTTGATTCCCAATCACTTTTAACTGGCCAATATTTGAGAATCAAACTCGATGATCCAAAATCTATATGATATCATTTAAGGTATTCTGACAGATGTTAAAGCTTATATAAAGCAATTAGGCTTGGTTTTTCTCTTTTGTTTTTGTTTTAATACGAGCTTCACTCTTCTTTATTAATCCTCAATTTGAATGGAGTTTACAGGTGGATGATACAACAATGAATAATCAAATATACGTATTTGGCTATATGTGTGATATCCATTGGAGAACAATGTGAAAGCTGATTCAAGAAAATGTTTGTTATGACATTTCAAAGTCTGTTAAGAAAATACTAATATTTCAGTGATAAGCCTCATCATTCCATTGCCTCCCTTCCCTATGTCGTACTTCATGTAGTTGCTAATTTTCTGTCTTCTGCCCTCTGTTACATGTACCAATCCTTAGTATGTATGCTATACAGATGTTAATATATCTCAAACCTGCAAGGTTTGATATTTGCTCCTTGTCTGGGAAATTGCCAGACATAACTCGAACAAGAGAACAATCTTTTATCAATTCAATAGTACTTTCTTAAGTGTTTTCGAGCTTGCTCTTATTTTTGGTAGTTATTACAAACTTTTGTATTTGATAGACTCTCGTGGGTTTCTTTTAAAATGCTGCAAACCCTTTTAGGTATTTAACCTCTTGCTTGGAGCCTAGGAAGTATCTTAGCCCTTAATAGAGGAACATATAAAATCGAGAATTTCATTGTGCTTGTGTGACTGTTACCAGAGGAGGCATCCTATTGCTACCTAATTGAGGAATTCTAAAATCTAGGCTCCACCCAACACATGCGCAGAGGCTGTGTTGAGTGGAGCCTACAGGTCATTTCTCAACTGGTAGAGTTGAAGGTGAGTACCAAAGCGCGACCAATTTGTATGGAAACTCTCCAAGCATTATTCTGGGACATTGTACTAATTTATACTTGGAGAGATTGAGGCAGTTGCGACCAATCTCAACCCCTGCACTGGAATATAAATACCTGAGGCTTCTCTCAGGTCATGATCACAGTATGTCTGTCTGTTAGAGTAGACACATCATCATTGGTGTACTGACCTGGACTAAGGCTGAGGAGAACACAACATTACATGGCATATAGCTAGTGTAAGTACAATAATTAAAATTAATTAATTATCAACACAGTTATGTATTTACACAGGGTGATGTTACTGTGTGTTGCATGCTTTCTCATATGTATACACACAGCTCACATTGCATGCATTGGCCGCATGAGACCGCTCAAGGCAGGTACAGTTGACAGGGGTAAGGCGCGGGTCGGCCAGTAGGCCGGGCTACCCGCGGCCATTCTACAGTTCCCGGCAGCAAGTGCATATAAAGCCCAACGCACACCGTGCGACTTTTCCCGTTTTTATTGGAAAGGTCGCTATGAAACTATACGTAACTTCAACATACAAATAAATTGGTATCTTTCATGCATTTAAAGTTGCTAGCTCTTAAATATTTTATATCGAAGATCTTAATAATGAAACCATCAAAACGCCATGTGAGTCCATAATCTGGATAAAAGGCAATACACGGATAACTTTGACTGGAGCCAGCGGAGGATATGCATTGTCAAGCTGTCTACTCTAGTATAGACAAAAACCTTTAAAAAAATTTTTTTAACTCCCCTCGCCATATTTTCCCAGTATAATATCGCAAGGTGTGCCATGTTTTCCTTGCAATATCGCAGCACCCCTTTTATCTAGACAATCAGACACCAGATAAACAGACACTCAGACACACACGGCAAACTAAGAATCAAGATAATCTGGAGTGTTGTCCCCACACCACCCAGGCATATTTGATAAGGCATCCCTCTGAATAGGCATCCTTCTGAAGTCACCGCTTACACGGGGTTAAATGGCTCTTTGTACCGAAATTACTGTCTGTTAACGCGGTGTGTCCACTTACCTGGGGTTGCCGCTTACATAGGGATATAATAAACATCTAATACAGAGACAATTACACACAGTAAAATGAGTGAGATATTAGGAGCTTATATTGAGAGTGCAAGATAGGACCTAGATAAGTACAGTATGTCTGAAGTCCATTTTATGACACTACAAAAGCCATCTCTGATCCAGCAAAAAAATAAAATAAAATAAAGCGCCCTCGTCACATTTTTCATGGCTTGGTGATGAGAAACAAGTTTCTTTTTGAGTGGTCTATTGTATTAAAGATATATTATACTTAAGACAATATATATTATACTAAAAAGTAGGTTATCCATCATTGGGACTTTTTCGCGAGTGCTAGAAAGTCTCAAGTAGAAAGTCGCAAGCAAATGTCTAAAGGTGTGCACAGATAGCTCCTTGGGATATCTACCCCATATCCTGCTTTGGAGACCGACGCTCAGGGACCAAATGTCGGCGACTTTTTTCCCTCCCCTGCTGTGCTGACTGACCACCCTTGAGACAAGCCCCTGCCCATATCGCAAGCATATCTCAAGGTGGAAAGTCTCGAGGTGTGCTTTGGCCTTATTCATCGTTGAGATTTATTCCCGGTGTAAAAGTCCCAAGGGAAAGTCTCAAGGTGTGCACATATATCCCTAGAGATTTTCAACCCACCTCCTGCTGGGGTGACCGATGCCTGAGCAGATTTTGTCGCCGACTTTTCCCGACCCCTGCAGCGTTAGTTGCACCCACTTGCGATATTTTTGATACAATATCCGAAACATATCGCAATTGTCGCACAGTGTGCGTTGGGTTAGGCAGTCAATAGGCACTCACCAAAAGGGTGTATATAGCGCTAGCGGTGGCATATTTACGTCCGCAGAACGTTGAGAACATCAATTGAACAGCACCCACATTTCAAAGCTTTTTAACTACAGATCTAATGGTTAGATATGTACAATTCAAACAACATTGGAATAGCAAGGAAAAGTTACGCTGGAATTCAGTTCCAGGAACCTATCAAAGAACTATCTTCAGGTGTGTGACTATAAGTCTGATTGAACCATACAGTGCATGTCTTTGTCTCTTTGTGTAGATATCTGTCTGCCTGTGTACCTGTGTTTATCTGTATCTCTCTATCTGTCTATATCTCTATGTGACTCTGTATCTATATATGCATCTGTGCATCTGTGTATCTTTATCTGTCTGTGTATCTCTCTGTGCCAGTGTTGTATCTCTGTGTATGTGAGTGAAATTTACCTTCCATGGCCCACCTGTAGTTTCCAGGGTCTCCACCATGTGGACTGGCCATGTGGACTGTGGACATTCCCCCCGTTTGGCTCCTGTATACCCCACACAGCGCCGACTGGGGCATGGGGACGGGGTGAACGGCGTGTGTAAGATATCCTACACACAGGCTGCCCTCTCACTGTGTGAGATGGTGGCGCTATATTTAAAAAAAATTATCACTAGGAATAGTTCGCGTATCTCAGCTTTAATATAAGGTTGCGGTCAAGAGGCCGGGCGGAAATGCAATAATACGTTTGAAAAAAGAAACGGCTTCCCTATATTCTAATTAATTCAAAAGTAATTGAACATTGCAAAATGGACTATTGATAATTGATGCAGACATGCTCCAAGTTGCCCTTGGCGTTTTCCAGATATTACCGAATAATGTGTTGAATAGACACTATACAGACCATCTTCCTCATGCCTTTATCCATTTTAGGTTTCCTGGTAATACAGATGTTCTACATTTTCTACTGATTGGAGACCACAGTAAAAACATAGAACTAATATGATCATACTACAGAGATGAGAGTGTATTACTAGTGCAGGAATGACAATTAAACGATGATTTTTTTTTATTAAGTAAGCTTTAACGACATACAATAATTACCATGACCAAATGCGTTCTTCCATAAAGTAGATCATTTACCTGATAATGATTAAAGCGGAGAGAGGTTTGGAAATAGTGAATGTTTAATGAACTATTGACATTTTTGATAAAAGAGATATAAACTGAAAGTCAATTGAGATATATATTGTAAGAAAGTTTGATTATTGAAGAGAAAACCCCACTGATGAAGGATGGAGAGGTGGAGTAGTAAGAGTTTGTAAGGTGGGTGGAAGGCCACCTATAGATATATAATCGCTGGAAATAAGATATTATTTGAATAAGTCTAAGAGTTTGAAAAGTATAGGTTCAAATCGGAATTAGGGTTCTACCACAATTATATTTTTCAATTTCATTGTGTTAGTGTCTGAAAATAATATAATATGTTGTAAATACCTCTAGAAATCTTTTCAGATTCATTCAGTATTTTCAAAATTATAGTATGTTTCAATACTAAAATCATGCCGGAAATCTACATTGAATAGTGGATTAAATCGTGAGCCAATTATGACCAAGTTTTATGTTTTGGTCCTCCAAAGCTGTTCCAACGGTCTACGATTTACACCCGTGTCCATGATTAGAATTATTGGGGACCTGGCGATAGGCTATAATTTGGCTATTTCCAATCATAGCCTATCGGGAGGTCTATCGTTGACCATCGGCGTTGGTGGGAGTAAGCCTTTACGGCATTAAGTATATAGTAATATGATTACCTGGAAGTAGGACAACCTCGTACGTAACATTAATACCCTAACACCCTACCCCAGATGTTGGTAATACACACGAATGCTATTACGTTGGAAATACCACTGGGTAAGAGGAGAATCATTATTATGAAACATAAAATTTCCTTTTAGCCACATTGTCTCAGCAACTTCCACCATGCATGTTTGTGTGTTTATAGATGGAAAAGCAATCGTTTAACTTGCTAATGGTAATGACAATCAATAATACCACTTTCCCAACTATATACAGTTTTTATAGGATGATCCAAACATATGAAGTACTCTAAGAATATTGCCTTGGCTCAAGGTGTATGCTAAATACGTTGCAACGCAATGAGTAATCAGGACTAAGCCCTTTCGCCCGCAGCAAACTGGTTATTGGGTACTCAGTAGAACTTTATAAGTACAGGGTTTTACCCACACAATAGCCGAGCCTTTAGCTACTAAATGGTATGTTTCCGGCGGTATTTTGCCACTAGGAGGCATCGTTGTGAGGGGTACAGACCTAATCCCCTTTCCCGGGGTGTTAAAGCTGTCACTCCGATGTCAAATTAGGTGAAAAACACATCCAGTCGCCCTCCACTCGCTGTCACCCCCATCCTTCTATTTTGTGCGGGGATGGGGAGGGGGTGGAGCCATTTCCTCCTTTTTGCCCCCATAAACACTGCAGATTGGTTGCAACCAGGGGCACCACCGTCGTGTGATATTTGCGCCTTTGTCGCGGGTGATTACCCGTAATGCCGAGGGTGTAGCAGCGGGAAGCCACACACAGAAGTGGGCTTCCATCGTGGAAGCCACCCTCGATGGATTTTAAATCTACCCCTCGCTCGCGTCGGCGTCGAAGGCAGGGCAAAGAGGAGTAGCTCTAGTGTGAAGTTAATTTGGTAAGTGGGATGGGGACATAATTCATATTTCCGTTGCTTACTGCTATTTCTACTGCGTCTAGAAGAAATAGTATCTGGTCAGCTACCAGTAATGGAAATGGTCGTCGGTCATAGAAGCTCAAATACTCATGCCTCAAATTAAGTAAGTGCAAATGGGGTCACTATTTCAACTGACGAGGCCGCATTTCATAATACATAAAACACCAGTGAGATCGTGGAATTTAAACTAGAATGTAGACCATGATGAAAATCAGTGAAAAGGCTCTAAAACCAGGACGCCGAGATAGGCAATGGCCTGGAAGCAGAGTGCTCTGTGGTTTTTATCTCTCCAAGTGAGAGAAAGAGAGGAGCTTTGCCACTGGGAATGGTTTATCGGGTGTGGTTGCACGCCTCTGGTTCCCAGAGTAGGTGCCGATGGGAGGCTGCCAGCAATAAGACAGATAAAGGGCTCAGATTTGTGTCCACTTCCTACCTCTTAGCTCCTTACTGCTGTTCTAGGTCTACACATCTCACTCCGCTCCGAAACATTCAGATTCCATTTCTTGCCACCACTCTCTGAGAACCTGACACTTCGCATTGCCTACTCCAGTCTATTCTGCCTGTGTGTCACCATTCTGTTGTCCTGTGTTCATGCGTCTACTATTCCAATCCGCCTTCGCCTTCATCTATTCGCCTTCCCTCCCCTTCTTCATGCCATACCACCACCTTAGGATTGGTGATTGCATCGCTATGCTACTACTCGATCCTCTTTCTCATTCATTTACATTCTCCCCATAAAATATTTCTTCTTAATTCTTTTGGCACTTTTCCTTCATCACTTCCCTACTGCAATTTTTTTCGTTTTCTTCTGCCATCGTATCATGTCATTATTATGAGAATTTGCATCATATAATTTGAACTTATAGGTTTGATTATCACACTATCATTTTCTCACCTATCCTCCTGTTTCCCTTTGTGACCATATTTATTTGGTCAGTCCTTCTTTTGGAGACATCTATGTACTATACTTGGGTGTATCTGAAAAACGCACTTATGTGAGAGATGCAATGTACTGATAGTTTTAAAAGATCCTCACTACCCCGTTCCCAACATTCTTTACACTCCCCTTCGCATACCTAACAAAATTCCCTCTTCCCATCCCACCTACAATCCACAATGGGTGGTGGTTACATTCGTCCCACTTTCCATTGTGGCCATCTGTCAATCCCTACCCACCCTATAATACATCACAGCGTCCTGTCACCGGGCACCGATTCGGGCCGGCCGATAGGGACCGGGGACCAGACAGATTGGCGGGAAGGGTACCAGACTGGGGCTGTCCAATCAGCGTGCAAGGAATTCATCATCCAGCCATGCGCCATCTAGCGATCATTTCCGGTTTGCGGAGACGACTTCCGGCGGTGAGGTCGTCGCTAAGTTATCGCTAAGGTTGTGCGACCCGTTAATCAAGTGAAGGCTGGAGGACCTATATCGAGACACTTTAATATATCTTTTAATATGACAACACAAAAAGAGTCAACACCTAGGGTACGTAGGTCAGATTTGCTACCAATTTGATGCAATCGTAAACGTTCTACAAGAATCCATGAGCCGATATCTAAAAGAAGCCCAACTGGTGCAGTTTGTTATTTAATGCAGTGGTGACAGATTAGCGAAATCAACCGAGATAACCCCAAAGCTTCCATATCATTACACAGGACCTCTGGCCCTCCTCATACAATATGGTCACACCCTGTGACCCAGTATTCTGCAATTTGAAATAGAACAGAAATTAGATAGCTGAATCATGCGCAATATGGTAGTAATCAAGATGTTTATGAATGATAGAGCGTTAACGATTACAGGAGTACCATACGCTTCAGGCTAAGACGCTCTGGCTTGGGGTACTTGGGTCAGGTTGTGGTTGCAAGGGTTTCTCTTCATAAATCATCCACTTTCATTATAGTGTTATTGCAATAATGTGCTCGTCCTAAGTGCTTTCCGAAGCATTTGGCTCATTGACCATAAAACAGGCTTTATCCCAAAGAAAATGCTGTTACTAGCCTACCCGAATGGCAGCTCTGCTAAAACCCTCAGTAATATGCAACTGTTTTGGTATAATGCTGACATTAAAATTCCACCAGTATTGGACCTCATTGATGACGAAATGATTACGTTGCTGGATAAGCAGTTATTTATGTGTTCCTCCCTGTGATTCCAAATAAGTAAGCTCAATAGTTTAATCTATAATTTAGAATCATGGTTGTCGCATTCTCCCCACAAAAAAGCTATATCATTTTAACGTTATCAAAAAAAAGAAATTGAGAAATAACTGTGGGACTCAAAAATAAATGCGGATGTGTTATTATAAGTAGGTTCTCTTTCCGGAATGTTTCACATAAACATAGCCATATAATCCAATGAATGACCCCAGTTTCGTCTTAAATCTTCGTTTAGCAGTTCCACAGCGTCTTGTATCGCATAGATTCGCTGACCTTTAACATTATTTTCAAGCGCACTAGTCCGGGGTTGGTGAAATGTTAATGTAACATTGACCTTGAAATATAAAGAGGTTCATGAATGCCCCATGCTCTAATATTGCATATAGTTAAGTGTCCTCGTATTACGATCTGTCGCTTCCTATCAGGATAACCTTCGATATAGAACATTCCACTCGACAAGAGATAATCATGAGAATTAAGTCATATCTAATACTCATTATACTACTGCAGTTAACCATGTTTCTATCAATATGAAAGCGCCTTAAGTTGAATTCACCAATAATGCGAAATCTAAATATAGCGCCTTGAATGGTTGGTGGGAGATCCTTGAAAGGTTAACAATTACTGTTCATTTTATGCATTCAGCTCTGTCTTCGAGATTGCTTTTTTCATTCTTTCATAATATTGCGTACTTTCTACCCACATTCTGTGTAATTTAATCTCAATTGTCTATATGGTGACTTCAATGCCACACTGTGACAGATGTATAAAATTCACTGCATTTGTAGATTATCGCTCCAATATTCCCTCTGCAGTATCCACTTGACATGAGTAAATCTGCATGTTCCCTATTCTATTGTGGATGCTACTGTTATTGTTAAGGCTAGGATGTGTTGCAGGTAAAACGTGAAGCGGTAACCCTTGTATTTCTGTATCTGGCAGGTGCATACAGCACCTTTTATGACACCGAAACATTCTTGCTGACTTAGCAACACCCTTACTCTGTAGGAGGTGTGTCTGTGTGAGCATACCTTTCTGATTCTCGCTTATACTACAGGAAAATATGACGATTCAGCCTGCAGTCTTGTGTTACCATTCCCAGCCTTTGCTATGGGGTAGGGTTTCATTGCCGATTATCTGCCATGTTCCCCTCACCCATATGGGTATTTCTCTATGAGAGCATATTTAGAGCACGCCCATCCACCTTTCCCGGACGCCATGCCCAAGTCTATAAGCAAAGGGAATTCCTTGCCTTATTTGAAGCAAGGTAATTAGACAAACCTTATATCTCTCTATACTCAAATACATGTATATTTCCGCAATGACCGAAATAAAATGATCGAGTAAAGTGGATGGGCATTTTGTGCGGTCATCACATAGCTGGACTAATCCCGAGGCAACCACACGTTACCATTCCTCCGGACACTTGTTTGGTCATGCTGCTAGCAGTCCAGGGGATTCTATAGTCAAGAGTGCACTCTCTGGTCCGGTGCAGTAGGGAATTGACATTTTAATTTGGTAGTAGTTATGAGCATATTTAGGACGCACCGTAGGACGGGTGTGTGAGATATGTATCATGAATCGTAAATGAGCGCGGTTATACAGTCCGTCTTAAGTAGTTTGAACAAGAACACTGTGTAACAGTACAAGGGATGAAAAAGGCTGTGTTAATGGGCAATGCATCTATAATAAATACGCGACAAGGAAATCGCAGTTAGCGGGACTCCCCACATAACGCCGCAACTACATTCCAGCTTTGATCATAATCTGTCCATACGTATTCATTTACCAGACTGCTTATTTAAAGTTCTTAGGTATATATATAATATTTACAGCTGTAAAATTATTTGTGTTTTTACTAGGGTTTTTTGGCACTCCGCAAAGTTCCACCAACTTCTTTATTACTAGTCAATTCTTTGTCTAGAATCTACTTAGCATTTTATGATCACAGATCTTTGTAAAACATATAACAAGACGAAATTACTCATGTGCAGATAGTAAACATTTCATAACAATCAATAGCAATGATGACCATTGGTGTATGCTGACCGCTACTAGCTTGATAGTAAAAGTAATCATACAAAAATTTGTATTCGTAGCGATATTGAATTATTGGTTGATGGATGGAGGTCATAAGGAATCTTCCAGTTTGCAAGTCACTTATTGGCATATTCTTAATTTTTTTCCGAACGACTGAAGTGAGACTTTGTCATGCTTTGGATGTACGGAAAGAAAATACAGCATATTCTTAATCCAGAACCAAATATGTATATATATATATATATATATATATATTGTTAATATACAGCCAACTATATCTAACTATAAACAGTGGCGCCACCAAACGGACTCCACGGAACTAATTAGCGCTACAAGCGCCACCTCCGGTCACGCACATTGTTAGTAGCGTCACCTTATACCGCCACTTCTCCAACAAATCTTTTCCTGGACGGACGCTTCCATACTCTTCCATACCACGATGTTACCAATACTGCAATGGCTACTTCTGTTCGCTATGGCAGTGTGTACAGTGTGTGGTTATAACTACGATGGACGTACCCACAGAAAAGGTTGTCCTAAATATGTCATACCAGGTGAGAAACGGCTTGCTGCCCTAGACAGGATAACCGAGGACCTGGAACGAAGTCTTCATGGCTTTGACGATGGCGGCGGTGCCACCAGTGGTGCCACCAGCACTACAAAGAGCGCCATGACGAATTCGGACCAATTGCCCCTGGAGACAATTGCTTCAATCCAGCGCGAAAACATGGAATGTAGACGAAAAGTCCGATCGCTGAAGGGAGAAGTTTCTCAACTAACGAGTTTAATGGCCGAAATGAAAATTTTGGTCATAGGCCTTCGTTCACCAAGACAAGAACAAGATGGCGGACATGACGATGGCGGTACCGGCGGTCACGATGACCGACGGTCGACTACAGAAGAGGCGGTCCAGAGCCAGCCGATGTCTTCAACCCTGTACGCTGATGCTTTAGGTGCTTCTACAAGTCGTGGACGTGTGTTACCTCCAGCCTTGACGACTTTACCAAACCCACGGAGGAATTTGGAATTGGACCGGAATTCGTCACCCCAGTCAACACCTCATCCCACAAATCATCCCACGAAATTCCTGCCAGTATATGCTTCATCAACTTCTTCATTGACTGCAACACAAGGTATACCAGTAGAATACACCCAGACTTGTACAGCGGAAGTAAAACGCAAACGTAAGTGTGAGGTCTTTAATCTGGACAATCATTTACCTTCAGATGTTGTTAAACCTAGTCTTGACCAAGTCTTGAGTGCATCGATGTCGTTCATGCGTAGCATGATTGCCCAAGGTGTAAATGTATATATATATATATATATATATATATATATATATATATATATATATTATATATATATATATATTATATATATATATATTTAAGCCTTTGTTTGAGTATGAGCTTATACAAAAGACATACGATAAGCTTAGAATTAATAAAGCACAGATAAATCTACTTCCATCAGCTACACTCCTCTTCTATTATAGAACAGTGTAAACGTAGTCTCCGCTGAAGGTCAATCTTATCATTCTTTCCGTCCTACATCTCAGAGGTCAACATCGACATTTGTAACAAGCCTACTCTCACTTTCCGAGTACTACAACCTCAGCTTCCTCACCTATTGACAGGATTACGTGTGCTTATGTAGGTGTTATTACTAGGCCATCGTCTGTGTTCTGATAGCCTCAGCGTCATTCATCTGGCTTCTGTTGTGGCTTCCTCCACGGCTTCACTGTGGGCGGAACTATACGAGGAAGTTCGCGTGCTTTCGTACATTACTGCGGGGACAACTCCAGGAAATGAGAGGAGATCACAGATCGACCTAAAACTGAGATGCGTGTTCATGTGCCCGATCAAACAACCTATCAGTGACTCCTGACAAATGGGTTGAAGAAAACCCATCTATAGGTGGTATAAAAATGAGAAATGGCTCATTCTCGATCAATTAACTTCGGATTTATCTAACAATAACTCTTCTTTTTGCAAACAACACCTCGGGCGTTACCCATTCACGACAGTACGCATTCTTCTATCGTATGGCAGATAATGCCCAGGCATTAACATATAGATAACACCTGAAGGCATTATCTGTTTCAAAATAATTTCGAGGAGGCGAGATAGGGTGATATAGTATGTTATAAGTATATTTCATTCATGAATGTCATATATTTATAAACGTGAAAAATGTACTGTGAATTGCCATTCCCGATGCTTGAAATCAGATATAGGCACTACTGATTGTTATAAATGCATGCAGTTTCATATGTCCCCGTGAGGTGACAGCACTGGCAAACATGACGGTAATCCGGTGTAGACCCACCCAACCAATATAGTTCGGTGATTTGGCCTTTGCAAATGTCCAATATACTTAATAACCATGCATTTCGAATTAGGTTACTTTTACATAACAATTGTCAATGTAGGTGCCAGTGTCGAGCAAACCGACAATGACAACTTAAAGCAATTCGTGCTTCAGCAAAAGCCCCGAAAAATGAATGTGGTCAAGCAATTTGCCCACAAAGTGTGATAGGCTCCTGCATGCCGGTACACGTGCAATAACGTACATACACCTGTGGTGTCTGGAGGATACATCGGCCATACTTGCCACCTTCTTCATGCTGCACGGCCCCTGGAGGAGGTTGGGGGAGGAGACTCGAGAGAGATGGTTGGCCTATTAAAAATGTTCGTGTTATCGCCCACACAATGGTCGCTCCAGGCTTTGATAGCCACCTCATTATGGCCGATTTAGCCTGTTGACAGTTGGTCAATTGCTTCAATTAGCCTCGCCACGACTCCAGGGCGCCCCCGAAGTGAACCCCTTCACCTTCCCCTACCTAGAGGACCTCCCCCCTTGCCATCTCCTCCTGTCCATTGATGAGTCACAGTCCCCGACTTCTACCAACGATTTATCGACCCCGATGGAGACACACCCCACCCCTTGCCCCCCTGGAGCATCCGGCCTCGCTTTCAGCGCCGCTGCGTCCTCCCGCGTCTCCTCTTTGGACGCGCAGCGTTGCCATGGTAACAGGTAGTGCACATAGGGGGGCTGACCAGCTGGCGGATTGAATGCCACCCTGGAGGTGATAATGTCATCCCCACGACGACGGCTGGGGCGCGCTCAATACACTCCTCCAGCGGAATCTTAATCCTCTGTAAGCAGCTGTGAGAACAGCGTCAATGACCCACGTGATGCCTCCCCATTGTGTATCTGTTATTGTTTGTGTTACAGTGCTACTAACTCATAATATCAACATCTTCAAGGATAGTGTTGATCTGAAAACATATTGATAATCGAAGTGATCCAAACTTTGTATGGCGTTACGCCTAGACTTCTCACCTTTAGTTAACACTATGTTACCTGTCAATTGACCACCGGTCTTTGATGAGGTCTTGTTAACATCAGTCGATTACTATCGATTGGTGCTAAAGGACGACACCTTTAGAACATTCACATATATATGAACATACACACACCTCTGCCTACACCTCCCTACACACAAACAAGACTTCCTGAGACCAGGCCCACGCATTCCACGCACTACAGGAGGCTTACAGACGTAGCCATGGGGGGAACGACTGCATGCTGGATCGTGGAGATGGCTAACTCTTGTACCACCTCCCCTTACACCTAACGTAGCGCTCAGGTGGTGTGCTTAGGATTAGCCTGGCTTTAGTACCGCCGTGCCCACACCAGGTGGTGCTGGCGTCGCTCAAAACGCACGTGGCGACGGCGCGATAGTTCCTGGCGATCGGGCTGCCAGCTCTGCAGGCGGCCAGGCAGGCCCACACGTTGTTGGGCGGGCGGGCGGGCGGGCGGTTGGTACCCGGCGGACGGTGAGTGAGCGAGAAGCATGTGAGTTGGTGGCGATCAGTAACGTACCGGCCACGGACTCCCCACGTACGGACAGGCGGGAGGAGGGAGGGCCTCATGGTGAACCAACAACGGTTGCTACTGCTACGACTCCTGCCTGGCACACTTAAACTCTTAGCTCCTCCAGCAACAACAACGGGCAAGTAGCATCCACCCACCCGCCGGCCACAACCAGCAACCACCACACTGACAGAGGAATCAAGTCAACTTGGAGTACTTGGGAGCATTTCTACCTAGTTGCCATACACCGTGGAGGGACGGTTACTTTCAGCCTGTAAACTTTTGCTCCGGCTGTACTGCCTCTAGCCCGACCTCCAGGCAATGCGAACAAAGCTGTTCTTGTTGTGGCTGCTTCTGTTCTCCTGTTGCAGTTGTTGATGTCAGCTGGTCTCACTCATAGTGTGCGGCAGAAAAGCAGAATCCCTGTGACGGTAGCCTGATGAGCACGCGCGCCACACAGCGGCCGGCAAGGGAACCTTGCCGTTGGCAGACGACTTTCTTTCTTGCTAGGTGTTGCGATGGCGAATATTTTCCGCTAGTGGCGGGGGTCAAAGTGGTGCCAAGCACGACCAACAGCGGAACACCAGTGGAGAGGAACGGAGAGTACTCGGGTCAGCTACGGATATAGCGGGAGGGGGAGGCGCCATTAAATCCTGGAGAGTGTTCGAGTGTGTAATAGTCGGAGTGAATAATTCACATGGATAAGTCACAGAGGATACGTACAGGTCGTGTGTTGTGTTAGCTCAGTTCGTATACACCAAAGCGCTCACTGCATCGTCTGTAATTGGCATCCAATAGCTTTGTTAGTACTCATCCCCTCATCGAAACTTCATTTTTATATATAGGATTTTCAGATGTCAACAGCAAACTTAAGATTATGTTTTAGTCAGAGCATTTTAGTCAGAGCAGGATTGCCACATATACAATATGTGCCCTCTCTTTGATCAGTATGGCATTCTGCTACTCCGTTAGGTAGCTTTGACAAAGAAGCGATCCTGGGAGTGAGCTGGCTATTATCTTCATGTTATCCCCATTTTGCAGGGGGGTAATTTGTTGTTAGCCTGCCCTCCGTCCACAGTACTGGCTGTAAAACCAGTATTAGTGTTACGAGGGGGGCTGAGAGGCCATTGGCGGTCGACTGACACGAGCAATTCGTGGGATCAATCAGGTCTGACCCTATACCCGATGGGCTCGCAATAATACCCACTAGCGAATGGTAGGGGGCTGTCAGTACGAGTTGAATTGAGAAACTCATCCACCTATTCACCTCCCGTCATTCCCTGGCCCCTTCCACCTTATCCCCTAGTGTCTTTCTTTTTTTCTCTCTCCTTGTCGACCTCCACCCCCTCACCAATCTTCCAGCCCACCCCAAATTGCTTCCGGTGAACCAGGGGGTACGCTACCCTTGAAAGGGCCAGTAGTATCCTGCACATTTGCCGCTCTGCCCAACGGCCATGGGTTTCCCCGCTTGTAAGAGAGAGGACAGCCGGGGTGACGGCAGTGGCTGTAGGAGCACTACTTCCGGTAGACGTCTGCCTGGCATTATGAGCCACACTAGAGTATCTAGCATTGCAGGTTCTAGGATAACCCGAGTCAAACCTCCTTCCTCATATACTACTACTACTGTTACTACTACCCCCGCCACCTCCATTACTACCACACCTACTACTGTTGAGACTGCTCGGGCAGGTGCCTTGACTCTCAGAGGCTCCGTTTCCCCTGCTGTAACCTGGCTATGGTGCTAAGGGCATGCTGTTGCCAAATGTCAAGTGTTTTAACCCAACATAGCTGGTCACAAACGTGGATCCTCCCAACCCCATCAACACTGGCCTCACCCCTTACGGAACCACTAACTCCATCACCGATACCACCATCACCACCGGCACCACCGCCACACTCCTGGCAGCAGCAGCAGCGCCTCCTTGATGGTATTTTAATTAGTCACACCTGGTAAACCCATTGTGGATTAAATGTGTGATCCGCGTGTTATCTACAAATAGCCCTGGCGGTGGATCCAAGTTACACGTGCGTCGTTGGGATTACGGGGAAGGGGAGGGGGAGGCTGTGAATGCGTTGTGTATTTCAGTGAAGGTCAACAGGTGGTGCTTTCGTCGCTGTTTGATTGTTGGTGTTATTGTTTACTGGCCGTAGTATGATGCCCGAACTGAGCGGATCCCGGTCGAGTACTCCGACCACCAGCGGAGGTACCCCCCGGAGCAGCCGGGGCGGGGTTGTAACCCGACCCATCTCCACCCCAACGCCGGCCCCGAGCCCCAACATGCGACGTCTGTGTCAGATGGGTGAGTCGGGCCGGTCCGGCGGGGAAGGAGGGGGTCAAGCCGGCACGGGCGGTCGGGGCCACCATCGGGGGCATCACCACTCCCACCGGCCCTCCAAGGAGGGCCACTCCACCCCGCGCAGGGGGATCGCTGACCACCACCGGATCACTCCGGATAACCTGACCCCGAGGACCACCCCAAACGTGAGCCCACGGGGAACCCCCGGCCGTGCGACCGAGCGAAACGCCTGGGGAACCCCTGACGTCACGCCCGGGGACACCCCAGTGGAGCACCGCACACCTGATGCCACCCTGGAGCACTCCCTGGATTCGCTGCAGCTGGGACGTTTGCCGGACGTAAACGGCACACGGAGTAAGAGCCCGGAAATCGTGCCTGCCCCGGGCACCCCGAAACGAAACGCCGAGTCGGCAGCCAAAAACGCCCATACGCCCAAAAAGACGCCTTCTAAACTGTCCCTCAATAGAGCTAAGGGGGACAAGAAGTCCAAGGCTTGTAAGAACAACTCAATGGGATGTTTTGGATGCATATCCAGGAAAGGTAAGTCTTTAGGTTACATTTTACTTGTTGGAGACCGCTCTACATGTATATACAAACCATCAGATGTTTTTGCCTGTTTTATTGCAGAAACTTCTCTATAAAGAGAATAGATTTAGGTCGGTTTATAGTATATTCGTTATCTGGGAAACGTGTATTATGAAATAGATGTTTCATTTCTCAAACTACAAGCCTTGAAGACGCCGTAAGAATGGCTTATTTCTATCTATTCTGTCTATTAGTCTTCAATTATTGCTGTGCTCTTCGATTGTACCCAGACAAATGACTTCTAGCGACCTGACTGCTGCCCCTATGTTTACAACATACATGTATGTGCATAGCAAAACAGCTCACGGTGATATACAGTGAGAAGATGTAAATAAAGATGGTATGGTGTAGAGTTCATAGGGTTTGTGGATATTGAAAACAATTGGTATTGTAATAAGTATGATACAATCACAGGACGAAAAGGCATTTTCAAGAGTGTCATTGTTTTTACCTTGCTCTGTGAAAGAGGGTCTGCATTGATAGACTGTTCTTCATACTGGGTTTTATTCACCGCCACAACAGACGGCCTGAAAATCAATACCTTTTAACCAGTTAGGCCGCGGTGAATGACACAAATTTGTGGGGCATGGAATTTTCTATTTGAGAGGAATGGGTGAACTAAACAGCTCACAGAGTATGTTTTCCTGGCCTTTCAAACGCCCCTCAGGACTTCTCAAGGGGAATGTGATTTTTAAAATGCATGTTTGATGAAGCAAAGCTTGAATAGGTTGAGGATCATCGCTTCCTACAGGTTCTTCATTTATAAATGACGCGGGGTTAACACAAGCACTTCCATGTTTAGTCTATAGATAAGCTAGATTATACATCTATATATAGTAAATATTAAAAAACTGGTGCTGTTAAAAATACACTAAAAAGGTATTATTCGAGTTTTTCTCCATTTTAATCAAAACTTCGCGTATGACCACAGCTAAGTGTTCACATAGTTTCTTCAAACAAAAGAAGGATAAACAATGTTCATTCTTAATAGAATCGTATGAATGTGTAAATAACATGGTCTACGCTATTATAAATAGAAACGTTATTATTTTGACGATCACAACATGCTACATGTAATGGCGAACATCATCCCCTAGAAATATACCCAATCAACACCACCTTGAGTGGGAAAATACTGTCAGGTCATGATTTATGGATACAAAAGCAGGGCAGGACTACACAACATTGCCTTTTTGTATGACTTAGCCTGCGCGAAAAACATCATAATTACTGCTCATTGACGGAGATACCCGTCGCATATCGCGAGGTTATTATGAACCTGACCCAACGCTTGGAACCTACCTGGATCTTTAATTAGTACCGACCTTTGTTTGACATTTTCTCGTGGCGAATAAAAGAGCCGACTGACACTGCTTGGTGAAGGACAGTGTCGCCACGTGGCGGTGTTTTTTTCTGAGTGGTGTCCATTGCCTCACATTTCAGTGACATATTCTATGCGGCTTTGAAGCCCGTGGTCAGGGCGATGGTATTTTTCGCCGAGCGCGGCGGAATCGAGCCATAGAAAGTGCCCAGTAATGACTTACATGAATTTATAAACACATTGATAGGTTATGGGTTTCATATTAGGATGATGCCATGTATACTGGTGTTTTAGTTCATATCATGAATTGTCGTTCTGATAGAATAAACACATAAATATCATCAAACATTATACACCACATCATAAGAATACTCAACATATTCCATAGATTGTCTACAGTTAGATATAATTTGATCATATGTAAATGAATTTTGAAACCGGCTCTGATGTCCAAATGTTTTCTATTTACAAAACAGACAATTATCATGGTATATGTTTTATATGTGTACGTTTCAAGCATATGAAATAGCCCATACAAGATAATAGAATGATATGCTCAACCCAAAAATATTTCAGGGTATTCTCAATATAAAGCTTCTCAATATAAGTGCATGTATGTACTTCCGGTATCAGGAATGGCAATGTAGAAGCATACTTATAAGGAATATTATGTTTCTCAAATTATTTCTGATGTTCTCTCGATGTTTACCTTTAGACGAATCTCCCTGTTCACTTTCATATTGGCAGCAGTCACGCTTCATTATGCAGGCTATTAAGCCCATTCAGCTAGCATGCGTAGTGACTTTCCGCTCCGCCCCCTCCCACCACTAGCCTGAAGCCCAGTTAATCAATCTCTCCCAATTAGAAATACAAGACTTATATTAGCGGCCTCGGGATCTTCATTAGGGTGTAGGATGAAAAGCGAACATCTCGGGTTATGAACGAGCGGCGGCCAGCCCTTGGTCTGATGACTGCTCGTTAAGTAATACCGGCCCCTGTGGATGTGTCAGTGGAAAGAACAGCTCCATAGTGAACATGTCAAGCTCATTTTACCAAAACAAAAATAAAACGCTTCAAGAAACAGACCGGTTAGCATTGGTAGGAAATTAACATATATGTATTACCAGCAGCCTATAGCAATTAGCTGTTTCACCTGACCCGTTGGAGCTAGCGCTGAATTCTTTTCTACAACGATTGACCTGGTCGTTGACAGCACTATATAAAGCGGGTCCATCAGCAAGCCTTCCCCTGTAAAGAGGTCAAGTGCCGGCGATAAGAAGGACAGCTTGGTTGCACAGGGCACTATCACATGATTATCTCCGAGCAACTCATAGCAGTTCTTACCTTCTGCCCTCTCATGTCTGGTCACCTCAGCTGGACCGTGTCGCCAGCAGATGGCACCACAGGTAATTAACCACCTGGAAAAGGTTAGAATCGCTGGCATTCACACTCAGCTACATACAAATCATCTAGATGATACCATTCGAGAGGTTTCCCATCCCGTTAAAAATACGTGAGAGATAGCGTTCCAGTAATTGTGTCAATGTGCCTACAGGAAATATCTAGATAGACTTTGAATCTACGAGTGTATGTATACCATATATAAGTATACATGTGTGTGTATGTTATATGAATAATAAGTAAACTCTTAACGTGGACATGCTCTAATACTGTATAGCGAGTCTGATGTGGTCCGCATCTAAGATTTTGTCTGAGAAGCAAAGCAATGATTTCCCAAATGGTCCGCCGCCGGCGAACTTGGTCACATAGCGTCTCCAAAGATATAGTGCATTTGTAAAGGTTGATTGTGCTCATTAAATATGTAAGAATATACATCTTATATCTATAAGTATGCATATATGTATATAATTCACACGGAATTACATACGGGGGGCAAATAGTAAATGCATGGTGTTAAGATTGATACCAAAATAGATGATTACAAGACAGGCATTGCAAAAACCGAAAAAGAACTACACCCTCACTACTTGTTGTTTAGCCTAACGGTTTGGGGAATTATAATTTTAATCATTTTCTTTTTACGAAAGATTATCATTTGCATGATTACACACTCCAATAGCGGGCACTTATTGGACGGGCCCCTGGGTTATTATTGAATATCCGGCAGCCTTTTCAATAAGCGTAACACGATAAAACCATTTAGGCTGCTTGTTGAAAACTGGGGTAGCGACGGCAGCCCTCTATAATGACTAGCAAAATCATCTTCAATTACAGCTAATAAATAGCTGCCCCTTCTCAATACTTTACTCATATTCTCATGGAGGGATGTTTTCAAACGCAACGGCTATAGGGGAGGCGGATGATGTTCTAATAGCCTGCAAGTGATATATTCACTCATTAATGCAATACTTTGGGCGAAGCAGGGAGGCTTTCTGATGGTCTACGCAAATTATAACGATATTTGAAAAGTCAATGATTTCCTCGATTTGCAGTGACATGTCCTGCTTTCCAATTTTTGTTGTTTTTTCCCATTAATGAAACCTGACCGCCTGCTAGCTGCCGAGACAACCTTCGCTTAATTACAGCGTATGGCGCCTTTGGTGGTGGATGCAAATTTAATTAAACCTGGAATTTGTCTGTTCATCCATCGATAATGAAGCTGGCACAGGAAGTGATCTCAAACTCCGTTTCCCCTTTATACAGACGCCCCACTCAAATGTCTTCCTCAGAAGCATGCTGTCTGCTGTGGTAGGAGACTGTGTGTGGACGGCAACACACTGCTTTAAAGACAATGGAAGCTGTATATGAGGAACTATAGCCTGTAAATCAGATGAGGTTCAAAACCCTGACAGCACCGCCTGATTATAATCCCAAACGACAGGTTTAGGGACCCATCAAGTTCCTCTAACTTCAAGACCAAGCACCAAGCACGTCACGGGCAGAATGTTGATGTAAACTGTATTCCGAGTGATACCTCAATCTCGTGATATTAACAGCTATTTTCACTGCATCATGTAATCATCCGTTGACATGAAAAAGGCAAGCGAAATATACGCCCTGCTGATTTGATTAGATGCACTAGTTATTGTGACGCTGACGATAGTAAATTTATTATCTATCTATTACGAGAATTTATTGAGAGCAATCATATATCTAAGGTTCACCTCATGTGTGTCTATCATATTCTATAACAGCATCTAGCACATCCTTGTGTGTTAATGCAATTTACACAGTAGGCTGTAGATTATTACCTGCTCATATCACACCTATACATTTCCTGTGAATAGTGCAACTATCAAGAGCAGTATATTAAGTGATAGATGAGACAGTCCACAGTCGACTCGATCGAAGGGATATCTAAGATATAATCCATACATATAATCCTCTCATATTACTTACTGAAGAGGAAAAACTGACTCATGTCATACATCTTTCAGATATTCCCTTGCGAGTCAGACGCTTAACACTGATGGACTCGTCACCAGTGCGCCATGAATCTTTAACGTTTCCCTTTTACAGTATCACATGTTACCCATGAATGGGATCATTAGGATCCTGGAGACTGGAGCCACCTTTGAACGTTAGACATTTCTTTATAGGATCCCTTTCTGATATAAATCTTGATAATGGAATTATTCAATAAAAAGTCGCCATGACGTGATTCACAATTAGGGAACTAAAACATATTTGTACTTGCGTAACTCAATGATAATACAATCGAAAGAAAATACGAGTCAACATTAAAAAGCAGTGAGACACCGTTGCTTACCAATCTAGGCGCGGATCAAGAGGATAGCCATAAGCATACAGCAGGGGTACTGGATGTAGAAAGGCGGGTAGGAGGGGTTTCCCCTTGAGCTTCCCAATGTGTGCCCTAGAGGCTTAGACGTACAAGAAGAGGGCGGACGGGGCGGAGTCTGCACAGTCTCTACCTCGATATACTGGACAAGTCCCATCCTCCCGGCAGACCCCTTGTAGCCACCCTCCGACCGACACGACCCTCACCCCATCCATAATATCAATAACATTAGCCATCCCTGGGTGCCGCTCCTGGCCCCAATGATACCCCGAGCGATGAGAGGCTGCAGCAGTCTCGATGGCCTCCAGACAACCCGCAATTGCCTTTGGGGGACACATGGCGGCACCAGGCAGTGGGAATACCCGACCGTAGTGTCACCGACCGGAAAACAGGTGTCCAACCTGACCGTGACCGCATAGGGAGGGATGGAGGGAGAGTCTCAGTCCAATAGCATTGGATTATGTCCCGAACATCAGATATACTCCCAGGGTCATGAATATCTTAGAGATGTAAATTGACCTTTCTGTCATACATCATACGTCCCTGTTCTGGGGGGTTTGGGGCTGAGGTCTTTGTGATCTAACACACTCTATGTTTCAATAGCAGTGTCATGTTGATAAGATCGTCGCCACTATATGCACAATTTAACCGCTAAAAGTGCCGTTCTTCTCCACGGAAGTAATACCAGTAGCGAATTATGGGATGACTAATTCTTCATCGTCGTGGTTCTGCAAATACATACACTTCTATCTGCAAAATTGTACATTTAGACGAAATACATGTTATTTTGCATGGAAAGTAGTTCCCCATAAATCCTTTCCCCGTTCTTCCCACATCGTCCTTACTTACTGTCTGCCTCCCTTTCTCTTGTACTCTTACTCTTTTCCTCATGTGTCCTGCCCTATCTACAAAAGCCCCATTATTCACTATTTGACAGCGGCTCTGCCGATGTTTGCCACCCATACATTAGTAGGTATGAGTGTTGGTCTGTCGTCCGTATATAATAGATAGGGGTCGCGGCCCACCGGCCCACTCACCCGTTGGCCCGCCTGCCGCCGCCACTCCCGCTTTCCCTCCCATCGCCCTACTGCCCGACCCCCCTCATCGGCAGAGACCCATAACATGATAATCTGCACGCTGCCTGCGCCAAGGCTGCCATGTACTAAAGCAGCACCAGACGTAAACCCCTCAGCCACCCTTGTCATGGGGTACTACTTGGGTTGGCAATCGATAATCTATACCGCATTAACACCTGGGCTTAATCCTGCATTCTAGTGTCATCCCCAGGTCTAACTTCATCTTTAATATGTCTAATTAGATTCTGGTATTTTAACATTATGCAACAATATGTAGATCAATGTCTCCATGGTGAGGTTGTAGAGGAAATAAACAACAAAGCTAATAATAAGGACGCACTCATTCAAAATGTTCTGAAATAGCTCGACACTAGGCCTAAACATGTTAGTATGATAGTAGAATTATACCCATATTGTTGCTCGATTTATTCATGCTAATGACCGATTCATATAGTTAATCTCTACTACTTAGCCCCCCCGGAAGATACCTTTTATGGCAGATCATTACATTAACAAACTTTCCAGATAAGACTTAGGGATACACGCTATAATGATAGACCACAAGGGAACTCGACCAGCCCCCACTATCTTCCTCCCCACCACACTGTAGCAGACACGCCAGACCTGGTGGCCCGATTAGGCTCGCCATACACACCCCATCTACTGGTCCTGATTCCTCCCACCGTATATATATATCACCGGTGGGATGATGACCAAGGTTAATTTAGGGTGTTTTGACTGTGGAAGTATTGATTAATTAGTCACACCTGTCAAGGCTAGGCACGCACCTCAGTACACCTATTAATAGTAACATGACCGTCTGCTGATCTTCAACAGTATCAGGCAATGTGACGAGCTCCTCTGATAAACAAAGAGGTAACGTTGCGTAATGAAGACATGGTGTAAGAGGTGCCTCTATATGATGCCACTTCTTCGAAATATCGCCACCCTGAGGCTTATCATATAATGTGCCAGTTAATGACTCACCGTAGGCCATTTCCTAAAAAAACTATATATATCCGGAAAACCTACTCTGAACAGCGACATCTGTGGTCTATTTTGTGAATTCTGATAGATAATAGTGATTAGATGCCATCGACCTCTATTTTTAACCCTTTAAGGACGAATGATGCCTTGAGGCATCATCCAGCCCAGAGTGAATGATGCCTCGAGGCATCATTTCTCAAAAGTCTACAAAATCGTTTTTAACAAAAAATAATGGAGGAACATTAATGAAATTTAGATTTTCACAGAATGTATGTATAATACCATTACTAGTATTTCTATTCAAAGGAAATAAAATATTTAAGATTATATATCATAACACACGATTAAACAATTGGATAGTGGGTTTTAACGACTGTGTGCCCGTCCCCAGCTGTATAAAGTGCCACCAGCACCCGTCCTCCAAGCGGTAGCTTGACCACAGGCACCCGTCCTTAAAGGATTAGGTAGTTAGGATGACTATCATCCACATAAATTCACTCTTTTAAACGTTGAAATAATGAATGCTGAATAAATATTTTTTAAAATACAATTTATGTTGAGAATTCCACAATAAATACTTTACAAACTGATTCCTTCGTATGTGGAGAATGCATGTTAGACTTATAAAGAGAACGTGCGTCCGAATGCCATCACCACTGGCTTCTGGCTGTGACCGGAGACAATGCTTGGTGTCCTTACTCAATCACAGCTGCTTGAAACCACAGACTCAGAGCAAACATAGAAACCAGTCTGAAGGCAGAATCACTCTGACATTACTTGTTGGATTCCTTGCTTGAGGTATAAAGTCACCACAGAGCTATCTTAATGGTATCCGATACTCCTAACTACTAAACGATAGGCGTTGTAGGAACCAGCAGGGATAACTAGAATAATAGTCACTGCACTGGAAGATTTTCTAGCCGTACTCTTTTGGAGGGTACAACATGGACAGGCCAACATGTGGCTGTCAATTGTTTTGTAGAGCTACCTCCACCGTAGTCGTGGCTTGTGTAGCTTTGTACAACATCATAACAGAAGGTTCGATCTGTCTAGACCTATTGGCACTGATCGGGAACTGATTAGGCGTCCGGTGGGCGTGTTTTATGCATATTGTTCAGTACTGGCACTAACGAAGTGGTTGCATGCACGAATCATATGACCAGTACACTTAGCCACTGAACTAGATGAATACCAATGGCGGTATTGATATGAGGCCTACAGTCGGTTCATTGAGTTTCTTTTAGCTTTCGTTTTGGTAATCAGTTCCTAGTCTCTTGAAAATCATTTGTATATGGATTATCATGTTAGATGTTTACCACTGCAACAAGCATGGAAATTGCAGTATTTATTTGGATCATTGTGCGCCATATAATCGATTACATTCTATCCAAAACGTCACTAGACATGACTTAGGAGGGCACGACTACTAATTAACCCTTTTCTCCACCACCAAAGACAGAAAATGAAAATCTCCCTCCTGATTATGTCTATCATTTCTACTATACTATGATCGGATGTACTTTACCAATGTTTTCGTAATCTCACCTAGTTTTTTTTCTCCAATTAAATCCATAGTAATTTTAATGGCCAATAAGGTGGGCCCCTGAAACCTAGAAGAAGTTCTTCTTATGAATGAAAATTACTTTCATGTATTAACTATGTATGACTTCATCCTTAGCTAAGGATAAAGACTAAATCCTAGCACCGCCAAATTCCTCGTTCCTGATCTAATGATATCCTCAAATATGTACATGGATAATCCCATATCTTCCAGACTGCCTCTGTGAATAGCGGCGTGACTTAACATGGTCCCAAGATTAGGTCCTAGTGGTGATATAACTGGATTATAAATGGTTTACGAGTAGGAGGTATGGTGCTTCTGGGAAGGGATAAGATGGTCACGATATACGTCAGCCCAGACTTGTATATTCATGCCAGTTAATAAGCGAGAGGCAGCACGGCTTCACCTGGGCCGTAGGGTTTAAGCCACAGCAGGTGTCTGTCTTGTGAACGTCTACTAAGTGAGATAAAGGCGTCCTGTATTGGTTCCCAGCTCAGGTGACCATCATTTGCGGATGAAGACCAGGGTATCGACAAAGTGTTATTGTATTTGAGGACATTGCATTAGAAGTGTGTCAGGAGACGATTTGTCGATACTGGTGTATAGTTACAATATCTACATATAGTATAAAACAGATGACAGTGCATCCTGACCAGTGGCTTGTAACCTTTTTGGTTGTTACCTTTAAGAACTATCTAGATTTTGATACAGAAAGTATAGTATTGGGGAAAATATTAAGGTATGACTTAGAAAATATTTTGTGTGCTAGGAATTCTATATGTATATGATCCTAGTACGGAAATCAGTTGATTAGGCGAGCCTCTGCCATGCCTTCGGCTTTATTTAAATAAATGAAACCGGTAGACTATAAAATGCCCATAAAGAACATAGGCCACAAAGGTATGAGTTTGAATGGAGGGTCACATAAATGACATGAATATAGAATAGTCTATAGATCTGGGAAATAAAGAAGAACAAAACCAACCCATTTGAGTTCACAGCCTATTAGTGTGAATAATGCAATAGTTCAGCTAAAAGCTTTCACACCACAACGGGAAATCAAGTCCCTTGTGGCATCTTTTTAATAAACTGGATCGGAGATGGTTGAAGAGACACAGCTGATACCGCCTCTAAAATAGTAATAAAGGAGTAGAACTATGCAGATGTGGAGGACAATACCGTTAATGTCAGGAAATTATCAGAAAACAGGGCCGAAAGGATTGAACTGGTATTCTGACATACTAGATAATCATCGATACCGTAGCTATAATTTCTAGCTTTTGATTAGGTCAAGCTACAATGTATCTAATCAGCCTTATTTCAATTCAGTGTTTTAATGAATTTCTTCTTGGCAACGATATTAATTGAAACAATCATTAATGTGCTTACGTATAGAGCGACCTTCTGTGACCCTTACTAACTAATCCCGAGAAACACCAAAAAAGGATGAAAATGTCTCCACCGTGATTCTTGAAGTTTGATGTATGCATTCTGTCCAATCAAACCAACCAGACCTGACTCTCCGTGAGATATCACGCATCCTGGTATCTGGGTTTCGACCACAGGAAAGAATATCCCCAGTCCAGCTTGCGTCCAAGCTGGGTGAACCTTCCTTGTGTGTAGCCACCGCAGGGGGTGGAATATGGATGACTGACACCCCTCGTATTGGCACCTCCGCTGCTTCTATGTAGACCGGCATTTTGCCACAGAATATCCCTCCATTTTCGGTCCTAGCCATGCCCCAGGAGGGTATAATTGCTGCCTGGAGATGAGTGGGGACGGTGGGGGTGGCAGCTGGAGGAGTGAGGGTTGGTAGATGGACGCCGCTTGTTATGCCCGCGCGGTAACAGTGGGCTTTAGTCGCCTCAGCGAGATAATCGAGGCGGTAACAGGTGATTGAATGCCCTCGTGTCGGGCAGGCTTTCATTCTGGTCGCTGTCTCCTCCTGGTGGACCCTGCGCAGAAGTCTGCTATCTGACAGCAGAGATATAATATCTCTGCTAGATAAGCCGGTCGGGTTCTTTGATGGCGGTCAGTCGACCCTCCAAGTGCCTAACGGCGTATCGATATCGGAAAGAAGATCTCATTGAGTCTCCATCATTCGTGCAATAAAAAGAGGTCAAAGTGTTCACAGCGTCGATTTCGTTTTATTTTCCCCAAGACGTCTGTGTTGCAAAAGATGAAGCCGACATTTCAGTTTGGATTAGCTGAATATCTAAATTGAGTATGGCAAAAGTCCTGTTGATGTTAAAGACTGAACGATGAAGAGAATTTCGAAATGCCCTGTACCGCTTAGAGAAGAATCGATTATCATGTAACACAGGCATTATAATTTTAAGGACATTTAGATTATCTGATAATGTTTTAATTAATTTCCACAGGCTCGAAATTAGGGAAAAATCATGAATATATTCAGATGTGGGATTGTTTCTTTTAGACGTAGAGCTGTGTCGTTTCACTTACCTGTGTATTGCCTTGTATACATCATCATGAATAACGTCTGAGACCTGTCCAAAACATCTTATACCCGGGTGGCTTACCAGAATAGTCTTTATGACTGTTCACCTAATTCCATCCACGTGACTATATGGAATACTGTGGAATAGATATAGAAGCAAGCATACATGCTCACTTCAATGAAAACCATTAAAACAAAATACAGATAATTCATGGAAAAAGATATTGATTTAATTGGCTTAAGATAATTCAATATCGTCTGCTATTTCATAAGTCAGGCGCAGTATCGAGGTTTCAACGGTTGTCGTGCTGTATCCTCTGAGCTATTTCACCAGATATTTTAACAAAGGGAGAAGAGACAAAATTACAATCTACAATCACCACTAACAAAACAGATTTCTCTTCCAGAGCCTATAGTCATCCACGAGAAACTCAGGCCCATATGAAGAAAGAATCTATAAAAGCGATGTTTGCTTCTTTAAACTACAATACCCTTTTCCGTGCATTAAGTAACAAATGAGGATAAAACATTGACTAGCAGAAGGGTAATTTAGAAACATACAGAATTGAGAGGAGTTGTAGGCAATATGTTCAGCCAAATAAGGAATCAATGCTTAAAAGGTAATGCCTAATCAAATCTGCAAGTGTGACAAATGTGCTCCTAGGACTATAGTTGCTTTTGGTCTGTTGCTTTTTTTTCAAAAAGATATCGTGGAGCCAAGAATGGTTCATTTGCCAGAATCCCTCGGTGGCATTCAAACATAAACAAAAGGGGGCACTTTTCACATTAAGACTAAAATAGTGGTCCTAATGAAGAATTGATTCCGTTGGGAAACAATAAGCATTGTAACGCCGGGGGTTGGTTGTACTTCAGTGTTCCCCCACCAGGGGGAGTAAGTGACTGTGCGCATGCGCTGTCATTATTGGAACTAGTCAGTAATTACACTTTGACTATCGTGCTGTATATTGAGAGCGAATTTCAGACCGGTCTACAATTGATCAACCCGGAGGCAGGGCGCAGAAAGCGGAAAGGAACTTCTTTTAGCGCCGATCGTTTCCAAAGATGATAAAACGCCCTCTGACTAGAGTCGAGCTTAGGGATATTTGTTATTCAAGACGTACTCTGAGGATCAAAAGAAAAAAAGAGAGGAAGTACAATTCAAAAAGACGCCTTTTTATCCCGTACAGAGAACTAAAGGATTGCGAATGTTCCCTCTTGAGTTTTTCAAAGACTCACATATGGAGGCAAGTATCTTTGAGAAACGGCTTTCATGACGTTTAGTGTAGAAGTTTCCTGAGGCTTTCTAAGGGCTTAACACGGGGACTGTCTAAATGCAGAAATTTAACAGACTTCAGATGTAGAATTCAAACGAGGAAAGGCTTATAAATCAATACAATCATGGGATCTCCATATAAGGCACTATGTCTGTGATAGCCACAATGCGGACCTGTATTTGAGAGAGTCTATCCAACTAATAAGGGAGTGTATGAATAACGTCAGATATAGCTTATTATGAAACATGAAAGTCCATCTCAAAGTTTGGAGCGGCGTATAGCGGCCGGTTTCCGAGCAAATAAGTCTTTATAGAACCTAGTTTCTGTCCACCAGGATTCGATCTGGTAGTATTAACTTGATGGGAGGAGAACAATGGCACTCATCCATCTTTCATGTGTCTATCAGCTTGGCACTCAACGCATTGTGCAGGCATCGGACACCACTTTAGTAATCATATTGAACACTTACAGCAGTTTTATGGATGGATATGGATGGGACTTGCCGTTCTTCTAGAAGTATTGCATCGAAGGGACATACTAATGCGGAACATCCTAGTCCCGTTTCATAAATTCATCTATTATAGACTAATCTCTTTCATATTCCTATCAAGATGCATAGAATGATGTTCTATAACGCGTGAACGTCAGGTAGGATTTGTATATCTGCACACAATTCCAGTTGATGTGGAGAACCTGGTGTGGCAGAACCTGGCATGGTGGAAACCTACTCATTACTGTGCAATTTAATTAAAACTACTTCAGTGCTACAGTAAATCTTGAACACTGGTTCAAGGTGGACTAACATCCGCTTGCATAACAGGTGCCTGTTGGGATTGATTGTCAATGGTATAATATTGGTCAAATACTATATCACTGACCACAACCATTCAACACTGACCACAATAAAGATAATGTGTTGCAAGTGTCAAGTTATATCGTCTGGGTGTTGTCCCTATAACCATAACGCACAAGTACAATTCTAGATATAATATTGAAATACAATGAAAAAGAGAATGTCTCCTTATTTACGATCCCTAACAAAGGCTATTTTCACGTACGTTCAAATTAAGTAAAAGCTAGGAATGTATCACAATAGGATATCTTCACTGAGATTATTATAATTCGTTTGCATACATAACAGAAGTTTTTGAAATTATCTGTGTTAGGTTTCAGTTGTGTTATGATTCCAAATTATCATCTGATAGTTTGTAAGAAAAAACCAGAACTTGTTTGTTGGTAAACTTATTTTGATTAGAGATAATGATATCGCTTGAGATCTGGTGTTAACAGCACTTGCTTTGCACCTCAGATCTTCACGCGTTTCTCACATACAGAGACGCACAAAGCCCCTCAGCAGAGGCGCCCGCACCAGGATATACCTTCAGTCTCAGGCCGGCCACAGACTGTTCAACAGTAAACGCGATAGCTCTTCTATTTATCATATAACGTTATATGAACGAGTTACGTATTTTTATGCTGTTTCAATCTATGCATCAATGTCCCGAATAGGACATAACCACCTACAATTCAATAACGATACACTTGTAGGGCGTCCTCTATACGGTATTCAAGTTAAATTAAGCTCATTGCAGAAGTACTAAACGTATTGATCAGAGTTTTCATTAACTTTATCACGATTCCGAGACAACGTGCTTTCTGGTAGGTTCTGCGTCCCGATCACCACCATGCGCACACGACGGGCAACCACTTATCTGGCCGCCATTTGGACCGCTACCAAAGTGTCAGGGTTACTCCTCGTGCAGGCTTAATGTTATGACCTGGCACAGGGAGGCACTGACTTTGTCCCGGGGCCAGCAGGCATTGTTTACACATCGTGCGCGTCGTGCTGCTCGGAGCTGCTCGACCAAATACCACCTAAATGCACCACCAACGCCTCGTAAGTCACAGAGGAGTGACCTTTAGGGAGGTGATTAAGTGCAGTCGTTGTTCGTCCTTTTATTCGCATTCCTGTTGATAGCAACTTGGCCTGGACTAAATACAAAGCCGACTACTATTGCGTAGACACTGGTTGTCTGTATATGGCAACGGTGTAGAGCCTTCCCTGTAACTTTTAATATGGATCATGATTTGACTTTCATGATAGTTCACCAACGCATCGCACCCTATGGGCAGCCTAATGTCTTTGCTGGTAAGATTGCATGCAGGTAGCCCTCCTTATATGATATATGATTCACACTTTATTAACCAACTTCACAATCTATGTCCTGCGTAATTGCCCTACATGGCTGCTCCTGAAGCTCTTATTTATTTCTCCAGTCCAGACAATATCAATGAAAGTTGAGACAGGTGCTTTCATTGCACCACAGAATATATACTGTAAGGCTTTATTGTTAAAGTTCCGTTATTTTACAGTCGCCTAATCAGTTAATTAGTATTGTCCACGCACAATGCACACAGTATTTTTAAACGGGAGAGCACTGACAAAAGACCATTATCCATAATAATGTGTATGCCTCCGTATTCACCCTCAACCGAGTCAATTGTTTATGTACTGTGTGGCGAAGGTCGCAAAACATTGACATACGCTTAACTTAGTTTTATTGCTGCCAAATGGTTTTGATTAATTATCAAATAGACAAGAATGATTCCATCCCTTATCCTGGTCAAAACTGTTTTTCATAAAAATCAAATTTGATTGTTTTGCACAAAGCTTGATAGAGACTACTTGAACTTGATACTCTATATGAATTTAATTGTTTCATAGGAGCATTGCCATCGCCTGCGGCACTCCTCAAACAGTCTTAGCCGTCTGGTATCTCTACACCTATGACTAATTCAGGTTGCATGTCCTGTGAGGAGAGCAGCTCAGTATTTATTTTGGGCATACAGCTCTGGATGGACTAGGACTCATCTCCGGTGGCATGCTCTATACAATACATATAAGAACGTGATACTCCACAGCCGACTGCAGCATAACAAGTCCTAATTTCTAACATAACAGGCCGTATTGACTGATTGTCCATCCGACTACCAAGATACATGCTGCAGACGTCGGTATCAGTAGCACTTGACCCACTATGCTGGGGGTGAACAACATGAAGATTGACAATAACATATCAATTCAAAGTCATACCGAGTGTTCCTTCTCATATTTGCAATATGATGTTTTATTAGAACAGTCATGCCCCAGTCACACTGGCGTAAAAAATGGTGTTTTTTCGTGTACGCACGTCTACGTTCTTCGACGCATTCTGAACTTAACGGGAAAACGCGGAGTTGCGTAGAGGTAAGTCGGAATGCGTAAACGAACATAAACGAAACGCAGAAAAAACGCGGTGTCAGAATTACTTAAAAAAAAATTTAAACATATCTTCACATTTTTAATGCGTAAATGAATGCGGCAAAAGGGTAGATAAAACGTTGAAAAACGTTGAGAAACGTCAGTGTGACTGGATTGCGTACTAAAATATAAAAGTGTTGTATTTACGTAGTAAATACGCGGAACTCGCATCCTTTCAAATGCGTAAAACAGATTTATTGACGTAAGAACAAAAAATTATACTTACAAGTATGTATATATCGTATGAGTTATATGCAAAAGTAAGTGCCAAGATATGTGGATCTTGTGTGATATGTTGCTATCTTTCTATAGAGCATATAACACAATAATGCATCTGATGAACGGATGAGAACGTTCTCCTTTATCTTTCCTCATCATGCATACAATCAACTGCCCACAGCCCATTGCACTAAATGGCCCACATTGCCTACTACCATTACCACCCTGGACTGCCCTCAATTGTGATTCTATCATAGGAAGAGTCCACTAACTACATCATACTCCAGTCCACCCCACTTCAACATCCACTATCATAATAGCCCAGCAACCCCCGCTCCCGACACCTTCCACGCCATCTTAACCCCAATCCTACCATATTTTCATCCGGCCCATCTATCCACTCATTCCTTGTGGATGTCTTCTCGCAGCTCCAAATGTCCTTTGGCATCCCAAGTGCATGCCCTTTATTCATTCCGAGCCCCGTTTGCAAGCACCTTTTCTTCCACTTATTTCACACATCCGACATCTTTCTTATCTCAACAGCCCTTTTTTCTTTATAACTCCGGGTCCCACCGATTCCCCAGTCTTCCGTTTAGTAGGTCTACATTCTTACCCCATTGCCCTTTTCATTGGTCATCTATCCTTTATTTTCTTTTAATATTATCATAAATCGTCAGGTGTAAATGTGCAAAATTCCAAGCTTGGTCCAAAATTTATCTTCCCGATGCTATGAAATATGGCACCACCACAGGATTAATTTGGTCCACAATTCGGCCAGAATGGATATTTATTACCGTGCATGGAAGGGAGATCTGTTCTCAAAAGCCCAGAGCCAACAATATAAACTTTCTCGTGAAGCACCTTTACTTTTCATAGAGGAATGGCTTTATATAGCACTGACAGCGATGTTTATCATAATCCGGTTTGAGCAAAGAGGAACCTTGCCATTTTGTAAAGGGAAATATAATGTAAAACAATGAATTCTTTTCCCATTGGTAAGCAGCCTTGTGAAATACCCAACTGCTTTCTATTCATGCTGTACCATTACTACCCCTTTATTTTCCATGGTATGAAAGTACCCATTGAAAATTTATGGGCAGCTCCCCATTATTCAAAAACTGTAAGATAACATAACCAGCGCTTGTGTATTACTTCGCATCAATCTCTCGTGGTTAACGGTCGGCTGTCCATAAAACCATCGATTGTTGTCTATTTATACCACAGGTTCACATTGTTCTCGCTTTGATCTACCAACCTGTTCCCGATAACCCAACACAGCGTTAGCAACAGACGATTTCCTAACGCCACGGCTACGCAATATGGCACCACTTCACGGTTGAAAATTTGTAGCCACGATTATCTCAAAGCAGCTTTAAATAATCGTGGATGGACGCCACGATTCTTTAAAGGTCAGTTGTGAAGAACCTCTACTTTTTTGGGAAAAGGAGGCATCCGCGTCAAAATCCACTCTTTTTGTTCCTGCCATTTTGCAATGGGAAGTATACATTCAGCTGTAGTTTGGGCAGGGTTGATCTTCAGACGACTTTATATATGTGACACTACCTCACATGAAAAAGAGAGAGCAATCAGTTCCTGTAGATATTGAATACTCGGAACTCATTCCACTGTTTCCCGACTTTTCAGACCACGATCTGCTCTCGTCAGGTTTTTAGTCGCCTGGTGTACACACCGCCATTGCCCTAGGCGTACCGCACTGCTCCTCGTCCCCCCCCCCCCCCCCCACTCCTCACACATCCTACCGACCAGACTGCGAAACCAATGCCCTCACGGTCCCTCCCAGTTCGATCCATTCTCCTCCATGATTCTGCCCAATTCCTCCCCTTGGCTCCATTCCCCATCCCCTCAAACCGACCCCAGCCCTCTGTATCCCCGACACTCCACCCTCCCGCACAAAACAACCCTGTCTGGCAACGTCGGCAGATGAAGGCCACTTAGGCCGGCAGGTCCTGAGTGGCTACTTTCCCCGTAGAATTAGCCCCACCCGGTACTGGTCAGTGCTGGGCGGGGGCGGCTGCAGGGGCGGGCGTCGATGGCCACCGTCGGTCAGCTCAGAACGGTCGCTGTTACGGACAGACGGACAAAGGCTGGCATCAGGAAGGAGAGTCCACTCTACCAGTCTGCACCAGACTTGCTAATAGTCCCTTCAGCTGTCACTTATTTTTTGTTTGTTCATTTGCATCAATGCGAGGCGGATTAAGAGCGGCAGCGTGGCACAGTAGGTTACGTACCCGCTGTGTTTGTTGCTTAACTGACATCCTATTTCTTCGATTCCATCTTACCCTCATATCAGCCTAGCTGTTGGTACACTATTAAGCACTGCAGAGTCTCGCAGAACCCACGTTGACAGAACCCACGTTGAACATGAAAACGAAAACATGCTTTTGCTAGGTATAATTCGAAGTCTATTTAACATAAATGCCCTGGAAGTAATGAAGGAACCCAGAAAGACCAGGTCATCCATGAAACATAATTTGTGTATCCCTTTCCTGAAAACAGAAAAGTTCCGAAAATCATCCATTTATGTAGGCCTGTCCATCTGGAACAATCTGTCAAAAGACTCGCAAACTGCAACCACTGGTCCACTGAAACGGACCTTCAGGAAAGAAGCCCTAATAAAAATCAGGCAGTACTTAAAGGATAGACAATGACAATAATGGTTGAGAAAACTAGAGACGTTTCCTACAAAGCCGCATCCTGCAAACTGAGGCAAGTAACATTGTAGTAGTAACCTTACATTACACCAGATATTTCCACCTGTCTATTTACTCATTGTAAATATTATCATCATTTTTCTGTACAAGTGCATTCTTAGGTGAATGGCATGAAATATGCCCGATGTTTACTGTTTACTGCTTACTGTTTAGAAGCTAAATGCTACACTTTTGTATGGAAGAACGATTGGAAATCGAATACAAATGATCTAATAAAAAAAAAAACCAAAAAAACAACACAAGATCATTGATCATTTCAGTTATCGTATGCATACGGTAAATACTTTGTTTCGAAAGAAACAGTATGATATTCATTAATTGCCATCGAACTCCTAAGATGTTTTCAAGATATCATGTTCTTGCTCCAGCTTCCATACTTCCCTCCATAAAAGTGTAAGAGATATGCAAACAGTAACATATTCTTCATAATTCTTAGTCAAGCAGTATCTTCGATGATATGTAAAAAACTAAGCATGGACATTAAGAATGATCTTGGAAATTTTCCTACCTTCAATGAAAGGAAATGAAGGGGAGGAAAACCTAGCCAGCTGCTCTTCCATAAAGGCTGACATTGCAAGATACTAGCATGAGCTCCACTCTGTCTGCTTTGCAGAAAAGCAATGGTCTCTGTTAACCCTTTTCGACATTCATCACACATTCCTTAGGCTGGACACTGCATTACTAACAAAACCACGTGATATCAGGCCTGTAAATGAAGGAACATACATACACATATATATCGCCTTATTTATAAACCTCAATTGATAGGTGGACCAAAGCATTAGTAGTACGATTTTTAATTGATAGCAAAGTTGTTTAATGTAATTGTTCATTCATTTTCCCTGTCTGATGTGAAGCCAAGACCTCACTTGAGAATTGTACCAACGATATTTTATCCAGCTATAATACACCTCTCAGACTGCAATACCCTAGAGGATCAAGGTGCATTCTACTAGGAACAAAGAAATAAGTTGTTAGATGGGAAGCACGTCTAATGCCTGTCAGCAGATCGGGCTCTGGTTGAGTGGTAGACACCTGAGGGTGTGCTAGTCCAGAGATCGGATGTGTAGTGGGCGGGTGGGGATCTCTATATCCAGCACCCTCCCACCTCAACCAGCACCGCCACAACCACCGCACGACCACATCCACCCACCCTAGTCTGACCTGTAGAGCTGCCCCAAACTGCCCCTTCCCACATTGTTCTAGTTCCCGCGGCTGAGAGAGCAGCTCCTTAAATGATAGGAGCAGTTCGGAGTAGCTCGATACTAAAGTAGTGCATGAGGAGTTTACATTGCGTCCGGCGCTCGATAAGTAGTGCAAGCAATCCACTAGGGAGCTCTTTATTTTAGCTTTCGAACTATATCTAGTAATGACCTTTAAGAGAAGGGCTTCTCAGCATGGTCATAAACATTGTCTTTCAGAGCACATTGTTCAATCATATGCACAGCATGTGTGACACCACTTTGGAGCTTGTCTCAAGGAGTCATGATTTAGCTGTGCTATTGTAGAAAGCAGGGCGGATTCAGTGGATAGAAGCGAAGATGAGGGATGAACCCTCTCTCCTCCGCCCTAAACCAACACGCACACAGGGTAGCTTCAACGGGAGAGTCCCTCAACTTAAGTTAAAAGAGCGACTTTATCCGCTACAAATATTTTTTTTTTCATTTCCTCACATAATTCCTATCAGAGGACGCATGGTCCAATTAGCCAATCTATTTCAAAACATTGTTTCAACGATTAAGTCGTATCATTTGGCCGTATTTAAAAAAAAACCCAGCGAACTGTAAAAGACACTAGCGCAGCTATTGATTTGCTCAATGGTCTCCTTGGAATACTTTGCTAAAGAAATTGCAGTTATCAGTCATCAATTGCAAAGTCATGCTTTAAGAAGCTTTTTCAGTTTTTTCTTTGGGAGATACTAATAGAAATGGATATGGCTAAATTACAGGAACAAACTAACCATATGGTCCCAATAGTGCAAAAGAATTCTGCAGGGAAGACGTATTTAATGTGTCCTCGAATCTAGAGACTAATGTATTTCGAGCAATAGGGAATCATTAAGAATAAAACAAAAGAACCCCACTATGGTCATTGTAAAACATTTCGCCAGTTTTGTGTACACATCTACACATTTACATACGGAAGAGTACGGTAAACCGGTGGGCCCAGGCCCTGAGTTTGACCCACGCATTCTAAGTGACTAGTAAAAGAGAAACACCATTTCAGCATTACACTAGTCTCAAATTATACTCTCCCTAGCCACTGATCTCCCAGAAACAGTGCCCTTTCCCATCCTATCTACCCCTCGTCCACTTCGGCCTCTCATATACTCCCCAGACCCCCACCTCACCTTTGCCACGATTCCTCTGAGTGCAGACATACGCCCTCCACCCTCAGTTTCGGCCCTCACTACACTAACCGCCCCCATCGCCCTGCGGTAGCGTACCATCCGGTTTACTCCAACCTACCGCTCCCGGGGGGTGTCAATATATTCCCAGGGCCATCACATCAAAGGCCCTTTGCCGCTCATACAGACCGGGGCTTGCCGCCTATTGTCCGCCGCCGACTCTTGTTGCTATAGATAGTCTGAGAGACTCAGTCAACTGAGGGGCGGCCCACTTACACGGCCGGGCATTGCAAAGAAGCAGGAGCTTTATTGACCAGCACATTACCCGACGGCCGCCAGGGGTCTTGGCATGTTGTGCCGGATGCGCCCTGCCCTGCCGACCAACGCCCACCTTGGACGACCTGGACTATCACCTGCTGCTGAGAGGGTAGGGCGTGTACATGTGGCGGATTGGGTTAGAGCGGGTGCTGTGTCGCTGACCGTATCACATAGCCATTCACGACACTTGACCACTCATGTCACATGACTTGATCATGTGATGTGATTTTCTTTGCCATATGACCGTCTATCTTACGTGGCTGCTGACGATACTGAATTATCAGTATGGCTGATATTTGTGAGCGACCTGTAGAACTCCCATCAACCCTAAAACCCTGGATATAAATTAAAAGCAGCAGCCTGGGTAAATCCAATTTATTTACATCTTATCGATAAGGATTTAATATTAAAATGGTGATAATTAGATATTAAGAAGTAATGAATGAATTAGGATAAAAATGATGATAAAAGGTTAAGGAATATGAGAGGTGTTTGTGTATTGGTGTTGGGTAGCTAGGTATAAATAACAGGTGTGTGTGGTGTAGAAGGTGAATGGTAAATAGCGATGCAGGTGCAAGTGCACACGAGTGTGGTTGTGTAATGTGGATGACACCAGGGGGTGCAACGACCACCCCTGGCCGAAGGCAATGTGTTACCCATGACTTGATCACAATAAAATGAAAATCGACTTGCAATACCCAAGATATATTGTCCAGCGTTCCCTTTTGAATTCGGATAAAAAATGTAATCAGAAATCTTAAAACTGCTCACACATAGAGTATGCATATTAGAAATACAATATGAAGACTACACAGTTCACGCCGTGATAACACAAAAAGTATCCCTAGTGAAAATCGTATACTCATTCAAACCAGACAACAAATCGGACCGTCTAATTTCAAGCCCGAAACTGGGAACTGATGGGGTCTTCACACATTCCCTCTCATTCCCAACCTGCAGAGACCGGCTCCTGTAACCTGTCCCTTGCTCTGCTGCATACAGCCCAAGGGTAGAACGCCTTGTTAGCATTTAGATTGAGGGTTCCCTGGACCCAAGCCCTCTCTCTACCTGCCATTCAAGCATCTGTACACCCTTCAGGTCATGCATACAGCTTTTGGGCCGTTGTTAACTGTGGCTATAGTCGTGATGGAACATAGACTGCTTGTTGGTCTTACAAAGAAGTTTGATTGGTACTATGATTATTTGATTCTCACCTCAAGGGCGTCTTAACTATTTTAGATGACACGGCGAATGCCTTCTGTGTGTGCTTTTCTGGGGCATACTAGTATTGGGAGCGATAGTGAGCGTATGAAAGTACCAAGTATAAGGACGATTTATTTGAAATGAGCATTTAGATAACTGACCCTTTTAATAATGTTCAAATTAATGTGTGAACATGACTAAGGACTTAGGACTAAACTTTCTAGATACTTGTAAAATTGAAGGTTGGGAGAGTTGGAATCAAAGAATACTTAACATGACTGGGCATGTAAGGGGCACCCTCCAGTATGGTCTGTCGATGTGTAGATACATCTATTTATTGTTTTATTACGCAACTAGTCGAGATTAGCTAACGCGGATAACCCGGATATATCAGTGATGCTCAAACTTTAAACTTGACTGGATTCTTTTCAAGATGTTTGGAAAAATCGTCCTGAATCTAGAACGGCTTCTATAGAGGGCTTCTATATATATATATATATGCAATTTTATCCTTGACACTATTATGCTAATAACAGTGCTAGTCTCTGAGAGTGACACGTTATAAAAATAGCCGTCTAATGGTATCCCGTGACGTTTACCTCCTGAATAAAGCCTGAGGTGCACGCCCCATCTCCTTTCCATGTTGCTTTCACTGTACGAAACCCCAGGGAGAAGATATAAGGCTAAATCGTCCACACAGAGCAACTCATACCCAGTCCCATAGCAGCTCGGCGTAGTCCATGAACTGCTCAATATTGTCTGTGACCTGCTGGTTCTTGAAAACATGGGCTTCAATCCAATACCTAACTGCAACACTAATGATTCTGCGGGTTCTGACACAACACTGCCGAACCGAACTGTTGCGGTGCAAGATCGTAGTGGTGGTGGCCGGTAAGAAATGCAGATAAGAATAGATGCGTGCGTGTGTTTCTTTCCATAACCTCTGTCATCTGAATGTTGGCAGCGTTTTCAAGCAGATTCTCGGTCCGCAAGCCGAGGAAAATGTCAAAGTTTAAGCTCCATCATACGGCAGCGACTAGAAACTATGGATGCTCTTACCAAGCTGGTACTACTGGAGAAAGCTGCAATACTCCACATGGAGGCAACCACTGTTGATAAAAGTCACTGCTCGGGAGTGTCTCATTATTGTTGAGAGGTGAGGTGTCACATCCCATTTTAGTCATCGAGTCCTATCCAAAATATCGAATTGGATCTTCTAAGAGCTTTTTACAATGCTCGCAGTTTGTAGAATCGTAGCCTGGTTTATTTCGATAAAAACCTCTAAAATTATGAATAACCATATGTATGCATATCGTGTATAATTTGAAGACGTTTTTGAAATCATATATAGAAAAGATGACGCAATCGAGTTTATATTATGGAAGTAAAAAGATATCTGCAGAGAGACAGCCTCCTAAAATCACTCTACTTTGGTATCAGAGTAAAGTATTGATGCGTTTCAATATCATACGAATATCACCACATTATAATATCTACGTTTTATAAACCTATATCCGAATCCTGCGTCCAGACCATACACAAATGACAAATATTTCTACAGAAATAACGTGTACCTTAATCCTATTTACCTGAAATATTGAGGGAACCATCTGGATTGCATGGTTAACTCTCAATACTGTACGTCGGCGATCGATGGGATGATATTACCACCACAATTACAGGTTAACAGTAGCGCTGTATCTAGACCGCGTCAGGTGCCACGGCCTGCTGTGGACACTTCCCCTGGATGTGCGAGCTGAGCTGAGTAGCTCGTAGCAGCCAATGACAGCTCACATCTGCCCCGAGCAGCTCACCCTGCATGTTGGGCCAGACGGTACCAGCGCGACTAGTCGTTAATGCACATAACCTGATACCAGCTTATACCTGCTCGCATCAGCTCGGAATGACTCGCCCCAGCCCACTCAACAGGATGTTATGGCATTACTCGATACCTCTCCGAAGGAAGCGATAATTACCTGTCAATCACAGTATTTGTTGGGCTCAGGAAAATGATACAATGTAGTGGAGTGAGCATCAAATCAGGTCATCCACTGGTGAGGCAGCAGTTGCTTTTATATCTTACAGTTGTAGGTGCCAACTCAGGTGCCTGCTGATACCGCTTTACATTCAAAACAACCGAACGTTCCACAATATAAAGAACTTGGAGACAATTAAAATCATTTCATACTTGGAACCGACACCCACTCACGTTCCCTCCATGTTATGTAACATACCTACAACGACCAACTACCCACACACAGATTCACCCTATTTGTGAAGGTTTGCTTTCGTCATTTCCGCTAGGCGTGTGGCTTGAGTGGTCATTGTCCGCTCTCATTGTTGTCCCCATAGCTCAAACTCCTGCACCTCGGCCGTTCTACCCCGCGACCTGCCCAGACCCCCAAACCACACCCGAGGGAGCTCGCTAAAGGGAAGCAAATTGGGCAACACGTCGCCACATAATGTACGGCTGGTCTACCGAGGCCTGCTACCCCAGGTTAGGTGCTCAGATGTGCTCGATAGCTGTTCATGGATCGTTGTTATCTATAGTATGGGCAGATCGGGTGCCTCAGCCAACCAGGGCATCTATAATGTGAGACAATAGAGTTGCCATTCACCCCATAACTAACTTTGATTGTAGCCGTCAGTAACCTCGGGAGAACGGAGGAAAGAAGGGAAGAAAATGAGAAGGCATGGATAAAGTGTGGGTTCTCCCTATATAATGATTTTTTTCCAGGTAACCTCAGTGGAGCTATAGCGAGAAGAAGTATATCCGCAATAGAGCAACAGAATACAAGCAACTTCTGTTCAAACGAAACGATTGACTGCATATACCATATAGTCATCTGAGTGGCGAGGTTAATTAACATAGTTAGGCCATCTTATGTCGATTGATTACATGCTGTACCTTATGGCGGTCGCTATGCGATGCCAAAGGAGCAGACTCTGTCATCTGATAGTCTGAACGAGTTGCCCGTTGTAACTGTTTGAGTGTTTCAATCAGTAGTATATTTTTCTACCTGAATATACTGAATGCGCATACGTCTGAACAAGTTGTCTCATTAGCTTTAGTCTGTCTATAGACTACAGAGTGATCGAGGGGATTGCCACAACTATAAAAAATAATTCATATTCATGCAGTTGCACTGTCCACTGAAAGATTTAAAAAGCAAGTAATCGATGCATGATGTAAATAGGGAAAAGTAGACAGCTCATATTCTAGGCCAACCAGTGGGGCCCGTTCTGTGGAAGCTGCTCCGTAGAGAGTGACACCGATTTTTCAGTGTGAGCAGCCCACGTAGACACGACACTGAGATCCACGTCAAAATGTCCGTGAGAACACACCACTCTGTACCCATTGGCCATATTGCCGTCCGGACCATCTGAATGCCGCCTCACGTGTTCATGTCTCGAGTGAGAATGATCTCGCCCCCTTTATTGCCGTCTCATCTACAACGCAGACACGTCCGCTGAGCGATCCGTTTCGTGCGAGCAGCTCGCAGAGCAGCTCGTCTGGAGGGCCGCTTTAAAAATCTGAGCAGTTCACGGCAGGGCAATAAGGATAAAAAGGAACTGCTCAAAGCAACGAAGGAGGCGGTTGAGGGGTAAGCATTGGGAGTAGAGCCATGCTTCGGAGGGTTAATTGTCCGGCAAGTTTGTGTTCTTTGGATGGATTAGCATCACTTACCAGGCTCCGTGTAGTCCTTGGAGTGGCCATTATTTGCTGTCGGAATGGGTTTCTGCGGAGACTGGATATAGCTGTTACAACAGGAGGAAAATGTGTTCTAGCACTACCCAGTTTGTTTGCAGAGTTGCCTAGGCAGGTCTGTGAGTGACATACGCTACCTTGTGTCACCAAACAGTGGTGTCCATTGCCAAGAGCCATAGCGATTGGGATAGGCCTTATTAGATGGGTGTAATGTGTAACCTGGCTGCTTTGGAGAGGCCATAGGATACACGATAACAGTGGCGATGAGTCGCGAACTGGCAATTTTATTTTGACCTGGACAACGTTATCACAGGACGCTAAATCCAAAGCAAAATCATTTGATGTTTTTAAAAGTTTATTGGATAGTGATGTAGTCATCACCTGCTAGCTCTCGTTACAATGTCCACGAGTAACAAAAACCTGTTATGACTTTCATTTCTTGGGAATATCGGCCCTGCAATACGCATATTTTATCTTCTTCGCACACAGGGTCATTTTCATACTCTGCTTTGCACAAACATAGCGGTATAACATAAAGGTGGCGTCATGCGAGTCATTGGTGTTTCCCGGATATGGCTATCATCATTATGGATTCAAGGCGGATCACCGGCTGAGAACCACCCAAGGTAATGGACGATGATGGCATGCTATTAACATTTTACCGCACTTTCAGCTCACGGAATTAAAATATAATGACGGCATGAGGAGGTGGAGTGAGCACTGTGTAGTATACCGCTATACAGGATAGTAATTTCGTGTTCCATTTAAAACTTATCTATGAATCTTGTATATATTACATTAGACCATTATGCAAAAACATAAGCGATGACTATTTGAACAAAAGATACAGTTGCCGTGAAAATATATGCGTTAGTAAAGAACAATACATGTTAATTGTAATAAAGCTGACTATTCAACCATTGCATCATGTCTAATGAACAGCCTTTCACGATATATATATATATATATATATATATATATATATATATATATATATATATATATATATATATACGAATAATATTTGTTCGCTGTATGCCCCTATACACTATGATTTGGCCCGAGATCTGTCATGCTAAATGAACAGTGAGGTACGCTGAAGATTATAGTTTGCTATCGCGACATTGGGGTCTGTATCAAGTAGGTCAAGGACGTGTTGGCAAGGTGTGGCTCAAAGTATTGGGCATTCTGAGTGTAAATCAATCAAGGTGAAGTATGAATACATTAACACTTGTTCATCGATCCCAGGCAGTGGCTTGGCGACCGCGTCCCCCCGGCCACATACTTCCTCCCACCCGAGGCATGGACAGGGAATAGGGAAGATATATAGGGGAGGCTACCACACATGTATACTGAAAACTATTGGGTTGACTCTGCCTTACCACCCCTTATATCCCTTCACCTGCCCACCTACTTACATGCCTGATTGTACAATGTACATTCACTCATCCACTGGCGTCTCCCTATCCATCTTAACCGAAACGTATATCCACACAGCCGTCGGTCCATCTAGCAGTTCAGCTATTCTCGTGCTTGTCTACTCGTGCCTACCTCCCGGCCATGAGCAGCCAGTACACCTGCTCACCCGCCAGCAGTCCACCTGTCTGTTTGACACTTACCTGCTATAAGACACAAACTTGCCACCCTACCTGGCCGCCTATAAGTCCTGTACACGAACAAGAACACCGACATGCCTGCCCTGGTTTAAATTCCTACACGCGTGCTCCTAATAGGCTTGGCCCAGGAATATTCAAGGATATGAATTTTAAGATTATTCGTTGTCTTTCAAAGTGTAGTACTTTGAGTAATATTATACATGTATTTTATAAGTAGATTAAATGCTCCCAGGCAAGAGTTGACCACACCAGGGCATGACGGCAGGAAGGGCGGCTTGGAGACCGCGAGATCCGAATGTTTAATGTAGCATATGGGACGGGCTAGGAATGGCAAAGGTTGTCGATGGCCCCTCTGTCCCCTCTGCTTTAAGAAATAATTTAAACAATCATATCTTGAATACAGGTGACCGTCAGTTCTAACATCCCCCCGAATTGATCGTGCTCCAAAAGCCAACCGTCTACTAGCGATTCCTTTGCCATTTTTATCCGCTGAAAGTGGGAAGGTTATTTTATCTCAACAATGGAGATGTTTTCCATTCTCACTGATAGGATACGTTACCGTGTGTGATTCAGTTTGTTTTTACTCAGGGGCAGATTATTTTCGTTTCCATTTACCTTATTTCTCAAACAAAGGCCTTTATTCCCAGCAATCATTATTTTTCAAAGGATGCTGCTTAATATTACGTTGTTTGATGTCCTCCCACTTTTTAACTGCCGACATCCTCAGTGTTTTTGCTGATCCTCCGGCTGTAAATGGATCGCTGATTTCTACAGGAATTAAAAGTTGGCACTCTCATGTGGTCTAATGATTTATGAATGACGGGGAAAGGAGTTAGGTTTTCTATGAAATTGGGGTTAATTCACACTGACATCCGTTTTTGCCACCTTCCTGATGGAATCTCTGAGTGTGGTTATTCATACCTTTTTGAATCTCTGAGGGTCCGATTTTCTCCCCTCCACATTTATCCTATTACATTAAAGTCACTTCAAATTGATTTACTAAAATGTAGGTCATTGTCAAGAGGTAACTTAACCTGAAGTTGTAAGTGTTTGCGGTCGGTGTCACCATTCCCAAGGTATTTCCTTTTCAAAATCTTTGTTGATTATCCTTATCCTAAAGTTGTTATATTTTTATGGGCTCTTTAAGTTAAACCCTGTGCATTACATATGCAGTTGCAAATGGAAAATCTGAAGTGTTTACATGAACATGATCTCAATACATATTCCGCTAAAGATTTAACAGATATACAAAATTTGTACCCATCTGTTATTTTACAGACAACACATAGTTAAGTATAAAAAAACCTTAGTGGGACCTCTTTCCTTATAAATTGGAATATATGTAACCATACACATCTAAAAAAGTAATATCAAATAGATTGTAACAGCGACATCTTAAAGTACATCGGGAACGTTGGATAGTACACATGTAGCAATGTGGGATAGTCACATGTAATTTGGTCATCTCACCAGATTCTTAGAACAGATAAGCGAGCATCACCCATTTAAAAAAAGACGACAAAAACCCACACTAACATAGGCAGTTGAAAACATTACCCTGAGAACCACCACGAAACCTAGGAGGGCCATATGAAAGATAACCATATTTAACTCACAGTTTGTATATTTGATAGAAACACTTTATGCACGTATTTTGTAAATGCGGTCACCAATTGCAAGTATCATTGATGAATTTACAATGATATATTTTTGTATTTCACTGTGTCCTTGGCAAACATTTACATCTTTATCTATTTTCTTTAAATTCCCAGTGATGTATACATAAGTTCCATTGTGACAGAATTACAAAAGGACACCAGATAGGCAGATTCAAGTCCAGATATAACATTTGTAACATATACATGTAAAGGGCATGCTAGATGAGTGCTTAGGACATTTTCGTTCAGTTTGAGCTTTGCATTTCCGAACATCTACTGCATCTATTACAACAAGGGCAGTATAAGTGGCAAGATCTCTGTGATGGAATTATGTGCTGTGACATGCACAATTTAGGTGAAAGTTTTGTCACTGATTTCCCTCACCCAAAGACATTTTAAGTTAACAATAACATGCTGTCCCATTGTTCAGAAGACAACAAACAGGCTACAGATGTCTAGGATTAGAGATATAACAACATGCTCTTGATACACCTTAGTCCAGGATGTTATTGATCCCTTGTAATTCTATAATATTTTGGAATTCCACTTGCTGCATTTGGTCAATTTGCGCATGCACAGCACTACATAAACTATTAGACTTGGAATGACAATAGTGCAATTTGATAGAAAAAAAAACTCAAGGTACAAGAAAATGCATATGTAATCTATCTAGCTGGTTTTACTGACTGCCTGTGTTAGGTTTACCATGGAACTCATGAATATCTATTCAAAACCCTCTCGGTAAGATTCATTTGTGACATCTGAGGATATATAATTCAAGGTTTCTTCGATGGCAACCCTTTCAGGGTAGGCATTAACTCGGACCGCAAGGCCCTTGGACCCTCATCTGGGCGAATTACCTTCGAGTTCCTACCACTCTACTACGTCGCACCCATCAGATTCTTATCTACGTGACATTTTACTTCTAAGAGGCGTTTGGTTTATATACGTTAAAATGACATTTCCAGCCTACCTTAGCGCCTGGCTATGACTTCGTGCTGCATGGAAATTCCTGTCTTATTCTCAATTAGCCCCCAGTGAGTGATTAGTCTCCATACGTACGCCCCTTGTTAACAGGCGGGAGAAGCATTTACTACACACCGGCCGACTTGTCGTGTGACCGATCATGCAACGGCATGCAGGGGGAGATCCTCTCATCGCCCGTCTTCACTCTCCACCCACATCATCCATTTCAGTGGCCGTCTCGGTAAACTAAAGCAGGCACTATGTGTGTTCACTTTCATTCTCCGTCCACGACACAGGCACTGCAGGCGGAGCTCTCACCCATCAATCTCACTTCCGCGGCCCGTGACGGGCTATTCGTTCGTTTCACCGGCTATGGCCCCCACCTGGTAGACAGGAGCAGAACTACGTGCAGACAGTCGACTACGGCTATAGCCCCAAATAGAATATCAACTCCGTTATTGTCGTGTCTTTACTCCTCACGTCACGTTGTTGAAATTGTTATGGTTACGTATGCCACAATCCGGTAACCACTGGTTATCTAGGTATGAACGCTCTTTAATCTTATGTCGTTGTTTAATTTAAATTTTAGCTTAAATCATTGTTTGATGTATAGATCGGGGTAAGTCCCATGGTTTCAATGCAATAAAGCCTGTTTTTGTATTTATATTAAAGCCATACATGCTTATCATTATATAGCCTGTTGAAGTATAATGATTTCATAAGGATGGATATTTTACGTGATGTATCTTTCTGAGATGAAATAACATCTCTTCTCGGATTGGTTTACTGCTCTCTGACCATAACAGATTTAAATAGGTAGACTGAAAATAATACCGGTGATTAAATACTGCACGCTAAGTACAAATACATCTAGAAATCCAATCTGCTATCATAGTATAATTGACATCTGCTATAGTTTCTAAATGCGAAAGGAACTAGAACCTCAGAGCAGTGAACGTGAGTTGGGGTTATGATAATTCTGCCAAGCAGTGCGTGACCGCTAGCTCTTATAACTGTGAAGTGGAGTTCACGCCTCATTGCACACCAGTGACCTTGAGGATATACCATCATTGCACTCCAGTGACTTTAAAGCCAACGTTGTGGATGCCATTAGAAGAGGAGATAATCTCTATGGACGATTTAACCCTGCACAGAGGACAATTTATCCCCCTCAGAGGAAGAACGAACTCGATATGACCTGCTACCGACTCCCAATCCGATATACTACTCCCGTGTGTGTCGGTCCACCACCCGCACCATTATGGCACCCACATGATCACACTTATGTGCCACTCCTGGGCAGATGTGATCTCTTACGGGTGACTGAGAATAATTTCTTGCATAAAACTACACATCTGAGATGGGCAGCATTGGCGATTAAAAGTTCAGAATGTTCTCAGAACGGCATTTTCCATCTCTGTTTTTATATCCTTATTCAATATGTTGCCATTTATCATTCCGATTTCTGTCATTCTGTTTATCTTATGTAATTTGCAATGCCTTCAAATGAGCCTTATATGTATGTTATTTATCATTCACTCATTTTACACTCTGGGAATGTATGACTTACTCTAGTCTCAATAGAAGACTGATTAGAATGGAAGACAACTAAATCTGCAAAAGAAGAAGGGCGTAGATATGTTGTTAGAGAACATAAAAACAGGCGGATAATGTTTTATTTCCCTCACTTGGGGCAGCCGGGCTGGCGACATTAGAACCGGTATCTTCCCATACTAAAGCTGAGGTGATTAATTACTGGTTTTAAGCACTGTTGGCATGTCGACTGGGTATGCATCAACCACCGGACCCATAGGATTAGGTGTGTTCAACAGATAACTCCCTCTGCAGCCTGAAAACGTTAGAATGGTTATCTATCGGGATATTTTTTTAGACGGTGTTCCCTTTTTTCTAGGTCTAGATCATCTTCGCTGGTGGTCGACGCGCGTGCACCCTGCTGCAGTTCAGATAACGCTGGACACCAGCAATGATGGCACATTGCTTGGTGTCTGGTTGGAAACCGTATTTAAAAGTAATAACAAAAACCCCCTCCAGTTCAAATTGATTCGGAAGCGTCATAGGCAATGCTGGACCTAATCAGGCCTAATTGTCCTTCGCTGTGAGGAGGCAAAAACAGTCCTAAATGTGTGGAAATACGATAAACGGAACGCTAGCGGCCTCCTGGTGGGTGCCTGGGGGCTGCCGTGGAAGTATTTCTGGGGCTATAATTGCCGGCACTGGCATTGTGTAAACAAGTTATCAATGACAACCGCGAGTTTGTCTCCGGGTGGGAGACAATAATGCCACACCCAGAGCCTCACGTGCGTGCGGACACACACAGGTCTCGTCATGCACCTTGGGGAGTGCGCTGCAACACCCGCACATCGGGGAGGTGGGGCACGTCCGTGTTCCACAATTAAGATTTTAATGCTTATCATGATTGACTCCGCAACCTATGCATATTTATGTTTTCCCGCTGGGACTCAGCCAGGACACAGTGTCTGTCTTTATTTTTATTTTGAAATATTTCCAATCCTAAATTAAAGTCCGATTCTTATTTTTTCCTCTCCAGAAATTTGCGGATAGATAAAATATTCGTTGGTTCTGTCTGTCATAGAGATACGAGGAGTTGCACGTGCCATATATCACATCGCTTTTCATGTCTAGACGAAGTACATCGTGGTATCGGTTCAGGAGGCTTTAATATCGGCTTTATGTCTGCAGGCTTTTTTTTAAATTATAGGTTCACTGGAATTCTTTTTACGGGAGTTCTTCTGGTGGCAGACTCTCATAGCAGAGTTGGGTAATAAAAATCAATTATTCAGCTACCGTGTCGTAAATTTGGCATCTACACACTTATTTAGTACATCGCTCGTATCTACAGTGGATCAGGCATCACGATCAGCTCACCATTCTAAAGCATCAAACGAACGTCGTATATTGCAATCAAAGATATAATGTGACCGTCGATTTATGTCAATTTTTTTTAAAAAAGTTTATGTCTTTTTACAAAATATTGAATATTTCTTCTCGACATGTGGCGAATAGTGTATCTTCTGAAACATAGAGTTAAAGATGTGTCTTACAGAATTCCTCGAGGTAAATAGCTTATGCTGAACTTGCAGCATTTAAATCTTATATAAGCAGATTCTACAGCCATACTTTCCTCCTAGAATACTACTTGTATGAGAATCGCAGGATCGTAGTATGTTCAGGAATCTGTCATTGGAGACCTTCCATCATTATCGTCCTCTAAGCGGACAGTACTCCCACTCTGAAATGTCAGAGATTTAACCAACGGCCTTTGTGCTCCTATTATTGACGGCAGGGGTCCTCCGAGACAAGCCGATGACGGTCCGCATACATCATTAAGAGCATCGATCACCTGACCTTGATAATCAAGGTGAGATAAAGGTCACGCTGACGTTTAGCGCTCGCCTGTCGCCAGGGGACGCCACAGGGGACCGACTTCTTGTGGGTTAACGCGAGATTTACCGAGATTTATCGGCCCACTACAGGACGCCTTCTTCGCACAGTCAGGTTGTACCTGGTATTAGAAAACCCGTTGCCGGAAGTGAATGTTTCCTTCCTCCACAAATCTTCTGCCGGCCCCGGTAATGGGGTTTAGCTCTATGGAGTGGTTTTAAATATGGTTGGTATAATATAAGAGGTATTTATAATCTATTTATCAGAGGAGATTATACAATCCCATCCAGAGTCAAAGAGCTTGTGATAAATTCTCTATCAAGTAACACCTTCAGCTTTTCGAAGTAGATAAGATATAGTGTGGAGCATTTGAAATATCACTGCTGGAAGATATTTTTTACTTTACCTCTAAGAGGGGATGCCCAAGGGGGGAGTTTAACAATGTGGTCCTAGGAGACTCATGCATGTAAGAGAGGTCCTAGGACGGTTTGCCTTTAACTATAAATAAAATCTTAGCGAGGTACTGTCTCAGCCAAGGATCTTAGCCAGATTGTCCTAAGGTGTTTAACAAGTTTGACCCACGTCTTACAAACTGTCCTCCACATACCCAAAAGGGTCTCAGACAGGAGACAGGTGTTTTAGATGATTCAAATTCACAAGGAACAACCTTATTTATCAATTTAACTAGGGGAAATATGTACATTATGGTATGTAATACAAAACGGCAGTGATAGAAGGGAAATATCTTTAATATTCAGTTAGATTAAAAATGATGAAATTAGTTACCACAACCCCACACAACGTGGCATTCTCCTCCATAGGGATCCCACAGCTGTCCTCCAGCCTCTTTTGTCCAAGCCTGGGACCGAATTCAGCCCTAGGAGGCTAATAAATGCAGGATTTTCCTCCCTATGAGGGACACCATTTGTGAAACAGTATAGGACTCCCGTCCTAAGATATGTCTTAGATTGCTGGCATGATCGTACGAGGAATCTTCTGCTAGGCTCAACACTTGTTGAATGGTGCCCAGGTGCACACTGCTACAATACGAATTTTACTTCCAGATACAAAATCAATACCGCAGCGGAATGGTACCGAACGGAATGGTACCGGGTAGTTAGTCAGGGTTCTACGAATCACCCTATGATGTACACCAATACACACCGATGCCTTACAATGTGCGCAGGCCTGGCTAGCGATTAACTCTTTCTGTCCGAGCCTGATTGGAGAGCACAGGCACTATAGGACGAGGCATAATACCTCTATAAACCCCATGGGGACGAGACTATTGCCGTATGGTGTCTGTTTGTTGTATGGGCGTCACTTAGCGACCTTTAGATACCAGTTACTATAGTTACTTATCGAATAACCACAAAGTATAATGATGAACATGGTATTTTTTATCAATTGTGAAAAAATGGTGTAAATCTATTCATTATTTCTCATAAAACATAACGTTTGTGATGGTGACACATAAACATGAATATATTTTAAAACAATGCCTGGAGGCATTGCTCGTCCCCTGGGTGGGAATGCCTCCAGGCATTGCTCGTCCCCTGGGTGGGAATGCCTCCAGGCATTGCTCGGACTGAAAGAGTTAAGAAAACCCATATTGTAGGGTGTCTGCGACAATCAAACAAGTCCGATTGTAATAGCGCATCGGTGCGCATCAGTGACGCATTCAGCCTGGAAAACATGTGACGCATACCGACACACACAGAACATTACGATATGGAGCTCCCGATACGCAATGATATTGGCATTTTTGCATAGTAGTGCACCGGGAGGTCTATCGGCGTGCGTCGACGTTGGTGAGTGCGGGGTTTTACCTTTCATAGCACAATTTCATTGATTAGATTTACATAATCAAAGTTTAAGGTTATACCTGAAAGCGCTGATATGCGCTGACTGCATCGTGTCCGTCGACTACAGCGTGCTAAGATCTCCTTATATAAGGGTAGATGAACGGACATACATTGCTTCAGGGAGCCTTTCTGCTTTTGGAGCTTTAGGCGTTCCTTGTTAATATAGGTCCATCATAATCAATGAATTTAATGCCAAATTTACTCAATGTCCGCGCAATTCTCCCGGCGGACATGATACGTCCAATTTAGTGGTCTCAACAAAAGGATCATTGCCGGAAAAGGAACTAGATAAATGATACTGTAATAGTTACCATAGCTTTGGAACACTAGAGGAACGGTAACCGAAATGTGCCTTAAGTGGACACAGATGCAGATATCTCCACTTGGCTATATGGAGCACATTCACTTACTCAGCTATCAGACTAATGATCCCTTTTTATTTCGGTAGTAAGCCCCAGAACAAGTGGTACAACTGCTCGGAGCAGCTCGAAGCGTGTAGCCATTACAGGTATTGTCAAACACTACCGGTGTCCCGTCTGCGGAGTGATCGAGGTAACTCCGACTGCAGGGCTACAATCGCTATAACGCCGTGGAGGCTGTCACAAGCCTCTTAGCGAGTGTCCCGTGGTGGGTTTGGGAGGCTGTCTTATGATTACCTTTATGGGATATTCAGAGCTACTCGGAGCTTCTCGCGAATGAAATGATGAACTGCTCTGCACGCCGGAGGGAGCGTAGTGGATGGTAATGGGGCTTTCAGGTAGCGGGAGAGTATAAAACCATAAAGGAATTACGTGAGCAGTATGTCCCCTGGCAGTGGTGGTGTGTCTATGTAGGCTCTCCAATCACCCCACCGAGTGACTCATTGAGCAGTTCAGCTGACGGTTCATAAAGCAATTCAATGAGCAGCTCACATAACAACTAATAAAGTAACCCATTTCACCTTATGATAACTCATATAGCGACTCAATGAGCAGCTCACCTAACAATCAATGAATTAACACACTAAGTGAGTGCGGCGCACTTCGAAGACCTCCACAATCAACACCTCGAACCTGAGTTGTAGAGAAATCATTGAATGATTTCCAACTTATATCCAATTGATATCCGGTAGCGATGTGTACATGTTAATCTACCAGAAAAAAACTTATGTATAATAACGTTGCCAATCACAATTCTGATGTGATAAGTCTCTTTTCATAAGCCTCATAGTATAATAGCACACTAATACACTCCATAGGTGCGTAATATGTTAGGCAATTTGCTATAAAGGACTTGTACCTCTCTTGGTACTACCAATCAATACTATATGGAAACATGGTCAGTGTGGCTGAATGGAATATGTTCAGAGATATTTTGCTCGGAAATATTCGTTCGAAGAACGAGGTGTATATCCGATCAAAATATGGAGGAACAGATGGAATTCAGACACACTCACTATGTCTACTTATTATCATATACCTAGAAATCGTTAATCATTAGTACTCACCTTTTTCAAGTATAAAAGTGGTCATGTTCTACGGAGGGATGTCTGAATATTCTTTCGTCACTGAGTGACGAACGAAATCTGTACTACTGGTCAGTAAAAGCTAGACATTCGCCCACAGATATATAGTAATATCAATTACGTAAAGCATTTCATTTAGTGAAAAAACCCATTCGTTTTGTGGTTTTCTTAGGTTCATTGCCCATAAAAATCACGAAAACGAGTGCTACGAATAGGTATCTTCTATCTAACATCCTCTTTTTCCTGTTACATTTAAATGTGAACTGCTCGTGTTATTAAGATTTATACATACAGGATCTGCGTTATGCCACTTGGGGGTGCCAATCCGTCAGGTATGCATCTGACTGGCTTGTTCCTAGTCACCATGATACCTGAATTCGGACTTTGATAGCCCGCTGTATGTTTAATAGTGTTTCAAGACGTACAATTACACCAATATCATGACAAGGTCAAATTTAGGAAATGATTTCAAACGAAAGCAATGAACCACAATAGGAAGCACTTTGCACATATGTAAACCTTTCATATCTCTGCCCCCAAAGAACTAGCAATAATTGGCTTAACCCTTAGATGTAAGTCAGGGGCTTCCGTGAATAACTTATAGGTGCCTACGGGTTTCGTCTCCACGTTGATTAGAGAAATAGGAACATCATGCCTAGGTCTAAAATTGGTCCTCTCTCATAATAGTAAGATGTCAGAGTCTTAAATTTGCCTTCACAAGTCGAGTATGCTGGAGTGTATCCCAGGCTATAGTTTCAATTTTATATTCTCTGTAGAAGTTTTAACGTACAACAGTAACAACGCATGTACCCGATGAACTACTTATCATTACAAGCTATATTTGTGCAGGAATGTTCAGGCTGCAGGGTGCGTGGCATTGTAGTTTTGGATAACGTTGAAACTGCTCCCAGTCATGAGAGCTGCAGACTCTAAGCTCGTAATGGGGGCATCTGTGAATGAAATGCAGTCACTGACTGAACAGATCTCTAATCAAGGGGTATTCTCTCCTTTGTGACCTTATGTCTAGCTATAGACTACGCAGCTCTAAATGGATCGTAATATCAATTCAACGTCCTCTACTGGACAGCAATGGTATTAGTGTCGTGCTACGATGCATGTCGCAGACCATTACTTATTCAGCTAAATGTGATGACTGCAGGTGTTTATGGCTATTGATTCTGTAATCACGTTCAGCGGAAATTGCCCAGATGATCCAGATAACTGGAGGCCTTTCGGTAATTACAAGACCACCTGAAGTGGGATCCTGCCCTCCCTGAGATCATGTATGGGTAATGCATCACAGGAACTCAAATGTATATTGTATACACGTTGAGACATAAGACATAATTTACTTTTATTATCAATGTGTCTAACTGTAACAGTGCAGATGGATACCACAACAGCGATTTTGGATGGTTCGTAGAGGTCGGCGTACGAGTTCTAGATTTTAAATATTGCATAGATTTTGTATTACTGAATGGCTCGTCCTCAATCATTCTCACTAATATACATAGTGACATCAAACGTTATCCTCACATTTCATTTATGACATATCTAGAGGGAGTATGTCACATTTATTTGGTATAATGTATGATATATGGAGTCGTTGCAGGACACTTCTTTATAGATATTGTCTTTTTCTGTTACAATTCGTAAAAATCCCTCCAGACGAAATATATTTACTCTATCGCTATTATAATTCAGAGTAACCAAAGAACAAGGCATCTGTTTGGTATTGAAGGATGTGTTAAGAGTTTGACTTCCCCCCTTCGTCTTCTAAATCCGCTACTGTGTTCACTCAAGCGAAACAAGCCTGCTAATGAAGCGTAACAAGCAGGGCTCGTGCTGCCATCTAATGCAAATAGACTCAAATTCGGGCAATCTAAATCTTACACAATGCCGTGTTGCCATTCTATTTTAGTATTCCAAGACATGGGTCACTCTACAAGCAGAATCCTGGAAGTATGACCATACATGTGAGCCTAGTGATACAACTACTAGGTATCCTGAGTTATCCACCAATTATATGGTGGCCATTCAAGAGGACCTCTTAAATTCCTTATCATTCTAACCATGTATTGTGACAATGCTGTATCTACAGCATGTCTGGGACAGTGACATACATGTCATGTACTGATAGGACACAATTGGTTTTTACATACACACTGTGTGCAATATTCACACGTATACCTTCTATACATACTTGTTAGAATGATGACATTAGCCAATCCTTGTCAATTCAACATTTATCCAAATCATCTCTTTGAAATTCTGATTTATTGCACTTGGCATGCGCATTACCTTCTGAACACTGACCATTAACAATTCAGAGTTGATTGATTGCATTCCTTTTCGCTGCTCTCAATAAACATCTGCTACAGTCCAACTGGTGTACATCCTCTAATAATATACAGATCTACCTCAAACTTGATTTCAATGTCGATGGTTCAGGGGATATTTTAGGGAGATAGTGGTGAAATAGTGGTGTGTACGGTCCATTGCAGGTACACACGCTAACTGAACGATTTTCTGCAGTAGTCACGAAGAGAGAAGATGCGACAGGCAATTATAAATAGTCATTAAATTATAATTTCGGGTATCCTCCTGGCCTGCTCGGAATTCGGCACGTTCCCCTCCTTGACTCATGAATAATCAAAGCTATCTAAGCGGGCACTACCGACACCTATAGCAACCTCAGCACACCCATCAGTACCTCTCTTTGTTGTTAGATGGGGCCATCTCACGAAAAGTTCACATTGGGCGCCATCTTAGTCCTGGTCACGGCGCCGATGTTGTGATGGATGAGGGCCCTCGCCAAGCAGATGTTCAGTCTTAGAGACGTGCTTTGCCGCGTGGAAGCCTGTGATGGAGAGTGATGTGTATAATGGCCTACATGATGGGAAGAGACTTCCGTCTGTTAACCACCACCACCACCACCCCAACCACCACCGCCACCACCGCCAGAGAAAGCCACTCTGTTGCACTGGCCTGATAATAGATTTACGCCAAGAGTATAATGTGTGTACACTCATTTCCGCTGTCGAGGATTTCCAGCATATTAAATTTTAATTGGGTTGGCTTTCGACGACAGTCCATGTGATAGATTGGTTCAAAAATAGGTACAGCGAACATGTTATTAGTTACAAAACCTTAGGATTGTGCAACTCATGGCCCAGATGAAGTTAACCACTAGTCTGGCCTTGGACATAGAGCTCTGCCTACAGCAAACACGGCACCAACAGAACATTGCAACATATACGAAATGGTTTGGGGACACAATATTGCAATATGGCCGAATTGTCAGTTTGACCGGACTTGTGTTGAAAGGACTAATTCACCTCCATTTCCTACCTGGGAGCCAATAGAGCATTCACGGCAGAGAGCTCCTCAAGTAATGGAGGGCAACCGGATCATTGACCTACATTTTATGCCTATCCATTATCTTGGACCAATCCCCTCCCGCGGGCCGTTAATGATTTATTGTCTAAATCAAATATCGCTTTCACGCCCATGCATCATGGCGGTTGAACATAGGTAAGCTCTGGCTCACATACTATGTTTTATTGGTTCGATAGGCCACCGGCGACACCAACACCTAGATGTTAGAGTTGGTCAGTTTAGATGATGAACTAATACATACAGTCCGTTGGTAGTCTTTACACAAACAATGGATATATTAATTTAGAAGACTATGGAAACAAATATGCATACATTCATATGTATATGTGTGTAATGGTCCATCACCACTCCTTTGGTATCGGGTAGTCGAAGTTTATATAGGCCTCCTGCTCGGTCAGTGATTCGTGGTACAACTACGACATAGGTGCTATATTCCAAGACCTAGAGGATGAGTGCTCCTGTAGTCATTTCCTACAACTCATGGACCATGAACCTCAGCCTCTTGTGATTTGCAGTTTCTGGGCAACTCTAAGCAGCTCATCCACTCACTTTTAACCCGATCCAAGCCAATAAACACACTCAATTACCTGGGCCATGCCCTTCGTACCGCTGATACCCCACCTGAACCAAGCCATTTGTGATGTTCCCTGAGCCTGATGAACCCGGATCTCTTTTGGGATTGGGCTATTTTTTTCAAACTAAAGAAGATGCACTGCAGTCTCCGTGGTGGCAAGTCCCTCCCCTCAGCGAATCAATGTGTATGAATATTAAATGAGATTACGCCGCGTAGTCTGTCTAGCGTATCGTCGCCTCTTGGGTCGGCCGAACCCTAAGCCGCTTGTGAACGGGGTGTGAGTGATTTCCTACTGGATGGTCTCTATTTCAGACTGTTTAGCACAAGCCCTGAGTAACAGATCGTTGCCCACACGAGCAACTCTACTTGACCCAGGTGCACAGGAAATGTTTTGATAAAAAGAAAGGTTGTCCAGGAACTCCCCAGTAACAGCGGTTTTCACTGTATCAGCTGTTTTCTTTAGCTCATAACAATAAGCAGAAAGAGGCCTGAATGAAAACTTGCCAAATTAACTACCCTGGTTGATAACTTGTTCCAGGGCCCAACTCTTCCTTCTGCTTACACATTACTCTCGTGTCTAACATTATATTGCATATATCAGGTTTCTTATACTCCTACAGAATCTTTGTCTAGGTCTAATGATAGCTGTCGGCCTAGTTTATTGTAATATCTGAGATTATTCATCTATATATATATATATATATATATATATATATATATATATATATATATATATATATATATACCATGTATATATACTAATTTTTTCGAGTACATCTGCAAGTTTCTAGATTTATTATTGCTTTGTGATTTACAATCAGTGATGGGCCAACCCTAAAATGCTCTCCTGTTATCATCAAAATGCAAGATTCATTGCCAACTGTGCACCCATTGCAGTGTTCTGAAGAGAAAGGTGTTTTTCGAAATGTTAAGATAAAAATTGGTTTCGTGAAGAAACCACTCGTTCAATTTGAGGAGCCATCATGTTAAAGCAACATTCAGCTATATATATTTCTAGCAACTATCAAATGGTATTTTCCAGTCTTGCACAATAGAATTTCAATCTCATAAAAGAAATGTGTCGGCTATTAATCAGATATACACATTAGTTCTCAAGACATTCATCAAATTTCTTTTTGATAGAGCAGTTATTAAAATTCTCGTGAGACCCCCTTCCACCTGATTGTTCATTTATTGCATACTTAACCCACCACTGCGGCCCTCCATACGTTACCTTAGCGGCGAGTTTTTACAGCTCATTACTACCTCAGGGACCTCGTTATGGTTGCGCTTTGTTGGCCTTCATGATCTTGAGCAATTCAGTGAGCTACTCCTATTCCCGTCTAGACATGTGCGGTCTAGAATATAGGATGCGTGATAGCTATCGGTGAACTATACACCTTCCGTTCGCTTAATTGACATAATATCACTTAATGAGGTTGTTTTAATTGCCCTTCGACCATCAATTAGAGTAGATAGTTGAAGTAGGAATGGGTAAGCTTTAAGAAACACCATCGAGGAGGAGCCTGGTATGCGGCAAAGTTACAACGATGTATGGTCATTCTCAATAATTTTCAAATTTTCTGTACTGCCATTCAACCGTGATATTATGGTATCATTTTCCTGTTTTGATTGATTATGATTTAAAAATTTCATAAAGGTTTTATATAGGGCATGTAAATTGCATATCAATATCTGACCAACACTTCTTCCTTAGAACACTCAGGCACCGCATTTTTTAGTTTCACCTAAAGCAAACGGATAGTCCGACAGTGTGGAATCTATACATCATAGATACATTAGATACATGGTGGTTCCATAGACGTGATGGGATATGATTACGGAAACGACCTCAGATGGCTAAGTTGTATGATCCGGGAGTCTGGCCTATTGGGAAATACAATCCCTGGGGGGTCGTTCTCTTATCCAGCAATAGGATGTTCAACACAAAGCCGATAGCAGACAGATAGTGGTGCCAGCATGTTTTTTCTGGCTGATGTTGAGAATCACTCAGGTTGTACAGCCACGCCCATCGCTCGGTCCCTTACAAAGTTTCTGGGACGTTACTTCGAACTTCCAGTTTCTCATTGAAGGCATGTTGCAGTCAGTTCATTCGTCAGAGATTTATATAACCAGATGGATAATACGATATAGGCGTTCATTATTATTGATGTCATAAAAAATATTGATGTCAAAGAAGAGTACAATTTCTGAAGTTATCGTATGATGTTTATAGGTTTACAGAACCGACGTTTCGACGATTGCTGTCCTTATCAATGATTTATTGTTATTCTTAAAGTAGGACTCCTGCCGGTCAATTTTCCTACATGGCCATTTAACTTAAAGGAAGACATTATGTATACACGTCTTCTCTATATCCTTTCTCCGTGCGATAATGGGTTCCTTTGCCAGAATTTCAGGAATAACTGCTTCTTTCTGCGGCGTCGAGAACCTTGTATCTCTGTTCCATAATTGAGGCAAATGTAGAGCAGAATCGAGGACCAAGCAAGGGTACAAAGGGAATCAATATGAATGGCCATGCATCAACGCCAGAATGGCTTTGTTAGTACCGGTGTTGTAAAGATTAGCACAAACGATTTCGATAGGCTGTGATGAATCGTATCGCAGCATATAACTTTCATGAAGCCAACAGATAGGCCCCAGCTAAATTTTGATCCGTTTTGATCGACAAGAGTGGTTAATTCTGAGTGGTTCTATGATAGATTTACCTCTTAAGAATATCTGCCCTGTAAGTTTTGTTGTCGGAGGCTAGTACAAACGCTGCAGTCTACCCACTAGGATCTCTGACCTAAAGGTATGCAGCGACACAATGTACGATGGATTTGGGCAACTAAATCTTTTAAAACAATTTATGATAATTTAGGTTTATGAAATGTTAATATGTCATACTTTGCTGCTATCTGTCGGTTGTCCATCTGCCTGGAATGTAAAATAACCTACTCCGGACGGTAAAGTTGCATACACGTCTGCATAGAATATTGCAAACTATCTTACCTCTTAGCGTACACAGGGCCATTAGTCACTTCATCAATTCTTGTGTGTCACTGTACCCCACCGAGTTGTTACACAACCAGCCATGCGACACTAAATAACTGGTTTCGATTCAAAGTTAGAAATCGTTATGAGACGGAAATGCATGGCTGGTATTGGTCGTTGACGACGGCGTCAATATTCCCGTGTGGCTTTACCATCGACCTTCTCTGTTTTTGTGAACCAAACGAGACTGACACAAACACAAAAAGAGATGCTTCAGGGCCAGAAGCTAATCCCACTTTTTATGAGGTAGGCACTGTTAGAGCCTGGATTCGGATGGTGGTTCCTGTTCAGTGAAAGGCTTCTCAGGGATAGTACACAAAGGAACTGTGTTATCATACCATCTGAAGTGAAAGATATATTTACTTTTTGCATTGCACATGTGCATACTAATATTTGAATAATAGGAAGTGTATACAAGCTTTAGATGAGATCTATCATTGAGAACTATCCCACCCAATCCCCATCCATTATTATTAGTATACAACTTGCTATAGATTGAAAATATTATTTTGTTGTGAAAGTCGACAACAAAGAGAAAAGTATCCCACTGCAATATGAATCACATAAAAGGAAGTAATGAAAAGTATACAAAATATTCCATATTATCATTGCAATAGCCCTGCGTAGGCTTAGGATATCAGAGATACATGTATTGTTCTTGGGGGTTGGGGGAAGTGGTGGTGTCTACACAGTAAACTGTCAGCCAAGGTGATATCACAGCCCGATGAATCTATGAGATACTAATGGCGAGCTTAAAACTGCCGTAAGGCGCTGTGGTTGTATCTACATCCAGATACAACTGCAGCCTGTGATCAGAACCTCCCACTGTAAACAGACGAGGCCACGAGGGAACCATCCCCTGAGCAGGCCATGGCATGAGCCAGCCAGATCACGAGCAATTAACATCCTGTTGAGGCTGCAAACAGTTCTATTATTGAGCAGTGAGAATCTGTAGTGCACCGGTTAACGCCCAGGAAACTCCTACCAGAGGCATGTTCAACAAGCAACCAATGTCTGAGTCTGTTATGTGACTAGTGAAATGCTTGTGTTGAATGGCAAAATGTAGGAGCATATGCTCAAGGAGTTAACAATCCTCTATTGTTATTAGAATGACTTAGAAAATATCGTAATTACTAGGCCAAAACTGATATTGCATAGGTTCGATCCATCTTCACCTTATATATTATTGTTCTAAAGAGGTTTGATATGACCGTTTTCGTCTTTGCGCTCAAGAGGTTACAAAAAGGATTAAGGTACGATATTGTAACACAGGATCGTTATATATCGTGAATGCATACACTGATACCCTCAACCGCATACACATTACGCTACACATTGTGTGTAAGCCATACACATGCATGTATGATATCATTGGCTAATAACATCCAAGCGTAGAAAAAAGAAACTCAAAACAACTGAGCAGGGCCACTCAGACTACCACATGAGCTGCTCATGCTGCTGTACACCGTAACATGGCACCAGCTGCCTGGGGAGCTGCTCGACAATGGTGTTACCGCATAGTACCTTGGGATCCAGCTCTGATGGGACCAGTCGATCTCCACCCCAGGCTGGTGATCTATAAGCCATAAGGCCGGCCACTGAGATCCTGCCTATATGGACGGCCGTGATAGCAGCAGACAGATCTGTAGACAATGAGGTCCAGCACGGGCTTTTGAGGGAGGCTCCGCTATATGTCGAGAACTCGGTGAAGCCCTGGGGATTGGGAACCTGTGATAGAGGAGACGGAGGAGCCACTTGATAAAGTTAGACATTCATTGCCAAACACCAACTTGGGTTATAGGTTCTGCATTGCTCTTAAATTGGAGTCAAATGATATTATTGAGTGTGGGAAACCCCCTCTAATACGCTGGTGGTTAGAGAGCTTGGAGAGGATACAGAGGCTATTAGCTTGCTGCAAAAAACTAAACCTTCACTGTCTGTCTGCCAACTCTGTGACCTTGGTAGGGTGCAAAGTGCCAGTGTCTTCGTGTTCAGAGGAGTGTCAGCTGATCACGACCAATCGATCCAGACCGAAATAATTCCATGCTTGTTCATCAGTGATGAATTTATCATTTGTTCCTAGTGTCATTGGATGTCTTTAGTGACTGGATAATTGGAAATCTATTGGAAAATAAAAGTTTGCATTTTCATGTGAGTCAATAAAATTAAGTAAAATATAATCTTTTCTGAGGTATTGCTCATGTACCTGGAGTTTGAGCTCAAATAATTAAGTCCAGCCGGTGGGGGATAGAAAAGTGCCGCAGGGTATTGCTGTATAAGGTTGGTGTAGTTCTAAGTTCTGGTGGGGATGGGGATCGAGATCAGAGCCTTACGATCGTCTTCTCTGCTTACTCTTACTTCTCTCCTTTAGTATTGCTATTGTTTATATTCGATATGTCTATCTGTAATCTCAACCGCATTGATTCAGACGATATATACCGCCTACTGTGCCACATGGGTTTATATTGCATAATTATATACATAGCCATGTAAGATCCATCATCTAACCTTGCAGTTGATTTGAGCAAACATCTATTCTGTTGAGAACACTAACATTTAGCGTGGCTGCTATATGTATTGTCGCCGCTTGCAATACAACATGAACCATAATTATAGTGTCATATTTCCCTAGGGGCGTACTGCCCACTGTATATGGATTTATTTCTCGGATCTGTCTATATATATATATATATATATATATATATATATATATATATATATATATATATATAACATTACAAGGCCATTGTGAGAGACTTCGTCTTGGCAGGTCATGGTGTCAGCAGGAAAACTGAACATATTACTATGTTGCAATTCAAATATGACAACATCAGCCGGCAAATAGGAAATTCGATCCATTTTGGTACTACATTGCACAATAATTTATATGATCCTCTTCACGCAGAACATCTAGAAACAAAGTATCACACCTGTTGGATTTGTTACGCGACACCAGAGTCAAAGATTGAGTGTGACATCAGAAACCAGAGCAAGTCATAACCATTGTTCTCAACCCGCTATTCGAAACAGAACTACCTCAAAATTGATATAGCAAACATATACTCGTTCCATTTATAAAATTGTTAGCAACAATTCTCAACTTCTGAGATAAAATATTTCTGGCAAAACCAGGGAAGCCTCACCTTTTCATGATTCGATTGTCCCCATAGCCTTCATTAATGTAGCAAAATGTGGATGGCACTCGCAATTTCACCACTAATCCATTATGGTTTTTGTGGAAAGCCACAGGTAATGAATCATAGGATGAGTTGATTTAGGCACCAGTGGCGATGGTCACAGTCGGAACTATGAGCTGTTTGATAACGCGGTCTGTTCAATACAGTTTATAACATTGGGAAACTAAGCGTCCTCAACAGCGCAACGTATGTCATATATCGGGGCAACATCACACTTATGGATTAAGCACTCATGGATATATGTAAGATATGCTCAGGACTTTTGAGCGAGAGATTACATGATCAATAATTGCCTTAGGTAATCAACACATGAATCAATATAGGATGTATAGAGTTCAAGGCTCTAGGAGTAATATCTTAACTATTATTAAGAATTATTCTCCAACGCATTGTACCCGGAAATCATCTTTAGCATCTTTATCATTTTAGAGAGTGTGTGTGTGTATATATATATGTATATATAGTATCATATTTATACATATATATATATATATATATATATATATATATATATATATATATATATATATATATAATTTACCCTGATTCCATGCAGCTGCCCGATTTGAGTGGGAAGCTCAATGTATCGAGAAACTCAACGCTATGGATCCAGCTTATATGTTTGGTATCTCAGTCAGGCGGTCAGACCTCACGGAGCTGCTCATTATTATAGTATAACCCGTTGGGCGGGTCGAGCCTCCTGTGGCCCATAAATAACACGAATTGCAATTGATTTTTGGTCTAATGGAGGCTGGCCCCCTCCTGTCTTGGCCTGCAGCCCCGAAGGCAAGTTGGCCGATTGCAGGTCACACAGGCCATTTACATGTGAACTAACATTACTTTGCATGTCACCCAGTATTAGCTCTACCCTAGTACCTTCTCTCCTCGACTCTGTCTAACCTCACTCACCCTATCCGTTACGCCCTAACCCCATTTATCCAGAAATCCCATCCTGTTTATATATTCATACCTGACCCAAAACGCTGCAACCACCCTAGCATGTCAAGTTGGGGGATGAGGCCGTATAGCCTGTATCTAATTAGTAAGATTTAGAAGGTAATCGCCAAGTGTTGCACCTAACGTGATTAGCATGAACCTGACGGGATATTAAGATGCTACCATCACAGAGTGTCTGCACCACATTAAGGGACGCAGCCCTTGAGCAGGTCATCTTAGATTAATTAATCATGTCGCTGCCACTTGATTAGGAATCTCACCACAATTTGAACTTGAAAGTGTGTATTCATTTACACCCTTAGTCACGGCGTCCACTGTGCCTCCAATACACCATGATAGACCTTATGATGAATCTCAAGATACAAAATCGATATCGCGTTGGAAAGTCAACTTAAATCTGAAGCCGATACTGCCGAGGATACATCCCAATGCAGTTCTATCGTACGGTATCGGGAGCTCAGTGGACGCCCTGCTTAAAAGGTGGAGAACTCATGAGTCTCGAAATGCGTCTTGGTTTGAGTCTCTAAAATGGTAGTCGTTATTGAAGGTGTCACAAGCACCAATGCTAAGTGTACAGAATATAATATTCATCGTGGATTGAGCGCAATAGTGGGGACAGCTGCTCGGTAAATCCCTCTCCCTACCTAGTGAGAATTTCAGAGATGTACAAGATATCATAATGAGCTGCTGAGAAGTGAAATCCTTGATTAATCAAATTCTACGATTGTCACCATCTCGATAGATCTGTGTGTCAAGTCAGGACAATATGTATTCATTTTACAAATATCGATTTGTAATAGTATGAAAGTAAAATACCATGATCAGTTACTTAAAAGTAAATGGGTTGCTCTTCCTGGTATCCTGTTTTTTTCGAGGCTTGGATTAACCTTTCCTCACATTATTCAGGAAAGTAGCGCATCTCGGTTTCTACGGTGCTAGTTGTAGAACCTATATACAACACACCTACAATTTGCAGCATTCAATCTAACTCAATTCACCACAGTATGGAGTCACGACACATGCATTGCATAAAGATGCTAAAGCTTAATTGGTCGATGAATCTGCCGATTACATAAAATCTATACTTTAGGATATTGTTATTTTGCTGGGTAGGAACGCATTCCCTAATTGAGAACTTAATCACCCGATTCTGATTACCTTGTGAAGTAACTTTATTATTCATACGAAATAATCTTCGAGTGATTTCAGAAACAAATTTGAAACTGGCCCAACAGCACAGATTAAGGGGTATTTGTAAGGGGTGGGCTTAGGAAATAAAGCCTCGGGCATTCTGACACACTATTAGGTAGGTAATAGGCACTCGTCGCTATGGAAACCCGCCCGGCGGGTGTGAGAAATTTGGCCTGATGTCAGGGAAACATGTCCTCTCCACCTGCTTCCTGTCACCCCACTCTACGCTACCGTAAATCGAATACAATATTCCCGAAGAACTAACGTTTATCTGCCACTGATTAATCCATATTTGTAGTAACATCAAGTAACATCAATTACTCTGGTTATCAAAAGAGAATTTACCGGGCCTCATGCATATGTAGTTAAACATATTTCTAGAAATCATGGATTAGAATAGCAGTAGATAATAGAATAATGAATTTCTGAACGTATTAGGCATATGGAAATATTAACCTTACTGTATGCCCCTCACAACATTTTTAGAGTATATAGCTATCCGATATCCCACAGCTATCCTGTTTGCCGCTAAATATTATCTTACTTAGATATCCTATATTATCCAATAATCATCGATCATATAGTTATCATATACACGACACCTTGTAACGTGTTGCATAATCGCCCAATGGGATGTGAGGGAAGGGAGTCGTGATCGGTCAGGCAGTAAGGTAAGTGAATCTATCATGGATGGTTTCAGTTAGCATTGTCCGTCTCTATGTTACCTTGATTAAGCAGATTCGATCCAACTATAATACAAATCTGGTATATCATCGCCACCTAGCAAAGACAGAACTCACGTAGGCCCTTACATTTTGTTTAAAACACAGAGGTTGAAGATACAATAACACCAGGATGTCACTGCCAAACTGCAGACTTCAAGAGTAGTGTTTTGAACTGTGTGCAACGTAAGGCAGTTTACTCTGTCCCATCATCCGGGTCAAACGTGCCCTGCAGGATAAGGTTACCTTTGAAGTGCCAGGGCTCTGTCAAGTAGTATATAGCAAAGGTGTGTTTCCCAAGGCAACGTGCTTGACTGAACGTGGATCACGTTTCACTTTTAAGGTGCGTCTTCCAAAGACACCATAGTGGAGGGAAAGGAAGTATGTCAGCTGTTTCCCTCTATGTGCTGTGTTTAAGCAACGACACACTTTTATCCTACCCCTAATATTAAATACCATGGGCTTAACATTGAGTTTCCATATGCCACGCTGACTGGCATAAGAAGTTTTATATGCCATTAGTGGCATACAGAATTGTTATCACGTAATATTACAAAATCGAGGAGACAGGCTAGGATAAAATCAAAACCTGATTCGTTTTAATCTTGGCCACCGCATGCCACTCCTGGAGTTTTGGCTCAGGACTTCACTCAGCTTCGCCTCATGAAGTCACTATGCCAAACTCCAGTCGTGGCATACGGTGGCCAAGATTAAAACTCACCCAGTTTTACGATAGTATGACTCCGAGTTCTGTATTTGTTTACAGGGACATCATCCTTAAATATTAAAACGGATCTGAAAGGCTTTCAATGAAAGGTGTCTGGAATCAGACCTAATACTGGTGTTGTCCGTCTGGTTGCTGACATGTCCCACTGTCGATCGTATTTAATAATATAAGAGCATTGTGACAATTTCATTCCGAGGATTTACGAAATATCGAATAATGCTATGTAAAGTTATAATACATATTTTTCTTATGGTGACCACTTTGTGATGGTTCATACAGCTCACGATGGATCTAAGGAGTAAAAGATCATAGAAGGATAACAAATTCAAACGTTTAAATTTGTGATAACAGGGACTATAGGGTAAGGCAAATATATATGTATATATATATATATATATATATATATATATATATATATATATATATATATATATATATTATATATATATATATATATGTATAGTACACAAGTAAAAAGGGAGGGAAACCTGGCAATTACACTTGCATGAGGCCACGATTGGATAATAATAATAGTCGATATTGACTTTAATTGGTGTAGTTTTTAAAGAAGAGAATTATAAAAGGGGTGCGAGATTCGTTGAATAATTGTCTGATATATCTCAAGTTTAACGCTAACCTCTAGCTCAGGATCTCTTTTTCCTAATATTGGACTGTTGAAATGTGCAACCAGAACCTGAAATAAAAGGTTCACTATGGTTGTGCTCACGGATGGAGTGGTCATGTCGTGCCGTGATGTGAGGCCGGAGGGTGTGGCCACTGCCTCTGGAGGTGGGGCCAAGGTGTCAGCAGCCTCCGGCCCTTGTTGGATCTCATCCTGACAGGTAGAACTGGGGCTACATAATACACCCCCTCACCAGTCCCGCCCAACTTTACCGGGCTGAGCGGCAGGCTTTGCCGATCAACCAAGCATGTTATTGATAAACTGCCATGGTAAACAGTCCCCCTTCATTAGGCGATCAGGGGTGCATGTCTGAGGCTCCGGTGGGGTTCATGCTACCTGGATCTCAGGGCTCCAAGGGGACTATAGGCTTACCCCCACCAACGCCGATGGTCTACGATAGACTTCCTGTTATGCTATGATTGAAAAACATAAACCATGCTCACGATTAAATCCGTGTTTCAATCTAGATCTCAGGCGGAGTTTTACTATTGAAATGTACTATAATCTTGGAAATATTCATTTAATCTTAATAATCTTTTAGATGTATTTACAACATATTTTGATATCATTTTTCACAGACTTAAATAATCAAATAGAATAATATAACAGTAGTACAATCATAATCCCGTTATGAATCTATTATTTTCATCCCCTTATCTTCCTGATTCCATGATTTCTTAATTTTCTGCCAACTATTTCACCCGCAAGAGATGTTTTCCATTAAATCACCTAAAATAGACCACGACAGGCTTTGAAAAATCCAACATGTTGGATTTTATCGGGAGCGTTTTCAATCGTAGCCTATCAGTATGCAATTGTGTGATATCGTAGAGTTGATCAAATAAACCTATTCCACTGCCACGATATTTTTTTACCTCGCTATAGAATTGGTTTCGTGTTGACCAGGAAGTCAATTGTTAGGCTTATCGTGACCAGAATCGGCGTTGGTGGAGGTAAGCCTGAACTATGAGAGCTATATGGCGAGGGAAACATTGTATACATATCGCACTTTCCTGATCGGAACTATTCCATCATACAACTTCTTATTTTTTAAATAATCCCATATTAAAACGTATTCATTCTCCTGCATGACCATCCTTCTAAAACAGTATATAAACCTTTATTCTAATATTGAACTTCTGATTTAGCCTAATACACATCATATCCTAAACGTAAATTTAACTTATTTCCATTTTCTGTATTTTAGAGTCATGTACGTCATAGGCGTCTATTTTCAGACTACGTTTGATACGCGTCAGATAATGCGGTACAAACAAGACCTGTCAACGGGGATATTTTTGAAAAATGTATTTTGGTAATGTCATATTGTTTTACATTGAAAAGAGAATGATATGGTCTAAATGTCAAAGGCTGTTCCTTCGGAAAGAGGACAGGGAACTATAACTGATGATGGATGGTAATGTAAGTGCGTTCAAGTGTCATATTTCTTACAACTGTTATTGTACATCAGGTGCAATCTGAACCCCTAACTTCAGTTTTCCATCATGATGACCTAAAAAAACATCCTCCTTTAACGCAACACAATATGAGGTTATGTATATGAATTAAAACGAAAGCGCATACAGAATAAAGACTCTCAACAGTAAAACGTTAGAGACCGCTTGAAGTCCCATTCTGAACCACATCCCCACAAACAAGGAGGAAACGGCAAAGGCCCAATTTCCTGACACGCCAATGGGCATATCGCCGCCCGTATTTGACAGCGTCAATGGATGTTACCGCCACAGGAGGGTAATGGAATAAAACAATGATAATGGCTTAGGGGAGGCATCGAGTACCTCTGGCCGCCTCAAGTAATGTAGTTACAGCCTTTGTCTGCTCTATGCCTCCTTGGTTCTGCTTTAGGGGCTAGAAAATGGGTAATCTGAGGCAAACTATGGGGGACATGGAAAGGTCTGGGTTGAAGGTTGGTTTAAGGTTAGGCTATACCGACTAGCATTGTCCCTGCATACTTGCAATATATGACATCGGTGCATAAAATACGACATAGATGCCTTTGCAGAGAAATCGTTATTAATAATTTTGATAAAGGTGAAAACCATATTTCTTCAATTTAGACACTCGGATTGGCAATCTCAAAGTAGAGGGGAGAAATACAGTTGGGTATAGCTAATCATATTTGAAGAAATAAGGTTTATAAACTTATAGAAACAGCATTGAGATACTTTTGATAACATGGAGTGAAACACATATATAGGTAAAAGCTAGACAGTCGTTTACTCAGCAGCTACTAGAGGGTAATAGAGTTTCGAGACCTGAGTATTCTTAGATAGCCCATAGTTTTGCATGATAAGTTACCTTAAAAGCATACACATTATTTCATATCCAATCTGTAGTCATTGCCATTGGGAAACCCAAATAAAGCAATTGCCACATTTCAATTTTAATATTTCACTTATCTATGTAATTCACACGATCGCTCTTTTCTATTAAGGAACCGATGTATTGGAGCATCTACTTCCCATACAGATCTATATACCATTGCTCCGTGCATCAGCATTGGTGTATGTACCAAGCGATCATTTCTGTGCTTGAAGAGTAGGGTGCATGGGTCCGGCTTAATACATATAGAGGGTCATAGAGCTCGACGGAACAAGCTCGAGGGATATATGAGGTAAGCACGGGTTGACCAAAGCTGCTGGCCGCTCGACCAATCCGCTGACATGCGAATAGTCCATTTACACAACCTTCGGCCACAGTGATACTTCTCTTAGCCAGAATAAAAATCCCTTATTGATCCCACGTGTGTCAGGTACATCCGTCACAGGAACTTAGGAAACAACCGGGAAGGTAAATGCAGCATTATTTTCTTAATGTGATAAGTAGGGTATTATTCCATCAATGTCCCTTCCGAGCTGGCGCCAACCACTACTAATTTCTAACCCAAAACAGATAGCTTCTGAATGCAGTATATGTATGCCTTTTATGATAGTCTCTGCAAGTCATAGCGATTGCCAGTAGTTCTTAGGCCTGGGATCCACCTACTACGATAGAAATTTAGACCTACCGATATGGCACCGATACAAAAAGCACGGTTACTGGAGAACTCGACCCGTAATTAACAGGAGAGCTCGACCCGTTTTGGAGAACTCGACCCGCGAACTCGACCCGTAAATTTTAAAAGAGAACTCAACCCGTTTTTGGAGAAATCGACCCATGATTAAGAGCCAGTTTCAAATAATGAAAAAGTGGAAGGACCAGTTCCTAGGGACAGTGACAGAGTTAGGGTATGGGTATGGGTATGGGTATGGGTATGGGTATGGGTATGGGTATGGGTATGGGTATGGTTTAGGGTAAGGGTTAGGGTTAGGGTTAGGGTAAGGGTTAGGGATAGGGATAGGGTTAGGGATAAGGTTAGGGTTAGGGTTAGGGTTAGGCTATGGGTTAGGGTATGGGTTAGGGTTAGGTTTAGGGATAGAGATAGGGATAGGGGTAGGGATAGGTTTAGGGTTAGGGTTAGGGTATGGGTTAGTGTTAGGGTTAAAGAATATTGTAAGCATGGGTCCGGATATTGTACCATCCACTTTTCACCCCCTTCCCCCCCCCCTGCTTACAGAGTATATTGCCGACTTTTCATCGAGATTTTCCTTGAAATTTATTTCCTTGAGATTTGTCAGTGCTAAATGGACACTCAAAACTCTTATTATCGCTCACATTTTCGGCAAAATTTGAAGCCAAGGTAATACAAATAGTAATAATTCTACCAAAGTATTCTAGTTCATATATATCTATATTTGCATCTATAAGATACTCGAGTTCTGTGGCAGAAAAACGGGTCAAGTTCGTCACTGGTCGAGTTCCGTTTACAGGTCGAGTTTTTTTACAGGTCGAGTTTGTTACGGGTCGAGTTCTTCAGTATTCAAAAGCACAATATCGGAGACGTGTAAAATTGTAGACATATGTCTAGACATTCCAATTCACCATGCATCGTCAGGGGTAGACCCCCATTTTTAATTGGTGCCTAATCACAGAGACGTGGTCAATTGCTCCGATTTTAGGTGACCTTCCAATGCGATTTTGATTTTGTATCGGAAGGTCCATCGTAGACCATATCGGAGCCATATCGTAGTAGGTGGACGCCGGGCTTAAAGGTGTCATTTTCATTTATAGAAATACGATACACTATAATTCAGGAAATATTACATCAATTATGCTTACTAGTATACAGAGAACAACAATGTATTTTTTTCCATTTTTATGATTACCTTAGTGTTCCAAGTCAAACTAAGAAAGCATGGATTTGAGAAACCTAGACCTAATAAGAATATCATCTAATTACAAAGTCTTTTAATTTTCTGATCGGAAACTTACACATAAAACTGGTTTTTCCCGATTAGCCACCGCCATATGTCACCTTTTCGAAATGGCATAGAGACCCTGCGATACGGGATTTTCGTCAGGACGAAATTGTAGACCCCCATTTTTATTGGGGTCTACAATGTGGTCAGCTGCCCCGATGAGAGGCACCTTCCGACGCGATTTCGATTTTTTATCGGGAGGTGCATCCACTATTCATTGACCTTCATTGACCTTAGGCCTTTGGCGTCCACCTACTACGATGGAAATTTAGACCTACCGATATGGCACCGATACAAAAAGCAAATATCGGAGACATATATCGGGAAGGTGCAAAAATCGTAGACATGTATCTAGACGTGCCAATCCACCACGCATTGTATGGGTTTTTATCAGTGCCTAATCGCAGATGATGATTCAGGGAATAATTACCACGTATGTAAGCACTCGAGACTATGACCATTCACCTGAAATCCATGCAATACTACGCCATGGTCGTGGCGGAGTGAAAACGAGATGACGTCATAGGTGACAAGACATCAACATGTAGATGTAGCCGGCGGGAGCCCTGTTCGTTGTATGGGTACTTGGGATTTTTGCCTAAACCTGTATTCTCTTATTTGATCATGTGATATAACATGTCATCTTTATTTATTCATTTCTTTTGCCAAATAGTGTTAAATACTATATCATAGTTATATTCTCTCGTTTGGTATATTCCCTCGTTTGCATGCACCGTAATCATCACTCAGCTTTGCCTCAATGACGATTGCAGAGCATCCAAACTCATTGAGTATTGTCTATTTATATGATTCTCGATACAGTTCTAAGAGAAAACGACCCAACTGTGGACAAATTATGTTTTAGTTTGAGGTCACCTGTGGCAGACATTCGCCCCAATACCTGTAAATGTCCACCACCGGTGACCGAGAACTAAGACATAGTTCTGTCCCCAGTCTGGTCATTTTCTTATTATCAAATAACTCAATTTGATGAAAAAAAACGTCATCTTAGTTGCTTCCAAAGTTGTCGGGTGACTCCCCGCAACCTCTCCATGTTAACACTGTCTAACTGGAAGCCCCGGCCGGATGTGCTTGTTGCGCATCCGCGAGAATATGTAAATTAACATCACTCTCCTGATCGTAGTCTTGGACACATGCTTATCAAATAGCGGCTAGTATTGTTTGGTTTGATGCTGCGGAAGTCAGCAAGTGACTACAATTAGGAGGGTGAGGTTCATTTAATTACTTCGCGCATGCACAACAGGCACATTAGGCACATTAGGCATCGCCAAGACAAGTGACTTGTTATTACTATTGATTGATTTCACATATTTGAGTTATTTAAACTGTTTGAGGTGACCGCCACATGTTAGATACCTTGGCATTTGGTCATATATAATTTGTCCATCCCATGGCCTATCATAAACATGATACTACCCTCTGTACCATGTGACTTGTTGACATTTGGAGCAAAGAATAAAATGACAGCTGTTTCCCTGATTAAAAGCTATACTTAGAGAATAAGATCGCCCAGCACTACCCACATACCCGAAATCACCGTAAAATAATCAAACAAACATTCAGCTTGGTAAAATACATAGCCTACCCATTACAAACATTATCACACTAGATCTAGAATATATATGAAACAACGCCCCGACGTCCGATAGCGCACCAAAAGTTACTGTGTGACGTCATCACTACCGTTCAATGTCCCAGCAGATCCTTTGTGACGCTTGTGCTTATTTCAATCTCTGCTTCTAACCCTGATATCACTCTCCATGCTGACGGTGTGAGATCGTCGCGGAGGAGCCACATAGAGGCCCATCCGTTGGATATTCGGGGATTCAATGATTCATACGTGCCTGATTGTAGGGTGAGAACATTTTCAATGATTTTCCGGTATACAATAACGAAGAGGTATAGTGGGTGCGACTGAATTCCATCTGCTCTTTGATATTTTGGTCAAAATACTCATCGCTTTTGCAAAATAACTCTGAACAGATTCCATTAAGTCACACCAGCAATGTCTTTATATATTACCTAGGACTTAGCAGACGGGCGATGGACACTGGTCCAGTCCTTCGAGCCCAATGAGCTTCTCGTCGCCCCTGCCAAACACACCACGGCAGGATAGGAAAGTCTGACGACTAGTTTAACACTGCAATGCCTCAGCCACTTCCTCAGGTCTGGGGATTTCTAGTCGGGTCAGGTATTTCACCAGATGGAGTACCGCGACTTTTATATGCACAACACCAGGCCACAGGGATGGAGAGATCACGTGACCATGTCAAATCAGCCATGGGAATACTTAAGTGTTATTACAACGATGTCCCAGAATTTCCTATTTAAGTTCATTTTTTATTCAGTCATGGCGATTTTACAGTGTTTCACAGCTAATGATCATATTTCTTTTGCTGATAGTTAATGTTCGCGTTCTAGATCTTTTGAACATCGAATCAGCGAGAAAATATTATACATTCGCGTGCTTAAGCCATAAGCCTTATGTAGCGTTTCCATCTGCCAACGAAATCACAAACGATTATTTGCACCCTACACCCATCTCGATGGGTGGTCCTCCTCGAAGATTCTTCGGTGCTAACACTCCTTAACTCGTTGACCAGCATGAAGATTAGCCCTCCCTACACTAACATAGAAATCGGTGAAAGAAACTGTTTTTAGACGGAAATGGAGGTGGTCACTGACCGACTTTGATCGCCGCCACTGATTTATTCAGCATGGTTTGATCTCGTCGGTAGCTTCAGAAGTCCGCTGGTAGTGCCATATTACATAATGACAAAGACATTTATTATTGATACATTTTATTGAGTCACATTTTACTGTATAAAATATGATAATAATACACATTTAAGAGTAATTATGAGTACATGAATAACTTAGTCACGAGCTATTGGAATAGCCCTATAGAGTAGAATATGTAATAAAGTGAGGTAAAGAAAGTTTTTGTAGGGTGAGTGGGTGGTATTCAAATTTGGTGATGGACTGGGAGAGAGAGGCTGAGGGTAGAGAGGCCGCTTTGAAATCTGCACCCCCACGTGACTGGTGTGGCCATGTGACCGGTGCGTCCTTGGTTACTTGCTACTCATCTGTTCTGCATTACCGCCAACCTCCTGGCTAGCCCTAGAAACTAACACATAAGATGGGTAGCCGGTGGGAAGGGGGTGCTGGATGGGTGGGGGCCGCTGGCTTCTGTTCATGGGTGGGTCCGTTTCAATGCGGCGTGAAGGTTGGCCTGTTTAGTCGGCGAATAGGTGTGAGCAGGTGTAAGGAGATTGTACAGGCGAGACAGCAATGACCTGGCCAGCATTGAGCAGGCCACGGCTGTGTGGTAGTGGTGTTGATGTGACATGTGGAGACACTTAGGGCGAGATATACCACATCCATGGAACACACGTGTAGAGACAAGTGGAGTGGACCCTATCCCGGTGTTGAGGGGCTGGTGCCCAAGATGGTAAAGATGATGTGTGGTGATGTGTTGTGGCATTGAGCAGGCAAGGTTGAGTGGGCGGCAACAGAGTGATGGCGAGGATAAGTGACATGCGGGACCTCTCTGTTGAGCGGACAGTGCCCTGGGTGCTGATAGTGAGAGCTGGCATGAAGGGACGTCTGCAGTGAGTGCCTCTGGCCGCCGTTGGACATGTGTTGACTTGTGAGGAAATGTTGAGAATTTTTTTGCCGGAGCAATGGACCAAGATTGAGTTCCTAGGAGGGGAGTGCAATACCGGAGGGTGTTTGGATGATCAGAGGTGGGAAGAGTGGGGAGGAGATGATCAGGTACATGTGGAGACATGGTGAACACATGAAAATGGGTGTGAACAGTTCTTGGTGGTCACGGCCATAGATCCGGTGGTGTAACAATAAGATACTGGAGAGAAGGAGAGTTACAAATCCCTGAAGCATAGCGTAGTAACTAACCTCGTTGCCCACTGCTAGGTCCGGGGGAGTAATTTGACCTGAGGTCACATAGCGACGCCATGAGAAGATGACTATTGGGCTGAGGGCAGACAAATAGACCATGCGGTGGGGGTTCCGGAAGTACAGTCTGTGGCAGGAATATTTTGAAGCCAGTTCATCACTGGTGGTCTATCTGTTTGCTCGCCTAGGTGAGCACTCACAAATTCGTGGTGGAAAATGGCTAGCTGCAGCTGACTAGAAGCAGGCGACCTTTGGTTTTGGTGTTTCTCCCAGTCATCAAACTCCCTCCAGCTCCCTCTCTATAGCCTGGGTGTCTTTTGCGATGATTCTCGGTTTGTGATCCGCATCCCCACAAGGCTGGTGTGGGCATGTGACCGATGTGGCCATGTGACAGGTACATCCTTGGTTACTGGTTCCTGGTTAGCCCTAATAGAGAGAAAAATTGTTGATCACCCGACGCTTATTGCACAAAAGGTATAGTCGGTCGGCAGTGCTAAATGCCATAACCGGTCAAGATAATTGGCTGGTGGAAACATCACATAACGTGGCGTGACCAACACAAACTCCACTGATCCTGAGCGCCCTGTACAAAAACTGGTACGTGATAATATATCTATTATGCAAATAATCGTTGACCCCGAAGCACATACTCTGTTTCCGACTGACGACTGATTATGTGTTCCAGGTTTACCGATTGTTCAATATGTATATAACCCGATAAGCCTAGTTATTATCTGCATTTAGGGTTAATAGATATTTGGTCACCGCTACCTACTAATTCATCCTAGTTTGATTTCATTGATGGCCTTCAAAGTCGGTCGGTGGTGCCATATTTTGTAGTGTTGAGGTGAAAAGTCGTTAATTCTTTTTGCTTCCGATACCGATTGTTGTATCAAGTGCCACATAATCTGTCGCCAGTGTTAAATGCTTTAATCGGTGGCCATAATCAGTAGGTAGAAACGTCACATGCTTTAAGGATCCAAGCACAAAATATGATGATCCATAAAGAAAAAATGATATATAAATAGCGTTAAAATACGAGAAAAGGAAGGGCGACAGAGAAAGGAAACAAATAGAAGAAGAAGAGAAAAAAGGAGGGGCGGGGTTTTAAAGCAATTCCCTTTCTATTTTTTAATTTTGGCTTGGTATACTCACAAATCTTAGATCCAGCTTTGCTTCTGAGCATATACTGGAGGACACCTACCAGCTACCTTGTGTAAGTTCTGAAAGACATGTCCAGACGACAAGAATCAATAACCTCCTCCAATCGTAACACTGACTACGGCATCCCATGTTTGCCTAGAGATGCATGTACACCGGTTTGCCTACAACGGAGGAATTTGTGGTATCAAATATGCATAGGGCCAACGGCACAATTGCAATCACCAGAGTTTGGCCTGATGGCTGAATAAGTGAATGGAAATACGCCGGTCATTGGTAAGCAGCAAGCAATATGAATGTGTTTGTTTAACCTTCTCGAGGAATGATAAAAATATGGTAAAACGTTCCCATAGAAGGTGGTAATGATAAAAGTTCAGGTCGGTCCGTTGGCAGGATGCTGTAAACATAAATGGTCTATTCCTATATCAGTATGGCTGAGGAAAAAATATCCTATATGCTTGAGACATTTATTTTCGGTTCAGCAAAGTAAAGTAAGTAAAATATAATTGCTTACCAGGATCAGAACTAGAGAAATTGGTTGAGTTGGTAACTAAGTAAAAAATTCTATATAGAAAATGTTTAAATGGAGATAAGAACATTAACCATTTATCCGGGTACCATACCTGGCTACCTGTAAACACAAGATAACGCAATGAATATTATCAAGGATTAACGCAATGAATATCTTCAAGGATAATAGCATTTGATAATCTAGATAGACGTATAACCTTGTTACAACTGGATGTTTGTAGTATATATACATGTATATAGTATATATACATATGTACACTAATCGAATCATTGAGTCTTAATGATATACGTTGAAGGGTACACCTTGCTCGCCTGGATACAGCTTAATAGCTATTTCATCTGCTTTAAAACTTGTCTATTAGGTTAGATGTTCATCTGGTTACAGAGCTGCTCATAAAGGTTGTTCATATCACTGGAAAGCCCATTGATGATATAAGTACATGGCATCCTGGCGTAATGATATTCCGCAATTTCATTTTCTACTTCAAAGCCGCCCGTTATTTTACAAGGATAAGTCCACGCTCACAACCCTTACTCTAGTGAATCAGAAATATGCAGCCGAAATTTCCGGTTGGATTTCACGAATCTGTGGTAAATACGTCGAGATGTTTATAATTGAGTTGTATTAAACGTTGTTGTCATTGTTGAGAATACCTACATGAGATATCGTCATAGATGGATTCTCTATCTGTATCTTACTACAGCACAACAACCCCTATCTCCACCCACCTCCCAAACTATAGAATAGCTGCTGGTTAATGCGCTCGAATTCTCTCCCCTAATTAGGCTGCAGTAAACGTTCGACCGGTGATATCATTTCCCAATCCTAGGTATTTTCAAAAATACATTAATAGGATCTTGTATTGACCAACCGACTATAAATTGAATTGGAAGCTATGGCAATTTTATAAATGATAGAACTGGGGTCTGGCCTATTGCAATTCTTAGCTATTGATGTCTAAGTCAATGATAATTTATCCAATCACATTCGCGCTTGCTTCAGATATTGACAATGCTTTGTTTTCATTAACCTAATTCGAAAATAGATACAGCACCCAATCATCAACGCGCAAATGTAAGCAGAATCCACAACCGATAACGTTTGGGGTACAGTGTCAATAATCATGCAATAAGCATGATTCGTCGTATGTATATTAAAAAGGATTTTGAATATTATAGAATGATTGCTCAGGTATTGATAAGGTGAAATATTGATATCGATGAGACGTGAGGTTGAGAGCAGTCTCACGGCACTCACTGATAACGACATCACACATTTTTCCCATCCTCCTTTGAAGCCTAGAAATACCATAATCAGAATTATGTCAGCTTGTCAACTTCGAAATTTCCAAGGATAATAATTGGACAAAAATGACAAAAGAGGAAGAGAACAGAGTGTTCCGAGTAATATTCACGTATAATTGGACCAATATCCATTAGGACTGACTGGTGTATTGATCCTGGAGCGGCCTACTGCCTAACCTCGTGCTGACGCAAGAGCCAATATTAACACGCTAATCTCACCGAGTAATATTCACGGGTGGCATTAATCGGCAACACCACGGAGTAGGGATTATCGGAGACGGTAAGGGGCCGTTATTAAGCGTAGTTATTGGCCAGCACCCCGCCAGCTGATCCTTTATCCGACCCTTGACATATATGACTTCCTCTTGGTGTTGTTCTGTAGGTGGTACGAGTTGCTCCTTTATCGTCTCTTATGTATGTTTCCATTCCCCAATTTGGAATCCTACAATTACTCCCTTGTTGGACTCGCTGTGAGTTGGCCAAAGGTTTATATATGTATTGTTATGGGTAAGCCATTTCCATATCCCTGGTCAGCGTTAGAAAATATCTAAAGGTATCAGAGATATCATGATAAGGTCTGGCGTCCACCTACTACGATATAGCTCCGATTTAGTCTACGATGCACCTCCCGATAAAAAATTAAAATCGCGTCGGAAGGTCACCTATGTCGGGGCAGTTGACCATGTTTCTGCGATTAGACACCGATAAAAACCCCATACAATGCGTGGTGGATTGGCTTGTCTAGACATATGTCTACGATTTTGCACCTTCCCGATATGGCACCGATATTGACATTGTGTATCGGTGCCATATCGGGAGGTCTACGATTCTATCGTAGTAGGTGGACGCCGGGCCTAAAGCTCTGCACGGCGTCTTCAGGAACAATAACAGAAAGTTAGAATACGATTAAGATTCAGCATAATGTCCTTTATACCGCTACTCCAAAAATATGCACATGAAAGTGGGCCAACTGAGATCAACGGATTATCTAAGGCCTCATTATCGGACGATGTGTTTATATGGATACCACTACTCCGGGCCATAATGTATCTTTGAAAAATACTAGAATTGATCAAATGGAGCCTAGATGGAAAGAGAGTCACTGTCCCTTTGCTCTTTGAAGGTGTGTTCAACACAGACACAAAGTGCTAAACATTGGCACGCCCATGCTTTTTAGAGGAGGAAGGTTCAATGCCCCGGTCAGGCAGACTTTACCTAGGACGAAAGCCCCGCACACAGGGTCAGACAGAGGACGGGTCTGTACAATAGGGCAGGCGCCGTGTGGCCGGGTCCCCTATTATCGCTCAGTTCTCAGGCGGCTATCAGGTCCGCCACACAAGGTGCCAGTTCAGCTAATGGCCAGCGCAGCTACGGGCCAAGGATCCCAGCTCTGTGGGGCACGTTCAACCTCTTACCTATTATCCCTCGGTTAACCTACTGCAGGCATGGGTCATTACCAAATATATATGTCCAGTCAGAAAACCTTACCCCACCTTGCAAATTGGGATGTCACTGAATACGGAGCAAGACTCAGAGTATATTGATGGTAAATGTTCATATATCAAACGTATATAATATAGCAATCGTTCAGTTTATATTAAAGCATCAGTTCGCTGACCGCGGGTTTGAACTAGGATCTGCAATCTGAATGTTAGATTTCTGATCGAACTCATCCGCGAATCACTGGATTTATTTCAGTGAATCATCATTTCGCGTACTTCCTCAAAGGCTTTCTACATAAAATTTGTAACATGCGACATACGTAGTACGAAAATACACCGACTGAAGGACACTTAGCATTACACAGCATGTGATAACATGTTTCATTTAGTCACTATTCTTTGTATTATTCTGCGTGCAGCACATGTCACCAATTTTCAGTATACAATATCTTTTGATGGCAGCAGGGATCAAGAACCCTTCTTTTAGGAAATTTACGTTGAGTGTGGGACTTATTACCCAAGGAAATACAACTGAAAAGAGCGGGTGATAGTTATAAAACTCATGTAAAGGAGTTTATTATCCTGAATAATGAAATGTTTATTGATATTTAAACTATGAGATATTTGTCTGTGGCGTCCATTGTATCGTCCAATGTAGTGTCCTCTGGTATTAGAGTGGAAGATTGCCCATTAAGTTGGATGAGCACTAATTACCATTTTCATCTTTATATGAAATAAACACGTCTTGATAAAAAAAGAAGACTGTATTCTCCTTGCCACTGTGGCAGTTCAGTTAACTCTGGTCGTTTCATAGAAATACACGAACAGGTAGTTGGCATCTCCAAGCAAGCCAGCAGGTCGGTGCGCTGGGGCAATTGCAGCTCGGGGTGGCAGGCAATGGAAAGGGCAATAGGATCTGAGCAGACAATGGTAAGAGTGCGGTCAGGGGTCATTGGAGTTATTCTTTGGGGATGTAGAACTAGGCGTGTCAGCTGCTCGCTGCATGCTAGTGAAAAAATAAACAATAGGAGATTTATAAAGGCGCACAAGGTGGAAATCGTGATTGGAAAGTAGAATTAGATTAATGTAATGTATTTAGAGAAGCGAAGACAAGGGAGAAACAGGAAGCAATTAAAGTGGCTCCCTGGGAAAATTGGGAATCTGGTTTTATGATAGCCCTGGTGAAGGATCGAGAGTAAATAGGACATTCTGGACTAACTATGAGGAGCCCAAGTCCTGGTTTGGAATAAAACGATGACCTTTTTATAGCGATGACCTTTGATATTAATCTCCTAGTCGGCGTCATTAGAGACTATGACGCCATATCCGTTCTAAAATAGCCTTCTGCGGCACACTTTGCAGTATGCTAACAGTTCTAATTGCTTTAGGCTGAAATGACTTGAAAATGAAGCCGCGAAGCCACAGAGTGTTTGGACAATTATATTTGTTCAAACGCAAGGCTCGAGCGTCCATCAAAAAATGTCCTCCACTCCCAGTGCACACCTACACCGGTGGGCCGCTCAAAACACGTGGAGAACCAAAGAATATTGGTCCTTCGTGTGGTTTGCACCTGCAATTAATGTAAATAACAAACAGGTCACCATTTGCAAATCATAAGCAATATAGATCCAAACAGCCGCTGTGGTAAAGTCTATAGTTGTAGTCGTGTGTAAATGCCGATGGAGAGCTCTAATACGTAATGTGGTCTGGATGTATTTGATCCCTGTTTCTGATGGTAAGAAAAGGAGTTCTAAAGGTATAAGATAGGCAGAGCAACAGATGCTCTGTACCGTGCACAATGCTGCAGGAAAATCGTGAACCGCAGTTCAGCTGTATACATCTATGAAGGCAGAACAATACTTGAATTTCTTTTATCAAATTTATTAAATCCGTTCTTTTGCACTTGTACAGAGACCCTTGATTTAAATGCATTTGGATGCATAGATGTAATTGTGGTATCATTTACACATCGCAAGTTATTACATTCACCACAATCCATGATTTGTAATATAGAGACTTATGAACATACATACCCTCCATACCGACCACGCCGTTGACCAGCTATATGTATGGGTGAGCTATCAACTTCCTGAAAACCACTTTTGCAGTGAAAATGGCTGACACAGCACTCCCATACCTGATTACTAATATTCCGTCATGATCACAGGGCTCCTCAGCCAAACTGAGCATTAGGTGTACCTGGATCTCAGAGTTGCTCAGAGCAAGGAGGAGCTCGTAGGTAGTGATCATATCCCACTAACACCTGCGACTTTGCTCAGTAATCCATATCACTTGGCAACATGTTCCGCTAATGCAGACGGGCTGACACAGATAGGAACGTCTCTACACTTTGATACGTTTATTTAGTAAATCCAATACTACTCTTTATATCAAAAAACATAATATCTGTAAACTCACATGCTTACCTGTTCCTGTCACCTTAACAACTGACCGGCGAGACCATATCCTTAGGGACATAGCGTCCAATGCTCCACAAGGAAAATATCGACATTATGCGCTTTGGATAACAAATGAGAGCCTCAATACAACATTTATATCCACTATAAGGAACGTAATACTGCAATAAATTGGGAAAGCATGCTGACAGAAAGACGGCAAGTGGCGTTTACTTGATAGTCAACGAACACCTTTAAGGTTCCTCTAATGTTTGCTCAGGTCTAATACATTAAGAGATCTTAGGCACATCTTCTGTTATATCTCCCTCCAGAGATATGCCCGGATGCATGTAATAGACAATAAAACTTCAGTCATTAGTGTTGCATTAACTGTGGTTTGTCCTAGAGCCCATTCACAGGAAACGTGCAATAATCTCTCATAATTGTCCTTATAAAAACGTAATGAGTTATTCCGACAATCCAGAAGGAAGATTCATTGTCTGCAAGGCACAAAACATTACAATTATTGTTTCCTGAAACGAGATCTAATGGGGGTCTAATCATGTGTCCAAAGCATATCGAACCCCTAGAAAGTGCCCAAAAGCATGGCTAACATCAAGCAACCAACCTGATGTATATCACGTTTAAAACATTGCTAGCAACCAGTTATTAGTATTACCTATCCTACTGTACTTGAGACGCACGTCTGGAAAAGACTTTCTGTTGGAATTGTTGTGTTCCACATTTGGCTCACTAGCCTTTAATTGCCTGTCCATAGAAACATCTTACAAACCTCAAACAGAGTGGCAAAACATAAATATAGTGTGATATATAAGGGGTTAGAGGTACGAGAGGAGAAAGAGATATATATATATATATATATATATATATATATATATATATATATATATATATATATAGAGAGAGAGAGAGAGAGAGAGAGAGAGAGAGAGAGAGAGAGAGAGAGAAAGACGTCGCATAATTTACGAGATAACACTTAGATCCAAATAGGACATTTTCCCCATTCATGTCAAATATATCAGATAGAAAGGAGAACCTGAGTGCAGCCAGGAACTACCGCAGCCGGCAGTCAGGTCGTATGTCTAAATGTGGGGGCTCGTCTGACAGAAATCCCATTCCCATCATCCCCATCGCCCCACCATGAGCCTGATAGAATCACGGATTAGCTATAGGCCAAAGGTTGGCACACACGGACCGATCCGAATGCACAGTTCACCCCGACCCAAACACAACCCGACTGTTTGTGGTCAATATAAAGATAGAGTAGTCATAATCCCTTACACGCTAAGAGGAGGGGGACGGACATACATGTACACGGTGTCCAGCACTAGTATATTGTGCGTGCTGCCATAGGAGTATGCTTCCTATAAGGTACTGTGCTGTCCAGCGTTTACTAAATAACTGTAAGTGGAGCAGTCCAAGATATAGGTTTATATACCCGACCGTCACAGCTTGGTAAAGTAAAAATGAAACTACCATTGACTTTGAGCGAGAACATTACTCCCCTCTGTGTACGCCAGCAATGTATGGTAGTCCTAGTACGGGCTACTATATCACGTCTGTGCTCATTCAGCATCGAAAATCATGTGCGTCTATACTTTACGCACGTAATTTGTTTATCAACGGTCACTTTCATAAACAAGAGGCCTTGTTTACACATTTCTATTCGTGATCAAAGAGGACGACCCCCCTCTCCCGCTATGACTGGCTACCGATCATATTTCATCATATTCGAGCACATTTAGAGACAGCTTTGCTTCCCCATATGATAACATACGTATAGTAAAGGGGCATCGGCCACACACTTGTATGACATGCCATCCAAGCCACAATACACCGGAGATGTGATAATACTCGGTGTATTGCTTGCTAAAATATGATCTCCCACCCCTGGAGCGCTGCTTGTGCGGCAATAAGCTGTTCACGGGGATTTGCGAGCGGCAGCTCCGAGCAGCTGAGGGCAGCTCCCATAGGAGAGACGGACAAGGCAGGCGAGCTGCTCTTATTCTAGGTGAGCGTGAGGTGAGCTGCCGTCACCTGACGGGATAATGTCCCCCTCTGACAGGCCTAGTCTCTCCATACCGGGCGCCGGAGGTCGCGACCGACTGAGCGGCGAGGGAGGAGGAAAGGCGGGACGGGATGAATGATGGGGAAAGGGCAAGAGAAGGAGGGAAAAGTGTAGAATTATAGACCGTAAAGGGCAGAGGAGATAGGATATTAATGAAAGAATGGAAATGGACGAAGAGGTTAGAGAGAGAGAGGAAGGAAAGTAATTTTGAGATCTTCACCATACACTATGTGGGAATTAGATAGAGAGGCTGTTCAGATGATAATATGCTCATAGTGTTCACAGTTTCTATCTGCCTATGATTAGTAATTGTGGAAGTTGCCCAATCATCATTCCATATCCAGTAATATATAACGTGTTGATTGCTATATGGAATAAGTACTATGGTGTCTATTGAGGAGGAAGAGTTGTCAATATAAACAAATATTCAATATTTGGGATGAGTGGCTCATTTCCTTATACTACTAACTCCCTCTTTCTAAAGATAATTCATTGGATCTCTCAGTGTTGACTTTTTCAGATACATGTATACAAAATCAATCAAAGACCGGACCTGACACCCATCCTCTCAACCCACAGTAGGAAACGGGATTGTGACAGATCATATCTTCTTTACTTTCTGCTGGAATGGCTCTAAACCCACAGCAAAAAACTTAACATACGGGGGTTAGGATCTTATGAGTCAAATCCGAGGAATTTCTGGTGTTGCTTTAGTTCGTTACTGCTTTCAGTTCATCGATGAAGTACATATCAATTTATCTTTCGTTAGACGTTAACCTCCGTTCAACAATCTCCTATCGACTTGGCTATTGACATGATGTGCGGGTAAAAACTAAATACCACTGGAATCAGTGTACTTGCAATATAGTATCTTGCGACTACTACAATTAGATAAGTGTCCTGTACATATTGAAGATGCAGAGACAAGATTCCTCTTCCATATAGGATTTTGAACGTCAATGTTACTACATATGTTCCGTGCCGGTCAGAGTGAACTGCTGTCGGTCAGAGAGTTGGGTTGGTTAACGAGTAGGCACGTCGACCCTGGAGGTAAGGAAATGGGGAGGGAGCAGCTGAGTATCCGACCTAAGACGAGCAGTTAATAGAGCCATGAAACTTTAATGCTTTATGAGCATACTAGGGAGGTGGTGGTCTAGCACAGGTCAGGTCATCCTGCCCATATTTCTTCCCACTAAAGTCGCAGCTGTTGCACAATAGAGGTCTTTGCCATAGTCTGCCTAACCAGATCAAAAGCTGAATTAACTGACATTTGATAATTCTGTTTTCATAAGCCAGCTTTATTTCACAAAAGAAATACGCCAATAACTCCTGGGAATGATGTAATTGCGTCCGTTTTTGATAATTATAATAATGATCTTAGTATTATCAACTTCTAAATATGACCTATTCTGAGTCTCACAGACCTGTCTTTTTATTATTTTTAAGTAATAATTTTCATTTATCATACTTTATATATCTGTAACACACCCCGGTGGGCTATCGATGTGTAAGTATGCAATGTAAAGAATGGAGGTAGGATGCAGCCATGAGTCACACAGACAATCCTCCCACACAGATGTGTCAAACACGGGTTCCATTACCAGAGGTCAGTTCCAGGTTCAATGGGCTGGTTGTGTATTGTTTTATCCAATTACAAAATGCCTGGCCTGGGAGAGGTACTCGACCGTTTTCCACACTTATTTTAGGCTGCAGGGAATACGGTTTATTGCATGGATCGTGAAGGAAAAATGTTCTCGTCAGCTAAACTCAATTACAGTACACTGTGGTATTTAATAGTCCTTTAAGTCATAAAATCCCTAGATAATAAGACAACATCACGTTGGCCATTATATTCCCAGAATCAAATTCAGAGTGACACTGCAATTCGCAATAGAATATTCTTAAGCACATATTGTGGTGAATGAATAAAATGAGGGTGTCATCGGCCAAAAGATAGTGTACACGCCTGCACTTTATAGCCTCAGCGAACGCCAGCATATTTGTTATCATCTCCATCTAACGGCGTTGCATATTGCGATATCTCGATAGATGTAAAAATAACTCTTAGTCTCTTCCAAAAGGGAATAGGCTTGTGCATATTATTTCTTCCTGCATTCAAGAAAATGGTATTCGGATGCATTCCTATACTGTGTCTGAAGTTGTAAATGTCACACAATTATTTAAGTAAATCCACATTTTACCCAAAATGAATTCAATCACTTCCTATCGATAGTTATACGGTAGATGATCCGACAATAAAACTCGTAATATAGTGATTGATTCAGAACTTTTGACAGCAATCCTATCTGCCAATCTACGAATCTTTTTTTGAATGTATCGATGTTTTTAAGGGAAAGAATAATTTATTTCCGTGACTTTCAAAACGAAATAATGTAAAGATGATTCATGATATCTGATACCTCGAAACCAACATTCCTCATCTGCCTGGTGAGTGTTCATAGCAGGCAGCGGTCTACATATGACACCAATATAATTATACTGATATCATGCTTACCTTATCGAACAGATAATTACCCAATTAGAAAGCTTTATAAGTAAGCATTGATTCTCTTTATGTCACAGGTGTATTCATTTAATACATAAAATATGTCAATCTAAACAGTACTGTCGGGCATTGTAAAACAGCTAAGAATACTATGTCGGAGGGTCATCAGCAGGAAGCTCAGCGAAGGCTCGAGTCAGTGGGAGATGAGGGCTGTGGGTGTGCGGGTCACAAGGAGATTGGCGGGAAGAGGTGGCAGCGGATGCCGGGGAGAGGGCAGGGGTCGTGGCCGACTCTATTAAGGCCCGCACACCTGTCGATCACGGCGGGCAATGAGACAGGAGCAGGGCGGGGTATGGGCGGGCAACGGCGATCGAGGCCGATCACTGGGAGATCCGACGGGGTAACATGAGCCTCTACCCACTCATCTACTAATACACTGCTGTCAGTAACCCGCCGCCTCCATCCCCCCTACCAGACCCCTCACACCCATACGCCCCCTTCACTCTCCGCACCCTTGCCTCCCCTGATAAAACAGAAGCTCTAACAAAGATAATCAAAATTAAAACTTTCTAAATTGTCAAGCATCATTTGACCGCTATTGACGCTGATTCCTATATTGGGTTGGTCACTAGTGGATAGTAAATAGAGTCATCATTAGGAAATCTGCAGCCTTATCAAATTATTGCATCGTCAGTGAATTCACATCCTATGCTATTGGCATCCACAGGTACATGTATATCTCCAGCCGCTACAAGAAATATCCTTTCTAGGTTGAGATGGTGTACATATAATCCCCATGCAGGTTGCTACTATGGTCTAGATATAATCAGCTGCATTACACCACCTCATACAGTGCTGGAGTACTGGCTTGGTGCTTATGATAACGATGTGGTGAAGCTATGAGGAGGACAGAATCCACTTGGGTATATATATAAATGACCTTGTCAAAAACCCTGCATTCCATATGTAGGGGCCTTGACTTCTTCGGTCAGGTTTGATTAAGCTAGATCGCTCTAAGCAACCATTTATGTTAAGACAATAAGTCTTCGAGCTCATGTACACAATATTAACTGGGTTCTGATACAAACGGTTATCACGTGACTATATGAATTGACCAATCAGCGAATGGACGGGCATGAACAAGGCGGTCTCTGTGCGCATTATTCACAAACAATATCTTGCACATAAGGACCCCAGGGGCCCGTTGCTCCTGTTTTTGTGGTATCGCTAGTTATAGTCGGATCGCAATTTTATCTTTACGATTATTCTAACGATCAGACTGAAAAGGCGTTGCTCCTGTAATATCGGATCGTATCCCTATATTCCTGCGGTATCGCTATTTTTTACGATGCGATAGCGATACAACAATTCAGGGGCACAAATTGAATAAGACAGGGGGAAATTAATTAGTTCTTTAATCAAATACAGATGGCATCACAGTTAAAACTGGTCTGACATCTGGTGGTGTGGATCGCTATTTCCTATAGGTAGGAGAACACGTGGCGGGGGTAGGTGGTGCCACCATGGATCGTTATTATCGAAATAGCAGATAAGGCCCATATAACCCATAGCGATACGATCCGCAGTGCTGTGAAGGTCCGCGTAAAAAGTATCGCAAAAAGCAGTATTTTACGCGGCGATGCCCCTATGCGATTACGACGCGATCCGCAACTGTGTCGTGAACGTGGAGCAACGGGGCCTAGATATCAAGTAACTACTGCAGTGCATAAAGTGTACAACAAAATTCCATTTCCGATATACATTTTAGATTGGCCACGAAGGTTTCATGTGTGCCAATATCCAGATTTTCAAGGTAAATCGAGATCTCTTCTATGTATTCACTATTTGTATTTCAAATACTTTGTGGTTGCTGGAGAGGAGTCAAAAGTCACATCGGACCTTTCATTATTTTGTTTAAAGAACTATTTCATAATAAAACATTAACGAATTGAGTCAACTGCTTGATTTGCATGTATGACGTTATGAGTACATAGATTATGTTCAAGTATTATTAGTAGCAAAAAGGATGCAACCAACCAAAAGGGATCAGTAGAGGGAACTTGGTATGCACTTGTAGTTTGTTTTCTGTATTTAGCATTGAATTCAATTTCATTCGGTAAAATAATAGAATTTGGTCGACTTAACACAGAGGCGCGGATACTCCCGAATAAAACACGCACTTAGCTAAAACCGAGTCAATATTTTCATTATTCTCTCCCGATACAAATCTTTTTGATAACAAATATTAATTAACTTCTGGAGGCCTTGAGGTAAGCGCTAAATGCCCGTTTAGCAAAAACATTTTTATTTTCTCCTAGAAAGTCGCGCTGACAGCAGACGTTACGGAGTTACCATCTTGGAGGATATTGACAAATGAAACCGAGAAGGTCAGACAAAAAGAGACAGACCGCAGACACGGGGGGAGGAGGGTTGTGTGACGTGTTAATTACCCGCGTTAGTTTTATCAGCTTCGGGCGTCGTCGAGATTGGGGCGCCGGGTGATGTGGCGAGGCATTCGTCTGTTCAAATGACGCGTGCAATGCGGACGTGTGTGGGAGGCATTGCAAGGGCAGCAGCGGATCCTCGGGTTGAGTCCAATGAGGAAACCCATCAACAATCCTGTCTTGTCCACCTCATCCACGTCCTTGACTGATACGCCCGTGGAACTTCCGCCCCGACTTCCTGTTTACATCCCTCCGGACGATTGTCCAAGCGGAGAAAACACCCAACAAAAATGTCATTCAAACCAGCTGCTCCTAAGTCAGTCAGCCCTGAGTAAAATTCCTTAGGAAAATCATAATCTCAAATTATTTTTTTCACTACCCAGGACGGAAGTGCACGGCATGACTGAGCGGAGATAGCTTTGCAGGCTGATGTTAGGATTTCCCTTCTGGTGTCATATTATGCCAACTCACTGAAAACAAACTCCCTCCTTTCTACTGCACGTGTTTTGTAGGGGAAGAGAAAATGAGTTTCATCGGTCGGGTGTAATTGATATCGGGAAAAATCCTCGATTATCTCTTCTTTTCCCTTGATTTGTGGATATTGCTGTCAGAGTGGTATTATCCAGTTATCTGGATGATCTCCCAGAGCGGATGGCTGGAAAGTGATAGATGAAGCACGTTATATGCCTACCAAATGTTTATCATTATTTCATTCCAGTTAATTCATTTGTTGGTTTGTCAATTATCTAACCGATAAACCATATCTCCGTGTGCCCCTCCTCTCCCTTTCACACTCATCTCCACACTTCATGTTCTCAATTTCTTTTACTTCAGCCGCAGCTTCGTTTCATATTTCATACCCTCTCTCTCATTTCTATTCATCCTTGCTGGATACTCTAATTTATTCTTGGTTTTATCCTTTGACCTTCCTTGCTGTTTTTCTTGTTTCTCCCTATCATCTTCTATTCATTTTTTCCTATCACAATACCCCTATCACTCTCATGCTCATGCTCTCCTCATCGCCTCTCATGGGTGTTTTCAGGAGAACCTCATAGCCTTTGGATCTGGTAACTCTACTCCTTAATCCATTGGTCATAACCTTGGTGAAATGTAATCTCAGGTATCGGTTCAGTGTTCGACGTGGGGGCGAAGTCGATAGTGAGTATTAGGCGGCGTGGAGTTGCCCATGGGTGGTAAACACTGAGTAGTGGGCAATGGGCGTTCAGTGGTCAGTTATCAGTGCTGAACAGTGTCCAGTGATTGTGCATGACGAGTGGCAAGCAGCTGGAGGCATGTGATACGCTATGGGCGATGAACGATGAACGGTTAGGGATGGCAGTGCACTGCAGGTAGCAGGCAGCAGAAGGCAGATGAATCGCGGCGGGCATGTAGTGGTCGGCGGTGCGTGGGGCGTGGTGCAGATGAACAGTGGGTAGTGTGCGGAGGATAGGATAGAGGCAGCAGGTGGTGGATGAACATTTGTGGGCGTTGGTTTGTGTCCACTGAATGGCATACTGCAGATTTTGGGTGGCTAGCTGCACACTACAACATTAAAGGCCTGCATCAACTGAACGCTCTGACTTGCCTACAGTGGAATTCACACATGGGATTCATATACCTCACAGGGTCCAAATTATCATGGGATTCTGTTCCTTTTTAATGGTAAATCGCAGGGGAAAAACATGTCCCAGGGAAATGGAACCCTACAAAGACGATGTAGTTATGTTTCAGTACAGATTCTCAGCAGGGCTTGGCTCAGACAAAGACTCTGTAAGGTACATGAGCCCTATCGTGTGAATTCCTCTCACAAGAGTAGACCTGGGAGCTGTTTCAAAACGTGGGTTAAGTCTATGGTTTTGAAACAGCTCCCTGGGGTTCTGACATAGGCTAGAGGCAGCAGGTGGTAGATGAACAGCTGTACATAGGTGGCGGTTTGTATTCGCTGGATGGCAGGTTGCATATTTTGGGTGGCTAGCATTCTTCTGAACACTATAACATTAAAGGACTCCACCAACTGAGCCCCCACCACACTCTGACACTTCTTACGACATGCCGCCGACACAGAATCATGTTTTGAGTAGGAACTAAAGGCTGTGTCGCAGCAGTGGACTGGCATTCCAACACAACCCATGACACACTCCAACATGCCTTGACATGGTTCGGACACTGTTCCAACACAAATGCAGTTTTGCAGGCCTGTCAACAAAATCAAATATATATTTATTGTGGAGGCCAAACCGTGTCAGAGTGTGCCAGAATCAGTCCCTGCTATGTGTAAGGTACAGTCTCCCCTCCCCTCGCACACATACTGTTATACAGTAAGAGGTGTAAAGTCACAAGTTCCCGAGTTATTTACAGGTAGTTACATCAACTTTATAGATAAATATCTAGGAACATATATAAGAAATGGCTTTCACATAAAAATAACAAACATCATTTTCAGATAATATAATACAATAAAACTTTGCTATAACACACTCTGTTATAACAAAATATTTTTGAGCAAAAATCAGGTAAATAAAGAAGATATTCACTGAATGAATAACAATATTCCGCAAAGAGTAATAATATTCCTTGAGATTTGTGTCGGCACGCCAGTTATGTTAGTCACGTCCTTATTTCTGCTAAACGTGTTCCGACACACTACAAGCCATTATGACACATGATTTAAACTCTTTCGCATCATGGCTATGTGCAATGCAGGAAATTTGTGTCGTAGCTGTGTCGTAGCCATATCGGAACGTGTCATAAGAAGTCACTGCGGGTCTTGAGATGACCAACGATCACTCACTAAACACTGCATGATCCTTTAATTTGTAAATAGATAGTTCAAGATACAGGATATTGTGGAACAGGCAGTTAATGGATAGGAAGCAATAAAGGAAGAACAGGTAAATAACAGTGGGAAGCGACAAACGCAATACTTTGAGCGGCAGCGTCAAAACAACAGTAAAATATAGTCACATGTTCTTGATTTGGTATAAATATGTATATGAAAATAAAATTGGATGAGATGAATGAAGTGTCATTTCCAGGCAATTGCATCATGAATAATAAAAGTGAAGAGTAGACTAAAAACGTGCGATGCATATATGTAAATGACAGTCAGATATTCCATTCACGTGTCTCAAATAGGAAACTGACGCCCTGCAAATCTGTTTCCAATTCGTTTGATTTATATTCCATGACAATATATTTTGAAAGCAATGATAAAAATGCTACGTAGTACAAATTCTAAATATGGTTGTCACAACTAACATTGATAGTTTGTGTTGTAATGTCTTTCTTGTAGTGGTAAAATGTGACTTCTATTGGGATATAACAATTTCCATTAATATTTTGGTGTCAAAAAGATCACCCCTTCCCACGGATCTGGAGGCAACAATAACGACACTTAAGATGTGCCTTGGGATTTACGGCCCAGTCCCTGGAGGCATCACCATGTAATTGAGGAAATATGGAAACCACCATTGTTTAAGGTGAATTAAACAGCATTCACCGCAATTACCACCTCCCCCTCCCGTCAACACACACAAGCACCCACACACACGCCAGCCAGTCTCGTTAAACGCCCCTTTAACAAGAGCCTTGAGTGTGTTGTTTCACAGAGCGACTCAACGAGCGACTTGGAGAGGTCTCAAGTGTTTTCAAGCTGATTCGAATAGATCTAAGTGTTATCTAAGGTGTTAGTAATGTAAGCCCTCTTGAATTGCTCGATTGTCTACAACATTTCTTCTATTGCTAGTGTCTGGTAAGGTTCCGCAGATTTACCTGTCAGCGCATTCCAACTGCTCCGAGCAGTAGCTAAAACAGGTACGACCTTCGTGGAAATACTCGGGCCCAATTCGCCACCATCATTCTTCACGGCGGGATTGAAACCATGGCATAATGAGTAATGCTTCTTCGTTAAAGCGGGTTAATGGCGACGAGCCACGTGTTTAATGCGCGTGTGTCCCCTGTCCTCCACCACAGCCGTGTTGAGTTATCAACCCGGGGTTGAATGGCACCTATTAGAGGCCGCTTAGTCAAGAGTGCTGCTAGCGCGACCTGAACATTACCAAAAAGCCCTGAGGCTCAGGATGTAAACCTGGGTCACTAGTGGGAGCTGCTCGAGCGTAGTGTGGAGAATTACTCCCGTTAAGGGCGTATCACGGAAATCAGCTTACGCCTAGATGACAGAGAAAATAAGCGATGAGCTTTTAGGTCAGGGGGACAGTATATAAACACAACATGATTGGTGTACAGATTCAAACTGCATGAAATGGGGCTTCCCATATATGGCGAGGTCCCATATATTCTGTGCTGAATTGCTGACCGTGTTCTAATGTATACCCTGAATATTTAGCGTGTGATATCATCTTTGAATGGGTTACTTTCATCTACTATCCTGTGTATTGAACTTAGAGATGATTACAATTTCTAAAAGTGTCATTCTATGTCGTTTTGCCTCAACGGTTAAATAAAAGCATACATTCTCTGTAGACAAAAGATGGTCCTTTCTCCTTGGGCTTTGTGTGTCTTAGAATGGCAGCGAATTCTTAGGGGACAGGTGTGTGGCACCACAATGTGTACCGCTACCCTACAAGTAACCCCATCATGTATATGTAGCAGGGCAGGAAGCTGCAATCTATCACCAGAGCCGCCCAACTAAAAGCGACATCTAATTGATTGCACGGCCATGCTACGTGAGCATCATATTGCCGGACGCCTCGACAAATTACCGGCCCGGGCGGCGAGACAGGGCATCAAGCCTTAGGTTGTTGTCCCCGGGCGAGGAGAGTGTCTGTGCTCGGGCAGGAGCAGTGTCTGTTTCCTGGGCAGGGCGTGGGAGTGTCCACATGCAGGGGGCCGTCTGTTCGGATCTAGGAGTAGTATCTCCTCCCAGGAAGGGGGCTTTGTGTCCCAATAAATGCCGAGTGGCCTACCCCGGCCAGTGGGAGTGTCTTTTCCCTGGAGATTTAGAGTGTCTATCCTCAGGTAGGGGGTGTGCCTTTCCATGATTCTTTTTTTCTTATCCTTAGAATTAACTGGCCGAACACGCCATGTACGTTTAAATACACAGCGTATGTAACAACGACTGTTCCCATCTGTTAAAGGCACTTCTCGCACCTAAGGTATTTTCATTGGTTTCTATGTAAATGTATACTCATTGCTACAATGTAGAAACATGTCTCTGTACACTGCTCATTCTTGCAGTTAGCCTTTTCCTTCTGTATCACCAACCTGTGTGACTGTCCACCGCTGCTGCCTTCATCCTGCCCGCCAGAGACACCTTCCTGCTCAATATACATACGCCATTATCAACTGTATGCCAGGACATCCCGCCGACCTAGACTGTCTATCCTGCCTTCATCTGGGCCCTCCACATTATTCTGAACTCGCCCATTACATCCTTCTTTGAGAGCCATATCCACAGAATTCTACGGGGTAATTTTCTTTATAACAGAAGTGTTTATTGATAGAAAACATTCGTCTAACAATTTCGACGATCTTCCATGTTTTTGTCCCAATAACGGTGATGGACAAATACAATACATTGAAAGACATTACATCACATTCATTCACAATAATTATTCAGTCGTAGAGAGTATATCTACATAGTAAGTAAAAATTCCTTTAATTTGTTTTGAACTCAGTTCCATAGCGTAACTTTTGTAACTGAAAGGTAATTCTTTCCGGATACTACTTCCATGGTAAAGCGGACTATGCTTATATTTTTCTGTATTTGGTTTTTCTATCTTTAATACAATTTTATTTGAACGGCTGGTTTTGTGCTTTTCATTTTCAAGACGATTAACATCATCTAGGGACGATCATTTGATAAAGCTTAACAAATACCAATTTCGTCTTTGTTGAAGCGCACGTATATTATATTTTTCAAACAACTCAGAGTTGTCCAAGAGAGATAAGTTCCTTTTACCAATGACAATCCTCAACCCTCTAGCATGGTTTTCATTGTTTCTCCCATCAATTCAAAAGCAAAATCGCTATATTCCAAGACCGGAAGCAGCATTTGTTTCAATATTTTCAATTTGGTCAAGAAAATATGCTAGATTCCTGAACTCAAATAATTCTACGTTGTAGTCCCTGGTTATTTTGCTGGCTGAAATGCTGCTTTAGTGAGAATTTATTATCTATCATCAAACCTAGGTATTTATACATGTTTACTGCATCTTTCACTTCGTTCCCTATCCCTACCTTAAGATTATTATCAAGATCCCTTCTATTACTATCACACATTGTTTTTGTTTTCTTATAGTTAATACCCAATTCGTTTATAAATTCTTACCCATTGTTCAACATTTATTAATACCTGCTCAAGTCTAGCTTTCATATCCTGCTGGTTATTACCATGTAACATTAAAACTAAATCATCAGCATAGAAAATAGCATGTGTATAAAGTAAGACATCAGTCAAGTAATTGATAAAAATAAGGAACAACAATGGCCCAAAGGGTAAATGAATACAAAACATATCTTACAGGACCGTATTCATTTCTACCATGCCCATGATATTCTTACGCATCTGTCAACGATTAAATATAGGCCCTCTACATCCGAAACGCTGCTGTTGGCAGGTTTCCTTGCGATATCATTTCACTATTGAGACTGTAGTCAGAACTGCAGTGTATCCCAACAATGTGAGAGCCAATATCTCTTTTTATAGGTCTTGCCGTTTCTGGAACATGTATTTTTACGGAGACAGGCGGCTGTACCTTCGGGACATCACAAACAGAACATATTCTTAGGAGATTCGATATTTCTGACTATGCTCGACGGAATACAAAGTGTTGTTGAAGCAGCTGTCTGCCGCAGGGTGTGAGCCGCCAACTGGTGGGTGCCTGTGGATCCCATCAATATCATATTTCTCCCTCATTGTTAGATAGCAGGTCAGAAGACATTTACTTTTAGGATCCCCCCCCCCCCCCCCCCTATGCTTGGTACAAAGTAAATAACTAGGAGATGTTGTGATTTATTCTACATGCAAGACATGAGATTTCTGACTAACTGTAGACAATATTGCCATAATAAGTCGGCCCCCACATCCGGTTAGAATTAAATTCAATATGTCCCCTCCCAGCACTGCTAAAAACGACGCAAAACAATGTATCAATTATCAATATCACTATTCAAATATCATTATCATGTGACAGGTAAAATGCTTTGAGAAATAGCCAAATACATTCTACAAGAACGCCACATCAGTTCAGACCTGTAGCCGCACACCCCTTGGTCACATACTGATGCTAGTGGTAATATGTTTCATATTGAGGGTGCTTGTTTCGTTATCATAGATGCTTGTTTCGCTATCGAGGGTGCTTGTTTCGTTATCCAGGGAATCACGTGACGAAATGCAAAGCCTCGGTAAGTAACATGAAGCATCCTCATGAGCCGCTTTGAATTCTTTCACCCTAAACCAGTTTCCCTTTATTATCCCTGACTTGTCGAATGTCACTTAATGGTCAATGAACTTTATTTTCAAAAGATAGGTAGGTTCATAAATTGTAGGGTTGCCTCATCAATGAGTATCACTAAATATCCAAGTATACTTACTCTCTCTTTACAATTCATTGGATAGAACAAACTTACCCTCGGTCCTATTTGCTTATAGATTTATCAAAGAAGACGGTCCTCAAGTTTGCCGGGAGTAACTAGTGCACTTTGATAGCAACGTATAGGCAGATGTTATGACGAGCTGGTTTCGAATTCTGTAGGACTAGATGCAGAGTATGATACCGGTACCTTTACTTCAACCCCTAGCTGTGCTTGTTCATATAAACAATTCAAGTTTTAAAGTTACTGGGTTGCCTTTGTGTCATGGATTTGAGATAATATCAATGTATAACTGCTAATCCTACAATCTACGATCAATACTGTTACTCCAGTCGGATACAGTAGAATCCTGCCTAACGGCCACCCCGCGAAAGCGGTCTCCCCGCGTAAACGGATAGTTATTCTGGTATGAACGGACACTTCGGAGGGCAGTCTTAACGAATACGCAGGGCAGTGTGGGACGACTCTGCGGATTGTCTAAATTGTCTATTTATCTATTTTGTGATGATTTTTTCAATTTTCTAGATGTAATTGCTTTCAATCAGTAATCTAGCTGATCGTTTGCTTTATATATATATAAGTATGATAGACATTATGTATTGTATAACCAGTGGAAAAATGAAAATCCCGTGTAAAGGGAAATCCCACGTAAGCGGACTCTTTAGCCCGGACCTGAGGGTGTCCGCTTATGCGGGGTTTTACTGTACTTGACCGCGGGTCTTAATATACGACTCTCTGGATCCCACATGTATTGCGAAAGAATGGCTACAAAGACCTGATAATTTATCATCATCAACATCAATGAGCTTTGTTGTCCATTGCTCGATAGGCCTCCCCTTCCAGTAGTGCCCGGATCAGCATAATCCAACTGCTATATAATATTGACAATCATCTCTGAAGGGACCTACTTGCGCTCAATATCAAAGGGAAATCTCAGTGTCTCCTCTATGGCGTAGAAATGAAAATGCAGAGTGAATCCCATGAAAGAGAAATGAGGATGAGGTTGATCAGCACAATACACCATGCTGATATGTCATCGGAAATCACTTTTCTTCTATTGGTGACAATTTACTAAAAGGGGATAAAGACGAGATGGTCTTTGTTCCCCCTTGGATAGATGTCATATACAGTTCTCCTGAAGATAGAGTTCAGCTATATGGCCCGAGGTGGCCCACAGGTTCAGGTGTTTTTGGCGTCGGCAGATTCTACAATTGGAGTCCCATAAATGCGGGAACCTGGTTTCAAAATACTGAATGTGGACATCAATATGGCATTTCACAGGTAGGAATCTAAATTCATCATATCTATTATCCTATCAAAATGCAAATCACAATTCAATTACAAGGAAATGGCATGACAGAGCACCAATCCCAAGAAATTTGGTATCGTGATTCTCTTATAAACGATCTAATATGAACAGGGTAGAAAATTAGTTATATTAATACAATAAAGCATTTTAGAAGTTGTATTTAATTGGTCAAGGGAGGAAATCTACGGCTCACACACTAGTCACAACAACTAGGGCAATCCATGATAAGTGGGGCCTAAATCTAGGTCCATGGTAGCGCGAGCTGACTTTAGTAAACCAATATACTCCCTCCCATCTTGAGTAGATGTAATTTACAGGAATGATCATTCACTGAAGAATGTCTTCGTTAGAAGTCAGTCCCAGTGGAAGTAGCTCTCCTGATCTTAACTCCTCAGAGAGCTGCATGCCGGTTAAGCATTTGGTTGGACGCAAGTAGCAGCTCTCATTGTATGGTGCTCCTAATTGAATGTATTTTTCTCGTCGTAGTGCACACCCTGCCGCATGCCGTTGGTGGGATTTTTGTCTTCCCTTGGCGGCGTTCTGGCAGCGACCTGCTCGGGGTGTAGTGAGAGGAGGGGGCGTGAGTGGAATCCTTAAGAGATACTTGACGTTTAGGCGGAGAGGACGTTAAGGACCGGTGGACCTACGACCAGTTCCTAAAATCAGATTTAAGATTTTCTTAAGAAAGGTATTTGACTACACCAGTCGGGAATATATATTCATTTTGGGGTAGATTCGGTTAAGCAGCATCGCTCTCTATTACATTGGGGTTGCTCTAGTGGAACCACGTTTCGAAGTGCACAACAGACATTTAATCCAAGCGTAAAATCCCCTCCAAGAGTGTGAGGAATACCCAGGAGTAAATCATTTAGGAATCTGCACCTGATTTGGAGATGTCGGCGGCGGGAAAAGAGCTGATGACAGGCCTTTTCATCACGCCGAGCCTGGCCCAGCGGATCGTCATGGATTGTCTACAGGAAACCATGGAAACGTAAGTCGTTCGCTACTTGGAAGTTAAGGTCGCTGGCGGACTGATACGTCGCATCATGGCAGGGGAGAGGGACAGAAGAATGGGAATTTTCTGACGGGCGTCCGCCTCGCGCTTTGATTGTCCTTATAAGATCAGGTCTGAGCGTGCCTCCAGATCTGTCTTCCCTGAGGTTTTTTCCCGATTGATTTTCAGTCATTTTATTTGTGTTTTATAAAATGTTAGCAACTGGTCCTCTGCCTTCTGGAACAGCCGTAGAAGTGATAGGTATTCACGATCTAGCTCTTTGGCTTTGGCTATACGTCCCAGTCACCCAAACTAAGCTAGCTGCCGTTTTTTTAATATAAGTACTGCTTAGCTGGTGCTCTAATTAGGAGACCTTTCATGTGTTTAATATACGCCGAGGGATACATGCATAATATTATCCCCCATTAAAGCAGCGCGAATGGAAAAGACATAGACTCCATGAAACCAGAGCCTATATATCTCGTTAATAGCAAATTAATGATGTTCTAGACTCAGGCTCTCTCTCTCTCTCTCTCTCTCTCTCTCTCTCTCTCTCTCTCTCTCTCTCTCTCTCTCTCTCTCTCTCTATATATATATATATATATATATATATATATATATATATATATATGTATATATATGTTCTATACAAAAACATCATATCTAATCTAACCAAATATGTATTTGCAATTTTAGGCACCAATGCCTCTATAGGTATCCTTTTTTGACGCAACAATGAATAAATACTGCCATTTAGACCTAGCCTTTCTTAATTGATAGAAAGCTCTAGTCCAGTAATGCATAATAAGATTGCCTCAATAGAAAGGAGAGATTGCATTGCCTTAAGTTCGTAACAGATTTAATCTAAATTCCCAGTCCAAAGGGATCTATCTAGGTGTCCATATAGTAACTGGTGTCAACTAGAGGTGCTGCCCTCCACCCATTTCCCATGCGGTTGAGAGATATTTTGATCACATGATTGATGTGTCTTCATTGTCAGACGTGCACGGAATTTCACATAAACTATGATGAGATAGCGGTTATGGCAACAGCCAGACGTCATCGACCTCTGTGCCTTTCACCGATATCATATGAACTGGCTAATAGTGTGTCCTTTTTCAATCTGGCTGAGCAGCTCACATGTTGTCTGTCCGAGCCCGTGGTAGGCCATAGTAAATGTGAACGGTGGCTGACCTAACCCGGCCGCCCTTGTGGATGAGAGCGATTCATGATCGGGGTGAGCGGGTCATGCATGTGTGCGCATTTACCGCCTCTGTAAGCAGTTTATGTATGTATGAGCAGTTGGTATTTCTGTGAGCAGGTCACGGTTTGTGTGGGCGAGGCGTTCATCCATGAAGGCAGATCATAATACGCATTGGGCTATACACTAACGCGCCCAGCCACGTCTATTTTACCGGCTGTGTTTTAATGATGCACATGCTAGTACGGTTCTATTCTGTGACAGGTAGTTCACCAAAGGGGAACTTATTATTCGGGTACAGATAGGTTGCTATTCCATTGATAGGAATATATCACAGCCTAATCATGCTCTAGAAGAATAACCAATCATTAGATTGTCTAACCAATATCTAACTGGTCCGAGCTAGAATATCAGAATAGTAGGTAGTTTATAAGCACCGCAGTTAACTACCAAATAGATATCGACCTCCAATGGTTGTGCAAAGTACGTGCAGTACATTTTGGAAGGCATCATCTCATTATATCAGAAATACTATAAGGTAGATTATATTGATTGTTTCAATGGAGCAACTCACATTCTGAGCAGGTCGCCTGACCACTCTAACCCACACAGACACCAAAATAGCATTGTGCACCGACCAAGGGCATTTCCTTCCTGCCCGTCTGTCAACATGAGACAACTTCCTTCTCTCAAGATAGAGAGTCCAGTAATGATCAAATGAGCAGTGACTGCCAAGTATGGATGCCGACCCGTGTGACCTCAGACTGGAGAAAAGTTTGACCAGGGGTCAGTTTGAGCCGGCGACGTGTGGTGAATATTTGATGTACGGCCTGGTAACGGTGGGATAACGGAACCACCTCGTCACAAGTCGTAGCCAGGCGTTGTTGCTTTGTCCATCAATCATCCTCCAGTCCCTCGATGCCCGCCACTCCAGGGAGCACCGCGTCCCTAGCGAGCAGTTCCGAGCCATTTCGAACGGGCCCGAGCAGCTCTGAACGACACTGAGTACTCCTAGTTAAAAAATAATATGCACCGAAACGGAGCAGATTGTAGAGTTAGGCAACATGTTCAGTCGACAATCGAGTATGGTCTTCTATTGTGACTATGCGTTAAATAATGTATGGAATGAACACATACGAGTTGTATTGAACTGAAGGTGGCAAAATATTATGTCGTTTCGGACTAATCATGGGGACCTCTCCGGAAAGGGTGTAACTATACTATGTAACTTGCCGTGTCGTGTAAACTTTCGTTTAATTGCAAAAGAATGTCAACTAATGACTCAGTTAGGAAAGCATTTGAGATGATTTTATCGAAGTATCTCCGAAAATGGGTTCCAGCTACAAGAACCTTTAGCTTGTGACATAACATTGAGAATAACACAGGGTGCTTCCTGACAGGTAGGACCTGAAGAGAGTGATTGAGGCCCAACTGTTTGGACTGCCACCCCTTACGTTCGAACCGCCCCCTGTACTCTGTAAATCAGCCTTAACGCTTTACATATGGAGATAACCTTGGTATTCTTCAAAGGTAGGACCAGAACGTGCCTTCACAATTTCCCGAAAATAAAGAAGCTGCCTATGTTTGAAGAAACGATTACAATGTATAAAATACTTGGTAAATACTAAGGATAGTTCCGCCTATAATGCAGGTGGTCTGCATGGAGTTCGCTCACCTGTACATCTGCACTATGTCAAAGATTGTTGAACAGGGAACGCCCTATCCAGAGTGATGAGGGACCTGACGCTATATATACAGTATATATAGAGTGGCCCAATAGCCCTCTCTTGGAAGCTCTGTATTGCTCAACTACATGTGTTTGACTGCTAACCAGTTGTTAGCAGCCAAACACATTTGATAGAGCATGAACAATGGAATCTTGGTTAACACCTGTGTTTTCCATGAAGCAATTTAACGTTGTACTATAAACCACTACGTTTAGAGGGTGCGTCCACCAACCACGACAAGGCTGCGACAACGGCTTTCCGACAAGGTCCACGACAGCTCTGTGATAGGAAGCCTTGTCGTAGCCTTTTCGTGGTTGGTGGACCACAGTTCCCGACAAGAGGCTACGACAAGGCCACGACAGGCTGCGACATGAACCTTGTCGGGGGCCTGTCGGAGGCCTTCCGACAAGGTTACGACAAAATCGAACATGTTCGATTTTGGAGCCGTGTCGTGGCGTGTCGTGGCGTGTCGCAGTGGTCTATGATAGAATATTTAGGTGGAGCATGCACTTCCCGACAGGCTGCGACAAGAGCTCGCGACAGCTCCCCTCCTCACGACAAGGCTGCGACAAGGAGCTGATAGGAACTTTCTTGTCGGCGCGTGTCGCAGCCTTGTCGTGGTTGGTGGACGTGCCCTCTTACCCTCACTCCCTCAAATGCTGCATTGGTATATGTTGTCTAGATGATATTTAGATGAAGCTCACACCTGAGTAGGGAATCATATAGTCATGTCCCTGAGTAGGGAATCATATTTAAGGGAAACTGGTTAACCTAATTGGGACAGGTCCTTGTCCCGCGTTACTTTGGCTAAAACTACCACATGAGCTTGTAGAGCGAATGCGGTAGTTTTAGCGAAAGTAACAAGGGACGAGGACCCGTCCCTATTAGGTTAACAAGTTTCACTTGTACTATACACCTCTAAATATTTGTAAATATTCAATAACTTACCAAAATAAGTCGATGTCGAAGTGAAAATCAAACCAGACTGGTAGTGCAGAAGTCACTTTCTGCTACTAACTGAAGCTGGTTACGCGGTCATTCGCTAGCCACACTGCACAGCTCCAGTTTATCGCGCCGCATAGTTTGCTCGAGTGATGCAGTGTGTTCGCTAGCATGCTTTACCGCAATATTCATAGCCACAATTTCGTAAATAGAATTAAAACTCTTAAAAAACTATTTTCTTTGCAAATATTAGTCTCATAATATTATTTGTTAATTTTCTGTTTGATTTTTTTTGGTCCCGATATTGATTATTTATGATTTATTTTTGTATATCCGTTATAACACTTTTTCAAAGTATGGTGGCACGGTGCCACACCGGCACAGTATGGTGGTATGTTTCAACTGGCAACTTGCATAGCAGAGGTTGGTATTTGTAGTAATTTTAGGCATAGGTGTATAGTATAGCCATGTTTTGAATAGGGTGCTCTGCTTGACGAATACATACAATTATATCATCTCTCAAGAACATTAACAAGCTGTCAATTACATGCCTGCTTAGGGGGCGATGAAGTACTGTGGCATTTATGTCAGGAAATGTCACACAGATGTAGATATACACTGATGCGTCCAGGCGGTATACTGTCAGGTACTAATTAGATACTTCCCTGGGCGAATTTTATCTTGGTTCACGAGAGTGCTTACAACTTTGCAAAATATTTCCTGCTACGAAGTTTCAAGAGGTCATTGGTTTTCATTGACTCTTGAATAGCAATAAGCCTTCATTACCCCAAAACCCTGGGGTATTAAGACAGACGGCAGCTTGGGTAAATATAATTTGAATTAATTAGATATCAAATTGATTATTAGATTAGGAGAAATAGAACAAATATGAATAATAAAAGCTTCAGGAATATGACAGATAAGATGTGATGGATTGGTGGGTAAAAATAAATACGTTTATATAGTGTGGTAGGTGGGTGAGGAATGAATAACCCTGCTGGTGCAGGTGCGCATGGGCGTGTATGTAGTGTTGGTGTAATACGCCAGAGGCTGCAATGACTACCCATAACCAAAGGCCATGGGCAACCGATGAGGTATTTTGTTGTATATTTATGACACCTTATTGGTGATATGGGGTTTCTGTATTCTTAAATCTACCTGAACTCAACGTCATCGGTTCTACCTATAGACAACGTGAATAGCATTCCGTCTCAACTGTGCGCGTGTCGATGAGGCTAGACTGAGAGCAGCTCACAGCCCTGAACTACGCCAATATATCGAGCAGTAAGTTATTACCGTCTCAGGCACAGAAATACTATTCAAACATATCGACTTCCCGCAATTCATGTTGATGATATACGAGGGCGAGTGTTAGGAGAACCCACACGGAGGATCCTACTCTGGTAGCAATCTGACGGTGCTCCTTTCATTTAAGATTCCATCCGTCGAATCTTGCTCTAAGCATTGAGAAAACCACAAGAAGGCATATATTTGCCTCCCATTTACCTGGGTAAATGGTATTTAGAAGAACTTCTAGACAAGATAGTAGGTCTCGTGTAATGCATTGAAACGTTCTGTATGATATAGAAGGTATTCTGGCCGGCTAAGCTGCTGCTTTAAATAGGCCAAATACCCTGAATTTCCCTTAGGAAGGCAGCAGCATTTAGACAACCGAGTCTAAATATAACCTGAGCGTATCAAGTACCTCAAACCAACTTATGTGAATCATATTTCTGCTAAAATGGTTAAGGTGAAATGGATAAAGGTAAAATTATATCAACCATTACGGCACTATCTCCATAATTTAGAATGATCATCTTGAAAATAAAGTACTCGGCATTCGTTAAATATTACCAATTGGCTTTCTTCAACAATTGGCCTTAAACGCCCTAATGATAAACACAGAAGAGGTTTACCTATGGCAAATATTTATTGAGTTAACATTTCATGTATGAAAATAAAGATAACGATTTTGTAGTAATCATGAGTGAAGAGGAATTGTCACGAGCTATTGTAATAGTCCTATATAGTCGTAGAGAATAAGAAAAAACAGGAAGTTCTTGCAGGGTGGGTGGTCTCTGAGTTGGCGGTCCGGGAGAAAATTCCCGAGTGGGCCGGATTGAAAGTTGGTGATCGCGTCATCTTTTAGCGCACATGATACGTGGAGCGGAGGCGCCTTTAGTTACCAGTCCTCTTCTGTTATGTCGGAGACACACCAAGCGAGAAACACAGCGATTTCCAGAATCGCCAACACAAAATGGCCTATATGTGAGCTATTATTTCATATTTCGTCTGATTATTGCTCCCGAGGCGCTAAATTATCATTAGGAGATATTTCTATGAAATAATATATCACATTCATGCCATTCTGTGTTGGCGATTGCAGAGATCGCCACCATGACTCGCTTGGTGTGTCTCCGGTATTACCGCATTATAGCCAACCTCCCGCTAAATATATCTAGATATATAAATATAAATACCGAATAAAATATATTATATTATTCACCTTGGAGTTCACCTGTTTCCGTTGTCTAGTTACTAGCTGTGGATAATGCGGTAACCACGGCGATAATTCTTATCGCGTCGAGCGAGCAGTTCATAACGGTTTCCATCACCCTTCATCTGCTCCTCGGCCTATTCACTTGTATTTTTTCACTCGGTTGAAAACATTTAAAGTTTTTAATTTAGGGTTTAGCCCAATTGTATGTACCACATTGTGGTAGGTTTATGGGTGTTATACCCGTTGTATATCAAATAAATAGTATATTGAATAAAGCCTGATATCTGTTAATTACTATGTGATTAATTTCCGCCAATTCCTGTGTCACTTCTTATTTGTTATGTAATGAGGTCAATATGTGGTATAGAACATGATGGCCGACGAATTGTGTAGGATACACCTATATAGCGATCAAAACTTTAGAAAATAATTTTTCGTTATATTCATAGTGCGACTTCTAGAATAATTTGTCCTAAAAAGTTTCTTCTTTACTCGGATTTCCCATTACCGACGCGTCGTCGAGCCAAAGGCGATGCGCCCTGGTGTCATTTTCTTTGTTAGCGGCCGGCACAGAGCTCTAGCCGTAACCTCAGACCCTGAAGGAGAAGGTCGCCGTGGAGGGAGTCAGTTTACAGGAGCTCCTCAGGTTAGAACAGGACCCTGAGGTCTGGTGATAGTCGTGCTCTCGATTCCCTAATAACAATGTCCGGTCTGACACGGTTATTTCTATAGAAAACAACTCCAGCCGGCATGTGCCATGCTGTGTTGAGTCCTTGGGTTGAATACAGAAATGGCCGAGGTTACAATTGGCTTCATATTAGACATTCTGCATATTTCAATCTCCAAAAGATTTGATCCAAACCTAGTAAACACAAGCCGTAAATTCATATGTAGACTTTTTACGTTTAAAAACGTATAAATGTTGATGTTTACTTTCGCCTGTAGAATGTTTGGTAATTTTACATAGTTCAAAACCGTTCATCTACGTAAAAGCATCATACGCCCATTGGAAGTTATTCTATCAGGAGTTGAAGGTACTCCATGAATATAATGGCCTCAGACTTCAAACCCACTAAGGTGCTTTACTGGATTAAGGGATACAATGTTATCCAGGTAAATGCTCTTGGATTTGTCTTTCGAAAATTAGCCTATATGGAGATTGCCACCCAAATAATTTTTACGAAATTTAACTTCTCAGACTATTCTAGCGAATGATAATGGGAAGCTTTATATATATTATGGCCCTGACCTCCCCTCTCCGCCGACAACATACAGTGTCAGACATAAAGGATACACGTTTACCTTACAAGTGTGAATTATACATACCTTCCATATAACTCGATCTAGACTTCTTTAACCACAGTGCTCTTAGTACCTTGCATTGTATTGGGTTTTCCAAGTCTGAAATCTAACAAAGTTTGGCCAGTTAGCAAACTTTGATGGTTAAAAATTGTAGTGAATTATTCAGCTATCGTTTAAATTTAGTTTTGCTTGAAAAGGTACATGGCAGTGTCTCCATGTAAAAAATATATAAAAAGGTCACCCAAACACAGAGTCCCCAATCTGGTCACCGCAAGCGCTTACCAGACTGTGGTTCATTTCACACACAGCTTCCGAGGTCGCGATAATCCTGATGGAATTCCTAAACGAAAGCGCAGTAAGGCGTCCTGACATGCGAGGGTCTATCCGGCCGGTTAGAGCTGAGCCTTGATGGCTTTGGACGGAGCCAGCAGTATGACCTGTAAATCGCCCGAAAATGCAGGGTCGACTTACTTTTTCTCTGTTTGTTTTCCCCATGCTCATAACCACATCTCTCTGTCTCTCTGTCTATTTGTCTGTCCTTTCCAGCCTCTTCTTAGACCTGTCCTAGCTGTATTCTATTTCTCCTCCTCCATCTATCTCAACCGTCGATCTTTTTCTCCTTCTCCTTTTCACTCTGCCTGCCGCATTATTCTATTTCTCCTCTTTCCCTCTCCTTCCATTTCCCTCATTCTCTTCCTCTCCTCTCTGACCGCCTCTGACTGTCTATCTCTTTCCATCCCTACCATCGTTCACTCTCGTTCACCTTAGCTCCCTTTGAATCTGCCCGCATCCTTCTCTCTGCCCCTGTGTCTCTGGCTGATAATCTCTATACTAGTCGGCAGGGCAATAGTTGGGACTGGCGCAGCTGATAGATTGTGATTGCCGGGTGGGCTGACAAGACCTGGTCCGCATGGCCCAATTACACTCATGCGTAAAGCTGGCTCTTGTTGGTGCCGCCCGTCAGCAAATGCCACTCTGGGATACAGGACGTCCGTCTCGCAGTTTAACCTCTGGCCTCCTACGAATGCACCCTAAAAATACGTGAGGTGTTGATTTGCCGCTGGGTATGTGATATCTAGAAGCTCCAATTTTGAAACACTAACGACGCCATTTTGGTTCGCAGTATGTCGCCGTTGACTAGATTTTTAGCAGCCACTGCCACCTCGTGGCTGGAATCGGTCGCAGATAGAATAGATGCGAAATCTTCCACTCGAATAAATTCGTCGATCCTACGCTCCTCTGCGTGTGCGATGAGGCGTGTCTGGGAGATTAATTGAGTAAAAGGTCCGCCTTGGCAGGTGTAAATGGTGCGGTCAGGAGCCCATACCCACCTCACTGTCTCAGGTGTGCCTACTGATGAGAAACTCATCATGTGGTATACCCAGTGACCTCAATGTCCATGTCCCCTATACTTCCAAAGGCAAGCGAATGTCACCGGTGAATCAATTTCATAGAATAAAGTCTCAGGCTTAAAAGATGTCATATAGGGTTAATGGTGAATGCATAGGCGATCTCTTAAGGGTGGGTGGCCTAGTGAATAGCTGGTTAATGTGATTTCTCAAGCCGGCAGCATCGAGGGCCGTAGTGATTGAGTCTGTAAAGTGCGTTGATGGGTGGGTAGTGTGGCGCAACAGAGTGACTAAGAATTGAACATTGGTCACAAACGTCTTAGTATCCAAGGCCTATGGCGTTATCAACATTGCATAGCACCAAAATATCTGTCTCAATTCAAATACTTGTCAATCACACCATCATTCCACATTTAGATATGTAAACGGCCATCCGATTTAAACTTGACAATCATTTAAACCACATTATAAAACACTGGGCCGTGGTCCTTCTGAATGGGTTTGTTTTTGGTGAATTCATTCCATGAAGATGAAGGGCAATTAGCACCTCTCAATGAACCCAAAAAGAGGCCATCTGCAACCAGAAAATGACATGATTCCGGGATAATTAAAGGGTCGACCGGGCCTCGAACGTGTCACAGTAATTACGTCATCAATACGTGCCGTATCAGGTAAGGACTGTTTCTGACGTCATTGACGTCAAGCTGACCCGCTGGTATGGATTTTTGAAGACTTCGAAATTCAAAATGAGCGCCGAAAAAAAATCAATGAAGCAATAAAAGAGGAAATAATTTTTAAAGAACAGGACCATCGAGTCTTCTCTAAAGGAGATGAAGAGTTCGTTTACTGGTTCCCAATAATTTGTACCTTCAGTATTTGTCAGGGTCATATATGCAATTGTTCATGAAACAACATAATGGAACATCTAAACGTATACCTATAAACATGCCGTTTCGTCTGGGTGTGTTATCAACATTTTATTTGCCATTTTGATTATCAAATCACAGCTCTAGATCAATGAATCAATTCTTCATATACTCCATTTTCTTTACAGTGGTGTAAACGCATTTTTACTTATTCTATGCCTTCTATAGCGAATTGGGTTAGTATTGTGCAGATGAGGACTGAAATGGCTCATCCTGTAAGGTCTCTATCTTGATTTTTGCAAAAGGACCATCCCTATGAGCAGGCCGCTCATTATGTCATTGTTCACGCATCAAGATGTAATGCAAATAATCGTATATCGCATAAATCTCGACTTTAGTTAAAAAGATTTTAGATATTGTAGCCTAACCGATTTTCCCTTCTGTGTAATCTCATATGTCATTTGATGAAAATAATAGATGGGGTTAAAGCTGAGAAGTATTGCCCGTCTGTAAGATGTAAGGAAACATTGCTACTAAATTAATGTCTCATCAATGTCTTTCTAACTAAAATTCTCGCTTTAACAGGAATAGAAATATATACTATTTAAGCCGCTTTCATCTGAGACTACAAGGAGTGGGAGGTAGTCTACCCTTCTATGAGGATTTAACAGAAATTGTTGCAACATGTGTTCCTCTGGAGTCGTTCTTTATTAATTACTCCATTAATTCAGCAGCGATCACACGCTAATTATGGGTACACACTGTGTGACAACCAGTCCAGCCCGCCTAATGAAAATACGATACTTTCAGATCAGTCTCCCTTTAGAGCGACACATTCTTAAATATAGTCATTGCAAAAATACTTCCTAGTCAGAGAAATAGGAAATAAATAAGTCGCCCGACAAGAGACAGTGTCAAGATTTCTCTTGGAGTTGGAAGTTCTGCATCCCTCCACGTGCTGCTGTTCCCAATGGCGGGAAAAACGGCGATGTCGTCTGCTCGCCTTGAGCCGTGTGATTTGCCCATTAATTAAGGACATGCTTGTTGAGAGACGGACGTGTCACTGTCGCTGACAAACTGCCAGATTCTCCCGCCTTTCCTGTGGTTCTCAAATCCTTTTAGATCTTTTTCAGCGACGGCTTCCGAATGGCTTTAAAACGGCGATTGAGTGTTGGCGTCGACGAGTAGTGATTCGCGGCGTCGAGTTCTAATGTAATCCCGTCCTAACAATGATATAATCAAGTCCGTCGTTCATAGTTCCTTTGATTGACAGCTGGAGAGACAAAATATGGATAAACGAACTTGACAAACAGATGATATTTTAGGTAAGAAAGACGGGACGTTTATTTCACCAGATGGTTTATAGAATTAGAATTGCAGGTATATTGGCTGTTTTAATTCCAAGGTCGTTAGGCAATTACGAATATTCCCTCCAGTGATTGTCACGAAGCGAATTATGAAATCCCCTCTTAGTTCTGCGAAACGTCTCGTTTTGATTTGGCTCAAATACATGTAATCTACTCAATTAAAAGTTACATTTCCGTTGATTTAAACTGATATATTGAAATTAGATTGAGGTTGATATGATTCAAAATTAATCGAACCAACAAAGTTATGAGCTTCCATCCAGTAATTTCATACTGGTGAACGTGTAATGTCTTTAATTGGTAGAAATTATAGTTCTTTAAAAGAATCAAAGTTTGACCTACTTTAGTAGTAACATTACATGAGTAACTTCAACTGATGAGTACCTCTTTAGCTTTGGAATAGGATTTCCCGCGTAAAACTGAATGTCAACGGGCAATTCAAATTGGCTACTTGCAGATCTACTGTTACCTGACGGGCAATAGAATACGTCTCCCACATACAAAAACAGCTCATCTCTAGTTTCTTCTTTTTTTGTGATGAGAAATAGAAGACGCAGTTCACATGACCGTCACTTTGGCGACAATTTCACTGTCACAGATTATTTACATGAGCAGGCGAGTAGCACATCTGTACCTGCGTATGGTGAAAACGTCCATGAGAGCCACCACACCACATCAGGCAGGCGTCGGTAAAGTGAGCCGTCTACGTTTAAAAGGGTTCTCCGCGCCGGGAGAGCTGCCAGCCCCGGTGGGAATACGTCGACTGAGACCATGTTTACATGGTTTGGCCCAAACCCACTATACGATTCCTATTGGTGCGATTTCTTAACCAGATATGGTTGGATGCTTGACTTAGTCGTAAGAGAAGTGTGATAGCTCCAGATTTCAGAATGATTTCATAGCCAAGGCCTGGCAAATAAATCATCGATAAATAACTACATATGCCTCATTGACATATTGAATATGCTAGTTTGATTAGAAATCCTGGTATTGGCAAAGTTTATGGCTCCCTGTGTAACACAATATTTGTCAAGGTAACCTTTTCTTTTTCAGCATCTATGAAAGTGGTGGAATTCTGAGAGTAAGGCCCGGCGTCCACCTACTACGATATGGCACCGATATGGTCTACGATGCACCTCCCGATACAAAAACAAAATCGCGTCGGAATGTCACCTAATATCGGGGCAGTTGACCACGCTTCTGCGATTAGACACCGATAAAAACCCAATACACTGCGTGGTGGATTGGCTTGTCTAGACATATGTCTACGATTTTTCACCTTCCCGATATGGCACCGATTTTTACATTTTGTTTCGGTGCCATATCGGGAGGTCTACGATTCTATCGTAGTAGGTGGACGCCGGCCCTAATGATCAAGAAGGAAAATATTGAAATAATACAAAGAAATTTGGCAATTCTCTTCATAACAATAGTCTTACTGAAATTTCTAACCAAGTCATATAGGAGTCTAGAGAAGATGGAACTTTCACAAAGGGAAGCTCATGCAGCTGTCTTAGGTGAGGACACTTACCTCAACGTGTAAACAGAGGCACACAAAGTGGTCCCGAAAGGCTTGGGCTAATCAAGGCGGAGTGATGTTTGTTGTTCGGTCTGTAGCCCTGCGCACGATAATCAGGTTCGCTCCCGGCGGCCTCATTCTTGCCGGAACTATTTACACCACGTGGGCTATTTACATCATAATTCGTAGCTCACTGTCTACGACCGATCAGAAGAGGAAGGGGCGGCCTCCCAACTTATTGTTTTAATTAGCCTCGCGGCAGGAAGAGAGTGTGGATTTCGCCATGTTGGATTTCAGCCGTCAATCTTCTACAGTCGTCAATCTTTTAAAGCGAAGCTTTGGTGTCGCTGCTCCCAGGGACGAGCTTGATTTGATTTTGTAAAGGTGTAAACATTATCTTAGAGAAATGCAAATGAGCTTTACTGGAATCTGCATGCTAACACAGGATATCTGCTTACTGTGATTGCTAAAAGCCACCATGCACTAATCCGTATGTATTGAAGGTTTTATTGGCTTTCTCTGTGTATACGTATTGCTCATTATAATTCTATAATAGTATTAACAAACACCCTACACTCTCTTTTTTTACTGTCTCGATATGCATACTTTGTTTACGGTTAATTAGAATTGGCCTAAATTCATAGGCCTGCAAGAACCAAGATCCCCACATGTGTTCTCACAAAACAGTTATACTCTGAGATCATTCTCTGTCTCTGTAACACTATTAAGCAGACCAACACTTTCGATGTAATAATGTTAGTTACTCAAAACCCCTTTAGAGTCTTCCCTAAGACTCCCTGATATTCTGTGTTTCGAAACAATTATGCATGTGCATATATCCAGATCAGAACGTAATGTCATCTATAAAGCTCTAAGCTCAACGAACAGAAACCTATCGAACTGCATGATTCTCTACGACCTAGGTTTGGGAATTTCCACAGCTAATGAGACTAAAGAACAGCTTTCTATTGTTCACCTATTCATAGAAAATTTATGTGCCGAACACCTGTAGCCCATACTTCCACGACCCTGGCAGTCCTTTCGCACAAGCATATATATGACATGTTCGATAGACGGAAGGATACTTCCACGATAATTAATGACTTCCCGCCAGCCTTGTCATGTCTTCTGGCAGGGACCACACGTGTTCCGCAGACTAAATCCGACCCATCGCAGATGGAAATTACCCCGATTATCGCCCTGCCTTGTCGTACATTAACGACCTGAGGGAGCTGCTCGCGCAATGTCCTGAAACTAGGTCACATATGCCTTACCCTGGCTCCTCACGCTTCAGCGATGAGAATGACTTGGTTAGGCGTTGAAGTAAGTAGGAGGCAGATTGTAAAAGAGATTGTATGGCTCGGGAAGAACGGAGGAAGCGTTCTGTCTTATAATCTCCTTTAAGAGCGTCGCACCGCACGCTCCAAATGCCCCCCGCCGGGAACTGCTCACACCATGTGGGCCACAACTTTATTTTCTTTTCATACATAGTTCGAGCGATTGATATCCAATCAGTATATTATTCCTCAGTCCTATTTTCTGCCCCTACCCGCGTCCCCTCCGGGCGGGCGAGGGCACATCCGGTAGGTTTACCCCCGCGGTCGGCGCCTGGTCGGGTGAGACCAGGGCGTGTGCATAGAGCGGCCGCGGGGTTATGTGACCAACTGTTTGCCGGAGGGGGTTAGAGCAAGGCGGAGGCTAGCTGGCTAAGCTGACTCGGCGACCTTGTGCCAACACTTGTGGACTAGGGACATGAATTATTGAAGTGTACTTCTGATTTGGTGCCGCCTAGCCATGTTGATCTTCGGAGGCTGGTGTGGGGTCGTGTGGTTGTAGGATGGGGTGACGTCCGCTGGCAAACTGCAGGAGGAGTCAATACGGGTCGGTTAGGTGGTGTGTCGCTACGGGGTAGGGGATTTGGACTTCTCTACATACATTTCCACACCCCATTCCTCCCATACAGCCTGCTACGGTCCGTGCGTGGACACTACATTAGCCTGTGGCAGCCATACACCCACTCTGAGATATAACACACATACCATACATCCCCAGGCCACCCTACACTAGACCTGGTTCATACCACAACCACTGCACCGACTCCAGGTTACTTCTTGGAGCCACACCGCACGAGACCATATATAGAACAGTCCTCTAGAAGACTCTATACTAAGCTTTGTGTCGTAACGGAACTACAGACAGGTGTTTCGGGTAATATACTCGTGTCTTTAAACCAACATCCACCTGCCAAGTCCAAACCATGTGCTCTATCCAAACTCAACATGTAACAGTACCACTTCCGCTATACGACATACTTAACTACCTTATAAGTCTACTAAACATACACTAAGCCCGTCTTCAGCTATACCCCACATGTCTAACCCAGCCGTTCTGGGTGGCGGTCACGTCCTGACCCCGTCTGTGTCGTGCGTGCATGCACGTGAGTCATGGGTACAACACACATACCAGGATAGCATGTACCGCGCGACCCGCATAGACATCAACATCAACAGGAAACTCCAGGGGATAGAACCTTGTATTGCCGGTAGAGACGACCTTCTGGATGGTCATTATGAGCCGATGATGTGTTTTTGGGATATTCACTGCGGCACCAGTAGCCTGCTGAGAAATAACATTTGTATATACTACTTACTACTCGGAATGACCAATGAAACCAATAGGGGTTCACCGACGATTATAAAATCACCAATCGGTATTTGTTTACTAAATAATGTTTTATCGAAGATTCTCATATTCATTTCATTTCCATCACTGGTCATTTTCTACGAAAGCCAAACGCAATAATTGGGACAGATCTAGCAAATTGTTTCAATCGTGAAACAACACAACAAAACAATAACAAACACAAAGGTAACTGGTCAGGCAAAGGAAGTACATGTGTACTGATGGTTTAGTATTTATTGTCTGTATATAGTAAAATGGATTATATGCCACCGTCCACAGCTTACTCTGTATCAACATTACGTAAGACAGGGAGTAAGAGACTTGGCAGACGAACAGTACCAATCAATACAGCCAGCAAAGGTTAGGCACCCACCCCTTACTCAGCGACTTCAGGGACGATGGCTACCCCCAGAACAACCACAGCGGACACAGACCCTTGTATCCCCTTGGGGGTGAAGGGTGGCCATATGCTAATTGGGTGTCTTGTCATCAGTGGTAGGGTGGGCGGTCTGTTCCCTGGGGTGAGGTGGGGTGTTGGTGGAGCGGCTGGTAGGAGGGCCCTTTGGGGGCGGGGGGTGGGGTTACCGCTGGTAGTAAATGACAGGTCAGTCCGTAGCTTCCTAGTCGGCGCGCTGATGTAATACACCAGTTCCAGGAAAGGATTTTTCGACTTTTGCCAGCAGGTGATTCTACCATAACTAACTTTTGGTCAGACATTAGTTTGGCGGTACTATTTACAGTGAGGACCATATATTTCAGTATAGTTCTCACTAAATAAGGTCTGGGGAACTGGATTATAAACCCATTGTCTAATCTGATTAATTTGTATGTAAGATTTGGGCAGATCACGTCAATTCAATTATATCATCAATGTGGGCGTTTTCTCGTATATATTGCTGCGAGAATACATGCTTTAATTTGAAACAAAATACAGATGGAAGAAAAAGAAATGATAGAATATTACGAGAGATCTACAACTACGAACGATATACAAATTATACATGTATTGCCCTAAAGTGTGTTGATTTCAGGGCTGCTGACGCTCGGAGTAGCCATCACCATGGCATGAGGTTTACTAGATGTTTTCCTGTCCAATATAAGATTATAGCTATAAGGTTAAAGCCTGGTCTGCTTTATAATTCGCCATAGATTTCATAAAATATCCTACATAAACTAGATATATTTCATCATCTGCCTTAAATAAAGGTACAGAGTTGAGGTTAATGGTCTGACGGTGCCTTGACTCGCTTGTTGTGTCTCCAGCTTAACCCCAACCATGATATTCCAGCCGGAAAACAGACTAGGCATATAACCAGATGATTTTTAAAACTCATATTACTTACCTTAAGCTATGAACTTTCTATTGATGAAATGAAATACTCGCCCAGACGCCAGTGGGCGGGAGGGCGGATTTCCATGTCAGTGAGTAACTGTTATCAGATTAAATCCCAGTTCGGTTTTCCTTTTATCATACACCTTCAAATGTTTTGAATTGGTAAAGAATTACCTGTAATCGCCATCTGAAGTCCAATTTGGTCTGTCTTTAATAATATGTCTCAATTTCGTTTACCTTCCTCTCATGTCTCAAAGTGGGCCGCACATGCCACACTGGTCAGTACATTATATTTTTTTACCACTGTGAAATATGATTTATTAACGTAAAGGGTGTGTTCCATTAAGCCGGATTTTCAGCCGAAAGATCGTGTTTTGGGCGTCTGCTTTGATTCTGACAGAGTCTGATTTATTAATGGGGTCTCAACGGTAAAATGGAACAGCACCTATCATATTATTCGAGAGGCATCGGGCATGGACGGGAACCTGATTCCATATACCAGACCCGCACCGATCCTAGTAAACCGTTTTCCGCTGTTTTTTTAGAGTGTTTATTTGAAGGTAGGTGCTGTTTTCGGGGAGGATGAATGCTGCGTATAATGATTATTTTGTAGAAAGAATGGAATTCTAACTGCAATCATGTCACATTACAGTCTACAGAACCAGAATAGTGGAATTCATTGCGATCGGGTGAAGTCAAAGAATCTTAACTTTCTCTGACACTATTGACGGGTTTTCAGACTCGGGGTAGATGACACCAGATGCTTTCAGGGTGATTATTATAGGCCTGTTTTCAACAGAATTGACCAATAATCAGCAAAATATTATTGCAGATGTTGCCAGAACTAGGCTGACGATAAGGAAAGTGCAGTCGGTTTGATGGAACACACCCTTTACACTGAGGGGAAATTAGTAACCGTTGATGTACACAGGTGCATAACAAAATATAACCAATATTCAGGGGCAGAGATATTTCTTTTTGGACATTAAGAGATCATAATTCTTGCAACTGACACAAATGCATAATTTGTCCATATGATGTATAGCTTCTCACTCAAATTCATAAAAAGAAAATGTATGCATATATATCGTGATCTCAGTATCGAATATCACTTCTGCAGTCAATGTTTCTATATGCATCCCGATTGTATCCCAAACATGGATTCGATGAGCTGAATGTTGTGGTATATGTTGTATTCAACACTGGACTGCGGTAGACAAGGAGGTTGTGGTGATATTGAACGGCACCTGGCTTTGACCACCACTGGCTGTGCACGTGACAGCACAGACTGACCTGCCCATGGTCATTATGGTCAGTAGTCTGGATCTGGTCACCTCTATACACAGTCCAGTGAAGCGCTTGACCATCGACATGGCAACGTGGATGTCAGTTTTACGCCCGGCTTCAATGCAGTGTTTTTTTCTCTCTTCCACAGCCGACCATGGTCAGGACAAGTAACATCTAGATCTATTATTCAAAAGTGTAGGAGGTGGGGCGTATCATTTGTAACCTAAACAGTATCAAAGTCAACAACTGATACCCAGCAAACACAAATACGTTCCAACAACGTAAATTTACGTTATCATTTTGGAGAATTTACGTAAATCTTTACGTAGTAGGAACTTGAAAATGTTAAGGTTTACTTACGTCTGTAGATCGTAGATTTTTCAGAAACGTAAATTTACTTTTCTAAACTACATGAATTTATATAAATATACCAACAGAGAAATACGTAATTTTATGTAAATGATGGGTCATTTTATGTATTTTAAAAACGGAAATCTACAAAATTGTATGAATATATATCTCTGGTAGTTTTATCTACATGGCAAGGGATTATCTATTTGGGAATTTCTCTATGAAGTAGGGAAGTGAGTATAATAAGCCTGAGGGTGTCACCATGGACTAAACTTAGCTATACCCAGGTATAGTTAATTTTCGGTGTGCTCTGGTGTAGGTCTAGGTTAATAGTGACCTATGGTAGGTTTAAGCGTCATATGCTTACTGTAATTGTCGATGACGGCGCCACCCTATCTGTAAACAAGAGATATCTGGTGGGCATTTTATAAACTATCATAGATCTATACTTATATAATTTGACGATTATATTTTTTATATATAATAGCAAACATCAATAAAGACAAAACAATTGTTTTGGACCACACCCCATACTCTATATATATGTTTTACACAGATTCCGTTTCTCTTTGATAAATAATAATGATACAATCTGGTGGCCATTTTTGCATCTTAGGACAACAGATAATAATCTATACCTGCTAGACAATTGACAAATTATAACAGGGATATCAACTGTATGAGTGAATTCCAAGTGCCCCCCTCTTCTTCTTCTGAGAGGCTTCGTCATGCTTCATTAGTATTAGGTACATTGATATTTCAAGGTTAAGGCTAACAATAATAACTGTAAAATGGGATTCGCGAACATGATTAGATTTATGTACCTCACACAGTGTTTGAGACAAAACATGCTGAGATTCGGTACTCGAACACAATTTCATCGTCTAAATTGTAAGGTTTCATTTCCCTGGAGTTTCACATGTTTTTTTCTGCTTTTTCCAATTTCTCGTTTTGGGCATTTTTAATATCACCCTTTTGGGATATGTCGTTTTTTTATATGGAAAGATCTAACAATTGTACTAATTTATTCTTTGTCTGAGAGAACTGCGAATATCCTGCTTTCACGAAATACTTGAAGTCATTTCGCTGAAGGCAGTCAATCTGAAAAGAGGGAATGAGATGTTAAATCAGGGAGAAAAAGAGACTACGATATCCATATTGGAGAAGCCATTTAAATGTAACGCCAAACTTCAATCTCCCATAGCTGTAGTCATTTGATACGGCCATGCTCCCTTTTATATCACAGAAAATGAGGGACGACCTGTTTTTCAATAAATAAATGCAAAAGATATAATCAAATAGGTATCCTTCAGCGACGATCTCCTGGGCGAGTCGGAGGTGAGTCTATAATCATGTTACTTAACGCCCAGAGGATGTCTTCTGACCCACCTCTTCCTCCTCTCTCGCCTGCTTAAGTCCACTCCCCGCCGTCAACGCAGGAAATTGATTCAATAATTGGCTCCGATTTCCTCGTGGCTAGTGTAGGTAGTCATTATGGGTTATTGTGACGGAATCAACTGACCACTGCTCAGCGGGGGGTACTGCAGCTGGTGGCCATGGCGGCAGGCTTTCAGTGCCTTAAAGGTGGCGCCAGAAATAACACTGTGCACACAGGTCTACCCACAGCAAATATACGTATATACCTTTACAGCATATGGCAACACGTTAATGCCTATAAACGAGACACGCTAAAGAAATTACAGATTTGTCATTTTATAACCACATTGGTAATTCAGTACAGAGGTATTCTCTCCTTATTGAGAAGGTAAATCGTTTAACAGTTATCCTGGAGTAGATGGGTTAGAGATGCAGTGGCGGGCAGGTCCCTGTTAAGGCTGGGGATTGCCTGGGAGCCTAGAGGGAGGTGGGAGGGGGCTTATAGTATCGGCGGGATGGGGATAGACGGGGCCCGGGGAGGGTGTGTCGGCAGAGCGGTCGGTAGGTGGCCGGCAAGTAAAAGACCAGAAATGGATTCACGGGGTCTAACACAGGAAAGGTGTAAACCCAAGGAGTTTACTCGCGTGCTCAGATCCAATAAGTGCAATGACTCCAGGAAACCTTCAATTTAAGTTTTTTGTTACATTTCCTTAATGCTGAATGGGCGCGTACTGACAACCCAACTCAACCACCCATTTACTCTTCCCTCATCCCGTCTACACCTTACAATACACGACACCTTGATATGCCGGGAAATCGTTTTGAATCTGGGTCGGGTTCTAGGTAGGATAGGGTGTCGGAGCAATGAGAAATGTGTGTGAAAAGGACGAAGTGCCACCTCTGCTCTGTTCCCCATGGAGTCATGAGTGTTAAAGAACAATCTAGCCGGCTCCAGGACATTTATAAGAGAAGTGAGGTAATGACGTGGGAGGAAGATGGTGGGATGCCCGGGCGCGATCTCTCGCTGAGTGTTATAACCCTCTGGGGGTGAGCCGGCAGGCAGGGGTACGGATTGGTCAGAAACGCACCAAATGCCTCTCGTTAGCCCCAATCAATAGCAACCGCCCATTCCAGTCACCCATTCACCCACCCCTGGCGGTCTGCGGTTCCTGCAGAGCTAAACGCGCCACCGGCTACCACACCCTCATTTAGCCGGAGAACGTCTCCGAAGGCCGGGCCCCTTGTTGAATCCCCTATCTCCAGGCTGCAGTGACTTCCTGGTGTTCAACACTCTTTGTGGTTTAACTTAAAGTTGTGTGCCTACATCTAGCATGGAGCCTTAGTTTATATATGACATGCATATATAACTAAGAATATATAGAATATACACTTACCACTGGTAAATTGTAAGGAATGAGTGAAACTCTGGAATAGGTAACTCTGAAGTAAATACATAAACAATCTTTACTGAAACCCTATAATGTATATATATATATATATATATATATATATATATATATATATATATATATATATATTCATTTATATACAGACTTATGTGCATACTTATGTGCATATTGGAGTGGAAGCTATTTTATATATGTAATCGAACAGGACTTATTTAATTTTACCCGGGCTATATCTCAATGGCATTTGTATAAATACAATTGCTTTGTGGCCACACTACAGAGAGACGTATGCATAATGATCCAAACAGAAAGAGAGTAGGACAATCAACCCCTTCATTCAGAGACAGGACATTCAAACCATGCGCAGTGCCTCCAAGAGTCTGTAATCTTGGTAATGAATACGCCTTGTCAATAGAGACAATCTCAGTCGACTGGAAAACGGCCGCTGTCGTCTAATACACTAATACTGCTCAGTCACCACTTGGGATTCTGGAACACAGTTGGACGAGACTGGGGTAAGGTAGAAGATGGCAGTATACATATGGGTTGTGGTCAGTGATTGACTTATTGACCCGGACAGAATGGACAGTTAACACAACAGATGAAATTCATGCCACTGTCCAGGGTCAAGCAAGGAAGGTCGTGTGTCCGAATCAACCTTGTGTGGCTGATTCCCCGCTGAACTGCTCTCTGAGGGGCCCACTGAGCTTCTCACCGAGCTGCACACCCAACTGCTCCACTGTGTACTAATCAATGAAGCGGCAATACATGGGTCATCCAGCATTGTCACTTTTCACCAAGTTAATAACTTAGGAGGAAAGCTCTCAACGCCCATCGAGTGAGCGTTTTGCCCCGCAAGTCATTCCAGTTATGGATAACTCTTTCTGGTTCTAATATATACTTAGAATTCTCAGATTTGTCTGATTTAGAACAACGTAAATATCACGATTTTCAGTTAGGTCTGAGTTTCTCAAATCAATCCTTTCTTTGCTTTACTTTGAAACAGGTTTTCAGTATCTATCTATCTATCTATCTATCTATCTATCTATCTATCTATCTATCTATCTATCTATCTATCTATATATATATATATATATATATATATATATATATATATATATATATATATATACATATATATATATATATATATATATATATATATATATATATATAGCATTACATGTCATGCATTTTGTTGGTTTCGACTCGTGAGATAACAGAACCAACACAATGAGCTACATAAATAAACTCAAATGAGTACTTAGCGTCTAGATGTTATCCTACCCCGTTTCCACATTTTTTGAATATTAGAAAGTAGTGACATAAACAACACTTAAGCCCATGGCATTCTTTTTTATTAGGGGTAGGATAATATCAAGAGACGTCACGAGTTTGGTTTAGAGTTTATTTATGTCACGCATTTTGTTGGCTCTGTAATTTCACGAGTCGAAGACGAGTGCAATTATTCGACGAGTGAAATTACAGAGCCAACAAAATGAGTGACATAAGTAAACTCAAACTACCCCATTTCCACATTTTTTCAGTATTAGAAAGTAGTGGCATAAACAACACTTTATGTCACACCCGTGACATAAACAAATCCCATGTTAAGCCTATGGCGTCTTTTATTAGGGGTAGGATTAAAGTTTATTTCTAACCTTTCAGGGCTTTCTGAATCATAGTGTGTTGCAAATCTAAAAATAGAAATGCCACCTCAAGATATGTATTGGTGCACTGGATGCATCGTGAGGTACATCGTGACCGTGATCACCTTTTTTCATCAGAGAACCCACTACGGTGCAAAGTGGCAAATATGGACCTTCCCGATAAGTCTATGTATAAAATTTCCATCTTTTTGTTCCATCTGTTTGACCGTTGTGTGTATGCCCCCAGACGACATAGTGACCCAATTGTGTTACTCTGCTGTAGTTTCCTCTTGACATTATTTAGTACACTTCATTATATCTTTATTATTTTTCAATGAGGATGCCTATTTAGATATGGTGGTATTCACTATTAAATTACCAGGTCAATCATCAATAAATCACACTGTCGTCAGAAATCCAGTAACGATCGATAGACCTCGTTATGCACCTTTGGACCTTTACAGAACCCAGAAAGACACCTCCAACCTTCAGAGTAAAGCGGCCTGAGGGTAGGAAACAATGTTTCTGTACTTCCCGAAGCTCGAGCTTAGCGTGAGGTTTGCCGCCCAGCCGCTGGCCGCTAGAGATAAGTGTATGGTTATTGACGCACTGCATGGTGACTGGAGAAAGGAGGGCTAACTGGCACCTCCTAAAAGAGCAGGGTCCGGCCTCCAGCAGGTTAAGAGGGTGGAGTACAGACATTACTGTCATCAGTTGTAAGTTTGCTTCTGTCATTGAACCCGACAAAATGGACATTCATATATGTTCTGTGGCGTAGACTAGGGGTCATGACAGGCCTCATATCAAAGGGAATCATTATCTTTTTAGTATTTTAGACCAGGAGATTATGGTCGTTTATTAACCACCTATTACGAAATCTCCATAGGAATAGCATTGGGTCTGAGTATTTTGCTACCAGGAGATTACTGAGGCCCGTAAACTCCTGCAGGAGATTACTGGAAATAGTTCCCAAAACGTCATCGGGCCCCTAGCGAGCGAAACTCAAAATACACACATGCTACCTATCGTGATCTATTAACCACCTATTACGGAGTCTCCAAGGGAAACGCATTGGGAGTGTGTAATTTACAAGGAGATTAAGGATGGCTGTAATCTTCTTATTTTAAGATCAGGAGTTTACAGATAAAGTCATGAAAGCACAAACTAATTAATGCATGCCCTCTATTGCGATATCAGCGAACGTTGTTTTGAGTTTGACACAATTGAATACGACAGCAGCAGACGATATTATGATCACACGATTGCAATCGACAGTGTCTACAGTTCAAGTTTGGCAAATTCATCTTTGGCAGTGTTTTATAATCGGTCTATAATCGGTCCGATTACAGTTACCAGCAAATTCTTACCTTGTTTTGTCCTGTATTTTAGCGTTAAATCCATCCTCCGATGACAACATGAAATCAACATGGCGAAGTGATACACTCTAACTGCCACACGGGTAATTTAGGAACGATATTTTTATTAACGATAGAGGGGGCATCGGTCAAGTTTCAGAAGAGCATCGTAATTATTAGCAAGGAACGGTGGTTAATAAATACAATATAAACTGGTTTCAGATAAAAGCGGCAGTAATCTCCTCGGAATAGACTCTGCGTAATCACCTTGCTATCGCTCGGAGATTACTACGCGTCTTGTCCTCCTCTGAAACCAGTCAATATTGTGTATATACACTGTTCAATATTTTAGTCTTTAAATACGGCGTAATCCTTTCCCAAACTATTATGATAGAGGAGAATTGATGTCTATTTGAAATATTATCACACCTATTTGACATACCGGTATAGGAAAACTATGACAGGGTCTTTTCAGATTGATAAACCAATTAATTGAATTAAATAATGATTTCAGGGTCATGCCAACGAGCATATACACAAGCTTAATTACCTCAGTTAGCAATCATCGATTGGAAAGTAGTTCCAGAGAATGGCACACTTCACATGTACACTTCACCTATGTCATGGAGCTATTTCTTCGAGGGAAAGGTTCATGTAGGCCTACATTTTCTGACCGTAAAAGAGAATTTGGTTTCTCCAAAATGCATATGTATATATATCTCCGATATCTTTTGAATTAATTTCCACACATTTTTCTCGGTTCATATTCCCATTATTTTACCATGTCCTGTCATTCAAAACGGATACGTACAACACCCGCGGATCAATACATTAATGAGATGAATCCCCCGGTCCGTACTGTCAGACTTAAAAGTGGTCGCGGTGCCTTTCCTCTATGCGGTGTTTACACTATTACATTCAATATTTACCTTTCATCCGTGGATTGATGGATCAATACAGCATTCTAATCGGCACAACAAAGTAGGTCACACACACGGAGAGAGGGGCAGGGACAGGGAGAGAGAGAGAGAGAGAGAGAGAGAGAGGGAGAGAGAGAGAGAGAGAGAGAGAGAGAGAGCGGCAGAGAGCATAGAGAGCGTTCCACGTGGTTCCACACAGTCACAGCCACAGAAGTAGACATGAGGAAATTAAAACTAATTCCTTTGGTTAAAGCTTTTTCATTTTCATTTCTTTTTCATCATCTGGTCGGCCCTGTTTCCGTTTTTAGCCAATGCCAATTGATTTTCGGGAAATATTTTTAATGTCTTAATATTTCTTCTGTGTCGGATTGGGTTTCCTTTTTAAATTTTTTCTTATCCTCAAGGTCTTTAGTTCTTGACGTTCAGATCGAAGACTGTGGATAGCTCCGGAGACGCCTTGCAAGAGGCGTGGTTGCCTTTAGGAAATCAAGCAATTGATAACCCCTCCCTGACGTACCAACAGTGATAAGTGTGCATCAGTATAAACCTATGTCGTCTGTGCTCGTGGGCAGCTCCGACATAAAAAGCAGAGCGTTTTGTCACATCTTTCAACCTTAATGTATGGGTGTGTGAGGGAGGAGTGGGAGGACTTTCCTCCAGGGGTGCAAAACACAACAATTGCCTACTGCTCTGGATGGGCTTTGATGCTGCATATATACAGACATCTTAGATCTACAAGGCGTCTTGCATACGGGAACCTATTTACCACCTCCTGCTGTTAAGGGCAAACTTTGGGCACCGTTTTAGTATGTGTAAGGACCTTGGTGCACATTTTAGATATAAACTTCTGAATGATCTAGTGCAGAATTATGGGTATTCTATACACAAAGTAATATTGAATAATATTACATTTCTCACTGAGTCAAATACAGTTCATATTCTCATAGATTGTTTTCAGACTATCTTTTGTCCTATTCGCATAATTCATCGGGCATGGTAATCCACAATTGCGCAGAACATTATAGTTAACTATGAACACCATTCTTGATCACAAGATATTGGATATTACAGGTTGCATGTCGCCGTTACAACACTATCTTTATGGATCCTACACTAACAGACCACTTCTAGAGTTATCAAGCGATGTATCACAGACAATGATGCCTACGTAGAACGCCAGTAGGCATTTGCAGTATCGTTAGCTCTGTGCTAGTTCCCTCTGGGTATCTGACGGAATAATCCCCACCTGACACAACTGTAGAGCAGCCAATCGGAGCAATCAACCATGAGCACCTACGCTTGCACAAATAAACAATCAGCGGAATGGCGATGCAGACGAGGTATTCTCTGGCTGGTTATACCGGGAATTATTCGAGGAAAATATACTTTGGTTCAGCGTCTGATCTCTGTAGTCTCTCTTTCACATGTGTATTAACGGACGTTTCTGACATCATCCAGATGCTAGACTGACTGAATCTACCGTGGTTTTCCTTCCCTTGTATTGTTGTGATTCTTGTCATCTATTGATACGGATGTTCTTCATCATAGGAACCGATCATAGTTATATTCCTTTTGTAGTCCCTGAGGGAAAGTAGGTTTTGCACAGGATAATATTTAGAATTTTGTAGTGCTGTCTTTTTTTTATTGGATTCCGTAAATATTCTATTTCAGCTTGAATGATATTTGATACTTGAATCTTCGTTAGATTCACGAGAATGAAGTTTGACCGAAGAATGAATAGAAATACTCAGATTCCAAGATTATAAATCAGCCCCGGGTCATACAGTGTCTATATGAATACAGTATCCAAAGCATACATAATGTCAAGAGCTGTCCACCTATATTAGCCTTTTCACTTGATTGTCCCCACGAGAGTTATCTGGAAAAAAACTTTCACACAGACAGGATATTACCGGACATTCCGTCTCTGCCTAAAATGTTTACGCATCCGACCATAGGGACATGCTCGCACCCGGCCCCGTCTCTTTCAAAGTTTTATTTTTATAACCTAATCAACCAGTAATTACGGCTCAAGTAACAGCCCCCAAATTTTGACGCTGGTGAATTTTGTTTGAAATTGGTGACGGCATCCCCCTTTGGTAAATTGAATCATTGAATCCGTTTCTGCTTACGACTGGATATCAATGGCACTGTGTATACTATTATATATATAAGTTTATTGATAAGTCTATTGATCAATGGAATTTACCATTACGCAACACTATTTCTATAATCATGTATGCGTGTGTGTATGGCATGCTATTAAACTGTACCATATATACACACAAATATTTCAGATATGTAGACAGTTATGTCTTAGACAAGAGCCTGCTCATGGTTCATGGTTCTCACGTACTGATATTTCAATACACCCCAAAGGTACATCACTGGTGATTAGATATTCCGTAGCAATCTTCCTAGCTGGAGAAGTTATTGATCATCTCTTAATGACCTTGGTTACATCATCATTGGCTTGATGTTGTTGACCTCCCTTGTATTGACCTCGGGTTTGTTGACCTTGGGCTGTTGACCTTCTTGCTGTGAACACAAAACCCGCTAATCTGTTAAGGGACCTATGTTCTCTGTAAACAGTGTAGATAGTATTATGTAACATTCCCGAAGTCATCCTTCTGACTGGTTAATCACCTTGCTGAGCGCAATCATGCATCTGTATCACTGGATCTATTGAAACGAGACACACTTGGGCAATAAAATACTGATAATTATGGAGAATCTGTGGGACTCTTTTACTTAAGAATCGATTCCAGCCTGATTCAGAATTGTGGTAAACGATGTGATATGGACGACTACAACCTATATGCAACACTTTTTCCTGACCATAGAATAATCCACACGTAATAATCTCCATCTAGTCTCTTCAGATTATTCGTTCAACGAGAGTTTGTGCACAAAACCAAACTGAAATAGGAGTACATTGATGTGCTATAATTTACTATGAAGTCTGCGGTTTTCTACTGCAACCTTTATCCTAATTAGCAAGGGTTACTCTCAGGTGTGGAATTGAGGTACCTAGAATGTTCTGCCGGCAGAGGCAGGATATCCAGCGTAAATTTAAGTGACACATTCAATTAAGGGAAAGACGTGGAACTAATTGTTTCCTATGCTTGATACACATTAAGCTTAGCGGGTTAGGTTGCTATCATGCTGCACATGTTTATCAGGAGAGAGCATGTGGGTGGGTATATATTATTTGTCTCAGCGTTTTCTGTATACATGTCACATTGCCCCTTGAATTCTATTGTTTTATTTTATACCTGTCAGATAAATAAGGTTATTGTGGTGTACTATATGTTGGGGTTGTGAGATGATTGTGTGCCTGGTCGATGCTATTCAAGATGAAGGACATTCATGTGTACTTGTCTCTGAAGAGATTTACAAGCACATTTTTTACTATGACATAGTTGTATTGTCTTCCAGCAACAGAACCCTCCACTTAGATTTCCCATTTAGAATCCTATTCAGTTCCCTTGTAACCTTGAATATAGTTATGCCGTTTATTCGTTTTGACTCCTGGAATAAGAGAAGAAAGGAAGGTTCGCAAATAAGAATCGCGATCGCTGTTATACAGGTACTCCATAATTCATGGACATTAAGGATATATACATATGATATGCATGTAATATCTACACTAACTAATCTATACCATCCGAGTTGACCACCTCCCACGAGTTCCGTCTTGATATATATGGTTCAGTCTAAGACGGTCCCAGGAATGGGGAAGTCTACAAGATATCGGATAGCCTATTTTTGAAGCTAATAAGACATAGTGTTCCCCAACGTCCGGATAGGCAACGTATTTCGTAAGAGGATATGTCTCATATGGAGTATTGAAATGGTTCCTTGTGGTAAGAATTCCATTTTCTCGGTATCATAAGAAAATTATCTTACAGAGCAAACAGCTAAAAACAATAGTCTCTCCAAATTCATTTCTGGTAGTAGTTTTGTTTTTAGGGTATCTATGATCGATGACGCAGTCTGTTCCAGAAAGGTCAAGTATTGCATAGTATTTCTGAATGTTACGTAACAATCAACTTTTCCGTTATTTTCTATTCTCATCTAGATCGCTGTACCATAGTAATATTTAAAAAGAACTTGTACTCGATATAATACATTATATGAGATGCGTGGTCAGATGGCAGCTCTGGAACCCTACCAGTTATTATGGGAGAAAATAAGATGTACCATATAAACCTTTTGCATATAAGTGACCACTTAGAATCCATCTAATTATGACTATAGGAAAAGTTACTTATACTGTCTTACAAAACGGTCCTTAGAGTTTCATGTGAGTTGCAGATTTGATTAAAGATTATGGGCAAGGTCATTAAGGAATGAAGATATGATGAAAGATAATATCCAAGGGATTACAATAACAAATGCCCCATAAGCACTCCTAGACCATCACCAGGTATAAGTAATCCGGCGATGTCAACATCTCCAGACGAGTATTCTATACGGCTGATGATGTAAGATTGTTCGCGTAAGCCCTGCACTGCTGGCCATTGTACGTCTGCTGGCCGTGTGCCAACGTGAGGGCCTACGTCAGTGCAGTCTCAGAGACCGCAACCTCAGGGACTGGGTCTTTCTATCTGTTCACCCTTGCGTGTGGCGCCGCTGCTGAGGGCGGTTAATTCCCTTAATCCAGCCGCTGCTGTGAACCTGCTTGGACTTAATCCTAATCGGGATTATCACGGACCAAACCTAGCAAGTAGCACACTAGGAATAGAGCCTTTGCTGTTTAATCCTTTTAGTATAGCTTATTGTAATAGTATTATCAGGGTTTAGCTGACGGGTTTTAATAGCAATCCTTTGCAGGGAAGGTATACACTCATTTAATAAGAACAGCCATTTCAAAGGTTGATATATGGACCCAGACTATCTACAGCAAATTGATTGCATAAACAGAATATAATATATGTTTAGCAGAGAGTGTGTAGAAATCTTCTTCGCCTTATGATATTCTAGCTACTTCCCACATGTTGTTCACTTTATCTAGAATGTATGAAAAGCCTCTATCTTATCTTACCTTACGAAAAGGGGCTATTAAATGAATACAACCATTCATGTAGAGTATTAATATTTAGAAATACTGTTTTGCTGTTCTTCAGGAAATAGTTGATACATAAGATATATTATGGAAAAGGAGGGCCCTAGGGGAACTTGGGGGGTCTCAGAATTTCTTATCTGGAGTTGAGTTCTCACAATGAGATTTAGTAGCTGAAACCTGCTAAACCTGTCATGGTAATTTGAGATTTGTAATTCCCTCGCCAAAATCTATACATAATGAATTTCTACTTGAACACAATATCCGACGTTTACTCATATAAATGGGCATTGGTATGTATTGGCAAGTACTACTCACCTGGGTAAACCAAAGCTTCTCTCCACTAATAGATATCTTAGCACGTGTTGATTAAGCTGCACTGAGTCCAAGGTATGTTCTATTTTAAGAGAGGCATGATGTGGACACCTTATAAATAAATATGTCGAGATACACAGAGTAGGAATGCTCCTGGTGGCATTTATTTGTCGGACTCATTGATCTGTGAATATGATCAGGCAGTGGGCTTGCCGGCCCCTGCACCTGTGTGTTGCCGCGAGCAGAACTCTGTCACGCAAATTCACGACCACTCCATGGAGGTATCGACCACCAAGTCTACACAATATCACCACTGGTCACCAACCACAATGTAAATGCCGTAATAAGAACATGATTGCTGGCAGTGTTTAAGAGCATTGTTGGACATTGTATGGTTCAATTAGTTTAATGTCTCTCTGTCTTAGCCGCTCTAAATGATGTCAAGAGGTTTCGTACATTGGTACCGGTAAATCGTCCTTTGATGACCCTGTTTGGTTACTGGATATAATCTATTCTAAAGTTTCCTGAATGTGTAATCCTAACGTTTCAGATCCTAATCTTGCTATGCATCTATTGTGTCTGATTTGCTCCTTTAAATGTAGATAATATCTTAATTGACTGCACTTTCTATCATACGCCAATATGACGAATTTTCACTGATTCACTGAAAGCCATATCCCTATGCCATAAAAGAGACTAGAGTTACATTATACTTTCTATTCCAGTTACATTTAATAGGATACTAACATTGACAGGATTCTGCTATTTTAATTTAAGGCGTTACCGTGATTTCATCTATTTTCGTTCTAGTTTCAAATCTGAAATGAAAGTAATGTTGGTTAAACTAGATTTAGTGACATCCTCCCAAGCACACCTGCTTATCTCAACCAAATATTTACCTGTTAGTTGAGATATCGAATTCAGAAATATTGACCAGAACGCTGGCAGGTCCGACTCATATTATGTTATAGTAACACAAAATGTCTGGCGCGTTGACACACTGTGAGAAAAGAACCCTTGCCTATTCCTGGTCCGAACGTGACTTAACGGTTTTCTTTATTGACTCTGTCTCTGGAATTAACCTGGAAACCAAACTTCTTTAACGTGAAGCTAAGAATGATGTGGTTTTACAACTTCTGATCGTCGCTGCTTTCTATTGTAGAATCTAAATGTTCTGTCAGTGCAGCTGAGGTACTTCTGGCTAAATTTAGAAACTGAAAAGAGGGTTAGATATTGATGGTTTTATCTGAAAGTGCTTTTTGATCGATTTCTTCCTCTCGCGATCGTTCGTTGATTCTAACCCATTCTGTTTAAGTTGGTATCACCTTCCTTTCTCACACCTTTCACAAAATGTTTGCCTAAAGCACGAAATAAAGTATGATACACTGATCAAATATGCTTCTGACTCCTCTCACAGAACTTTGCTCCTTCAAAATGGGGTACGACAGCACTACAAGAATAGTTAAACTCGGTTTGCACAGTGTATATGTATATAAATATACATATATGCATACATGCATACATACATACATACATACATACATACATACATACATACATACATACATACATACATACATACATACATACATACATACATACATAAATACATACATACATACATGCATAGATACATACCCAGTAAACACAAATACTTGCTACCTACGTAAATCAACATAATTTTTTAGTAGAAAATTACGTATTCTTTTACTGCTGGTTTGGCAAATTTTGACTTTACAGGTCATACCCTTCACAATAAGTACAAAAAATTGACAGAAACTACTGTCATGCCATCTGTCGAATTTATGCCCATAAGCGGGAATTCATGCACATAAATATAAATTTACGTATATAGATTACCTAAGATTACCATACGTTTTACAGACATAAGTAAACCTTAACATTTGTACATTTTTATACCTAAGGAATCTACCTGTGAGCTACGTAAGTTTACGTCTTGTGTTTACTGGGTACATACATACATACATACATACATACAAAGGTGATATATCTAGAAAGCAGCTGGTCGAAAATCACGAAATTGCAGCAAATAGACTATATTTCGAATATTTCAAAATGTCCTTTTTGGGGACTAGTTTAAATACTTTTCATGCATCTAGGGCATTGTAGGGCAGAGTCTAGAACCATAAATATCACATAAACCCAATATTTAGACAAATTATGGCTAAAAACGTGAGGGCGTCACGTTACGACACCAGCATAAAATCGTGCATAAAATAAAATAAAAAAGTGGCAGAATAAAATGAGTTTCACTGTTTTTAATGACTCACTTATATGCATCTTCCCACCATAAAAGGATAGGCCTATATGGCTTCCTTTATACTAAACTGAATTTGTGCTATTTTGGTGTAGTTTAGGCAGTCACGTTACGACACCCACTAAACTATCAATAGTTCCGGTTCCCTATGATATTAGTAATAGTTCTTTTAGGATACTAAAAGGTAGATATATAGCTACACAATGGCGAAAGAATTAAGTCTCTATCTTTATTAGAAAAAAAGTTATCAGCCCAAACGTATTTTTTCGTCACGTTACGACCCCGTCACGTTACGACCCCGTCACGTTACGACCCCGTCACGTTATGACCCGCAGTGGGTCACATAGGGTCAGGAAAAAGGTAGAAATAATTTTCCTGTGTTGGGTACATATATACCTATAGAATGGCAAAAAATTAAATCGTTATCTTTACTAGAAAAAAAGTTATGAGGCTCTAAATATTTTTGCATCACGTTACGACCCCCGTCACGTTACGACCCCCGTCACGTTACGACCCCCCAGTGGGTAAAAGGCCAGGGAGAGCAAAATAATGATAGAAATACATTTTCTGTGGATCAAATCAATTTCCCCAGTGTCAGCCCATTCCCTGGTGGGGGTGTGGACACAGCCTATAAATATGAGCCAGTTTGGGGGTGGGGGGTGGGGGGGGGGGGGGTCGTAACGTGCGATTTTATTTTCATATTAGCCCTGTGCTAAAGCTAATTATACTAGTTAGCGTTCCCAACTTTGCACATGAGTCCTCTAATATATAGAGATGATATTTGCAAAAAGAATTAATGATCCTCTCATATTTGATTTTTTGGGTAGTTGCTGCTATTTCGTGATTTTCGACCAGCTACAAAGCGACTTTCCATGGTAGTTCTCTTACTTGTATCGTATTGCCTATTCATAATGTTAAACCAGAGATAAAGGATTTGCAATGAGATAGCTTCATGGTAATACGGCGACACCGTGAGCAATACGAGTCACGCCCTGAGCTGTGTCCGAGCATTCACTGAGCTACTCACACCGCAACTTGAGCGACTCACAGGTGTGACACCCACAAATAATTCATTGTGTGTCGCGCTGGTGCAGCAAGTAAGATTCAAATGGCTAGCACCTCATCACCTAAGCAGCCTGATTGATAGGCTAATCGGATTACTCTCAAATTCTACGCCCCTTGTTTGATAAAAGTGTGAATGTCCGATGGCTTCTGTTGATAGTTCCACTGGCGCTTTCCAGAGTGGGTCTCTAACTTGAGAATAAAGATCTCTTTAATACTCAGTATTCTTCATGAACAGGTTGAACAAATTTAAGCAAACTTCCGTTGGAGCAATGCTCAGTGATGCTAAGATTAATCAATGGTGGAAAATGAGGTTTCCGAGTTCGGATTAAAGTTGTATGATATTTTAGTTGTAACTCTGATGGTTTAATTAACTTACAGATTCTTCTTCTGAGTAACAACTGGCCTAGACAGCAAAAAGAGGAGCAATAAATGGAGTGGAACTGAGGGCATCGGCGGGCGTGTAGGGCGGGTGTGCAGGGCGAGCGTGCAGGGCGAGCGGCTTCCCCCTTTTCAAATTTACTTGGAAACACTAAACATGTCTACGCAAGGTTGGCTTACTCGGGCCCCATGCCTCCTTTGGACACGATATGTTGGCACGCAGGGATGAACGCTCCGCTTAGGCCATTTCCCTCCCCAACCATCCACCCTCCCACCTCCCCACCCACCACCTCCCAGCTGCTACCTGAGTCCTCTTCTCTTGTTGGCAATGCTTCATCCCAAGCCAGTTCACCTGCCCTTTTTTGTTAATGATACCCATTCATGTAGATTCTTTCAGCTTAGTTCCGGTCATGCCCTTCCCATACCCTGTTCCAATATTGTTTCCTCCCTCTTCTTTGTACTCAATATGCCTTTATCTCTTCCTTCACAATTAACCCCCTTGCTGAAAAAAACGAAATAGAATGTATCGAAATTCCTAATTTCTGTTCTCCCAAACAGACTCATCAGTCCTCCTATCCTTATGCGTCCGAACACATCTGAATTTCGCTCCCCTTTCTATTCATTTGTGAGCCACTCCTCCTCTTATCCTATAACCCTTCCCTCCCCGCCACCTTTCCTTCAGGACCATCTCTTTACCTTGCATACCTGCGACTGGCTTCTTTACCATTCCCACAGGGCATCTCCTTGCCACCTGGTGATTTTCAAATATTACCCAGTCAAAGGTAATTTTAAGTTACAAATGTGTTCAACAACTCTTTGAGATCATCATATTAAACTTTCGGGTAAATGACATGGGTCTTAATTTTCAAGGCATATTGTCTGATATGCCTTTACCCAATGCAAACCAGTTAGGCCTGGCGTCCACCTACTACGATAGAATCGTAGACCTCCCGATATGGCACCGATACAAAATGTCAAAATCGGCGCCATATCGGGAAGGTGCAAAATCGTAGACGTATGTCTAGACATGCCAATCCACCACGCATTGTATGGGTTTTTTATCGGTGTTTAATCGCAGAAACGTGGTCAACTGCCCCGATATTAGGTAGCCTTCCGACGTGATTTTGATTTTTTATCGGGAGGTGCATCGTAGACCATATCGGAGCCATATCGTAGTAGGTGGACGCCGGGCCTTAGTATGGCGTTTATTGCTACGCCTTTACCCTGCTATAGATGCACACAAATTTAGGACCTCGAGACTAATATTCTCATGCCATTGGGGGATGATAAGAGAAAGGCGTGGTTGGTATATATACGTGGTCATGAGGATGTTTATCGTAAAAATACTGAATGCAGCCCCGCAGGGTGACAAAGGCCTAGCTGTTTTTTATGTGTAGTGTCTTTGACATGGACTTCAGAGGCGTCTTGCTAACACCTATCTGCCTGGCCAACACCTGTGCTCACACTGACCACATCTCAGTATAGAGCCGACCTCTCTACAAACAGCTGATGTCCCCATCTATCACTGATTCTCTTTCAAACACTCCTCTAAATTGAATGGAACGGCATTTCCCATATAAAAAACAATGAGAGAGCTATTCCAAATTCCAGGTTTATTCAAATTCAGTGCATCTAAAATCGCGTTTCATTTAAAACGGTGCCTGGCGTTAACCTGTCTGTGTCATAGAATTGCCCGGTTCGGTTGGTGGTTGTCTACTTCACAGGTTTCGCTTGGAAGAACGATTGTAACAATCGAATGTGAAATAAAAACTTTAAAATTTGTTTTTTAAAAAGGAAGACTAACTTCGAATTCGTGTCTGTGTCTCACACCTGCATCTATATTCCTGAGGTTTAATGAAAAATTGGTCTGGAAATTCATGCACCTTGATCGAAGGCACTTTCACTCTATAAACTACCGTAAGGTTTATAAAACACCATGGTAAACACTAAGCATCGATGCTGTATAAATACAATACAATGGACATTATCTACACGTATGCGCCGAACGATGGACCATAAACATATGAAAATACTAGTCTGATGAATTTGGAGCAATCTCCGCAAATCACAATCGGTGAGAGATTTGCTGAGTCAGCTGCCTCGTCTGACCATTAATAACAACACCGTCATAATTCACACAATGTAGCGTAGGCCGCGCGCAGAGGATGTACAATACAAATTTAATGGAAGAGGGAGCCCATGGGCATCCTAAGGGGGGCACTTAGAGTCAGCTGCGACTTGTTAGAGACTTGACAGTGGTCAGGGTGCGTGGACCCACTGGAGGGGAGGTAACGAGGGAGGGAGGGAGGCAAGGGGGAGTGGGTAGACAAAGACTCTCTCAGGATCGGCCCTGGAGACTGTGGCCGGACACTGTCTTCTACAGTCACGCCGCTGGAGGATATAAGAAGAAAAGGGCAGGGTAGAGCAATTTGTTTTTATCTTCTGCTTTGTTTCATGCTTCTACAGTGTATATTTAAAACTTCTTCCTTCCGTTGATATGTCTTTTATTAGTATTTGATGTTTTGTGGAATGTTTTACTTTCCACTCACTATGTTTGTATAGAGGGTTTCTTTCAAACTTTAATCATAATATTCCTTCATATAACCACAATCGTTACTGAATGAGTCTACATTTGTTAGATGATAATAGGGATGGTATTCTGCTGAGAATTTCGAGACAAATCTTGTAAGTATTATTTACAACATTAATGCAAGGTAGTTTTCAGCAAAGGGAAAGTCAAATTGGTATATCTGACCAACAATTATCTATCATACATGTTGCAATGGTTGAAATATCAAAAACAGAATTGCGGTACAACATTTCAGTTTACTTAACCGGAGCGTTCATCCGGAATTGATATTGTCGACAGTTTTTTCCAGCTGTCCCACATGTGCCATGTGTTACAGGCTTTAATATACAGGTACACAGCTACTTAAATACGTAACCATGATAACGTACGTGGTGTACACTATGGATAAACGGTAAGTGTATTGCCAAGTGGCCGGAGCATCAACGTTGTTTAATACAACAAAATGCTGCACTTGTAGGTCATGTAGAGGTAATTCACTAGAATTGCACCAATACATATTAACTGACGCGGCGAATAGTACATGTATAGTCATATACCAAAGGTAAATGCATTATTGCAGTATAGGTGGCAGGAAGCAGGAGACCTATCTCCCTGTTACTGCCAGGTAGCTATCTTGTTCTCTCATGACAATACAAACAGGGAGGATGATAACAAAGGGATATTGGCAGATGAGATACAAAGGAACGACACAGAGAGACTACGGCAACCATCGAGTGAGAGAGAGAGAGAGAGAGAGAGAGAGAGAGAGAGAGAGAGAGAGAGAGAGAGAGAGAGAGACAGTGAATGAGAACCAACGACGAATATAAGTAGTATGAACAGGGGAAGAGTAGGAGTGTGAGGAATAGTAGTAGGAAGTAGGGGGAGAGTTGGTAGCGGCAAGGCGCTTATCTGTAGACGGCGCCAAATCCGGCGAATCGCTCATTTTTGAGCCTGTTGGACCCCGGGTGGGCTCTGACCAGTAGGATTGGCCGTATGGGTCACGTGACGCGTGACGTATGCTGCTTACTTGGTCATGCGTGACGCCTGACCGTTCCCCACCAGGGGGCACTGTTGATGGATAGCCTAGCGAAGCCACCTGGTGTCAATGTCGTAAACTATGTGCGGCTTGCTGGATGACAAGGGTGGCAGAACTGGGGGACGGGCAGGGGTAGTGGGGAATGAGGCCGGAGAAGGCGGGGGGCTACTGGGGCAATAGGGGTACGAGGAGAGACTTTGAGCCTTGAATAGCGGGCGACCTACTGGATAATCGCCATTCAACATGTACCTGTTAACAGCGACAAGCCAGACGAAGCATTCGTTTTAGCCTAGACGTGAAAAGGGCGCGATCATTGAAAGCCTAGGCTCCATCTAGACAGCCACTCTGCTTTAGAGGATAAACACCTTTAAGAAGATCATCACTTGGATCCCGACCAAAAGGGCCCGTCAGACGTACCATGGCGTAAGGCCTCTTCTCTAGCGTTTCTATATCCATTTGAGTTTATTGGATGTGAACTGTATGAATTACATTTCAGGGTGACCTTGGCAAGACAATATACGCCGGATATTTAAGTAGGACAGCCATCTGTGCATATGAACTGCTGCATTGAGAACACGAACCCTGGGCAACTATGAAGTCATAATACTAACTAATCAATATCTTAGTACATTATGTAGCATGAATGAGAAGAGTGCTCAATTTGGAGGAGACCATTTAGGTTATATTTAATCATCTTATGTATACTTTACAGTATAGGGTTGTGATTAAGCATCATAGTTCCTCTGCCATGGAAAGCGCATGGATGGGTGCAATTATGCATTTCATTAGATTTTTTTGTAAACTCTAAAAGTTTAAACTGGCTTATTGGACATATGGAAGTCGATGGTGTAACCTTCTGCATAATCTCAGCAATAATGGCGAGTCCATGACCCCATGATTAACCTCCAATTGTTGAACTGTGTAGTAATGTGGGACCCTATATCCTATGATGGGGTGAGAACCTCTAAGAGTCATTACTACAAAAGGCGCCTCTGTCTCCGTTCTCTTTTACAAGACCTTTTTTTTATGTTACTACGAGTGAGCAAAATGTTGTTTAATATATACCTTAATTTCTGTAGGTTAGAGACCATGCATCTGGCGCAGCCCCCCCCCCCCCCCCCAACAAACACACCTGTAAAGGGTCAGATGTAAGACTAATTGTGCCACTGCTGAAAGTTTCCTCAAGTATGTATACTACTGTTTCAAAGCACTGCCCTAAAACAATCATTCACTTTGGTTAATACATGGGCTGAGTAGGTGCAATGGGTGAGGTGGGTATATGGCATATCTGCCACTGTATGGCCACGGCATTTCCACATGGGTGCTACTGTATGGTTCGGGTGGTCTACATGGGGGGGATGTGTGGAATGATTTTAGTTGTACACTAAAGTTTTGTTCTTATTCGTCATACAAAAGAACGTCAGTGGCCGTCTAATGGAATGCAAAATTACATATGCAGTCATTACTACCCAGAGGTGTCGTTGAACAGGTTTCAAACTGTGATGAATACACAGGTAACTACTATAATCTGCACCCTTCCTGTTATACTGGGCACCGTAGTGGCTCCGATGGTTTTAGATATGTTCCCCATCATCAGGGGTAGTAGAAACTTACTTGAAAAGATATTGGGAGAAACCCATATACCTAATATTTGGCCACCTGCCTCCAAACCTTTGTCAGACTGGACCATCAGATGATTGCATCTCACTTAGATTATCTATACCTGCACCTAATTATGATTAATAATGGCAGGGTACATGTGATGAATGAAACATCCAGTGAATTCGAGATGTCTAACTTGATATCATACACTACAATGCCAGAGCATATATGAAGATGACTACAGAAAGATCGATACAGGAAATATGTATGGTGCAGGTTTTCATAGACCAGTTTGCTTTTTCTCCATATAAAACGAAATCCACAAGATTAAGACGTAGGCCTTGAGGGAATTCAATCACGAGAAATCAACTTTTGCTTCTTCTGTTACATCTACTTCATCTTTGGTCAAGGTTTTTATGTGTATTTGGTGGGGGACAGGGGGTAGCGATGCTCGCTAATCATCACAATTGGCTTTTCCTTGCTCTGTCAAGAAACTCAATGTTCACCAAGAGCGTGTTTCTGTGGCGCGGAGCAAGCACGCCTCTGACATTTCATCGATTTTTAAGTCTAGTGCAAGTGACTGCAACTTTCATAAACAATATCCCATGAAAATCCCTCACAATGCTGGCTTAGTCTTCCCGGTGCCCCACCCAAGGTTATTTAAAGAACAGGAAATTAAAGAGTGCTCTTTCATGTAACGTGATGGTCTATTCCTATCCCCTTTCAGACCAAAAATGACACATATTTCTTTCGTATTAATGGGCTTGATTTAAACGGATTAGAAGAAAGGTCGTGCATGCTTTACTGTTTTATTCATGATTACACATTCGTCAGTAGTTAATAAGACAGGTTTTAACTCCGGCATCAGGCAGCACACTGGGGAAATATTTCAGATCTTAAATGTTTGAGGTTTCCTAAAACACATATTGTTTCTCTGACATTGTCTAGACATATAGGATTCCCTTTCACACCTCCTTATGGTACGACTCTGGCTGTTGACAAAACGATAGACAATTTAAAAAGCCATAAAAGTTAATCCCTTGATTGCACAGCGGAATGGACACTACTGGCCCTTCTGTTTTTGGTCGGGCTGGATTGATGGGTTTTTAGCACCATGTCAATTACCTGCGTCTGTCTGAGCATATCATTGCTGTCCAGTCCATTTCGCCACCTGCCTTATCCCGCTGTACTCTGTATATTCATACAGTAGCAAGATGAAGCTTTATCATCTGGGCTTTGACAAAATTGTTTTATTTTATTGGGCCTGCCTGATATTAGACCTGTACAAATAATGTCTTTGGTCATATGATACATGTATGTCAAATTTGGCAACGGTTGTTTCAGTATTTACAGATGATTTCATGACTGGTTTAACCAATCATTGCGACAACGAGCATAATGCTCGTAATCATATTGATCTGGAGGGTTCTAGGTCTTCCGATACAACGAGCATCCACTGGTGCCTCAAGCATTGATAGTAAATTCTCCTGAGAGAAGTATCAGTTCTCTCTTTCAAAAAGAGGCATTCGCGACATAGAATTTCTTGAATTGATTTGTACTCACTGTATTCAGATACAGTTCTTTCCTCTTACATTGTGCAGATCAAAGTTTATTCACTCGGAAAACTCTGCTGTAAAATTACCCTTCTTGTAAGTAGTATAAGGAAAGGAGCAATTTGGGACGAGTCAAAGCGTGCACTACTTTTAGATATGCTCTGTGTGCCTAGAAAAAAAGCCAATATCTGTGTAATGATAACAATTTTGATGTTCATAATAACAAATCTTTATTTTGTGATTAAAGGTTACGTAAAATGCTGTAACTCTTCATTTCTGTCCTTATTGTCATCGGATCTCATTAACAGAGCGTGTTTGACCAGACAGAAGTGTGTTCTATAGTGAATGGCGTGGCACAGTGCTATAGAGACTTTATTTCCCGATAAAGCATTCTCTTTGCATATACAATATGTTATATTCTAAATGATAGTCCTATGAACACATGTTCCAAGGCTCCTCTGTAGTTCTCGTTGGATTTGAAATTCGAAGCTTTTAGGTATTGGTGATCAAGGAGACAGCCAGCTCAAAGCAACCAAAGATTTGTGAACTGTTCGATATGATCGTGAATATATAAGCAATGTGTACTTCCGTTCTGCCTTAGAAAGTTACGTCTGATCGTACTATAACCTAGATTCACGATTCCATTGATCTTACTTGACTGGCAATCAATACGGGTGGAGGCGCTTTCAATATCTGTATGGGGAATCTGATGTACACAACATGTGCTCAAATTAAGATTAGCTTGGAACCAGTGCTTCATTTCTCTCGGCTATCCTTATTTCTATCACCACCATTTAGTCTATTCCTATAATTGTGGCTAACCCGTCTACATCTGTGGCACTATATCCCGTTTCAATGTGTAGTTATTTATAACATATGTGCATCGGGATGAAATTTTAACGTATTCCAACAGTAGCATGTTAGAATTTGGTTATAAGATCTAGCCACGTACTTTTGAATGTATTCCTGTATTCTTTTGTCCATTCGACGGGATTGCGCGTCAGACAATGTCAACATTAGAAAACATAAAGGATTGACACAGACTACGGTGAATAAGCCATCATGTAGCACTTCAAATTAAATTACGTTTATTACTGTATCTGACTGACAATAGAAAATACTGCTCTCAATACTTCGACATCAGGCTTACTGGATATTGAATTGCCTACACAGTGATCTGTCACTAAAGGATCCTGCACACTTTTTCGTGGGCATCCAGTCACATGTATCACATTGACACTCTCCTATTTATTTTTACCCCTACTACTATCAATTGCCCTTAATGATTGCCAAATTGCTCCATTATCGTCCACGTGTCGTTGACGATTACACGTCCCATTGGACAGATTTCCTTAGAGAATAATTTCACACTTATTACCACCCTGCTAATGGCAGCAATACTAAGCCACAATACGGCAAACGACTGCCAACGTCCCCTAGTTATCTTTTCTTGTGAACATGCTAGGTTTTTGTCTGCTCAATTTGTTGGGTTTGGTGTGGCCGTGCGTAGGAATAGCAGTATTTCCCTCCCGGCGCCAACAGTCATTGTCGTTGCAATGGAATTAGGACTGTAATAACCAATTAAATGATTCAGGTCGTTGGAGAGAACCGGGCAAATACATCAAAGCTGTCTAATCAACGATAGGCTTGGTTTGATTAATTGACAATGAGAAAGCTGATTTGATGAGAACCATTTTGGTGAGAGAAACCAGACAATCAAGAAATTAAGCTTTGAGTTTATGTTGAGGTTTAATCCCTTATATCTGTACCTTTGGCGGCAAATGACAAGAGTGTTGATTGTGTAAATTGCTGTGTCATCTACATTCCATGTCCCTTATCACCCTGGCTTTACAACGTTTTGAAATATTCAAATAAAGCTAAAAGGTAATAGCCTTTTTTGCTAGGAGACCCTTACTGTAATTACCTCCTAATCGATACAGTGAATATCCCCGTCCCCACCAGTAAAGAAGTGACAAGTCGCTTCTGCCAAATAACACTAGTTGGAGTGCTGTAGGTAGACATACCATCACTTCCGGTTACGATGATGACAATGATACAACGCTGTGGGATTACCTTTGACCGAATTCAATTTTAAGGGAACCCTATCATTTTGGTACATACAATATGTATATTCCTTGCATTTGTAAACAGCAGTCTGTCGGGTGCGGTATTATAGTAAAGATCGCAGTTATGATTATAAAGGGCCTTTGAAATATGCAGGGTATTTTAGTTTCGGATGTGTACAGATTGCGAATGAATATATCAATTCGGGCATGCCATTATAAACAGTTTTGCAGTGTCTTCAATGTCTACAATGCACATAAATCCCAGTAGACCCCGATTGTCAGGAAAGATAATGATGACCAGAAAAATAATATAACATATTCATGCTACCAGAAGACCCTATCCCAGAGCAAGATCTTAGCAATCATGCCTGAGCTAGATCACAGACAACGATATTTCCTTAGCGTTGAGGCCTTCGCGGTCTTTTCTTGCATGACCTGGTATTTGCTGCCTTGGGGATGATATGTGGCTGAGGGACTCTACGGGAGTCTTACTCTGCCAGGTGCTGCCGACCTGTGGCTCCTCAGCGTCACTTAGCGTGTTTGCCTTGTTAAGAAATGAGAGAAGCCTAACTGCATTGCAGGACTTCCCAAGAGGCCAGCCCGCTTCTTCTCACCGTGCTGCTAAACCCTTCTGCACCCACCCTTCGGAACACATACGTCTAACGCTCCTATCCATTTCTGAGGTAGTTCCACAGCAGATGGTGCCTCTACCAACTCCTGAGGGACCTTAATCATGCTGCCTATAAGAACTACTTCCCTAAGCACCAGGGTGAACTGCGTTCAGGTCTCAGTTGTTGAATCACATTTTCTCTGTCAACCTTGATTTAGAACTGTTATCATACTATTATATCAAACTGTAATATAAACCTCGGCCACACAAAACAGAACATGGTTATTCCCTGCCATAACACGGATATGCGGAGGTATATGAACTGTGGCATGCCATGTGAAATCATTAGACAAAACAATCGAAAACATCTAAAACTAAATGAAGGAAAGCACCTCCAGCTGACCTAGTTGCAGGAATAACCCTTATACTGTACTTATGTGAGTATAGTTGCCCTCTCCACCTGATCCCAAGTAAAGCAACAACTACACCAATGACCTAACGGTATACTTGTTAAAAAGTGTTTATCCATATCATAAAACCATTATTTCTTAGGTAGTCTTGGTGACAAATATTTTATTTAAATTCTAAAAACTTACTCCCACACTCGCCCACACTCCCAACATGTCTTGATCTGGATCCAGCCAACACCCGGAGCACCCGGCCATCCACCCTCATGACCCTCATTCAACTCCCACTTCACCTGACCCGCACACTCCAACACGTTGCAGACACAGCCCCGCACACAATACGCCGATTTCTCCGGGGATAGGTGGCGCTGCACTCCGCCTGTTCCCCTACCACAGACGCGCTGTTTGCCAGGCGTATAACCGTCATATCTTCAAAGCCATTTTACCCCTCCGCGCGCCCACCTAGTCCGCGTGGAATAGACAGAAAAAAAGGCGGTCCGTCGGATGACTGACACGCCCCGGGGACCAGGAGGCCGGCGTGCCGTAATGAATTGCACGCAGATCTGAGGTCCTCCTCGCCGGCTCTGATAACGGGCTAAAAGCTCGCCGCGAGAGGGCTCTGAGTGTGATTAGATATCCGCTCGTGCATTGTGGGAAGGTGGGAGGGGGTAATAGTGAGGGTCGCCGACATAGAGCGGGGGTAACGGCGGGTGGGAGGTGAGATGACGGTTGATGAGCGATAATGAGGGATTTGACGCAGATGATGTAGGGTGTGTATACATAGGTGAGTGGGCATGGAGGAGGTGGGGGATAAAGCCTGGTCGATGGGTAATGATGGGTAGTTCAGGATAGAAATGTGCCCTATATAGCCTTACCTGGCGTTGGGTGAGAAATGGGTGTGCCTCCATAGGTAGATTAACAGGTGTATACAACTGAAGCATAGCACACCCTTACCGAGTTCGGCCTCACGTATAAACCAAGTTCCTCGAATCTCGATATTGAAACAAATTTGTTACTTTGGAGGGTATTAGGCATGCGGCACAAGGTGAATGAGTACAGCATGATCTATATTCCTGACAGCATAATTTCTATTTGTGTGTTTTTGTGATTTTTAAGAACCAAATAGAGGCACAACCTGGCACCATACGTCCGTATATGTGACATGACGACACCATACTTACATGGAACTGCATCAAGAATCGTATGAATCTACAATACTCCACGAGTTTGGAAGCTCCGCAATTGCTATCGAGGCGAAGCCGAGTTTGTTTGTTTGGGTAGTTTTAACGTTCAATTTATATTTACGATTCGAATGCGGTCTTGGATTTATTTCACCCCTTTAACTGACAATAGAATAGCATTGCAATATTAGAATAACTCAAATAATTCGCAAATCCAGTTAGTGACATTCGTCACTCGCCTATGACGTCATCTCGTGTTTACTCCGCCACGACCGTAGCGTAGTATTTCCACTTTACCTGGGTGATCGTTGAGTTATGTTTTTTAATGTTATTCCTAAACTTGTATCAGGGGAGAGATAAAACCCAATCCAACACAGCACAATACGAGACGCTCTGTCATCTGTGTCAAAAAGCTCTACAGTCACCGCGAATGGCGTGATGAGTTACATGTCGCACCAACATGTATGCACTCACTTTCCAAACATGACATAGTGTCATTTGGAAAATAAAAGAGCGTCAAACTGTAATACAGAAACATTGTATTTGCATTGCGTTGGGGGGGGGGGGGGGGGGTTCCGGTTTCCCTGAACAAGAATGACAAGGGAGAGAGGGGTTGGTGTGGTCCATGGCGTGGTGTTTAAAACAAATTAAGACGACCGTAAAGAGAGGAAACAAGGAAGGATAAGGGAACAGGGACATAAACTTGGAACATCTACCAACCTACCACCTACTAACGTACCCAACAAATTGCCCACCCTCTAGCCTGCCAATCCAACCATGTATGCACCCATCCACGTACCAACATACTGCCCAAACCAACCCTACCGTGCCTATCCACCAGCCTAAATATCAGCAGCCTATCTGTCCATCGCCAGTCTGTAAATGGCCAGCATATTATTTACCTGGCATTGGGAATGACCTGCTGGTCAGTGGCCAGCCTGCAAGTAACTTGCTTGTCGGTGACTAATCTGTCGATGGCCTGCCTATCGGTGGCCAGCACGTCATTGGCCTACCTATTTTTCTCCGGTATATCAATGTCCTGCATGTCACTGGTCTACAAGACTAAGACTGTCTGGCAATAAAGTCTCTATCAGAGCAGTGCCAATCCAAATCCTGCCTGCGATTGTCCTGTCAAACGATTGTCGGCATGAAAGAAGACTACCTAGCATAAGCCTGTCTATCAGAAGTTTGCCTACCGATGTTCTGTCTGTCAGTAACCTCCCTCTCAGTAAGCTGCAAGACAAACAACTGGTTGCAATTGCCCTGCCCATTAGAAAAGTGACTGTCAATGTGATACCTGTTATTGGCTTGCCTGTCAAAAGAGTACCTGTCATTGATTTGCCATTCAGTGGCGAGCCTGTCAGAAGACTCTATCATTACTCTGCCTATCAGGACAGTGCCTCCCAAAGTCCCGCCTCTCATTGGCCTGCCTGTCGAAAGACTGCCTATCGTTGACTTGCCTTTCAGTGGCCGGCCTGCCAGGGAATAGTCTGCCATTTGCCTGCCTGTCAGTGACTTGTATTTCAGAAGACTGTCTACAAGTGGCCTGTCTGTAAGTTGTCTCTCTATTAGTTCCCTGGCTGCCAGAAGACTTGTCTGTCAGTGACCTGCTTGACTGACAAGCAGGCTACCTTAGCGGATCAGAGGGTTTATGGAAGAAAAGAGATTGGAAGGAAGGGGGGATCCTCTCTGTAGTGTATCAAGGGTTGCATGACAAAACATGGGGTGGGGGGAGGGAGTCACAAATGGTCAAACGTAGCATTGCGTCCCTTTAGAACCTCATTTTGTAAGCTACGTATGCAAAGGCGAAAACTAGACAGAATACAATCTTGTTGATTTCTGTTGTAAACATCAAACTTCCAATAGGCATACGTATCGAAAGTAACACGATCGCTTAATACATTTATCATATGAGCCAATCAGCCCTATATAGTAGGCTGGTTATTTCGGCACTACCCTCCCGTGCGGTGCATAACCTTAGGTTAACCTTAACCTTAAATCCAATTGACGGTCGATTATAACAAAGTCAATTGCGAGTTATAGCTACACAAACATCCACATTTCGTTCATATTTTTAGATATTTTCCAATATCCTTGAATAAAGCTATAGATTGATCTTTAATATATATATATATATATATATATATATATATATATATATATATATATATATATATATATATGCAGATATAGAGTCATCAATAGCCTTTTCTGCTTTTTACCTACTATATTTAAAACGGTAGAATTCCGTCGAATCCGCTTGGAGAATCTCCCGCACATAGGGACAGAGTGAACCCAATCTAGGGTGGGAGACTGAAGGGCCAAATTGCGCTGGTAGTCGGTAAAATCGGTGTCACGTGAAATGATGCTTGGGTACTATTTTGGTAGTTTCCGGTATTAATAGTAGGCGGCGCCACTAAGCCCTCACCCTATTTCAAGTACGACGCGACGAAGTCGCTAGTACTACTAGTAAATCGGCAATATTTAGGATAAGTTAGCAGTATCAAGGTGGACGTCGTGGGTTCATCAGGGGGAGAGTCCGGGTCAGTCTGGGTTGTGTACGACTGGCGATTAGACGGTGAAAAACGCCACCTGGTGACAAGTGGGGGCCAGGGTCATCCGCTGACAAATTGAAATGCGGGCAGGCGGATCGCCGGGGTCAGCGGCGACAACGTTCGTCTTTGTCTAACAAAGGAAAGGTTAAACACCCTTCGTATCTGACCTTAGGGCTAACGTGGAGAGGCCATGGGACGAGCCTCATCAAGTGTGGACCACTCATAGGTGTACTTCTACTGATTATCTGTAGCAAATCTTATTCTGAGTCCTCAAGTCTTCCCCTAAGTAGTATAAACATTATTGTACGTCTTGTCTGTTGAACAGGGGGATTTCCTTATCTGGTCAATTTGAAATGCGATTGATTGTAGTCGAGGAATTATGCAAAAGACTTGACATTGGCTACCTGTTGTGCCTATAACCATTTCATTTCCAAATTTGTGTGTTACAGATGGACTTTTATGTAAGGACATCTCTACAGGAGATGGTATTGACAAAAAGTCAAAGGTACTTTTGAAAGACTCGCATGAAAAAACCCCACAAAAAGACAAACCAAAAATAACAGATAGAGCTACCTATAGACGCATCAGTTATAACGCTACTAGAGTATACTAGGCTATGATGCTGATATAATGGAGTTCTCATCGTTCTCTTACTATACTGAGACACCTACCTGGAGAAACTAGTGGATAGTGACCCTATAGATGTCAAGGTACTTACAACTACAAGTGCACTTTGTACCTGCATTGCTATTTCAAGCGTTAGACCTATTCAACTCACTATTCATTTTACTCGTGCCTGAATTAACCTTTCCCTATTATTTCAAGTTCAACTGATTGTTGCTTGCTGAAATACAGGCTAATACCTTTTCCATTATCATACAGTCGTACCTGAAGCCCGTTCTGATAATAATGCCATGTATAAGTACACACTCCTTTCCCAGCTCCCCGTGAGGGTGGCGGGGTGTCATTTTCACACCAGGAGGCGCCACATAGGAGTGCAAACTGGTTCTGCAAAGCCTCACCAGGTGTCGCTGCATTTAGACAAGTGTACCACGTACCTCTTTCTCACCGACTGAGAGTACAATTATAGGAAGACCACAAGGCATGACTACAGCCTTGAAAAAAGATGTCCAATTGCGAAATCTGAATATTGTAGATGTTCTTATTCACGAATAATTTAGGAACAAATTATGGCCTTTATGTACTACGTATACATTTCCATGCCATATTGGGTAGGATACGTGCATTTCTGTCAGCCAGGGGATTATGCTAAGTCTCTTTCGTATTTATTTTCAAATAACAACTTAGTACACATCGGAAAGTACGATTTATAAATTACACCACAATCTCTTTAAATCGTTATCAGCCTACAATATTCAAACTGCAAAACAAACCTCTTCTTGTGAATGTGAAAAGTAATTGATCAGGGAAATCTCATCAACATTTACCCTCATAGATTAACAGATAGTCAACGTTTAATGATGCCTCTGACGTCAGTATCATATTTACCATCTTGATGACATTACCAAAAGAAAATATGCATCGGAAACCAGCTTACAACCCATGTGTATATATGAGAATACGTTTTCCTTTACATATCATGAAGTTGTTGACAGTACGAAAGGCAAAAATGGATAGCTAACTAACATGATAATGAGGAAAATGTCACCTGCACCAAATTACCAATCGAAACCAAGTCATCGATGTATGTATACAGCTTGGCGGAAGCGTAGTGGGACCCTCATCATCTGTGGTCACGAGCGAATATATGAAAAAAGGATGGTGTGAAATCAATTTACCTTCAAAGTATAGGACTTGAATGAAAGGTCTATACTCGGTTGTGTTGGAGCCATAGGGGTTACACAAAGTGTCATTATTATGTTCACCTGCTGTTGCTGGAAGAGCGATTTTCTGTAAATCGAAAGCAATAAGCTTTTTTTTTAGTCAATGAGTAATGTTTTCTCTTAGCCAATTTTCAGAACTTATCTGCATTACAAACCAAATAAAAAAGAAACAGTTCTTCAAGACAATTTCGAATATCATAAAAAAAAGACATGCGGCCAAGACTGATTGCAGCAGTGGCAGGTCAATAAATAGAAGGTCCTTGGTTAAGCTCACACTATTAATGAGAATATATGATACACATTAAATAACGAGAAACACAACCAAACAAAATAACTCTGATAACTGACAATACACTGTACAATGTAATTATGTTTTCTCTTCTCTTTGCCCTACAAATATCTAACCTCATATTTATATCTGTCTCCCACAGCCGCCGTGCGAGCAGCTAGCACTCCCACCATTGCGCAGACTCCAACCCCACTTCCGGGAGGTGGCGCTCCGTCGTTTGAGCTTGCGTCGGACGCCAAGCCGCTGGTCCCCGGTGTGGCGAGTGGTAAAAGCACGGCACCGCCGTCCATGTCAGCCTCCTCGTCCTACCAGTGTCAGTCTCCCGCGTTCACGGACGACCGCTCCCTGCCGCACCAGTCGTCCACCTCGCTACACACGCAGCCCTCCTCCTCCTCCGCCGCGTCCACCCTACAGCGCACGGCGCCCGTCGCCACCTCCACCCCCCAGCGACAGGTCATCCCCAGTTCCGCCTCCGGTCCCATCAACCAGCTGGTATTGTCGTCGTCGCGGTCGTCGTCGCCTAAGACGATCGTGGCCACGTCGCAGACGCCGCAGGTCAGTCGTGTCGTGGCTGGGAGCACGTCGTCAGCGTCCTCGTCGCCCAAGCCGGTCGTGATATCATCGTCGTCGCAACACAGTATGGTGGTCATCGCGACGTCGGCGGCGCAGGCGGCACCGCGGCCTGTTCTCTCGTCCACCCCCGTGTCTAGCCCGATGAGCCGTAAAATGAGGGGTCACAATAGAGGTAGGTCGCCATTTTTATTTTACTCCATTAGGTCCTTATATCCCGCTATAGAAAGGTATAGTTATCTAGGAATTGTTCGCTTGTATGAGCTAAAAGTATTTTGTTTGAGATCATATAACTTGTTTTAGATATGATGGCACCCTATCAAACATCAGCTTGTATGAGCTAAAAGTATTTTGTTTGAGATCATATAACTTGTTTTAGATATGATGGCACTCTATCAAACATCACTTTCGCGATTTTCCTTTTGTTTGTTTTTGAAAATTATTGTTTAACAGCAATGTAAGAGTGATAGTAGCCGGTTTCTGAAATCAACGATGACAATTTTACTTATAAATAACTTTTAATTTATTTAATCTCTGATGGAAATATATTTTCAGTTCAAATCATCATAGATATTCTAATAAATAACACTCGGCTCTTTATAATTTGATGAGACTGATTGTGGCAGGAGGATCCAGGTATAGGAGCCTCAAAAGGTGCTCACTCACAAAACATCAAGGACCCTAGATAGAACAAATACAATTTAGACTTTGAACAGTTTCCAAGGAACAAAAGGATTTTAAAAGACACTGACGTCAATGTAAGCAGAATCTGCAAATTAATTTCCTCAATGGGGTAAAAATGATCTAAAGCCGTTCTAGTGCATCAAATGCTAAATGTTGTCGCTCTGTTTAGTTCTTATATAAAAGTATCCCTTTTATTTGATAGTAAAAGTTCTACTACACCTTAAAGGATTTAGTCTGCTCCACTTTAGACTTAGCTTTGAGCCGTGTACCTTCCTCTTTCAGCAACTCGTTGCTCCCAAGTCGCCATTGCATGTGAGTCTTATCTCGTGACTTCACTTACCTCGTAATTCTTCCCTTAAGTGTGTGTTTCTACTGGGACTTGGCCTGTTCTGCACATTTTCTTAAAGCTAAATTCCATAGAGTAAAGGCGAGAGCGTCCATAATACCTAAAGATATTAATGGGTATGCCGCCGTTTGTAACTGCAACACCTTTCCGAGTAAATCTGAGAGGCATCACCTCTCACCGGGTCAATTTTTCACATGTGAACATCTTATACTAAACATTATCCAGGACACCTTATTCCCCAGAATATATATATATATATATATATATATATATATATATATATATATATATATATATATATATATATATATATATATATATATATATATATTACTAGGATCATATCCAGGAAACACTACTAGGAAATAGGTCTGGGTAGGATATCCAGGAAGTAGCAGACATGGGAAAATACCCCATTACTTTACATGCCCATATTACCATACGTTATTGTGGTTACCGCGTAGTCTAGTCTAGGTGAACAATACTCTCGCACTTACTCTATGGAATCCATGTAGCGGTTGTTGAAAATACCTACCAGGGTTGAATGCTGTGTTTGGTGCCCTTTGAGTGACGTTACTTTGAAACGGGAATGTTTGTTACTGAACGTGGTATCCTGGAAAGAGAAATGTTGTTCAACTTTGCACAGAATCACCCTAATATTCAACTATCCAGGCTTACAAATGTGTTTTACATCACTCATCACTTGCAACCAACATGTTTTCATATTTGTAATACTTTGTCCAAAACGTTAGGGTTGTTACGGTTTTCTTGGTTAGATCAAGGCATGGTGAACGATTGGAGGCAGACTTGATGCGCCCATAAAATGTGGTCTGTGCGTCATAACACGATGATACATAACTTTGTAACCCTTGTAGTTCCTTTCTATATAATTCAAATTATATCAATATCGTTGCAATTTAAACCGTGATATATATTAATCCTCATAGACATGACAAAATTGCCGACAGCCCTTTCGATAGGTTCCTGCCTTAGTTAGCCACTCTTATAAAAATGGAGGGTTTTACATTTAAGTCAAATTTATATCTATGATGGTAGTATTTAAAACGAAAATTACATTATTTGAAATGTGTCCTTTTTAATTTTTCGGACATTCATTTTTATCTTATGCACATGTATTTTTGCGCTATCTGAACTGTCTGAAATTTGTGATCAACAGTGAAATTGTTCCTGGTATAACCCAGAACATATTACTTGAATGCATCGCTATCATAATAGATTACATACAGGTGTTTCCACCAAACCTACAGGCTTTGTTTCATACATATCACGAAGGTGGTTCAGGCTATGTGCAACATTCACCAAACCACAGTGCCATCTGTTGTATCACCGCGGAATTACACCGTTATCGGCTCAGCACCAGTCTCCCATAGCTGCTCCCCCTGCAAACGACAAACTGTCAGCGGTCATTCCCTTTTGATTCTCATAATACAGGTTTCTTTGCTTATATAGGTTTTCTATCCCATCAATATTCGAGAAGTAATTGACAAACACAGAACAGCTTACCAGAATGCCTGCTTGGCTATACACTGGCAACCAGAGCAACACAAAGTTATCGTAGAAGGGATTGGTTGTCAAACCAACTTGGCTCCAGCTATACACATGTATATGTATCATCCATAAAGAATGATGTCTGATATGTTTACCCCTATCAAATAAGGGTAAACAACATATAATCCCCAACATTGAGTTGTATAAAACTCGAATAAAGATGTTGATTAATCAGACTATTTCTCAACCATAACACCAGTAGCTTTATATAGATTCACTGTGTACATTTCCATCGGGTGAGGGAGCAGTGAATAGTTAGTTGTTCGATTACACATATTACACCGCCCCATCGCGCCGGAATACAGCAAGGAGGGGTGGGATTACACTGGCCTGAGTCCCTTGTAAAGTAGATATATATCTGTGTTGTAAGGTTACAATGAGTTGGGTATAAAGTACATTTATAGTTATAAAGGGATATGGATTTATAAGTAATATAGGTTATATGTGTTAGCTGCGCCTTACCCTTAATTCCATGACGAATAATCTGCTCTTTGTTTTTCATCAATGCCAGTCGTTTGAATATCAAAAAATGATTATAAACGATTGAATTACAGATCTTCACCCTCAACGGTGATTTGTGGCGGGATGTGTAATGGCAGGTAAATAGAGGTCTGCCTTACATGAGGGTTTATTACTCTATCCTTTCGTTTTTCTGAGTATCTAAACCAGTCCATCTTCACTCCTTATATGGCCCTCGGACACCGCTGCTAATATCTCTGTGTCTTTGAAGATATGGAAATACTCTCCTATCCCACCCTGAGCGCCTAGGGACTAAGATCATAGACTTAGGAAGATTGAATAAAAGATCTAATCATGGGTCTCTGATGATTTAAAGTCCCTATCTCGTGTCAAACAGTTTCTTTAGAAGATGGTCCCCGGAGCGGCCTAACGTATATATATATAGGATATGGAAGGCGGTGTTTCACATCTGATACTTTATATAACATACACGTATGCGTTCTAGGATACAGACAATTTCAATAGACATCCATCTAAGGGTATTTTAAAGTTTATTTTGTCCCATCAATTACCTTAGGTGAAGGAAATTTAGCTAACCTGGACAAAATTGTCAGTTTCTGTCTGTTTAAGTTATGTACGTATAAACATGTATTTATGTACTCTTGGGCGTCAACAAATCCCTCATATTTGCGTCATGTTTAAGCCACCGCTGTATGATACGTATGTTAATCCAGGGCCAGGCCAGGCCAGTTGGAGTCATGTTTACGCATATATACGCCACTGTTGGATTATTCCTATCTCTGTACATAGGGGTGAGGAGGCCCTGGCAATGTGTGCACCGGCTGATAATGTGTGTACACAATGTGGGTAATTTTTTTATTTTTTTTCTATCCATATATAAATATGTGTATTTTCGAGGAGTGTTAGCATATCTATAATCAATGTTTACTATAGTTTACACCATATACAGCTGATGTGTTGGCGAGCACATACATACATGTAGGTAGGTGGCTACTCATATGCATATGTTTGCGTGTGGCGACCATTACAACCATGACTTGCGCGTAAACAGACATCAACTATCATGTTTGTGCTGTAAACTCTGGAGACGTACATCCACAGAATTGTATGAAAATATTAGAAAACACAGCCAATGCTTTTTCTCCTATCCCTATTTCATCAGAAGATGGTACAAATGGTTTTACTCATTTTAGCTACACACATATAAATACGAGGATGCTCAAGACCAACACAAATTGAATACATCTTAGTTAGATGTGTAAGTTCATGAGATAATATATTATAATAATATTTTATGGTGATGGGTAGATACCCATCATACACCCCCAGTGCACTTATATAAATAAGTGTGACATGTAGCATAAGAGATATGGCATCATTGGAGGCAGTGTCAATATTTAGCCATGGCTTCCCTGAGTCTTCGCTTGAGCATATTTTCAATTGTGTCCACATATCTTATTGCCCACACATTAACGGATAAGGCATTCGACATACTGTAATTGTTAGTGAACTCAAAATCTCGTCCTGTGTTATTTTCTGTTAGCTGCTTAGCTTAGCAGCCCACGTTAAAGGTTATGATTCTGTAGAGATTCCGTAGAGCCACCTTCTCTGTTTCTGTGTGATTTAATTTGGTATGGCGGGCGACCAAAATGAATTCTAATCTATGAACGTTCTGTCAATAAGGTTTCACTGACATGAATCAGTGGACGATTTAACATCAGTCAGAACTGTCTGAATGGAAATTTAAAAAAAAAAAGAAAAAAAAAAAGAATAAGTCCCACCCAAATTGTCTGTTCCCGACATAACAGCTATCTGTACCGTGTTGCTACGGGTATAAGTAAGTTGTTTCATTTCTGTGACTCTCTTGAATCCCGGGCTAACCATGTTTTGCTGCGTCTTATTCTAACAGTACATTTACAAGGGCTGAATATTAGCTGTGCGTGACAACATCATGAAACAATTATTTCTTTCCAAAAAAGCCCGAAAGCAATTCATGAAATTACATTCTGTAGACATATTGACTGGAACTAAAATAAGTCTCTACACTATAGTACATTACTGTTTAAGCACTTACGGGAGTGCTGTCTAGCTCAATATTAAAGTCAGCCAAGCATCGATTTCAGGTATTTGCTGAAACATTGATGTACATGGCGTGATTACTGCTGTAATGAGGGCACTATGTATAGATGAGGGGGTCATAGTTCACAAGGTGCATGAAGTCACTCCCAAATACATGTATCGATAATGTCAACGTTAGATAATTTAGAGCAACAAGAATATTGGCAAAATGGATCAATGTGGGGATCAATGTTAAGGAACACTATTGTATCCTACATTCTGTCATCAACATAGATGACTTTCTGATCTGTCCCAATGAAAGCTTGTCATCGATCCATCTGCAAAAGAAAACCCCCTAGTTTCCACGTTGTATTCAAAGGTTTGAGAATATAGTTACATCTCTATATGGCATCATTATAGACAGAGCAAGCAATAACAAGGTAGTTGAAGAGTTGCGGCATATCATTCTGGGTACAGTATTTGCCACAGGGTTCCCCAAACCAGCCTTCTGTTTTATTCAACTTTTGTTTTTATGATTGTTTCCTTTTAAATTAAACTCTGTAATTCTATTTAGCTATGACCAGACGTACGGATCTACAGCACGTCGTTGGCATTCACTTAAAGGGATAGTTGACATTTCATTTGATATGTGTTTCCCCTTTTGTTAATTGTTCTACTAAACTTTTACCTCACACTCTTGTCCTTCCCTTCATTCACACCTTAGATAGTGGGTGTTGCTATAATTATACCCCTTTAATCTACTCACTCATACGCTGGCGGCAAATGTCAGTGAAATCTGAGAGGGTCCTGATCGTGGCAGGAGACACGCGAGATCTGTAGATGCCAACCGCCGGCTTACTGCTCAGTCTGAACACAGTTTTATTTCCTGTGTGTCTCTTCAGACGGTCAGGGGCCGCTGGTGTTAAGAGAAGGGCGTCGCAATGGGTTGCCCATGGCCTATGGTCAGGGGTGGTCATTGCCCCCCCCTGGTGAAACCACTCTACACTGGCGCACCCCTGCGCCACCTCTCAACTATCGGCCGCACTAAACATCAAAGTGCGCTAGGTCGACACTGTACTCTGCCTCATACGCTTCTCAGGTCTCCTACACTCTACACGTATTTTTCGCGTTAATACGTTCTTGAGACTGGCCTTTGAGAGCATGCCTTGTCATAGTTGATTCTGGTGCATCAATTCAATCTACCATCTAACTATACGTCTGCATGCAAACATATGCAGTTGATATACGTGGAAAAACCTCCTTGTGACAGTGTGGCATATACTATGCTGAAGGAGGTTTTTATATTAATCAAGTCTGTAACAGTTTGGAAAAAAGGTGTCTATTCTATTTCATAGATACTTGGTTAGATGATATTTTATCAACGTGACAGTCAATTTGATATTTCTAGTTGCTTGGTGAAAATAATTTACCTTTACAGGTTTGAAAGATATGGATTATGCATGTGAAATAAACTATACTTATAAAAATAGGCAGTAAACAAATACATGTATACAGGCTGTGATATATAAGAAAAACCTACCAACACGTAAAGCCCTACAGCTAGTCCCAAGAGACTTCGGTTACAGTGTGCATACGATATATCCAATATTTCTGTTATATAACGACTATCATATAATGATAACGAAATGGCTGCTCTGTTAATGACATTTCTATAGTTGGCCACTTAGATCAGGTAGGAGAGCTAACCAGATTCATCACAACAGGCTATTCAGGAATGCGTATGACTAGAATATCTCCCTTTCTGTCACTTTCTCCAGGATGTTGTTCTGAAGGAATCCCGTACAAATGTACTAATAATGCCTGACACAGAGTTCCCTCTTGGATAGATCTCAGCAAGATGAGAGGACACCCGCCACATTCCCCCTCCCACCCCATCTTATAAGTCACCTTCACCCGACACTCAGCAGTCACACCTGCACATATACCTATTCCGAGTGCGCCGTGTGTTTTAAAACTACCAAACTATGAAACAGAGAGGGCCGCATAAACAATTTTATAAGGTTTAATGACATTCAATTGAATATTCAAGAAACTAGATTCTGTGGATATTAAGGGCATAAAGTGAACTTCTGTTAGGTATGAAATGCAACCCTTGGAGAGCGCGATACAATCATTTTTGGCGAACCAAGAAACTTAATATATATCGTAAGCGATTTTCCATTTCCTGGAAAGGATATTTTCATCAGAACTGTTAAAACTAACTTTCTGATGTTTACATTTTGTGTGCTTGTTGTCCTAGAATTATGATATTCAAGTTTAACCAAGTTATATTTGAAAATGTTACTGAGCGTTTATGAACTAAAATATCATATTATTATGGGAATATGGATGAATTGTTACAGATAATGGTAAATAGTAGTCTTTTTTAAATAAATGATGTGCAACGAATAAAGCGATCGTCTTTTACATTTGGCACAGCATTGAATGTTGAGATGGCCTCAATGTACTCCCGGTTGCTCCCAATATGCTCTGAGCAGATAGCCTGCGATATGCTGGTCTTCATATTACCTGCACTAGTACTGATACGGCAACAGTGCTTAACACATAACTCCCACTGCATTCTATACCAATAACAAACATAATGTAAGCTTCACCCTCATATGAAACGTCGATACTGAAAGAAACACAAAACTGGTCTGAAAACATTCAAGTATTGATAGCAACAGTAAAGAATGATCTGAAGTATAACTTTCTACAATATGAAGAATGGCCTACAATGTGAAGAGTTTAGCCAGGGCAATACCACCCTCCAGGGCTCCAGTAGGTATAACAACTACCCATCACCTATATCATTCTCCTGCACAGCGCTGATGCATTCCATCCGAGGACAACTCCAGTATACTGTCTGGAACTATTCATGCCCAGTTGGGACTTCCTTCCGCAAGGTAAAAAGTTGGAAACATTGTAAAGGTGTCAGTTGTGGCCTTAGGGTTACATGTACCGGGGTTGCCATGAGGAGGGCACGTGCTGCCTTAGTGGCGTTTAGAGTTGCCACAGTGATCGGCGTGAGTCGTGGGAAGATCAAGAAGATGTTGCGACGGCTTGGACGTGTGTTTACTTGTCTCACCTGTGCACATGGTAGGTAGTTCTTATTACCTCAAACACGTGATTCTAAATGCACACCTCATTTACTGTTCTTGCTTGGGGTTTCCATTCTGCTTTTCGACGTGACACTAATTCAAACCAAATCTTAGGACAGGTTACACCTAGCTATGCATATTGAAAGGGGGCACAGATATATCAGGGATATATTGTTCTATTTGTCGACACATAGGACAATGCCTAGCCCCTTTTTTAACATAGGCATAGATATATAATTTTACAGTTTGATATGGAAGTACTTGTCATCCTACGAAACGGCACCTATGTATGGATGATTGTTTATGACATAATAAGCCTTTCTTTAAACCATTGAAACCTGTCCCTTAATAATACACTACCATTTGCCAGAAACTTTAGATATGCGACGTCATTCTGTCATTTGGCTTCCTGAATGATAAAGATGGTTTACCTACAACAATTACAAACATTTATTTTGAAATCAATTTTCTCCTAGAAATTTTAAAGTAAATTCCACTGTTGAAGATAGTCATGCCCTAGGGTAGAATTCCATAGAAAAGATAAAAGATAAAAATGTTTTTGTCTTAGAACCCTCCGTTGACAACATATGGCATGTCGCAGTTCTTTTTGTGGAACCATATAATCGTTAAAATATGAACTGGCTATGCCCAATATTTGTGGTCGTTTCGTAGAGGGACAGAGGGTGGCACACTCTTTTTCATGGTTAACTGCTGAGCCTCATGGACTCCAAACCAGTATCCATGCATAGCTTCATATTCTATGAGGTGTGCATTTAGAATCACGTATTCTGAGGCTTTCATGTTGACAATTAAGTATAAGGTTGTATCTCTGATATTTGTTTTGGTGAAACAAAACAATTCCCTCAAATAATTTATTCCTATATACCAATACAGATTAAATGTATATACATATATATATATATATATATATATATATATATATATATATATATATATATATATATATATATATATATGGTCGAAAATCACGAAATGGCAGCAACTACTCTATATTTTGAATATTTCTAAAAGTTCTTTTGGGGGAATAGTTTAAATGGTTCCCATGTATCTAGGGCATTGTAAGGCAGAGTCTAGAACCATAAATACCACATAACTCCAATATTTAGAGAAATTATGACTAAAAACGTGAGGGCGTCACGTTACAACACCGGCATAAAATCATGCATAAAATAAATCAAAAAGAGGTAGAATCAAATAGTTTTCACAGTTTTTAATTACTCTTATATATGTATCTTCCCAGCATAAAATGATAGGCCTACATAGCTTTCTTCATATCAAACTCAATTTGTGCTATTTTGGGGTAGTTTAGGTAGTCACGTTACGACACCCCTTAAATTATTAATAACTTCGGTTCCCTTTAATATTAGTAATAGTTCTTGTGTGGTATTAAAGGGTCAATATATACCTACAACTTGGCGAAAAAATGAAGTCTCTATCTTTACTAGAAAAAAAGTTATCAGCCCCAACGTATTTTTTCGTCACGTTACGACCCCGTCACGTTACGACCCCGTCACGTTACGACCCCGTCACGTTACGAACCGTAGTGGGACACGTGGGGTCAGGAAAAAGGTAAAAATAGTGTTCCTCTGTTGGGTACATATATACCTATAAAATGTCGAAAGAATGAAGTCTCTATCTTTACTAGAAGAAAAGTTATGAGGCCCTACAGATTTTTGCGTCACATTACGACCCCCGTCACGTTACGACCCCCGTCACGTTACGACCCCCCGGTGAATATAAAGCCAGGGAAAGCAAAAACATTATAGAAATGAATTTTCTTTGGATCAAATGCATTTCCCCATTGTCAGCCCAGTCCCTGGTGGGGGTGTGGGCATAATATCTTAATATGACCAGATCTAAGGGGGGGGGGGGGGGGTCGGGGGGGGAGTCGTATAGGTGTGTGTGTGTTCCTCTACAGTTATCCTAAACGGTGTTGGGAGATATGGGCTATGCTACCTGCCATATTTTTGCATCCGGTTCCTTGCCCTTAAAGCTTTCCCGATACCTTGACCGGATTGCAAGTTATTGAAATAGGTAGAATTTCCAGTGGCCGGCAACAACTGCCTTCGCAACTAGCAATTTGATGGTACTTGTCTGGAGAGACGAATATGCTCCTCAACCTGGTCTCATTCATCAATGCCCCATCCCTATTATTCTGAAACCCGGATCCGCGCATGGAAGCATCTCAGGCGATGTCAAAACTGTCCTAAGCCGCTTGGAAAAGAGGGCATTGCGCAAGAAAAGAAGGTAGTGAAATGCTGCAGATGTCAATGGTTTATCATACAATTAATTACTCACTCCTACCGCAATCAGAACTAAAAGCTGCTCTTGACGCCTAGCTACTTCCCTCATTAAGGCAAGTTCAAACACAAAGCCCATAACCGCCAACTCTGGGGATCTATCCTCTACACCCCAGCTTCCTTCTGGTTACCATGGGGCCCTCAATCCACATGCCACTATCCCTGGAGGTCCCTATTTAAAGCTCTCAAAGTGGACACTTCATCAGGCTCCATTCAAACGGTCAACAAACGGCGAATCTGCTCGCAAGAGCTCATAACTCACCTTCTTAGTGTAGCGTTATTGTGTCGCCATAGTTACCGCCGTCTTCGCGGCTCCACCGCCCAAGCAGGGGGAGTGGTGCGCCACCGGCGTCCTCTGGTGTTTCCTCAGTGAACCATGAATCGTATATGACTTCCTCCGGGGTTTGGTGTGTATCACCGGGGACAAGGCTGACTGGCACGGCAATGAATGTCTGTGAGTCCATTTAAGTAGAGTCGGGGTATGGTGGACATTCGATGTACAGGTATAGGGAGCCAAAGTGAACCCGCTGAAACCGCAGATACCCGTTTATAGGAATGGTACATAGTTTAAACATAGGTAACGTATATTTATCTCGAGGCAGGACTTGGAATTTAAACGGAGACCGGTAGGAGGCTACCCTTACGTTACTGTTCACGCGACTCTAGTTCTGTATAAACATAAAATATACTTAAGACAGTATTAATCATCTTCATAAACATATTGAGGTCGGATTCCCCCATGACAACTAAAAACCTTTTTATCAATGGTTTAAATCATGTATGATTTTATCATTTAGATAAAAAAAAGGTTTCAATTTAAACGCCTTGGATAGAACATAACTACGAGAATGTTCTGATAGTCTTACGTATCAGTTTTTCTGATCAGGCATTAATCACAGGTAACATTTATATAGGCATACCGAACATAAAAGTAAATCTGATTTTCACACTTAGCACATACATATATATAAATATATATATGGCATGACTATCAGGGGAAATGTCGAGAACTAGAAAAAAAGCCTCTCTGTCCATTATGTCTCGAACTCTACAAACATCAGAAGATAGTGGCACCAGAGGCGAATAAAACATACGTGTATCTCAGAGGGGTATATATATGCACAGTATACATTAAGCCAATGTTAGGCGGGGCGTATTCACCAATCCGCGAAAATCTGCAGACCTGTGTCTGCTCACATCTCGAAGGCCGTGGTAGAAGGCCAGGTCCCTACACTGAACTGTGGATCTTTTTGTGGTTACATGACAAAATAAGAATGAGAGTGTCGGGGAGAAGAGAAACTAGTTCGATGTATTGGTTATTATGTAATGGTTACATGATGCACAATCAAACCACTGTCACATGCATACAGCATAAATCGCAGTTGACCGTTGGCCTAGCGGTGGTTTCATAATGATGATTATAGTCCTTTTGATACCAGCGTACATCGAATACACACCGGAAATATCAATTCAAGTCAGATGGCGGCACTCGTCGTTAGCCGGGAACCGATCCGGACCTATCAGGATAAAACGAGACATTTATCTTGAATCATGATGAAAAGACTGGAGGAGAATCGTCTGGACTATAGTCTGGTCTCATCGGGTCGCATGTACAATGTGACCGTGTGTCATAGGCTTCATACCACACATTATGGCATATAGAAAGTCGATCTGCCGTGTCAGGATATATATAACCCATAGCTTCTACCACTCCAAAAGTAGGATGAAAAAAGGTAGGATGAAAAAAACTGAATCGGCCTTAGAGAGACCTTCCAAGTTGGTTACTGCAGAAAATGATAAAAAAAAAAACAAACACAACCAGTGTGTATGTGAACGATTGTGTGCGAATATTGTATATTTTTAGTTGGATTAGGATCAAATTTAACTGGCGAAAATGTTAATGAAAGAAAAGAGAATACTATTGAAATGTTTGCTTGCCCTTACTGCCGCATTCATTTTGATTACCAATCATTATTAGAATACATGACACTAAATTAAAGACCGAGGAGAAAGATTTGAACAGGGTTATCATTGCTGTCGACATAACAAAAAACGTCCACGAAGAGTAACATAAGGGCATAGTTGGTGCAGTCTCATTGTCCAGTGCAGTATTACCAGGGGAAGTGTATGATATCGATGTCAGAATATATGTCGATGTCGTTGTTATGGCTATATGCCATCTGAATCGGAAAAAAATGACTGTGATAATAGTGTACGTATCACCATATTCGTTTTACGGGTTATTCATTATTCCTCTCTGGTATGTAATTATTGCCTAAGATTATTATTTATTACTCATACCCATATTCGCCCCCATGAGGGTTATGACAAAAACACCCATGACCCACATATACTGCCCGCTGCTATTCATGACGTATGTATAGCCGTACGTCACACTGTGACGTACGGGGTATGTGATCACGTGACTAGCCAGAATTTCACCATTTTAAGGTATATAATAATACGAAAACGCGCTTAGTATGTCAAAATACTTGGTAAAATTTTTAATCAGATACATCCCTCTGCCTTCGGCATCGAAATGTATCTGATCAATAATTTTACCGCGTATTTTTTATGTACGAAGACAGTAAGCCAGTTTCCGTATAGTACGGTGTCAGTCAGTGATATGGGCAGTGGCTGTATTTAATGTTGTTTTTAAATCGACTCAGATTATTCCGATGATGTAAAAGCAGCGACATGACTTCGAAATTAAGTTGGGTCACTCACGTCTCAATAAAAACCAGCCAGGCATGCAGATGGTCTTAGTAACCTCTTTAGGTAAATAAGAAAATGCTGTAAATCAACATAACTGTGGATCAGACATACTGCCCTCTAACATTCTAGTGACATGGGTAAGTACTGACACGTTAAAAAACGACGCTGGCCTCGCTTTCAGTGCACCAAGCACGTGACCGGAATTATCTCGTTCTGACATTTAGCCAAGTTGTCTGGTGTAGACACTCCATGTCTTGAGGAGACTCAAAGAACAGTGGGAATAATTCAGAGCTGAGTGTGGCTAAGAGGTCCGTGCCTGAGCAGTGTAACAGAGTTAGGCCTGTCACCATCGGTATGACTAGACTGTGTATGGGGGCGCTGTCTGGTCTGCATAGAACTCATTGTCAGAGACAGTAATCTCTTTCTACTCGTTATTCATATGTCAGTGTCAAGGCAAGGTGTATGCCCTTTTTCACCGGCATATTATGCCATGTAAAAAACAGGCGTATGGATCCAAAGCCCGGCTTCCAACACCCACCCACGAAAAGTTAATCACTCACCCGTTCCATTCTGTTCAACCAGAAAACCACCACCTCATATAGGCTTTTTGTCCCCGACCATACCCACTAATCAAGTTTTTGTTGCCTAGTAGATCCATTTTGCACAATCATCTTGTAAAACCATATGTAGATTACGAGGCATAATTAACTTCTATCACATCATATATCATGGGCTTTTGCTGACACACCCGAGCTAATTCCATTTCCCTCCCGTTGTTTCCTGGCCTGGCAGGCAGCCATTCTACTGTCAAGTACGTACACATATACAAATGTTGAGTGTGTCATAGATTGCATCTCTATTACTCTGTCGCCAGTGCTACGAATAAACACTCGTTATCTGTAGAGAACGTATGCAGATTCTAATGGTACAGGGTCGAGTAGCGTCAGGCGCCAGGGGTAAAACAATAAGATTTGGATGATGCCAGAGGGACAGTTCTCTCATCAGCTTTCCTACTCAGGGCTAGCTCTCAACAGACTATAAATCACCACGTTGCCTCATTACCCATGATCTACCGACTCACCAACTGCTTGGAGCCACTCCGAGCAGCTCAAGCCATTGATCCATGGATGTTATACTCTGTTCAAAGCAAAATTGACACGCATAGCATTGTATGTCTAGAATACTTCTGGATCATAGATTGAGGAAAGATAATTTAGTATTCAAGTATTATCAGTCAAATATTACACTGTATTGTAAATTGACCAATATGGTTAGCGCATGATAGTGAGTTGTGATATACTTCATGCAAAATTAGATGAATACTATATCGAAATTGTAGACAACACCAGAAACAAACTTTATGAATTGTGAGGAGTGATTACAAAGTAGAATGGTAAGAAGTAGGAAAGAAGCTGATTTTATTAATGAGAACGATGTTACACCTATTCGGAGTGATCAAACAGCCGATAGCATTAATGAGTGTCTGGTTCTATTGTAATCAGGCTATTTAGTGAATGTGACCAAAGTAAGATCCTTGCCAACCTTGAAATATGATAAAGGGGCTAATGATTTCCGTGTAAATATGGACGAACTCCAAGAACTTATCAAAGGAACCAGTATACACAAAACCTCTGGTGTGAAATATGTATCTGATGTAGTAATGAAATACAATACCAGCATTTTAAGTGACTACCCTATACAATTGCTTGCTATCTACTGATACAATCCCTTCCCCCTGGAAGGTTGGACATGTCATGCCCATCTATAAAGCGGGGGACTCAACAAGTGAAGATAATTGGAGGCCTCTAATGTTACTTCGTTATCCATCTGTTACGATCCATTTGAAAATCCATTTGAAAATGTATATAGCCACACAAAAGGTTATATTTCTTTGTTAATATTAACAATATGTTAACCATAACCAAATTGGATGTAGGACTCAATATGCTCTCAATAGTCTCACAACTGATTTGTACTAAATATATATATATATATATATATATATATATATATATATATATATATATATATATATATATTTATATATATATATATACATATGAGTATACTGGGTACAACAAGGTATAGAGTTAAAAACAATTTCAGCCCCATGAATGAGGGTTAACAAAACACAAACAGTAAAATACAGTGTGGATGGGTGGGGACCAATTGATCTCTGAGCTTAAAATGGTGTGTGCATGCTTTAATGACATGTACGTCACGTGTCTGGGACATCTAGTTCTTTGAAGCGGCGTCAGATGGCGGTACTCGTCGTTAGCTGGTGAAAGCTGCGCTGCGCTTCCCCCTGACTTAAACTCGTATAGTCGCCATAAAAGGAGTTGTGAATCAAGAGACAGAAAGCCAGGGAATGCTTTACGTATTGCAGCATAGCTAGCTTAAATCTAAAAAGGCTGTGAGCAATGGAATATCGGATATAACTTGTTTTTATCAATGAAGAAGTCCATATGATACCATCACACATTTGATACAAAATAAACCACCATCAATCACTCTTGCAAATGTACATTATGTTACCAGCGTTATCAGAGTTTCTGATGTTATTTTCATGGAAGAACTGCAATTCCTATAGAAAGAATAATGTATAAAAGGCAAATGTACCATCATTATTGCCTGCCGCTTCGATTATTTTATTCCTACCTGTATAAAAAGCAGCAACTTAAGGTAGCTTTGTACACTCTTATTTATTGTGTCGAAATTGTACTACCTTTCGGAGATCACATCCTCTTCCTCATTGATGATTTCAAATTTCTTGATTAGGATCAATTACATAATGATTCTTAGAATGTAGATCAGTGGATAACATATGGGTATTAACCCTCAATAGTTCGAGGGGCAATTGTGCCATATCACTCTTGCCCTGTTTTGATACTCAAAAACAACCAGTACCTCTACGACAAATTGGTACAAGAGTGTGAACTTTTCCAGTCAATTGAACACGGAATAGAGTATTACGGGCTATATTTAGCGCCAGACTTAAACTACTGGCTCGAGATTCTACGCCAAGAATCAACTTACTGCAAAGAAGCCTCAATGGATTGCATTTACAAGGCTCGACATGAGAGATCATCATGAGATCCTGAAGGGGCGTTGTGATTTGGCAAATAGGTGCAGGGTTTTTCAAGAGGGATCGTGCGTAGCTGTAGCGGGTTTAAAACGAGTTATGCTAATTTATATTATATAGTCGGGTAGGGTAGAATTGTGCATTCCTATTTTAGCAATTGCCTACACGGATATAGTAACATACTGGTTATATGTATGAATTTTGAATTGATGCTTTAGAATATAAACTACATTAGATAGATGGTCCTTATCATACAAATACAAAGCCATACTTATTGCACAAGGGAGTCGACCAAAGAAGACTGAAGTTAAAAGGGGTACATGAATTCAAAAGGTCATGAGGTATCATAATTGTTAAAGTATAAATGTAATTACATTTTAGTTATATCTACATTTAAGTACGGTATTGGTGGAGATTTCATTCTTCCTCACAACGCCTCTATCGGTTACTGAGTTCCTACATAACGACAAATACGTAGTCAGAGATATACAACTCACGTGCAGGTTGGGTGTAGGTGAACTAGGGAGTGTCATGGGGGCCATAACCATGCTGGGCAGCACACAGCTAAGCTTTATTAGGGCGAGGCGAGCTTCTAGGGGCAGGTTAGGGTCGGCAGTGTCAACGCTTCCCGGACATCCAGCTGCTCGTAATCTAGACATGATCTGCTCATCACCCACACACAAGGGCACCACCAATGACACTCTGCTGGTGTGGCACCTGCTGACTAAGAGCTCTCCGGAAATCACGGTCCATGATTTAATGGTATATTTTCCCTCCTGACTACAAATCATATTCAGTGACTCCACTATTCTCAGTTCTGTAGAGACTTATTAATAAGCTATGAATATATTAGATATCCAATCCCTGACTGGCCTGATGCGAGGACTATGTTCTGTAACTAACGAGTAGTTCATTATGTCCTGGAAACCTTATCGATCAACTCACATCGGCTCACAGGATAGTTACCGTCGAGGCATGATGTGACACAGGCTCAGACTGTTCTAAAGCTGAATTCTGATTTGATGCCAGTGATTTTTGTAACAAGATTCAGTTCGGGTCGAGCTTATGACAGGGTCTTCGGATATACATCAGCGCAGCCTAGCTCCCGGTTTCACGAAGTCCAGTCCCACCTCCACCCCACAAACTCCTGAGCAGCTCTGCCCAAGCTGGGTATAAGCAATAGACAAACCGGTATCCGATTACTGTATTAAGATATATTCCACTAGCTTAGTACCTCATTTACCCCTGTGTCCTTGATGATCAATTCCTGTGAGTGTGAGTCTATCGCTTGCTGTTCACCAGCTTTACACCTCCTCTGCACCAGCATGAGAACACCCACCCCCAACTTCCACACCCAGCCACAAGCTGCTCGCCACTGACTCGCCTTCCCCACAGACCTATCTCATTGGGTTATCGGCCCTCTCCGTGCGGTCTGACCTGCTCAGATAAGGAGGATCCTCCTGGCCACTCTCCAAGCACAACTCTTTGGCAACGGCTATGTGTATAGACACATCAATCCTCTGAGGGGAGAGTGTCCCCCCGAGACGTGAGCAGCTCACGAATCACTCTCCGAGCCGATATATATTGCTCTGAACCGACGCCTAGGAGGTACTTAACCAGGGATCCGCTAGGAGAGCCATCCAGAGTATGAGCAGCTCAAATGGACCACGTGACCCAAGCGAGAAACTCAGATTATGTCTGTGGGGATGATCTATGGCTTGGAGACAACCCACCCATCCGCACTTGTTGATCTACCAGATGACCACCTTGGTGCATGGAGAGCAGAGGCCTGAGGGAATTACCAGATCTGCTGCTAACAACTTTCAGGGATAGACAGCAAATTGACCGTCTATTCAGAAGGATAGGAGGAATCACGGTTCACAAAGCAGCTCCAATCTCGCCTGCATGTAGTTCCTCTCAGGTTTAACGCTGTCCATGCGTGCAGCTTCAGGCAGCTTCAGGACCGAGATGTCCTTGTGCAACATGCGCTGGAGTGTCAGAATGCCTTAAAACAATCGAGTCTTCAATTGTTACATGACCTAACGGCCGTTATAAATGTCAACAGTATTTCCTTACAGCATTACTTTTACACGTTTCTTTACCTATTTAATCACAATTTCTTTGTTTTTGCTGTATTTATTGAAATATAAGAATTTAGGATTTTGTCAAAAATGTCCTTTGCTGAAATTCTTGTCACAACTGAAATACTGCCTTCAGACATTCTCACCGTGGTCTGTCATATTCTTGATCAACTATCACAGATTTACCTGAGCCAAGATGTGAAAAGATGAAAACTGCTACATAGAGAGAGATATACCATATTAAATCAAATAAAGACACGGTCAGACAATAATTGATTCTTTAGGTTTGTATATTCTCCTATAAGATGTATGTTATATTGGCCTGCTGTATGCCTTTTCCTGGCCCTTGTACATATCATATGGGACTGTGTATTATAGAGAAACTAACCCATATCTATGTCAGTTTTACTGCTTATTATATGGCCAATATACACGAATTGCGATAGGTAACTTTCGTGTATTTAAGGTCGTTACTCCTCTCTACCTTAATCAATTATAGACCTAATTGCTCCAATGATTCCAAGCCCATGCCTCTCCTAATGTCAGCTCCGACCAGTGCTAAAATATACAGCCAGGTCACATGCATCTACTCAAGCAACCACTACCCAACCACCGATGTGTTTTATGGTTATATCAATGATGGAGTAGCAACTGACATGACATACCTTATGCAGTGCCCACTCCATTTCTTTATGTACTTCAGGCTTCTATAAAGACGATGCATGCTGACATGCCCTTGAGGGGCTTGCTTTGCTGATAAATATAGAGAAAGCAAAGCTGTGTGCGACAGATAAATGTAACCACAGATACGGCAAGGGTAGCACAATTAATCCACGGGGGGATTCATAGGAGAGTGACATCTGCTTTAACATCTTGTGAGTCTCAGGACAGCCGCGAGGGGATACCGCAGTTTTCCTTGATAATAATCGCGGGAGGCGAGTAGTAAACACAATATCATATATGTATGTATATATATATGGGTGTGTAGAGCTGTTGTGTGTGGACTGATGGATGGTACGAGGCTCAGATTATTCTCCCGTGTGATGCCATGTTTGCAACCGCGGGAAGGGTTCTGGATGATTGTTGGTGTAGTTAGCCTAACACCCAGCAGGTGGCGGGAGTGTTGCAGACGCAGAAAGTCATCAATGGCTGCTCTGTCTCCTCTGGCTGCCACCGCTTCTGCTGCTGCTGCTGCTGCTGCTGCCGCCGCCACTGCTACTGCTGCTGCTAGAGCTCTGGCATTTCTAGTTGTCTTCGCTCAGCAATCTCGCCACCAGCACCAAGCCCACGACCAGCATTGGCTGCAGCGGCGGCGGCGGCATCAGCGTTGATGTTCGTTGCACGCGAGCACCCACCCACCCATCCACCCACCCTCCTCCTCTCTCTTGCTCGGGCTGCGAATTCAACCTGCTGGTGCGGTGGCTGCAACAGTCACGAGCCTAGGTCAACCAACCACGCCCTCACCCACAACATCCAACCGCGATGGCTTAGGCAAAGAGGTGGGACGGGACGCGTAGAGGCTGGGGGTTGCCTGCCTGCCATTGCTACGACAGACAAGCGTTTACCTGCTACGCCCGACCGGCGGCCGCTCCCCGCCATCGCCGTCGAGAGCCCGCCCGCCCCGCCTGCCGCCCTTGCCGGCGGTGCTGGAGCGGAATAGGACTCCCCAGCCAGCAGGCTCTGGGCACCGTTAGCCAACCGCTCTGGTCCCCAGCGCTGACTGACAGGCAGACGGACGGGTAGACGGACACGCTTACAGGTCCGAGAGGCGCACACACAAACACACACGCACACGAAGGTGGTGACTCAATTGGCACAGGGAGGAGTGGGGGGAAGAGGAGGGGGAGGCTGAGGGCAGGAGCACCAGTCGTCAGTCTACACAACCACCACCACGACAATAACACCGCCACCAGCCAGTGTGTCCAACCCCTCCACTCACCACTCACCTCTACGACGAGGTAGCGCCCAGGCGGACTATAACTCGTAGCGATTAGCACGACGTCGACGACACTTGTTGTCGACGTCGTTGCCGGACTACCGTCACCATGACTACACAGTGCATGACGTATAACCAGCCCAACTTTGCCTCGGTCATTCAGAATATCAACAGGGAGCTCCAGGAGAAAGGTGAGTGCGTGTGTGTGTATGGATTACCGGGAATCCCTGTCCACCATTACAACCTCGTATATGACATGGCTCGAGGTCGGAGACAGGGCAGGTACCCTACACTGCTCTATATACATGTCTTTTCCCCATTAAACAACCACCCACATCATGACCAACCCACATCGTTGAGGTACGCTCCTTCCGCTCGTCCTTCTGTATGCTGGTCCCTAATCACTCCCTGTGGCATGCGCAGTAAAAGGCAACAGCAACCGACCTGTCAGCCACCAGCAATAACAACACACCTTTCTCGTGGCCTCCCGTGTTGGGTCTGTCTACTGGTCGGGTGGCCTGACTTGGCCAGGACAAGCGCCACTCTCAATAATGTATCTGTGCTCGTTCCGCCTAATGGTGTGTGCTTGTTTTATCTGTACCGTGACTGTGTGTTTGAAGTAGATTTACTGTATGGAGGCGTGCTGCAGATTGGAAACATGTATATACGTATATCTAAATCTCATGTAACACAACACTCTCGGTCCCTGTCCTCGTTTTTCCCCTCCACCATCATAGTGTTGAAAAAGATAGAAAAAGACGGCGCAGTCAAACCAGCCTTTCAGTATGTCACCACCTCTATACAGTGTCGACGGGCCGTGAATTCCCCTGCCCGTGCCCCCATACTTTTTATACGCTATGTGGGGCTAAATTTAGGCCAGGTTTGGTCGGACCACCCCCCGCCCCCCTTGAAGTCCGACACTAGCTACCACAAGCCCATTTCCTGCCCGTGCACTTCCTCGCACCTGCCTTTGTTGACACTGCTACTTGGATGTTTGTCAGGTGTGGTGGTCATACCTGTGAACTGGACGTGGTGGAGTTGTCACCTGACCGCCATGCACATAGTACATACCTGCGTGCTTGCTCACACCTGACAAATCACATCAGAACCTACTTGAACCCGACTCTGATTTCATATCACCTCGTGTCCCGAAACCTCATTTGTTATTCTCTATCTATTAACAATTTTAGATACATATTCGACAAAACTCAAGAAAAATTGAGATATTTCTACATGATCAATGAAATAAGTGAATACATGCACATTTAAAATGTATACCTTGGTATTCATTCAATGAAAGTCAAATATTTATCGAAGCGTATTACAGAGATAAACCATAATAATCTAAAGGTATTACTTTTGTTAATTCAGGAAGTTAGTGTTTTTCGCCACGAGAATCTACGCTACACGGGATAACTAGCAGCAAACGATCAGTCTGAACATGTTAATGTTCCGTCAACTGTTATACTACTTACATAGTGCCTTTTCTCATTAGTACTGCAATACTGATCATTGTACCTTTAATCGAAGTGCATTCACTAGATCGGGGCGTTTTAAACATTAATCCTTTGAAATCAGATGTCCTAGGTATTTTTAATTAATAACTACAATGATTATTCAAACTCAAGCTATAATGATCAGAATTCAGCAGCCTCTTAGTCATATAACTGTATGAAATTAGTGAAGTTTTTCTTTGTGGTTACTATTTACAAAAAATCCCCGCAATATACTGTGGGCTTTTGCCAAAGGTAATCTTCCACTTATTCTTTTTGATTTGAGGGTGCATCTCTGCTGAGATTAAGTTAAGACCCTGATTTTAGTAACTGGTTCCTAATATTTTCATTCAAAGCACCTCTAACGAAATATTGGTTATTCCGTTTCTATTGGCAACGGCCCTCACATAGTGGCATAAAAACGGACCACAGAGGAAAACATTAACTCTGAAGTTAAATGAAATAATCTCATTAGTTCATTAGCGAATCGATGGATTTTACAGTCATCACACAAGAGTAAAGTGATCTCACCAAATCCAGGGACTGATCAAGGACTGTAGGGAAATGGAGGGGGATTTACAGAAAACGAAAATAATCCGGGAGCCGTGTTAATTTCCCATTGATAGGTTGTTTAAATGCAAGGCTCGTGAAAATAACAAAACTTGCACATTTAACAAGAAGACAAATAGATACTAAGGACCCTAACGACGAATATCACACGTTCATATCACTCATGAATCTGAGTATAAAATCCCAAACCCTAAAATTAGTGGACGGAGAACACAACATCCCCACACCCTCGCCTATTACACATCCTCCCCTGCTGCCACACCCACCTACATTGTCTATCCTAATTAGCCTCACCGCCCACTATTAACTACAAATGATTACAATAGAATCTTACATAAGTAACTGTCATGCAGGTGAGCATAAATGCTGTGTGTTAAGACCAGGTAATGCGTTCAGTTCTGCTAATCTGATGTCAGGTACCTGCATAACTGGCAGTCTATTGTATTCCTGCACGGACACTTCATTCAATGCTAGTAATCCAGGAGGAGTCAAAGAAATTGGTATCCCCTTCACACTGCTATCACCGACCTTGCTTGGCCTAGATATAATCTCAAAAATCGAATCGTTCAATACGGATTAGTCAAAAGACGTTGCTGGCCTGGCCCTGAGGGTGGGGTGTCGGGCGTGTCATGAGTGTGGGAGAGGTCAGCTCAGGGTTAAACCCAGTGACCTGAATACACCCAACTGTGAAGATCGATGAGTAAGCAGCCAGGCCATGGCAAGGATCCAGACTCACAGAGATGCAGATCCAACGATCATAGATACCGCCCCTGCAAAGCACTGCTCGCACAAGAGTAAAGACTGGTACCTATGTACAGGTAAGGGTTTAGGCGCATTTGGTCCTCTATCTAAGGTCACACTTAACATAGTTCTAATGGGATAAATCAACTATTAGAATACAGTGAAGTCTTAAATTCTTGAGTAATTCAACTATTTACCCTAATTATACTTTATCAAAATTAAAGGAAATAACGTACAATTCAGTTTGATATTCAAGAACTGAATAACAAAATACAAGACCTTCAGCGAGAGTATTTACAATCAGAATTATAATAAAGAACTAGTCAGAGGTGTAAACTGAAAATATTTCTGATAACATGCTGCAATACTTATGCCTCTAATGCTAAAAAGATTCATAGGAGTCTTCTTATATGTATATTCCATTTATCTGAATTTCACACATATACGGTATATTGGTTGGAGAGGAATTGATAGCTCTTGTGATAGAATACTATCCCTGCAGGGTAGACGCTAACAGTGTGATCCCCACAGAGAATTCAGATTTAGGGAGTGGCTACGGGCTGCTTTGATGCAGTCACACTAAGTCCTGATACGCTAATAGTGGCTTTTATTTTGTCGGTCGTTCTGATCGTCGTGATTAGGCGGTGGCAGGAAACGTACCATGTACATGATTGAATGATCCGGGACTGACGTGCCACGCGCCTAAATGGTTTGTAGCTGTGGTAGCGAGCTGGCAGAAATAAAAAAGTTAATGGACGGGCGCATGCCACCACGGCGATGAGTCGCCACCCCATGAGCAGCTCATGATTAGGCTGGAGCTGCTCTCAGCGACACGTTCCGCAGTGGGAGCAGTCTCTTGATAACACCTAGAACTGCAGGGAGGGCGTGTTATGGCTCTAACACTCGAGGTGTGAATGTTATGCTCCAGAGTGAACCGATGAACTGTGAGTTGTTCATATTCTATGGACTGGTTTTGGCTTGTACACAATTCAATCACAAAAACAGGGTGCTCTTGGGCCTAGTATTTCTACCCACGGTGCGAAAACTCTTGTTAATATAATGTTGTAATTCACACCACAGCCATGTCTAGATGTTTGCGTTCACAGAAGTTTCACTATCATACCATAACAACATAAATTGCCCACCTAGGCATACACCAGGGCGTTTACCAACCCGGTATATCACATAGGACCTAAAGGAGCCAATAGGGCTGCTTATTATAAGCATATCAAGTTTATACTCTCAACTTAAATACCAAAATTATAGCTGCGCAGGCCTGATAGGTTTTAGAGCTTCCAAAGAAAATATTTCTTTTTTTGTGTGATACCAACCATGCTGTGAAATCCGGATCCAGTGTGAAACAGAACTGATAGGTCCAGTCTCTCAAAGAGCTACTTACAATGGGAGATGCGTGTCGGGAGCTGCTCTGAAGTGCTCATAGAGACAAGTTCCGTGCTGGGGTAATTTCACTGGTGTCTGGGGGTAACGCCCAGAGCCGGGACTGGGTGTCAGGGGTGTACTAGAGATCTAAGTGTGAGGTGTTGCCTGCCACTGCTAATGGCGACAATGGACTGCGATGTAACATGTTACACGGCCACTCATAATGGTCAGTGGGTATGTAACGTTACATGATGTCAGTAATGGTATTTACAGAGTGTCGGTGACACTGACCCGACTCGATTATCAGGACATCACCACTAACACATTCATGACGACAGGGCCTTCTGCCCCCTTTGTACAACCTACGAATATGTTGCATTCTTTGCCTAAGAAAATCTTGTATGCACGTGCATGTGCATATGAAGTCATGTCTCTATATAAATATTTACAAAGCCACATTTGCCCTCCATATAGCAGTTACTCTCCAAGAGATCATATGACTAGGATGATAAAGATCAGAATTACGATTCGGTTCATGATGCATAATTCACAACATACCACAATGCCAAAACATCACTTAACAACACATAAAGTATTATCCGTGGACTATCGGTGATAGACACAGGCACACTTTTCGTTTCACAATGAGCATTCTCATAACACATTCCACCACAGAGATTTATAGTCCAGCCAACAAGTACTTCCACGGGCATAATGCTGCAGCTAAATGAGGTTTCTCCAGGCCTGTATTCACTCATTATCATCACTCCTATCCATCACCACGGACTTTGTAAAGGGGCATGGGCTCCTCCCGTTTACCCCCTCACTTAAGTTGCCTTGGTGTCCCTGTCTGGTATGGAATATAATACAACGTGACCGTGAGCACCAACAATGGGGTCTTTTAGGGAGATTGGAGCCATGCAAGGTATTGTAGACTGGCCAATGGTGTGGGGAGGCATGTGTATCCCCCCGCCCCTATCCTCCTCTTGGCAAGCCTGCAGCAGGCGACTGATTTAGGGATATTTCTAGCAAGCTTCGCCCGACTCTAACCTTGCACAACGGCCATTCCCAAACCAACAAAATTAGTTGGCGATTATATGGAGCTCCTTGCGGAACTGATTGCTGCGGGATGAGGTCCATGAAGCTTATCGGCCAAGAGGTCACCTAAAGGTCATCTCTTTATCTATTTATCACTGAGGCAAGACACGGTGGAAAGGCAGGGATTAACGTTCATAATATAATAAATTAAGTAATGTAGTAAACCCCAGACCACTCATGTTGCCTACAGTACAAATACCTCGTAATGTTTAATATAACTAGAGTAATATTGGATAATCAGGGGTGGCAGTTTTCCACTTTTCCATGGAAATCTTCGTTTTCCTTTCCAGTTTATGAGATAATCTCTGTTGTATCATACAAAGGTATTATGACTTAAGCCTATTTCACGCCAATAAAACAGTGGTACCAAAACTCCGCGTCATACAAGCAAGGAATGCTTGGTAGTTTATGAAACCAACATGAAAGTAGAAGTGTACCTCATATACATGCCTAAGGACTAAGTCAATGTATGTATGAAAAGTAAGGTAGAGACAGCTACACTACACCTGACAAATACTTGATAAAAACCCTCATAACTCAGATAAAACAGTGTATTTATATAGAACGTCCTGACCATGCTGTACAATTCACAGAACGAGATGGTAATTTACGGTTTGTACGGACCAAGGCATTTAAGCCGCGTTCCGTACAAACGTAAATTATCATCGAGTTCTGTGACTTGTACAAGCATGGTTGGACGTTAAATATTTACTATACACCCGAAATTGAAAAACAAAATCAATTTCATTTGGCTTAACAACCAATTTGTTAATAAACGTGTATGGCAAGGTGGTCCGTATTTTAGTGTACTGACCAGCGGTGCGTACAGTATTTTTACGTCATATGCCGAAACGGTGTGTATTTACAGTATATACGGCATGGGTATATAGTAAAGTGGTGTATTTAGTATATAACTAGTGTATGACAATTTGTTTGTACATAGCAAATCCCATACTACATGAGCTATGTTCCTTTTGAGAATAACGGTTGGATCGAGATTGAAGACAAAGCAATGTTGTGTTTATATGGACATTGAAGGAAAGTGAAGACTACGAATGTGCTGTAGTGCTCAATATATATGATACGGAACATGGTGACTGTGTGTATGGATGGAAGACTCAAATAAAAGTGCTACGCTCATAATTTCTAAAAAGAAAACAGCGGTTTGAATCTGAGTTATCTCCCCCAGTCCATCAGCCCAATTCCATGGATATGTTTTCCATGTTTTCTCAGTCTCTCTGGGGCAGTAAAATATACATGAAAAGAATTGCCACTTTTTTCCCGACCCCAACTGACATCCCTGATTTATAAATTGGAAGTCGATTGGAATCTCATATATTACATAGAAATAACCAAAATGCAATTTTTGACAAATTCCAGGCGAATATATACGTCGAGTATTCGTACCAACGACTGATGAGTGATCATATTCTAAAGGAATATCATGTTACCTATCCTTTGTTTGCAATGAAGGATGGTTTGCATAGAGGTAAACTACTCTAACACGAATATCCTTACTTACCTGTTCATTAATCGTGACTAGGACGTCATTTAAAGGGATTGACTTCACAGTTACCCGGTTTTGTGACTGCTGTACTACACCAACAGAAAGTGTTTAAGCGAAGCTTACTCAGCTGCAGGCGTCATTGGAGATACGAGGGAATTTGAGGCATGTTCAGGCCACACGCCTTGATGTTCGTGACACCAATCTTGCTTTTCTCTAAAGTTCAAGGTTATTCACTGTGGGGAAAGGTCCGGATAAAGACCAAATACACCGCTATCTACAGGGTAATTGGCATGTGGGCCCATATAAACGTGCAGTCATGAGTGCACGCAAGACTGACAGAGCCTGTAGGAAACTCTGATGTAACATTCATATTGCCCTCCTTTTATTTTGGTCGTCGATACGTAAGCAGTTGTATGTCTATGTGAGCATGAAGGAGGGTGATGAAAGTTAAATAGGATATTGGAAAGTGGGCCTTCGTTTAGGCGTGATATAGTATGAAGCGCCGGGGGATAACCCTTGATGGTTTGAGTGCTGAATCACAACCATTCAGTTTCCTATATTCAACCATCATTTGTTGACCTGTATTGAGCGCTAACAATATTACTGCAACATATCTGTTTCATGCATCCAATAAATGTATGCTAGTAGCTATGGATTGCCGCTATATATTTAACACAAGTATGAATGGGCAATATGAAATACCACTTCGCAGGGAAAATATGAATCGATGAAAACAGAAATTACGTTAAAGTATACTGATGAAGGATCAAACAGCATCCGAAACGTTTAATCTAAAACTAGCAATAAAATACCATCCTGTAAGTGTAATCCAACTTTATTTCTTTGTCTTGGGTTGTGCCTTCTTTCAACTTTACAACTATACTTTACGAGATTGGGAATGAACTGATCTTAAAAAGATTGGAATAATGAATTTCTGCAGTCACACTTAAACATATTTGGCTCTGGTAAGAACACCCCACAGGAAGTCCTAATCACTCCCACGTTGAGATCGTAGGAGCTACACCTCAGTCGATTAATGACCCGATGGGCAGGTTGGTGGTATAATTGTACCCTTGGTTTCACCCATAAAGTACTCTCTGCCGCCCCAAATTACAGGTGTGACCGAGCCTAACAGGCATAAGGCGGGGACTAGTGCCAGTCAATATCCTCATAAGTTGTTCACACCTCACATAAATAAGCGTAATGTAGACAGTTTGGTGCTGTAGGCAGTCAATAGGTATAATGAAAAAGTACTCGAACTCATATTCGAACCACACAGATATGTTACTAGCTTTATCTTGCCATTGTGAACATTGCCTATGTACTAAGGATCTGGGACGAGGGTTTGATGCGTGAATAAACGTAGCAGAGTAAGCTCACGAGGGTTTGATTCCAGGTTCGACTGCACAACTCCAAAATAAAGAAGGATATCATACAGAGGGATATTAAACAGATGACAACATCAACTGTTGCTTTTTTCCTTTCTGAAAATTAGAAATAACTTCCCTATGTACTTTGAATTATGATTCTTTGCAAACGAAAGAAATAATTAGATATCGCCTCTATTGTATTAGAAATCGCCTCTTCCCGAGCGAATGTCCAGCATTATACACACCACACAAGCTCTTCTTGGCGCAAAACAAGGTGTTTTAAGACAGCTGACTAAAATGGAGTGGACTCTCAAACGTATATCCTATACTTATCCTCGCAGTGCAATAATTTCAGATACTCCTCTCAAATACAGGGCCTGATTGAATGTATTACCTCTATTATATTGTGTTAGAAACTGGAGGGCTGCCAAATCAGCGGTTAAAAGGACCAGATAGAAGGTTGGCATTTTAGAGGGACTAAATGTACTATCTTTCCAGCCCCCTTGGCTCATTTAAACAAATATTTTCATTGTGCACTGCTCTCATCCGCAAGGTTGGCTCACTGCCGACGTTGACGGAGTGTTGCCATTTCAAGACCCACAGATTTCTTATTCTACTCAGTACCTCGTGGCCCCATAGATGGGGAATTTCGCCCGCGGCCACCTCTCTCATCCAATTACAGAGACAGCAGACTCACCAAGATCCCTCTTATGAGGATTTATATCAGCTACATGAGTTCTGTGGTGTGTTTCTTTTCTGTTACTACCTCACACACTGGTGATAGCATGCGTGATGAAGATTACGACAGGCTTTCCAAAAGATGTGTAGATTTGGTGAAATGTGAGAGGGCTTAAGGGCTGCTCTCATGTTGCGAACCTCAATATTTCAAGAGCTAAATGCAGGAAAATGGAGGCAATCTTCCGATAGACAACATAACTCTGTGTGGCTGTCGTCAGATTTTAACAGTCATGTATCTGAAGGTACTAGGATATTGATATACACCTCTGGTTGGAATCCCCAATAAGTTTAGGTTATAAACATTCTGAACGATTCGATTGGTTATAATCCTCTACATTACTGACTCGTATCATAATGAAAGATCGCCGAATGCACTCAGATGTAAAGGCGGTATTTTGCAGAATATTCTGAGGACATCCCGGCTTATACATGCAGTCATGAAGACTATTGCGACCGTCTCTTAGAACACAACAAACGACGTGCGTGATCACAGAGACATCGCGAATATTTCTTGTTAGATTTCGGATAATAATAGGTCTTACAACGCCGCCGAACATCATTCACGAGTGAAGGTCTGTCATCGGACTGACTTCAGACCTCGTACGATAAGATGAGAGTCGCATCGTGGCAAGTCGCGCTATGTTGTGTCGGTTAGTGTGATGCAGGTAGGTGGAAACACCCGGCCTGTGTCCTTCCTGATGTTAATAAATGATGACAGAGATAATGCTCTTCATCCTGTGCGTCAAACCTTCAGTTACAGACCCCCTTTAAATACGGACGTCCGGAGCTTCCCTTAAGATTATTTCCGTTCAGGAGCTAGATATGCAGTTTCTCAATAATTCATCTACCTTTTTACATAAAAGCCCTCCATTTGAGGCGACGAAAGGTAAATAACCTACGCTAAATATGCTCTGTAATTCATCCGCTTAGTTGCTTTACCGTATAAAGGGTTGGAGCTGCTCTGAGCAGTTAAAGAAATGGGCTTGTGAGCGAATCTTTCTGATCCTCTTTGTGATCAGTACAACAAGGCGCCCCATTCTATTCCTGCTCTTGGAGCACATCTAGAGTACACATTGTGTATGGCGTCAAACATTCAAACAGCCCAGTATCAAAGGATATTTTGTTGATGGTTCCTACAACAAATGGTTCATATTATGATGAGAAGATTCTATTTTTGGATGGGCTCTGGGCTCGTGACCCATTAGGTATGAACCACTTACCACCTCTCCAAAGCGGTATGCTCAGAGGCAATCAGCAACCATTAGTATATCGACAATGTCTAGGTGTATGAGGACTCCTGAGAGCATAGTGCGCAGCTCTCATACAACCCAGTGAGTAGCTCTGTGAGCAGCTCCGTTATCGGGCAGCACTCTTTAGGGAACGGCTCAGTCAGTGTACAGATCTGAGGGCATCTGCGTGAAGACCCCCACACTGTGAGCAGCTCAGTGAAGACTGTCAGCTCTGTAATGAGCAGCTCACAAAATGTCAGACAAGGCAAAGCTTTCAGAGACTGTTGTCAGAGTAACCAGAGGCCCCGTGACGGCAGTTGACAGCTGTTCAGTGAAGGGTGGGTTGCAGATATGGAGAGCCAAGTGTTCCTCGATGGCATTATCTATTCAATGACCGAGAAGAATAGCTCATGTTATTTTCATTTCATTCGAGGTAGCTCTTGCAAGCATCAGAATTATCAGCATACCTATATCTAACAAGATGGTATATTCTCAGATTTAATGCCGATCTTGAAATGACATGCAATCAGAAAAACTTTAGAAATATGGTTGTATTTAGTGACGCTCAAATTGTCAAAAAGGTAGGGCGGTTCAAGGAGCACTATTCCAAATTGATAACATTGCTATTTCACTAATTCCACCGCTTATTTTTGACGTACGAAGACAGAAAGCCAGTTTCCGTATATTACTTCCTGCTACTTAAATATGGCAACTTTGAAGAACTCCACCATATAGACCCCTGTTTACATGGCAAGTGTATCGAATATCGCGTTTTAATAATTGGGCCTTCCATTCCAACTGTCAACTTTGCTAATTCGAATGATTATGTACTAGATTAACTTTATGAGAATTAACTGTTCCGTGGTTTGTGAAATATCATTAAACAGGATTGATATATTTATTAAAAGTATCAAACATATACAACGTTTAAGACCCCCCCCCCATTCCTCCCCATAGACACAAAAATCTCTTTACACATACAACGTAAATACACGTAACTGTTCGGCGTCGCACTAATATATAGCCAACAGGATAACCAACTGGGTGTATGCATTACGGTAGGTAAATAATCTACTCAGCCGACTGTCATTGTTCTCTATAATAAACCAACACACAGAGCTCCAGATCTTTGACTTAATTCCACACTGGCACTCTGTGCCGCATAGACAGGGCTGGAGCAGGCGAGCAGTGGGGAGGGCGGGAAGAGAGAGGGGACAGTGGAGGAGCCTCTATGGGGACACCGGAGGAGGGCTGGAGTGTGGCTGACTCAATTGGTGCCCGTCAGGGGAGTAATATAAGGTGATGATTGCACAAAGGCGTATTCTTGTTTCCTCACAGTTCCATGGACACTGATTACCGCAGCCAAGCCACTAGTGTCACGATTATTTATTCATTCTATTTGAGACGGTGTTACGGCTAAATGCCATTAAGACGTGTGATGAACGTATTGTTAGCAGTGTGCATGCGTGTGTTCAATTTCATGGTGAACAATCTATAACATAGGTGTATGAGGACATGCGTTATTCATAACCAGGTGCCTAGTTCCAACTATTGCTGTTCCCAGAGCTATGTTAGGACGAGTATTATTCATTATGTAAACATTGCACACAATGAACATCACACAGGACCCAGCTACGAACGAACCTATACCGCATTACGCATTCAAGCACTATGCAATATAGATAGAAGAAGGTTGGAAAGGGATCATTAAAAGAGGAGGGCCTCCGGTAGGCTCATTTTGTCGTAGTTAGTGGTAACAACGGACAGGACTAGCCAAGGCTTTGGACCACTTTGAGGATCGATGCTCGGGGCAGCTATCAACAATGGCTGATTTCCCATGTGCCTATTCCTAGCTGTGGCATGGAACGTCTGCTCACAGCAGACAGAACACGCCCACTCCCAGTGTCTTGTGGTGAGGCAGTTTGTTTTGATTCTGGGTTTAAGGACGGTTTGATGTTTCGGTAACAACGTGAAAACTAACAATAAATGGTTGAAGATATTGGACTGAAGAAATAAAAGTATTTCTCTAAACGTTCAGTATGCAACCCTGCAAAGGTTTACGAAACGCACGTAAACGAGGCGATGCGAGAAACCGAAGACTCTCAACCTTGGTATAACTTTAGAATATGAATAGTATAAAGACTAGGTACAAACCGTAATGCATCCAGTCGAAATAAGGCTAGATTGATTACCTCGTGAATATACCTATGCGATATTCTTGGTTTGGAATCACTTCCATCGTATACATGTGTAGAAAGTACATTATTATAGTGGTTAGTTTTACATCAACATGTTCGTGTGCTTTTGTATTTGCCTATAGGTCACACAAACACACATATAGATATATACATATACATACATCATGTCTTTATCTATCTGCCATGTACACTTCCATAAGCTCAACCCTAATACCCAAACCCAAATGTTGCTGGAATTCTACCTATGAAAATATCCCCGAGTCGTAGCTACTCCGCTCACATCAGCCTGGCAGCTTAAAACGCACGCGAAAAACACGATTACTGCTCTTGCCCACTGCCTCTTAATAACCGCCTCTTTTTCGGCGAAGGTATTTTTGAGTAATTTCACAGCAGACGACAAAAGAGTCCATCCATGGATGAACGGGCCGCGGCAGGAATCAGTCTGACGATCGATACACCTATAATAGATTGGCATTGTGCGGAGCGGCCGATGGGATGCGTGTGTCGTGTCAATTACGAATTTATACCGCCGGGCTCAGCAGGCCGATGGGTGGCTGGACCTGAAAGGCTCTGTTGACTTAAGCCCGAACGCATCACCTCCGTCAGGGTTTTCACCTCGCACGGTTTCTACGCTGCATTACATTCTATCCTTCCTCTTATACTTGCCGGTACCTGTCTCTGTCTAAAGCTTCTATCTTTGTGTCACTATTCTTCCAAGTATCTGCGAGTCTTCTCGATCCTTCTCTTTGCCTTTGTTCCTTATCCCATTTTTCGAAATGTTTCACTTTTCTCTATTTATTGTATTTACTATTGACTACAGATTTTCTTCTATTTCTAATTTGATCTACAATGATTCTCTGTCCGTTTTCTTATTCTCTGCCCTCCGTCTTTGTCCACATTTATAGTTATCATATAAGAGTTTATCCCCCAACTTTATGGTTCTTGAGGAGGTGATTTATAGTCTCGCTTTTTCAATATATACAAATCAGAACACTGTAGGTGATTAGATGAGAGCGATGCGACGCACACTCTCCATCTGTCATCCTGCAGCCCTCACCTGCAGAAGACCGCTGGACCCACAGTAATATACAATCCATTGTCATTTATATAACTCCATTCATCATGGACATTAGATTCTGAGTCATCTATAGCGCAATCATTCATAATAGGCCAAGCACTTCTAATACCATCTATTGCGTCTACAATAGGGTCTAGACTTTACATTGGAAATCAATGCTGATGTGCATTAGTCCCAAGACATTAAAATGACATATGATAGAGTGTGAGGGAGGCGGGAGAAAGGCAGCGCTTTCCGGAACTGTGGTTAAAAAAGGTAATTGCTTCTGAGCTAAGTGATTTAATAGATCGTTTAACGGTCCGCCACAACATGGTAGTTGTGGGGGTCTGAGACATCTTTGTATTAGATTTCCATAGATTTCCAAGACACATGATGGGAAGGCCTGTTTGATCAGGTCTATAGCATTATTCTATTATGTTATATGTGGTCATTTACATCGTAAACTTGGTGGATATTGCTGAATGATAGATGTATTAGTGCTTTCTCGTCATTTAGATCTCGCGCAGAAGACTATAGATTGCAAGTTATCAATTAAACGAGCACTGCACTATAATTTGCAAGAAAGAATTTCTCAAACTTCTTACATACCCTTCTTATCTGCTTAATCTAGCCAAGATGAATATGGCCTCACTATGTGTACAGCTGCACCCAATACATAGTAAATAGATACTATGAAACCTCACAACAGTACTGAAGACTGACAGTTTATGCTAGGCAGCGACGCATTTACTATATGCTCATGCCGTATATACTGTAAATACCCCCCGTTTCGCCATATATCGTAAAAATACTGTACTGAACAGTGTTCCGTACGGTAAAGTACGGAACACTTCCGTAAACGTTTAAAAAAAAATTCAAGCCAAATGAAATTAATGATTTATTTCGGGTATATAGTAAATATATAACGACCTACCATGCTGGTACAAACCACAAAAGACAATAACAATTTACGGTTTTTACGGAACTCGACGTAAACGCCTCGTTCCGTACGAACCGTAAATTATCATCTCGTTTTGTAGCTTGTACAACAGGGTCAGGACATTCTATATAAGAACCTTACACCCGAGATGGGAGCCATATTCATAACAAGACGTTTTAATATGGGGCTCGCGGTAGAAATGTGTTTGTACATACGGTCAATATCTTTGATCTGCTATGCTGGTCAGTATGCCCCTTGATGGTCCCTGTATATTGACTGGGTAAACGTACTTACTTCGGCAGTAAAATTGTAACCTCACAGAGGAGAACTGCATCACGAATACACAAAGAGAAATAGGAACAGGTCTTGGTGGTACAACACACATATATGCATGTATTATGTCTTGGTTTAATGATGAGTTTCCATGGAAGAACTAATCATATATATTAGATGTTAGTCTTCGATTGATAATGATTTGATTAAAACCTAATATATATTAGTACTTTATCAACAATCATCGGTTCGGTTTCGAGGTAACTTTTCTATCATTGTTCTAAGGTTTTACTAATTCAACAGTCAAGGTTGCACAGTATTGCACACTGGCGTTAGAGTTTGTCAAAATCCTCACCTCTCAAAGCCAGGGGCTGTCGGCGGCGGGCCGGCCTACACGGACTGTACACTGCGATCAAAGCATTGCGCACTGGGGGCAGGAAAAAATCAATTATTCGCGAGAGAAACGACGCCAAATGTGTCTGACTATATTTCACCTTGAAACACGGGGCGGCACTGGTGGCAGTAGCGGCTAGGCAGTACAAGCTAGACCCAGCATTAACTCGATCTATGTTAACGGCCTCCAAAAACCTGCACCCTTGGTGAATGTATCACATGAACATACTGCAACACGATACAGGCGGGCAAATCCGTCCGTATGGCTCTATATATGGCCGATGAAAATGTATGGGCGGGTGAGGGTGGAGCGCTTCATGATAGGTAATAGATTCAGATAATAATACAGTCGTCAATGTAGGCCCTGGCTAATGCTCTATGGATCTGAGCATAGGGAACGGTGGTTCTCAGATGATGATTGCCGGCTTTGACACAAAGGACTGATTGGGACTTTCTGACGGCCATTTTTATTCATCACACTACCACTGTGAGTGGTACTCAGCCAGGTTCAATAAGGCCATATTGATACACCGAGGTCCTGCTACAGAGTGAATTTGCAAGAGCAGAGGTACAGGAAAGGTGTTTTCATGTGGCGTTTCACGATGAAGTTTTGTCATTTGGGAATCCACGGCTATCATTTACATGAAATTATCTACTTCTAATTTGTCATGAAATCATGGTAATGCTACATCTTTAAATTTTGCCTTGGAAATGCTTTATTTCACGACGCATATCTCACTTCACATATAATATAAGACATTCATCAATTTTGCAACTCAGGTCATTTTCCAAACCAGCAAGTAGTATATAACAATTACAAATTTGTTCATCTGCGTGGTCAAATACTGTGATATATAAGTGGGGCCATAGACGGTCGTATACAGACATCGTAATTAGACATCATAAATGACCTACTAACCTTAGGAAAGTTCTACGTTACACCAGTCTGTCAGAAGTAATAAGCACATATTCTGTATACAGAAATGTTACTGTAATCAACATAAATTTACATCACAAAGCTATTACAAATGTACAGACCTTGTTTCTCCCAAGTTTTATATTACATGGACATAGAAATTACAAACAAATCACACGTTTCTCACAGGCAGTCCACTAGTACAACTCATATATCCATCAGTGTCAGAGTGTCACATGGTAGTTCACTATAAAACAAACCAGAGATGCCTCAACACTCAAGCACGTCAACATACCCCTATAATTACTAATAAAACCAATCATTCCATAGGACCATCCAATAATATACGGAAGACCTCAGGGCACTTGACGTTCCGATATTTGAACTTTTAAACTTTATCTTTACCTTTGACTGTCCACGAGTTAATCTCTCTGAGTCATTCAACACATGCTCTTCTGAGGAGGCCAACCAAAGATTAAAGGATAACAATTGGATTATCAATGGTGAATCTTTCCAGACCACATTAATATTCAGAAATGATTCATAGATGGCATACGGTAATTTAAGAGAGAAACCAATATCAAAGCCCCGCCAGACTTCTGCAGCTGAATTTGTCGCACGGTACCTTTGCTAATGGTGGCAGAGGAAGATTTTGATTCACAGTAGAATCTTTACATACCTACCAGACATTACATATACTTGAAAAGGCACGAGATGGCTTGTTAAAACCCAAAATATAATTGGGTTGCGCTAAAAATGACGTGGCAATCGTGATGAAGCATAGTGTGATGAAATTATTTGCAACTGCATGAAATATGTTGCAAAAGTGTGACATCGCTTTGCCAGTTTGGCCCATAGAATACCTCAAATTCGGCCATAAGATATTTGCAATAACGAACGTACAAGCGATGTCTGGGGGTTGGAAGCATTTTTGTCAGTTCTTCCACTGGATAGGTACGCTTTACTATAGGTCAGAATAGCATATATATGGTAGGATCCGAATTCAAATAGTGTTTCCCTAAAAATTTGAATAGATTGACTTGTGCTGCATATTTTATTAGTTTAAGAAAGCATTTGTATATAAATTATATCTAAAGGAAAAACATTCTCTAAAATTACAATATAAAAATATTGCATCATTTCCAACCAAGCCTTTTATCTCCATTTTCTGCCTACCATGACAGTGCTTTGACTTATGCCAGATATCATAAAAAGGGACTTTTTGCCACTTTTCTATTTTGATAACAGTCCATCTTGACTTCTGCTAGGAGTACAACAAAAGTCTATGTATCAAAATGATTGTAAGGGAAATCTTTACTTGATTAAACTGGGTTTTGATTTTGATTCCGTATGGAATTCTATGGAATCTTAACTCATATTCTAGAAGTCAAACATTTTGGCTAACTTTTAACATGATTTCTGAGAAAATACGCCAAATATGATATCAGATAAATTATCTCAATAAATTAAAAATAAATATAACAATAAAGCCCATAAATCTCTGGTTTAATATGGTACCTTTTGCAAATCTGTATTTTTTTGTACAGCCTAATTTATGAGAATTTATGTATTTCAAGTGAAAAATAACTAGTTTTCAGTCCACAATATGGTTACGTGACCTATAGATACATTACCAAATGACATCTAATCATCATCAGTATCCCAATCTGCCTAGGTACGATATCAAAAACATGATCTGTAGACTAGGTATTATATCACCAGCAAAATTAATTTCAGTGAAATTCACGTTTAGGACATACACCATGGTTTTTCATCAAAGAACCGTCATCTTTCACTCTGCCTCATTACCAGGTGTCATCCGAATAAGCCCTGTTTGTATCGCCTTTTGTTCGCTATATCAATATGACGGTATATGTTGAAAGGAAGTGTCTTTATGTTCAAGATTTATGTGCTGTCGTGATAATGACTGATACGAGGCGAAGCTGTGGACGAAAAATTTTTATTTTTCACGTTGAAAAAGACAAATATGTAGTATACAAGGTATACGGTATACGAAGGTATACGGAAATTTGTCAAACAGTATAATTCATACAAGGTAACACCCAAAAACATGTGGGGTGGGTGGGAGGTAAAGAAACGTGTTGAGTCTTTGAAGAAGTTGGTAAGACTGTCACGTGATATACACGTCACGACAGTGTGAGTTCATAAAAACATCCGGTAGATGTCTCTTGCTGCGTTGCCGCGCTTAGTCCGACAGCTGCCTCCTGCCATTATATCTCACAAGTTCGTACCAATGACTGATACGAGGCGAAGCTGTGGACGAAAAATTTTTATTTTTCACGTTGAAAAAGACAAATATGTAGTATACAAGGTATACGGTATACGAAGGTATACGGAAATTTGTCAAACAGTATAATTCATACAAGGGCATACGTCGAAGACGGAATTTACTGTAAGTAGACGGCCAAAGAAGCCTGCGAAGCCCAAGTGCCGAGCTTCTGGACGTCGTGGAGAGGCCTACCTGACTGGACGAGGTGTTGAGCCCCACCTCGGCGGAATGAGTGAGGTGTGACGAGGTAGGCCTCGTGATAACCGGCACGTGACAGAAGGAGTCTGACTATTGAAGTGAAATGAGGAGACGTGAGGGCCACACCCGGTCTAAGTAAAAACAAGGGGTCTAGGCTCTGGCCAGGTGCCGCGCCTCTATAAGACACCCAAGTCTTAACCGGACACATGTCCGGAAAACGTGACGACTCCACACGTAATACGACAGGTGGTGACCCCGAAGAAATAGTCTTGGATGAACGAACGGTGAGAAGAAGACACCCATCAACGACTTGAACGTCCCCCCGCGATAAATAATGAGGGGACCGATGCATCTTAGAGGTATCCGGGAAGAGGTTCGAAGCCCTCAGAAGGGAGTGAAAGGCCAACAAGGCCGCAGCCTTGACAACAAGACCGCAGGACAGATGCCTAGATAAACGGCAAATATCCTCCAGCATACTCCAGGAAATCGGCGGGGCCTGTCGAGCAACGTGACCGGACGTTACTAAGACACCTCGGATAACAGATGCCACTTGCGTGGAAGAGAACGCAGAAACGTCCCCTCCATGGTGAGTAATCCAGTACTTAGCGCCAGAGATGTAATTCCTAATGGCAGTGGGCGAGGCGAGGGTGTCGGCTAAATGTTGCACGTAAAGACATGCCTGGAGGATCGAAGGGTGGAGAACAGACGACTTGTTCCTGACTGCGAAACGTAGGTATTTGACGGCTTGCGTTGACCTGTTCCGGCACGTGGAGACAGCTGAAGCCGCCTCGAATGAAGATAACATCCGAGCGTGGAGCCCGGGGTCGGCATCTGGAATCAACGAAAATCGTGTAAAATTTCTTGGACACGAGGACAGACGATTTCGACAGGAGTTACTTCACTTTCAACGGTCAGAACAACGTCTGGGACGACTTCGTAGTCGCCCAAAGCGGCCCCCAACCAGATCTTACGGGCACAGGCGGCGATAAACGGGTCTCGTATTAGCCCGTGGTGAAGAGGAGCGAACACGGCGGCGTGGGAAGCCGTTACCCGGACCGTGGCACCCGCGGGAACGTTCCCAAGACCGTGTGTACACGCCACGACCAAGGCAAAAGCCGCGAGTTTGTAAAAACCCGTGCCAGGGTCAATATCTGGAACGCGCCACGCCCACTCCAAGTTGACGTCCCACATCTTGACCTGACCTCGATTGCTGGACACGCCGACGTGGAGCGTCACAAAAAGCGACGTTGTCTGGACAAGGTGGCGCCCGTTCGACGAAGCCGCGTAGAACCCGAACCAACGTAAATCCGCTCGAGCTCCATCACCAAGAGTCACAACGGGAGCCGCACGAGCCGCCCGAAGAGCCGCGAAGAGACGTGCCATAAACTTTTTCGCGTGCCGTACACAACTGGCCACGTGAATTAACCGTCCCAGCAGGGACTGCATGTGGTGGAGGGAAATCCATTTGCGGCCGAGACAATTGGTGCACTCTCCCAGCACAGCTTCGAGTTTGTCCCGTGGGATTGTGACAACCATGTCACGTGTATTTAACGTGAACCCCAGCCACGTGATGACTTGCGTAGGAGGCTCGCACTTTTCTTTCGCTAGTTGTAGGCCTAACGTGTCTGCCAGGTCGATGAACGTCTGGTAGGCCCGGTAGGCCTCGTCCTCACGTGTCGCCGCTCCGGCAAAATCATCCAAGTAGGCGAGTACTCGAAACCCGGCCTGGGCCATGATATAAACGACAGCGTTAGATGTCCTCTGACACGCGACGGAGGACGACCTACACCCGAAAGGGGGACACCTCTCCACGTAATATGCCTCTTCCACGTGAAAACACAGAAAAGGGGCGTCGCCCGGGTCGATCCTCAACTGCCTATAGGCCCTGCTGAGATCAGCCTTCCAAATGTATGAGTGTCGGCCTAACGTCTCGATGAGTCCAGTCAGGTCGCCTATCGTAGGCAGAGTGTAGGCGCAGCCCTGTCCCAAATACAGGCCTACTGGTATCCCGTCATTCACCGATCTGCCCTCGGGAAAAGAAAGGTCGAGGATCACTCTCCTGTCCCTAGAGTCCCGCTTGGGACGTGTCAAAAGCGGGGACACCTGCGTATTAATGCCGAAAGGTAAATCCTCGAAAGGCCCAAGAAGTCCGCCTAAGCGGATCTCGTTGTCCACAAAACGTTGTAAGTCCGGAACACAATCCCGAGCCGAAGCGTGGTTGACATATGTAGGGAGCGGCCATTGCTCCCGGGTATAGCCAATGGGCCACCCGTAGTCTAGGAAGTCACACAAACCAACATCATGAAAATCGGCTAAACGAGCCCTCCACTCGTCCACGTGGAGAGCCGAGGGGACAATAACACGAGCCCCCTCAAAGTTGTAAGCCTCAACGTTGGTGATAACAGAATAATCCGAGGTAAACTGAGGGCACCGCTCCCTGAATTCCTCAGAAGGCTGAGGGCGCCAAAAAACGCTAACCGATCCCGCCACGCGGGGCGGCACGTGATTGGACGAGGAGTTGTCCACCTCCCCGCCCATGTCGCCGCAAGCGCTCTCCGAGTCGCAGTCCTTGCGTGTCGGCTGGGAGCGCACGGACATCTCCAACTTAGTCGCGGGCGGCAGGCGGACCTGCCCTACCCCCAAAGGGCCGACTACTGCTCCTGGCCGCTGCCGCAGACTCGTGTTTCACTTTGATGCGGCAATCCTTGGCCGCGTGAGGGTGATGCAAGCTCAAGATGTCATAGCAGTACTCGCAAACGTGATCCACCGTTCCTGCCGCTGCGACGTGCGGCGCTTGGAGAGTGCATCCCTTCTCCGTGTTGTAAGCTGGGCAAGGGGCGTGGCTTCCGCCCGCTGGGCGCGCCTTGCTCTTAGCCTTCCCCGCTTGGTACAGTAAATCCTCCTTGCCGAGCCTGCCGCTCTCGGCCCGCGATATTGCCGTCCGTAGGTGCTGGATGTCGCTCACAGAGTTCCAGCCTTGGAGGAATCGTCCTTCTGTTAATCGCGAGAATATCTCCTCGCTCCAGCGTCGGACTTGCCGGAAATCGTAATCAATCGAATCCTCGACAACCTCCCTGAGGTGTGTCATCAGCGGTCTGCGGCAACTGGCGGGAGTCTTGGGATCGTCAGACATGCGTAAGATGCCCCACAGATATTCTTGTACATTAAGAGCTCCCAAGCCCGCTCGCTCTCTCTTAGCTCCTCGGAAAACGTAGTGAGCCGGGTGGGTGGGCTTACCTGAGGTAGGCCTCAAGATGTGTGATGTTGACTGGAGGATCTGTTGCACTTGACGGTCGAGGTCCTCGTCCTGGTAGGCCACGCCTACCGCCCGTCCATCACGTGGAATCCAGGGATGCGCTAGCTGATCCGTTGAAAAGCCCGCGAAGTCCGAGTTTGGCGCCAAACCTGATGCCCTCGATGCCATGGCCGCTCCTGCGGCAATGGCTGCAGTATCGGTCACGTCGACCGCGTTTCCCGTGCAAGGCGTTATCGCCCTGTCGTTCGTCTGTGTCGGCAAAACGTTGCCTGCTGTTATCTGAGGATGCACCTCCCTTCTTTTTTGCTGTCCGGTCTCTGCATCGTTCCCGCGAGCCGATGCGGATGCTGCCGCCAAAATGGCCTCCTTCAGGCCTTCAATTTGGGCCTGAATCAGGTCCATTCTCTTTTCGCCTCTAGCGGCCCGGCCTTCGCCCGGTGTTGAAACCTTTGGGGTCTTCGTGACCACGGCCTTGGTACCTTTCTTAGGCGGCATGCTTTCTTCGACTTTCTGTCCAAAAAACGTAATCCTGAGAGGTTTAAGAAGCGCTCCGGAAAAGAAACGTGTTGAGTCTTTGAAGAAGTTGGTAAGACTGTCACGTGATATACACGTCACGACAGTGTGAGTTCATAAAAACATCCGGTAGATGTCTCTTGCTGCGTTGCCGCGCTTAGTCCGACAGCTGCCTCCTGCCATTATATCTCACAAGTTCGTACCAATGCATGTTGGCACCGGGATTATAGGCACTATGCGTGTGACAGGCTGACTTACACAGGTTTTTACTTATGAGTGATGTAAAAAAGACTTCATAGCGAAAATGTGTCGTAGAAAGGTCTATAATGGGTTTCTTAATTAATAGCCATACGTGCCTCTACTCCCTGTCACAGTTGTATGGATACTGAAAGGGTTTACTCTCTCGAGACCACGCCACACATGAACCATCGCATGACCCAGTGGAATGGAAGTAATGTCATGAAAACAGGTTTTCTGAAAGCGTGCTGCCGTTCTTGATGTTGGAACAGGTAGTAAAACGACGCCTGATAAACAGGCAGGGATACATTATCAGCGAAGCAGAAGGCTATATGCCCTAATTTATCCTAAGCATCAGCAAACGGAGCCCTCAGCGTTTTCATTTGCGATCGCTAACCTGCTTCTAGCGTGGGTCCTTCCTTCAATCAATACAATGCCTGCTGGGCAAGTGTCCGCCCCTAGCATCACTACCCGAGGGCCCTGCGTCCCACATTAATGATGCTAGCCATGCCTGGCTCGTATGGGTCTACCCGTAATGTTATCTCTGCCAATACCGTTTCAGTACCGGGATCTGCTCAGTATTGGCGTTTTGTTACGGAGCAGCTCTTTGAAACGGGCTTGTGATGCGCTGTTGCCACTGGCAGAGATGGGTATATAGCCGCCGGGTAGGGCCGCGATAAGACGGATGATGTGCGCCGTATGAGAGCTGCTCCCTGAGCAGGTCACGGAGAAAACACGACTACGTGAGTAGCTCCACGTGAGTAATTGGAGGTTCCCGGGAGGCATTGCGTGAGCAGAACCTAGGTTTTGAGTCGGTACCTTGGCTTCTTATACCCGAATACATGATGCGTCTTTCTGGGCAGGGTCCCCTGAGATGCTCCTGTGATTCGTGCCGTGAGCAGCTCTGTCGGGAGCCTGTGGCTTTTGCATTGAGAAGCTGGAGCCTGGGTGATGAATGACCAAATCCGAGGTCCTCCGGGTATAGCAGCCATGCCGCACGTGTTGGCCTTTGTTGCAGCAGCGAGAGACTAAAAGGGTTGTGTAGTGGAGCTCCTCTCCACTAACCATACGTTATAGGTGAAGAAAAAGAAACAACAGGCCAGCTGTGACTCCGTATGAGGTTTGCCATGCGAGAGAAAGAGGCTCCATATAGAATACATCCTAAAATGTAATGTGAGAGTGTTTATTATCCAATTTACTATCTACAGATAACCCTTTTCGTACGAGGTGATTTTTAAGCCTAAATGCTGGCGTTCATGAATTTCATTTGAATAAATTAAGAAATAATGATTTCCCCATCCGCCACCCGAAGAATCACTCGACGTATTATTGAAAGTGTCATCCATCATTTGTTAACGCGAATATTGGACAGGAAGTGATGGCGTTGCATGCATGTATACATGCAAGATACCAAGATCTTTAACGTGACGCCTGGGCACCAAAGCTTAAGACAATGATGTTCTGCTAATTACAAGGCATTAGTTTAATGAGGGTCATTATGACGTAGGGGACGGTAAGTGGCCTTATCGTCTTCGGGCCACGTCGCGGACCGTGTTTATAAATACAACAGGGTCGACACTGGCGTGACAGCCTAGCTCTCTCAGTCAAGCTATGCGACAGTTCGGCTGATATTTTCTTAAGCCTGACACGATTTGGACGACTATAGATGCACATAGTCCATAGGTCCGAACCGAGATATAATCTGATGCGAACCGACCTGACACAAACAATCACGACCGATCCAGGCTCGATTCGGCATACTTTAACGCAAGAAAATACCAATCGCACTGGATTCGAACTGAATCCACGCGATTTTACAGGACCGACCATAATCCTATCCCTTTTTACACCCAATGATTCTATCCAATCCTGTCTAATATAACATAATTAAATACGGATCAATCTGGTCTGATCTGATCCGATTTTGACCAGTCAGATCGCGACTAAGCCTTACCCGGCCCACTCTTCTAAGTAACTTATTTGGGGTTTCACGAGAGTGACCAGTGACCTGGCATATACAACACACATAATTGACAGGATTGAAATCCAGGCAGGTCTCGCACATTACGCACATTTGTCTTTATTGGTGCCTATCATCTACAGAGGCCTGGGTCAGAAGGCTAGGGGACAGAATGGTATCTCACTACATCCGTAGCAAACATCTAAGTATCCATCCACTAAGCTTACGAACTACGTACAAGACCCTTCTGAATGGTTTTTCTGTGAGAGAAAGTTGCTCATTCAGTTTAAAGAGGGATATTTATATCCATCTTTCATAGGAGCTGTGCATATTATACTAGTTTGCTTTTTTTAGAGAGATTTATGCTGCAAGGCCGGACAATTCTTGAGGTCATCGGTTAGCTCTCTTAACGGTTTACAGTAACAAAATTCAGTATCTGTTTTATATGTGCATTCGGAAAGCGTATTCAGATATTGAGTCCATATACGTTTCCTAGAAAAGCGATGAGGTAACTCTACGTGGGGGCGGGGGGGGGGGGGGCGGTAGTCACATGACACTGTCTAACGGCATAGCGAGTCGCCAGCCAGCATCTCACGAATCAGAGGCACGTCTGACCATTCTGGAGCTACGGCAGATGTCTTAATGAATATTCGTGACTGGCCGAGCTACTCAGGACCAGCTCGCCCACGTCTTTCCTGTCATCTAATGGCTGTCTGATATTGGCACCTAGTTCTATTTTTGGAGTGCTACTGGCTGGCGTTGCAGCCCAGATTGAATAAGTGAAAGTATCCTTTAATCTTCAGTATGCTTAGCCAAGTGGGTTTACGTTTCAGTCAGGACGCATATTGACCTTTAAAGGTCACTTTTCATCAAGCAATAAATGCAGCGATACTTTTGTCATCCCTGAGCGATTTAAGAGGGGGATATTTAGCCAGGTGGCTTATTGTCCGGCAGCGACTTTAGTCGCTCTAAGGAGATTATTGACCCAAACTACCTAGATAAGCCGTGTTTGAAAATTAGAAAATGCAGAAAGATACTTTGCATGCAACCCAAATGCATAGTAGATTTTGATATGTAGAAACCTATTCCATAATACCATCCTTACAAAGTGTTGCCAGTAGATAACATACGAATAATTTAACTCGGATAAAACAAGGTCTAGCCTAGGTTTTTATAAGACAAACTAATCTCTAAAATACCCGTTTCTGGCTCCCGGTTTGGCTCGAAGGATATTTCTTAACAATGCATCACGTGTTGCAGTCTGAAACCACTGTGGATGTTCGAGAAGGGGCCATCCATATAGTATGTACACAAAATATCTGAAAATCTTGACTCTCCCATCCCCCCTCTGCGTCTTGTACGCAATAGAACAAAGAAGGAGCATACGCAAAATTTCCAAAATTGTTGGCCGCACCTCCTCCACACACCTCGCCTTAGTGCGTACATACTTTATGAATGGCCTCTAATAGGAATATGTGGAATGCCTTCATTGTCATCCGGAGAGTCAAAGCCTCTTAAAGCTCAGGATGACTTATATTGCCACTACGGGAATAACTTTGTCAGTAGGGAGTCACTCAGCACTCGGCGAGTTGGGGTTAAGCCAGTGGCATACAAAGCTGGAGGACTGTAATACAACGAACAATAAAATGTTATGTTGGATGTGTCAACTATATGAATCGTATTGCCCGACTCATTTAAAATATATTACGTACGTGATACAGCGAGTCATCACAACCTAAAAGAATAAACGGTAGACATGTATAGACAACGTGAAATTCGATATACAATGATGAGCTGCTGAACATATTCTAGAACGTAGCGCATTTTAACGTTTAACCCCGCGATCTTTCAACTTCCATGTTAGTAGTGTATGGAAAGGTGCTCTGACGCGGGCATTAAAACTCATCCCGCTGGGGTTCCTACCCGAGTGCTTTATTGAATTAGAAGGTGGAGGTCGATAACGGCTGTACCTACCCATCTATACGGTACCTTTGAAATAGTTGTATAACCGCCATTAGGTAGGTGTTTACCTCGAGTTCAACACTACATCTAGGCCGGGTTATGTGATAATGAAGCATCTGTCACCCTTCTATTCCAATGCACTCATTTGCCCTCACCTAAGAAGGGTATGATTTCTATTGCCACTCCTCATGTTTACTGTGCGTATCTCTGGCTCAGTCGATGAGGAAAATGAGAGATTCAGTGACTGACGATGGTGATAATATCTGCCCTACTAAGTGCATGATGGGCATCCTATTTCCTACTTAGGGGTCGAATGGAAGGTCACTGAACTTTTAAGCAGGTTCGTATTAGTATGGGTATTTTCAGAAATCTCCCGGGTTTCACTAGGAAATGTATGCAGGTAATATTCATACTAAAGAAACTTTAAATGATGTTTACAGCATTGACAACATGCTTTTAAAACCCCGTTAGACCACCTAGTTCAGGACCGGCTTAGACTCATATTTGTCCTTTGTGTATAGCCCATTCCCATATGGATCCCCACGAGCTAGACATGAGTATTCGCTCATCCATGGAAAGTTCAATCCATGCAGGTTGGTCTGTCTAGCCCCCCCCCCTCCATACACGGCGGTAAGACCAGTTTATCTTAAATATATGAGAGAAAACCGGTAGACTGAACGAATCCTATGAACGTAAAGACCTGATCGGTCATCCCTATGCTTTTACTCAGTGTTTAGCGATGGTGGGGAATCCTGGTAGTCTTGTTGATCTGGGTCGCTATTTCTATTTCAAGAATGCCTGATAGAGCACTGACGTATACCTGTATGTATTGTTTGTGCTGGTGGCTGTAGACATGAAAAGTGGCATCGACTAGTACTGAAACTAAGTACTGCACTATGGTGGCCTTTCATCATGGGAAAATACCATGTACATACAAACGTTGCATGTTGGAAGGTTTACACGCATCTTTACGTGATGACATTTGTTCGGAGTATCCAAGGTCATACTGGGACTATGTAAAGGGGTATTGGTCGATAGTACGACCCATTATGGACTCTATCTCCGTTTGCTGTTGTGCTACTAGAACATAGTGCACTTTCCTCTTCACATGGGTATTAAAATATACTTACAGTTATATACGTTTGAATCTCGATATTGCTTTATTCCTAAGAGACCATCGTCCACCGGGATTCCGTGCAATATATTGACTGATGAATTTGATAAGTTCTGATAGCCTTTATGGTACACCCGTGATTGCAATTAGCATATGGTATGATTTGATATTTTTGAAAAAAAAGACAAATATATTCTAAGCAAATTCCATAGCATTGTTGTATATATATTTGAAGTCGTTTGACATTTCATAGAACAGGCACATGTATACTATGTAAACACGTACGCACAGCTCACAAAGAAACCTCCACGTAATCTACCCAATGAGTTTACATACACAATAATGACTTTTTTTGTGTACGAGTGGCCGTAAACTCCGAGTAGTTGACGCGTAGTAATATCCGAGCGATTAGCGAGGATATTACATCGTCAACTACAAGGAGATTACGGTCACTCGTATGCAAAACTAGTCCTTATTGTATTTATTACCCACCTACATAACCAATAACAAATCTATTGCAATAAATTTGTTTCTGTAAGACATTTTGTTTTGTTACAGACACCACATCACTGTCATGAATGGCAGTAATTCAGTGTAGACTTAGACCAATAATAAAGTTCGTCATTTCACCATGATTTTAGCATACAAAGCATGTTATGACTGGATTTCTGATTGTAAATGAGATTATTATGACTGATTATGAATAATTAATATTGAATGAACATTCAAGAAACTTATTTTAAAATACATGATAATTTGACCTCATTGTGGACAGGACTATTTTTCCGGAATCTCCTACAGGAGATTCTGACTTGCCAGAATCTCCGGGTAGCCGATTCCAGGTACTCTATACATTTCCTATGGAGACTCCGTATTCGGTGGGTAATAAACCTACTCACACACCTCAGAGTTCGAGAATCTTGTATAACTACCCATTAATGAAAAAGGATAGTTCATTACGTAATACTAATGTACACATCAGACGCGTACATGTATATGTATATATATAAATGCATTATCGTGTCCGACGCACGGTTACCGCACATTTGTGCTACCACTCTTCTGACACCTTCTTCTGACATCGTCCACTCCTCCCCAGACAAAGTATATTTATATTCCCGATCATTTGTAAGTGTTGCTCTGGGCATGTATAAAGGCGTGTTACGTTAGGGATCTGGATGACAGTGATCCAGTTTTGTTCTGCCTGAGGTTTGGATATATTCCTGCGTGGAAAGCATGGATGTAGTGACGTAAGGAATACATCCGGGCTGAGTTAAAATATTATTGTTGTTAAGTAGCTGTTACGTAAGTGGGAAATCGAGCAGTAGGTGTTTACGAGCGTCCAACTGCATCATGCAGCTCCATATTATAACGTTATGAAATACATCACTTCTCTCCATTTTAAAGCGCTACTCCCTTTTATACACCACATTATTTTGCATGACACCATCCCCAGCCTCACCTCGCGATGTCAGAACAATCCCCCTCGATAAATTTCACACCATATTATTTTTTTGTATCTGACTAAATCAATCGATGGTACATCACTGCTCTTTTGCAACCAACCACCGCAAACAATATCAGACTGCACTACCTCACACCATACAGCTTATGTCAGGACTATGCCATTACCGCGTAGAACTGCGTCAACGAGCCAACCATGCCTCAGCACTCTGTTCCACCTCAGACCATAACACCTCAAACTACATCAATCCCCCAGCTATTCATGGCACACCACATTACATCACACTCTGACACTCTATGCTTTGCCATTCGATACCACCTGATAACACTGTAAAGAATCACATCAATTTTTATCATCCTTCTCCACTCCATCTCACACCATATGAGTCCACATCATCTCTCGTCATAGTACTGTCGACTATATCTCACCACATCACATAACTCTACACCCCATAACAATGGTCGATCCGAATACAAGATACCCGGGATTTTCTCGCCCCGAAACGAGCCGGCCCAGTTTGGGGTCCTCACCTCGAAAACAAACTCGTCCATCTTCGACCTCATGTATGCAAATATAGATAAATATGAACTAATGCTCTTCAACAGGTTCACGAGTAGTCGTATATTTACAACCCTAACCCTTACCATAATCATCTCATCATCTTTTTAATCATCCTTTCATCTTCTTAACCCGTCATCAAAGTCCTTTTCCTATTAATCATCCAGTATTTGGCAATGTAATATTACATTGGTCGCTCAATCATACAATGTAGGTTGTCATGAAATGGCTTGTACATAGGTTCTCCAGTCAGACTTACTTACCAAAAGACAATAGACTACCATACAATAACAAAAATTTTACAACAACACGGTCCACTTTGTCATACTGTTTACTGTCTCAGGTAGCTCCTGTATTCCATAGAAACAATTCATATCAAACCTTTTGATATACATATTTGTGCTTGACTACTCAATTCCAATTGCAGTTTTATCTTTACTTTTGCAAATTTTAAACATTTATTTTCACTTTGATATATCTCTCCTTTAATGTCATCTTGAAGAGATCTATCACATTAGTCACTGTCAAGTACGGGACCACCTCACGGGGCGAAATATCCAAAACAGAGTTCTCCTTTAAAGTATGGGGCGACTTTGGTTCTGAGTGAATTCTCCAGTAGCTGCACTTCCCCCATATCAGTCAAGAGTACGTTGGAATTGAATTAGGCGCCACGGAGTGATGGATCAGCATGCGGCAGATTCCTAAATGTCCAGGTTAATTGGTGGTCGTTGTAGCAGAGACTGAATTAGGTGCCCGGACGTGATGGATCAGAGTCCGGACTGGTCATCTTTTGATGTATTTGAGCAGCAGGGCATGGGGGCTTGTCTGACAATGCCGTGGACATGTCCGACAATAATGTCCGAACTGACCAGTGTGTGCTACATGGCGGGAGTCAACAAGCTCTGTCAGCCTGTGTGACGAAAACATCGGCACAACTGCTCCGCTCCAATAGATCTATGCAGTTTCCCTCTGGTTATTTTTGTGTGTGGAAGAGAATTCAACCGAACATTGACCGACCTTCCATTGTTCCTGGAAAAGCCCATGTGATAGATATATTGAAATGATTAAATTCTTATTTTAATTAACTTCAATGAACGTATAATTAGTAGAAACCAAACGAGAGTTAGCCTAGTCAATGTTTATGCCACGATGGGCAGGTCGTGTATTACTACACGATGCATTAGCCGAGTGTAGTGAGTAGCAGACCTGACCAGAATGGTATAAATATTGAGAAGGCTAACTCGAGTTCAGTTTCGTATTTATCCCACCCCATTTGTAACTATCCTTGTTAATAGCGTGTTGACACTCTTTTGGAGGATGGCCACGTTTATCAATGCTGCCAGATCTACTTTCGTTATCTCGTCCCTGATTGGTCCGTTTTTTTATTCACCTCGGTGCATAAATAAAACTTTATTCAACGCTCCGTCAAATACACTGAGTCAACTGAGTTATCTTATAAGATCAATAAGACTGCCAAACATACGAGAGCTTATGATGTCCCGGTTCTCTTCACTGATAGACTGAACTGCTCCTCCTATATGAGACCACTTAAATATCATGGAGGTTCCACCTGGAACAGATTACCACCCATAGAAAGGGAGACTGAAACTTATGGCAGCTTCAAATCGTTGACTAGATCTAAGCTTAGAAATAGTGTATGGGACTTACCCGCCCATTATTTGTAATCGTATTATTGTTATGCACTTGACTATTGTGAACAAAGCATTTGTTGAATCTTCTTCTAATTGTTCCTTGAATTTTATATGAACCTTGGAATTAATGGAGACTTTGTTCTATAAAACCTTATCTGTAACAGATGACACGATCTATAGGCTAGACCATGGAAACCAGCCTTACAAATAGGCTGAGGTCTCGGCCCCTTTATTGGGATGTATGATTTAGACATGAACAAACCTTCAAGTGACTGTAACAACTTAGTCTCAATAAAGAAATTTGTAAAAAAAAGACACCCAAAAAAACCCGTTTTACTTAGGTGTCAATCAACAGATTATGTATTTTGCGGAATATCTTTGGAACACTAGATTTTACACTTCCTATCTAAATAGTTCTCCGTACAGTTTACACATGGGCAGCCTGTTATAAACATCTAACTGTTTTGCGTTAGAAATATATTCATTTAATGAAAAATCAACAAAATGTAAAACTGGGCTTCCCAGTTTTATTGGGTCCCAGCCTCATCCCCATTTAAGTGCAGTATTGTGTCTGAATTGTATTTAATAGCTTCGGTGGGGTACAGTGGCACAGCGGTCTGGGGCGACATCACAACAGTTAATGGGCTTACTTCCGGATGGTTATACCCTAGGCCTATACATGCTGAATCACATGTGGTTGTAGAACGCTGGGCATGGCACTCCCGGCATAATATGGAACAGGTACACAGTACATCCAATTTAGCAAGTGCGTTCTTGCCATGAGGATATTAGGCGGCATACAGGAGGTGTGTTCAAACGCCCATTAAAAATTGTCACCAAAGAGACTTCCCAGGCGTAGAAATGAACGTTCATATACACCCACATATGAAGGAAGGGTACCTATAGATTATTTTTAATAATTCGAAGGTTTGTCATTTCATTTCAGCAATATTTCACGGATATTTTAACAATGGGAATGACGAGCTGGCAAATTTAGCTACCTTTAAAGGGGTCCATTTTATAATGCACATCAATATAGGTAGCGTGGGTCTTTATGTGCATATGGTTATTTTCTTGAATCGATTTAGTATAAGAACTTAGATAATCAAGGGCATTCTGGATATCAAACCACTGGTATGTATTTGTAATACATGTGCCTATGGTTGTTGTATCTTCGGTCCGTGCTGTATACCTGTAATGTCTACTGGAAAAGTGTGCACATGCAGGTTCTACAGCATATAAAAGAATATAGATTAATACTTTTGAATAGGAATAATGCTAAATCCAGGGTTTCACTGATACATTTCGTGCTTACTAATTCAAAACCACGCATATTTCAGAATAGAGCACGGGGAAGATGAAGCAGCTGTATCCTCCGTATATCGCGATCGATTGAGTTTAATAATTACATATAATTTAAACCCTCTAGAATACACATCCTATAACACTTCCGTCCCAATCCCATATACACACTACCGAATACAGATGGCTCAAACGTGTTACGAGCCTGTGTGTCTGTAGAACAATACCAGCCCTTCCCGTCCCTCACCACATACACACCCCTCCCTCTCCCAGCGGAATAAATCCCCAGGACGCACTCACTCCGTTCTGGTACCCAGCATGCTCCAGGCCCGCGTGACGGTCCCTGTGGGATGGCCACAGATGACGGATGGGTACCAGCGTCGGGCTCGCACTGTTTAGGCTAGGACGAGTCCCACTGGGTCCTGGCAGGCGCTGTCAGATATTGGGTCGTCTTCTGGCACTGAAATATTGATCCAGGGCCAGGATGATTTGTGTAACGTGTCTGCAATATCTATGTTTGTACGCGCCTGGTGGCAGGGGGGGGGGGGGGGGACTGGGGTGTTTGTCTGAGGATAAACCTGTTGATTTGGCTCTGCAGACACCCAGGTGGATTCGCCTTCAGGGTTGCCTGCCTGGCACTATGGACTAGTACGAATTGCTTGGCTCAAACATAAGATTTAATTCCGACAAGATTTTAATTGGTTGGGAAAAAGCACTGGAGGCCAATTTTCGTAATTCATCTGATGACTTCGTTTGATCTCAAATACTTTGATATTTGTGATAGGATAGATGTATTAAAGTACACCAGAATTTTTATTTGGTCAATCTTAATGATTTCGGCAGCCAATAAGGTTTCCGTTTCCTTCCAGATCGTTACAATGCAGGAATTGCCGCATTTATTGCTAGAGAGGAATTTCATTTGTAAGATTAGATGTCATCTAGTAAAAGATACAGGATACATGGCAGCACCAGGTGGAGCTCCCCTGAAGTACCAATAAAAAACAATTTTGATTAGCTTGAGAGAGTTTGGCGGTAAAGGATGGCTAATTCGTTGAGTATATCAAACTATAAAATGTGTACAGACTAAGAAAAAAACCCAGAGTAGTGAGTATTTAGCGATTAGTTGTTATTTTATTATCATTTAAAAAAATTAGTTTATCAACAAATGCTGATGACAGATCTCCCGTTTGGACTGTGCAGAAAGTCAGGGACTAATCCTAACAATATTCATATTCACCGCTTACATATATGACCGTGTAAGGTGCATGAGAATTACTGGAAGGAAGGGGGAGGAAGTATAGATTATGAATTCGAGGTTTTTTTCTAGTATAAAGTTCCACGACCCGATACTGAAGGCGGAGGGCCGTAGATATAGGTCAAAAGACTATACACGAAAACACTAAGGGTTCACTCACTGCGTTTTCTCATTTTTATACTTCTTTTTTTTATTATGCTCAAGAGCTGTCTGTTTTGTGCATCTATCTCATTTTTATCAATCACTTTCCACAATGTAGTAGAGTTAACTAAAAGCATGGTATGCCCTCTCTCCGCCAGACTATCATTCGAGACGTTGATATGATATAAAACTGTGGTATGTTCATCATTGATGAATGAGCGTAAAATTATTCTATCTAAGACGCAACGACACTGATCCTCTGCTTCTTTCCCAATGTCACAGTGTTAGGACGCAGATGGTGTAGATTGTTTTGCAGCAATCGTAAAGTATATGTGTCCACTCTAATTTTTAAGCGGTGTATATGAGCGTGTGGCCCACCTATAAAAGCATAAAAATGTAACAATGTTGACACGGGAATACCTTTCCTCAGGAACTTTCTGAGAGCGGTTTTTGGAATGTGTGTTCTAGTCAGCCAGCCATTAACACGCAAGGTTCCAGTTTTCTCCTTTAAATAAAAACAGGGAAGCGGGGAATCCTGACGGTTGATTTCACACTCGGCCGCGGCGAAGAGCCACCAGTTCGATTAGTCCAAATACTGGGCTGGTGTGTAAATGTGTTGAGCGAACCAGGCGACCCGTGTTAGACAGAAATGCAAGGGTGAGGGCGAGAGGCGAAACTCTATGCAGTAGGCATACATTTATATGGGTATGGCCAGTATATTCTCGAGGTCTTGAGTTGTATGTCCATGATATGGGGAATGCTTGATTGGGAATGTCTTAGTCATTATCATTTCCAGAGCTCACTGTCTCTGTGATTGATGGTTTGGTACACCATGCATGCATGCTTTTCTTCTGAAATAGTTTGTTGACACAAGGTTCATATATATCAGGATGCATGATTTACAACCAAGTTGTCATAATACAGAAATACAGAGTTACCGGAACGACAATACACAGTCATAGAAAGCAACAGTGACTCGAACACTGGATTTCGTGTTTAAAGTTCTGTCGGGGTCTGTTGACCTCCAGGCCAGTTGGCGATTGTTCGGATTACAAAGGGAAATTGTTCGTTTGCGGTCTAGATACAATACTACAGAACTTTTTTACCTTTAAATAATTGGTTGGTCCATATGGAACATAACTAAATTTTCAGAAATACTTTTCAGATGTAAACGTAAAGAATAAAACAAAACTGCTATGGAAATTAAAAAGAACGAATGTTATCAAATAACTGTGTATTCTTTGTTGTAAGCAAAGGTCTACGTGTCTGACAGACTTGATTAAATTGCTGATGGTCTTAGGTGTCAGTCGGCTTCTGATTGATGAACTCTTTCATTGATGAAAAATGGGACACTAGTAGAAAATTATATTGCAGCCCCTCACGATTATATTCATTCTGTTCTTTTATCATAGGAAAAACGCCCTTTAAATAAGAAATATTCCCGCATGTAAATTTAGATAGCAATTGCCCCGGAAACAGAACATAGAGAAACATATGATATTATAAGCATCTATATTGAACTATGTCTTGAAAATAACATTAGACTTAGCAACTGTCATCATAAAGCGGTACATGCAGACACTTTAGGTTTAAAACACCCTCCTATGGATGACACAAATCTCTCAGCCAGAACATGTTCATCTACTTTATAAACAACGAAAACCAAGAAGTAGAGGAATGAGATTATCCATACTGAAGGGAGACTAGGGAGTGCTAAAAACGTGTTATTGAAGGGGGCGTGCAGGAGAACTAGATGCAGGAACCTCATGGCAGTTGGGCACAATGAGACGTGGTTTGACCATCTAGACAGTGCACATGATTGGCTCTGACGCATTATCTAATGTATTTTGAGGAAGACAGATCACACCCAGGACTCCCTTTAGCCAATCAAGCAGGGCGAGGGTAATGTCTACTCATGGAAGACAATAATTGGCACGGCTGTCATCTAAGCCGATTAATTACAAACGACTGATGAAGATTCTCTAATTAATGGCGGAATGATGACACAATTTCAGCATCCCTGCTACCCCTCGGAGTACGTGGGAATTGGGCGTTGAGCGCTGGTGAAAAGAAGATTACCGTATAGAGTAGTGTGTTGCTAGCTGAAGACGTCGGTACCGGCATGTTTCACATCTTCATAGATGTAGTATAGTATGGGTGTATATCAACCCAAGATTATACAAAGTGGTCACTAGGCTATCCTTTATTGTTACAATATCTGCAAGAGAACAATAGAGCACTAGTGTTATTTATAATGAGGCAAATTTTCACTATGTTCTACTGTATCATCATTTCTGTCATGAAAATAATAAGAGTGAAATGTCACTAATCTAGATTAACCTTACAATAACGAAGCAAAGCCCAGAAACTAAAGCGATAGCAAATACAATTGCTACATAACTTCTAATGATAAAATATCCGATGGTGTGTATCGTAGTGGCAGGTATGCGTCGACCCATATTAATCTGCGTCGTTCGATCGGCAGCTATCGTTTAAGATGAGCTTTTGGTAACAATACGGTATTTCCCCAGGGCCCCTCTACACTGCGTCGCTCGTATATTTACTGGTCAAATTGTTCAAGCGGTACAGTGCGCAGCGGCCCTTGACGACCGACTCAAGCGAGCGGCTCATGTTGCCGCCATTGTTGCGTCAGGGGCTAGGAACAAGTGGCAGCGACAGGGCGCTGGATCCACCCCATTTCTAAATGGGTTCGGATTACAACAACACCCTTCAACTGGGCCTATATCGCAGTGGCTGCGCGGGTTAAAACCTAAGTAACTATCGGGCTATATGATTTAAGGCGCAATCATGGGGATCGGAGAAGAGGCGTTCAGTTGGCTGAGGTTTATTTGGGGTGAGTAATTAATTTCTTGTATTCAACATAGATTAATGACTTCTAGAAACTCCCGGAGCTACCAATACTATTAAGCATTATTCTCCTTTAGACGGGCATATCGTGAAAAGAAAATGATAAAGATATGCTCGTGTCTATATATTATGGTTATAAAACATATGAACATAGTTAACCTGATTTAGGACCGTGACATCAGCCGATCGGTGGGTCAGTCTTAATGACCGTCAGTGTGTGCGGGGGAAGCACAAGAAGCAGATAAATGGAGCAGAAAGACGAGCTTGGCCGACAAGGCTGTTTCCACCTCCTCAGGGGCTCTTTCCAATTCCGAACAATACGCTTTGGCGATGGCAAGGACTGAACGCCGTACCCAGAGGTGCGTCAGGCTCAATTACCGGTTTCCATGGTAACTCCAGGCGGCGATTTTGACCTTTGACATGTCACGTGACCCCACGTTGACCCGCGTAGTGGGACAGGGGAGGGAATCGTGAATGTGAGAAGGAGAGGGGAGGTACTTTGAGTTCGTGTTCTGCGAGTACCACTAGCCCACCCAGCCATGAGGTTAAGAAGGTTCTCCTTAAGCGACCAGAAAGGTAGGTGCGGATTCTATTGGGAAAACCCGGGTTGTGCATCTATTCTCGGTACTTGATGTGACATGGAGCCCTATATTCGCCGCGTCACTTCGGTCTGCGAGCCCCACTCTCACAGTCAGTTGTTTACAGCGCGCATCACTTTCACAAATTAGCCTGAAGGCAGTCTAGTACAGACAAACCTGTGACACTCTATTATACCGTCTATGGTGACTGTCGAATCCTAAACAACGTACCGGGAATTGTGTAAGTACAAATAATGATTCTCAGATAGGTGGGGATTTTGAAGACAATATTATATCAAGTTCCTCCCCCACAGTTGGAGTACGTGTTTGTCTGAGTACATACTCTTCCTAAACTCTTGGACATCTGACATTTGCATTGATTCCTCCGCTTATCTCATATGACATAAATAAAATTGCTTAGAATAGTACGTGCTTCAAATTGACCACAAGACGATGCAGTGGCCGTTATTGTCTAGTTCCGGGGAGGATTGGCTGGGAAGGCTACCTAGATCTTGTCTTCTTTTTACCTTGTGGAATTAACGACTTCCTGTTGTCATTAATACTGGGGCAACTGCTCTCATTTGTCGTCCATTGTTAGTTTGTTAGGACAGTAATGAGCAGGTCTTCACTGAACCAAGCTGTAAGCACTACAACACAATGATTTCAAGAATTGATCTATCTTACGATAGAATCTTTATTATGTAAAGCAATTGGAAACATACTACATCGCTATGATGATCGAGAAAGCAATATATCATTTCTAGTTCCAAGACTGGAAATTCATATAGATTATGAAGAAAACATATTCTACTTTTACATTGCTCATGTCAAATGTACTGGCTAACATAAAATGATTCTCCTAAAGACTATAGCTTGTGGTATTATCAAAATATATGATGTATTGATACATAACATATAAAAAAGAAATGATTAGAATATACTGATAGCCGAACACTCCATAATTGATACTTTAAGTACTCATACCAAGGTGCTAAAAGTTGCATACCAACGTTAACCGCCTTTTGACGGCGTGAAACGTAATCAAGCGTAGACCACGTTCCTGTATGACGACCTCGTGACGTAAATACCGAGCCCTCACCTCGAAACTCCGGAATTCTACCACACAGAATATCTTTCCCTCTAATACATAATCGTATTTGACAATACCCTAATTGATACCTGTTGTATAACTATTACTGTGAGAAACAGTTTTCTTTAAAGTCGCATCTCACATAATCACAAGCCCGAATAAGAGGTTCTAGTTCCGTCTACTTAGCAATAGTAGTCGAATATCAAACCAATTATGTAGGAAATAAGGATCCTGAGAATTCGAAATCTGTCGAATCCATATTCCGACCTGTTTAGGTCGGTCACCAACATCGAGGTCATACGGTAGAATGATGTCAGCAACTCATTCTGCTCCGAGTCAAAACGACCATGGGATTTATAGTCCGTTTACTGCTTACTTGGCATAAACGTTTCCACCTTCGACAAAACGAGATTTTTTTTTTTTTTTTAAATATGCCTATTTACCCATCAACAAATGCAGCTGAATTAAATTTCAGGAAAGTTATCAAATACACTGAACGGATTGGGTTATCAAAGAGTAATACACGAAGTATATCCAAATGTTTCTAATCTGGTAAACCTAGGTTTTAACATTTACAATACAGGATCGTTTCATACACAATCCTTTTATCTTCACAGGATTTGAAACCAAGTAATTCAATACCACGCTATGTAGAACGAGGGTTGTGGTTGTGTAATAATTGGTCTTCATAATCCTAACATAGACGCAATGCCACCATGCTGTGTTTTAAATTATTTCTATCGGGACTGAGCAGAAAGACTCCATAGGCATGAACTGAATGGGGCTTGGGGGGGGGGGGGGGGGGGGGCATTCCCACCGGCATTGGAACTGATGACAAAATATTACTGATGCGTTCATCTAAACACACAACGATCACGATACACGTGTATCGGGTTTGAATTACCAATCCTGACTTAAGTATATTTGTGTACCTTCGCTAGAGGGACGGATGTTAGAAGATTGATGTCACGGGGGTATAAATACTAGAGTTTTCTCTGACAAGCCATATATCACGGAGCAGGATAAGTTAGTTCTGGAATGATGGATGCTGATAGTCAGATATCTCCAAAATCGGTTCGATGTAACATGAACCACATTTTCCCCATTTGTTTAGAGATATCTTAAGTCGCGTAAAAGAAATGACACTCACGCAATGGCAAAAGCTCGTTAGAACTATAATTGTCCCCAGTACATTATACGGTAGGTACCTCAGGTAATTATAACCTTTTACAACCATTAACACGACACTAAGTAATAATCGCCACAAGAGCTACTTTTAAACATAATACCAATCAATCATTGAATAAATATAATACTGTGTGTAATACTTATATCACACATTGTATTCAGAAAATAGGTTCAGCTTAAATACATCTGAAGATGACTGTAGATCATTGTTCAGTGTATTTTTTTCTCAGAGGAATCTCGCCCAGTGGGTTTCCTGCTCGCCATATGCTGACCACATGCTTCTATATAGGCTTGATGGGATTCTAATAGATTTGATTTAAATAGCAATGTGGAATCTACACATATATGTATCTACCACCTGTGGTTAATCGTTTAGGCAAGGGGCTCCATGCTCTAACTGGGGCTAGGTGGGGTGCCATACTCAAGGCACATATGCACTTGGGTTCGGCGCGTTCATTCGGTCAGATTTCATTTGCCCATGACAGTGATATGATAATGGTAATGATGGCGTTTTTATCTTCCTGTTTATTAATTCCCTTTGACCACATGTATATCAAACACCAATTACTCTATTCAAAGTCACCTTGTAAACATCTTAAGTAAATAGGAGGTTTTACATAAACCAGACGTATTGGGGTAGGTTTTTAATGATATATCTGAGAACCCCATGATCCTATATGTACATGTCCTGAAAACACATCTTCAATGATTGCACAGGGCAGTTTTGTCGTTTACATTTGTTCTGTTTGGTGAGTCTTTCATCTAAATATGTGTACTCATTTACATGGTCTGTGGCGTCTGTTGGTCGTCCACGACATACACGTCTGGGTAAAATGGGCAAACAATGGATTATTATGTGAACTGCACTAGTATAGTGTGGCCCGCACATGTTGTACTGCGACCTTGGTTCTATGTTAGAAATAACGGATATTGAACAATGGTAGAGGTGATGGACCCCTGTCGACGTTATATATACGCAGAGTGCGACCCAAGAGAAAGAGATCTGAGAAAGTATTTCCGTTTCTCTCCGATTCTACCATATTCGACACCATCTGATATGAGAGCTGAGAGATGGGCCTATTCATTGCCATTATAACACCTCACACTTACTGGCCAACTGTACGGATTCCATTCGTACACACTGTGCAGAACTAATATCTTGTGCACTCCATCCCACGTAAAATGGCGGTTTTAATGATTTATAGGTATATGATGATAGAGAGACATAGTGATTCTGGCTGAATTGTTTACATCTGCTCCTTGTTGTTTTGGTGGGAAATAGTCCCGTTCTTCGAACTCGGTAAATATTTCTCGTTCTTCAAACTCGGTGAATATTTCAGACACAAAACAACACGGACCAGATTCCATCCATTCACACCAACTGCACATGTCTCCAGGGCTACAGTCCAAGCAGTGGCGGATTTGGGTGCTTGTATAGAGTCAGTCCTAAATGGTCCCTTACATGCGTTGATCCCGCAACCTATTTGAAAGAAATCTAAACTATGGATAAACCCTTGTCTGTAGCCAACGGAAGTCTACTAACGGATACGTCATGTATGTACGATGCAAACCATGGATACCCCTTGCCTGTAGTCCGTCTAGCCGTCCATGGTTTAACCGGATTGCTTGTTGGTCTGGTTTATTGGTAATATGTAAACACTTTCAGTTAGGAAAGGTACAGTAATACATATGGATTCGACAAATATGTAGGCCTAAATAGGATAATCTGGATGATAGTAACGAGCTATATTCTGTGAACAATGCGTGACAAACTGATGAATTAAAGCAGAATAAACACTGGATATTCAGTAATTTTTATGTGATAGAAGTCTTTGGGATACATAATTTTGATCTAGGCCTTGTTGAATGATGAGGTAGGATGGTATGAACTAAAGGCCAAATGTAGGCTAAATAGGTTTGATTTAGTCTGACTTAAATGTACATATATTACGATGCATCTCAGATTAGACGCTATGTAGATATCAATTTCATTTTCTATTTGGCTACTGCTATATCTAGACACATGCAAATTGCTAAAATATTGGAGTGTCAGAAAGCTGCGCAATGTATTTCGCATCATCTTGCTGGCGCGTGTCAAAGAAATCCATATACATGGAAATATTATTATCACGTATTTATTCCTCTATATGAATGGACGACGTATAATAGAGGTCTATCATTGCACACCAAACACCGGCTCCTATTCTAATATGTTGTGATATGGAACGCACCGGGATGCTCATTATAAACGCCCACCTGGAGATCACCAACGGATATTCTTCCTGTGGCTTGGCCGTCTTATCAGCGGGGTGCTTTACCTGAATCTCCGCTAACGCCTGGTGGTCTTCAATCAAGATAGTATTTAGGTAGCAGCGGTTATAGTGGTCTGGTGAAAGGGTTAGAGAATGCCCACACCCACCACATCACTCTGAATAACCCACCCATACACTATTCAATCAACACGTACTTTCTTCTTTACTTTTAACATGAACTCGCTTATACTCTGGACATTAATGAGTTGACGTTTATCCTTACCGGTTCCAGACATCACACCTGCTTATCTGAGCCTTGGGTTTCCATATTCGACCATAGAAGATATGAACTATCAAATAATTTTCATGTTTTATGATATAAAACGTGCTATGAATATACGAGAATATAACCTGGGGCGGGAGGGGAGGGGTGGCAGCGGAGGGAATAGAGGGGTAGGATGCAGTTGGGGGCTAGATGGTCAGTCCCCTTGATTAGTCTCTCCTCAGTCTTTTGTTATCATGATCCCTTCCCTGCTGCTGTCAGAATATAATTTAATTCATTTTTGAACCAGGTAATTTAGTTATCTGAATCGTTGGAACCGCCTATAGAAAATGCACCGAATACTATTTATATGTAGGACTATAAATGTAGAAACACGCCATGCATATACCAGGGAGGCTAGCATTAGGCACTCGGTACCCTATGGAAGAGGAGCAGGGCAGCTTGCCAACTGTATCTGGGATAGGGTTTACTCGCCCGTAGTACACAACTCGGTGTGATACACACTGAGCGTACAGATCCCCGACCGAGCGGACAACAACTGACACTGACAAACTGCGCTTCTGACACCTGTATGTTTACCGAGTTGACAGCTGACCGACGCCGGCCACCGCCGTCATGGCACTGCTTCTAGGAGATGACCCTGGGATGGATACCCTTAGCAGCATCAGTAACGTCAGCGTGGAGAGTGATAGCGATGAAGAGGGTAGGTGGAGTTGATGGCCCCCAGGCATTCGTGATAGGCACAACCAGTGTCATAAATTCTGTTGCAGTGTCTTCTCGAGCAACGGTCACGGCGGCCAAAGGCCGGGAAGGGATCTAGGTCACTCCGGCCCCGTCTGCGGCTCACCCGCTGCGTTTTGGTAACAGTGGTTTCACCTGCAAACAGTAGACTAACTCACTTTATCTTGTGTTATTGTACAATCACCCGGGCTCTTGCAAAGGCACAGGTGGCCAGTATACATCTGTGTCGGATGACAGGCTTCGGTAACTACCGTGAAATGTGTTCATGTATGATTTAGAATCGCGCTTGCTACGCCTGTCAGAGGAGTGCCTGATTTATTCCATACTCAGCCTTTAATGCTGAATGATTTTACCTAACACTTTCGCCCTGTACTTGCGGTTACACTAAAGGTGGTATAATTTGGATGTACCGATTTCTTCATTGAGGTTCTCTTTTGATACAATACCACTATAATCATAGTATATTATCCCCTTCAGTTAGCAATGCATAATTGTGTTCTTGCATCTAAACTTAGTCCGAGAGGCTCTGACTGTCTGGCGGTGTCCGCCAGGCAGTCAAAGTTTCAGTTCAGTGGAACTAAGTGTTGTCAAGTCAATAGTTATATTCTCTCAAGCCAATACGTATATAAATCACCAGCTTACATTAATATACGCTTATATGGATATCGGTACTATAATAGAACTATTATTTTTCTAGCCCTCAACTTCCCACATTGGGACAACGGTGTGTCTGAGCTAGCAACAGGTGGGAGATGGGCACAAGACCAGAGATGTAACTTGAGGATCACACAGACACACATATAGATTTACCCATTTACTATATACCCATGCCGTATATACTGTAAATATCGACGTTTCGGCATATGACGTAAAAATACTGTACGGACCGCCGGTCCGTACACTAAAATACGGACCACCTTGCCATACACATTTATTAAAAAATTGTTTGTAAAGTCAAATGAAATTGATTTTTTTAAACTTCGGGTATATAGTGAATATATAACGTCCAACCATGCTTGTACAATTCACAGAACTCGATGATAATTTACCGTTTATACGGAACTCGGCATAAATGTCTCGGTCCGTACAAACCGTAAATTACCATCTCGTTCTGTGAATTGTACAGCATGGTCAGGACGTTCTATATAAGTACATGTAGTTTGACAGTGTACTAAAAAATGACAGTACTTGTATATTCCATTGAGTACGAGAGGGTGTCAAGTGTTAATGGTAGTGTATTATTGTAGTTTAGACTAATTCATCATGGCATTCTCTGAAACAGCCGCTTCAGACATAATACAGCCAAATGGGATATGAAGCACCCCTAAACTGAATTAGCGGGCTTCTTCCCCGACTGCTCAAAATAGGGCACTTGCATCCATCTAGCGTCATTGGTCTAGGCCGAATTGTTACCAATTTACCATAGGTATCTTCTCTTCACTCATCTTCTTGATAACTGTAAATCAAATTCAGATGTACTTATCATTTCACAAGGCACAGTCATAGGAAGGCATGCTCCAATATATATATAGGCTTTCATTTAGAGTCAGGTACCTGGTAAGCAATCACATTTCCTTTCATTAGTGTCTTAGAGATGAGTATTGTAACAGATGATTCAGATAGGTATCAATTGTAACGCACTCACGCGACTATTGCTACGTTTACACCATGTCCCCGGCAGTCCCAGTAGAGGAGCACGGTGGAGCACTGGGGACGAAACGGGAAGGACGAAGGATGATGCTGGGAGATGGGATGGGGAAACATGAGAGACTGTAGCATACCCTGGCTAACAGGAGTCTCCGGCAGCTGCTGGATGAGTGTGAGGCTCTGTCAAAAATTGTGTCCTGTCAGCCAGGGTGCTCCACGGCGTTAATACGAATCATAACGGGATTTGATGAATGCCACAGAACATGACTGACCATGACTAAACATAGGCGGCCATACGGAGAACAGTAGGCAGAACGTGATGGACATGAGAGACTGCAGGTGGCTTTGCGGGCACTGTGATCAAAACAGGGTCCTTGAACATCCACAAATTCTGCATCCTAGTATCTATAGTCAATCGTTCTGCTGACTGTCGTACATCATCATTTCTATGTTGGTATCATTTGATGCCTTTCAAAGTACACCATATAGGCCACCCTATTTGGCAGAGAGTGATTGGCTGGCTCAGTTGTTTACTTTTAGGAAGCAATTTTTTTATTATCAAGGTAGCATCGGCTTATTGCAGAGGTGTTATAGTCACGTCTTACAAATTATTTCAGGAAACTATGCAAGCTCAAGTGCGACACCTGAAGATGGCACCACTGTAGTAGGGGACGACTGCTGTTATAAACTATTATAATCCATCGGTAACCGCACCCGCCAGCTGTGTTTTTGTGTCAGAGGCAGGATGACTGCATTTATAGCACGATAGCTAGCTGCCATATAAAGTGCAGGGTGAGTGTGGCTTGACAGTAAGATGTGTGACGACAAAGTCAGACCGGGTTTGAGTACTATTTGTGCCTCGATCTCTCGTTTATGTATAAACTTAATGATAATATAGAGTAGAATATCGTCAATTTAAGACCTCCGTCGAAAATGCAGTGTTGGCATAATTGAGTGCTGACGTACTATTTCTTAGTATTTGTTGGCAAGACCACACTGGCCAGAGGTAGCTCTCTTCAGAGAGGCTTCTGACCAGGCATTTCGTAATAGACATACATATTGAGGGAGTCCAGGTAACCCAGGGATAATTGATATAGGGCAGACATTCATTGACTCTTTATAACGATGCAGAAAGACTGTCCCATTACCCGATGCAATTTAATAGGTAGCTATCGCCACATATAAAGATAGATCGAGTTTTTTTATACTCATCTTGACCCAACCGTTATCTAAAGAAGATAAGCTATACAAATCCCCTTGTAGAAATAGTAATCTTAGAAGAGACCATTATGTGGCCTACAAAAAAACGAGGACACATAACCATATTGAAACTGTTAACCAGTTTCAAATCATCCCTATAAGCCGCACAATCCTCGTATTACTTGTATCCTCCCCATCCACGGATGAAATATTGATATACATGTATAGTCAAATGGAATATGATATCATTACTGTTATTTCGTACCCCTTTCTTTAGTGCAGCAAGGGATATTAGCTTGGTATGTCCATCTCCTCAGAAACTAGTTTGTATCATGAAGAAGCTCTTATGTCGACCTTTCAGTGGTGTGGATAGATTTCAGTAGGGGCGCGAAGTGGAAGCTTTCTCGTATTGCATTATAAAACAGATAAAGCCACAGCCATAAATAAAGGCGTACAGGAGGCCGTAGGCACTGTTATCATACATATATACACAATTGCAGTTATTGCAGCTTATAGCTAGCTGCTATCAAGATATGTGTATCTCACGAATCATCAACTACTTTCCGACATAAACCGCTAATTAAAGCTCTACACCGTCAAGATTAGTGTGTAGATGTAGGGATTGTTTAGGTCATAATCCACCCAATTTAATCTGTACTATGAATAAGCGCTAATGCGAATGCCATAATCGACACATTTCTATGTTGTATTTATTTAGTATCATTACATGACTAAGATTCAAAAACACGTGAAAAATATATATTCCCCCGATTTAATAAAACTTAATATTAATAAACTATGTTAAGGCACGTCTAAATCATGAATTGCAAAAGTACGGGAACATTTACTAGCTTTTAATGCGCTCAGAACTATTTTCTTTAGTGACAGTGCCTTTAAAACTCTCAGAGCCAACGCCTTAAATGCCCTCAGAATCATTGGCTCCAATGCTGCTCGAGCCATTGCCTTTACTGCTCTGAGGGCCATAGCAATTTCATGGACTCACATTCCCAGCATCACGTGTTCACTCACTTTAAAGTCACATATACCCGCGTATCACAATGCCCTCGCCTCCTAGTGTCAACTGCATGATTTGCCCTCTCACCCACAACCTACAGCACCAGTCTGGCCCCTGACGGTGCTGTGAGAAGTGCGCCTTCACCTCTCCCACCCGAGTAACTCACCCGCACACCGGGAACAGCTCACCCCACCTCGACCCCAGCACGCCGAGCTGCTCGCAGAATATTACCTTGCTCTCACTAGGGTCCACGGGTCATACATTAGCATGGGGTGGTGGCGCTGTAGGGTTGGCGCTCCACTTTCCCTACTATTTTTCTTTGAGGCGCCTGCCCTTCTTATTTTTTCTGACATCCCGCAGTATACCAGATTCCGAACTCGTCTCTTATTTTATCCGAGGGAGAATTATGGACGGATTTGAGAGACGGGTCGTTGATGTATTTGATAACTGGAACGGCAGACGGGAGTATTTCCATCAGGAAGAAAAATATTGTTTACTCGGGAACCTGAAACAAGAGTAACCTTAGTGCCCTTTCTCGCCATTCCGTAAAAACACGTCTGAAACACGGACCCCCCACCCCCCACCACACACACACACACACTCACAATATAATATTCCCAATTATCAAAATAAGATACATGTAGCCTACATTTTACAGCTGACGTTTCAATTCATTACCACATGAAGAGGACTTCTTTTCTTCGTCTCTGAAAATTGCCCCATACCATGATTTCTAGTAATGTTGTGGTGTATAGAATCACTCTGAGGGAGAGTAAATGTACATGAATTTCGTATTACCTATGCACTTAAGCCTTTTGAGGAGTCTGCAAAAGCCATTGATTTGGCCTCATGGTAACCTTGCAGCGACCTTAATATGAATAGAAGCTCCGTTTGCAGTCCGGGCAGCTCGCCTCGCCACGGAATAACGAATAACTCAAGAGAAGACGCATGGACAAGTTTATAGCCTCAGCACCCTGATACAAGGTCTTGCAGATGACAGGCCTGCTCGATAAAGCTCCCCTCCTCCCGCGTCACAACGCCTCATCCGGGCCACTTCAGGTGGAATAATCAGGTCGACATTCAGGTCTCAATGCACAAAATCGATCCGTCTGGGCGTCGCTGGAACGCTGGGATGACAGGTTCCTGTTGGGTGGACCCGTCAATAAAATATTGTCAATACTGTATTCACAACGGTGCTAAAACTGAGCGGAAGCTCGGACTAGCCTTCACTGAGTGTTGGAAGTCGTCCGCTTTCGTAAAGCAAACAACTGAGAAAATCCTGCTGGAGTTACTTTGACTCTGGTGGAGGCAATAGCTTGGAAATTAGACATATTGGGAATGTTGTTTTAATTGATATTGGGTGATGTAGGCTGGCTCAGTCCCTGTGTCGTATGCCTACCCTCCCCCTCCCCCACCTACCCCACCTCCTCCTCAACGGTCGTATCAGACATTGGGGGAAGTTAACACACTGAAACGTAGTCTGATTTCTTAATGACTAACTATTATAGGTCCTCAAAGTCCGCACCATATCAATGACTGGAGCAAGTCAAAGGGACTATCCTACACTAATACCCATTCGGACACTAAGATAACACAAAGAGAGTGCAAGTAAACTCTAAAACTCTATGATAATGACATGACTAAAAGAAGACGTATATCTTGAGTTCATACTCGGGCTTTTGAACGTAATAGTTTTTATCCCAACTCGGCCATTTTGTCGCTGGCTCCAGACTCGGAGGATTTGGGGCAGACGTCTTCTGCCCTCGTCAGAAAGTCACGTGACCAGAATCAGACTGTTGCACAAGCTATAATAGACCATACAGCATGAATTTAGTGCTATGCCAATTGCTGAAAAAGCCAACGAGGCCGACTATTGGAAAGAATAAAAAAAGATAAACCAATTCCGGAGTGATCGAGCGACTCAGCCAAATGGCGGATTTGGGGGTATTCGGGGATGTAGCCGTTGGTAGGTTGGCGTATTCTGTGTGCCGAGACCAGAACCGAAGTGAAGAACGACCAAGCTTGTTGTTCTTGGCGCAAATGAGAACCGGCGCGCACCGGTTGGTACCATGGTATAGTCACGCCGTAAGTAGTGTACGAAAAAGGAGAACGCAGCCCTTTCCCACTATGGCTCATAGATGGCGCGCGGGTGGCTGCTGGTGACGAATGACCGAGGACAACGCAGGCCATCCGCCCGGAAAATGGGTCTCACAAGCCGACGACAGCCACCACCTCCTAAATAAGTATCCTGCGTTTGCTCCTCAGCAGGGGGAAAGACTCAGGTACTCATCCAAGGTCCTCCCCACAGATCAGACTGGCACCCGACCGCGACAAAGCCCTGGTAAGGCAGCCTGCAGGGGCCGGCCGATGACACGTGGGCGATAATAGGAGAATGGACGATAATAACTCAGAATTGTGGCCAGTGAAAGAAACCCCACTTAGATTGATGAGTAGCATCAATGGAGGCCTTAGCCCTGGGACCGGCACAAAGAAGACACACTGAGGATTCTGCCGCAGGCGCCGAACTTTGCCACCGTGGATCCTTTCCAAATCTAAGGCCCAGAGGATGCTCTGTAATCCTGCTACCCCTCCCTCACTCTCCCAAAGGGCTGAGCTTCTAGAGCAGCTCGCAAGGCGCCAATATTGTCCTTGCTGTGAGCTGCTCGACTGGGAGCCGCTCGCCATGAAAGGTCAAGCCAACTTCACGGTCGGAGAGAGATGAATCTTCTGGCGGCTGCCCGGCTTTTCACCAGCGAGTCATCTGCTCCACTTAAGAAGGCCATTCTGCTCCTAGGCGTTTGATGCTGGGTGTGATGTGGGGGAGGGGGGGGGGGGGGTGGGATCTCACCCGTTGCTGTTTGGGATCATCCAGCGCCTGTTAGGGAACTATACTCGGAATTTATGTGGTATTGTCTGGACGGTTATCATTGCGAATAGAATCCTGGGATTTTGACTATGGAGTGCGAATCATCAATATCTAGTCGTTTGATATCTTATGAAGTAATGATAACTACTTACATCATAATATAACAATATAGAGAAGTTGCAATTGATCATACCACGATCTTAAAAATTACAAAAGGGCTTATAATTACTGGGTACGTTCACATTCTGTGCATTATTTATCTCGATGATAATTCTCATATTTATGTTAGCTTGTGGAAGTACTCGAGAACTACTAGTTATACGAGCGATATTGCTCAGTCACTCACACTTAAGGACAGGGCTATATGATACAATGCTATCTAGGACTGTAGAGGCTGAGGTGCTACTATGAGTAGGCTGTGGACTTGTGATGTAAACAAACCCACGTGGTGTGTTGTCAGGGATGTAGGTCACGTGACCAGATAAGAGATTGTTTTGGTTTGGTGAGGGGTCAAAGGTCACCTTCCCCATTGCGCCTACTACCCCCTCCCTCCCCTTGCTGTCCCTTATCCAGCCACCTCTAAACGCCATCCCACACGTCCCTGTGTTTTTTTGTGTGACTGGATGGTGTGTACTTGTCAGGTGATAGAGCACAGGTTTGGAGTACTTGAAAGAGTTGTCAAATCTGGTATGTGTTGGCCGTTTCCTTTGATCATTTAGTATGTGGATATATTTGTCTTTGACCACCTGTTTTTATTCCCACCATGTATGTATCACTAATATCTTATGAGTGAAATTTCTCAGGGTTGTACATTGCAGAAATGATGTCTCCCTTACCCTATTCCCCATGGAGTCTTTATGAAAATCAAGGGTATTTTACTGAGTTATTTAAAGTCATAAACGTCTGGACGTCAGCCGCTCGGCTGTTTTAACTGATCCGCAAACAAATATATTGAATGTCATTTGAAATTGCTTTTTATGTCTTTCATTTTGCCTAAATCAATTAGTAGTGATTTCATCGATCATATGAATCAATGACTACTCATAAAACACGCATCTATATCAATCATGAAATTTCAGGAACTCGCGTCGGAGATTTTCCTGAGAAAAAGGAATATTTAAACGATGATGATAATGAAGATAAATCGTATAGTGGTCTATCAAATCTAGCCTGCCATTTCTCAGGCAATTCACAAGTTTCTCAAGCGTCATTGCTAAAGGGAGAGTGCCATGACCATTAGATGAAGTGTGATTATCTGTTTTTAAAAATGGATTTTCTAGGATAGATCCCAATTGCAATGAAGCTGATATTATGGATGTTATTACGCCTCGTGTTTTTACTTTTCTTCAAGAGTTATGGAGAAATTATAAACTGTCGTTTCATCTACTCATCATATAAATTAGTCGGGTATTCGAGATACAAAGGCTTATAGACTTACGTCGAGAACACTAGGTATAGGACATAAAGGATATGCCATAGCTAAGATTAATACTTTATGAAAGCCATTGCCTCCAATTTTCTCTATGCTATTTCTCACTTCTTTACCATGTGATTGTAGGCTAGTAACCTCAGCTATATCTAAAATGAATATTGAGAGTCACTTGCAATTGGCATTGACTTCAGATGTACTAAATCCCATTGGACCCCAATGAGCACTTCTTTAAGTGGACCCTTTCCGGTGGATACGATCAGCACTTTGTCATAATTACTTAGGTCAGCCTTCTCTCCGAGTCTTATACTCCATCCTTCTCTCCCAACGGTCACGTTTCGACGTGGAAATCCTACAGCCTACAGCCTACAGCCATACACAAACCACGTACATGTCCTATATATAGCATAGCTGATAATGCGTCTATAGAAACGGGCAAAGCGAGATCAGCGAAACTCCACCCTGGAGGAATAACCCCCCCCCTCCCCAACTCCCTCGGTTAGTCCTACCTGCCTCCAGGATAAAACTCCCACAACAAGTTAGATAATGTCAGCGCTGTCCAAAAATAGCTACATCTATAGTGTGGTCGCAAAATTGAATTCTGATTACTGTAGGACCCGACACTTGAGCCATATGGATGCAATACATTGGATGCAACTGGTATTTCATCGCCCCACCTGTGCGCATAGCATATATTGATAGGGAATATATGAGTGTGGGTATAGGCATGGATATAGTTTCATTCATCGTGGAAATGTCCCATATATTAGTGTCCATCAGCTAAGCCTTTATAAACAATTAACTGTCATTTTGTAATTTTGGGAAATCCGAGTTCTAATATATTGACCTTTACTGTCCATCGATTACAAAGTCCCCTTTGAAAATGCGAAAATGCATGGGACTACAGTAAACCACTATCTATTGTTTCTAAACTGTCGGAACCCATAACCATTGACTACAGGTTTGGCTGGGCCTCATAGCCATTGATTACAAGAAATATCTCAAAGATCCATGAAGACCAACAATAGTCCTTTCCGATAAACCTTATGAAATGATAATAATAATTTCAATGTGTTGGGGAAGATGGATAATAGATACAGCAAACGATGGGTTTGTCAACAGGCAGCTCTGTAAACCGTCTGAGGCTGACATTGTAATATTCTCGCTAACTCCCGTTTGTCTCTATGCGTCAAACTCTCGTGGTTGACGACCGCCGGTCCCAAATACCATCGATTATTGTCTATTTACATGTATATATCATTAGTGTATTACATTGAGAGTTTTTATTCGTCACATTTCAAACAACTACTTTTCGCTAGTTGATGTGAATGAACCTTGACTTATCAGTGAATTGTTAATGATTGTGCTTGAATTGGCCAGATTTGCTGCATTTAATAAAGTGCCTATTTGGTCAAGTGGATCCAAGTAATTAGCTCTAATGTTATTACATTCAAATTATTTCATGGCCATTGGCTGTATACAGGAGTTAGCTAGTTAAAGAGTTTCCCCCAACTCATGGGGTGAATACTACTAGCCTGACCAGAGGCACTAAAGCTGCTGAGAGCGGCCTGCTGGTCTGCCCATGCTCAGACTGAGTGACCATTGACCAGTGGGTAGCAGCTGGTCACTTCCCTTGTGCAGTCACTAAGGCCCATCCCCACGGCGCCCAGGATGCGGCCCCCGTCCTCCGCGACCTACTCTGCCATCGATCTGACTGGTGTGAGCCTGGTATAAGCCGGCCACTGACCCTCAGCGCAACGACCGCAGCACAGCGATCCGCCAACGCCACACCGTGATCCGTCAACACCTCAATATTTTCCGTAATCTGTTAACACCTCAACACATGGCATAATATGTTAACACCTCGACACACGCCTTGCTCTGTTAACACTTCAACACACACACCATGATCAATTAACACTTCAACACATTCCGTAATCTGTTAACACCTCAACACATGGCATAATATGTTAACACCTCGCCCTGCTCTGTTAACACTTCAACACACACACCATGATCAATGAACACTTCAACACATTCCGTAATCTGTAAACAACTCAACACATGGCATAATATGTTGACACCCTAACACACACCATGATCTTTGACCACCCCAAGACACACGTCGAACTGTTCACAACACAAGCATCGCCTACAAATCCAACACATCTACCCTTCGTTGCTTACCCTGTTACCCTTATTTGACTGCGCAATAAAATACTAGAGAATCTAGCTTAGAATCATCCTCACTATCTATTATAAACGGTAAACCCATTGACCTGATGTCATCTTTAACACTTCAGGGCACACACATTACATATTTTCCACTTCATCGCACATTCCCGTTTGCTGTTCCAACAACTAAATAACTAGAGCCTTCCACAACGATGCTAGAACTTTCCAGGCTCGGTTGTGGACTATTAGCACTGTTCGGGATATCTATGTGGTGTGGGAACTAAATGAATTCTCACCTCCGTAAATGTGTTCGGATAAGATTTCTACCTAAATTCATTATATAGATTCGATCACCACCCTTGTGGTGTAAAAGAGCTTTTAGAAAGTCTGGTGAGAACCTCTAATGGTTAACTAGACGTTAAATCAAGCCAACCAACCAACTATAATGATATCTAGATCATTCCACAGTCTGGTTCCCCTTAGCCACAGCGATTTCTCTAACGTGGCACAGCTATGGCGATATGGTTTAAATCTAACCTTGATATCTTGTCTAGTGCACGTATTCTCTCATCCAAACGACGGTCCAAACAGTTCCCGAATCTTCAATCTCTTCTCTCATGCAAACTCTCTCGTATACCGCCATTCTTTCATAGTTCGGCGATCGACTGAAACCTGCCATCGTTCACTGGTTTTCGCGATGGTCAGCAATTCTGGATCTAGTGGTGAAGTACTACGATACAGTCACATTAACACTCTAGGCACGAGGTGCTCTAACATATATGTATCCCTTCGGTGAGACTGATACCAAAGACCACATTCCGGCACCTCGCTTATCTGGGACCCCTAAGGTATATACTCACCTGTGCATTGTGCACCAGTAATACACTACCCCTTTCATTTACAATACACGTGCAGTAGATACAATTTTATCGTGAGAAGGGTATACATTATTGTCACTCTTAGTAAGTTGTCAGTAGTATATGAAATGGTCGTTTCAGAAACAAGATTGTATGGGATCTGCGGTTATCTTTTCTTTTAAGGATGGGCGTTTAGTCCAAAATTCATTAGATAGGAATCTCCACACAGAGAAAAAAAACATCAACACTGAATCTTTCTACCCTAGAAAATGGGAAATCATATTATATTTTAGCCTCACTTAATCACTAATCACTGAATCACCAACCATTTAACTCGCGTTTCCTAATTTAGTCGAATAGCTCTATTTTGACGTCAACACTACGGTTGTATCGAATCTTTTTTACATGTTTACATGTGTTGCACATAACCTATAGACACCCACCACGATTGAATACACTGATTCTCTGGTTGACTTACCATTGTTATTGTACCCAACGTTAGCTCAGGTATCTAAATATCAACGCTTATGGAACCTGCAGCAAATTCCTAGAGAATTAGGAATCGTTTAAACCTGGCAGCTGTCGTTCACAGCAATTAAGTATCCGAAGGCAGATGTTCGGCGGGCAGTTTCCACTCCCCCTGCCCTGTGCATGTGGTCTGCTACCCGACCCGTGAGCATACCACCCCCATCACTAAGGCCATCAAGTCCATGGTTTTGGTATTGGCCAACAAATAACTGCACTCTCCAATCGACAGACATGATCTAGTAACGGGTTCCTGCAAATGACGTTAGTAGTGGATCGCAGGGATCAAGTGGAGGAGGTGATACGCGGATCCAATAACGGCCTAGCCCTATGGGGACGATGGGATCACCCCTTTTCCCGGCAAGACCCTACGAGGATCCCTGAGGGTGAAGGGTGCTGACTGATAGGGCCCTAATCATTGCCAAATAGGATACTTGGTTCTTGGTCCAGCGTCCAATCCAGATGCCCGGTTGTCAATGCTGCTCCGGAAACTGTGCTCGTAATCATGTAACGTTGACATGGATAACATTGGGTGGACATATAACAACTACCTGCATTATGTTTCCCGTCATCATCAATATTCCTCTGCCTCTCACTAGGTCCTTACACTCATCGAGACAGCATCGGGGAGGCATAGTGCAGATCCCTAGGTCATAGGATGTAACATCACAGAACCTGCCGGTTCTATTCATCCTCGAAACCTTCTCATCTGAGAGGGCTTAAAGTGAACTATTTATAATTGTTTTTGTGTACTTACGATCGCATTTACCTCGCCTGCATTGGCAGACTTTAAGTTCAGGAGAATACCGTGATTATAGATATTGGAATCTATTCACAGAGGAGCAAGGGAGTTGCATTTTCTGGAGAATACTCTTTGCGTTGATATTGTAACCCCAATTTAACCCATGGCATAGATGAGTATGAACACAGAGCTGAGCATTGTTGCCATTGTCCAATAGGCCTTTCTGCTACTGGTTCGTTATATATCTCAGGCCAGTAACGCCTAATCAATAAAAATAATAACCAAAGATGGACGATTCCTCAGTACATCCATGCTGAAAAAGAAACGGGCATACATAAGATATGCTTTACATGATATAGCTGATGTAATTCAACATCGGTGTGGCCAAGGCTACAGAGGTATTTCTACGTTACCTCTGAGTAATTACCAAGATGTCGGGGGTGATGCCGGTGCAGACATCGCCTTGCCCCAGAGACAGCTCGCCCATTCCCGAGGCTGGCCTCAGGACCGTTGTTGGAGGGGTCAAAGCCCTCCAGAAACTTTGCACCTTGCACCTGCCACCCACCCCACCTCTCCGACGCTTTGAGATGGTCGTTCACTTCAAGACTGAGGTCCTTGTCCAGAACAAAGTACAAAACGGTCAGACTAATTTCTCTTTCTTTTCTGCAGACGTCACTTGATTTGAATTACCCATAGATTTGTTAATGCTTTAGAAATCTGAAATCAATAGCATCTTCGAATATCTATTAAGATTTTACTTATCGCTTCGGGAGATGGTTCATGGCAAGGGAGGTTATATACATGTGTTGTCTAGGCACGATAATTGTCTTCATTTCATTATCTAGGTTTTATTTTAAGACTTTATATATGAGTCGATGTTCAGACAGGAAAAGCTTTGTCATTAGATTTTGAAACAAATTTAATGGACTATTACAATCCGTTCCGGGCCTTCTGCTATTCACTGTAAGGAGCACACTATGATGCGCTTACCAAGTTGACACCTTAAGGGAAGCTTAATGTTGATAGAAATAGAATGAAAATATCAATAAAAAGAGACAAGAGATAACCATATCATGTTTGACTTAATGCTTAGAGCTGTATGTCCCATAGATAGGAGGATGGCTCCTTTCCATATTAGGGAATTCCACCCTATGGTTAAGACATAAAGAGCAGCAGTGCTCATGCAGTTAAGGAATGAAAACATCAACTGCTACATACAGAGATATACCATATGCTGAAACTACCTCTGGATTAAGAGTTCTACTGTATATCCCCAGTCAATACATTTATTCTAATCATGCAATTTATATATTAGACGTTCCGTGAGCAGCTATCGTTATTTTGATAGCCGACAAACGTTTAACCATGTCATACAAAATACCCACCATTTGACTCCTACCTGATAGAGACACAAGGTAAGGTCACCTAGTTGTCAAGCCACTCTCAACGCCACGAGTCTTAAACATTATTTATAATCAGGTACCCTGTCAAATTTCGTATTCCTCAATCGTACAGATCACATTGTAAATTTCATCACATCATGTAGCCATATGCGAGATCCATCATGGGGTAAAAAATAATCAGGGTCATTTATGGAGGAGGTCTACCAACGGTGGCATCAGCAGCATGCACTCAAATCCCCGGGCTGTTGACCATACAGACCGACACGCCATAGCCCAGCGACCCCAACCATGCCTTCCAAGCAAACGCCACCTGCCGGCACTCGGGGAGGCAGCCTGACGTAAAAACGACGTCAAACCTCATGTCGAAGTCGCTTTTGCGTCGCGGACGCCGCTGGTTCCTGGCCGCATCTTGACATGTAACCTTTTTACGTGCGGAACCAGCGACAGCTTGTGGCAGACAACTTCCAGCGTTCACTTGTTTATGGGCTTTATGGATGTCATTGGAAATAACGTCTCCATTCCGCAGCAGCCCGAAATAGATCATGTCGTAGTGATAAATAGTGATCGTTTCTGATCAGTCATATATTCTCACATATAGTGAGGGTGCCATGAATTACATGTCGGCGTTATGGATATCACCAGCTGCGACCTATTCATACACACGAGTCTTAAGGCGAGCACCTCCAGTCTCACACTGGAGGTACCGCGCTTGTCGCAAGGTGCGCGCAATTGTATCAACCACCCCCACCCCGCCTTGCGACTTGAACGCTTGCAATTGGAAGTACATCGGTACGCCCAGTCTCAGAGTAGTGGTATCATATATCAAACATGTTTGATATTCAAAAAACGCCTCCGATTGGGCGTACCCGGTACGCCCAGTCTTAGACAAGCGGGAAACTTGGAGTCTGAGACTGGGCGTCCCTCAAAACGCACAGTGTGAACTGGTCATCATTATTTTGCACTAGAAACGAAGTGCAATATCTTGTATGGCGCCGCGGTAAAGACAAAGGCAAATCTATTATTTCTAGGTCATTCTTTATAAATGCCCAATACTTTCCTGTCAATCTTGCCACTTGAAAAGTACAAAACGTTAGAAATATAGTCCACGATTGTTCTCTTGGCAGATTTAAGAACAATGAAATAATTTAAAGCGCTCTGGACTTTACACAACAACCAGGGCGACTTCAATATGACAAATTGACAGGAAAACAATGTAGCACAGCATACGTGTTAGATTTCATCCGTATCTCTCTCTGTGGCTGTGATGCGTCAAACATTCAGAGACACTCATACAAGCACTTGGGTCTAGGTGTTACTGCAGAGTACAGTCCCCAGCCGTGTTTGCAACTACAGCAGAAAGTTAGCGGTAATATAACACCTGTTGAGCAGCTCACGAAACACTGATGAGCTACTAACACGTCGCTCTAACATTTCCTCCTTTAAACCCTACCCCTACGCTGACAGCTCTCTTTATCAGCCGACATTCAGGTGTCAGTGGTTCTTGTGGGCCCGTGACTGCCGGCGAGCAGAAACATTAGCCCGTCTAAATAGTAATGAGCAGTTGAGTAGCTCATTTGTTCTTTCTAAAAGGTATCTTAATACTTGAAATACCTTTGAAAGTTAAGCTTTCTAGTAGCTCCCAAGCGCAGGTATTGTCTGAAACTAGAATTATATTTGCCCATTTTAAGAAGCTGTTCCGTTGTGAGAGAGCCATTTCTCCTGGATTATATTCCTGTTTTTATCTAACGAAATATCGATCTACCACCATTGTTATCTACCTCACTGAACACTTTATTGATCTACATTCTGAAGGCTGTCAACAATAGAAAAAAAGACACCCATGGTTATCTCCACATTACTGTGAATGTAAATCCTTATATTTCCAAAAGCTGCTGTCGTCAGCACGTTTGCTGAGCGGCAAGGTATGGTGTCCCAGCATGCATTGCTGTCAGGCGACTGAAGATGGCGCTCTTTGATCACACATAGCGGCGAATTATTCTGGATGACCGGCTGATGCTGCCAGGGCGTTCCCGTCCCTCAATCACACTTAACTGCTATACAGTCTACATGTACTTTCAGCCACGTATTCAGGATTTCAAATCATAAAGCTATGGTAAGAACCATAGATTCTTAAAGCTATCAGATCTTCGCTATGTTAGGATGCACGGTGCCTCTGGTCTTGGACTTGAAAATCTATTTGTCAAATCCTCCTGTTTAAGAAGGAGTTATATATATTTAGAAAGATATCAACATCGTTATTGAATCTAACATTTTCCATGAAAGGCACGACTTACCAATTTCATATTGATTTTTCAGAGTGTTCAAGTCGACTTGTTTGTCTGCTACTCAAATATCTCTCACCAATATTTTCTATGCCTTCCTCATACATAGCCATCACCGGGAATGCTGCAGATAGGGGGTCGTGGGCTTTTTATCATTACCTAACAATACTAAGGCGAGTTCCCAAAACCCTTTGTTGATACCATATATGTAAGGTCATACCTAAACACCACACACAAAACAATGATGAGAACACTAACACCTGTTTATTCAACTATTGAGATACTCCTGGGGAAACCAATAAAGAAGAACGTTGATAATCTTACCGTTTTGATTTACCATAGGAATTGTGAAATATGTAGAATTCTAATAATTAAGTCAGATTACTTTGTTTGGAAGCAGTAGCTCATTTTCCGAGAGTATGAACTACTCGTCAGGCTTTGCTTCAGATTGCAACTAACAATGTTAGTTCATTCTTTTTGTGTTAAACAAGGTTTCCCATAGGTCTATACAGATCTAAGGTCATTATCTAAGATAAGATTTATTTTGTTGATGGGGGAACCATCATGTGTCAACGCAAAGTGGAAAATGAACTGATAAATTGTCGATGTAGTCAGATATCTTTCAAAATGATATTCATGAAATGTTGTCAACTCCGACGTTGTCTACATTGTAAGAATACATATATTATGTAGAATACATATATTATGTATATTGCTAATAGAATGAGTGTCCAATATCATGCTGTTGAATTCACAAGCACCATTAAGGTTTGGGAGAATGTTCACTAAAGCAGTAGATTTCTACTATACGAGGCTTCTCCTTTGAATACATTTGGGAGGTTCAGTTTCGATCAGGCAGTCATAGATTAAGGCTTGCTCCATAAATCTCGAGTAGTTAGTTTCCTGGGAATGATCTCAAATATTGTTACATTTCCATTCGTTCCGCTGGATAACAGAGTCTCTACCAGGTGTTTTAGTTGTTCGAACTAATCTGATGATGCTACACTAAAATGCCTGTCATTTTTCCGTGGAAACACTACCACCATCGGTGGGGCTTTATGGTGAGAAATAATCGATTGGCTCCCATCTGTTCCAACAGGCGCTAAGCTGTAGTAATCCAGGGGCTAATACTATGATAGGCCTGGTATAGACCTGACCAATAGTGTGAGGTATAATATAACACGGGGTACATATTCATAAGCATCTGTCCTGTGCTCTACACGGTCGGTCCACCATTGTATCAAAATCATAAGCCTTTGGACATAAAATCGTTAGTGTAGTATATTGATATTTCATTGTAAACAAATGATTGCCAAAGTATATTTTGTTTCCCTTCACAGCACGGAAAACCCTAATTTATATATACATATATATATATACACAATAATGACTGGTTTTGTGTACGAGTGGCCGTAATATCCGAGTAGTTGACGCGTAGGAATATCCGAGCGATTAGCAAGGATATTACGTCGTCAACTACGAGGAGATTACGGTCATTCGTATACACAACCAGTCGTTATTGTATTTATTACCCACCTACAAGATTAATAACAAATCAATTGCAATTAAAAAGTTTCTGTAAGCCATTTAGTTCCAGACGCCACAGCACTGTCAAGCGTGGCAGTAATTCGGTGTAGACTTACACGAATAATATTTATAGTTCACCATTAACCTGTGATTTTAGCATGCAAAGTGTGTTATGACAGTGATTTCTGATGGTAAATGAGGTTATCATGATTGATTTCAAATAATTAGCATTGAATGGACATTCAAGAAACTTATTTCGAAGTACCTGATGATCTGACCTTATTATGGACAGGACTATTTTTCCAGAATCTCCTGCAGGAGATTCTGACATGCCAGAATCTCCGGGTAGCTGTTTCCAGGTTCCCTATACATTTCCTATGGAGACTCCGTGATAGGTGGGTAATAAATATCCGGCGTATATAGGTATGGTTTTGCATAATCAAGTTAGTCATATTTTCCATTGTGTATACACTTCAATTATAGACGCATATTTGTGTCCATGTTGCAGTCATACATATGTCATATATACACCTGATTCAGTTGTATTTACACCACTATCCAATAATTGTCATCTCTGCACCCAGTGGACACCACTGTTGTTTTCATTTAATTTTTTACCACCTCGGTAAATGTGTAGAGGTGAGATTTTTACCTACATTCATCTCATAGATTCAGTCAAATCCAAAGTAAGTCTAATTGACCAAATTGGACATTAAACTACACAAACAGACAACAAACACAGCCGCCGCCAGCTCCTCCGCCACGGCGCCGCTACCCAAACCTCTGCTGCCAATGGCGCTTTCACACCCACGGGGGAATTGGGGAGGGCAGGTACTCTACCGAGACTACAGCACAGACGAATGGTCAGAAATTGAAGGGGGGGGGGGGGGGGGGCAGGGTGGTCGGATGACAAACCTTTTTTATTTTTTATCAGTATACATTTATACATGTATATATGTACACTAAACATATATCATTTGTATACGACCAGCGTATACATGTTGCCCAAAGGATATTTCTTCTCATTTATATATGCTTGGCAACAAATACAGCTATTATGCATCCATATACGAAGAAAAATACATTTGTATACGCCGCATATGCTGGCGTGAAATGTGGACGTAGATATACAAAAACATCAGATGCATGTTCATCAGATACATGTATTTACGCGGTGGCGTATATATATATGAAATAGCCAGGGGTTTAAGCGCAGTGCTTATAGAGCAAAGATACCTAGGTAGGTCATTTCTTTCTACTCACCCTCACCTTATTTATTCGGTCACGCTGTTGGTGGTAAAGGGGTAAACACAATCGGGCCTAGGTGACAAAATGGTAATGTTGAGCCTCTATGTTCCAGTGGAATCTCACCTGACAGACTCATAGACCATTATTGAGATGTTTTCATTTTCAGGATATACAATTATTTGTCTTATACAGAACAAAGGGCAATATCAAATTCACCTCATTCACGCTAATAAAACAGTGGTTTGAACCTCTCCAGACCCTCAACCTCATGTATATTTGATACTTACGCGTTTTTCTCACATATTCTCGGTTTCTTTAAGGCAGCAAATGTCACATGAAAAATAATGAGAGGAACGGACAAACTGCTAGCAATATGATCTAAGCAAAATGTTCTAATATACCGCAATAGTATGCTTGTTGCACTTGACATAGTAGACACGTCTTTCTCGGGTCATGTCATAGATAAGCGCTATCGGCTGACCACATGGCATTTCTGCCAGAAAGCCCATTACAGTACATACGTGCCACATTCCCTAGTGCATCTATATAAGTATATATCAGGCCGGTGTCTTACTTCATCCCATTCCGATGCCTACACCCTAAACGCCCCATCTTTACAATCCATCACACGTACGCCATTATGGATGCAAAGGGGCGATCCTTATCTCCGTGAATCTGAGGGAGGCACCGACTCCGACGCGTAGAGGGCTTGGGCACTCCTCCAGTCGAGCCCGGTCGCTATCTCCCCCTGCACTCTCCTCGGGACCTCCGGCACCAAGGCCCTATCTATTTATACGGATCGAAGGGAAACGGTCCCCGGAGGGCCTTGCAACGATAGCCGGGGCGAGATTACGTTAGCGGGCCCGGGCTAGGGTGGGCAGATAGGCACCAGGCCCGGGAAGGTAATGGATGGGCGGGGAGGTCCTGGAGGAAACTGGCGGCAGACCGTGGATCAGGTCTTAGAGACCGGTACCCCCGCCCCCTCTAGCGCCCACCAAATGTTGACTGTGGGCGTGTGTCGGTAGAAACGCGTTTGGGGTTACAGCTGGCGCCACCTCTTGAGACATCGTTGTAGTGCATTTAAATGTATAGGCCTTATTGACTTTAATAATTTTCAGATATTATTCACAGTAATTTCCTTTTGCTATATCAAAATATTCCTTGATGTATTTAGAATATTAAAAGGCACAATTGCTTCATAATTCCTCAATGTTGCATCGTCTCTGAACGCAGGTACTTCACATATTACAGCCTCTTGTGTTTATCACCTCAAAGCTTTAAAAATGTGCTGTGCGCCTGCATTATGAACCAAATACGAGGCGCATTCAATACCAGTCAGCAAAGAAACAGCCCCTAAACATAAAAAGTGACATTAATTACAACTTACCAAGTCCTCTTACTGATTATAAGATGGCCGCATAAGTGGCATTATCTGGAAGACCCTGATAGAGAAGCGGATGACGGTGGGGTAGAAGTAGTGGGAAATACCTATAAGTGCGACTTTGACCATCAATCCGTGACAGGAGAGTGTGGAAAGAAATGCGTGAAGTCGTGCAGAAACTGCCGAGTTGGATCGGGTACTGGTAAAAGGCCCGCCTACATTCCATGTGGGGTTCCGTGTTATTGGATGTTAAGATGTATTGAGGGGAAGTTCTTTGGATGAGTGCAGCTTCGGATTAAATATAGAACATTTTTCATTAAACCAAAGTTTGACGTCATCTCATTCAGGTCGTTCGGAATTTTCTTTTCGGATTAAATATCTGATTTCTATAATTGACCTCGAAGAATGTTTTTTTTTAGATTTTATCTTTAGCCTTTTCATTTTCAGTCTTTCTTTTCGAAATCAATTTAGTTAAACTTGTGGCTTTTCCGCGTAGATACATGTGATCATCCCTAATATTTTACACGTGGAAACCCCACAAAATTAATACATGAGATCATCCAATGCAAAATTCTATATGCCTCGATAATTCAGGTCACATAGGAAGGTCTAAGTTTTCAATATGATAATATTAGACTGCATTTTATCGTGGCCCACTCCTTCAACTTGGAAGAATTCATGAGAAATATATTGATCCCACTTTTACCCCAGCTTTATATTCGTACTGTCCATACGGAGGTAGATGGCATCCAATCACAACTGTATCCTTATATTGACTCGTTAAAACCAATTACTTACAAACGCGTTGGATAGTTCTTTGATATATGATTAGAACAAAATCGTCGGATACACTACATTACCCTATATCTGAATATTACCTTATTTATATCAAATCTTTAAAACAATGCTCTCCAGTTGACGATTCATTCAGTGTAAAATAAGTATTCCGAACTATTCCAGTTTGATATAAAATATTTGTCAAACAGCAATTTCACACCTAGGCAGATAAGCATGAAATGTATCTTTGCTGGTCAAACCTTACTGTAAGATATTTCATGGCACCGGCAACAGGCGAGGTAATTGGATTGTTTTTATCGGAATTCTTATTGATCGTTCAATTACAATCGTTGAAATAAACACAAAGTTCAGAAAATATAATTGCCATTGCATCGATGGTCCAATAAACCACAAAGAAAATTCCTGGCTCTGCAAGATTAATTGTTGGCTTTCGTTCAATGCATTTGAAGCGAAAGAAACATGTAAATTAAATGAACCCGACAAACTTTCAGGAAATCCTCATGTTCTCAGCTACGGATTTTTCATGTATTCGTAATCTCCAAAAGTATATTTGGATAAAATCATTGTTAAACTCTCGTTTGTGAACGGAACAGCGTAGTCATTGCTACACACCTATCAGACATGACAGGGCTTCGTGTATGCTGTGGTTCTGTTGAGGATAATTGGTGTCATATTACCCCGGACAATCCTGTTTATGTATGAGGTGGTAAATGCTATTATTTTCCCACTGATACATTCAGTATTAAATGCGGTGGAAATGGTAATTCCTCCTAATGATCATAATGATGATAATCGTGTGTGAGATGGGAGATGATATTATCCTACACGAAATTAATATTAGGTGGTAAATACAAGTATTTGTATGTGGATCTAATGTAGAATTGACTGCAATATTTGAATTGTATTCCCCACTCCCGTTGTCATGTTTATTGCGACAGTGCGTGTCAGCACTACATCCCACCATCCACAACCCTGGAAATGATCATGGTACTGGAGGAACTCTGAGGACACCATGCTCAAGGTAGCATTGCTACCACCGACCCTTCTGACCCCCCTCCCCCTACATCCCACACCCAGCCCCATCTTCCTCGCTGCAGCCCCACGGCATGGTTACCATGGCGACCAACCTGCTCATTGCCAGTGATGAAGGTGTGATTGGCCCTAGGCTCACCTAGGCGGCGCTATCGTGTTAGAGACGGTGGCGACACCTCGGGATATGGCCATGTTGGACAGAACCAGCGAGTGGAAGCTTGGAGGGAGAGTCGGGAGGCATTCGACCTGAAATGGAAATGGTGGTGGGTCTGAGGATGGGGGGTTATTGATCCCAGGAGATCAAAAGAAAAAAGAAATACAAGGGTATTGAAAAAAGACCTTAGTGGGAGAGAAATCCCACCCTCACTAGCATTCAAACGAATTTTGTCAGTGTTTTGTACCTAAAAGGGAAATAATACCAAACCTTTGAGGTTAAGGTATACAGGTACAGAGGTACGGTGTGTTTTGGGGTGTGATGTGGTTAGCCCTAAGAGGTACCACGTTCTGAGGCTCACCTGTATCCATACCTCTATATACCTGGTGAAGGCACACCTGTTTATATGTTGAAAAGATGACTGAGTACTCACACAAAGGGATATAGAGATGCCTCTCAATAACGGCCCTGGATTAGAAAGCTGCCTTTCTGTCCTGGCCAATCAACAGAAGATAAATTTATCCGTGTTTATTTATGCAAATTTCACCGATACAGCAGAAGGTCTTCCAAGTGTTATTATGCGCAGTGGATAGAGAGGGAACGTTATGGCCTATATGTGCATCATCATTTGTAAGGCATGTGGGCTAATATTTTCTTTCTCAACTGCAACTCATCTGATTCATTTTGAGCTAACTCTCCCAGGATAAATGTTAGTATTCCACAAAGTTTAGAATAAGAAGTTTCTTCTGAGGAGAACAAATAACTGCCCGTTTACGCGGGATACCCACTTACGGGGGTGCCTGCTTACGCGGGGTTAAAAGAAACATCTAATAGTGGGAAAGATTTCCGTTCTGGCACGGTCATATGAAGGGAAATGAATATATTTCTGAAATAATGAATCATCTCAAAGACCATAAAAAAGGTATACTCTCACCAATGCGTTCGATTCCAAATAAAAGATCTAGACATATTTCAGTCTGATTAATTGAACTTGGGAAATATTCTGTACGAAACTTTAGTTGTTTCCATAGTAGCACAACATTGCCATGTAAATCAGATCATGTATCACAATAAGTTAAGGAAAGGCAGATGGTGCTCGCATGAACTCCTCTACTAGTCTGACCCCACCCAGCCGGTAGTGGTCGAGGAAATAGGCAGGTACGACATAGGGTCTATCAGTAGGGGCTCAGCTGGCTGGTGTCTGAACACTTGTCAGCCTTATGAACTTAAGTTGTGTAATAGTTATAAACGATGCCAACACAAGTAACCCATTTCTCAGAGCAAACATTAGAAGCTTCATGTGCCTCCTATATGCAAATCCCCCATAGCAGAATATATGCTCCATTGAGGTATACTTTAGAACCAATGATGAAAGCATATCCTACAATTCACACAGGCGCCACCCGGTGACTTTTAGATAATGGCAATTATCAGTCAAAACTGGTTCTTTCTAATCCATTCTGATTCTTAATGAGTACATTTAACATTTTGTCTAGTTTATCCAATTTTTATGGGTAAATAGGCCTATTTAATTTGCTTGATTTATATAGGAAATTTAATGAAAAATATAGTTTCTTCAATTCCTTCAAAAACACTTAAATGTGTAATATTAAATATCATACACCTACTATAGTCTGTGAAAGTTGGAGGAAAATGACATGGGTTTTACTATGTGAAAAGTAACTTCTTAGAATTCCTATATATTCTTTTATAAAATTATCATACTATTGATCTCTAAACAGAATGTTGCTTGGTAACCCCTGATATTTTAGTTAAATATGTGTACCTCAACACTTAGAGATCATCATATAAAAATTTCAGGAATACGACATGGGCTTTAATTTGCAGATATCAGATATATCTAGATACTCAGACTACACTGTGAGTCATTTATGGCTAAACAGGTAGATAGTGCGTCGTTTTAGGCAAAGATGGTAGTTTTAGTGGTCTGAAAGGGTATATGCATTTAATCGCGACTTTGAATTGTGTTACATTAAAATGGTGATTGATTTAAATTGGTGGATAATAGTATTAATATTTTCATAAGAATAATTGATAGTGGCGTTTGACACGAATTAGGTATAAGATTTCTGAATTATCGTATATATGTGCGAAAATTTAGGTACAGTCCATTTACTTCACGGTAATGTCTAGTTCTTGTGCATGTTCTTTCTTGTAGGTTTCATTACGGACTTGTTATCTAAGTCCATGGTCTGATGTAGCCCATTATCTAATTATTAGTTTAAATCCCAATTGCATCTCATTTATCATTTGTCACAACCAATTGGTAGTTCATATGACCAACATTTATGTGGTCTATGTACGTTCCGTCAATACCTGGTGCGTCCAGAACCGGCTTACCTCACACCGCCGAAGTATTCGGATATTGATACATTTGAGACCCAAAGGAACATCAACATTTTGAAATAATCCTTTGATATGATGCGTTACACATGCGTCTTCCGTCACACATAGGTCATTTTGAAGCACTTTGAAGTACTCTTATACCAACGTCACATTTTGTAACAAACGCTAAAACCTCCGTATGCTTCAGAGTACAGTTGCTCCTCAAAAGCCTAAAAAAAAAGCCAAAAGAAAAAACCCTCGGTGATTACGACTATGCCCGGAGAGTGCGAGGCGGCGGTACGCTTATGCCTGGTGGCTAGCAGCTACAGGCTTTCAGACTACTTTATGTATGTTTAATCAGGCCAGGGTGGACGGCAGAAAGGCCGGGTACCAGTCTGCAGACCTTGCTCAGCGTCCATCAGGGCAGTTTGGTGATGAATTGCGGGGCTGTGGCAACATGATTACTTTTGTGGAAGGAATACTAACACCCGGCTACCGTGACTGTTGGTTGCTATACTGGTAGGCCAGCCAAAGTGCGGCCTGCAAAATATAAAACCAACCCCCAACCCGTAGGCGCCACTCGGGTTTGTCCTAATTTGCCTTGCTTATTGCTGCTCGTTGCCTGGACGTCGAATGGCGATAAGGCAGGAAGCGTAAGCAGCACCGCACTGCCACCTGTTGTCGGACTGTTAAGGTTGGAATGTCGGTCTGGACAGCTGTATGTTCCTTGGATCTCTGACATTCAGCAACGTCTTCATCAGACCACACACATATCCCCTCTTTCTGAACGATATGCTGTGAGACCACCAAACTTTCCCGTGCACACAAATACAATGTATATTGATAGACCACGTACATGCACGTATGGAAAATGTAAGCTCATAATACTGGCATGGTCATTCAAGATATGCTACCACACGAATAAAAACTCGTCAGTATTACACAAATTCATATTATAGTACAGGGCATTTATGTGTAATGACTGACCTTGATAATTTCGATGCCAACGATAGTCTAGACATTTTATTGGAGTATTTTGATAGACCCGTATAGATTCACCAAAAATTGCACACAGTCCATTTGCCCTATGTGTACACGCTTATAGTTAGTCCAGTTATCTCATTATGATCTACAACTCTCAGGGACAGAACCTCGCACTATTCTGTACATGAGCCAAATGATATTATGTTCTTTATGAAATGGTGTTCTTATGTCGTCACATGATGGTTGATATCTGTTTCGGAGTGCTCCTACTCCTTGCCCCATTTTAAGTCATACTCCTTCATTCTACGTAGTCACAGGAAGTCATAGGAATGAACTGTTTACTATAATAATGTAGATCATTTTTGAAATAATGCAAATATTGACGGCATTTATTTTTGTTTGCAGGCCATGTGCGGGGCGGCGGACGGACGGAAGGGGAGGGGGAGGAGGAGGAGGACGGGGGGAAGATGCTGGAGGACGCTTCACCGACCACACGAGCCATGTTAGAGCACCGGCAGTTACACACCGAAATGAGTAAGTCTCCCTATAGCTCATTTACCGTTATCTGTAAATCTCTCAACCAATCATTTAACGTTACCTAATTACCCCTTCATTTAATGACATGAAGTTATAAATTTATATTTGAACTAATATGGAATTTGAAAACCCTATCAAATATTCGAACTCAAGTGGACAGTGTTGTATACATCCATGTAATAGTGTTGATTAAGGTTTTTCACCTTCAATAGACCGCCAAATAATCCTTTTCATATTATAGGAAATCTCTATATAAATTTGTCGGTCTCCTCTATAACTATTGTATACACCAAATTGAATGTCTTTATGGTATTGAACAACATTTGGCGCACCCAGACCCAGACTAATTCCGAATTAGCATTGCGGCGTCAAATACCCTTTGCAATGTAGCAATGGAAACATGGTACGTAGAACCGGAAAGGCCATATAACTATCGAGATAAACTCAAGAATTATGCTTTGGTAAAAGGAGATACACAAGAAATGGGAAGAGGTTGTTTTTTGTCAATTTAGAGCAGATTGCTACCTGACAAATAAGATCGTTAAGCACTCAGTTATTTGTTATTGGAATACGAAAACCAGAATCGAGATATACCTACTAACTGATAGGCTATATGTGCTAAATATATATTGTATTACTCAAAATAGATTTGGGTAAAATTTACATTGAATAATTTCAGAGACACAAATGAAAATGGCTGAATGGATGAAAGTTGCATCTGAAAATCCATGATAGCCTGTGTATTTAATTTGGTAAAAGTAGAACCTGGAATCACTATTCGTTTTTTCAATTATCTGGAGAAACAGAGATATGCTGAAAGGCAGACGCTGAGATGAAATTCGATCACCAGTACCGGTATGTTTAGAAGTAATCAATTTGAGCAAATTAGAAGGAAACACGAGTTGAACAGATAAAGCATACAAAGGATTTGGTTGGCATGAGACGCTTTTGGCGATATTAGGGGATCATGGTGGTTGCCAATTGTCTTTGATCTCCTTTCGGGTCATAATCTGAATGATCCTCCACTTCCAGTCAACTTTAAGTCGCTTTAGTTCGTGTCCAGACCGCTAGCTGGCACCAAAGAGGAAACGACGTCTATTCTAGTGTTGCTGCAGCCCATGTATGGAACTGGATGCTACCCAGACCAAGCCATTACATTACCGAGCCATTGTCAGTGTGCAATACGCATGCACCATACGTCTCTTGTAACACGACACTTGGCTTTAAAGGAGAAAAACTTATTCATCAAAAGGTCGCATCTCTATACGGCATTCCCCATTTGTATGCACCAAGGCGCACACTGTCACATAGAAATGTGATGTATGGCCACCGCTATTTTGCACAACGAGGAGGTGTAATCCCTTCAGTATTCGGCTCAATGAAAGAAGAGAAGATTCATATCAGCACCGATTGTGGTATTGGTAGTGTTTATAGTGAGATATACCCTATCACTTAGCCTGGAAATGTTTCAGGGTGTTACACACCATACCAACTGTACATCGTATTCTAGATTATCTATAAATGATGGTATATATGCAATATCTTTGTATTTCTTCTCAGCATGTAACCACCCGATGGCCAATATCGAATACAAATAAAAACAGACGATTGCACTATAATAAGAGAATATAATAAAAAGGTGCCAAAAGAACTAGTTATTAATCTGAAACATTAAATAAATGTTTTGTTCCCTCCTGCCCTCCTATGGATTACTTCGTTAGTAACTATAGTTAAATTGAAAATAAGACTTAAAAGGCATTTTATATATTTTGCTATACAAGTATCAAACTCGGTATAGTTGTGGTTGCTATTTTATAGTTCTTAATTACTGGTGAGTGACGTCATACATGTATGATAACTAAACACCTAGGGAAAAGCTCCAGGTGGCTTGATTGACGCAATGCTTGTCGGCTATGATTTCCTCATTTAGGTCATTTTGAGTCCTGTCCTAAAGTGGTTAAGGGAGATGGTTTTCCTGTTCATTACTGTAAGATTTGTCGTGCTCCTAATTAGAAAGAATATCATAGCAAGCCACTGGTGTGGCGAGTCTTACTGCGTGCAATATTGACCAGAAGAAGATAATGAAAAGCCAACGGGGGCGTTGTTTCCCTGTTTATCGATCACAGCGCCCTCTGTACGGACTGACTACAACCAATTACCCTCGTTCTGACCTCGCCGGGAGGCCACGTGACCCGGGAGACGCCCGAATTAATCAGGTGGCCATGCGGCTCGAACCCACTAGGTGTTATGTATAGTTTATGACTTTAGCAAATTAATAACAGTATACCATGCTAACCACTAGCCTTAGCGGGCCATATAACACAACCAAATCTAGATTGGTGATAAGCTGCTTCTGCTTTGTCATTAAAATTAAACTGGTTAGCCTGGGGCCTTCTTATGATTATTATTGTCCTTTAAACCTTAATGTTACGCAATACTTTTGGCTTTTATTATTTTTCGTTGTTATGAAATTGTATTGTAAAGAATTCAAATTTTATGTACAAATCAAAATATCAAAAATACTAATTGTTATGGACCTGCATAACCTTTTAATGGCTTTCGCAGATATTTCCCTATCTATGGAAATAGATAAATCCCTTTGTCTATAGACCTAGTTTCTGTGTGGATTATTGATCCAAATTATATCAAGGCAATGACTGAAAGGAGGTGGGCTAATACAAACATAGAAAGAACAACTGTTATCATGATCAATATTTCGTAGATTGCTACTAGAATCAGCCACAGAGTGCCCCGAAAACATGAAACCATTCCCGGCCGTCAGACTTGTTATATATACATGTATCATCATTGAGCAAACCTAAGTTTTACACTGTCTGTAACTCATACCTCCACCTACCTTTGTGAACTGCTCCCATTACCACACATCTACCTGCTCGCCTCGCGGGCGTTTAGATAACATTAGCACACTTTCTCCACCTTCCCCTTCCAACCATAATAACACGGCGTGGGAGGCAACGGGGTGAGGGTAACACCACCCAGCACTGGCCTTGTTTTGTTTATCGTTGTCTGATCCTGTGGGTACAGAAAGAGTAATGTTTTCGGGCATGCCTGATAAACACTACGTGGGAGCTCTTATCGCCGTCTGTAGCGAGCGACTCATAGTGTGAGCAGCAGATGCCGGATGAGCAGCTCACAGTTGACACTTGTCAGGGGTGCGAGTCGTACCGAGCAACCAAGTACCTGATATTACCGTTTATATATTGAGAGCATGTGCCGTTCAACAGAAGTAGTTTGTCGGAGTCGCAGACGCTAACCGATTTATGGATTTTGTAATTTGATCAACGGATTGTGGACCTAAGATATTTCCGCCTGGACCCCCAAAGGAGAGGACAAGTGTGGTCCTACGTCCCCTGTGGAATATTCGTCTTGCCCAGGATTGCAAAATCAGAAAAGTGGCTTTACAAGCGGAACTATCTAAGGTTGTTATCATCTCTGACTCTACGTGGAATAAAGGGCGACCAGTGGCTGATGGTCATCTCAGATGCTTTAGGCATCATGGACGACAGAAAGGGAAATCTGTAACAGCTATCTTAGCAATTCCTACTAACCCTCCTCTTCCTTCCATAGTGGGCATTATCTTTATAATCTCCAAAATAATTCGGATCCTCCATACTTTTATTCATTTGGTCGGCAATATGTATATCTCATAATATATACTTCTTTAATTTCATAATAACTTTGTCGATATACACAGCACTCGAAATATATCCTCAAGCATTGAGTTGCATTGAGTTGCTCTAAAGACGACTTCTCAGACTGCATACATAATGAGCCCCATTGGAACATATCGCCTACCTGGTGCACTCACGTTTTTACTGATGTTTAAGTAGAAAATCGCTTCATAGCTACACAGAAGGTATTATAGTGAACCCCAGATATTTGAAGCTTGACAGAAAACTTTCTATCTGTTGTCTAAATACATCTTCTTTTATCAAAGAAATGACTAAGGAGGATCAGCAGGAGAGCGCTGTGTCACCTCAGGGACAGATCTCTGTGACCAGCCCCAGTGCCACTCTGGACTCAGTCACCGAAATCCCGAGGCCCGGTGATGCTTTTGGTCGTGAAATGAAGGCCTGGGAGGTCACTGGGGTCACTGACTTTTTCTGTGGGAGCGGGGATGAGGCTGGTAGTACGGGAACAATTAAGAAAAGCCCTTCAATTACTGAAAAACTTCGACACAGCAAAGCCACTGGAAGCTTGAGTGACATTGCCAATGATGAAAACTTAAGTATAAATGTTAATATTGAGGAGACGACAGCGTTTGCAGACAGGAGCAAGAAGGGTGTATATGCAAACAACGAGAAGAATCTGGGTAATGCAAGTAACGCAGACAGTGATGATGAGACATCTAAGTTACCTGTAACAGCTGCTCCGTCCATGGAAAGAGTGCAAGGTAGGCAGAAGGATGGGAACAGGCAGGTGACTCCACAAACTAAAGCGTCTATGGAAGGAGGAACCAGACATGTTGAATGCTTAAATCTAACTAAGGGAGTAACGATTACAGATGGAACGATTTGTGAGAAATCAAAGGTTGTGAATGGAAAACGGCATGGTCGCATCGTTGCGGGACATCAAGAAAAGGATGGTAGTTTGAATATGAATCGCAAGGAGAATATTGCAAAGAGCGATAAAAGAAAAGACAATAGAAAAGGGAAATGTAAACAACCTGATCATCGCCAAAAGAAATCAAAGGAACAGTGGTCCACCAACGCAAAGCAAACTTTTGATAAAGAGGAGGCTTCCAACCCTGGAAAACCTTCTGACCACGCTGAACATTTCCCGAGAAAATTGCCATTATCTTCAATGAAAGACAAATCAACAACAGCCAAGAAGGGCAGCAACAATCGAATAAAAAACGCACCTGTACATGTCAGGAAGACTAGGAGTCCACTTACTGATATAAGTTTGAATGGTCGAACTGACAAAAGGAGAACTGGTCCTACTAGGAAACTGGTGAAACTAAATCACGTATCGCCACCGCTTAATGGTAAGAAGTTTAAATTAGATTCAAACAGACAAATACTGAAGAACCAGCAGAGAGATGAATCACCAACGACATCTCCAGTTTCAATTGTACGGAAGTGGTTTAGCAGCCCTATCGCGGTACGAAAGGAGGTATCCACAGACACATATTCAGGTAAAAGCCTGTCGCCTGTATTAAGACCCGTGGAGGTTCGTCATAATGTGACTAAACTATCGGCAGGTGGGAGGCGTGAAAAGGCGAACTGTAAAGCCTCTGCACGAGCCATTGCCTCAGGGAGTAAAGCAAAGGATGAAAAACTCAAACCATTAACGTCCAAACCCAAGCTGGACAAGGAAAAGGAGCAATTTCCTGCTAGCGCTGTAGCATCGGCGTATTTCCCAGAGGAAACAAGTCCTGGTAAAAATAAGCATCTGAATGTTGGGCAGAAGGAGGGAGAGATCACGAGGACTTCCCCGCCGAGTAAGCCCCGGGGCGTTGGCCGGAAAGAAACTGTCCGCCGCCCCGGTTCTCAGGCTTCTTCAAAAGTGTTAGGAAAAAGCGCGATTACTTCAGGTTCCAGTCTGGGGGCGCCCGCCGACGCGCCGCCAGGGTGCGCGGTAGTAGTGGTGAAGGAAAGCAGGACGTACGAAAATACGTCATCAAACACAACGGAAGTGGTTGCCACCGTGGAAGGCGTGAGCGGCAACCGGAAGTCGCCGGACATAATAACATTGACGCGTCCCTCTGCAAATGGCGGAAGTCGAAGGTCGCTGTCGACGATGGCGGCGGCGGAGGATCGGAAGTTTGCGACGAGCCCCCGGGTCCGGAAGCGTGGTGGCAGGACGACGGGGACAGGGTCGAGGGTGTCAGGATTGTCGGCGGTGTCTACAAGCTCCATCCTCATGAAGGTCATTGGTGATGACGTCTACAGAACAAAGTTGAAGGTCACCTTAAAGAATGTTAGTGCCCTTCGTCTGCTGCTTGGTGAGACGCCCGACTTTTAATTTGGACCTTGACGTATTTTTTGTAAGAAATATTACGTGAAAGAAAATCCTTAGCTAAATGATATGCCTTTATCAGTGGCCTCTTGTGAACGTACTGTCCCCTCCCCGCCTAAAACTAATAACAGGAACTGCACTTGAGAGATCACTTCAGTGCAACACAGATTATAAAATCCGGAGTTATATACGTACTCTTATTTACCTTAATAACAAGAATAGTGTGCTTTGATTTGAATTATGTTTTGCTTTCATGAGACACGAATTCTTCTTCTCTGAGGTACATAAAGGAGCTTTATTGATGGGACTTTAAATCATAATTTTTATCAGGGTTTTTTTTCTCTCTGAAAGGTAACCGGTGAATTGATAGGAGACAGAAATATCGATTGGTATTTTATATCCTTTTGATAAGAACTGTTCTTTGATCTCACTCCTTAAGAGATTCGAAGCAATAATCCCTCACACGGTATATCTTCTGTAAAACTCAGATTAATATAGGACTCCCTTTTGCGTGCATTGTGAGATCCTCCGGGTATAGAATATATCGCCCACTCTCGACAGGAGTGCACAATAGGGACCAAAGTATAGACCTAATTTTTGCTAAATACCTGCCTACGATTACCTGCAACACGTGATCTGGTGATATGAATGTAAAATATGTCTTAACTAGATAGACAAAGAAATAATAATGTGCGGGAGGGGTGCAGGAAGCTGTGATGTACAACCAATTTTACACCTGTTACATAAGTAAAGTAAGGCAATTGCATTTTGTCATACACATGTATCCTTTATACTGAATTACTAAGGTAGAGCGTTTCGCGTATTCCCTCTATTTACAGAGTCATTACTTATTCCATCGGTAACCAGCCATAACATCGCAATAATTTCAAATTAGACACAGAATACAATTTTGGAAGACCTATGCGTGCTCATAGGTCATCATATCATAGTTATGTGTGATAACCGTATCCTCACGTATCATTAGTTTCATAGTGCGTACGTACATAATTCTTATTGGCCTTGGTTAGATCCTGACCTACAAAACACATACGTGACATGTTGAAGTAGATTATCGACGACGGACATTTGTAAGTTAAATTGTATATAGCCTATCAATATAGACGTATCGACTCATTGTTGTTATTTTATGGCAATTTCGACGAGGACTTTACCATTTCTCAACCAGTGTACAATACAGTAGAACCCCGCCTAACGGACACCCCGCGTAAGCGGACACCCCGCGTTAACGGACACCTTTGCTCGGAACGGTTCCCTCTATTAGATGTTTATTTTAACCTCGCGTAAGCGGACACCCCGCGTAAGCGGACTCTATGGCCTGGAACGGAGGGTGCCCGCTTACGCGGGGTTCTACTGTACTTTAGACCTACCGGAAGCCCGAGGCTTCCCTTTTGAAAAGAATAGAGAGTTCATTAATGTTGTTATCGATTCAAAGATATCGTGGAACGCTTTTCATATATATCATCCCCACGTGTCCCCTTCAATCCCGTATTTATATAATCTTTGCAAATCACATAAGATTTATCCTTGCTAAACTTTTTCATTGCACTGTGATGCTGCGTTCAGCAGATAAAAGGAGCCCCTAAAGTGGCCATCTGTTTTTTTCCGCATTGATGGTCACGCTATAGTGTAACATTCAGGCACATTTTATCCGTATATATTGTCCTGTATATCTACCTGAAAGCTGTATTTATGGCTAGATTATCAATGGAATTCTCGTTTGCATAATTAGTGAATATCCCCGTAATTACACAGTAAATCCTTTATTTAGAGTTGATTAAAAAGCTGTCGACTAGAAGATAGTAAATTCATCCCTCAGGAAATGTGCATGATTTCGAAATGCGGTACCATTGGTGGGTCTGGTAGGGATACACTGAGATACTCTGGAGCCTGGAGCTACTCTGCCCTGGAGCTGTGCAATCCCCTGTGATTAATGGACAATTTGACCTGTGCAGGAGGCGTGCCCAGTAATTAGCCCGGTATACGCAACTATTAGCGCCTGTACCTTAGTATGGTGTTTTATACTGACAAAATATCCTGACTAATTACTCTTGTATCTTTTGCTGCAAAACCATGTGTGGCTAAAAGCAGTTTGTATACATTCTGTTGTGCCTCATCGCCTACTTGAGGCATATTGCACATTAAACCAGATCCGCATATCGTATGTGAAGCTTACATTAGTGTACTTTGCCTACTTGCAGGAGCTCAGAACTTTGACGTGATCAAGTTTGCAACATATCGCACATCATGCAAGCTACGATTTATACAAAAGAAGACCAACTGTAAGTACAGTAGTATAGTTCTGAATTACCTATGTTACACGAGGAAGACTGTGTATATAAAATGTTTATTTTACATCAAATATTTTCTTCGTGTTAATGTGGGTACATGTGCACTATAAAGCCATTATAGAATTATAAAGATATATATTTTTGACTCCAGAATCATTTGTTAAGTTACCAGATTTTCATGAAATCTACATTGTTATAAGTACACGATGAGGTTAGGGGAAATTGCAAAGACAATACTAATAAGTTTACTATAAGTATTAAGTATCATATAATTAGTATCTATAGATGATATTTACAATATCGTTGAAGTAGTGTACATGCCTTGAAGGTTTTCTGCAGGACGTAGATACCTCAGAACGTAGATATTTCAGGAAATTGGTATATTTTTTTTCAATGAATGGGTGGGTTACATTCCCTTTCCATTCCAGGACACGTAATCGCTAACGTAAATTGCACCCAGAAAGCGCTTTCATTCTCCATTCATTTGCTGTCTACACAGCCAGTGTTTTTAACCTCTGATTCGACACTCCACTATGCAGATAAAGATCTAGTAGCCTTGACAACAAAGAGCAAACCATCCAACATGGATAAACCTTTCATTGAAGCACGCGACAACCTTTGTCACATGAAATGAAGCACTGCTCTGTTTGAATATTTGGTTTGTCAAATAATCTCACCCACCCAATGTTTCAAACCGTTCTCTTGAACTGATTTAAATAGAGGTATTGATATCACAGTCAATCATGCTGGTGCATGATAAACACGATTATTCATTTATTATTACCTTAAATTTACGTCTAGTTATTTGTCTCTAATTATATGAATGTACCGACATGAAAAAGCACATTATTTGACGTGATTTTGTATTGGCTGATTTCATCCCAACTATAAGTGTTTCCTTTATGTAGCTCTGTATTTCGTCATCTACATTAAGATAATGGTATGATAATCGTATTATTCAACCAGATGCTCTACCATCTTGCATAATGTAGATGATATGGCTCCTCAACTGGTGTGCATTTGTATTTTACAGTGTTCTTGGTGGACATTTGGAATGTGATCGAGGCGTTCCGGGAGAACGGGCTCAACTCGTTCGAACCTCACGCCGAGGTAAACGTTGCGCGTCTCGAGTCGCTGCTCACCAGCGTCTACTACCATCTCAACAAACGCCTGCCGACAACCAGTCAGATCAACGCCGAGTACAGCCTGGGACTGCTCATTAACTGGCTGCTCTCCGCCTACGACCCGTGAGTCCCATCCTCTATCATTATCTGTATTATTGATAAATGGCCTCACTAGAATTGTCAGATGGGCCCCAGGGAATTCGTCTTAAAGTGGACAAATATAACTCCACATTTGCATGGGAGCCTATGACTTCGCAGGGAGGATGCCACTTGGTCTGTCACAATGATATTTAAATTCATTCATTTTTATAGTTCCACTCATCAGGATTTTGTCTTCCTCTCAGTATCATATAGGTGAACCTTTTTCTCATCTCCTATCAAAAAAAAATATTTAGAAGGATTTTGATTATAGATATAATTTACTTGGTCTGGATCGTCAATAGAGGTGGATTTGATAGACGTGGGCTCATCTTTTTGCAAAGGGCACGGATGTTTCTGAAACTGAACAAATGTAATGTTCATCTTTGATCAATGGGCGTGGAATTATTCAAAAAGTTCAACAATTGGATGATTTAGGGTTTATCCATTCTGTATCTAATCTACTGTAACCGCTCAACCAGCTACTCCTACAACAGCCTTTGTATGGTCAAAATATGTCAAGCACCACTGGGTGAGTAAGGTATTTCGGTCTGACGTGACTGGTCATGGTCAGCTGGGGAATCATCTAAGACGGTAACATAGTGGTTCTCTCCACCCTACCAGTGTCACAGAGTTGCTACCTACATAATGAGAGATAGTGGTTGCAGCGTATTCAAAACTCACTGAAAATTAGACATCAGGTTTGGCAGTAATAGTAGCAATGCACTTGCAAGGAAATTCCGTTGAAAATGATAATTGTTTCCCAGCGTCCTCAACCCTGCCCCGTACGCGTCTGTAGCGCCTCCCCGTGCACTATGCACACCACCGACCCTGGGCTACTCTGCCCGAGTTTCTCTGTGTTAAGGCTAGGTGGCAGCACCAGTAGACATTGGATCCCGTGAAGGAACCTGTTTCAGGGCCAATCTCGATCCCAGGGACCGTGGGAACGGGGGTGTGGGTAGCAGGCGTTCTGCTACCTAGATGGGTCGTGTGTCTGTGCGTGGAGGCGGGGAGAAGAGGAAGGAGTGTTTTTCTAGGTTTAAAAAAATATCCCTTGGCGCAGTGAATGAAGGCGGCTGAGAGGCGGCTGTCGTCCCCGTATAACAGATGCCAGGGCCCGATGCTCCAGCTGGATACTCAGACATTTAGCATACAAAGACTCAAGAAAAATAAAAAAAGAACTCTCCATGATATGGATTTCTTTATCCCGGATTGAACATTTACCCCTTTCTACGATCAATAAGAGTCGTATACTCTAATGGATGTAGGCCTGGAATGTTTAAAGGAAAGCGATATCCTTATAATCGCCGACAGATATTGTTTTCACCTCATGCCTATTTCCCGTATGCTTGATATCTGATTAAACATCATTCCGAACTATCTAATATAGTTCCTGTGTCTGATACTTTACGATCCCGAAGCGCATTGTTTCAAGAAATAGTGGAGAAAGTTTCCAGTGATTAGCCCAGGTAATAAGTAGCCGTAAATAAGGCGTCGTCCCCAGAGGATTTAATTAACTTGTTCGTGTCTGTGAGCAACTCCCTGGCATTGACAAGACGAAAAGCTCGACATGATATAATGCCCAGCATTTACGCCATTCACTACCAAAGAAACTTTCAATTATGACAATTATTTCGACGGCTTAATCTTGGGAGCCACGCACCAAAGGAGGAATTCATGTAAAGCGCAGTAATTTAATCTCGTTTCTTTAGCCAGGTGCATCAAAAAGCAAGAGTTAATTTGATTAGGTTTTTAACTCTAATGTACCCAAACACTGAAATTCGTTTCCTGAAGACTGGAGTTCGTGCAAGTGATTCACATTCCACAATATTTCGATTGATCGAGTATTAAGCAGAAATATTTTAGATAAACCTTGAGTTTTAAATGAATACATAAATTATATGAATAACCATCTCAGGCTATGTGATTTAGTCGAGGCTTGCAAATCAGTGAACGGCTGAAAAAGGACCATTTCCTCAGAGTTCCGATATTACTTGTTGTCTACTTGATCGTCACAGCTGTGCGGGCCATTTGAATATTAGCCTTTTTCATATCAACTAAAAGAGTCGCTTTCCGATATATTCCCGATGAAAAATAGTTCTTTGTAAAAAAGAAAAAAAACAACAGTTGTTTAAATCCACGGAAAAATAGTGAGTTATGTAATATGGTCCGTGAGTAATCGGTGAGTTAATTCCAGGATACATCAAATCAATCTGTTATGTGTCCATAAATCTGCCATCAGAGCGATTGCAATGCCATTTAAATTGAATAGAAAGACACATACAGGAACCGAGGTTTCCACGACAAATGACAATCAACAACAGCCACTGAGACAAACACAGTCAAAGCTCACACGTGCCATCAATACAACACCCACGAACTGAGAATTCACTTGATTGAAGCAATAATTCACTTATCATTGGTGCCAATCACTGATGACACCTATGGCGACCGAATTGCCCTAAATTATTCAGCGTATCTTCAGTGATTGAGTTAAAGAATAATTACTAATGCCTGCAGCAACCAATAGTCCATAGGGCCAGCACTGTAACCGTGGTCCAGCACAAACTACCAGGCTTCCAGGGATTCCGAACAGGGTCTGTTACAGCTTCAGTACTCAATCAATGCGGACTTTCAGAAACTTATTTGCTCCCTGAAGACACATCTCTCAATCTGTACCTTTTGGGTGTATCATGACAATCTTTGTACCCCTCATGTTTCAGACAAATATATATGTACACCATTGCCAAATCATTTTTGGCAATATCAAATAAAGAAATTTTTGAAAAAAATAAATAAATTCAGCATTCATCGTAATTAGTTATTTAGATAAAACAAAACAATCCCTATAATTACATAAAACAGGTTGTCCCATTCCGATTCGATTTTACTGCCAAAGCTAAATGAATACATGGTCCCAATAATGAGGCCATGCCCTACTATAATCTATATATGATGAGGATTGCCAAATATATGTGAAAAATCTCTCTTTAACTTATTTGGCACGAATAATATACAATTGACTACCAAGTTAATCAAAGTAATTAAGATACGAGTTTAAATCAAATTCATATATTTATAGATTCATTTTAATATCTGGTCTGATACTGCGTTATATGATATAGTCAAAACTAGGTCATCTTTTAGGAAAATTATTTGTATTTTTCTATAGAATTATTTTTATCTACATTAATCATTATTTGAAAACTTATGTTCTCTACCTTACAGAGAAGGGAACGGACGAATAAGGGTGCTGTCCATCAAAGTGGCATTGTCTACACTGTGTGCGGGCAAACTGATGGACAAGTTAAGATGTAAGTTACTTCTCTATATATACGCTCTCCTCCCCTTTCTGTTAATTTTTCACAAGTGCTTTGTTTCTCATAAACATTAGCGAAATCATATGTAACAAACATATGCCACTGATACACTCTTTGCATTCTAACAATAAATCCACGGACGTATCCGTAAATCTATTACATTTCATGACAATATAGCGTGCATTGGCAACTTATTTATGGACACCAGTGGTTAGTCTTCTGTGCCACCAGGTAAACTACACACCTACCACATGCAGATTGTCTGAATGACAGACACATTAATGATCCATTTCCCCGGTCAAAAGTACCTCTCACTCTTACCCACGGTCATGAACAGGAAGCATACGCAAAATTATCGAAACAACATTTATCCAAAGTGTATAGAAATTCATATTTTCTGATCATATTGGCTCTGGGGAAAACAGGTATTTTTTTCTTTGTGGTGGCTTGGTGGTGTAGTGTTAGCTTGAGCCAGCTGGAATCCAAAGCTAGCGGATAGGGAAGGGGGAACAGATGTAATCCCCACACTGATATTAGTTTGTCCCGCTCCCAATCCCCTGCGAACGCTGGTGGCGCCGCCACGCCGCCCGACCAAATAAACATGGAGATTGTTCTGACGCGTGAGGCAAGCCGCGGGGATCTGCTTGTTGGAGGCAACACGGCACAGCGCCTAAATAACTGCATCATATCTGCAAGTTTATAGGGATATGGCAATTTTAGGACATGGGAGTAAGGTGGTGATGCGACTGGGAACAGCAGCAACACCCACCGGATGCGTTAAAATGAGGGTATCATCCCGGAATGGTTAATGTAGTTTACCTCTTAAGGTAGACTGACATTATCAAACGTGATTTGTCTCTGTTGGGTTCAGAATAAAAAAGGTTTTAATAGGACCAGGAACATTATGTTAATGATATGTAAATTTATATTGGCGTGCCAGTTCAATATACACTTTTACGCTTTTAATGTCCTTGCAGAATTGTCGATGTTTCTAAATGCTGTGTCGTTCTAAATATTTTCTTCTGCAGCTAACTAGGAGCAAATACTGTCCCAATTTGCTTCTATTTCAAAACAAAGCTTATCTAGAGGACAAGGCTCTTAATCTATCTTCTATCAGCCCTAGTTTATAACAATATTAAGTGCAATATAACACTTTCCACTTTCCAACTAAGAACATTATATTTTTATTGTATGATTATAATTTTTAAAGCATTTTCCCATACACTGTGGAAACTTGCATCGTTTCTAAAACGCAACAAAAGTATCACACTAGGTATTCCAAAGGAAAAAAGGAATTCTAAAACATAATTTTCAGTAGGTAATTACGGTCACTCTATCACCAGACGCTTCCAGCTCTAGTGAAACTTGTGTAAGACCTGGTAGCTTTATCTTGGTCCCGGAGAAAGTATATATACAAATAGACAGTGCGTACCAGACACTAGCATCCCTGCTGATTATCTGTTCTTCGGGTAGAGTCAACAAATATGTAACTTGCAGTACACGTTTACATGGTTGCATTAGTGAGAATATTGAATATAAGTGAGCATATTGGGTGTAGAGATGGCTGGTCCTAACAATTACCCAATATCAATTACCAAAAGTGGAATCGGTTTTCACATTTAAGTAATTTAATTTAAAGAACTCCATGATTGCCCTTAGAGATGCCTTTACGCTTTTGGTGATCCTACAACATCCCTTCGTGATTGGCCATCAACCATTAAAATACTTACAAATCAGGGATAGAACTTGACTCTACAGGATCGCAGGCATTTTTTTTCTTTTCTACAGCACATCAAACGTCTTCAAACTTCATCTGGGAGTTCATTATGCACCACTCCAGACTTCTCTGTTAATACTGATTCCCTCTTCCCGTTTCAGACGTGTTCACACAGATCTCGGACTCGAACGGCTACATGGTGCGGTCACGGTTCGATGAGTACCTCCGCGAGGTGCTCAACTTACCCACCGCAGTCTTCGAGGGGCCGTCCTTTGGCTACAACGAGACGGCTGCGCGCGCATGCTTCGGAGACGTGAGTAGCTTCTTTAATTAAAATGCCCTAGTCTGGACATGGCTGTAGACTGAACAGGTTCACGTAGGGAATCAGTAAGAGAATCTGACACTGTTAGGTATGTGTCTGAAAGTAAACCCGGTTATTTACGCCGCTGATCTGTTATCGTGATTCCAAGAATCGAGGTTAATCTACGTTATTATCAGACATTGTTAAAAGCAAGGTATACATTGGTACTATGTTATGGTTTAGCTACATTACTAGTCGTGCATGCTCTATGAAAGCTAACGCTAGTTCCTGATTGATATTACATACAGGTCTGCATCATGCATGTACGTTTTGTGTTTTAAGGAACAGCTTCGATTTATATTTTTGTTTGGCCTAAAATTTATATCGAACATACTTAAGAAGGCTTCTTACACCAGTGACACATGATTCTCCATATGCTATGATCTCTGAGTCATTTCCGATCACTGGATGCTGATATTGGGGATTTAAAAAATGAAGATATACATAGAATACTTCATTAGCTTTCATCAGTATAAATAGTTCCCCATTCATTCCACCATTGAAGGTTACACTATTCAAGTAAATATAGGAGCCAAAGACAAATCATCGTTTCTTGTAACAAAAAACTGTAGTGAGTGGTACATTCATGAGGTCATCAAGGGAAACCATTAGTCAGACCAAGCTAGTTCGTTCTCTTTAATATCGCCTTTTTCATGAGAGTGATTATAATACCGGAATGAGTTTTCCTTAACCTCATGTGCATCAACATAAATCTCCTGTGTTCTTTGCTGGTTTTGTTTTATAATATCACATTATGAGGTACAAGGTCAGACATTCAGTGGTCCCTCCAGCTAGAATATTCATAGAATTTCTGAGCAGTGGCCTTGCTCGAGCTCCACTTCTTGTGGGAACTATCCCAAGACTGATGTTAATGTTGGACCAGGATGTTTGGTGGCACTGCTCCACAATGATGGATCGAGACCTAGTATGTCACCTGCTGGTTAATTCCGCGCGCCTGCGCACACTGCTGCCAGCATGATTCAAAGTCGTCTGCTACCGAGTTTGATAAATGTTTATTTGAGCTGCTGCGTAAAAGCCATATTGCCCATGATTGTAGACCATTAGGTGGCATAATGAATTTTCTTCTAGGCTGACGTATAAACGTTTTCTGTTAATATTTGTTTCGGTTTAAGCTCAATGTTGTATGTTAGCTTCATGTGAGGAACACAACCTTTCACAATTCATAAACATAATGTTCGCATATTGACTGCGATAACTGGAAACCAGACTCATGCGGTTCTAGAATTCTCAGTTTCCAATATGCAGAAAAAAAAATCATGAGACATGTCAGCAATGTTGATATTCCTAGAAGTCTTGAATATACTTTATACGTCCACATTCTACCTCCCTGCATTCTTATTGTTAATGAAATTACCTAAAGACAGCTTTATCTGTAGAGAGAGCTTGTCACACCATATATTCCATTCCGAAATCACTGGACCTGTGGATCTTTGCAATCCTCGGACTGGAGAAATGAAGTATATCAATGGCTGCATTCACTATTTTGTTTGTCTGAGTGTATAACAGAGTATCAAACTCACACTAATGTCACGTATTTCACATTTCACATTGTCGCGTCTACCTTTATTCAGAAAAAGTTATCCTGGCCTCAGATGAATTCCGATACCCCTAAAGTGTTATCAACTAGAAGAACGCTGTTGGATGTATCTCATGTCACTCTGTAAACACAGAAATAGTGTTTTCCCCGTATTAAAACAACCAGGATTTAGCTAATAGCATTAAGAAAAGGTTTTTGTGTCTTCAAAGCCATGACAATAGCCATTGAGAATTTTGATATCGCATTTGAAATATTTATTTGTGCGCGATCTCACTGTGTTGTCATGTGTAATGGGAAAACGAAAACTATCATTCGTACATTCAGGAAGCTTTGGTCATTGTTGTTTCAACCAATTATATTTCACAATAAGTGTCGACTGAAAAAAGGCCTCAGATGTATGATACTTAATTCAAACTATATTTTCATTTCCAATACAATGAATGTCTGCTGAGACCCTCTGTAAAATGCATTAAATTCATTTCACGTATTTTTCTCTCCATGCATTAGACAAGGACCAGATGGTAAAGTAATGAGACCCTGACGGCAATTCAATTCCGAACAAACGTAGGTGCCTCTGATTGAAGTAAAGATTGAACTTCTGTTCCCTGGTCAGGAGATGTAATCCTTTATACGTCCGACTGTCTAAGCATCGTCTGCCTTCATAACCGGAAATCATTTGTGGTATGGAAGAGTAAAAGGTCAATAGGTTAGAGGCCAGCGCCGCTCTCGAGCAGATCTGCTCTAACGAGCTCCACACTTGAGTTATTCATGTGAAACGCCAAGCTTCAAAGGCCCTGTGAGTAGCTCGATCAATATGTTATCTCCTAAAAGTGAAGCCTAGCTCTTCAAAATGGGTTGCTAAGCTTGTATATAAAAATAAGGAAGTAACGAAGCAGGTGCCTGTCATGCATTTTAAGTGGACGTTTACAATGTAATCTAAATTTATGTGAGGATTATTTGTGTTAAAAAGGCTATTCACAAATAACATGTTTTGTCAAATCATTATTCAAGTATATGATATGAATGATATATCAGTCCAGTTCATAGATAGGTGAAGTTGCCAGGCATTTAGATTTCTGAGGATATAGTATTCGGTGAAAGAAAAACACCCGCTAATGACAAGGTTGCTGTCAGCGTTCTATGTAGCAGACGACTACTGACCTCTTTGGACAGTTTATACAACAGTTGAACAGTATGTATAACTAAGCTCCTACATAGGATTTAGAAATGGCATATGAAAGAATATTGAGAAACAATTTATTCAAAATCGAATAAGTAATTGTACAAAGTAAGAGCTGGAAGCAGCGATCTTTACAAACACGAAGAGAAGAAATCATTATTGTAAATAGAATACAAAGTTTCAACTCCTATATTGAGACCGGATAAAAATCTAGATTACTGCTACTGAAACAAAAGTAGGTATTTTAGCAAACAAATAGCCAGTTCTATAGGTATGTAATATCTGGTTCATATATGCATGCAAGTCCGATTTAGGAATATTGTGCGAATTGACTTGTATGTGAATAAAGATGGAGAGAAGAAGCTTTTGAAAAAAACATCTGTATACTTATTTTCGAATGTGGAAACCGTGTTCCAGGAATAGAAAAAATGAGGATTAAACACCAAGCTATTGAGTTACACTTTATAAACCGATTCCACCACTGTTATTTCAAACTGGTCCCTGTAGATACCAAAGACCATACTAGTAATAGATCTTGTGCAAGTTAATTGGACGACATGCGGAATAGACTAAACCAATTATAATGTACGAGAAACTAAGTGCTTACTTGGAATTTAGTCATCTCCTCATCAAAATGGACTCCATTAGCACTGACCGCAACTACAGACAAATGATAAAATAATGAGAATTTCTATCCAGACTAAAAGGGTCGGGAGCAGATCTATGTTCTCTGATCCCGCACGACACTACGTGACAGTAAACCCCTACTCAGTATTGATGTGTTTTCGCACCCAGCTAAATTGGAAACTTAGCATCAACCTGGCAGGAATAGATGCCATCGGGCCTGTAGATGACATGTGGAAGGTGGTGCGTGGGAGTCTGTGCGTGGGTGGAGTCGGCAAATACCAGCACTTTCATCTTATCATTTGACAGAGAAAGCTGTGTTCGCTGTCCCTGATCCCAGCAGGTTAACTGCATGAAAGTCACAATGTGAAAAAAAATTAACTGCCATTCTGGTGTCGCGACCACACCTTTGTATCTGTCTTAAACACAAGGAAAAACGGTTATGCTCACCTTATGATTACTGAAATAGCGGTGGCATCATCGCTACTGGTTATCTACATATTTTCATATAGGTTGTTTAGTTCAATGGATGAAAGAACTTAGGATATGGATGCTCAGCTTATCTGAATATCATGCCAAATATTTGTCTACCAGCTCATATGAATTGTGTTTCAGTGGAAAACTTACATTATTAAAGGCCGACATTTCCCTTTTCCTCAAGACGTAGTCCTGTCATGTTTGTGTAATTATGTTCTGTATCCTCTGTTGCTGATATATCACAGGTTATAAATATGACAAGTCATTGAGGAGGGGTTTCTCCGCCCACACAAAGCACAGCCGAGGGCCTGACTGAGTACCTGTCTAAACGGGGCGGCATTGCCTTTAGTTCGTGAGGAAGTTGCGGTTATGTAAGGATATGTCTCTGTGCACTTTGCCTTCATGTGACATTGGATGATGAATCGCGTGGTGACTCCTTCGGAATGTAGTATAACTATCCACGCCACAGAAGTTTTATTTCGTCCAGGGAGTAGCCAACCATCAGACCTTTTCGCTTCTGCCCCCGGTTGAATACTGTTCCTGGTACCATTGTAGTATGCAATCAATAGGATTCCTCTTCACAATGCTCTGTCGTGAAGTCATCAAAGAGGCAATGTAATCCACTTAGAGGCTCGCAATTAATGCTGTGTTGCCAAATCTGTCCAAATATGCCTTCATCCTTTGCTTAGGTCCAAGCAAGCATTTTCCTCCAGCTCACCTCAACGTAATTGTAGAATTATCTTTTTTTTAAAGGATTTATAAATGCGCTTCCCTATTTTTGAAGCCTTTGCAAATTACTGATAAATTAAACTATATTTAAGTAGATACCTCCTTTTATTTTGTATCGTTATATCTTTGGAAATGGCTTTTCCAGTTCTATGTGAAGAAAATATGCTGACACCAGTATTTTTGGAACGATGACGCTCTGGCATTAATTTGAAGAGGCACCCGGCATTTTGGTATTCGTATAGACTGTTATTAGGTTCTACGAAATGTAGACCTATGCAATATGATGATCCCATCTTTTTAGTCATCTGTAATTTAACTCACGCGAGATCTAAGAAATAGCTATGACATTTTCGCCGTTAATAAGACACTATGATCGATCCTCAAAGCTAAATTGCCTGCATAAGGGACTTGAAAATAAATCCTAGGAATTTAGATGAAGCTACCATAATTTACTATTTAGCCTTGAGATTCTATTGATATATTCTATAATTTACAAACAAATAGAATGATCAAAATAGATGGAGCTCATCAAAAATAATTTATTTCCCCAAATATTTCACTCTCACTGAGGCACAGTAGTTGCAAACCTCTCCCGATTCGTCCCCTCAGCTCTGCTAATCAAAAGAATCCTTTACCCTGTCGTCTACTGAGCACGTTTGACCCGGGGACTTCAGACAGTAGGCCTAAATCATAATCTCCAAACCTTATAGAGGTACAACGATAACATGGTGCAGACATCGGTTAGGAAATGTGATATTAAAACCTTGAGGCATTTCATTGGATTAAGCATGTAGTGTGGGTGTACAAACTTGACTCATTCATTTAAGAAGGGCAGTACCAAACGGGTTTAAGTCATGAAGGGCATTATGCTCTGTTGTCTGAGAGCCTGCCTGCTAATGTATATGTACTATTAAAGATTATTCAATCGCTGAAATATGGGAAGCATGGCCCAGCATAAACAGAACATATTTTGTGTCTTTTCTTCTTGAAGCGGTAGGGATCCCCTGTAGAGCATAGCCGTTTCATCCAATCTATACTCCACCTTCTCTTCCAAAGTGTTCCCTAAAGCGTGAGCACCTCTCCCTGGCAAAGTGAGCCACTCCTGGGCGAATACTGACCTCTCGTGACATCAATCAAGATGGTAAGTATTCCCTTCGCCGTGTTCTGGCGACTGGGAAGACCGAGTAGGCACACGGTGACAGTGCTTGTGTTAAACCTTCCAGCCCAAGCTGTGATCGAGCGTCCCCGAGCAACTCTCCTGTAGACACTTCAATCTGAAAAGGCCTCGCACTGAGACACTCAGACCTGCTCGATTAAGAATAAGCCAGAATCTAAAGGCATTGTGCCTGGGGGCTTGGGCAATATGAAATCATTTGACAATATCGAGGCTGAAGTTTTTAAATCCTATATATTATATATCAACCGACTCAGGGTTCTACAGACATAAGAAAATAACCCACGTTGCGACTAGGGATGTAGATGGAAGGAGGATCACACTGAGATCGACTTGCTCGTGGAACTGGCAAAGTTGTCAGGAACAGAATCTGAGAGCACCTCACATCGCTGAAGGTATCCAACTCAGTCAATCTAATACTGCAAGCCGGATCAGTGCCAAATGAACACATTTAATTAGTAAACCTAATTGGCACTACTTCTCTTAAGTTAAGCGCCTAGAATTGTCACACTAGGCGAGCTCCTCGGGAATTACTCGTTCCAATCATAATCTGGTCGTTTTATAGAGACACCACTGCGGAGAATCTGTTCCACAGCAATCAAGAAAAGCTTAGGATACTTGATAGATTCCATGAGACGAGAATTGACTTTATTAGCCTGCTGGAGTGTGCAGTCGTCTGGCGTTGAGACTGTGGTAAATATAAGAGCATTCCGAATGAGACAGACAAGATGGCAAGATCTACTACAGTTTATAAAGATGTTTGAAAAGTCGCTACTAGTCTGTATATCCTATAGAACCACTCCAGATAAACGTCTTGATGTATGGGGCACAAAATCTGCCTGACAGGACCAGACTGTACTGAACCATTCTGGTCTGGTCAGGTCTATGCATAAAGTACCCGTGTCACATGCCCTCAGTAACGGCTGACTCTCACACTAACCGTGCCCTCCTGGTGCTCAGTAGGCAATACACGTCTACAATTCTGCCTGTCGGGATCAACACTCGGTAAGGCCGGAAGGAAGCCTGCAGCCATGTTCCGCATAAGACAAGCCCGCCGATTGGTTCTTGCATGTGTCTCCCCGGAACACTCCCCGGGCATGCATTAATGAATTTTAAACTGTAATTTCAGAATTTTCAGTTTGATATAACAATATTTCTTTTAATAATGACTATAAACGAAACCCTACCCGAAAAAAAGAAATCCTCAGATTCATACCATTTTCAGGGTATTTTAAATACTGTCCTCCGATACCATAAACATTGTACTGCAGAAGGGTGGTGTTTCAGCACATAAAAAAGGCCTTCGTTTCGAGGGTTGATATTGTCAGGTTAGATGTGCTTGGAAAGGATCTTCAAAGCTGCTAGGGCGACGTTCGTCATGCTGTCATCAGGTGCAAGAGGATTAATAATAGTATTCCCCGTCTCCGCCCTCCATTCACCCCGCCAAACAGTGGGATTATAAAGTGGTCTAATCCTCACTCAGTCAGACAGTATCAATTCCGCCCCATGAATTGTAGACTAATAAGAATAGAATCAATATAGGATAAGGTGATAGGTTTTTTAATGGCGGAACAGTGAGTCTATTATGCCACATGATAAATCGGATTTTGGAAGGTTATAGTTAAGAATAAATATAAGAGTTATATCGATATAATATACGATATACTCTATATTCTAACCACCTCTATCTTTATGAATATTACAGTCTAATTGGAGTATCACGGTTTATATATCTAGTTATTTTGACCGGGTTAAAATTCATAGTGTGTTAGATATTTATATTTGACTTATAACATGATCACTCCATCGCTGAACTCTGAACAAATAGTAGAGATAATTACTGTATTTTCCCTTTTATATCTTTTTGTTAGGTCTGAGATAGCCATATAACATGTAGATGTTACCAATGTACTAGACAGCTTATGATAACCATAACTGACAATCTTATTCCCAACAAAGAATTGTGTGAAGGGACTAGAGAGGCAAATATGTACGGGAGAAAGGCCAACATTGTTATTGCCTCTCAGAAAAGAGGCCAAAAGCCATTGTCTACGCCTCTGAATCGAACGTTGTGCCGCAATATTTCCTTATCTTTCTACCGCAGTGTAGCTTTTATATCAACCTATGAGCATTCTGGGACTCCAGCCTTCGACATGACACCACAATGTTTGGCTGAATGGAAAAATACAAATAATCTATAGATATCTATAATAGCAAAGATGTATTTATGATAAATGCCCTTTGTTATGGACATTGTCCTAGGTGCATTGTCATCTGCTAATACGTACTAGTTTCTGCATACATGTTACCTTGTTTATAAAATGATATACATGGCAGAAGGTCTGAGGACCAATGATACATTTTGAGTAATTTTTAACTGGGTATATAATAAGCTCAACTAGTTAATCATATGCACAGTTTACATCAGGTTCAGAGGAGAGGCGGCACAATTGGGATGCTGGATGTGTAGCACATTAAGGACGGTTGTGTTGTGTAATACATTTATAATGCCTGTGTATATTATTTCCAGAGAAAGTGCAGCTTTGTTCCTGCAGTTTACTCTATCGAAAAACAACACTCGTCCTTACTGTGCAATAACGTTCAATCCACTTAAAACATCAGAACATAGAATTTAAAAGTGAGTTTTGCCGCGGAAACCTTGAGGTTTACATAGGAGGGACCACCTTTCAGCCAAGTAGACTGCCAACAACTTTTATGAATGTCCCTCATGTTATTTATTTTCGGTCGATGGATTTAGCAATGGCCAGAGGTCATAATCTACTTTCTTAGGCTGTAAAAAGATGTGTGTTTGCAACGCCCAGTTGTCTGTCTTCAGTAATAGGGTGTCGAAGGTGACGGAAAGGCTTGCACTGTCTCTCTATATCATAAAGACAAAGACCTCTTTTAGAGACTAGGAACCAGAGGAATATCCATTTTCAATGGACGCGCGGTGTGGACATAAAGGACAAAAAGACGGACAACAAGATCTTCGATAAAAGACAGTATATCATGAGATAAACCTACTTGTGAAAAATATAAAAAGTCGCCTATCTATTGCGCACTAGATTATTGGAACAGTTTGAAACTAGACTTTCAGCGTTTAAAAATAATATAAAGAAAATTCTATCTACACACCCTTTATGATTGGCTATTAACAAACAATTAATGTAAAAACGTATGTTGTTGTACACAGCGTTGACTACCTACTATTATTCATCATCATCTGCTAATATGTACTAGTTTCTGCATACATGTTACCCTGTTTATAAAATTATATACATGGCAGAAGGTCTGAGGACCAATGATACATTTTGAGTAATTTTTAACTGGGTATATAATAAGCTCAACTAGTTAATCATATGCACAGTTTACATCAGGTTCAGAGGAGAGGCGGCAAAATTGGGATGTTGGATGTGTAGCACATTAAGGACGGTTGTGCTATTAAAAACAATACGACTGTAGCCCCCCCCCCCCCCCCACCGTAAATAATACATGTGTCTAATGTAGATTTATGTTAACATTTTCTCTTTCTTTGTTTTCGGCTATGTAATGTAGTCATGACTCCTTAGATCTAACAGCGGAGAAAATGAGTCGAAGCCACAAGCTTCTCAAACTTCCGATTTTACCCATGTCGGCCTCATTTCTTTTCTATCCGTCTAGCTATGCTGATTCCAAGATAACAGGTTCGGTAATCCCAGAGATTAGCGAGTCCCCAGTCAGGAATATATGAATAGTTTAATCTTTGTCTCCGCCGCTGTATTCCGGTATAACCTCTCATGGCATCGTGTGTCGTGTTATATTCATAGAACCACACAAAAGTACGAAATCTGTAATCAAGCAATAACTACCCCAAACGTAGTACTCTACCTGTCTGACACATCCAGAAATTGTATTTGCATATCATTCCGCCTTTTATTTACATTACTCGGACGTAACAAGCGCAACACATGGCAATACGTCTGATTGTGGCGTGCCTCATGGCTTCACTGTGGGAGCTACTTGTGTCCTATGAGGGGCCCTCGTATGGCTGATAACGCTTATGACACTGCTTATGCGTGTTCACTAATGAGGGCAAGGAGCCACTTCAAAGCGGGCACCCCCGTTATCGAGGCATTCTCGCGGTCCTTCATTAGACTAATGGTACTAGTTTTTGCCCACAATGAATGACCGAAATCATTGATGAAGGAACTAGTAGCGTTAACCCTAAGCTCGTAGTTCTATGAGCAGGTTGTGAAAATCTAAAATGTGGAGGGAGTTGAGGGTTGAAGGCCATTCTGTAAGTTAAAAAAACTTGATCATTTGAAACAGGAAAACGTTAGCGTGAGGCATTAATATCATGATGAATATCACAGGACGAAACTGTCAATTTATATCTGTTTAATTTACGCCTACACCCACACCCACACACCCACACCCACACACACACACACACACACACACACACACACGCACACCTACACACCTACACACCTACACACACACACACACACACACACACACACACACACACACACACACACACGCACACACACGCACACACACACATATAAAATATATATGATCTATCTCTGCATAAAGGGATCACCACTAATCATTTCATTTCATTTGCCATTAACCATAAAAATCTGTATTATATGGGAAATCCAATCTTATATTACCAATTTTGTATTTTAGAACCTTTCTAAGGCTCGATTGGGTATCATTTGATTGATTACATATTAAAACCCGGCATTGCGTTATTCTTAACCGTTTTTCCAATAGTTTTTACTTTCAATACAATAGAGTTTTGTATGGTTAATATAGCTTAAGCTGTCAGTGTAATGTATAAGGATAGCTGGAAGGGTAGGCGGACGGGTGTGCAGAGCGGTGGCGGCAGACAGGGAGGGAGGGAGAGAATGGTGGTGAGGAGGTGGTTGATAATATATACACAGGGGATTGTAGTTAAAACTTTTTATTCATATAAAATGTGTGTATATTCGCGTAGTGTAGGCATATCTATGATTAATGTTTACTATAGTGTATGCCACATCATAGGTGTTGTGTATACGTGCATGCATGTAGCCGTATACAGCTAGTCATTTACCTAGGTTTTGGCTTGACGACCATTAGAGCCATTACGTGCGCATGAAAAGACCTCAACTATCTTGTGTGCGCTATATACACGGGAGACAAATTGGTCCGAAATAGTACTAAAACACATCCAATGTCTGGTGAAATGGTAAGTAAACCCATCGTTTCGTCCTGTATACCTTAAAGTATAATCAGACGTAAAAAGGGTTTCATTCGCATTCGTTCTGCATGTTTTGTATGATCTCTTACTGCGATTCACTTATGCTATTTGTGACACAGAAGGTAAAATGCGTGACCTGAAAAATAGACAAATCATCCATTATCTATACCTAATAAATATATGATACATAGAAAGGTTCACCCAGAGAAAAGTGAACAAAGGTTTCATTACCAGTGATCGCTTTTAATTCTGCTTTGTTTGAGTTTCTGTCACTGAAATGCCGTTTTAGTGATTACATTTTGGTACATGATACGACGGGCAGAGGCCTAACATCATAGGCCATCTTTATCATTAAATATTGTTGGTGACCTGCTATTGCTCTATATTTCCAATAAACTATAATCGAGCTAATGTAGAGGATATAATAGTTAATTGCAGGGATTAACATTGGGCATAACACCCTGAATTAAAATATACCAGTATTTTAAACATCATATCGAAATCAGATTTCGTGGAAGATGTTGGATGTATGATCTATAGGAGATGCACCTGGGGCAACACTACTAGTCTATCGATTAAGTAATACTATCCGTCTACTAGGCTGAATTAATAGAGCTCTGCCTTGTTTCAGGGGAATCCGCCAGCAAAGTATTGATGTTACGCGTTAGGGTAATACCCGCTTTTATTTCCCACAGTATTTCTGCTACTTTATTTTACATTGTGTACGACTTTTGAGGCTTTAAAATATCCCTTGTTTTTAGGATATTAAAAACATTGGTGCCTTATTCCATAATATGGTGTCAGCTTATTCCACTCATATATTGACAAAATAGCATCATGAGGCATCTACCTGTGATTTTAGAGGACATGGCGAGGCTGAAATGATGCTCATCATTATGTCACGTATCTGCCATAAGATGTCGACCACGAACAATATGCAATCAGTACAAAGAATGGTATTTAAAAATGAACAGGTTAAAGCGTGTTGTATAGAGTAAATCATGGTTGGTAGAGAGTATTATGCACAGCATGCACTCTACATATACAGAGGCAAAACGTGGAATCATTTTAGAGTTACAACAGGTTTTTGGAGGCACAAAATGGATGTGAAATTTGTCAATCACTAAGAAATGAATGACACCAAAAAAATAGCTACACCGTTGGCATGATTTACTTGAAATGTGTTTGATTCTGAACTTTATTAAACCTCATTAGGAAATACGAGAATGAAAACATCTAAGGGCACTACCAGCCATCATAAGGGACACAGGGCTATTATACCACGCATACATAGACCTACTTATAGCTGTTTCTGCTATCACCTATACGCGTTGAGGTCTACGCACGGAAGATAACCATGTATCATTCAACTAGCCCTGAGAAAAATCTCCGTTTGGGTTGAATGTGAATACAGTTAAGTGGTCAGCTTGGAAAGCTACCTAATGCGTCTACAGGAAAAAACTCTTCCCTAAGGTGAATCGTAGCTGCCGAGGCTGGGTGTGCTGAGCTTTTGAGCGATGGCGATATATCCCCATGAGAACAATTCCACTGGCAGCTTAGAGAAGGAATCACCCCTCCCAAGTTAGAAGGAAGTCTGGGCAGTGATAGGGCACCAAGGCAAAGCAAGGCAGCGTGAAGACCCGTGTGATAAGTGGCATGGGAACACGTAGGACCCGTGTTGTTTCAGGGAGGGACATTCACACAAGGGACCTAACCCGTAGATCATCTTAGCTATTTTTGGATTCCAGATCGGCCAATCTGTGGTTACAGCCTTCCTTCAATGGATAGAGATGTCTGGTGCATCGTTGAACTCAATTATGTCACCGTTTCAAGGGAGCATTTCACTGTATGGAGGATTTGCTCAGTGAGTTGCTCCTACATGGAATGACATGACTTGTGTGGACTACATCTCACCCTGCGTGTCACGACGACGCCAGTCTCTAAGCCATGTCTGCGTGTCCAAGCCTGGAACCTGGCTTATCGGAGGGGTGGTTGACCTCATGTTATCAAGCACATCGGGTTGTCGTACACTCAGCCTATCTCCAAACTAACGAGCCCAAATAACCCCTGCCCACAGTTCATTCGTCCAGTACTGTCCAACCACGCCCATCGGGATCCCTAGAGAGACCAGGCGTTTCTCTGGCCGCAGGGTGCTCGGACAATCTTACTTTATCGATCACCCCTCCCATCGCTTACAGAGCCCCGGGGCCATGTAGGAGTGGCTGGAGATGGTAGTAGACCACACAAATATTTCTTTCTTGGTTGTGTGGAGTGGGGCTAGTTGGCCTAGAACATTTGTAGCGCAACCAGGCTGGTTGCACTAATTTGTTTGACTTGGCCACCCGCTGTCACCATGTCGAGCTTCAGTCTATATGCTCTGCTTGCATTCTGTATTTTCTCCTTCACTGACCTACTTTATCTTTGGCGTTGAACAGGCCTATATCCTTGTGGGTCTCCAGATCCGACAGTCCTCATTCCATTTTCTTCACCTCTTCTCACTTACTTAATTCTGTGACTCTCCCGCCGCCTCTCTGACAAGATCTGTTTCTCTCTGTCTCTCTCTATTTCTCTCAGGCTTACGTCATATAGTGCCTTGTTGGACGTCGGGTAGTGCCTTGTTTGACGTCGGGTAGTGCCTTGTTGCAGACGGTTGCGTCTTGCTGTGCGCAGCTCGACAGGAAGTGCTGGAAAATGTGCAAAGATCAGCTCTTTTATCTATGTGACTCAGTCTTCCAAACATTTTCTGGCATCGCGTCCTCTTAGATGTCTCATCGGCTCGCACAGTTTTTCCCTCTTACAACTGGGGACCAGGCCGGAATCCCATAGGCTGCGCTGCCCGTCCTTGCACTGCCATTTAAAGTTCAATCCCTGCGTCAGCCCCAATGCGCTGTCCCGTCCTGTTGCCATCAGTCTGAATTTAGCCTTTAGGTGACTTTCCCAGAGAAAAACTGGGCACCAATTTTACACGTATCTTGCACTTGTGGCTCACCAGATAGTCAAGCGAGGCATCAAATCGGGACATTGGCGGCCACACGGCTGGCGCGTCACGATAAATGCCTGGTCCCAGGTCCTAAACCTAGTCTCAGGAATGTTCGTAACGCAGGTTATAAAACTCTCTTATCCGAAAGATTTTTTGCGAAGAGCTATGCATAATACGTCAAATTTGGATAGACAATACAGTTCTCTGCTTTTTCACAACTGGTCCTATACATGTTTGAAACATGATCTTTTACTCATCTCAGGTTCTCTTGATTAATCTTAGGTACTGGGCCCTGGTATACCACACTATCTCGTCCTTGATATCCGAAAGCATTCCAATCTACCGCGACCATTGTGTCTTCCCTTTGTCCTAGAGTTTAACACTTAATAAAGCTAGTCTATCATGTTGCCCTTCATGAGTAATGAGTTGAAATGGCAGAAGCTTTCTCTCCCTCGGACCACATTGACTAATTCTTTTCAAGAACCGGGATAATTAGTATTGACTGACTGAAAGCTGAGACGTGCACTTAAATCATATGCCATCCACCTTACATAGTACCGAGCGATAGTGCTCTCCCACGCGTGAAAATAGGCATTGATTTAAATCTATATCACCCTGCTGCAGCACCGTTCCCCTATTGTTATTCTCCGATGGGATTCTCTCGTTATTTGGTTCGCTCTTCTTCATAATGCTGCCATCTTTTTTCTTTCATTCCCACACACATTATGACTTGAAGACAAAAAGCTGAAGCACATCAAACATACCCTTCAACGCATCCTTCCCCATTTGAGAAATATTGAAAAACGCTTTGGAACAATCGGTAACACAAAGAACGTGGCTCAAACTAGATGACGCTACCGTTGGACAAGCGTGAATCGATGAATATGAATTCATTCTAATATGTATTAATATACACGACTGTAGAATTATTCTACATCCTCCTTTTTCATGTTTCCCTAAATATACTCCCTGCCTTGACTGAGTAGTTGATATTACCTTATTGTGACCATCAAATTGGCTAACCTTGAAGATAATCTACCTTCTCAAGACGATCGTATAGGGATATATTTATCACTGCTTCATTCTGAACGATTCATACACTGCACGAAAACCACTATTTTATTCATATTTTCGCCATCGCGGAAGTGCATGTATTGGCTGAATATTGACTTGTTTTCATATATATGTATATATATATATACACCCAGGCCTTGTATACGGACGCGTCTTGGCTGTATTTCACACCCGGTGTATATGATAGGAAATATCCTCTCCCCCCCCACCGCCTCCCGCCGTTTGTGTTGGTAGAAGTACAGGTGCCCTCAGTAGGAAGCCCTCCCCCCACCCCCTCCCCCACCCCCTCCTCCGCCTCCCCCCGCCCCCCTCCCCCACCTCCCCCGCCCGCTCTCAGTGAAGCCCTCTTCACTGGATGCTTATATACGCCTACAAATGAGGTCTATGCACACGGGGAATTGGACGACCTTGTATACGCAAAATACCTACTTATATACGCCGGGCGCATCCATATGTAAAATAATGATGTTTGTGCAGTGATAGCACCGAATACCAACCACAATTTGGATCGTAGGCAGAGGGTTAACACTTAGCGAATGGACTGTCTCCTCGCGGGTGCTTATCCTAATTGTCGTCTGCGCCATTACCATAGCCTCCTTTACTGAGATTCGATCGAGTTTTCATCCCGCCATTACTGGCGTAGTCTTCATCAGGGCGCCTGAAGTGACTAGGGTTGAGGCAAAGAGAGGTCCCTTTATTTATGCATACACAACTTCAACAAATTGGGTGGGTGGCATAGGAAAAAGATAACGGTCAAGTGACCTGTCTTCAGGAATTGGTTAAGATGCCATATTTGTAATTACCAGGTTAGAGGTAATTTTGAATATATTAGATATGAGTAGATGTATCACAGAAGGCCAACGAAATAGGGTGTACTACAAGAGAGGAAATACTGACCGGTTTCGCAGTCACCCCCAATTCTCTGTCTAAAGGTTGTATCGATGTGACGTTACCATAAACAGACAGTAGACATAGGGAAGGGGCTTTGTCGGAGAAGCTGTCAATGAAGTGAGTAAGCTGCTCTTCGATCGCCCCAAAGACGTTGTCTATACAAAGATGCTAAGGCTCTTCCAGTGCATGTCTTGTATGGCTGGTAGTTTCTTTCTTCTATATACACGTTCCTTTATTGTTGCCTTAAGACTAAAGACAGGAGAAAACCCAAGAGTCGTCAGAGTCGAGCTTGGGATTCTGGGCTCTATATGATGTATAAACAGCTTTTATACAGGTGTTTACTGCGAACGATGATTATTTATCTAGAGAAAATGGTGATCGTCGTTTCATATGAAGGATAAAAGTGACAATTTGCGAATAGAATTTTATATTCATGAAGTAATAATGAGAAGATTTTTCTCGACGGGTCGTATTGTATACGGTTATCCTAGACATAATACACTCACAGAACGTGATATCACTATAAATAACGCAGTTTAGATAGCTATTTGATGTTTATCATGTGACGTACAATGGGCCCGCAATTCTATACACTGGATTGCAAGGTATAAAACAGCCATAATGTAAGACCGCCTACATAGGCGAATTGTGTGCTGTTGACAAATAAATAAAATTTAAAAAAAACCCAGTATACTTGTTGACAACAATGGCGTTTCATAACGTGGCATACGGAGGCGGTGAATACATTAACCTTGTCATAGATCTGGTAAAACGTGGAGGAGTTGATGATCATCACTGATTATAACAAGCAGAGCAGTTTCGTATTCTTTAGAATGCATATATCACAGTGAGAATGTCTTGGCATCGCATCGTCGTGACACGTCTCAATCTTGAATTTTGACATTCTATCACTTGTTCCCTGTGGCTACTGTCCGTTTATGGTAACGTTACATCGATACAACCATTCATAGTGAATACACATAATTTAAAATGAAATCTAAATAAACTGTAAATGCCCTATTTGGCTAGAGACAGCGTGAGAGACTTGCCGTATATAACCATAGGGATCTGCGATTGAAAGGCACCCAACCTTTCTTTGATCCTGTATGACCTGGCATGAGGCAGCTCTGCTCAAAACACCTGGTTCATCGGGGGAGACCTACTTGGCATGCAGCCTTGGTACGTGCTCATGTGTAAATGGGGTGATTCCTAAAGTCAGTCTAGGGAATATTCTCTAATCAGCTACAGACTAGACTCTCATCTGATCGTAAAGACCTGCCAGATTTCGTGACAGGTTCAATTCTGATTGATAAGGATGTGTTGTGTGTGCCATTTAGCTCCTCCCTGAGCCGTAGATATCCAGCGATGGCTGATGTTACTGCTTTTGGAGTTTCTCAGCACTGATGATAGGAATGGCGGCCTGAACGGATTTCCACACGCACATGTGAACACAGGGTATAAAGGGCACAGCTGGCCTCGTGTCAGATAGTGATTGATACAACCTTACACCTTGTACGAGAGTTCACTTTACACGATTCATCAACTTTCCTGAACTGCCTGACATACATGTATCAATAACATGTCCACTCTAGTGTCTGTAATCAGCTATGTTTGGATGGTCACTTGTTTTGCGTCAGCATTTCCGGGACTATTGCCATGGTCATCACCATCATTTCCATTAGAGCATTACTATCTAAATCTTTTTAGAAATTATTATTGGGTTTCACAGCAATATCCCGTTTCTTAATCACTTACGTTACAATAATGATATCGAATAAGGGCCATTCGCCGGGGTGAGATTGCGTATTAATCAAATATCTTAAAATTGGAACTCAATAGTAGAGAAGCCGAACGGCAAAACATGATGTATTTTAATGTTAAAAAGTAAAACCTCCACTTTTTCTCTAATGGAAATGGTTGTTGTTTCAAAGAAATTTCACAAATGCACGGGAAGAACGGTCAAAACAAACCTTTGCATATTAATCTGCGTACATGTGGGATTCTCCAGTCCCGGTAAATGAGAGCATCGACGAGACTATGTATCAGGGGAGCGTTGAAGAGAGCCAATTGTTGGTGGGGAGGGGGTGTGGGCGAGGGCCACCACTGATTTCTACCCGATTAATCATGAATGGTAACATCGGCCGCTGCCACTCCTTCATGCACAGGCCCGGGCCCACGGAGAGGCTGAGACAGGTGAACTACGGACTGCAAATAGTAGGCAGCCCCCGCAGTGTACAGCGAGGCTACACCCAGGTGTCTGTGGGTGGTACGCGTCTCAAAGTATCCCTCTAGTGCTCAGACGACCATAGCACCTCTCAAAACCGGGCGGTGCTTGTTGTAAGGCAACACAGCATAGTGTAGTTGTATTGGAATACACACCCAATGTGGAGTACCGTCTCATGCTGGATTTACTTACGTTCATATGCGTACAGACGAACGAGCAGCTCGTTTTAACTGCCGGGGATTATCACTAGGTATATCACGGCTTTACGGTGGCGGAGGCCCGCTGGCATGGAACCTCCTTCGGAGGGGGGCAGGTGAGAGAAAGACAAGGCATACGTACAGTCTTATGTTCGTAATTTCTTCGTTCCGGTAGACCTTACGTGAAGATCCGCGGTTGGAAAAAAGTGGGATTGGACTCACTACGGATACGCCGCGTCAAACCAAACCATACGTACAGTCTTATACCTGTGTATATCATTCTATTGTATTTCCTTGTTAGTCGATGATATTATTTGATTCCCCCCATGCCTTCATGAGACACCGGTATAAACGACAATGCTGACATTGCACTTATAGTATGTGTACAGTATGCACCTGTGACACGTGAAGCTAAGTGGTATATTGTCCTATTCATACAAAGTTCAGCCCACTTCCATTTGAACTTACAGAAAGGAGAGCTGTGCAGGTACATCCGTCAACTCGGTGAACGACGTTAACGTTGGCCAGGAATTATAGTCTATTTGATAGCTATTTAGGGATAAATGTTTAACCAAAATATTTTTTTTCAATAGGTTTAAAGATCGTTTACATTACATTATGCTTGGAGATGATTCTCTATAAGATTAGACTAAAAATGACAATTGGATCTTTGGATCAATAAAGCTGCAAATCCGATGGGATTTCACATATATGAGTGGTACTACAAATGACTGGAGCAGTGAGGCCCAAGTAGTACACAGAAATGTCGACCTGGAACTGGCCCTTACCCGCCTTTTCACAACACCTCATAGATATTTCCTAGCATGATATCCTCTCAAATTCTTTTGATGAAATATCTACCATCACAGATCACTAATTTTATCTAATTATTCTGTATTTCCTTTTTTGATCTTTTTTGATTACGAAAAATATACTTTTCAAGTAGTATGGTGGTTGTGACTGGTTACTGAATCACTATCAATTATCAGCTATCCCCATTATAGCTATCCCAGCTGTCTGTTATTACCATCACTGATGACTCCGTTTGAATTAATACCCTATGATAATCTCCAAGAATATCTAGTATACGAGCTTGTCCTGTTAGCGACCAGATAATGCGTAATGATACCAATGGGGGATAGGTAGCAATACATAGAATAACAAGGTCAGTAGTGGTTCTTAAAACTACCACCTCCTACACTGAAGCTAAATCAGGTTGCCTTCCCTCTTTTGATTTGCCGACAGTTTTTGTACAAACAGGACACGATACGGAAAAAACATGTACACAAATGATGTACTTTTTAGTGATCTCAGAGGATTTCCTTCCACGAACCGTTCATTTTCAATTTAACTAGGATGCTTCTTCTGGTAGTTGGTTTAAAGTCGGCCACTTCATCATTACTTTGAGCTATTGTGGTGCCATTCCAGTTTCCGCCTTCTTCCGAATCAACACGTCAGAGATGAGACAGATGTTCAGGGTCAACCGAGTTGTCTTAACGTTAGTCTATGTCTATGATAAACTCCGCACAATGGGCACCCCATCAGTTACGTCTGACATACCTCTTGGGGGCTACATGATACAAAGACCCTACTGTAGAACCTCATTACCGTTTTCTTATATCGCAAAAGAATGAAAGAGTACAGCATTTAGAGTTTTTGTGGCGTTCAATGTAGTGAATACAGTCCCGGTCGACCAATAATGATGGAAAAATAATATTAACACAGATTAGTTATGAAATAATGTGAAATCCTTGTAATGGAATGATTTAATTTGATTTCCCGATTCAGGAATTATAAGTTATTACATTTTTCATACGAAAAGCATATGATAGGTGTGACTGCAAGTACGACCGACCACAAATTTAAGTGCAATTGAAATTTAGTTTAAAATGCTGAAAGTATGGTGCAGTTATCTATCCAGGATTTTTGTTTAGAAAAACAACATATAACAAAACGGAGTGTAATCTATTAATTCGGTTTAACCATGCGCAGGTAAAGACTTATTATATTGTAAGTCACACTCCAATAGTTCGGTAAAGTCATGGTGTTTATATTTTGACAGTACTGGCATTATGTATGTATGAGATCCCATGCATCAAAGTACAACACCAGCTGATTAGACGATGAATGGCACCTCCACTGCCATAAATCCTCTGCACATCATCATTGTCCAATGCCATCTCTGCCCCAAGTGCCTCTATAACCCCAGGAAGGACATCAACCCGCCATAAAGTCCTCTTCGTCCCCCGTCATGAACATAGAAATGAGGCAATTTTCTGTGGAGTACCCCGGACGGGTGAAGAGGCGTCCAGCCACCCAGATGACCTTCAGAATGCGGCATCGGGCAGTGTGGGAAGACTAGGTAAAACTATCAATGGCACCAACCACTCAAATAGAATAAAGAGTTAATCCGTACCAGGACTAGGGATAAAGCGCCTTCGCCTCATATGGCTTAATCAAGGGTCGATATCTAGTGTAGAATGGTGAGTGAAATTCTACTAGGAAAGCTAATACCCGATGTAGCAAAATTTAATGAAATGCCTGTGAGAATGTTGAGCGATCAATACAGGAATGATCTACTGGAAGATGTACACTCAGATACTTAGGAAGGATGACAAGGAATGGTTTCTTATATTACGATATATGTCCTATCTAAGTATTACGTTCATCCTTATCCGTTCCAGTTCGATAGGGAGACGCCATCATCATGAGAACAATGACGGGGCCAGGCAGTTAAGTGGATATGCATGTAGACTTGGGTTAAATCGGGAAAATTCGCATCTATTAAGAGCCTATCATCAATTCGTTGTAGTCCATTTCTGATATTTTACAAGTTGAGATACATCCAAGGTATCTGAAGAAATGTCTGCCTCAGAGAGTTCACTCTTCTTGGAGACTAAGATGCACTCTCTTTCGTGACTCTAGCCATGTAAGTGTCAGTACTTTGAGACGATGAATTTTCTTTTAGCAGACCTTCGTAATGGTCTAAGAACGCCTGAATAAATGACACATGAGTGGACGCTACCTCCTTCCTTTTCTAACACAGGCACTGAAATGAGATGACAGCATAGTCGCAGTCATAACCCACCCGCCTTCCAAATGTGAGGCGTTAAAAATGGATTTCTTCTCTTACCTTCTATTTCTGAATTACACAATTCGATGTTTCGATATTGAGATTCGATAGCCGTAGAATGTGTTTTATCCGTTTCTAGACAGCTGCAGAGCCTGCCCAAGTACTGACAGGGCCTTAAAGAAAGGCTTATTAGCTATTGTAGCCGGAAGGGAAGGACGTAAGCAGTTTTTGTCCCTCAGTCGCTGGGAGTCATGACGGTCATTGCCTCTAAGGACGAATGAAAGACTCTGGGAATAAGGGACCAATGCTCTTCTATATCTCAGGCGGCAGTTGATGCCTCTCTCCGTAGGAAGGGCACACAGCCATCATTCAATGGCTGATTGCCCTCGAATGCCAATGGATTCAGATCCTACCTATGACTAGGGACGGAGAGCCGGGTGTTGACGTCACCAGGTGTAGCAGACGGCTTTTTATACGCTGAAAGACAAGAAGTGCAAATCCTATTTCACTGTGCCACCATGTAAATCCGCTTGCTCTTTAGAAAGTAGGTTGGTCCATAGATGTAAGTAAATCTATTGATTCTGAGAAGACTGCTACTTTTAGAGGCTTTGAGAGGTTGTTTACTCATCGTGAATGATTTTCTGTTAATACACAGGTAAAACAATGGAGGTGTCTGTATAGCTGAATATGAATGATCCCCTTGATGAAGTAGGTCGAATCAATCAGTAAGCTACAGCACTGCATACCTTTCGACACGCAAATGTCAGCTTTGATGGTCATACACGTAGACATATTCCAACCGAATTAGGAGTGCAAAGAGATCTGTGACAGACAAGGAAGACTTAGAAGTAGTGCTCTTCTACATCGTGCTTCCAGTTAATGCGTCCTTGTTAAAGTGGCGGGGCATTCTCTGGTATTCCGGTATCAATATGTATATATTCATAAGAACACTGTTACCTGTACTCTACGTTAAAACATTTTCAACTATACAGGCAGGTGGAACATACATCGGGATCGTATTACACATTTACGTCATGTGATATTTCAGGAGTCAATCCCAATAGTACGGTTGCAGATTTTACTGCCATTGGTAAATCAAATACTGCTTTCAGTGTATTACGAAATAAACAGGAGATGTCTGTTCATGTATCCTGCCTTCGTGGGAGAATTGTGCTGGTAGCTTCCCCATTGTCACACACCTTCTTTTAATTGCTTCATCGGTGGTATTTGATGGCATAATCTGCAATGAATCAGTCGCACTCAGTAGCAAGAATATATATGCTGCAATGATGCAATGAGATTGTAGTGCCTTATAAGAATAGATATTAATCTTATATACATATATGTCTCCATGTAAGAGTACCTACGGAAAAATGAAATCGGTATCTATTTAATGGTTGTATCAGCCCTGAGTTTCTCCCAATGATTACGTCTGTATGTAATATTTACCCCTGTTGTATATTTTGCAGAAGACAAAAGTGAACGTGAATGACTTCCTGGACACGTTGATGTCCGATCCGGGACCACAATGTCTAATGTGGCTACCCATCCTCCACCGGATGGCACAGGTAGAAAACGGTAAGACTCACCAATACTTCTAGCATATGGCCTAGCATCCACCTACTCCGATATATATTCCAAACCTCCCAATCCACTACAAAGCATAATGTGAAAGGACACTCTGGAACCTCTTTATCTTAGACAAACGTCTAACGTAGGTACATTGGCGTGCATTATAATCGGTTTTTAGGAACATGGTCTATCGTAGGCGATTTGGAGCTCAGTGGAAGCCGGACCTTCCACATTAAGACTCAATTAATCATATGGCTGCCCGTTTAGTCCGTCTAGTATTGGGTGGTCCAGCTATTACTCGATGTCTCATGTGGTTACCCATCCTCCAATGGATAGGGTCATACAGTAAATGGTATGGCTCAGGGGTACCTCAAGCTTTATGCACGAAGGTATGTACTAATTGAATGTCCCAGTTAAAAGATGGTAAAATTTAACAAATCCTTTAGTTATTTCATACTGCAACAATGGAAACTAATATAACCAAATATATTTGATAATTATTTCATCCACTGAATTTAGTCATCCATGGAGCATATCCAATAGCAGAGAGGAAAGCATTCTTTGTATACCTCTCCTCCCCGTCCCGCGAAATACTGATTCCATTATCAGTGAGTTAACACTTTGACAAACCACAATGCGACGGGCTTTCATAGCATGCGTGTATGCATTAATAGGGATGGAGGGCACTATAAGTGAAATAGGTGTGCCTACGTTGAGTCCAGAAAACATTTATATGGGCGAGTATGTATCATGGCCCGTTATAAAAACAGCCAATATATTGACATTGAACGAATAGTGTTTCTCTTTTAACAATGGAGGTCACGTCTCTGAAGGATGTCTGGGGTATAGAACCACTTTCGATAGAATGTATGTGTTATATTTTGGAAATCTATGATAATGATAGCGCGCTGACTGACATCTGACCACTTTATATTCATTTGATTATCAAAAGAACTAATGAGTTCCTTCCTTACTTCGTTGTGGGCTATTGACTATTAACTATATCAACACCTGCATTCCATACAATCTATCTATCATGATTCATATTAATATATGTGTATCATATCAGGATAAATGCGATGATTAAGTTGTGAATAGCTTCCCATTAATTACGTGCGCAATTAGTCCTACATTAACATTATTGCTCTGATATGGGAGTCTGCAGGCGTTGAACATGAGCACCAGCTGGTGATGTTGGTGGTTCTCAAAACCGTCATAATCACACTCAGCCATCTGCAAGCAGCTATAACTCACGGAGCATTTGTGCTGGAGCAAACAACCCCATTCATCTCAGAGAAAACATACTCAACGACCACCTCACTACCTTTACTTTCATAAGCGTCTGAAGCTTTCTCCTATGAAAAATACTAAATGCGCATTTCCCGTATGTACTTGCATTTTCCCAAATATCACCTGGTGATGAATATTGTTTGACGGTTAAAGAGAAGAATATTATTCCAAGATGCAGCACCTGTTGTCACGTCTTACGTTTCTAATAACTGTAAATAAAACCACATTTCAAAGTGATAATGATAGAGAGCTGTCGTGGCGACTACCGAGTATATCGAACAGGTGACTTGTCTTTCATTAAATCTTTTTCATTAAATTAGCTAACAATTCTCTAGTAGAATAAGGGGCTTACCAAATTAGGAAAATACAAATAGAATACTAATAATGAATTTGTGTCCATATGACATCAATAATTTGCAAACTACAAAAGAATAGGAGGAATACGATTGATGTAGGTAAATCTCGTTGGTTTGAATATTATGTACATATTGTTTGAAATTGGGTCGGAGGTGCGCCCACGGACAGTGAGTCGATGAGGAAAACTAGCTGTATGGGGTGACAATGAAGGTGGTGTAGAAAGTAGGATTACTTGGACGGGAGTGTGACTGAACTCATCAGCATCGCTCTCTGTCAGCGGAATTAACACGCCGGTCCCAATCCGCTTAAACATAATCTCCATGGCAGGGTTCAGTCCCTGTCGTCGGACTGGCTGACGTAAAGAATGGTAGGTGTGAATATCAAGGATGGGGAGCGATTATTCACCTCCGATTTCCACTTCACCAATTTACATTTACCAGCGTATGAACACGTTAACCGTTGTCAGCTTTTACTTTTTCTGGACCCCTGTTTTCCATATGATTGCCCTCTCCTAATAGTTTTGAACATTGTCCCCGAGTGAAGAGTGACAGTCGATTAAATCCGTTTACAAATTGACATATGTTCTCGATTCATCCTAACCATCGGCTCGATGAATCGGGAATACAATATTGATGTCTTATACCTATAAGAAATCGACATGCAGACTCTTCCCGATCACACCTCTCCTCTTGATAACCTCATAAAGCGGTCGGTCATTACCCCTATGCTAGTAATGCCCGACGCGTCGGCAAAGACAGTAAGATCGGGTCGGTGAAGTGCGTACAGCGACCCGAGTGATGCCGATTCTCACCGACCCGATGGATCCGTCGGGCAAACGGGTGCAGAATCGGGCACAGTCGCCGTGTCGACATCATATAGGCGTAATTACAGTTTTGAATGTGCTGGGTCGGATTCCCAATGACCATCCACCCTCCCCCTGTCTTATCATTCCGTCTCAACTTCTCATGATAACAGTATCACAGTATACTCTCCCCTACCCTTCTAGTGGTATCAGTGGTAATGTTGTCACGGTAAGTCAGCACCAGGTGGCGTCCCTGTATCCGCATCCGGAAGTCCCTCGCTGCGCATGCACACCGGGAGCAGCAATCAACGACGTGCGGTGAGGGTGCACCTGCCCTGAATACAAAGCTTTACACAGGAGGCACGGGATGACGCGATAGGATGGCAAAGGAGTGACTACTCCTATAGGGTAGTGGTTGTACTTCCGTTGGGCTACTCTGAGGTGGGGATGGGGTGAAGGGAAAATAGCTCTCTTCCCAAAAATGAGTCTTGTGAATTATCTTACTAAGGTGAGATACTCTTCTCTCGGGAAACTGTCAGCATTTGACAGTACAATTGGCCCCCCGAATGATAAACAAGATGATTAAATTGTAAGCCTTGTGATAATCTATTAAGAAGGATAGGGCCTCTGATGATCAAAGATATGCATGAATTAGATAGATCTCTCTTCCAGACAGTCCAGATGTGACTTTCTACAGGCATTTTTCCACACAATTATTCGAAAGACTGACCTTGATTTCTTTAGAAGTCTTGGTGGGTGTGACGTGGAAGCTCCGATGTCAATTATGGCCCCACCCTTTCACCACAACTTCCTCTCTACCTCATTGTGTCGTCTGTACTACTGTCTAGACTCCACCCTGTACTGTCATATTCTTCCGCATCACAGATGAACAAAGCATTCTCAGTGAAGATTTTAACCTTGAAATCTCAAGATGTACACATAAGTGTGTGGCTGTTTCGTTTATATTGGGTTCCCCCTTTTCTTGAGATGAGATATAATCAAATATGATGCACCTACACTATGTTCCTGTGAGGTCACATACATATGCACTTGGTTAATTTAAACTGCTCCTTTTCTTACAGTGTTCCACCCGGTGCAATGTGAGGGGTGTCATAGGGAATCCTTCATGGGCTTCCGCTACAAGTGCCAGCGCTGCTACAACTACCACCTATGTCAGGACTGCTTCTGGAGGGGCCGCGTCTCCGGTAACCATAGCAACGACCACGAGGTCAAGGAGTACTCGTCATACGTGAGTACCTCATCATTACTATTTCATCTCGACCCTCCACCTATAAATCGCTCTTGTGTTATAGAATGATGTTACTAGTACCTTTATCGGAGCTAGAGTGATCATCTTCCCCCAGAATCCTTTCATAAACCCCAGGCAAACTCTGAAGATCATGATTTAGTTCTAACATAGCATGACTATGAGTATCGGCAAGTGTAACGGTATGTCTTGCGACATAGCTATTTCTATCTAATGGAAATAACCATCACTATGAGCACATGTCCTCCCCACATAGATTTCCGCTAAATAGAAGATGCAGGAGTCCTAGGTTTGGTGGATCAAGTCGGTGAATTTGTGCAATACACAGTAACATTGGCTAGAATCAATATGTTTACCAGTACAACCGTTAAAGATAACGCAACTCTGTCCAACCTGCGGTGGTCCACTGCTGACAAGCTGCGCTGCCAGTGAATCACAACCGTCAGTGTAATTAGGAGGCGGATTGACAGATCAGTGAGAGGGAGCAGGTACTGTGTTCAGGGTAATGTTTTTCGTTAGCCTACATGTACCAGCTTCCTCAATCAGTGTGGAGCGAACTCCAGGTTAACTGAGCTTAGTATACCTTATCAAAGAGCTAGGAAGCAGGACTGGACGAAGCATCTCTGATGCATCATGTACCTGGACTCAATATGTACCTGCCTAATTCCTAATATAAATCAGAGTAGATGTTGCCCTGAACTCTATCCATAGGGATGGTTCACAGGTGGATATGTGCATGCCTAAATAATTCAACAACGAGGCCCTGGATACGTTTTCATGCCTGCCGGTCACTACTGGTTATCGCGAGGTGGTGACAGGTGGCGGAGTGGTCAAGGCAGCAGGTCTCAGGTGGTGGTTCCAGGGGCTAGGATCACTTTGCAATTGTAACTGATATATCTGAAGGTATTCAGGTGGGAATAGAACTTCAGGCCAACGGTAATCAGCCATCCCCAGAGGTGCTAACCTGAGTCGAACCCAGCTGTGCTCTTTCAAATGATTCAAGTTCAGCCTTTGCATTTTAACCCTACCAACAGTAGCAAGACCCCTTTCTTTTTGTGATGGTATTCGGGATCCCACGTAGATAAACGGCTTTGTGGATTTGGGATGGAAGTGTCAGACTTACGACCAATCCCTTGAGCATGCAGCAAATATAATAACTTGGCATAACAATGCCTTCATGGTATCTGCACGCATAGATAAATTAAATGTGGTCTGTTCTAGATTGCAATTTATATTTGATCACGAACAAAATAACCTGTCAAAACGTCTCGCCGACACGTCTCAGTGTAATGCCAAACCCAATATTTATATATACGCGCACACACGTAACCGTAGATTAGTATAGATCATATGGGAAAACAATTGATGGTAATTGTGTCTAATCATCTAGCAAAATGCTTGGCTCTTTCCTTCGACTAAATGTAAATTCATGTCCGCTTGATTGATATTGCACATAGGACCAACAAATTGTAATGGCTATCAAAAACGATAATAAGGACAGTATGAAATGATGATACGAATTACCTTTACCGAGTGAGACAGATTATACGATTGTCCATGTTGTAATTAGTCGTTTATCCTGATCTATGACGGCAGATTCCCTGATCTCAGTCCATGATAATCTATGTATCCAAAAGGCAATCCTCGTGGTAAAAGAGGACAATCACTGAAACGATATTTCCAGATGTCAAGTATATATATAGATTCTGAGCAGAATGAATGGAAAATCAATTAAAGCAATAACTAGGAACTATTTGGAAATTCTCCTGAGTCGCAAAACATTTGGATAAACCATGTCGTACCTTTGAAACGATGTTTTTGTATATTGATAGGAATCGATATCAACTGGGGGTGTCTAGATGCGAACTCTCAACATGGGTACACGTAGGGTGGGGTGTAACATTGAGCGAGTAGTTCAGAGTAGCTCCCAATCAGCTCCCAGCCTTGCCACATCGATTTTCAATCACAGACACATGAGGACTGGATCGATCCGAGCTGAGGGCCAGTAATGAGTTTCCGCCAGGCCCTACAAGTCGCAGACTTCGGCCGTCCCTCTTCCAAAGCCTGGTAATCACCCGAATGGATTGCAGTTACTACAAACACCGAAATGCCCACAACTATATGACTATTTGATATGTATTCTCCAACACTGTGGCTAGATGTAAGCAGTATTTGAAGATAGGAAGAACATCATGATTTTGCAGGTATACATTTTGATTTCTGTGAATAGATTTCCAGATCGATTTTGAGCATAGGTTTTCGGATATCAAACTGCTATTCTCAAGGCCATATCATGTTTAGGTATTTCCTGTTAGGCGTCGTAATCAGGGACACTAATGCTGGGCATTGGGCCTGTGCCATATTTAAGGTTAACACATGCTTCCAAACATGTAAAAAAAGAACTGGCTGCCTATCAAAACTAGGTCAATTGCATGTGCTTCTTTTTTTTTTAACGAATCATGTTTTCATTGAAGGTTGATTAAAGTAAATGTCATCTACTTTGTTCAGTGATTTGGCTGATATGAGATTCTACTGGAAAGTCTTGAAGTTTTTAATAGATTTCCTTGAGTATTGACAGGTATTATATATACCTGAATAACATTGTTTGGCTAGTGTGGCAAAGCCCGATTCAATTGTCCGATTCAATTGCGGAGGAAAGAAACATTGGCAGCAACAAACACAAAGGTCTATTACTGTAATAATTGTAGTGGCTTAGCTTAGTGAGCAGCATTGGCTTTAGCTACTGGCAATTCTTACCTTATTTCAGTATTTGCTTATCTGTATTGTGGTTATCAGTAGCCATCTATGACTGTAGTGGTTCTCTAGAACCTGGTATGCGTGCCCGGCACTGGACGCTGGCCCAACAACCGCTTTTCATATTGATCACCATCCTGCTCGCCAACTAGGGGAACAACCATACAAGCTGGCTTTCTCGTTGACACTCTGGCAGTTCGCTTACCCTTTGCAAATGTTATATTTCCTCAAGTCTATATGGCCAAGAATCGATTGGGAGGGAACTTGAAATGGCCATGTCTGTATATGAGTCATGTCTATATCTGAGAATTATGGTTGTTTTGATGATCTTGTGTCCTTTATGCTAGATTATAACTAACATAGATATTGCAGGTATCTATACTTTCATTTATTGATAGGTGCCCGAGGCATTGAGTTATTATAACTGTGACAAACTGTTCAGTTTATTTCCTGGTGTCCACCTTGCAATACCTCTAACAACTATGATCAGGCCAAAACGAAATACGAATAGTGGCTTAATTCGCAAGCGATGAGAAATGATAAGTACTTTATAACTTAATGAAAAGAGACCGAATGAAATCTTTTAGAGTCTAGTGTTTCCATTCTGAGGAGTAAGAGTAAAGGGGAAGCGGCAGGTGGTACGGGGGTGTCAGGAGAGCGGGGGTTTAAGGAGCGGTAGTTGTATTGCTGGAGGGTGGCAGGCGGGTCAGACGGCGAGGTCCTATGTGCTGAATACCCCTGCCTGCTGATTAGATCTAGTCCTTACCCAGGTTGAATATAAAAATGGTACATGGCAACCAACAGGTCTACCACTCAGGAGGGTGCTGCCTTAACTTGCCCTTGCCCCGTGTTTGGTAAAACCTATTCTTAAAACACATCCTAGGATACTACAACCATTTGGACTACAAATTCAAAATACCGATATAACATCCTAGTACATATTTTTAGAGATGGCACTTTTCCTCTTTTCCGAGGAAAGGTTTTCAGTTTCAGTTTTGTTTCTTGTGTAAAATAATGAGAAAAGATCGGGCCTCGTTCACACCAATAAACAGTGGTCCACACGATGTGTTTTCCATGTTTCCTCATGCTCTCTGATGCAATAAATTCCACATGAAAATTATTTCCTCTCTTTTTTTTCCATCAAATCAACTGACACCCCAGTATCTTTTGGGAAAGGAAAAGAATGGTGTGTGTGTGGGGGGGGGGGGGGGGGGAGGCTAGAAGTGCTAGGCAAATTAGATTTAGCTTAAACCAAAGTCGATGTCTATCTGGCTGTAGCTTGAAGATTATGGCTACTTATATAATCCAGCTTCCGTATGTTTTTCAGGAAACAAAAACAAGCATCCTCGGGAACTCTGGAGTATAGAAATAGTGTTTTGATGAAAGCTGTTACGTAGATAGTACAGCCTAGATCGCAATCAAATTTTGTGTATCCATGAATTAAAATATTTACGGAAATGAAAAAAAAAACAGCACAATGCTGTATCATGATATGTTATCTTCTAGCATCTTTATTTTCATTATGCATTTTCTATCTGTTCTGAAATCAGATCACATATTATTGTCTAGTCAGCAGTGGACATTATTTTATTGGCAATAGTAGGATTGGAATGCGTTCAAGTCACGCCCTGGACTGATGTAATCATGCCAGCGTGATGTAATATCACCGACGTCAATACAGTTGAGAGTAACTAGATAATGCGCTATTATGACATCACTGTTATATGGGTACATACCAATACGGGCACTCCTTATAGACGCCAAAGTATGCAATTTGCTCTTCACTGAGCCATTTGAGGCAAGGGATAGAAGATGGTTGTATCTCAGGGATGTCTTAAAGACATTGCATCAGTATTTTATCAATAATCTTAGCAAATATATATAAGAGTTGTCCATGGGAAGTCCGCCTAAGAATAACCCAGGGCTATATCCTTGTTGTCATGGGTGTTGACAGCGGCTGGGTCGAACCTTCAACAGTTCTCACCCTTTATACACCTTAATCCACTCAACTGTTAAGCACCGTCTTAGCCCTATCTCTACACTTTCGCAGTACCCCAACACAAGGTCCTAGCACTATTAAGAAGGCTCCATATTATTCCACATTATGTAACGATATCTTGATTGTACTATCAAGTAGCTATCGAGTAATATTATGGCCATCAGGGAGATTCATTGCTGATTACATTGATAAAGGTATATTCCAATATTATGGGTCAATAAATGTGCGATGGTGCTATGATTTTATCGATGGCTTCTGTATAACGGAGGTTAGAAGCTACTTATAATTCGTCTGTCACAGCTGCATTTTTTCAACCCACCGTTATTCCGGTAAATAACCTCCCTGCCTTCATCATCAACCACACGAAAAATGCTGCGCTGCCTCAGTCCTTCCCGTCTTGCAAGGCGGTGATAAACAGATGAAAGCCAATCAGCGGCCATCCGAGCAACTCACCCGCGTTGACCGGGAGAGCAGCTCCTTTGAACAGGTTTGTCAGTAAGCTGAACACTCTGTTGGGATTCCGTGGGCACAGTGCCGTTGTACATGGTAGCGGGAATAGGGAACAACACTCAGATTGTAACATCAAAGCCTCAGGAAATTCAACTGAAAGCACATCAGGAAATGTTCTTTAGAGCTGCTAGATTAGAAGACAGGAGGGATTGGAATTAAGTTAGAACCCATCCTCAACTCTTCCTCCTGTCCTGCACCTTCTCTTAACCAAAGTCTTCTTTCATGTCACCCATACATGTGGATCAAGGTAGAGACTTCCTCAGGTCCAAATATTGAATTCATCCTCACCTCTCTCCGTAACCCCGATTGCAATCACTAAATATTATCTACTGTTTTTATCAGTATAATCAAAGAATTTGTATTGTAGGTGTCGGTCACTTTAAGATGTATTTATTTAATCCTTGGAGGGAATATATGCTTTCTGCTTTCCACTCTGCCCTACGGGGACTGGCGTTGACAGATGAACTTTTATACGCTACCCCACCTGTCCGCGTGGCGTGAAAATAACATTACTGGAGGAGAATGGGCGCCGTCACGTCGCGCCACTGACCAGGCTCCAGTGCTCCGTGCCCGGGCCCCCACCCTCATTCCCTGACCCTATTCCCTGTTGTCAAGGCGCCTAGAAGGGCAAGGAATAAACACGAAAATCCTTTCCGCAAACTGCCTGCTGGCAAACTGAGTCGGTTTTCTTGTTGGATGAGCTGCTGACCACCTTTTTGCCTGAGCGTCTTCGGCAGCGATTCAGGTCCATACATTCTGGCTAGAAGTTGATTGTACCCAGGCAACAGTCGTAGTAGCCGACTCTATCTAGTCAATATATACACAGAGGCTGATTTTATCCAGGAACAAGGTAGAGAAGCTTATTGTATCCACTTTCTAGACTTTGCCTTTGAGGTCATTGGAATTGGAGGCACGAGCATATTGCTAGGAGCAATACGCTGGTGCTGCGGTAGCAGACAGGGAGGCTAGCCTTAGACTACATCGAGTTTGTGGCTGCAGATACGACGTTGTCTGGCTTTATCGTCCACTGCATAGAGTAATCGACTGGGGAATAACTTGTTTGCTTTCTGTTCATCTCCTTTCTCCCACCCTCCCTCGCCCACCACAGACCGCTGACCGTGCCTCGTCCCTCAGAAAGGCCCTCTGCATCGCCCCATCTTTTGAAGTCTGCGGTTATGGGTGACGCTGCTTGCCCAGCTGACAGGCATGACAGAGAACTCCATGCCTGAAAGGAGTCGAGACGAGGTAGTGCAGTCCTGAACAGACTATACGCCTGTACTGCTATATACTCTTTAGCGAGGTTTTCTTGAGTAATTTCAGGAGCAACTGGTATACCTTTATTTCGTAACTCGTCAAACTACGACTTCAGGCTCTCTTAAAGACATTGTTAGTTTTTCGTTTGTTTATATTCTACTCCACCATATCTTTTCAACTCTTATGTAAATGATTAATATAGGGCAACTCAGTCGATCCGTAGCCAAATAATCAACATTAATCTATTCCTGGTAGGGTTTGAATAAACACGTCTACACTCCGAAGAACTAAAGTCATTGTTTATTCAAAATACATGAACAAATAATATTTGACATGGAATGGTAAACGTTAAGTGAATGCAGTGGTATACTAATATGATAATAACGATTCTATTCGAAACTGGAACGACACGTAAAACCAAATCTATCCTACATAACACCAAGCTATTCCAGGCAGTACTAGGCAGCACAAGAAGTATGAACGTCATGATTAGGTCAATTTTGATAAGTAAAGATGCTGACAAAGACGAAAGGACGTCATTGAAACGTAGATAATGGCTAAATTGAAAAAAGAGACTTATCTTCAAGCAGCCGCCAGTGGCGACCTGCTGATAATCTATTAGTTATCCAGTGACCAGTTATCAAATTACACCGTGAATATCTGGAAGGTAGCATTTATTCAGGTGTTCGAACAAATATGGCAGTGGTGAATCAGTGGCTAGATACTATTCCAGGCCATTACTACCTTTCTGAAATCAATTCTGCCGATTCAACGACAGAAAAACAAGCAGGTTTTAATTGTCACTGTAATTTCAGCATTTTGAGTGTGTGAATGATAGACAAATAACTATGAATAACGTATGTGTAGATTGTTGTTTGTGCCTCTATCAGTTCATTGGTGTGATATTTCATATCGATGTCAAGTCTATTTTTAACTCGATCCTATTAAATAAATAGCGGAACAGTTTTAGTTCATCCATAAGTGATTATAATTTGATTTTCTGCCAGACCTAGAACCTAGCAATCAATAACCCGGCTCTCACATGTATATCAGCTGACTGACAGCTAGCAGCCTGCAGCCAGGATAACACATAGTCTAGATAAGATAAGCCCTCACACTCAATACCCAGTCAGTGTCATGTCCCATTCCTCCTGAGGCCTGCGCTGGAGTAATTGCCGCCAGCTCATCCTGCAGGAGCCTTGAGAAGGCGGCAGTAGTCCGGCTTCCTTATCGATCAAGGCAACACCGCAGTTGGGCAGGAGACGGTTGGCGCGCGGATGCTGGGCGGGTGGGAGGCGGGACAGAGTAAGCGGGCTGTGGGCGGGGCGCGTGCGGGTGGGCGTTGGGAGGGCGGGCGTTGGAGCTAGTCAGTGTGCTGACACTCAATCAGACACCTCCTGTTCCTGTAGCCAATGAGCTGCTCGGCCGCAGTCCGGCGTGGTAATCCGGAGGCGAATACTTAACACTGACGGATTTATAACACAAACACAGTGGCAGCGCGTGACTCTGGTGAGTCCATACGTCCCTGTGTCGGCAGGGCCGGCTCACACATCGGGAAGACCCTATGTAAACGAGCCTTTACCGCAGTACTACATCTTGAGGATCGACGCTAGGCCTATATGTAGTAACACAGCAATCTATACTTCAGTGGACTTATCACTGGCACGGCAAGGATATTAATATGGACACCTTTGCCCTATACTAATACTGCAACATTGGATAATCGCAAATCCAAAGTTAACGTTGGATTATTGTTACAGCATTCCATTCTGGACATTGCTATCGTGGGCCACCACTTTGCTCGGTGTATATATGCGACAGTCTAATTCCAAGAGGGTTCATACATGTGACTGTGAAGTGAGCGACAATATGGGTAGTCGTGAGTACGAATTCGATCCAGACTCTTTCCTGGTAAGTACATATCTTGTTACACCTACTACAATCATTAGCTATGTGTACATAATGGAACCGGTGCCATAATATCTCTTCAGATCAAAGAAAGTATTATTTGACTGCTAATATTACACATTTCCCCCAAGGAAAGATTATATTGATAGCAGACCTCAAATATAGGACAGGATAATGTACTGTTAGTGATCAGTGAATGTCTGATGGTAGTACTCCTAATGACCAACCACTGGGTATCCGGGTATATGGTAATTCAGCATGATGGATGTGTGAGCAGGTGGTTTCTGGCTCTGACCCATGATCCTGAGAGTTTTATATCACTCAGCTCTGGCTGAGACAAATGGGAAGTATATCGGATAGGTGGGCAGGGCCAGCGATTAGGCACCTGGGTCTTCGTAAATGGGACCGTCCCACTTTACGCAAACCCTAAATTTACGCCCATCCACAAAATGGAAGCATATTATGACAGGTGGTCTCAAAACCCGAAGGTGGTGTAAATATCTAGGCGAAAAAAGACATAAGAATATTCTATATGTCGGGAGGGCGGTTCGGGCACATAAATAGGCGCAACATCAGGCTGTAATAAAAAGTGGGTTAGGATATGATTCATTATGTGCCTGTTTGGTGATAGATGAGGGAAAGCATACAACATACAGATAAACATTGGCGAGTGTACAATGTGTACTAGAAAGATAGTGAGATTGATAGATATATATGAATTGTTTGCATTAAGGAGCAGTCAGAAAGGCCCTGAATATTTTTTTATGATCGGGACCAAATGAAGGTCTCCTTGATGTTTGAAGCGTGCATGATGAATTTACCCTGATAACTCAGGTCGACATCTCTTTAATCTATATTCCTTTTTTCTGCAATTAATCACTAGAACAACGTTCTACACCTCCCACTATGGGCCTATGTCTAGGCATCTAAAGAGTGAGCAATTTAGGCATCACTTGCTGCGTTCCCGCGAGACTCGGGAGTCCGTGAGATGGTTTATTTGGTTTATTTAACCTCTCCCAGTACCCTCGGCAACACACTGAGCAGCTCTCAGGGGAGCAGCATCTTTTCCACACCCATTAGGTGCCTGCTGAGCAGTTTAGCCTCTGATATTTTAGCACTAAAAGCTGCCATGCAACTGACCTTAAGTACGAACCCAGAGACATTTAGCCCTAAGCTCAACCCACCCTTGTACTATTAAGCAGTAGTTGAAATAGAAAGGTCGAGTTTACGTGGAGGTATATGGCCCCGAGTAAAGGTAATAGCCTACTCCATTTAACCTGTGGATTCATATGGATTATTCAGAAGATGATTCTGTCAGCCTATTAGCCCATACAGTGACCTGTGCTCTGTAATTAATCCTGACAACCGTGACGTCTTGGCCTCCCTTTATTGTTTCACTGCATTGCAAATTCTTAAGTTCCGGCTGACATAAACATCCATCTCTTCCCGGCCAAATTACACTGGTGTGTTTCAGTGTGTACTCCCACAATGTGCTACTGCTACAGGATATGGTTCTGCATTGACTACAGATTCTGGAGGATGTAAGTACTACTGTCGGTAGCTTCGACTGTTGCACATGCTTGATACAATAGAGTCTTCTTGTAGGCCTGTCCTAGGCTGCTCTTTCGGGTCCGTTCCGCACAGGCTGTGGAAGTTGTTGGTGGGTGCTCATGCTCATGCTGGCGCCGTCGCTGCTGCTGCTGCTGCTGTTACTATCGCTGCTGCTGCTGCTTTTGCTGTTGAGGCTGAGGCTGAAGCTCGTCGCCGCCTGCCTCTCCTACTCAGTCACCGTGAGAGCGGGCTTAGATTGCTGCCACACCGACATGTAGGCAGCGTGCCCGGGCCCGCCCCACTCAGCTTCCGTCCTCTGCCCGGGCGCCACGTTGGCACACTCCGAGACAGGCAGGGGCCGGCTACGGAACAGCACCTCCCCCGTCATCATGCGTCCACCGTTACGGAGTACCTCCACCACGATCACCACCATGCCGCCATCACGGGGGGCCTTTCCCGGAGGTCACCAGCACGGCGACAGCCACCGTAAAGGGCGTCAACAGTTCCACACCTGAGGGTATTGCCATTACCACTACTACCACTGCCACCATGTGGGTTCTACACCACGCTGGATCGGCCAGCCAAGTAGGCTTCATTTGTTTACCCTCCCCTCTGAACCGCCAAAGAGCTACGTTTTGAACCTTCATGCGTCACTGCATGTCCACTAGACTGTCAATATATGCGCGTCCGTCGAATAGTCCTATTTCTTGACCGTGGAATGGGGTGATTTATCAGATCTAGACTCAGCTGAGTGAGACTTGTTGCGTTTCGTCTCTCCATAACGCCATTAATGGTAGTGATCGGAGTATTAACACACACAACATGTTACCAGTTTTTGAGACCATGTGATAAGAGGATCTCTCTCCATTTGAAATCCTGGCGGCAACCGTTATACGGGCCAGGTATAGCAGCCTCCCAACATAGCCATGTCTATAACATATGGGACCGTTCCGTCTCGTTTGATACACTGCCCTCAGCCTCTGTAAACCCAGCGCACTGAGTCGCCCGCACATTGCCCGACCTTCCCACGACAGCGTCCTTGAGCCGCTCTGTCAGTGGCCGAGTCAGTCAATGAGCAGCTCATCACATGGATTTCGGACCGTGACCATGTCGTTGAATGTAAATCTAAGATAACACGTGTCTGTTAGGGTTAGGTGCCCATTTAGAATAGACAGTCGTTGTTGCTATTGTTGCTGTTGTCAATAAGATCTGGGCTCTGACCATATGTTTGTATGAGTTGTATCGCGACTTTTAAAACTGAATTTTCATCATTTTGAACACTGTCATACAGGTATTTCCACATTTCTCATATAACCGAAAAATATCGTCTACCCATGAATATTCCTACGGTTAGGCTTTGATGGATAGCACGTGTTGCATTGCTGAGCGTGCATATCCCTCAATCCATAACTGGTATAAGCAGATATTTGTTGACACAGTATGGTCTTTACGGGTAGTAATAGGGTAGGTACACTTAAGTTTTGATGGCGCATGGAATAGGGCAGGAATTTTAACAGCGTTGCATAACCAGATAATATACACAATGACTGGTTTTGTGTACGAGTGGCCGTAATCTCCGAGTAGTTGATGCGTAGTAATATCCGAGCCAATAGCGAGGTTATTACGTCAACTACGAAGAGATTACGGTCATTCGTATACAAAGCCAGTCGTTATTGTATTTATTACCCAACTACAGGATTAATAACAAATCTACTGCAATTAAAAAGTTTCTGTAGGCCATTTAATTCCAGACATCACAGCACTGTCAAGTGTGGCAGTAATTCGGTGTAGACTTACACCAATAATATAGTTCGCCATTAATCTGTACTTTTAGCATGCGAAGTGTTATAACAGTGATGTCTGATGGCAAAATGAGATTATTATGATTGATTCTAAATAATTAACATTGAATGAACATTCAAGAAACTTATTTCGAAGTACATGATTATTCAACCTTATTATGGACTGGACTATTTTTCCGGAATCTCCTGCAAGAGAATCTGACATGCCAGAATCTCCGGGTAGCTAATTCCAGGTGCCCTATACATTTCCTATGGAGACTCCATAATCGGTGGGTAATAAAAAACATATATAAACACAACTTCATAGCGATTCACCCATTGACAGAACCAAACCCCAAATGGTTTTTATTTTTCATTCAACTGAAGGATATTACAAATCGCCTGTATTAGGCTTTGGAACTTCAGTGAAACTCCCATCAAGTGGATCTTTAGCATTAGGGTCGTCAGATCGATGACCTAGTACAAAGTATCGTTATGGGTGATAGATTAATCTAATATCACCCCATCTCTGTGCATGGTGGGATGACTGTGTTGCCGACTGGTGAGGCCTACAGGGGGAGGTATTGCCTGTAAATGTCAGCGACGATCGCGGCCCACGCTCCATGCAAATGATGCTCTTATTGAGCGCCAAAGCCCTCTAAGTGCGTTGCAAATGACGCTCTAATGGACTGCTGGGAGTGCTCTAATAGCACGGATTATGAGAGTACCCGCCCTATAGGTTAGCCCAGGTTTCCAATGAGAAACATGCGGGGTTTGACTCTGCATAGTGTTTTGCGCGGAACATACTATACCTAGATTAGAATAGCCACAAGTGAGTTTACGTAATCTAACAATGATTCAGTAACGGTTATTACCAGTGCGATGCATTGATTTGTTATATTAATATGGTATGAATGGAGAAAATGCTCTTTACATCCTCGTAATTTTTAGGGACAATCTTGAACTTTTTTCTCTTTTTTTTCAAAACTGAGGTTTGGTATTCCCACCGCAACGATACTGCTTTTTGCCAGAACATCGATGTTAACATCCTCTTTTCCCATCCCTTTCTTTTTCTTTCTCCTCCCTCTCCTGTTGGCTGCCTCCTTGCTTGCCTGCCTACTTCATTATCCCTTCTCTTGTAATTTCCTTCTCCAGTATCTAACAGTACTTTTCATACCTGCGGCATAATGGATTATTTCCATAGTTCAAATATTGGCAGTAGATCCCTGAACACCTCTCTCGGTGATGGGCTGGAGGAGCAGTTGAGGCGAACTCCTATATGTCAACAGCCCGTACGCAAACATTGATAAAGGTCGGTTTAGTAAAAGAGGTCAGGTATGTTCCCCGAACATTAGGAGTACAGACCTTTACCTAAAAGGTCACCTTTGCTAAGGTCCTTCTGTCAATTCATGGTCTGATGTACGTGCAAATGTGTGTGTGGGGGTGAGTGGGGACGATGCCGGCTCTCAGTTCCCTACCTGTTTAGTTCACAAACATCGGCAGAAGGGAGGGAGTGGGGAAAATTCTGGAGAGAAAGCAGAAAAGATGGGGTTTTAGCCGCTTCTCTCGCTTCTCACAGTCATCTATCCGCCCTTTCGTATCATGTTTTATATACCAAATATTGATTTGCATCGTATAATCCAAGGTATAAGATATATAACTTAAAAATTAGTCTAAAACTCGCTGGAAGGAAGTAAACGATTTTGTAGTACTGATAACTGAAATAACGCATCCAGATTTACTAAATTAATAGACACCAAACAGTATAAGAGACCAAGGCCTCCAATACAATATATGCCACGGACATACAACTTCCTTATTGTTTCTCAGACGGTCATGCCTGCAGGAATTTCCAGTTCATCTGATCTATTTGATGAGCCACAGTACATTACGTCCTAATCCTCTCAACTATTACCATAGGCTCACGTTGACCTACATCCAACTATCATCTGGTCCAGATAATTGGGCCCAGCTCCATGTTTACCTCCCAGTTGGAAAGCTTTCTTTGATCAGAACCACCAGGGTGGATGCCCAAAGCAGAGGCTAGTGCTAGGAGCACACAAGGATGTTAAATTTAGGATTTGGTCAAGTGGTATATGTCAACAATAGGTATATTTGCCGCCTATGTATATCAGAGGGTAGAATTGGAGTATTTTGCTAGTAGTACTGGTACCTTCATAATCGACTGCCATGATTGAGGGGGTTGTATTTTAAACATGGAGATTTGTAAGGTATATTATGGAACTGTTGTTTGACCTCGGGAAAATGATATTTTAAATCTTGAATATGATAATCTAAAGGTCATACTGTTGAACAAATCAAGATTTAACTGTCAACTTAGCAATTATGTAAGCATTGCGATATTTATGAATAACACATAATACTAAGGGATGTTTTATTCGTCCTGAAATGAGCTCATCATGATGAGAAGAGACAAGCGATACACAATGATGGTTCTTTAATGGCAGCTGCTAATGTATTTCCGCTCCAAATTGAAGATGACGAAATAAAGTATTGCTTCTCGGAGTTTTGTCTTCCCACTCTCCTATTTTGGGAAAGAAAGTTTAATTGTGATTATTTATTGCTTTTGAAGTTGGATAAACATTCCCATCTTAAAATGTGATTTCATTGCCATTTTGTTTCGATGAAATGTAGAAAGGCAGGGAAAAGATACCGACCGAAGGGCAAAAGTATTATTGAAGAGTCATTTATATATCACCTTACCTGATAAAATCATCTCAAAACACCTCTACCTTCCTAACCATATAACACTACACTCTTCATGGAGAAAGTTCTGTCATCTGTGATAGATGTCCAGTTCGATAATCACTTCCTGACAGTAAATTGTAAAATTTTAATCCAATTAAAAAAACAACTTCTACTAGAGCTATACATAACTTACAAGTAATGGGGCGATAACTGTTCAAATAAATCTAGGAGCCGCCGTTGTTAATTGACCTAATTTCCTTATAAATTTTGTATTTCTTTTTAAGTGGAAGATCGTGTGTGGTTTTAAAGGGCTAAATGATGGGTGTAAAGTTGGGGCAGGTCGCTTTTAGCACGAGTCTACAAATACCAAAGACAGAGATTTAAACAAAATGCCACGGAAAGGAACGAAGGTCAGTTTTGACAGCTGACAAATATTGATATCAGAGTAACGCATTTGTTAGGTCACGCGTCAAGGGTAAGTCATATTATTGGAATGTCCATTTATATATTACGCTTCCTAGGTCATTATAAAGATGATAGCCCACTGTCTGATTTTCCATATCGCTATTGGATCAGTCCAAATGCTCACTCATCATATGTTAGTATGAAGCTACTCCTTTTACTCTGAGAAATCGCATTGACGCATACACAAGGCGAATAGTGTGTAACACTTTTGCCATTTATGTCATTGCAGCTGCTCAACCACCTAGTGGAGCAGCTCCTGGGCACTGGGTCGATTTAAGTGAACTGCTCGAGGCCATAACATTAGACCATAAAGTCTCCCCAGGGTTGGTGGCATGCAGCGCCTGCCCCGCCTCTGTGTCCCTACTGCACTGCACAGCTCGATCACCTCGCAAAATACACCTTTGCCGTTGGAGCGTATCCATTGATAGTTTCTAGATTCACTGAGCTACTCACGATTTAATGCTGTCAGGCAATCTACAATGATCATTCAAATTAGCAGTTTATCTTCCTATCATGTTAATCATAAGGCATCACCTCTTCGAAATGCATATGTTCAGTTAGATTCTTCCCTATGATTAGAAGCATTATACATATTTGGTCAGAAAATAAAGATGATAAGGTTGTCTTTTTTTCATGTTTTACATCATAGCAAAGGGTAGGTTATGAAAAGAGCGTTTTTATATCCAAGGCATAAGCTGATACCAAAGCAACAAGTCATATGCCAACCTAGGCTAGAACGCCACAATGGACAGGTCCCATGCCATTTGAATAGCGATGAGATAGGTACTACACATTATCATTTCTGTACACCGCCATGGAATATGGTGGCTCTGTAGTGATGACCGAGCGTTGCAGTGCACACAGAGTAGCGTGCTTGGGGATGGTATCCTTGGTACCGGCTCCCTGAGTCACGCCAGGTGCTCGACATTCACCCATTGAGTCAGTCAGTGAGCTGCTCGCGGAAGCCGCGTGATTGTAGACCTGTACCAGCCCGTGGAGTAATACCAGCGATGCTAGCTTTAACTGTGCAGCTGGAGGACATAACGTAGTGAGATGGACTGTTTTGGTTTCGGTTTCATCGACCTCGATGACTGGGCGCAGGTGGGTTGACCGTTACGTACGCTTACATATTACGCTGACGCGTGTTTCCATTGATCCTCAGATCTCCCATGCATAAAACCGCTTTACGTCACCTCTCAGTATCAAAGCACACCGATTTAGAGAATCTGTGGTGGGTATTCATCGGATGTGGATGTATGACTTGGTATCGATTGTGCGTGACGTGGGTAGACCTAAAATGCTCGTTGATACTTTATAACCGTAGAGCTGGTTGGGGAATTGATAAATACGGGCGACCCGAGGACAGCACCAACACCTGCAGCACATGCTGGGGTTGACTAGTGGCAATACGGTAATGCTATTAGAGAAATAGGAAACCGAATTAGGGTTGTAGGGATCGACAACTAGCTTATAGACATCGATAAGGGAAATTCTGGTTAATGGACACCTACAGTTGAAACTAGGTTATGATATCCGACTCTGGTGGTAATTCAGTTTAGACATTACACCTGGTTCTATTATTAGACACAGTGCATGATGGCTACCAGGGCAGGACACCAGTGGTCGCTGTCAGAGCAATGCTATGGGAACTATGTTCGGTCCGCCAGCCCGTCAGCGATACGTCCCACCCTCCCCGTTCCAACCTTTTTATTGGGCGTATTCCAGAAGGTGGTGGATATCCACTGTCTGTCACGATGCTTACAGGCACAGATTGGGAGCTGTCCAGTAAGCGTAGAAACTGTCAGGACTAAATAGCACACCAGCCTGGTGGCCTCACGGCTACGACAAGGGGTCCTGCTAACCTATTACGCAGGTCACTTTGTAACTGGGCCAGCTTAACCAGTGTTTGAGGGTAACCCCGTCTGTAATACGCATTCATTTCCAATGTTATGTTGAGAACACAAAGATGAAAATTCATGTGAGAACCGTTTCTCAATATCTTAAGTAGGCCGGAGCTCGTTGAATTTTATTTCCTGTGGAAAAGTTAAGGGGGGGATGATGGTGTTGCTCGAAATCCCTACCTTGAACTTTATACCAAGCACAAAGCGTCAGCGACTGCTGATGTATGCAAAAAGAAAAAAAGAATTTCACTGCCATGATAAACGCTGGGCCCGACACCTCCACTAAGGTTCAAAACAGGGTACCATGCGCCCTGTCAGGAGAGAGGGAGAATTCTCTATCTTGCTGCCATCATGCATTGTTTGACCGTTAATGCACCATATTTGTTCACAGGGATTATCCCCCTTTTATTAACATATAATTATGATACTCACCGTTGTAGTGGGTCGTTCTTTAATGTCAATTATCAAACCCAAATGAGAATGTTGCACTCTTAGAGATCGTGAATCCATACTTGTGACCCTAATAATCAAACTATGGTCCCTATAAAGAGGAAGCCCTGTCCACCCCTATATATGTTACCCTTGTTATAAAGAATAGATGAAAAACCATTCAAACAGGATTGAGAGAACTTTGAGCTCTCCAGTCTGTCTCTAAAGTTTTAAAGTGAGCTTCTACTCCTTAGAGCGGATAAACATTCCTAGGCTATTGTTCCTTTGCGGCGCACTTTTCAAGACCTGTTAATTTTTTTTTTTTAATTATACGTTTGAATTCGATTACAAATCGTTCTTCCATACAAACGGATTCTACTCGGTGATAACATCGCCGATTTTAATGATAGGCCTACAGCAGACTTCCCTTGAAGAAGTATTCCACCGCTAATCCTGCGGGAATTATGTCATTGTAGCATAGCTCTGCTAGATGATGTAGAGCGATATCCTCCTGACCAACTCATCGAGTCACGCATCTCTAACCCTTGACACCCTAGATCAACCACATATATCAAAATCCCAAGAGAACTTCGCGTTTATGCTAGATAGGGCTAACCATTTCGTATCATATCCCTGCGGAAGAAATAATTTAGGAAAGTAGTATATAATGGCATCTAGTCAAAGATTCCATTAGAGATATGATTAATCAAATGTTGAAATTCAAAATTATTTCATTGTGTTAAAAGGCGCCAGGCTGTTATAGGTTAGGAAGAAGGGTTTCTGCCCTAACAGTTTCACATAATTTGAAATATCGAATCACCCACTTTCGAGGAGCAACGTTTCTTATTTCTTCCAATGAAGCTTTATGTCAATACCTAACCCAGGATATTTGGCGTCTAGGATTGTAGTGGAAACATTCCGATGATGAATTGAAAATATAAAGTGAAGGCCCTACCACTGAGGGAGGCCTCTGTGGAATAATGGTACTCCCGAACCTACTTCAAAGTGCTCTTTGCCAGTTGCAGGGCCACCTTTCCATGTACTACTTACAGTCTGGAGGCCGAGTGTCCTACTTCCAGCATGTTGGTAGGAACAGTCCGTACACTCTTTTATCAAAGCCCTCTTGTCCTCATGAATACATTCAATATGATGTTGCGAAGAAATAACACAATAAATAGATTGTTTTATTACTAAATTCAAAGATATTTCTTTTACAATGGTCGCATCGATTTTACATAATTTTTGCACAATATATGGAATTACGCAGCTCCTTGACGACATGCATTATACATAAATCATAGGTTAATGTCTGTGCATTTGGCATCTTGTGTAATTCTCATATGTAAAACACATCTGGAGTCGAACTATAGCGTTGGAACATTGCTATTTACATAAGTCATCAACATTGTACCATCACTGACCACGCAGCGTTCGCCTGACCCAGAAAAAGCTTGTTGATGGCGGCCTAGTGAAGAGAGGTAGATAGGTGGAGGGGTGGGTTATGTCCCTGGAGGATCGTTACAGGAAGTCACCTGCCCCCACGTCGATCCACAGAGAGTCCGGCGAGACGCTGATCGCCCACTAATGAGGCCGGCAACCAGCGGCCTCACTGCGCAGGCGTCATCGACCCGCGCAGTCTAAACCTACCACTGTGCTGTAGCCCTAGTGGGTCCTGCTGCTTGTTTAGACATTGAACGCGAATGACGCCGAAATATCTTCTTAATATGTAGGTCTGTCGTCCGCAGATGGTCCTCTGTGGTATTTGCATTAGCAGCGCATTTACATGCCTCAACACCTCACCCTTCAGGAGATCAAATATTTGAAAATCTGGTTACTCCTTCAGTTCTAATAAAACTTCTGCACCATTGCTATTACCTCTATTATGTCACATTCGGACTCTAAGCTGAGCCCGGCTGAAATTCATGTTGTGGCTCCTTTCAAATTCATGTTGTGGCTCCTTTCAAGATCATGCGTATTTGTGGCCATGGACAGAAATATTTATTCGACGTGGAAAATGAGATGTCCTTTGAACCCTGTTCTCTCTAATGGTCATTCGCTATATACACAGATTAATACACAATGATATTTACCACGTCATGGGGCATCATCATCGGTGTCCGTAAGTACATGGAAATATTCATTCAGCTGATTTACACGTGCATGATAATCACAATAGCAAGGGTGTGGACCGATTATAGTTCACTCGGGAATATGTGAATATACTCAACTCCATTTCAATACAGTGACCTACGGATAAATTTGTATATGTTAGTCTAAGCCATGTGCATGCATTTGCACTTTGTAAAGTGTAACACCGGTGAAACATGGAACGGGGCATAACGATTGTTTTGCAAATAGTTTCTTCGCTGCATTTTTGTCCGCTGCATTTTAAATGTATACTCGTCGTTGTGTGCTTTTGAATATAGGCTGCTAAAATCTAGTCTACTTTGCACCACAAGATAAGCACTCTAATGCAGCAGCCAACTGACAGCCCGAGGGGCCTCCCATAAATCGGCCTTCATATGGAACGGCCGTACGCTTTGAAGTTGGGCCTTTCATGTTGGTACTACATATCGAAGCATATGAATTATGGACTCGCATAGAATATTTGATTATATTCAAGGAAATAAGCATATCTATCGCGACCCTTCAGGAAAGGGCGTATGGTTTATCGACTGGAATAAAATGATGGCGCATATAAGATATTATTCTTCCTATTATATATCTTAGAACTGAATAGAAAGGGTTCATTTCTTTTACCTAAGATGTACTCAGTAGAAACTATAAAATGCTTACAGTCGAGGTGTTGAAGCTTATCAAAATAACATATGGCATCGAAGATAGCGAAAACCCTATGACCTGTTCTACATGGTAATAGATAAGACAGCATTGGTTGGAAGTACCAAATGAACAAAAGAGAAACAAAATATTTCCACCTTTAATTTAAAAACTAATAGTTTCGTTACTGTCATTTATATCAATTTGCATACTTCATAAATTGTATAACATACATCACGATGGATATAAGATGTAAAGGTATATTGCACAATTCCAATATTTGGTAGTACATGGCTTATGGTCAAGAGAAATAGGCTGGCCGAGCATGGCGGTCAGCACTTGGGTCGTAGAGGTTCGTGGTACGCCCTGCAGCGCGCCGGGAGTAATACAAGGGGTAATGCGGTGGGCTATACCCTTAAATAACCCATGGAAATAAACCCTGCCCAGCATTACACCTAGTCCCAGGCTTTACTGGACCCGCCCAAATGTCACGAGGTCACATGTGTAGGCCTTGGTACGTGGTGAACAGTCAACACTTGGCTGATAAAATAAAAGACTTGCAGAGTGGTTAAAATATCGTAGTGGTATTAAAGACAGTAAATACAGACTAGCAATGTGTAACTGTACTCCTCTAGTAAAAAAGGCAAAACATAGATATAACAATGGGTGATTCATGTTCTATTGGAATTGTGTCTAGGCACACCAAGGTATTTATGTTGGGTTCCCGGTTTTCGGGAATGTTTCTTTGACCAAATGTCAGAGCTACAGAAAGAGACATCCTGCTTACACCACTCAGCTTCTAATCAAGATTTTCTCCCATTAAGGAAATCTTTCACGTGACATCTTTCTGCCATCAACCGAGTGCAATGGCGTCCCTCCATCAAAAGAAAGGAAAATGGTAATTTGATTTGATTCTGAATATAAGTTTCATTAAAACCAAATAAAAAGAATACGAAAAAAATAAAAGAACTCTTATGGAACTTCGATGGGAGTTCCTTGCCAAGGCTTCATGGGAAGAATAAAGGACAATTGATTTTTGTAGCATCAAAGCAGCATGACAGGGAGCTTGAGGTGGGACCTGACAAGTGTGGGAGAATCTCAGGAAATATTCATGAAAGGTGGAGGGGTTAAGGAAATCATATTTTCCATAGGACCTCAGAATTTGGCGAGGAGAGAGCGATGTATGAGAGAGCTTGGGGAGTACACAGCTGTGTAGTATTTTACTACTGTACGTTGGAGAGCGAATATTTTGATGGAGTTCATGCCTATGTTTGAATGTTCATCTTATACGCAGATTATGTACATGTAATAACGTCCTCCTAAGCATTGCGCTAAAGATCAGTTGTTGCGACAGAGAGGTTTATACAAGTTCCCGGAGCTCTTCCACCCCAAAACACCACACAGACCTTTCATCCATTTAAGGTATTGGGAAACGCGTTTCATATCTCCTCTTATAACGGAATCCCCTTTTGCATAGAATAAATGCAGAATACGCACTGTCATTTCATTTGTATTTCAAAGCTAGTGGTATTGTTAAGTGGAGTTCAGACGGTGGGATTCATGTACCTCACAAGGTTCAAAATCTAATAAGATTGTCTTCCTTATTAGGAGTAAATGTTGCCAACAATTGCAAGGGGAAAACATGTCTCAGTTTAGCCGACGAACCTGTGTATGAATACATTTAATCAAACACCCTGTGAGGTACATAAATCCCATCATGTGAATCGCACGCTACCGAGGACAGTTTAATGCAGACGCCACGGAATGAATTTAGCCACCACATGTAGCAGCCACCAAGGTAGCTCTACTGTTATGCCAATATTCATTGGTATCGCCCATATCGATATCGCCCGTACATGCTACAAAAATCAAGGTACACATTCGACACCTGGTCCATTCAAATGGTGGGTCAATCCCACTACAGCCGGATTTAATTCCCTTTGGTGGCACCCGTACAGTAAAATAGCATCACTCCTATATAGTCCATCATGATGCGAAGAATCTCATTTGAGGGCCTTTCTAAAATGTCACTTTGGCTAATTAAATAAGAGTTTCCATATCATATGAAAACTCTTATATAAAAGTATACAACCTTAGAGCGATATCACTGTGTTGTTTTATGACTATCTAAAAAACTATCTAACTTGAATAATCAGAAATAAAACATCAGAAACTTTATAAATTGAAAATACAAATTTTCGTAAGGAAACTCTGCAATCCCGATACTATTATATACATACATGAAGTTTGCTAATACACCAGTAGGAAAACAATACACGAGTTAGATAGCAAAGGAGCACCTTATAATAGATGTTTCAAAGTGTGGTGATGTTCAGAGTACAGCATCTAATATCAAATAATAATAGATTTTCATCTTCTTACGAACCACACAAAGCTGAGTAAACTAATCACGTTATTATTAGAAGTTTTTCTTCTCCAAGATGCAGGATACCGGAATTGTAGCCGTTGGGCGTCACACAATGTGCCGTGTGTCAATGTGTCTGGACCACGACGTGGTGGAGGTGTGGTTTGAGGGTAGATTGGGGGTAGGAGGCAGTGGGTCCTCGCCTGCCGGGGAGGGAGGCTGTTAGGCCGCCCTGAGCCTCCCTCTCTGATTAGATTCACTGTCTATTGATTACCTGGGGTCTTTGGCGGACCACCTTGTGTCGGTATGGTGGGGACATTTTCTATACCAGGTGCCAGATTTAGATGTGCCAGCGGTTTTTCATTTTATGGAAGTATATTGTTCGAATAACGCCTTGTATTTAATCCTACTATAGGACGTATGTAGTAAGGATTGTTAAAGTACAGTTCCGGAAAAATCATGAATTTATTCCAGGTGAGCTGAGCCATATGAATTACCTTTGAGTGTAGATTCGCTATTTGCTATTTTTATTATAAACGCACGATCAAAGTGGATTTAGATTCAATTAAAATACAAACGATAGCGGTCACCATAGAAATAGATATAATTCTAGTTATAAGCCATAGAGATTTTCTTATGACGATAAACGAACGATTTTTAGCTCTCCTTTACATAGATGGCGTTCTAACAGCTTTTTCTAAATCCACCAAAATGTTTATTAAGTTACACATTCGACACCTCCATTTGTTAACAAGGCTATTTCAAAGCTGGTAGAGCGATTAAATTCCAGAAATGTGTCAACATTATAAAACCTGATATTGTTAATGTTTTGCGAATTTGTAGACAAGAACACATACAAAGAATACAAATTCAGTTCAGTTTATACTCCTGCGTAGCCTCATAATGACTTAAAGGCGGTTTAAGACACCAGAATCTGCCAAGGCTTTTGAAATCCCCCGACAAACTCATTGCTCTTGGTGTCGCAGTCAGGAACCATTGATGAGCTTTGATTTCTTTATGAAGCACAAGTGGGTCACAGAGATGTGCCCTGGTGAGCTGCTCATGAATAACTCATAGAGGCAGGCCGGGGACTAGGATGGAAGATTGCCTCGCTTCTGTTGGTGTCTGACGGTGTTGGTTGTCCGTCCTCCAGGGGTACAGCAGCTCTGTGCCTGGATTTTTGTGTCGCAGATTCGATCTATATGCCCTTTGTGCAACCACAGTGTGACTTTTGTGTCTGTCCCACAGCGACATATCACATTGATCCTACTGTACGGTTATACTTCCTCTTGTTATTCCAGAGCCGTTCTGTTCGACATTGAATCTTTTGTATGAGAATCATTGTTGTATTACATCTTCTGTGCAGATATTCTATCTGATATTCTGCCCTCCCTGATGACCGTTGGAGCCCTGATACAATAACAATCACAATAGATGATTGCTTTTAAAGGAGCATCGGAAGATAGTCAAAGCAGTAAGGCAATGCGTACTTTATATATTCTTTATATCTTATTTTGTCAAGTCTAGCATCGTCAGTTCTGGTCAGCAGAGGTGACGAATTGTAATAATTTATGGGTTGCAATTTCGATTTGTTGTTGCAATGTCGTGATCATGTTATGCATTACGTTTCTACGATGGATACTCTTGCTTTAAATTGTCTAATAAGAGGGATGTGTTTCGAATGTCCAACGTATGGTTTATGTATATATTTACATATGTACAATGGACATTGGACGTTCGAAAACACACCCTTCTCATCAATGATTTAATTAATTAACGGAATAGGGGAAGGCATGTTCACCCTCAGAACCTGCTCTACATGTGAGTTGCTCTACTGGGACATCAGAATCAGATCTAGTTTTTCTCCGGCTCAGATTTAAGCCAGCACTACCCCGAGAAGCCCATGAGACAAGATCATCAAATGGGGCACACTACAAAGGTTGAGGGACCTTGGCAGTGGCATCGTCCAGCTGTGAAACGTACACAGGGACCGTGCCTGTGGACTCGATACTTCCTGCCAACACCCACGTACCACTCCCAGCTAGGTCCAGCTCCACATACACTCACTGTGAGTGATTGTGACGGTGATCTCACTCTCCGAGAAGACTGGAGGACTGCATTAGACACCAGCAGTGCTTTATGGACCAGCCTTAACCCCAACGGAAGAGTAGAGCCCGACCTTGTTGAGCCTGGGTTATTTATAGCCTCCGAGTGGTAATGCAGGTTGATGGGCTCCTGACTGCCCCGCACCACCTCCACGCCCTCTATCGGCCCCAGGCGTTATCATTACTGTGACGTCACAGAGGGCGATAAATCAGCATGAAAGGTGCAGCTCGTGGGCTTGGCAGGCTGGCGTAAAATAACCAGATTTGTCCCTCATTACTAGAGTACTTCCTGCTGTGACTACCATGTTGAGCTCGTTGCAAGGGACCACACCGTCGCGTGTTCATGGTTTGTACCTTTCCATGATACGAGCATGAAAGATCTTCCCTAGTGAACTGCTGTGAAGCCTAAAGACGCTCCTACATAGCATTAGGGTAAGATAACGTTGCAGTAGGTTGTGCGTGATGCAATAGCATAGCACCAAGGCCTCAGGCACATCGGTTGCTAATAGTGAACTTCTAAAGATTATGAACGTAGATATAAGACGAGGCTAGGTCTGTCCCCTAGCTTGATGCTACATTGAATAACAGTTTTAGAACTGTACCTAACCACCGTAACTATGTACAAAAAGAGATTATGAACGTATCTAACAAGGCATACTTTGTAAACTGATTTCGTTTCCCTGATAGACCAATGTTGATTCTTGAAGCAGGAAGCTGAAATCAATAAGAGCTAAATTACAATGAGGGCAATCGATAAAAGACGATTAGCTAATTATTGTTATTCAACATTATCATCACTTCGACGTTTGTCTCTGGGGAGGATCAGTGCCACACCGTGCCACTCGATTATTCATGATAAATGCATACAGATACATCAACATCCATATTCATATAAAGAGTAACGTCTAGGTTCTTGTATCCATTGGGCACTCGCTCGTTCGAGCATCAAATCCCTTTTATACTTCTACCAAGGTAGGTACACGGTTAATTACCTATTCTTCCACTGTATGTGTGAGCTATACAACCTGGATCAGTGCCCTGTTACACAAACCCGAATCATTGGCCAGCGGTAGTAAAGGGAAATGCATCGTTCCTCTTTGCTAGTTATATTGGAAAATTTCATTCGATTTCCTCTATATGATCGTGTGGCTAAAATGCTGGGGTGTGAAAACAAAGAGGAAATGCTTAGCTGAGGTTATGCTACAAGTGTCTGGTATACCACGTCCAGCTGCAATGCTCCTAACAGCGCACACGTGAAAGATGAACGGCACGAGAAGCGCCTGTAGACTCGGTACAACAGAGCAGGAGATGTAAGGTCTGCACTAGTCATTGTCCACCCCGGCCTAGCATTTCCTAGCGTGTGAAACTCCCATCAACTCCCAGCCTCTCGCCACCTCCTAAATGCCATTTCCTTGTGGATTCAGCAACACGTGTTGCTCATTTAGGAATAGGACGTCTGCCCAGTGGAAGCCGCACATTGAGCGTACGCTGGTTTAAGTACTGCCACGACCAGCAAATGAGATCGTTATATACAATTTACCGGCTATATTCATACAGAGTATGAAACCAGATATCCGTTCTGGACATCTGATTTTCAGCAAGGTATCGGATACTTTTTGAGTAATGTGTTTGGTCCCGTGTGAAGTTTGAAGTTTGAAGTTGTCGGAAACCAAATGATATACCAAGACAAATGGGTCAGGGAAAGGGTATATAACCAGGCTTATGAGTCTTGATAGTAACCCCTTCTCTATTGTTGTTTGATGCATGATATGATGAACCACTATACAAACACTATACTGGGTAATTATCATACTTTATATTTTCAATCTTGTACTGGTGTGTTTCTACAGAAACTGGAAGAAACATTATATCCTTTATAATGGTTCTGAAAATAGGCTACGATTTGGTCATCATGTATCGGTGTGCACTGGGAGGTCTATCGGGGTGTATGTTTGTGGGAGCCAGGCCTTAGAATGCCAAACCCAAGGAGATCTTGAACATTATGGAACATGTTGCGACATATTACGCCCCTAGACATCTCAGGTCGTGAGAAGTCGGGTCAGGGCACAGGGGATCGTGTCCAACCGTGCATGATCCTGTCTCATGGTGAGATATCAGCCCATAGGTTACCCACCCTAGCCCTATGAGGGCGGGTGGGTAACGTTATCCCGGATCAAAGTAGGGAATTCACGTGCTGCTTGCAAAAGCGGCAATTTGTGAGCTGCTCTGCTGGAGGTAATACTTCACCGTTGTGCAGAACCCGTTGGAATAATTCATAAAAGAAAATCAGTCAGCGCCTAGCATAAGCCTCTTGGCCAATTATCCCACTGCCTGGGGGCGGGTTTGATGGGGTGCTGCATGGGGCCAAGATCTTGTCAACTGGTGCTTGGAGAATGCACAGTTCGTGTCTTACTACGCAGCCGAAACATCCAGTCCAAAATCCTAGGCATCTAGTTATAATCCCACTTCCATCAGGCTACCGGCACTTGCTGACAAATGCCATTTGAATACAGAAAGGTGTTTAGCCATGGTTCGTGAGCAGCATAAAGCAATATGGTAGAGATTGTTAGCGTTTCCAGCAGAAAAGTATATAACACACACACACACACACACCTACACACACACCTACACACACACCTACACACACACCTACACACACACCTACACACACACACACCTACACACACACCTACACACACACACACACACACACACACACACACACACACACACACACACACACACAGACACACACAGACACACAGACACACACACACACACACACACACACACACACACACACACACACACACACACACACACACACACACACACACACACACACACACACACACACACACACACACACACACACACACACACACACACACACACACACACACACACACACACACACACACACACACACACACACACACACACACACACACACACACACACACACACACACACACACACACACACACACACACACACACACACACACACACACACACACACACACACACACACACACACACACACACACACACACACACACACACACACACACACACACACACACACACACACACACACACACACACACACACACACACACACACACACACACACACACACACACACACACACACACACACACACACACACACACACACACACACACACACACACACACACACACACACACACACACACACACACACACACACACACACACACACACACACACACACACACACACACACACACACACACACACACACACACACACACACACACACACACACACACACACACACATATATATAATGGTACCTACCTCTCTGATATTATCGCTTTCACGTGTGGGGAGATAACAAGGATAAGAGAATGCCTGTCATCTCTAGACGATCGTTCGATATGTTGGTCGTATATATCATTTTTTTTTTTTTAATATGTGGACACCATACATAATTATACCTTATTTTCTGCACTACTATCTTGGACTAGTCCAAGGAAACTGCATATTGAGGCAGAGATGTCGAACTTTTCATTCATGGTGTAACACTTATGAGTCGTCTTAGAAAAAGGATATGAATATTGATTTGATCTCCTCGTTGTTTACAGAAATCACCAGCCAAACAGTTCGGGCATTCACTACGTAAGTCGTTCCGGTGTGTGCCTGCCAGCCGGTCCAATCACCGAATACCTCGTTTCCCCGAGCAGGAACAAACGTTAGACCTCTCACATATAGTGTAAGTATTGAATACATCCTAATACACAATAAAGAGCATGGGGGAAACTTTATAACATTACCTAACCCTAAGTGTCTGTTAATATTTTCCTTGCGTTACTGGCAGTGCAGCCACACCGTATGCTTTGACTGTGTTTGCTATATAATGTACCCGACACTGTTTGTCGTTGATTACCTTTAAAAATGAGATTGATTTCTGACAATGATCGGCAACAATAGAAACGGTGAAGTGAAGGGGCGTCGCCTGTATTTATTACCCACCCAATACGGAGTCTCCATACTAAGCCTATGAAGCTTACAGATCACTACTGAGTAGAATACGGACCTCCGGAATCTCCTAGGGCATTATAGGAACTAATTTATATAAACAATGCACGGCGCTTGCACCAAATTTACAAGATTTTTTTCCCTAATAATTACTCGAAAGGTGAGTAATAAATACAACATTACCATGATTTCGATCTGCGTGGCCGTATTCTCCTTGTAGTTGACACTACGTAATACTCCTCGCTATCGCTCGGATTTTACTTCGCGTCAACTACGTGGAGAATACGGCCACTCAGATCGAGTATTGTGTATATGTTACACTTTGATCCACTTGAGTAAATTCAAAAGAAAAAGATAGTGAAAGTTGAGGTGTATACAATTTGTTTTCAGTCCGGCCACGCCAGTTCCGTCTCATAATGGCTTCCCCGAGACCCACTCACGCTCTCACTCCATCGACATGTCGTCACTCGACACAAGAACGCAAAGGTGGGCGCTGTTTGTCTTCACTGATATAACGAGTTAATGTAGGTGTTCTGTATATCTTAGAGTGTAATATCAACGCTCTAGTGCGGAGGAATAAACTGTGGCTAAAGTAAGATAAACCCATGAGTGTTTTGGATATTTGATTCCAACGATAATTCAAAACATTTTGTGTTATTCATAATGATTTAGCTCAAATCTGTAGCTAATAGTGTGTAAATGGAAATTGGATCGAGGTAGTGGATTAAAATCATTATTACCTAGTATAGCATTAACTTTGTATGTAATAATTATCATCGAGTAGAACATAATGTGTATTTATTAATAGTAATGTCCATGAACTTAGTACGTTAATAAGGTTGGACAACAGGCTGTACATGGGAAGTGCGTTGTAACGCGTGGGAAGCGATAATCTTCTGACAAGGCGGGAGGTCGTATACTATTTTGAATACCAAAGTGACGAAGAGAGAATGGTGGTCAAAAGACTCGAAACGGCAGTAATTCTTACACTTTCGTCTTGTCTTGTTCTCATTGTTGGTCTCTGCTTTCAGCCCCAGCAAAATGCACGGGAGTATCGACAGCAGTCGTATCGATGACGAACACCGACTTATTGCACGCTATGCAGCTAGACTGGCCGCCGATGCCAACAACGCTGTGAGTGTACCACTACTGCCACTTCTAGTATACGAAGACATAGTATACATAGGAAAGGCAACTGTTATTAATACAAAGTTTTTTTCAGTTTAGACATACATACTTATAATATTTATAAAGAATATGATTTTAGGTTAATCAACTGAAACAAACCTGATACTTCATGGTTAAATACGTTTATGAGTGATCCTGAGGTGAACATATGGTCATCCAAGTTCGTGCATATATTCATGATGAAACTTAAACCAGTATCCTACCCCTAATAAAAAACCGCCATAGGCTGAACGTGGGATTTGTTTATGTCACGGTTGTGACATAAAGTGTTGTTTATGCCACTACTTTCTAATACTGAAAAAATGTGGAAACGGGGTGGGATAAAGTCTAGACGCCACTCGTTTGAGTTTGACTCGTGAAATTATGGAGCCAACAAAATGCGTGACATAAATAAACTCAGACTCAAACTCGTGACGTCTCTTTATAGTATAACTGGATCATAAGAGATGAACATCTCATAAGGGGAAGTATATATATGAAGAGGAATGTGAAGATCGGCTCATAAGGGGAAGTATATATATGAAGAGGAATGTGAAGATCGGTTGGGTAGTGGGGATGAGCGTCGGCGCTGAAATATGGTACCAGGTGGCAGCATTGAGTCAACCGAGAACCGCAAGGATTCTATGCCGAACCGTCTGGTTCAGACCAGTTCGTATAATCCTGAAAAGAGATAAATTACCGTGGCACAGGTCCCATGTTGAAGCTTGTTTATGAAGGTAGAGCAAATAGAATTCCACCACCATTTATCTCTGTTGGAAACGAAAAAGAAAATTAGAGTGTGAATTTGTGAATACGCCAACCTATGTATGGTAAGGGACATATCAAGATCAAACTTAGAATTTCAGTGGGCGCTTCTAATTCATCAAGTACAATGCACATCTCATTTTTATAATTGATCTACCGCCCTCTAATTTACGACACCTATTATGAGGTACAGAGAACCAAGTATTAATAGTAAACACGGTAAGATCAATTCTATTTTACTGATTTTTCCTCCTTCTGTTTCAGTCCCGGAGTCCGACGGAATTGAATTTCTCGCTGGATTCTAATCAGGCTCAACGAGAGCTCATAGCGCAATTGGAAGAAAAGAACAGGTGAGAATGGTGCATAAGTTTGCATTTTTATTTGCCTATTCATACATTATACGTAGTTTTCAGTTACATTTACACATATTCATTTATCAGTCATTTTCTTAATATTCTCTGCAGTGCCATCCACCTTCAGCAGACACATCGTACACTAGACTTACTCAAGTGTTTGATTATGAACATTTATTAAATGATTAAATACAATCAGAATATCAGCTATCCCGGCGAGGATGCATGGACTGGAGCCAGTCTAATCGTACACTAGTGTTATTTTATTTCATTATTCGGAGCATGGTACTGTCAGTGAATTCCACCCTTTTGATACTGTCATTAACGCTCACTAATCATTAGGAGTTTGCAGCTTCGTGTAATACATCCATCTTATTTCATTTGAATCTTTTCAAATCTAATAGGTTACTGATTCGGTCCACCCCTCAACTCAGACACTGTCGTTTTTATAATAGATTTGAGTATAGTCTCCTGCTTTAATTCTTATTCCTAACTTTTCTGTTATAGTTATTAGCATTCGTAACTAGTTGAAAACGATCTTATATCGTCAACCATGGACAGTGTATCTCTATGGAATGGAAGCGGCACATAGATAAGAGTGTGAGGGTGGCGCCAATGTGTGCCGCACCTCGACCGCGGCGCCACGTAGTGGCCAAACGTGTGAACCATACTCAGACTGTAGTAAATCTGAGAAAAGTATGAAACTTTTTGTCACCTCAGAATGACAGTGTCTGACAGCGTTGCCCGACATAAAAAAACATCCAAAGTGTCCCCTGTGATGAAAATCTTAAAAATGTCTCAACCTTTTGAGACCTAGCCCTTACAAAATAGTTTTTACATGCCTTTCTGGGACACTTTGAATTGTGCTTCTATCTTTATTCTAAGTATTCAAGAAAAAGGGGAAACTTTTTGTCAGTATAGAATGATGGTGTTTGAGACTGTTGCCCGTCATAAAAATATATCAAAATACTCCCAGAGATTAAAATCTTTAAAATGTCTCGGCTTTATAAGACCTAGCCCTTACAAAATAGTTTTTACATGCCTTTCTGGGACACTTTGAATTGTGCTTCTATCTTTATTCTAAGTATTCAAGAAAAAGGGGAAACTTTTTGTCAGTATAGAATGATGGTGTTTGAGACTGTTGCCCGTCATAAAAATATATCAAAATACTCCCAGAGATTAAAATCTTTAAAATGTCTCAGCTTTATAAGACCTAGCCCTTACAAAATAGTTTTTACATGCCTTTCTGGGACACTTTGAATTGTGCTTCTATCTTTATTCTAAGTATTCAAGAAAAAGGGGAAACTTTTTGTCAGTATAGAATGATGGTGTTTAAGACTGTTGCCCGTCATAAAAATATATCAAAATACTCCCAGAGATTAAAATCTTTAAAATGTCTCGGCTTTATAAGACCTAGCCCTTACAAAATAGTTTTTACATGCCTTTCTGGGACACTTTGAATTGTGCTTCTATCTTTATTCTAAGTATTCAAGAAAAAGGGGAAACTTTTTGTCAGTATAGAATGATGGTGTTTGAGACTGTTGCCCGTCATAAAAATATATCAAAATACTCCCAGAGATTAAAATCTTTAAAATGTCTCGGCTTTATAAGACCTAGCCCTTACAAAATAGTTTTTACATGCCTTTCTAGGACACTTTGAATTGTGCTTCTATCTTTATTCTAAGTATTCAAGAAAAAGGGGAAACTTTTTGTCAGTATAGAATGATGGTGTTTGAGACTGTTGCCCGTCATAAAAATATATCAAAATACTCCCAGAGATTAAAATCTTTAAAATGTCTCGGCTTTATAAGACCTAGCCCTTACAAAATAGTTTTTACATGCCTTTCTGGGACACTTTGAGTTGTGCTTCTATCTTTATTCTAAGTATTTAAGAACAATGGGAAACCTTTTGTCACTGCAGACTCACTTTACCTTAGTTCATGAAGATGATGAAAATTAGCACCTTATTTGAAAACCTTTTGAAAATCCTAACCTTACAATCTATACACCATTCATTACATAATTAAATCATATTTCTAAAATACTTAGAATAAAGACAGAACTATTATTACAAATTGTTACAGAAATACCTGTAATGACTAATGCATTTAGTATATATTACTGTAGCCCCATCTAGTGGCAATTCGCGGAACTACGCGCAAAACGGTGGCGCCGCCTATGGCGGGTATATGTACTAAAGTGCGGCAGTGATCGGCCCACGGCAGCGGTCGCTTCCAGTCCATAGAGTTTTAAACACAGAACATGAAATCATACTAGAGTCCGTATTCAGTCTTTAATGCAATTCATGAGATGATATTTCTCAAATATATATGTCAATATCAATCGGCTTAAACACCTCCATTACTGAATAAATGTGAGTCTGACTGCCCTCCTCACTGACTGACGGCCTGCCTGCCTGGCTGATACCTGTCTGGCTGCCTACCTGACTGACTTATTGACTAATTCACTCAGTCACTAACTCGTTAGCCGAATAATTATTACACTAAACCCACGGTTTTCTTGCAGGGACATTCTACGTGAGATCCAGCGGTTACGACTGGAGCAGGAAGCCCACGCCAAAGCGTCGCCGGACCCGCACCAGCCGCGCAACCCGACGCTATTGGCCGAGCTCCGACTACTCCGTCAACGACGAGACGAGCTCGAGGGCCGCATGTCGGCGCTGCAAGAGAGCCGCCGTGAACTCATGGTTCAGCTCGAGGGACTCATGAAACTGCTCAAGGTGAGAGCTCCGCCGAATTATTACCCACTTAGTACGGAGTCTCCATGCTAAGCTTATGGAGCTTACAGATCGCTACTGCGTAGAATACGGACCTCCGGAATCTCCTAGGAGAATACGGCTTTTCTGGCCACCTGATGGGCGTTATAGGAACTAATTCTTATAAACAAAGCAGGGTGATAGGGTCGAATTTCTAATAATATACTAGAGTTGTTTCCTGATAATTACTCGAAAGGTGAGTAATAAATACAACATTACCATGATTTCGATCTGTGTGTCCGTATTCTCCTTGTAGTCAGCTACGTGGAGAATACGGCCACTCAGATCCAAATCATGGTAATATTGTTTATCCTACCCGTAATAAAAAACGCCATAGACTTAACATGGGATTTGTATATGTCACGGGTGTGACATCAAGTATTGTTTATGCCACTACTTTCTGATACTGAAAAAAATTGGAAACTGGGAAGGATAAAATCTAGACGCCACTCGTTTGAGTTTATTTATGCCACTCATTTGTTGGCTCCGTAATGTCACTCGTCTTCGACTCGTGAAATTATGGAGCCAACAAAATGCATGGCATGAATAAACTCAGACTCAAACTCGTGACGTCTCTTGATAGTATATACACAGGACTAATATACAGTAAAACTCCGCTTAGGGGATACCCTCCGTTCCGAACAAAGAGTCCCCTTGAGCGGGGTTTTCCCTGACACCGGGTTAAAAGAAACTAAATTTATACAAATATTTACTCCGAGCAAACTCTCCCCTTAAGCGGGGTTTTACTGTACGAGACGGACATTGAAGGCAGATCTTCCTACCGGTCTGTCGGGGGTTCAGCTGATAGCGCCAGACAGTTGTGAGCTGCTCAGAGCAGTTCGAAGCAGAGGACATGGCTGCAGGAAGCCGCTTGAGCAATAGATATATGGAGAGATGTCGGAACCAAACTGCGTTTTGAGCGTTATTACTCCATTGATAAATGTTGAGGTGATCCCTTTTTTATGATAAGTGTACCTTATCTCGATAGGTGTGTATTGAAAGGTTATTCTAGTTAGCTTATTTAGCAGCGGCACAAGGTGAAATGTATCGGCAATGTACTCGGACTGCACAGCTCTAATAAAAGAGTATGATCTACAAATTGAGATCTCTTGCCAATTCTTTTTAATCGGACGGACAGATCATGTACACCATTCTATAGCCACACGTTACCACGACTCGATAGGCTGCACCACAATGATTATTCTTCACAATATGTTTAGAACAAAATATCTCAGCATCCCCTTTATATTGATACAAGAGATGTGCTTGATGGTACCTTTTCTTGACTTGCACTTGCTACTGTATTGTAGTAATGCACTTATCAGTCTGCACACGCATCTTCGAATTCCGTTTTTGCAAAATGATTGTAACGCGGCCTGGAGTAAAGTAGTCGATGAATAGTTAATATGACGCTAACGTGATCCCATTGACACCCTACACAGAGCCAAGGCTCCCCGCGCTCGACGCCCAACAGCAGCCCCCGCTCACGAACGGCGCACTCCCCGCCCAACGCCATGATACGGGGCAGCACGCCTTCCACACCAGGGGACGCTCTAGTCGGCGTCGGCGGCGACGTCCGCCAAGCTTTCGGGGGGCAACAGGTTTCCGGTTCCTCGGCCAGCGTGCACAGTCTGCGCAACGATCTACTGGTGGCTGCCGACTCGGTGACCAACGCTATGTCGTCTCTCGTCAAGGAGCTCAACTCGGAGGCGTCGGGCAGCGAAGACGACGAGGAAGACGACGACGACGACAACAACGGATTCAGTCGTGAGTCGTTGTTTCATGTTTCTGGTTTTGTTATGTATATTCAGGGTGGTCAGAACACCAGATTTGCCGCTCTTTATATCAGCATGGTGCAATTATTGAGTCTAACATGTGGTAAAAGATGTGGCTGTGGATCTAATGCACTTATACATACATATATAAGTATATATATACATTGTGTATATATATATATATATATATATATATATATATATATATATATATATATATATATATATATATATATATAGCCCATGCTTACACACATATTACTGTTTCTGTGTCTTAGGTTCAATGTGATACAGATACAAAATAATGACCGCATTTTCCATGATTGATCCTGGAAGATGGATACATTATCTATCTGGATATTGAATAACATCCGTCGTTCACCACCACAGCGAATTCAGGTGCGGTGGTGTTGGATCCATTTTACACCCGTGTCGGACCACAAGGGTATGATCAACATGTGATAATACGAATATCATTATTTGCAAAATCAAATATATCCACTAGAAACAATACAAGAGACCTGTATGTGCCTATGGAATTCTATTATCGTAAATGTTGGCACGCGTGTTTTCTCATGATTATAGTTTTGATTTATTTCGATTGACACGTTAACATTGCATTCCAGTCATTTTATACCAGTATCAGATGAGCTAGATGTAGGCGGTATTCATATAGAACGTCCTGACCATGCTGTACAAGTCACAGAACGAGATGGTAATTTGCGGTTTGTACGGAACGAGGCGTATACGCCGAGTACAAGCATGGTTCGACGTTATATATTATACTATATACCCGAAATTAAAAGAAAATCATTAATTTCATTTGGCTTAACAACCAATATTTTAACCCTTCAAGAGCCACACATAATTCACCATGTACCCATACTACAGCAGGCGCCAGACCCCATTGTGGCCTTTGTATGGCCGGCTTTTGTAGTCAATATTATTAAGAGAAATTACAAATTCAATATTTCCAGGAAATCTGTATTTTTCATTAGAACTTTCCGATATTTCAAAGACATACTGGCAACATTTAGCATAATATCTCATATAATTTTTCTGATTCTGCGATAATTTTTCAAAAAGTTACAAAGGAACAAATACAGAGTGGTTCATCAATTCCATATGTGAATGCCATATGGCATTGTCCGGCCCTGGCCAGGGGAATGCCATATGGCATTGTCCTGCCATGGCCAGGGGAATGCCATATGGCATTGCCCTGCCAGAAAGGGTTAATGAACATGTATGGGAAGGTAGTCCATATTTTCCTGTACGGACCAGTGGTCTGTCCAATATTTCTACGCTATATGGCGAAACGGTGCATATTTGCAGTATACATATACAGCATGGGTATATAGTAAAGAGCATTATCCTACCCCTAATATAAAATCCCATAGGCTTAACATTGACTTTCCATATGCGCCCATATGTCGCATACGGATAAAAAATCGCTACTAGGAGCATACAAAAAATGGACCAATCAGAGATCAGCAGCTGAAAGTAGTTCCAAGCGCTTTCAGAGCAGCAAGGAGAGCTATATAGAGGACTTCAGAAAGTTTTTATCATGCTTTTTGTTATTATCCTCACATCAAAATATCGTTCACAGGGGGTAGGATAAAATCAAAACCTTATTCGTTTTAATCTGGGCTCCTGTATGCGACTCCTGGAGTTTTGGCTCCGGATATCACTCGGCTCCGCCTCGTGATATCACTACGCCAAACTCCAGTCGTCGCATACGGGAGCCCAGATTAAAACTCATCCGGTTTTACGATAGTATGTCAGAGGAGCTCAGTCTTTAGTCAATTCATCATTTTTAACAGGCATAGATTCTTCGGTCCTAGGGGACTACTACTATATAGATCTGGATACATATTGCTTTACGTCTTAAAACAGGACCATCCCATGGACAAGGTACTATAGACGAAATGGTGGCGTGGAGGGAGGAGATGCAGCAAAGATTGCAACAAGAAAGTGAGTTCATCGCTCAACTGAGAGCTCGACGAGATTCGGGGCAGAAAGACCCCAACACTAGGTACGTACTCAGTTGTGAATTCACTACACATAATGTTGTCTGATTCACGTTAGTTTACCCTTATATTCTGATATCACGTTCTAAAGCCGAAGCATCCTTTTTATGTATTCCACTAACCCGTTATGCAAACCATAGGTATCCAACAAAGCATGAAAATTAAGGATAAGTTGCATGTAGCGAATATCAATAGTAGGCAACTACACACAAACACACTGGCCATCCTTTCTTCATATCTATTATATTCCAGTAAGCTATGTTCGTCTGGAAAGTCTTATGATGTAATTGCTGATTTCGGTGGTTGGTCTATCCACTGTAGACCTTCCTACGTATTTATTACCGTGTATCTTTGTTCTCTTGCTGCACGTTATCACTGGGGTTGTGGAGAGCAGAGATTTTTGTGATCTCGTTGTTAGACATTCCCGCTGGTTAATAATTATGTATCTCTGGTTTCTTGCTGCAGGTATATCCCTGGGGCTGACGGGAGCGGGGCGTACATCACGGACGGTGACGACTCATACGTGAAGACAGACGACGAGAGTTACATGAGAACGGACGAGGAGGACGCCGAGCTCTACGACAGAGACCCCAAGGTATGCTCTCTCCCCTTTTGATGACACTGTTAACTAACTACATGTATATATTTGCCATATAGTGAGAGAGGGTGGTAACTTTCACGGAACCTCAAAAATCCGTTTGGAAAAAAGGAGTAGATGTAGCGCTGATGGGATGTCGTTGTGGTTAACAGCAGTCTAGCTAGGTGACCTAATAGGTCAATAACATGACAGATCACTCCAATGACCTAGTAGGTGAGGAATGGAGTGATCTCCATTTTTGATAATAAAGTGATGCACAGAGTAGTATACTAATTCAGTAAATCTTTCCTGTTGCCACATATATACTGTGTTTTATGAAACTGTGTTTTGGGGAATTCTTTTTTCGACATATATGCACACGTTTCACACACATAATAGTATACTAGTGTTGATAAAACAAAATATCTCGCCGTGATTGCAGGAGCTGTTTCTCCAGCCACGCTACCTGACAGATGAGGAGTCTTACCTGGAGACGGACCAGGAGTCGTACATCCGCACCGATGACGAGGACGGCGGCGGCACTGACTGGGAGGAAACCATGCGACGCTGGGTCAACAGATAATGACGTCGTAACCGCCACTGTGACGTCACATCCACGTGAAGTCATGGTACTGCTGCCTCCTCTTTTTCTCCAACATTCCCACAAACAAAACTTCATCCTGGGACTGGGCGCGGTGCATGTGAGGAGGAGGCATCCTTCACGCATTCAGGTGCGGTGGTTGTATAATGTGGAGGTGTTTATTTTACAAGTTGCCACAAAGAGACAATATGGACAATATCCAGGCAACGGTCTGACAGAGGATTATTTGAGGATTAATTATAGGCTCAGGTGTTGCTGGCTGGTATAGCAAGGATTAAACCCCACAGGACACCGGAGTACAGTTGCCGGCAGCGATCGCGCGCTCTCCCGTCTAAGTGTGGTCCACTTCGCTGGAGGAAACGATAGCTGACTAGTTTCTATTGTCAAACTCTAGCAAATCTAACGAGCATGATTTCCAAAACGGTGTTATTTGATGTTCTAAAGGGTGCTGCAGAAAGCTATGTAATCACCATGTTTCAGAAGGACCAGTCTTAGGCGTATTTCATCCTTGTATTGCACAAAATGACGTAGAGCCAACCTTCCAGAAATTGACCCCGAGACCTCTCGGCTAGGAGATAACTAACCCCAGGCCCCCTACAGAGTTTCCACCATCTCAATCTATAGGAACAGCTTTACTCTGTCGATGGCTGAAGTTGCCCTAATCTAATATTGCTCCTTTTCCGTACCTCAATCATCCACCGAACTGGCAAATTTAAATACGACTATGACTAAGATTTTATGGTAAGACAGCAAAACATCGTTTATGGACTCTATTTTTAATATAATTGACATAGAAACGATCCTTCATTGATACATATATAACAAATACAGAAGGCTTTGCAATTTGAATCATTTGTGAGGGATCGGACCAAATTCGCTTAGACTTCACCTTTATCCTGGACCACTTGGAGCAATATATGAAGATCAAATAGTGTTTAGACAAATACTGTATATAGGAGAGCGCACAGGATATTATGAACCTATAGAACATCTATTCACCTATCTCTGATAATGCTGGGAAATCATTTATGGAGGAATTATCTGTTTCCATTCAAATAAACATTATTTCAGTGAATTGGTTATTATTATGAATTCCTTTTGGAGAGGCTGAATCAGCGAAAGATTGAATGGAACTGTTTTAAACGAATTGTGTGACCGTCAGGTGAACATAGTGACCAGTACACAACCCAGGTTTGGACAGATGGGCTTTAGTATTCCAAGCCTGGGGCACTTTAGGGTAAGAATGTACGATATCGTTCCTCTGTATCATTGAATTTAGGGACAGGCCACCAACCATCAATCAGCATTTCATACAACTCCTATAGCCTACTGTTGCTTGACATTTCTGTGCGTGTCATATGTGTGTACGTGAATGAACAAAATCAAAAACATTTGTGATTAATCTGATGAAATGTACAAAACAACAGGAGCAAAATCAATGTTCTCTATCATATTCTTCCTCCTCCCTTTTCTACAAAAATACAATACCAGCCTCTTAATTCGGCTTCGTTATCTTTTTGTAGGAAAGAGTGATTAGTAATTAGTATATACTATAAACAAAGACACATTCCATGGCGGACTCTTTAGGTGCAAGAGAAGAGAGTTACTCGATCTCGTTACATTAAAAGAGTATGGGAGCGACACAGCAAATGTATTGTTATTATTGCTGTTATTCTTAAAGGAAAACTATGACTTAGTTTCCACTCATAGCCAAAACATGTGTATCTGAAACAGGATTAAAAATACATTTGCGAGTCGTTAAATTATTATTAATATTACAGCATATCCTTAAAGCGTTGATATAATATATTGATACTGGTTAAAATACACAATTATTGTACTTCATGTTCCACCAACTTTTGAATAACTTGATAAGTCTGATCTGTTGATTATGAAGCTATGATGGAGGAAAAAGCACAGAACCTTCATACATGACAAGCCGAACAGGTTAATTATGATTTTATGAGCTTTCGCAATTGGCATACAATTAAAATAGGCTTGTAAACCAGCTATTCACAAACATCCTTTTATCCAACATTTATATCTCACAGTGGTTATTGATTTTAGATTTGGTACTTATGAAATGACAGCAGACTTCACTGAATCAATGTTAATCATAAAAAGGGAGTGTACATTTTTCAGTGACGGAAAACAACCATCTAAAACCATAAATATAATTTCCCTTATACCCTTTCGTTGTCCCCGTCTTCTAGAGTAACCTGGACACCCGGTTCCATACAAGTCCCTCCTAACTTGTTAGATTATACCTAAATATATGGAAGAAGAATGATAATACTGGTAACAATACTGTTATTGGAAGGTGAGATTTTAGCTGATTACTGTTAATTGTTTTCCACAGACACCTGACTTAAATATGATGTAATTTACTTCAGTTGATATTGTGAATGAATGATTCCCAGGTTTGTGATGCCTGGCTGTACAAATGGGATATATGGCCCCCGTTGGTCTGGTTGTTAGTCAATCGTCTATTAAATAATGATTATTAAGATGTACATTAATCAATTGAATAAAACAAGCAATATTTAAGATTCATAATTTGTGTTCATCATTGATGTATTGTTGTTCGCATGTCCTAACAAATTTTTTTTTTTTAAATTTCATTCTTTATCCTGCTTCTAAACAGCGAATGAGGCTGGTATGATATTGGAGACAGTCCACATATATTTTGGATAATCGCAAACTCTGATCTTATCAGATCATACGTTACATATCACATTAACAACTTGTACAAAAGACCCGTTGCCAGCCTGAGCTGGTTGTTTACGATATTTCAGCATTTCGAAGATGTTTAGAGATAATACCTGAAATAACCTCAAACCTACGGAGATGTATAGAAACCGTAAATGTCAGCAACATTAGGACTACATACACATTTTGGTTAAGTTGCATATAATAACACAACCAAGAGCCCAACTTTTCCAACAGAGAAGTGGATAGGATAAAGTTACCACATTTTCGATCAAATAAATTCAGGCATGTTTTAGCACCGACAATATTTTGCAAATAACAAAATAAAAGCCAGAGGCGGAGACTAGGCAGGGGAACATTGCTCTTGAAATCATAACAGCCGTTTCCCTGGAATCCCAACAAAATCTACAGTAACCTTGAATTAAGAAATGACATTCTAATATGGAAATTAGCTTGATTAATAACACTTCGTTTTTGAAATTCATAATCACCACATCTCTAGTATAGACCTGTGGCCAAAAGATTTCCATCCTCGGGTTAAGCTCTCAGGCCACCACTTTGCGACACCACTTTGGCGACTGTGTACATCGGAGAAAACTTCAGTGAGGGTTGTAGACTGACTGGCTTGCTAGAAGCATGGTTCCACAAAGTTTTGTACACTGGAACACCTGCCAGAACAGCATGTGTCTCAGGCTATAATACTGCGTCTGATAACAAGCGTTCTCCGCTTGGTGTCTCTGCTGATTGTATACGCACGCCGGTTATAGAAGTATGCATTGCCATCTAGTGACAACTGTAGGACCTAAGTAAGCAGAACACTGACAAACTCTTATTTACACCAGTGTTGAAGAAAGTTGATACTGGAACCCGTTGAATAATCTAGGATTGTACATAAGACCTTTTTCTGTACCTCATAGAACAGTGGCGTCAGAATAGGGGGGGCAGGGGGGGGCGACCGCCCCCCCCACTTTTTTGCCAGCCCAAAAAAGTCAGCAGCTTCAAATTTTACTCGAACATGTGTAAAACCCGTCTTGACTTTTCAGCATAGAAAAATGTCTAAGTCTGATTTTTTAGCGTGCAATGATGGCTAAGCCCTGATTTTTTGTTGTGGAAAAGTGTCAAAGTCTGACTTTTTAGAGTGCAATAATGGCTCAGCCCTGACTATTCACCATAGAAATGTGTCAAAGTCTGACTTTTTAGCGTGCAATGATGGCTAAGCCCTGACTTTTCACCGTGGAAAAGTGTCAAAGTCCGACTCTTTAGCCTGCAATGATGGCTAAGCCCTGACTTTTCACCATGGAAAAGTGTCAACGTCCGACTTTTTAGCATGCATTTATGGCTAAGCCCTGACTTTTCACCATGGTCAAGTGTCAAAGTCTGACTTTTTAGCATCCATTGGTGGCTAAGCCCTGACTTTTCACCGTGGAAAAGTGTCAAAGTCTGACTTTTTAGCGTGCAATGATGGCTAGGTCCTGACTTTTCAACGTGGAAAAGTGTCAAAGACTAACTTTTTAGCATGCATTGGTGGCTAAGCCGTGCCTTTTCACCCTGGAAAAGTGTCAAAGTCTGACTTTTAGTGTGCAATGATGGCTAAGCCCTGACTATTCACCATGGAAAAGTGTCAAAGTCTGACTTTTTAGCGTGCAATGATGGCTAAGCCCTGACTTTTCACCGTGGAAAAGTGTCAAAGTCAGACTTTTTAGCGTGCAATGACGGCTAAGTCCTGACTTGTCAAAGTCAGACTTTTTAGCGTGCAATGACGGCTAAGTCCTGACTTGTCAAAGTCTGACTTTTTAGCATGCAATGATGGCTAACCCCTGACATTTCGCAGACTTTTCGCAGATTCACAGTAAATCCAGAGGAACAGGCAAATGTTGAAGTCTGACTTCATACCAAGAAAAAAGTCAGCAATTTTTCAGTTCGCCCCCCCACTTTCAAAACGTTCTGACGCCCCTGTAGAAGGGTTATCGTTTGATAATTTTAAGTTCGTTCGCTAAGACAGTCTTAGCCGTCCATAAGGTCGTCCAGTGTTGAATTAAGTTGACCCACATCGTCCCTGGGTTTTCTTGACCCACAGAAAAGGGCCTTCATATAAGATCCTAGATAAATCAATGGACCCCTGGGTCTCTATAGAACTCAGAACAGGGTCTTCATGTATGACTATCCTAAATTAGTCAAATGTATGATATCCTGTCATCAGCCAGTTAGTTCTTCTTCAAGTCAAGATGCCTAAGTATGAACTCCAAAAGCATTTACATTTGACAAACCAACAGCACAGCCTGAGTGGAAGCAGAAGTATGAGAGCTTCAGGAAAATAGAGAAAGAAGATGGGGACCTCCAGGTAGACTCTGTATTGCATGGTTCTAATGTTTAAACCCTATCAGAGCTGATTTGGTACATCTAACCTTCAAATCCAACAAAGCCAACAGGCTAACTGCGATATAACCAAGGTTAGATATGAATTATTAAATCTAAACTCGTCAAACCTGGACAATATTTACAAAGAAACAAACCTTAGAGTGTGTAGAATATGAATATATGTATGATTAATCTAAAATTTAAACCCGGTGCGAGCTGATTTCTAATGACAGCTCGACCACCATAACTACACAGTATAAACAATGGCGGATCGAGCTAGGCCAGAATTCAACGTGCGTAACTCGCATCTTAATATTTTAATATCTTGGTGTCTTCTCGTCTAAATCTGACAAAATAAGTACGGGAACAAACCTTGGAGCCTATAGAATGTGAATATATACTTTCCTATGGTTAATTCTAATGTTTAAACCATGTCCGATATGATTATGTGATCCTTGTATGAAATTTGACTGAACCAGCAAGCCGACTGCGTAATACTCAAGGTTAAATCTGAATTATTAAGTCTAATCTCGTCAAACCTATACAATATTTACATAGAAACAAACCTTAGAGTGTGTAGAATATGAATATATATATCATTAATCATTGATCTAAAGTTTAAACCCGGTGCGAACTGATTTCTAATGACAGCTCGACCACCCTAACTACACAGTATAAGCATTGGCGGATCAAGCTAGTCCAGAATTCAACGTCCGTAATGCGCATCTTAATGTTTTAATATCTTGGTCTCTGCTCTTCGAGATTTGATTAAACTCATACTGGAACAAACCTTGGAGTCTATAGAATGTGAATATACACTTTACGGTGGTTAATTCTAATGTTCAAACCCTATTCGAGCTGATTTTGTTAACCTCGTAAAAAATTCGACTGGACCAGAAGGCCGACTGCGTAATACCAAAGTCTAGATATGAATTATTAAATCTGAAATCATCAAACCTGTACAATATTTACATAGAAAAAACCTTAGAGTGTGTAGAATATGAATATACATATGATTAATCATTAATCTAAAGTTTAACCCAATCCTTACGAACGAATTGTGTGATGCATCGTGTAGGCGGCGATGCCAGTTCATGTGTATGGTTGGTAAGGGCGAGCACCAAATTTCAAAAATGGTGTCACGTGACGTGATTTTTGTCACTATGGCAACCATTTCATATTTTTTTCAATAATTATGTTGGTCATATCTAAATACATATTTTGTGTAAAAATGGTGTTATAATATTGATTATTTCATGAATTATGGGCCTAAATTGGTAAATGTAAAATGATGCCATTTGGCATCATTCGCCCATGGCTGGGGAATGCCATATGGCATCATTCGCCCATGGCTGGGGAATGCCATGGTGGCATCATTAGTAAGGAAAGGGTTAAACCCGGTGCGAGCTGATTTTGTATTATAACTTGACAACCCTACCATTCGAGCAGTGACATGGCTTCCCATAGACTCAACCTCATAATCTAGACAGCACTCTATAGAGGCTTTGCCAATCTTATTTATGAAATGTTAGGTTAATTCCACCGTGTCAAGTCTGATACCCTCATATAGCTGCTGATCAGACGAATATGATGCTGGTCTCAGTTTACACTGTTGATGCCATAGGATGATATAAATGGCAATTTTGTGGGTTGTCGAATCGGCTTGTAGCAGACGGCCTAGCAGACTTGACACCTATACTCCTAGGCTGAAAGATCCTAAGTTATCACCGTATTGACCGCACTGTCATTTGGTTTTCTGCCATAATATTTATATCCTTTCGTAGGCACAAGCCTTATAATGAACGTGCTGGGCTCTATTTATGTTGTAAATCTGCTATTTGACGAAGGGAAATGATTTTACACAGCGTCCATTGCATAGAGGAATCAGCTTAGCCTTCCACTTTGACACTGTGACTCCCGCCCCCGCCAACGGTTTTGCTATGGTACGTGAGTTTAAACTTTCGATATTGCTTAGATCACCTTAGGAGTCGTTTTATTTCGTAATACTTTAGAATTGTGTAGTTAGGGATCACGGCAAAAGAGGCCGGCCGTTGAAACGTCCATATTGGAACCTGCTGCTGGTGAACTTCGTTGGTGGCGCTGCCGTAGGATTGCTGCCCCGGGTGAGGCGTGCGGCTGGCAAAGGGTTAATCAATCACTATAGTAGTGCAACTAAGCTGATTTTTTGTGATATGATATGAATGCTTTTCATTACAAATATCAATTCTTGTCATTGAACACAAATATGGGAGTCTGCCTCATTGTTTAGCAAAAAACGTCAACCCCCGGCAGAAAGTGTAAGAAATTTTGCCCTCCCCACATGGGAATACCTAAAAAAAGTTGCCCCCCCCCCCCTTTGGAATACCCAAAAAAAATGTTGCCCCCCCCCCCCTCTAGGAATGCCCAAAAAAAATTTGCCCCCCCCCCCCCGGCCATAATTGATGAATGCTCCCTAACCAGGTTGGAATGGTAACGCGGTAATGGCACACTGTAATAGGGTTAGAATGTGGTTAGAATGGTAATGTGCTAACAGTAACGTGAAAATGATCAAACAATGAAATAATCACAATCAGCCTGATAGGACCCTGTCCCCTGGAGATGTATGACTCTAGTACCCGGCTCCAGAATTCCAGAATTTAATACAAGTTGACAGCAGTGAGTGGAGTATACCAAGAATAAAAGCTTTATTCTTCACAATAACAAAGAGTTTTTGACGATGAACAACTACAGGAACTTCAGTATTTTTTTCTTCTTTTTTTTTAAGTTATGTTTATTCTGGAGGGATGTACTAGGGTAAAATTACCCTGTTTTCAGTAGGCTCCAGGGCCAGCAAAGGGGTTTTTGTTCCACTGAGTTTTTGATTACTAACATTAATGATATATACAATGATATATGAGTACATGTACAATGAGGTGAGTAAATGGTAAATACAATGAAAATGTGTATACATATTTAACTCGTTAATACTTGTCGGGCTAGGTAACCTTGGGGAGTTACATTGGCATTTGTGTCAGTTTTCAGTATTTCAAAGTTAGGTTCCTATTATCATTCTAGTAGGTCTTTCTACTGGCAATAAGGTGTTTCTTAGTATATATCTTAAAGTCCTTGTATGAGTTAATCGATTTGGTTTCCAGGGGCAATGTGTTCCACGCCCTTGTTGTTTTGTATTGTACACTTCTTCTATAGGCCTCTATGTTTATCCTACCCTCGTACATTACTTTTGCATCTCCTGCTCTTGTAGTTCTATTCCTGTTATCTAAGTATACAGTCTGTAGACTTCTCCTGAAACTCTGGTTCAGAATATGGGGAGACTTAACACTTAACACGAAACACTTAAACGTAATTATATAAAACGTCCTGACCATGCTGTACAAGTCACAGAACGAGATGGTAATTTATGGTTTGTACGGAACGAGGCATTTATGAAGGGAGGGAATTTTGCCTGCCGATCCAACCCAAAATGACCCAAAATGTGCCGTAACTTTGAAAAAATGAAGTGAACTTAGAACCCTAATTCCAACTGTCCCATGTAGGTACATACCTGGAATCGACTGACAAATACTTTATTAAGGCCTAGGGGCATGGGAATGAATTGAAAATAATTGTTTCTCAAGACTGACTGCCTGGAAATCAGGGAAATTTGTCCGCTGGCCCCAACTATTCTAAGACAAAATGTGCCGTAACTTTAAAAAAATCTTTTGCACTTAGGACCCTAATTCCAACTGTCCCATGTAGCTATATATCTGGAATCGACTGACAAATACTTCATTAAGGCCTAGGGGCATGGAAACAATTTAAGAATCTGGATTTTCTGGATTTTCCCCTTGAAAATCAGGGAATTTTGACTGCCGACCCAACCCAAACTGACACAAAATGTGCCGTAACTTTAAAAAAATCTATTGCACTTAGAACCCTAATTCCAACTGCCCCATGTAGCTATATATCTGGAATCGACTGACAAATACTTTATTAAGGCCTAGGGACATGGGAATGGATTGAAAATAATTTTTTCCCAAGACTGACTGCCTGAAAATCAGGGAAATTTGCCTGCCCCAACTATTCTAAGACCATAGATTAGGTCTTATTAATCCCTTTCACTGTCAAGTCTACTGAAAAAAAGGACTGCAAATAAACATCCAGTCAAACACTCATGATTATACAGTCAGGAAAGAATGAATGTATGTATTACAAGTGAAATAAAGAAACAGCCTGCTCAATTAAAAAAAAAAAAAAAAAAATCAGCAGCGCCACTTTAGGCCCTGGTGGCTTAAAATGGAACTTTCGTCAACGTTTCCTAGCGGATAATACGGAAATTAGCGCTCTATCCGCAAAATGCAGTCAAGCATAGCCGAGGCGAAGAGATCGTTGAACAAACATGGCCGCCGCCCGCGTTTCCTACCCAGAGATATAAGTCCGTGCCCAAACCAAAGTGCCAATTGTTTGGAAACTCCCAGACCACCTAGAGCCATAAAGACAACTGTTCTGTGTAGTAACTTAGCTGGAATCGACCAACAAATAGTTAATTAAGGCCTGCTAGATGGGTAATATTTTCAAAAGTTAACTTTCTGTGTCTGACCATGTGAAAATGACTGATTTCTCAGGGGCACTCAGAGCTAAAGTCACCCAATTTGTGCCAATTGTTTGGAAACTCCCAGACCACCTAGAGCCATAAAGACAACTGTTCTGTGTAGAAACATAGCTGGAATCGACCAACAAATAGTTCATTAAGGCCTGCTAGATGGGAAATATTTTCAAAAGTTTGACTTTCTGTGGTTGACCATGTGAAAATGACTGATTTCTCAGGGGCGCTCAGAGCTAAAGTCACCCAATTTGTGCCAATTGTTTGGAAACTCCCAGACCACCTAGAGCCATAAAGACAACTGTTCTGTGTAGGAACATAGCTGGAATCGACCAACAAATAGTTCATTAAGGCCTGCTAGATGGGAAATATTTTCTAAAGTTTGACTTTCTGTGGCTGACCATGTGAAAATGACTGATTTCTCAGGGGCGCTCAGAGCTAAAGTCACCCAATTTGTGCCAATTGTTTGGAAACTCCCAGACCACCTAGAGCCATAAAGACAACTGTTCTGTGTAGGAACATAGCTGGAATCGACCAACAAATAGTTCATTAAGGCCTGCTAGATGGGAAATATTTTCTAAAGTTTGACTTTCTGTGGCTGACCATGTGAAAATGACTGATTTCTCAGGGGCGCTCAGAGCTAAAGTCACCCAATTTGTGCCAATTGTTTGGAAACTCCCAGACCACCTAGAGCCATAAAGACAACTGTTTTGTGTAGGAACATAGCTGGAATCGACCAATAAATAGTTAATTAAGGTCTGCTAGATGGGTAATATTTTTAAAAGTTTGACTTTCTGTGGCTGACCATGTGAAAATGACTGATTTTTCAGGGGCACTCAGAGCTAAAGTCACCCAATTTGTGCCAATTGTTTGGAAACTCCCAGACCACCAAGAGCCATAAAGACAACTGTTCTGTGTAGGAACATAGCTGGAATCGACCAACAAATAGTTCATTAAGGCCTGCTAGATGGGAAATATTTTCTAAAGTTTGACTTTCTGTGGCTGACCATGTGAAAATGATTGATTTTTCAGGGCCGCTCAGAGCTAAAGTCACCCAATTTGTGCCAATTGTTTGGAAACTCCCAGACCACCTAGAGCCATAAAGACAACTGTTCTGTGTAGGAACATAGCTGGAATCGACCAACAAATAGTTCATTAAGGCCTGCTAGATGGGTAATATTTTCTAAAGTTTGACTTTCTGTGGCTGACCATGTGAAAATGACTGATTTCTCAGGGGCGCTCAGAGCTAAAGTCACCCAATTTGTGCCAATTGTTTGGAAACTCCCAGACCACCTAGAGCCATAAAGACTTCTGTTCTGTGTAGGAACATAGCTGGAATCGACCAACAAATAGTTCATTAAGGCCTGCTAGATGGGAAATATTTTCTAAAGTTTGACTTTCTGTGGCTGACCATGTGAAAATGACTGATTTCTCAGGGGCGCTCAGAGCTAAAGTCACCCAATTTGTGCCAATTGTTTGGAAACTCCCAGACCACCTAGAGCCATAAAGACAACTGTTCTGTGTAGGAACATAGCTGGAATCGACCAACAAATAGTTCATTAAGGCCTGCTAGATGGGAAATATTTTCTAAAGTTTGACTTTCTGTGGCTGACCATGTGAAAATGACTGATTTCTCAGGGGCGCTCAGAGCTAAAGTCACCCAATTTGTGCCAATTGTTTGGAAACTCCCAGACCACCTAGAGCCATAAAGACAACTGTTTTGTGTAGGAACATAGCTGGAATCGACCAATAAATAGTTAATTAAGGTCTGCTAGATGGGTAATATTTTTAAAAGTTTGACTTTCTGTGGCTGACCATGTGAAAATGACTGATTTTTCAGGGGCACTCAGAGCTAAAGTCACCCAATTTGTGCCAATTGTTTGGAAACTCCCAGACCACCAAGAGCCATAAAGACAACTGTTCTGTGTAGGAACATAGCTGGAATCGACCAACAAATAGTTCATTAAGGCCTGCTAGATGGGAAATATTTTCTAAAGTTTGACTTTCTGTGGCTGACCATGTGAAAATGATTGATTTTTCAGGGCCGCTCAGAGCTAAAGTCACCCAATTTGTGCCAATTGTTTGGAAACTCCCAGACCACCTAGAGCCATAAAGACAACTGTTCTGTGTAGGAACATAGCTGGAATCGACCAACAAATAGTTCATTAAGGCCTGCTAGATGGGTAATATTTTCTAAAGTTTGACTTTCTGTGGCTGACCATGTGAAAATGACTGATTTCTCAGGGGCGCTCAGAGCTAAAGTCACCCAATTTGTGCCAATTGTTTGGAAACTCCCAGACCACCTAGAGCCATAAAGACAACTGTTCTGTGTAGGAACATAGCTGGAATCGACCAACAAATAGTTCATTAAGGCCTGCTAGATGGGAAATATTTTCTAAAGTTTGACTTTCTGTGGCTGACCATGTGAAAATGACTGATTTCTCAGGGGCGCTCAGAGCTAAAGTCACCCAATTTGTGCCAATTGTTTGGAAACTCCCAGACCACCTAGAGCCATAAAGACAACTGTTTTGTGTAGGAACATAGCTGGAATCGACCAATAAATAGTTAATTAAGGTCTGCTAGATGGGTAATATTTTTAAAAGTTTGACTTTCTGTGGCTGACCATGTGAAAATGACTGATTTTTCAGGGGCACTCAGAGCTAAAGTCACCCAATTTGTGCCAATTGTTTGGAAACTCCCAGACCACCAAGAGCCATAAAGACAACTGTTCTGTGTAGGAACATAGCTGGAATCGACCAACAAATAGTTCATTAAGGCCTGCTAGATGGGAAATATTTTCTAAAGTTTGACTTTCTGTGGCTGACCATGTGAAAATGATTGATTTTTCAGGGCCGCTCAGAGCTAAAGTCACCCAATTTGTGCCAATTGTTTGGAAACTCCCAGACCACCTAGAGCCATAAAGACAACTGTTCTGTGTAGGAACATAGCTGGAATCGACCAACAAATAGTTCATTAAGGCCTGCTAGATGGGTAATATTTTCTAAAGTTTGACTTTCTGTGGCTGACCATGTGAAAATGACTGATTTCTCAGGGGCGCTCAGAGCTAAAGTCACCCAATTTGTGCCAATTGTTTGGAAACTCCCAGACCACCTAGAGCCATAAAGACAACTGTTCTGTGTAGGAACATAGCTGGAATCGACCAACAAATAGTTCATTAAGGCCTGCTAGATGGGAAATATTTTCTAAAGTTTGACTTTCTGTGGCTGACCATGTGAAAATGACTGATTTCTCAGGGGCGCTCAGAGCTAAAGTCACCCAATTTGTGCCAATTGTTTGGAAACTCCCAGACCACCTAGAGCCATAAAGACAACTGTTCTGTGTAGGAACATAGCTGGAATCGACCAACAAATAGTTCATTAAGGCCTGCTAGATGGGAAATATTTTCTAAAGTTTGACTTTCTGTGGCTGACCATGTGAAAATGACTGATTTCTCAGGGGCGCTCAGAGCTAAAGTCACCCAATTTGTGCCAATTGTTTGGAAACTCCCAGACCACCTAGAGCCATAAAGAAAACTGTTTTGTGTAGGAACTTAGCTGGAATCTACCAACAAATAGTGAATTAAGGTCTGCTAGATGGGTAATATTTTTTTAAGTTTGACTTTCTGTGGCTGACCATGTGAAAATGACTGATTTTTCAGGGGCGCTCAGAGCTAAAGTCACCCAATTTGTGCCAATTGTTTGGAAACCCCCAGCACACATAGGGCCATAAATATAACTGTTCTGTGTAGGAACATAGCTGGAATCGACCAACAAATAGTTAATTAAGGCCTGCTAGATGGGTAATTATTTTAAAAGTTTGACTTTTCACTGGCGAACCCCACAAAATCAGTCATTTCTCAGTGGCGCTGTCATCTAAAGTCACACAAACTCTGCCATAAGTTTGGAAACTCCCAAAAAGGGTAGGAATATAATTTTAACTGTTCTGAGTAGGTTTCACATTGGGGAAGACAGCTAAATACTTAAGAAAGGCCTGGTTGAGTGGGAACATTTTTGAAACTTTGACTTTTCACCAGTAAACCCTTCAAAATCAGTCATTTCTCAGTGGCGCCGTCATCTAAAGTCACCCAAACTCTGTCATAAGTTTGGAAACTCCCAGAAGGGCTAGGAATATAATTTTAACGGTTCTATATTTCAATTCATTCCCATGCCCCTAGGCCTTAATAAAGTATTTGTCAGTCGATTCCAGGTATGTACCTACATGGGACAGTTGGAATTAGGGTTCTAAGTTCACTAGATTTTTTTAAAGTTACGGCACATTTTGTGTCAGTTTGGGTTGGGTCGGCAGTCAAAATTCCCTGATTTTCAAGGGGAAAATTCAGAAAATCCAGATTCTTAAATTGTTCCCATGCCCCTAGGCCTTAATAAAGTATTTGTCAGTCAATTCCAGATATATACCTACATGGGACAGTTGGAATTAGGGTCCTAAGTGCAATAGATTTTTAAAAAGTTACGGCACATTTTGTCTTAGAATAGTTGGTGTCCGCGGGCAAATTTCCCTGATTTTCAAGGGAAAAATTCAGAAAATCCCGGTTCTTTAATTGTTTCCATGCCCCTAGGCCTTAATAAAGTATTTGTCAGTCGATTCCAGATATATAGCTACATGGGACAGTTGGAATTAGGGTTCTAAGTGCAATAGATTTTTTTAAAGTTACGGCACATTTTGTCTCAGAATAGTTGGGGCCGGCAGACAAATTTGCCTGATTTTCAGGCAGTCAGCCTTGGGAAAAAATTATTTTCAATTCATTCCCATGTCCCTAGGCCTTAATAAAGTATTTGCCGCTTGATTCCAGATATATACCTACATGGGGCAGTTGGAATTAGGGTCCTAAGTGCACTAGATTTTTTTTTAGCAGCACCACTTTTGAACCCTCGTGGCTTATAATGGAACCAGTATCGGTGCCCCCTAGTGGATCACACGAAAATTAGCGCGCTACCCGCGAAACGCAGTCAAGCATAGCCGAGGCGAAGAGATCGTTGAACAAACACGGCAATGGCCCGCGTTTCCTGTCCAGAGATATAGGTCCGTGGTTAGACCTTCACATACCACACTGCACCGCTAGAGCAACCTACAGAAACTCGTCGCTGCTAGTACAGGCCTCTGGGAAGGAACTACGTTTGCGTGTAGATCTAGGTCGTCGTATCGCACGTGTAGCTGTTTGTAAACATTATCGGAAGAGACTTCATTTAATATGTGTGTTAAATGCACATCTCTGATTTCCATATTATGCCTATAGCAAGAAAACATGGAAATGTATTTCATAAACATTACTGAGCGACTACACTATCTCTTTGGGTGCAGTCATGTGAGTGACAGCAGAATGACAGGACCTGCAGCAATGGGGATCTAGGTCAAACGTTTCTAGGTCATGGTGGAGGCCTATAACTGTCACCTCAGACTCAAACTGGTCAAACAAATTCAAAAGAGTGACACTATAAATATTAGTCATAATGAAGATGGCATAGTTTTACATCTGTCTGAGTGGCATAGAATAGTTTTATATTCAGTAGAAACAAGAAGTTAGAGATCTTATGAATCAGGCATCAAGATGACAGTTGAATGTTTACTTCGAAAACTAAAACTCCTATAAACAAATTATATCATTTTCAAAGTGATTGAAGCGTCCGATTTCTAAATTGGGATACGACAAAACTTCCACTCTGAAAGCATTGGAGGAGCTATAATTGAAAGGCTTCATGCATACATTACCACGCCGGGTAATCTGCAGGGAGTCGAAGTCGTGTATGTACTCGCGGGGATCTGTGACATAACAGAAAAGGACACCAAAACCTGGTGCGGCTGCAGCAAGAGGACTAAGAAGGTCAACTTACATGCATCCTAAAGACGTATGAAGAGATGATACAAACGATGAAAAGGGAGGTTCCAAATGGTAAAATGGTTATCATGACCGTTTTTCTTAGCTGTTTGGAACAAAGGAACCCACAAGTACGATGATCATCAGAATGAACTTAATAAAAGAGTTCTAAACCTGTCTACAGCACTGGCCCATATATTTATAACGAATCAAACGGACTGTATACTCCACGAATACACCACACGATTCATTGATATCGGGTCGGAACAAGGAAATGCTACCACCAGCTAAACTTCATGAGGGACGGATGCCACCCAGATACCACGCTTATAATCAAAAGGATGGTCAAGCTGATAATGAAGTGCCTGTTAAAGAACATTAACACCGGCCAACACCAGTGAAAAGAAGTACAGCAATCTAGCGATTATAATCTGAAAGACTCGTGGACTGATACTTACGTGAAGACAACCCGTGCACTGGCTTACCCAAGTCTGCACTCTAATAACCATAATATGGGACAATAACCTGCCACTTTTAGCATTTAGCATGAATATTATGAGAATATATCTACAAAGTATCTTATCTCTATGTCAGGATAATTCTAGAGTGCCAGTAAATAATATAGAGAAACAGGCTTACTGTCTCCGTACGGATAAAATACGCGGTAAAATCGGCGATCAGATGAACCGATGCCGGAGGCAGAGGTTCATCTGATCGCCGATTTTACCAAGTATTTTATCCGTAGGGAGACAGTCATCCTGTTTCTCTATTATTATATACCTTAAAATATCGAATTTTTAACTTTGCTACTGGGGGAATATTTGGATTTTGCCGCGGTACATGACCCGTACGCCACATACATACCCCGTACGTCACCTAGGTGTCGTACGGGTATAAATACGACATGGGTAGGAGCGGGCAGTATGTGTAGGATATACTACCACAGGTATATAATAATATAAAGGTATAAGTCCAAAACTACTTACCTTTAATCGTAAAAATAAGGAGACAGCTCTGTCAAAAAGACACTTTGGTTTGGCTCATCCAAGTCAGCAGCTGTAAATCTGTAAATATGTTACTTGGACTCACTGTAGCCCTTTCACATGAAGTCTTTGCCTACCCAATGCTAAAACAAGCTTGATAGGTGTATGTTACACTGGATAGAGAATCATATCTCACCAGCGTATATAGCTCATGAGATCTCACTTTTTTCTCTCTTTTTTTGACATTTTTTATTAGGGAAAAATGCATTTTACATTCTTGTATCACCGGATTCGGCAACACTGCCGTTCTTCCATCCGGGCCCTCTTGTGGTAAACAGTCTCGTATCTTTTCTATATATAGTATATTTACATTCATGTTCTCTGTTACACTGGTATCTTAGGTCTTCGATTGAACAATGAGATGATTGATATGCGACGAATAAACAGATTATACCAGAATTAGGAGTTGATGGGTCATCAATAATAGGTCACAACAGAAGATTATATCCATAGTAATCTTAGATGTATTTTGATAGATAGTGACCAGATAAGAGGAAAGGTTTTTTACAAGTATTCATACATGGTGGAACATTGTATACATAGAACGACACAATAGATGCATATAGGGTTAATTACTCATATTATCCGTATTATTAATACAAAAATTCAACTAATCTTTGTAGAAAATTACTCACAGTAGCAGGTAGTAAACCGGTAGTACATGTAATACATATCATTCGTATATCATGTATATAACCATCTCCTAGATATTTTCAAATAATAATAGTTTGTTGTGACTGTTGCATTCACAAGCGGCCACGTTAATGTTATTGAATACAGTTTATATGAATATGTTTAAGAGTTATGAGATTAGTCCGTTGCATTCACAATCAGACTTGTGTATATATATATTAAATGAATATAGTCTGTTGCATTCACAATCAGATTATATTATATATATTGGATTTGATATAAACATTCAGGGTAATTGAATTTTATTTGAGTTTTAAATTCTTTCTTGGTGAGTATATTGGTATAATTAGGCAGTAATAAATTCCATAATTTAAGTCCTCTAACATAAAATGAATTGTTAAAGCCATTGTAGTTAATCTTGGGTTCTAAGAATCTTCGACCAACATTCCACCTTGTTGGGAGGTTTCTTTTATCTAATAACTCTTCCTTCTGTAACAGTGTGTACGTATAATACAGTAAGCGTATATTCCTACGATCGGCAAGAATTTTGAGGTTCGCCTTACTATGCATTTGTGTTGTGTTTAATATTGGGTGAGGGCCTAGTTTTACACAATAAACTACTCTTAAGAATTTATTTTGTATCAGTTGGAGTTCATTTTTTAAAGTCTGTGTCGGGGGTTCATACACATAATCACAGTAGTCAAAATATGGCAGTACAAAGCTTTTATATATAGTTAGTGCCACTTCTGAAGTAATCAATTTTCGTACTTTTTTTAACAAAAATAATTTATCATAAATCCTTTTTTTACAATTATTTCTATGGGTAGCAAATGTAAGGTTAGAGTCCACTGTAAGGCCTAAATAGTTATAGTCTTTCACCATGGTTAGTTCCTGATTGTTTAGAGTAACTTTTGGGATTATTGGCAAGTTTTGCTCTCGTTGATTTTTGTTAAAGAATAATATCTGCGTTTTCTTTTCATTGATAGTTAGTACATTTTGGGCACACCAATCTTGAATTTTCGGTAGTATTGTCGTCATATCCTCGAGATTATTAGTAGTTATAGTGGTGTCTTCAGCGTATAATGATAAAATACATGGTTGGTTATCTAAAAAGGAGGCTAGGTTATTTATGTAAATTAAAAAGAGAGTAGGACCTAATACAGAACCTTGGGGTATACCATATGTAATAGATTTCGATTTTGAAAATTGTTCATTCAAGCTAATTCTCTGCACTCGATTGGTTAAATATTCCTTAAAAAACAAACATGTATTGTTAGCTCATCCTATATTGTATAATTTATAAATCAGAAGGTCGGGGGGAAACTGTGTCAAATGCCTTCTTGAAGTCTAAGAAGACAGTAACTGGATTGGTATTATTGTTTAATTTATTATAGATAGTGGATAAATAATTACTAATTGCGGTATGTGTCTATCTATTCTTTCGAAAGCCATGTTGAGATTCTGATAGGTGTTTATTTGTTTCTAGGTAATTTTTTTATCTTTTATTTACAACTTTCTCTAGTAACTTACTGGGTAGTGGTAATAAGCTTATGGGCCTTAGATTTTTGACCATTTTTATGTTACCCTTTTTGGGGATTGGTATAACTGTTGATGATTTCCAGGTCTGTGGTATAACATTTTGTTTAGCTATAGCATTAAATAATATATATAGTTTGTCTAACGCTGCTAGGAAAGCCACCTTTAAAATTGATGATCTTACAAACATGATACTAGAGGATTTATTTAAATTAGTGGCTTTAATTGCATCAACAATCTCTTCAATAGATATCTCTTCTTCCAATAAATTAAAGTCTATATCCCGTTTCTTAAAAGGTGGTTTATTAATATCAATTTTTGGCATCTTATTAGCCAATAGTTGACCAATGTTGGCAAAGTAAGTATTAATATAGTCTGCCCTCTCGTCTTTCGGTATGATATTATTTGTGTTTTCATGAATAATGTCTCCAATTTTTGGGGTTTCCTCTTTGGGTATTACTGTGCGGATGCCTCTCCAGAACTTTTTTGTATCGCCTTCATGATTTATGATTAAGTTATCTATTAACAATTGTTTATGGTACCTAATTAATGACTGAGTTCGATTTCTGTGGTAGTTTGCCATTCTCCATTCGTCTTCATTATTTGAACGATGGGCCCTTTTGTAAAAATAATCTCGTGTTTTTATCAAGTCCAATATGTCATTATTTAGCCATGGTGGTTTTTGCTTTGTTACATAAAATTCTTTAATTGGTGCTGTTTTTTGTAGTGCATCGTTAATATTTGTCAGCATTTTTTCCCAGAGCCAGTTGGGGTCCCTTGTAATATCGTATCCGTTCCAAGTGGAGTTTAAATAATTACAGTAAAACCCCTCTTAAGGGGACACCCTCCGTTCCGGGCTAAGTGTCCCCTTAAGTGGGGTGTCCCCTTAAGCGGGGTTTTCAGTCTGTCAATGGTTATACAATAGAGAATACAGGTCTACATAAATGAAGGAAACGATGGTTATTAGGTTAAAATGTTTATCAATAACACATAATTAAGTAAATAAATATAAATTATATAATATAAATGAATATAAATATACACAAAAATAAAAAATAGATAATAGAGGTTGATATATAGACTGAGCATCCCCGAGCGGGCCCGGGCGGCCGGAGTGTGTTTTTTCATGGTAATAATCACATCTCTAGCGGCTCTGGGCAGGCCACAGTGAGTGGATATTAGTACCAGTGAGTTTCGCGCCTGCTGAAGGTGTCAGGTAAGAGGCCCGCTTACAGGTTAGCTGTGGGCGACACAGGGAGGGCTGGGGGCTTTGAAGGTGCGGTATTCAGTGAGCCGTCGCGGCTCTGGGCGGCTCACGATGAGTCCTTTTAGGGCTGCTGATTTCTCTCAGAAGTTACTGGGGTGGGGGGGGGGGGGCGGGGGGGGGGGGGGGTCTGTCCTGTACAAAGGGGCACCATAAACTTGGATTTTTCAGTGTTTTTGATATGATTTCCTGCCAAACTGTCCCCTTAAGCGGGGTTTTTAAGCATTTCTGTACCGAAAAACTGTCCCCTAAAACGGGGTGTCCCCTTAAGCGGGGTGTCCCTTTAAGCGGGGTTAAAATTATCTCTTAATAGTGGGAAAAATTTCCGTTCCGAGCAAATTGTCCCCTTAAGCGGGGTGTCCCCTTAAGCGGGGTGTCCCGGAAGAGGGGTTTTACTGTATGTATAAAATTTTCACGGTCAAATCTCCTGTAAGATCTGGCTTTTATTAATATTTTTGGTACCTTATGTCTATCTCCTTTTAATATTAGGTAGACCGGGAGATGGTCTTTAATGATATAATCTAGTACCCCAGAAGCTGATATATTTTGACAGTTAGTATTAAGGCTCTGTTCCATATAGCGGAATTGACCCACAACTAACCAACAACTCACTACATCCTAATTTTATTTTTAGCCGACTGGTGTGTGTCTGACCCACATCTGATGCACGTTGTTAGAATGGAGGAGGTCCCACCACCACTGTAGCATATCGGGCCTGGGACTGTAGTGTCTCTGTAGTGCGTCGGCCCATCTGGGTGGGGGGTCCAGATTGTGACCTGCCCCGTCCCCTTTGACTGCAGCGGTACTGGCCTCTGTGTGCGGTGTGTTGTGACTTAATCGCCGGTGTCACTGAGGGGCTTCGCGTGGCATATCTTTCGCGCCATCGGGCCCTCTCATCCATTGCTCCGACTTATGGCGCAACACCCCATCAACCTCAACACCAACACATGTATATCCCAGTCCAGATGTACTCCAGTGTAAGTCTGGAAAAACAGATATTTCCTGGCCTGGCCAACCAGCTGCAGTCCTCACTAACCAGTCCTCACTCACCAGGCCCCACTCACCAGACCCAACTCACCAATACTCACTCACCAGTACTCACTCACCAGTACTCACTCACCAGTACTCACTCACTAGTCCTCACTCACCAGTCCTCACTCACCAGTCCTCACTCACCAGGCCCCACTCACCAGTCCTCACTCACCAGTCCTCACTCACCAGTCCTCACTCACCAGGCCCCGATCACCAGTACTCACTCACCAGTCCTCACTCACCAGTACTCACTCACCAGTCCTCACTCACCAGGCCCCACTCACCAGTACTCACTCACCAGTACTCACTCACCAGTCCTCACTCACCAGTCCTCACTCACCAGTCCTCACTCACCAGGCCCCGATCACCAGTACTCACTCACCAGTCCTCACTCACCAGTACTCACTCACCAGTCCTCACTCACCAGGCCCCACTCACCAGTACTCACTCACCAGTACTCACTCACCAGTCCTCACTCACCAGTCCTCACTCACCAGTCCTCACTCACCAGGCCCCACTCACCAGTCCTCACTCACCAGTCCTCACTCACCAGTCCTCACTCACCAGTCCTCACTCACCAGGCCCCGATCACCAGTACTCACTCACCAGTCCTCACTCACCAGTCCTCACTCACCAGTCCTCACTCACCAGTCCTCACTCACCAGGCCCCACTCACCAGTCCTCACTCACCAGTCCTCACTCACCAGTCCTCACTCACCAGTCCTCATTCACCAGGCCCCGATCACCAGTACTCACTCACCAGTCCTCACTCACCAGTACTCACTCACCAGTCCTCACTCACCAGGCCCCACTCACCAGTACTCACTTACCAGTACTCACTCACCAGTCCTCACTCACCAGTCCTCACTCACCAGTCCTCACTCACCAGGCCCCACTCACCAGTCCTCACTTACCAGTCCTCACTCACCAGTCCTCACTCACCAGTCCTCACTCACCAGTCCTCACTCACCAGGCCCCACTCACCAGTCCTCACTCACCAGTCCTCACTCACCAGTCCTCACTCACCAGTCCTCACTCACCAGTCCTCACTCACCAGTCCTCACTCACCAGTCCTCACTCACCAGGCCCCACTCACCAGTCCTCACTCACCAGTCCTCACTCACCAGTACTCACTCACCAGTACATAAACGCCAGCACTGATTTACCAGTACCCTCTAAGTTGTGTCAATCTCTTTTTAAAAATTTCTTTTAATCAATAAACAAGACAGTTCATCCTGTTTGGTGTATCTGTACTTGCTCACACCGCTGGGTTATACATAGACCGGTTACTCAACACCATATGTAGGGTGGTGAGGGGCTTGATACGTGACCCCTGACCCCGCGTTGAGCGCGGGAAAACAACCCTAGATAAGTAGTCTTGCAAAAGTCCCTTCATCTATTGTGTTTTGTCTGTGTCACTAGGAAAGGGTCTGTGCAGTCCCTCATCCATACTGCCTCTTTCCCACACTGCCCCTCCACCATACTGCCCCTCAATTATACTGTCCCTCCACCATACTGCCTCTCCACGACACTGCCCTTCTACTACACTGCCCCTCCACAATACTACCCCTCTATCATACTGCCTCTCTACTATATTGCCCCTCCACTATACTGCCCCTCTGGAGGCCATGCTGCCCCTTCACCATACTGCCCCTCTGGACACCATACTGCCCCTCCACCATACTGCCCCTCCACCATGCTGACCCTCCACCATGCTGCCCCTCCATCATACTGCCCCTCCACCATACTGCCCCTCTATCATACTGCCCCTCCACCATACTGTCCCTCCACCATACTGCCCCTCTATCATACTGTCCCTCCACCATACTGCCCCTTTCCCATACTGCCCCTCTACTAGGCTGCTCCTCCACTATACTGCCCCTCCACCATACTGCCCCTCTCCCATACTGCCCCTACACAATACTGCCCCTTTCGCCAAATTTGACGACAATTTACGGTTTGTACGGAACTCGGCGTAAACGCCTCGTTCCGTACAAACCGTAAATTGTCATCTCGTTCTGTGACTTGTACAGCATGGTCAGGACGTTCTATATAAATACTGCCCCTTTCCCATATTGCCCCTCTAAGTACTACACTGCCATTCCACTATACTGCCCCTCCACCATACTGCCCCTCTCCCATAGCTTGGTGGAGGGGCAGTATGGTGGAGGGGCAGCATGGTGGAGGGGCAGTAAGGTGGAGGGGCAATATAGTAGAGAGGCAGTATGGCAGAGGGACAGTATGGTGGAGGGGCAGTATGGTGGAGGGGCAGTATAGTAGAGGGGCAGTATGGGAGAGGGGCAGCATGGTGGAGGGGCAGTATGATAGAGGGGCAGTATTGTGGAGGGGCAGTATGGATGAGGGGCAGCATGGTGGAGGGGCAGTATGATAGAGGGGCAGTATTGTGGAGGGGCAGTGTAGGAGAAGGGCAGTATGGTGGAGAGGCAGTATGGTGGAGGTCAGTATAGTCGAGGGGCAGTATGGTGGAGGGACAGTGTGGGAAAGAGGCAGTATGGTTGAGGCACAGTATGGTGGAGGGGCAGGGTAGTAGAGGGGCAGTATTGGAGAGGGGCAGTATGGTGGAGGGACAGTATGGTGGAGGGGCAGTATGGTGGAGGGGCAGTGTAGTAGAGGGGCAGTGTAGAAGAGGGGCAGTATGGGAGAGTGCCAGTATGGTGGAGGGGCAGTGTAGTAGAGGGGCAGTATGGTGGAGGGGCAGTGTGGGAAAGGGGCAGTATAGTGGAGGGGCAGCATGTTGGAGGGGCAGTATGATTAAAGGAAGGTATGGTAGAGGGGCAGTATGGTTGAGAGAAAGTATGGTAGAGGGGCAGCTTGGTGGAGGGGCAGTATGGTGGAGGGGCAGCATGGTGGAGGAGCAGTATGGTGGAGGGGCAATATAGTAGAGGGGCAGTATGGCGGAGGGACAGTATAGTAGAGGGGCAGTATGGGAGAGGGGCAGTATGGGAGAGGGGCAGTATGGTGGAGGGGCAGTATGATAGAGGGGCAGTATTGTGGAAGGGCAGTATGGTGGAGAGGCAGTATAAATGACACATACTTAGTGACACAATGAGTAACCCTCTCTGACCCTTTCTGACTGACTGCAAGTCTACTTGTCCTGGGATGGGAGATGCGCGGGGAAATGTCCCGATGCGCAGGAAACATCAAGGCAACAAAGAGCTCAGTCAGGTCTATTTTAAGCAATCGACTGCATCGGGGGTGTGACTGGAGTAGGGTATGACCTACATCGGGTGGAAGGTTGTGAGCATGAGCTGGAGGGAGTTGGGAGGGCGTTGGTTGTTATGCAGTGGAAGCGCATCCCTACTAGTGAATGAGCACACCAGTCTATTCACCCGATGCCTTACCACTTAGGAGCGGATGGTGACTGGACCATGTCGGCTATATGGAACATACTACCAGTCTATGTACAGACTAGGCCCAGACCACCTTCAGCCGGGAGTCAGCGGACACACACCAGTTAGGCTCCAGTACCAGTCAAGTCCCACCCCAGCCCCACTCAAGTACAAGATCGTGAGTAAAATCGGCTATATGGAACAGAGCCTTAAATATGATCGATAATCGTACTAGTTACCGGGGTAATTCTAGTGGGAGAATCAATCAGTTGTCTTAGGTAATTATTATTACAGAATTTATCCACATGGTTCTTTTTAAGCGAACGATCAGTGATGTCTACATTTACATACCCCATAATAATAATTTTCCGGTTTACCTTAGCCTGACTAATCTGTTATCACTCATGTTCATCAAAATCAATCTGCAATGGGTAGGTCAAAAATCTGTCTTGGATACTTGAATGTAAGAAGTCTCTACAAGCATCTGCATGAAGTAGAGGAACACTTCCATGACGCTGATATTATTTGCTATAGCGAGACTTGGAATATGCGTTTATATAAAGGACAAGTATATGAAATATTGTGTAATAGACAACCATTTATCAATGTCAACCAAGGATTTGGAAAGCATAGTTATCAAGGTAGGTAAACCTAATAACAAAAAAGCTTTTATTAGTCTACTACTACCGAGCGCCTAACTGTGGTTTGGAAAATCGTTTTACTTTCCTGGAAAATGTTCACGCGACGATAAAATATAAAAACTTCGAAAAATATTACATAGGATTAGAATGATAACCGGAATTAGAATTAGTAAAAGAAATGCAACAATAAAACAGCAACAAATATATCGAAACTTTAAAAAAATCAAATGTAAACTAAATAATTGTATAAGGAAAGCAAAAAAAGAATATTGGAAACAGAAAATAGACACTGCGGTCTGATAACCAGGATAAACATATATACTATAATAATAATAATGATGATAGCAAACTACAGGAAATACAAATCAATTTGTCATAAGTATATGATGCAGCTAACCCTTTAGGCGCAGCATGATGCCTGGAGGCATTCCCGTGCGAACCGCAGCATGATGCCTCCAGGCATTCCCGTGCGAACCGCAGCATGATGCCTCCAGGCATTCCCGTGCGAACCGCAGCATGATGCCTTGATGTATCATAGAGTTGTTATTTTTATAAAGTCACTTTTTCAGTCGATTTAAGCACAGAAGGGTTAAGAGAAGTTCCATATAGAAATAAAACAGTTTAAAATCAATGTATTTGTGTCTATTTAGTGACATGGAGGTGGTTATTTGCGAGTAGAACACGGAGAAAAATAAAATAATGCACTGATCGAGTCGCGCCTATGGACGAGTGGAGTGCCTGACAGCGCATTTCCTGATATAGTGAAATGCGGAACGAGTTGTTTTTATAGCCTAAGGAATTGGTTGTCTTTATCGCACAAGTTCAGAACATTCATATATCATACAATTTGCAAGTTTTTAGGCACTCTTACCCTTTCGTTTTTTACTATTTTGCGAATTCTCCGCTGATGTTTACATATTCTTCGACAACAATAGCAAACGCAGCATCAGAGAGTTACACTTCCGGTCGCCCTAGTTTTACGTTCCCGCCCCTATCACAACAAACCTGAGACGAACAAAGGCACCAAAGCTTGTTTAATAGCGTTATATTAAACAAATAAATGATTCATACCTGTGTAATATTAAAAAATATCTGAATTCGAGTTGAATCTCTTCATATTTGACAATAAAAAAACCCAGATCTATCGAATTGTATCAGTCACCGCACCTACAGCAGAAGTCTATGTACACGAACCCATATCTTTTTCTTTTTTCCCCCCCAAGGATTTGCACACTATCAAGGCTGTTCATATATTCATTTTGTGAACGATTGTAAAAATCAAAAACAATAAAGACTTACAAAAAGTTAAATCGATAATCAGTGGTTATTTTAATAATTATTATACAGGAATTGCCATAGAAGTTCAACAGACGCCTAGCGGAGAAAATCAAACAATTATTTTTTCTAATGAAATATAGGCCCCTATTTGCTCAAGCTATAATTTTATTTTTTTTGTCATTTCTTACGCGCTATAACTCGGAAAGTGTCAGGATACCTTCAATATGTAAATAAAACATTACAATTTTGATAAATATGTGTATTTTGGGTTTATATATTGCCATGGCGACGTTGATATGCAACTATAAAAGTCGCAAAAACTTTCGATGATGCGTAGAGCGAGTCGCACTTCCATAGAGTGAGCCTCTACACGATCTGCTTAGCGAAACACAACCAAATTCGCTAACATGGCCTGCAACGACCCCTTTGAAGACGTCTATGATGACGAATGGGAGTTAATTTTGGATTCCTCTTCGGAGGAGGATTACGAGAGTGCAGACAAGGAACAAGAAAACTTGCTCCAGGACGAATCAACAGCGCCGATATCGACTACTCCAGAAGGGCGACGCTGGGTAACATACCCCGAAAACATTGGACAGTGGGAAAGGCTGAAACCCCTTGAAAGCACACCTGGAATAACGGCAGCCGTCGACACGGCAGAAACGAAGACGTCGTTAGACTTTCTGCGGGTTTTCCTTTCGCTAGGATTTATTACGAGTTTGGTGGACAGAACCAACAGATACGCAGAGGCGAACAAGGGTGGGCGTGGTCTCCCTAAGAAAATGACGGCCTGGACTCCTGTGGGAATCAATGAGATGTTGCGGTTTATCGGCCTCACATATTTGATGGGAATCGTGAAGAAACCAGATGTGGAGCATTATTGGACAACGATAGTCGAACATGCGACCCCCAGCATAAAGTCCTTGATGTCCAGAACTTGCTTTCTCTCTATTCTACGGTAAGTTTAATTCGCTAAAGTTGACATTATCGTTGTTTATATTTCAGCCCAGATTCAGAGCTGCGCAAGCGCAGTGTAACGAGTTCTTGACCCTATCCACATAATGTATCGGCGAATCGATTTAAATGTATTTATAACGCTTATATGTGCCTGTCTTCCTCACATTAGTTCAGAATATCAATGTATTATGTATTCCTAGAGACATTCTTCCCCTTGTATTTTAAAGATTTCTCCATTTCTCCAACCCTGACGTTGACACCACCAACAGGGACGCTGGTCCACAGAGCGGTGCATCCGGTCCCACGACTCCATCCGGTCCCTCGACTTACCGCCCCAGATCGCCACATATGATGACTGATTTTTTATTTCAGCATTTCAATTCCGTTTGTAACTCTGTTTATGTACCACGACGTGAGGTTGCGATTGATGAGACAATCGTGAAGCACAAAGGGCGTACACGACATCGTCAGTACATGCCTAACAAGCCTTGTAAATGGGGTCTCAAGTGCTGGGTGCTGGCGGAGTCGTGTACGGGCTTTGTGCTTCAGGTGATTCCCTTCTTCGGTCGTGACGACCGGAGGGGTGTTAACTCGACGGAAAATATAATTATGAGGCTGTTAAGGGGTGCAAATCTACTTAAAAAGGGTTATCACGTTTTCTTCGATAATTTCTACACTGGTGTAACGGCTCCACTCCCTTCAAACCTACGCTTGTGGTACTCTCCGTATGAATCGCACGGAGGTCCCAAAATCGTACATGGCCAGGAAACATCCTGAGTTGAAGAAGCGGGGCGATTCCATTTTCACAAAGTGTGGTTGTCTGCTATTGACCTGTTGGCTAGATCGTAAAATAATTTGTATTCTCTCCACCATTCACGGCTCCACTATGTCCACATGTATTCGAACACTACGGGGTACTGACGGCAAATTCGCTAAGAAAGAAATCCCTTGTCCAGACACAGTAAAATCATACAGTCAGTACATGGGCGGGGTTGACTTAGCTGATCAAATGGCTTCGTATTATTCTTTTGGTAGGAAAAGCAGAAATTCTTTTTTTTCGTGATGGAGATCATGAAATTAAATGCTCAGATAATGTACAACTCGCTTTCGGACAAAAAAATCAGTTTAGTCGACTTCTCTCTCTGTCTGGTCCAGCAGATCATGAGTGCAACTAACGAGGAAGTCGCTAGACCCCTTTCGGATTCTGCAAATCGATTAACGAGTAGATGTTTTCCTGACGATTTAGAGCGTAAAAGTTTTTGCCGGGTTTGCTATTATCGTAACAAGAACGGATTTGGACCTAGGAAGCAAACTCGCTACGGTTGTAAAACCTGTGGTACTCACCTCTGTCTCCCACATTGTTTTCGGATTTATCACACAAAATCAAATTTCGAAATTTCTGACAGTGCCACAGAGGAATAGGAAGTTAAAATGATCAGCCATCTCACCCCCCCCCACCCTTTTAGGCTCCAAATTAAAGTAAAATTGTCAATAGCACACTTCCAACGATATTCATATTTCTCATATTATCGGTGAATTAAACCTTGTTAAATATTAAACTGCCTGTGGCTTTCGCTACTTGTAATTTTCTATCGCAAAAAACCCCTTGTCAACTCAATTTTCGAACCTAAATTCTATCCCATGTACCTTTTCGATAGGATGTCTATTCGAAGACCTGTACACCAGTGTATTTTTTTTCTCTATCATTTGTGATTATTCATTTGCCAGCATGTTAATAGTAAATCATAATGTTATCCACAATTTCAATATCGAACCAAATAACTCTTTCCATGTAGTGTCAATCTCTGTATAATCACGAACTAAAATCATTTTTCAGTCGCTAATCTATTTGTATCAACCTGTAACATCCCTGCCTATGTGATCTAGCACATAATGCTATTCTATGATTCACCTGAGAAGTGTATGGACACGAACTATAATTGTTTTTTGTATCTAATATACGGTATCAGCCTGAAACAAAGACATCCTGCACAATCTATGGACCATCACGGTTCTCTACATGTACATTTTGTGAAGATATATCGACCAGAAATGGTTAAATTGATTATTATATTGGAGAAAAAGCCTGTAAGTCCGACCACGTCGAGTGCCAGATAGACACTGAATCAATATATTATACCTTGTTGACTATTTTAAACTTGATCAAATCGTATCACGATGTCAATGCAATCATATGAAAACAAAGCAAAGCGCCCCAGCAGCCTAACATGCCTATCTGTGTATAGCCAACACTAATCTATGTATATCAACCTGAAACATTCCTGCCTATGTGATCTAGCATGTAATGCTATTCTACGATTCAACTGAGAAGTGTACGAATACGAAATATAATTGGTTTTTATATCTAATCTACTGTATCAACCTGAAACAAAGTAATCCTGGACGATCTATAGACCTTCAAGGTTCTCCACATGTACATTTTGTGAAAATATATCGACCAGAAATGGTTAAATTGATTATTATATCGGAGAAAAAGCCTGTAGGTCCGACCACGTTGTGTGCCAGACAGACACTGAATATATTTATATCTTGTTAAATCTGAAATAAAACATGCCTATCTGTGTATAGCCAACACTAATCTATGTACATATTGTGAATACGATGACCACTGCTGCACCTGGAAATGTATAAAGCATTGTCAACCTGCTGAATAATATATCTTGCTGAATAATATATCTGAAAGAAATTTATCACATTATTAAAATATATCATAAATCTTACTTCACCTACCGTGTCTTCTTTTCTGCCTTTCAGAAGTATTCGTATGTAGAAATAGTCAATCATTGTCCAGCAATCGATTTAAAAGTTAACTCCTCCTGGAGATGTCAATGCTGAATAGGCACAAGTCGAATTTTCCGAATTCAATATATCAGCCTGGACATTAAATATATATATATATATAGATGATCCTTAGAGTGTGGGAGATAACCACATGTAGACTTGTAATGATCAAACTCCATTAGAATCCTTAGGCGAATCAATTTGAAGAGACCACTGTAATTTTGTGGTTGCTTGTCTATAGTATAATCAATGGCGAAATAAGCCAATATAGTCACTGCTCGAATCTAATTTTCAAAAATCAATATCTAAGTCCCACCATGTCCGAATTGCACATTATATTTATCAGAAGAAAGCTGAGAATATCTAATTTACGAATATCAATGTCTCCAGTCATATATTTGAAGTTATATCCTCATCAGCTTAGATGACGATTTTTGTTAATTCATTTCTAAATCATCCGCTGGTTCAAAATGAATCATATTTCATATAAACAAACCTCAGACAGTGTAGTTTACCCTAATCCAAGTCCCCGTCCATAGATTCAATGCTGAAAGCCTAAAATAAATCATTTTGAAACAGCTGTCTTAGAACCTAGCTATGGCACGATAAGCCATTTTCTTAACCTAGTACTTTTAATCTTCTAAATTCGATAACTAAATCCCACATTGTCCGAAAAACACAAAATATATATCAGGAGAAAGCTAAGGACCCGTAGTCTATGAATATTAATGTCTCCAGTAATAAAATTTAAGTTAAATCCTTGTAATAAAATATTTTCTAAATCGTATCTCGACCAGCGCCTGACTCCCCTACTAAGCCTATAGTAAAGCTTTTAATCTTCTAAATTCGATAACTAAGTCCCAAATCGTCTGAAATACACAAAATATATATCAGGAGAAAGCTGAGAATCTGTGGTTTACGAATATTAATGTCTCCAGTAATAGAATCCAAGTTAAATCCTTATAATAAATGAATTTATGAATCGTGCCTGGCCCAGATCCGCACTCCCCTACTGAACCTATGGTACAGTATAGAGAGTGCGTATGGCGCATCTTGATATTTCGATTACTTGGTCTCAAATCAACCAAAATGGACAATATTATAACATTATGAAGCTGAGAGTGTGTAGTTCACGTTAGAATATACGAAAATTCATTTATCTAAGATTTAAACCCCGAAATGTATGATTTAGTTAGCCGAAACACAAAAATGCGTAATGCTGACTTTCTTTTTTCGATTATTATTTCTAACCTGATCTAACCTGGACATTATTTAGATAGAAACAAACCTTACAGTATGTAGATTATGAATATATATATCATTAAACATTAATATAAAGTTTAAACCCGGTGCGAGTTGATTTCTGATGACAGCTCGACCACCCTAACTACACAGTATAAGCAATGGCGGATCGAGCTAGGCCAGAATTCAACGTGCGTAATGCGCATCTTAATATTTCAATATCTTGGTCTCTACTCGTCCGAATTTGCTAAAATACATACTGGAACAAACCTTGGAGTCTATAGAAGGTGAATATATACCTCCCTGTGGTTAATTCTATTGTTTAAACCCTATCTCAGCTGATTTAGAAAAGCTGCTCTGAAATTTGACTGAACCAGCAAGCCGACTGCGTGATACCCAAGGTTAAATTTGGATTATTAATTCAGAACTCGTATAACCTGGACAGTATTTACATAGAAATGTAGCTTAGAGTGTGTAGAATATGAATATATATATGATTAATCATTAATCTAAAGTTTAAACCCGGTGCGAGCTGATTTCCAATGACAGCTCGACCACCACAACTACACAGTATAAGCAATGGCGGATCAAGCTAGGCCAGAATTCAATGTGCGTAACTCGCATTTTAATATTTCAATATCTTGGTCTCTTCTTGTCTAAATCTGATAAAATATGTACGGGAACAAACCTTGGAGTCTATAAAATGTGAAAATACACTTCCCTGTGGTTAATTCTAAAGCTAGAACCCAATCTGAGCTGATTTTGTAAACCTCGTCTAAGATTCGACTGAACCAGCAAGCCGACTGCGTAATACCCAAGGTTAAATTTGAATTATTAAATCTGAACTCGTCTAACCTGGACATTATTTCCATAGAAAGGTAGCTTAGGGTGTGTAGATTATGAATATATATATGATTAATCATGTATCTAAAGTTTAAACCTTGTGCGAGCTGATTTCTAATGACAGCTCGACCACCCTAACGACACAGTATAAGCAATGGCGGATCGAGCTAGGCCAGAATTCAACGTGCGTAACTCGCATCTTAATATTTTAATATCTTGGTCTCTACTCGTTGAAATTTGATGAAATACATACTGGAACAGACCTTGGATTCTATAGAATGTGAAAATACACTTCGCTGTGGTTAATTCTATTGTTTAAAACCCTATCTGAGCTGATTTTGTGATCATCGTATGAAATTCGACTGAACCAGCAAGCCGACTGCGTAATGCCCAAGTTTAGATATTAATTATTATATCTAAACTTGTCAAACCTGGACAATATTTACATAGAAACAAACCTTGGAGTGTGTAGAATATGAATATATATATGATTAATCATTGATCTAAAGTTTAAACCCGGTGCAAGCTGATTTCGTATTATAACTTGACAACCCTACTGTTCTAGCAGTGACACGGCTTCCCATAGACTCAACCTTATAATTTAGACAGCACTCTATAGAGGCTTTGCCAATCTTATTTACAAAACATTAGGTTAATTCCACCGTGTCAAGTCTGATACCCTCATATAGCTACTGATCAGATGAATATGTTTCTGGTCTCAGTTTACACTGTTGATGCCATAGGATGATATAAATGGCAATTCTGTGGGTTGTCGCATAGACTTGTAGCAGACAGCTTAGCAGACATGGCGCTGTCACTGGACTTGACACCTATACCACCAGGCTGAAAGATCCGAAGTTATCACCGTATTACCCACACTTTCGATGGTTTTTCCGCCATAATATTTATATCCTTTTGTAGGCACAAGCCTTATAATGAACGTGCTGGGTTCCATTTCTGTTGTTAATCCGCTATTTGACAAGGGGAAATGATTTTACACAGGTCCATTGCGTAGAGGAATCTGCTTAGCCATCAATATTGACACTACGACTCCCGCCCCCACCAACGGTTTTGCTATGGTGCGCGAGTTCAAACTTTCGATATTGCTCAGATCACTTTAGACGTTGTTTTATTTCAGGAAGATGGATCAGGAAGTGGGGAAAGACATGCTTGATAGCATGAAACGAAACAACCTATATCCACGAAAGTAGACACATCATGCTCGCATAAATGAAAAAATTATCACGACGACCACTGCTTTCAAATGGACTTTTAAATTGAACCAAACCAATTGTTATCACTATTACTGTAAGATTTTAGATATATGTTAGACAGTTGTATTATCATTGTAACTTATTAATTATAAATACATGTCCAATAGACTGTACACTATAATCAACACTAAGTAATCAATTACAACTAACCCAATTAATTATATAATGTCACAAAACCGGTTATAACCTGCCCATGTTATGAGATACTACCTACCCATCTCAATCAATTTACTCTGTATCTGATCTGATACCACTTGATTATCTATTTATAGTAACAAATGACCTTGACCCTCATGGTCCAACAGGAAGTTAAGAAATATACCTGAATCTCAAAATGGCACTTAACCAAAGCTAAACGAAATTTGTATCATCACCTGATGAAGTATCATAAATTGATACGAAACGTCGTGTTCACCACTGATACCATATATCATACCAACATTGTCATCTTGGTTGCAATACATCATTTTTAAAGAAATCAACTGTGTCTGGTTTTTTGTGTCTTTTTCACTTTATTTTATAATACTTTAGAATTGTGTAGGTAGGGATCATATTTGATTACTAATGTGGGTTTCATCAACTTTAACGACAATATATATTGATGTGAACAAATCGCCATGGACAGTTATTTTTTACATAGGCGCCTATTTTAGGCCAACTTCAGTTTAAGATTACATATATTCAACCGTCGATTTTATTCACAAAATACATATACACACCAAGATACAGGTCTCCTGATTACCGTAATGGTTGTCGTTTATTCATAAATCATCAATTTACGGAGAAAATGGAGAAATTCTACCACTACCACCTTCCCCAGACCCCTAGCGGCAAAACATGCCTGCGGTAGAGCGGTGAATCTGGTAAAAGCCTGCTGCGGTAGTACACAGTATAACGATAGGGGGCGCTGCGATCGAGTGGCCAACCGGGTAACACCCTGCGGCGGTTATTTGGTTAAAGAAGTCCACAAGGTATAAGCTCTAGGGTTCTTAAAGACGCATTTATTGTCATTATAGATCAAGTTCGACATTTTTCAAAATATAGTAAACTATGGCATTTTCCCTTCATCTTGGTCTATGGCTACTATAGTACCAATTCCCAAAGACAAAGATCTGTATGAACCAGGCGACTTAAGGCAGATCTTTTTATTACCTGTATCGGGCAAACTTTTTGAGCAAATATTTCACACTTATATGTCAGGTTTTTTTAAATCACATAATATGTTTAATGGCAACCAGTTTGGTTTCCGACAGGGCCGGGAAACTGTAGATGCTGCTATGCAGCTGGTCAACGATTTATATATAAATAGAGATAATAAAAGAAGAAGTCCTTGTGTTTTCGTAGAATTTAGCAAAACTTTCGATCATGTAAACAGGAAATTAATAACAATAAAGTTGGATCAAAATTTTGCAATAGGGAAAAAAATGACCAGGTGCATAGCAGACTATTTGGATAATAGAATGCAGTGTAGTGTTGGCAGCACCCTGTCCTCTAGCTTAAATAATTTTTCTGGAGTACCTTAAGGCAGTATCCTCGACCCTCTGCTATCTAACTGTTTTATTGACAATTTTAAATCCTTACCCCTTTTATGTAAGCATATATTTTTTATGCTGGTGATCTTGTTCTATATACTAGTGATACTAACACTATCAACAGTCTTAAATGTATACAACATGATATGGACTTTTTAGAAAATTGGTGTACTGAGAATTATATGAAAGTGAATGTGGCCAAAACAAAAATATGTCATTTTGGTTCATCAAGTCTTTTGAAAGTAAATGAAACTGTTATAACTGAAAATCAAATAAGTATTATTACTATATACCGGTGCATGAATGTCTCACTTTTACGCAATAGGAGAAAAGATTCCTTTCGGCCGCACTGTGGCGTAAAATATTTTTACTACCCACCGTACCACGTGATCTGTTGACATTTTCGCTCACTCTCCCTGCAGATCTTTCATGGCGCTAGCACTTACTTTAATCTCTGCTGCAAACCCCGCTATCACTCTCCATAACAACGTTCTGACGTCATCGCGGAGGCGCCACTAAGCGGATCACCCGTGAACTACCCATCAAGGTGAATGTTCGGTGATTCATACCTGCCTCGCTTATTTCGGAGGTTGAAATGGGTTGATGATTTAAGTACAAAAATTGCATTTAAATAGAACATCGGTATATAGTAATAAAAAGACATAGTGAGTGTGGCCGAATTCTCTCTGTTCCTCGATATTTTGGTCGAAGACTTCGGTGAATATTTCAGACCAAAATATTTCAGACCAAAATATCTCTGAACAGATTCCATTCGGCCACACTAACCATGTCTTTCTATAATAATATCGACATCCCCAGGTGCAATAGCTATGAATACCTAGGAATTACTCTTGATAGTGATCTGACTTGGAAGCAGGCAATTACAGCCAATCTCAAAAAGGCTAAACATAAGCTATTCCAATTAGCAAATATTGGGAAAAATATTTCAGAAGCTAACAGTATTAAGATATACCCGACATTAATAGCCCCCGTTTTCGATCATTTGGGGTACTTTATAATTGGGGCAAAGAAACAACTCTTGGAAGGCCTTCAGCGAACTCAAAATAGAGGATTATGCATTTGTACCCAGAAAACAATACGCGAGATTAGCACAAAAGATTTGCATCTACGGTGTAATGTTGATCGTCTGAACTGTATTTATTTATGAGAGGGTATGCCAACAAAATAGTAACAAAGAAAAACCTCAAAACAAGACAACAGGAAAAAAGATTAGTCAGATTGAAAAGGCCCCGCACTACATTCTTTATAAGAAATCCACTGTATATTGGGAAGACTCTATGGAACAACTTTCCATTAGAGGTGCAAAATGCAGGGTCTACATACTTATATAAGGAAAATGTAAAATTAAGGAGTAAAAATGCTACTGGGGTAGACAATGAACAATTGTAGGAAGAACAACAGATCGGCTTTTTCTGTTACCAAATTATCTGATTATAATGACCTTACACGATAGTTGGTACCATCACATCTCATTAACCACATACAAAATCACCCGGCAATTATGCCGGCTTTTGCCCATGTAAATGATTGAAATTGTTACTGTAGGTATAACGAATATGTCCTACAGCGGTACATAAAACCTGCAAAACAGCAGATTACCCTGTATTGTCAAAATTATCCGAAATAACAAAAACAAAAAAAAACAAAAAAACTTCCATAACCATCAGTGTACATGGTTGATAACAAAAGACTAAACAATATCACATAACTCTTTTTATGAATTTATTCAGTTCGAAAAACAATACAAAAGTTGTTTTTAAGTGTAGTTTTAATTTGTAAACCACACCTGTTTTCCTCTACCCAGCCACGTAGTCAAAATGCATTGTAACTTTCAAATAATGACCAAAGTAAGCTGTTGCGGTTTGCTCTTCTTTACAAGAATAAGTGTCAATGTGAATAGCATTTAAGTTCTCTGGAGTGTACCATATGAATAAACAGTCACAAAACAAGATTTTTTGCCGACATTGCAGCCTCTGTGTATATCTGAGACGGGCAATATTATGAATCAAGACCGTTTATGAGATCCTCCCTCAATTGCAGATCATCCTTCACAAACATTTCTTCACTCGCAAGATCGCCCTGTAAGCCAAGATATAGTATTCAACCATGTTGTCTAGATAAACCCCACATTTATATACACCACACACAAAAATAAAACACAAATTATTTATCCTCTTAGTTATCAAATATATTAATCACAGAATGGCTGACATTTAGCTCAAAGCAATCGCCAATGATTCATTGTTCTATCCAACTATCACGATGTCATTCCTCCTCTTTGACTAATATTCACCAACAATGATCCCCATCCTTTTCAGGATATCGTTCCAGTCATCCTAAATACTAACCAAAACATCAATGCAACCAAAGGGACGATTATCACATCAGTTTATGGGTTATACCCAAGAATAGGACAGAGATTGTTCATATCGGTGAAGTCGTACTTCTGTACATAGTCTGTTAATTGAGTTGCTGCCTTGAGCTCAGCTGCGGCCCTCAGAGATATGATGTTTGTGCCGGTACATTGAATCCATGCTGCCATAGATACACCATCGAGGGATGTCTTCGAGGCAATCCGGAGCTGCTTATTATATGAGTCGGGCACATAGAACACTCTATCTTTGTTATAAGAGAAGGATGTCCCTGGCTTGTAAAGTGAACAGCTGTTGACTGGTTTCGTACTGCCCGTCTTCCCTAATTTGTCCACAACTTTGTCAAGGTCGATTTGCGCGTTGGAACACGATGCCCCCTGGCAGCCTCCATTGGTCCCTGGTGTTGATGCCCAATTCTCCTGCATCCAAACGCTTTTCCTGGGTTTATTCATCTGGGCATGGTTCAAGAGAGCATGCTGATTTATCACAAGATAGCCGTCCACAATGTAGTGTATGTCAGCAGCTTTGTACAGACATGCCATCTGAGGATCAGCTGCACTCTCCGGGATCTCTGCGAATGATACCCTCCATTTATGAAGGATGGATTTTGCCTGCTCCTGCCACTTGCCGCAATAAAGAATCTGTCCGAATCTCGGCCTGTAGAAAAGTTCCAGTCTAGAGATGAGGTCCGAAGTAGGGGTTCCCTCCAAGTGTATAACAAGGAGAATATCGTTTATGAGTGATGATCCGTTTAGAGTGAGATCTCTAATAGGAGTCTGTAGTCTGGGACAGTTGGCCTTAACAATGTTCCCCAAAGCATCGTACTTGCTTTTAACGAATGGAGGCAGGAGGTACTCTCTAACCTCTCCGTAGGTAGCAGGCTGCTCTTGTGGGTAATAAATTACATTTGTCGGAGGTTGCAGGCACTTTTGCTTAGAGATTGGGTTAACAGTAGGTGGTTTATACCCCACAGCTTTTAGATCAGCAAGCCATGCGTCTATAAATTTAGCGTCGGTTTTATTCCAAAAACCTTTGTCTGCCATATCATGAGACATCATCTTGATGCACTCGACGAAGTCCTGGCTCTGGCACCTCCATTGGATGAGAAACCTTACATAATCCCCGGCTTGGTAATAGAGCTGCTGTTCGTCTTTGAAGTCTTTCAGGTAGGAGTGTGCACTTCGGAACTGGAAGGTACCTGCTGTGTAGAAGCCTGCTTGCTTCCCAATCAACCACATCAGCCTCTGGGCCCAGTAACTCCTCCAGATATCACACACACGGAAGTTTAATGTAACAGGGAACGCAAGACCCCAGAAGACATCATAGCTACTGATGGTGTTTTGACTATTATATGGAGCTAACGTATTGGGAGGCACGACAACTCTAGGAGCGCGGCCATCAAATTGCAAGTTGAGTCTCTTGGTCGTGTGCTTTCTGAACAGGCGGTAGATGGCATCCACATCAGGATCCCCATTGACAATACCTTGGCGCAGAAGTGGTGTGTTTGTTTCACATAACTGATAATCTCTAGGTACATCATTGGATACTTCTTCAATGGGATAACCTCGCGGCCAGATAGTCTGCTGACCAAAGTGAGGATAGGGGTTATATGTGCTGTTGGGGTTCTTAACATAGAGGACTGTTGAAGTGACACCATCTTCGAGGTTGAAGCTCCGGAAGCCATCATTAGGCTGGTTGTCATCATCGGTGTCGTAGATTAATTTTGCGCCATACTGAAATATATTAAATCAGAACCCCAATTTTAGTGAAAGGCAGAATTCGGCCTACTAAAAATCGATTTAGCGGTACAGCGGTACAGCTTTTAATCGTTGGCTGAATGGACGAAATATTAGAACTTTCACTTTACTAACTATGTACCACGCTGTAGTAACAAATCTTAGATTGAGGAATTTATAAACAGTATTTTTCAATCTGTAACGAATATACTTTCCTTGTTCAAGTCCGATAAATAGATTCAATCTTAGACGAACATACGCGATATGTAATCCGTTTTAAAAACTCCACCTACCCTGATAGCAAAGAAGTAACCGATGTTCTTCCGAGCGTATGATTTGTATGGAATTAACTTCAGGACGTTCAACTTCAGTTTCTCTTGCATTTCAACAGACAGGAATACAACGTTCGGGCACCTGTGAAATAAAGGTTGCTAATAAATAGTATTGTAAGTAACAACATGCGAGTATAAAGGCAGCATTAGACTAATCCAGTCTGAGATGGACATAGTCTATTTGCTGCGAAGTAGTTTGTATTATTTTGGATCTATTGAATCATTGATTCCAAATCTTATTTCGTCTTGGGATACTTGCCATATCATACATATATATCGATAATCAGCATCCCAGCAACGAGTAGGTCAGTCAACGTCTTATCTGTTATGACTGCCTCATGGCAGAACGTCCATATCGGATGACTGATGTAAATCTTTAAACTTAATTTGAATAAGAAAATAAAACCTTTGTTTTTTATTTAACTTTCCCAATCATTACAGCTAATGAAGTTAAATGTTCTTTTGAATTATAACAATCAGTTCGCGATGGCCTCTTATGTCCAGAACTTTACCAATAAAGATGACTAGCCATCATTACCGATTTCAAGGAGGGATATTTGCTAATGATTCAAAATGTTACTATAGAAATTGAGGATACTTTGCCAACGAAGCGTAATTTCATAACTATAATGTCAGCATCAAGTGGAGTTGGACTTGGAGCTGGGCGCAAATTCAAAGCTTCTTCCTATGACGCGTACATGTTTTGCTACATACCCCAAAAAGCTATTCTTGCCGAAGATTATATATAGATTACACTAACATAGTAGCAATTGTGTGGAGAAAAGTGTATAAATATTTTCGGCAACGTATCAAACATGAATTGCTTACTTCCAGTCTTTCGGAGTTTTTGTGTCTGCTACAACGATCAGCTTCCACCCTGGCACTTGACTGAGCGCCTTCACGTCTGTGGTGGGCGCCTGGATGGAGGTAACTACGATCCAGTTGGGTTGGGACACTACCAGGTTACCGCTTCCGTCATAGAATTGCATACCCTGGAACGGATCTTCTCCACTGCGCAGACTGCCCTGTTCTCTCCCAGCATTTCTCTGGTCACCAAAACCAACTTGCTTATTGCTTCCATCCTTCTCTGCACCTCCAACCTTTCCCCATCCTCCAAACCGGGCGGACGGCTTATTGGTTTGTCCAGCTTGTTTAAGACTATGTGGTATGGTGGTGGTCTTTGACGATCGGAGGAATCCACCATTACCAGGAGCTGCCAAACTCTCCTTGTTCTGCTTAGCGGACATCATTGAGTCTCGTCGCCTCTGGAGACCTGAATCATTCGACCCCCAAACCGAGTCGCTCTTAGGCTGGTTCGATGGCTCCTGGACTCCCCTCTGCCCCAGGCCAAGATTCTCATTCATATTGCCGGTGTTCTTCTGTCGCTTGCGCCATAAAAGGTCACCGCCTTGGTCAGCCGATGGGTGCGTGGGGTTTGCCAATATCCGGCGGTTCGCAGCCACCAGCTTACTGCGACCAGAGAAATCCCGTCTGGTTTCAGGGACGGCATCGCTGCCCCGTCCTATAACGCTCTAGAAAAAGAAATGAAAATATTTCAATAAGTTTGATACTTAAGTATAGACTGCCACTCCGATATAGCACGATTATTTCACAGAGTGGGATGCAGGTTGTATTTTTCTATTAACAGGGAGAAGTATGTCGAGCTACATAAGACTGCAAATAATACGGGAAATCAGGATCTAACTCAAAACATCATATCACCAATCATATGTTGCCTTCTTGAATAAATAAAAAGTGTTGCAAACCTGAGGGCCTGCTTAGCGCAAAACTAATAGTATGTATGAAGAATCTCAACAACAGAGAAAATCGTGTCTGTAAACATAAATTTTATTCTTTTTACTTTCTTTTTGATAATGGTTCCAAATCTCCATTCCAATCAATGCAATCATATAAAGCTAACAAACTAAATTACCTAGATGAAAAAGTATTAGACCAGCAATGCATAGGCTCAACCAGAGAGCACATAAGGTATGAACTGAATACTTCAATGCCAACCATTTCCCCTTTGTTGAATATATTTATTAGCGTCACTACCCTATCGAGATCTTAAGTGTCTGTAAAAGACTACTTCTTTGTTAGTGTCTTTCACGACCACTGGGAGGCGCATATGGCCGTATGACACCGCCTTGTTCAGGTTGCACTACAGGCTTCTGTGCTCCAGTTGGTAACCCATTTTGCTCGGAGGGTTGGACTGCAGTGGGTAGATTACCAGCATGAAGTCAGGCATATCGAGATCTTGAAGGCTACTCTCAATGTAAGGAGATTAATTTTTGTTCCCAGTATGAAAAAGGCCATCTGTGTATAGACATGCTAAAAGTAAAGGAATAGAAAGTTCTCTATACACGAGAATCCCATTCTCATGGTATTCTAGTCCTCAGACATAGGCCTGGTTAACTATGTTACTATGTGGATGAAGCTCTAAAAAGTAGATACTCCCAAAACTTCACAGTTTTATATATATATGTAAACATCCTCTATGTATTTAGCAACATACCTAGGTATGTTTGCCAATAAACACCTTCGTGTCCAGTTGCAGCTGACCGATGACATACCTCGTGGATACTGAATTAATACTCTCCGTGACACACAGCTGCAGGCATATATACATGTACCATTAACCTCACGTAATGTACACAAGAACCTACGTGGTGAAACTACTCTCAATTGATTACTTCACTAGTATATGGCATACATATATGGACTCTACAATGAACACACACGAGTTTTTATACACCATATGCTGCTATACGTGTTGTACTCTCCCATTATGTTAGGCCATAGACGTAACGTGGCCGAATACAACAATGGACTAGGGTACTGATCTGCGGAAAATATGTTAGTCTAGTATTCAGCGAACATCATAGCTATACATAATATTTGGAAAATGCAGTAATTTGGGGGTTGAAAAATGATATTCTCCAATTCAGCTACCAACGAATCTGATAATCGTGAATATAACTGATTCGACAATGATCTTTTTAGGGTTGGAACTCCACGGCCGCCACTTTTGATATTCTGCTGTACCGGTGATCTCCAAAGTCAATGTTCTGTTAAATCATAAATTGAATAAGTCTCTCCTCCTTATTTCTAGCATATGTCATCGGCAAAGTGATGTCTCAGGTATTCAAAACATTCCGCTATTTCGTAAATATACGATTCAAGTTATAATAAAGTTTAGAATAGGTGAGAGAAAATATAACAGAAAAGGCCAATTACCCTTACTCAATCAGAGAGCCAAATCTATAATGCTCAAACATTGAACGACATCTAGATGTAACAAAAAAATTGCATCGATTGAGTCATCTTGCCTGTCGTCTTCAAAATTACGTTTCAAAGAACAAACATCTTGGGTCTATTTAATAACCCGAACGAGGAGATCTCGTACGAGGGATATCGTTGAACTAGTAGCAAATAGTATGTTCATCATAGATGAATGAGCGTGCAATTATAAATGAATAACAATTAAAAGGTTTGCGTTAGATTGAGCCTAAGGATCATTTTCTGTAACCCACTTGCACCCAATCAACTTGCCATTTCTGCAACTGCCGATCTAGGATCCAAACACATCAAACACCAGTGGGTCAATGAGATATTTTGCTCTTGAGTGATTGGTCATTGTCAGCTGGGCATGCCTCTAAGAGACTGTGATACTGGCTCCCTTCTCTGTTCTCAATATAACAGTGAATAGCACACAGATAGTGAAGGGATAGTTTGTATGCAGTACCCTGAAAGTCTATGGACCCCTCTAACCTCAAGATGATGAACATGTATATAGCGCATGCAAGCACACTCGTAAGGCTGTATTCCACCAAACAACCGCTTTTTCAACTTCAACAGAGGTTCCAGCCGACCTTTCAGCCGACGTCGCCTGAAACGTCTGGCCAAATTGCTTCAAAATGCGTCGCTGCTCCACCGAAACTCCCAACAGACGCTCATGTGGTCGCCATACGAGCGTCGGGTGGGTTCGAAGTTCCAGCAGATCCTAGCCGACGCCCCAGCCGTGGCGCCAACTGGTGGATGTTAGCCGCATTTTTACGCAGTGATCGAGTTCCCCGATAGGCGGCGCGGCGTGCGGTGATACACTACGACGCTCTGAACCCGCGAAAGCCGCGTATCAAGCGGAGCAGTGTGTCGGCGTGTTGGGTTTTGTACGGGAACGGTCAGAAAACGTCAAATAACCGAGGAATTACACATTTAATCGAACAATGAAGGTAAATAAAGATAAGGATTGATGTTATGAATGTGTATGGCACGCTATGGTGCTAGAATTCTGCCGAATATATTGAAAGTGTCGGAATTTACGATGTCCATTCGCAGCTTCGGGTATCGCCGGTATCGCTCACACTATGTTGGCGGCGTTCCCTCGCCGCAACTCCCAGCAGAACCCGTGGGCGGGTGTCGTACTCTTCAAATGCATCGGCCAGATGCTCAATTCCAGCCGATAAAAACCTAATCAATTAATTATTCGGCCGACGTTATAGTTACATCTTGTGGAGGGTTGTTGGGGGTATCGGTAAGGGATATCACCTGAAAATTCTGGTGGGTGGAAGCGCATTTTTTATCATTTCAACAGATGCCCTGCCCCAGGTCCCAGCAACCCTCGGGCGACGCTCGAGCGATGCACCAGCCACCCCCAACAGACACTCTCAAACCCAGCAACTGAAAGCAGATGTCTGGCAGATGACCATCGGGCGAAATACCGACCTGCTCCACCAACCAGACAAAATCTTAATTTCATGAGATTTTCCAGCAACCCTTGCAACCCTTGTGCAACCCTTGTACGGGCGTTGTACAACGTTTTCGTCTGGTTGGTGGAATTCAGCCAACTATAAACAGGCCACGTCATATCGGGAACGCCTACCTGTACCGTTTTGGGATTCTGTGTCGGGAATAAAGCAGGGTTCAATATATGCATGTCCGTGTGTCTGTGTGTGTAGTGCCTATTTACAGACATAGCAAAGTGGGTCACAGCGACTGGTGCCCTCCGGTTCGGACTTGACCTCCGGTAGCGTCTAGTTCTAATATAAAGTACTATTATCAAAGTGTCCTCGCTTGGCAAAATATTGTATTATTCTTGTCGATTGTTTATCTAGAGAAATGACTTAAGAATATTTCAGTTCAGATACTTCTGCGATAAAAGCTCTCCTAGTGTCGACTATATGGTGCATGGCCCGGGTTATTATGTATCCTTCGTTATAATATATATTCCTGTGGAGTAAGTTTCCGGATTACGAACTCGATTCGCCGGAGGTTTAAACAGAGTTCGGAATCCTCCGGGGAAACGAGTGAGTCGATACACATACCAATAAGGACGGTGACCTGTCAGCAGTGGTCATGCCGTTTTCTGGTTTTCTTCAGGTCCCATACAAAATTGAACGGTGACAAGCAAGCTTGCAAGAACTCCTTCACATACCATCCAAATGTAACTCACATTTGTAGAGGAATAAATATCAGTTATATATAGCGCGATACTAGTCATAGTACTATATATATTACTATAATAATAGGTTTGTAGAGAATATTGGTCAAAACAACCTACAGCATAGATCATATCAGGTAGATATACTTTCTTCTCAAATAGATTTAGTTACCAGATTGAACATTCTTAAGGTCGGAGTATGCTGTACGACAGGTTTAAGGGCGTTCCATTCTTTACCCCCCCCCCCCCCCCCCAATGAATACAACACTTCTCATATATATTTGACAATTTAGTTGGTAAACTTTTGCAACCGGTCCCTCATACAGTCTCGTAGTTCTTAATCCGTAATCAAATTCTTAGATGGTGGCACTTTCATGTATGACCATTGGTAGTGCCACAATGAAAAATGTAGTTGGAGAAAAGTACTTGCAAGTTTATCATATATTCTGCCATACCATGGTTGTTAGCCGAAATATCTAAAGTGTTTATATGAAAAAGTTGATTAAATAAAGGCTTTTTGGACTTTCATCATACAGCTTCTAAGATTAGCCAGTATGTCAAGTGCTGAGTAGTGTTCCACTTAGAATTCTCGTTTCATGTAGAGTGACAGTCAAGCCTATAACTATAAGCCACCGAAATTTGTTCCCGATTCATCCCGACCATCGGCTCGGTGAGAGTCGGGAATAAAATGTTGGTGTCTTATGACATCTACACTATTCCCGATCACACTTCCTCCTATTATTACCTCGTAAATTATCTGGGATATTAAAGATTAAAGGAAGCGGCCAGGTGCCGGGCAATAATGCAAAGTTGAGTAACTTCTGGTCTATTTAAAATATCAGAAATATCGCTTGAGTCTCCCCTACACATCGATATAAGCCACTTGTAAATTGGACTGAGTAATAGGTAGTATTTCTATTTAAACGGCCTGCTCAGAATGAGTAATAGGTAGTATTGCTATTTAAACGGCCTACTCAGAATCGGGAACAGTCAGTGAATGTGCATACATCGAAATCTTAAGGTCAGGGAGAGTCGGTCATATCTGACATGGTAGTAATGCCCGATGCGTCGGGAAAAGCAATAAAATCAAGTGCGTACATTGACCCGATTGGTGCAGATTGTCACAGACCCGACGGATCCGTCGGGCAAAGGTAGAATCGGGCACAACGGTCGGGTCTGTGTCTTATAGGCTCAAAGCCTATCATACTGTCCCCAATGTTCATCGGGGCCTGACACCCTCACAAATAACATGGTAGAATGTCTACAAGGCGAATGCACTATGTCCTCAATTTGGCTAATAACCAATATAGAGACAGTGCCGAAAGTATAGCTATCCGTATTGGTATAGACACAGGGTAGTCCGCATATTAGTAGACACTGGGTAGTCCGCATATTAATGGAGTTTATTTGAAAAAAAGATCCTACATGTAAGTATACGTCCATAATATTGCGCAAATTGTAATCTAATTCTGAGATGCTTAAGATGTAACGAGCTTCATGAGATGCTAGCCTTGGGCAGAAAAGAGAAATATTCACGTCAAAGCGGTGTTACTGTCACCACGATTCAGTTTTATATCGTCTGCATATGAATATGCGAAATATGTAAATCTCGGAGGAAGTCTTTTCCCTTCACCGATAGAGAAGAATAATCATTCAATAATGTGCACAGAGTAGTGCACGAGACGGTTAAACATTTCATCCATGTTTAATATGAGACCATTGAGCCATCATAAGCCACATATCAATTTGATTTTTAATTTATTTTTTCTCAATTATTTACCAAAGTTTAACTAAGAGCCAGCAATCGAATCTAGCATGACCTAACGGAGGATCAGTATATCTGATCACCTTGATATAGGCGCTGTAGAGGGTTACCAGTAACCAATAGGCCTGAGCACGTTATTACTTTCCCTTGTCATATTTTGTGTTATATGCTAGTATGCGAAATAAAGGTGTATATGTAGTTTGTCTTTTTGCTAAATTCTTTGGTAATTGTCTATGGTCATAACTTATAAGTTTGGTAATCTATGAAATAAATAATTCGGAACTATTTTTGGCGTTAAAATGTATCACGTATTTTGATCCGATTCACTTTCAACAAACAAAAGCAACAGACTAACTGATACAGCAGGTAATATTGTTTTTACTGCGATGATGCTATAGTATATAGCATCATCTTGTTTTCTGATATCAAGTAAGAACTGTGCTAGTAAGTATGGTGGCATACAATTTTAATCAACATGTTTTACTAATCTATAATCCAGTGAATGACGCTCAGTTAAAACTGAGAAAAAAAGGAATGCTGAATAAATGAATGATATCGATCAGAATAAGGCAACAGGGGTGCCCCATATCAAGTGCAATATTGCAATCGAAGCGCTGTGTTTTACAAAGTGGGACAGATGGTATGTTTCACACGAATACCTTCTCAGCAATATATCATAAATGGATGATTTATTATTATATACCTTTTTTTTAGATCACTTTATTTATCCTGGTAATCAAAAAGGCAAGAATATGCCTGTTTACATTCAATCCCAGCTCGTAGTACTCGGTATTCGGTATAATTAGACACCTATCGGCTAACTGACAACCTTATCGTCTATAGTGATATATACAGATAGCACAAACTCTACTTTTATCATTGCATTACATTACTTCGTTATACAGGGCAAGTCATATAAATAAACGGGTACTATGGTTAGGACTTAAGATAGTAATATGAGAAAACGTGGTTCTCGGTCATTTTATGAAAAAATACGGCCCTCCCGCCTGCGGCGTCGGGCCGTATTTTTTCATAAAATGACCTCGAACGGCCACCCGTACGGGTTCAGTCACTACGTTTTCTTATTACTATACACCTACTACTAGTTTAAAATACCGTTTTATCAACTTTCCTGGTCCCGGATTCAACCCCCGTTTCCGAACAATATCACTGCCATTCACTACGGCCCGCTAGCGGTAAAAACCCGGCAATGTGTAGCAACAGATGACGCTGTAACTTCACTTCCCGTGGGAATCAAGCAATGAAATTTTAACACGAGTACGGTATATATATAACCTATAATCGTCTCAAATATGAAGATGATCCACTGCTTCAAACCGGAGATATATGCCTGCCCTGGTGCCCAGTGTAGCCCTACCGCTAGCGGGAAAACGCGGCAACGGTCGACATGGTGCCGACTATGAAATGTATGACACAGGACGACGGAAGCTGTTTTTCCGTTCAGCGCCGCCATGCGGTCATGTTGCATGACAACGCGGCCGTTCGGCCAAACATTGCGGTGTCCGAGTGCCCGCCTAGGCATTCACACATAGGGTGTGAGTGGCGGGTATGAGTATAGAGGTGTTGTTTTCTTCCAGATAAGAGTGTTAGAACAAGTGAGGACACTCTCAAAACCAGGAGAGGTCGTCCAAACTTCTGAGTTGATTATTGTCTCAGTTTTTAGACTTTGTTTAGTTGTTACAGAGCATACACAATATCATACATAGGTAAGCATTTTGACACATCACTGTTGACTATGGATTTGAGCTGCAGGTATCTGGGTCCTGTTTAAAAGCAAAGTCTTTTTTTAACATTTCTTTAATGTATCGTAATGTTTCAGCTCATATTACAACATGATTTGAATTTGGGAATTCTGTTATTGATAAAGCAGGTATATCTGTCAACAAACCATTTTATAGCTGGTTTCAATCGGATCCCTAAATAAAAATGAGACATCGAAAATGGAAGGTGGGCGTTTTCCACATAGCAGATATCTGAATTTCACTTTTACTCTAAGTCAATTACAATTGACTTAAGAGCCTAATTGTCTTCAAGTCCAGGTCAATTACGTTGAGTTCATGGTTCACAAGCAAAGTCATTTACAAGTCAAGCTTAAAACCTGTTTAGATTCCCAAGTCTAATAGATAGTTGACTTTTGGAATATCACAATGACAAAGTAAAATATAATGATTTTATAATATATCAAATGAGTTATATGTATATATATATATATATATATATATATATATATATATATATATATATATATATATATATATATATATATATATGTGTGTGTGTGTGTGTGTGTATCAAATAAATGTATAGATGTATATAATGACATTCCTAATGGAATCAAATATTAGATATATAGGTTGAATTTCATATGCAAGGGGGATTGTATACATTATGTATTATATAAAGGAGCTTATCTAAATATTATATCAAGTATCATTGAGCCGATATCAATGTTAAACCCACCACATTGTAGCTGGAATACCATAGAATACGATGCAATTACTGTACTGTCTATAACTATAATCTAAAGGTATTCTACGAACACTGACACACTCAGTCCTCTAATTCGCCGATCCGGCCGCTGACTTCCGGTTCAAAATACCCTCCAAATTATGCAAATTCACCTGACAACGGATCGATCCGCCATCTTGGCTGGTGAATACAAAGCGCTGTCAGAGTCCAAAATGGTGAAAAACTATATAAATCGACCTTCTCCTGTGCACTCTGTACATGTAATAATTGCAATGGGATTATTTACATTATTTCGACATAATTTAAATGTGCCAACTCGAAGAAAACCGGGTGTTTCGACGATTTGTTGACATCGCGTTTATAGACTTAACTGGGGCCACCAGATAATCATTTGATCTGAAATTACAAGGGAAGTCTGATTTTGTCAGGAGAAATTCTTCAGGGGTACTTAAAACATCCTCACACATTAAAAGGTATCATAAATGGACGTTCGAACGGTTCCATAGGTTTAGCATTGCGGAGGTGCATCTCCAAAATGGCCGCCCAGCGGGTTCGTAGCGCCACCTACTTCCTGGCCGGATCGGAGAATGCTAAAGAATACGTTGCCAGGGATATGCTTGGCTGCACGCATTGCGTAACCAAGAAGATAAGGCGCGACACCGGCCTGCGGAAAAAGGCCTAAGCGGCGGAACGGGAAGCGGTCGGACTTGTTGATATCGATCAGTCTCGCATACTTAAGCTATTTAAACGGTTTGATGTGGACGCCATACGTCAGGTGCCTCGATATTTGGACAGTACATACTTCCATTTGTTACAGGTAAGGCTAAGAATGTCTCTGAAGTTATGAATAGGAGAGAACCGCCATTTTCTTTGTTTGTTTTTGACACGGACACTGCTCTCGCACTATCGCGATATTGTACGTTAGTACGACGTAGTGTACGTCGCAGCGGGACGTACGTTTTGCAATGCTTAAGCCTATGGGAATCACTACGTCCTACTACTCGGCGGGCCCGAACGTTATTTATACCATACCCTTAGCAGCGGGTAGTATATCATAGACGTTCGCCCATAGGTGTATAGTAATAATATGTGTACAACGGTACTTGTCGAACATAGCATAAATAGTTGAGTATGATTGTATCACAGTCAATATAATGTTCAGTTATTAACTAGTTGCAGATACATAGCAATGTAGAATCAACAACATTCCACTGTAAACAGTGTATAGGCAGATACAAGCATAAACCAGGTCGGGCACTCATCGAGAACATCCCCAAATGCATGAAATCATGCTTTAAACGTACAGATTGCGAGTGTTAATCAGAATTGTTTTTTCTTTGCGTTGGAACTGAGGGTATGAGGGTATTAGTCTATACTCCGTTGGTAGTTTGTTCCAATGATATGCACATTTATAGAACATACTCCGTTTAAACATATTTAGTTTGAAATCCTTAACTAGTAGAACAGGCCTGTGTTAGTATACCCTACACATACGGCCCGCTCCTACACGGTGGACTGTCAATCGGCGTAACCGGTCGCGATCAGACTTGTTGATATCGATTGAGTCCGTATATCTAAACTGTATCACACGAATGCCTCACGTTAGATACCTCGATATTTGGTCATTACGCATTCCTACATGTTTTAGAGAGAAGTTTGTAAGACACCTGAGAACAACAAATTCTAATCGTTCAAAATATGGTATATTGAATGAGAATTATATTATTGGGACCTCATGCTCCCGGGCGTGAGACGTAGCAAGGATTTACACTCTACGTATTGTTCATGCATACAAGTAGTATTATGCGAGATTATTACTTTATCTTAATTTATATCGTCGTTATTTATCTAAGGGCATGCCTTGCGAAATTGTTGGCGTGTGCGATAGAGAAGGGATGGGTGAGGGAATAGATCGCACTCAGGCGCACTCCTTAGTTTGTAATAGAATGCCAGAAACAGTTTGCTACACGCTAGTAAAACGGTACAATGGTTTCTTTGGTACTGGGAAAATAACCACTGTCACCAATGTTAAATACCAACGTGTCCTCTTATTAATCCTTTAACAGCAGGAAGATGCCTCCAGGCATTCCCCTGGCTACGGCAGGAAGATGCCTCCAGGCATTCCACTGGCTACAGCAGAAAGATGCCTTCAGGCATCTTCGAGGCATCATTGATACTTATATACAAAATTCAATAAATAAAAAGATAATTGTTTGATTTAAAAGGAATTTTGACAATGTATACCAGCCATATTGACATTTGATTTGGTTAACAGAATATGATCAGTCACCAAGGTAAATTACTTAGATCACATGACACATCACATAATATTGCTATTTCGATATTTGGGCAGGCAATGCCTGCTCTGTAATGCTGAGCAGGGAAACTGGGTGCTGCAGGGAAAGGGTCAAGGACGGTAGAAAAACTTAAGTCCATTTAACACAATTTAACAGATGATTTATTTATTCCACATCAAACTTCACATAACCTTGAGCATATCATCCTGCAGGGTTTGATGAATCACATTCATTCTTCTTAATCTTGACTGTTAGGTAAGAAAGGTAGTCATGTATATGTCAAATCATCTATGATACATGGTTCACAGGCATTTTAGTCTGTGGTACATCATTGGGCTCTGCACTGCAATCCACATACACTGTATCCCCTTGTATCTCGGACTTCGCACTTAGGCAGATAGTATGTGGTCACTGTAGTGCTGGCGGTGGTTGAATGCTGGTAAAAGACTTTTCAGACTTTTCAAGCAGGTCAATTTTCAAACACCAACCGAAATCGAGCAGGTTATGATGTGATTATAATGAACAATAAACCTTAATTAGGTATTAGTATTGAGCACCTGTTTGTGCAACTTTTGGCAGTTCATCTGCACGATCCTATCCCGTTGGAGGAGGCTTACTATGTCAGGGGAGATCAAGTCACTATTTTGGAGTACACTGTGGTATATATATATATATTATGTATTTGCGAGTTGCCAAATTGGCGCCGCCTTCTATGCTCAGCTTTTTTAGACTGAAAAAAGGCCAGAGAAACCAGACATGGAAGTATAAGAGCCCAGAAAGTGTCAATCCCTTCTACTGGAGAGGATTCATTTAACCCGGTTTACCCTTGACAAGAAGTCTGTTGCTGAGAGTCTAGGACCAGATCACCATAGTTCTGGGATGAGTGCCAACCAAAGAGACTCACTCACAGAGACACCAGCACCTCGAGTATGAACAGCTCTGCACAACTCCTGGTGAACAGTCTGAATAGGAACCTCAAGGTGGACATGGACTGTGTGAACGCAAAACTTGATATGTTGGTGACTGCCAGCTTGGCAGGGCAGAATATCATGAAACATCACGAAATTTCATATGATTGTTTATATGGCATGAGTTGTCTTCGCGGAATGATATCACGAAGCGGAGCTGAGTGATATCTGTAGCAGAAGACAACGAATGGCATGTAAACAATTATATGAAATTGAGTGATGTTTAGATTTTATCCTACCCTGTCATATGTTTTTAACTTCATATGTCGCCAGTGGGATATAAATATTTTATGGCATAACCGTGGCATACAGGCCCACCAAGTTAAGTCTATGGAGATTTATATGCGGGGTAGGATAAACCCAGAGACACCTGTTCCCAACATCGGGACAGTTCCCCACACTGGCAATGATGGAAACGTTGCTCCCTTCTATTTCCCTGCATACACCCTCCAGAGGTTGCTAAACTCCCCATTATCGCCCAGGGTAAATACATGTTCGGCTCGCGACTGACTGGGCACACCACGACCACATCAACTATAGTTTTCCTATTTATATTTGGAGAACCTGAATATAATTTTGGTTTGATAAGTAGAAATAGCTGAAATTTCGATTTCTGACATCGGATTTCCAATTTGAATAATTATAAAAACTGTTAAACTGGATAATTGTGGGTTACGGTTCAAGGGTCTATCACCATTCAATGTCGGCAATCAGCGAACACCGGAACTTGTAATCAGACTGAATTATGGATTACCTCAATAGGGTCTATAGCCAAGTGTGCGACAACCATAACAATGATGACAGCTACTTGGATAGGCAACTTTTCCTTGAGGATCTTCGTGACAGGAGGCATATATACAGGACTGGAACCAGACCAAGCAAGCTGGGCTCGCTCGTCCCAGCAGGGCCTGCTGGGCAAGCCTCCAACATGATGGCTGTTCCATGCAGGCCCTTCAACTCTGACAGGGGCTGCCGGCAGAGGACTCACCATTAGGAAGGTTCTACTAAGAGGTTGCATTACTGCTCCTCGCGTGAGGCAAAAGGGAGGCAGTGTAATCACTTCATGGCTGATTTCAACAGAAAACTTGAATTGTTTACACTGATAGTTAACACATCCATCATCAAGTGATGCCTTCCCATCAGGGTGAAGCTCAACAGGCCACACACAGGGGTCCTGGTCATGCAGTGTAAACATCCGTCGTTGACAAAACAGCGCCTATGCAGAAGATATATCAACAACAACACCCACCGACATCAACATTCACACCCACCAGGGCGCTCAGGCTCTCACACCGAAGCTGGGTGCGGTTTTTGACTGACTAGACTAGCACGGCATCCGTTTCTGCCATTACACAGATTACCCAGAGTCACCCTCCACCTCCACATCAGACCTATTAATCGATAGACCCGCCACGGATAGCGGTTGCACCACTGGGTAACAATCTGATTTCGAGGAGAGCTAAGGGGAACCCATGTTTATGAGGGTTTCTTAAAAATTAATTTTTGATACATTTGATTTTGAATCACATATATGATTTGGATGATGAATTGACCTTGCAACAGACAGCTACGATTTAAAATCGTCGCTGTAAAAACTAAAAGTGAGTACCCCAGCCCTCATGCACATTGCGCCTAGTTACACAGAGTATAGCACTGAGTTAGCCACACAGACAATACACTCATGGACTAAGGCAAACCTTGAGACCGCTTGCCAAACACTGGTTTGAACAATAGTTTTTGTAATGGAACTCACATAAGATCTAAAAAAATAGTCTAATTGAACATCTTACATTGTAATCTTAATTCTCACATCATATGACCAGCAGATGTCACCCATTTCTTTATAAAATCATTCTTTGAATCCCTTAATGGGACAGCTCCTCAAATAGCCATCCACCATTTTGAGTCCTCTCCCAAGCTTTATACATTTTGAGCTGGTTGCCCAGTTTGTGGTTCACCAACAAGACTATGTTAGATTCTGTCAGCCTATGAGGCGTGGAAGTCTCGCTTAACTATATGTAGCGACAGGGACAAACTGTATACATGATTTATTACAATATGGATTTCCTCTTGGTTACCTAGGCCTGGAGTCTGAGCGCAAAACCAGCGCGAACCAGTATCAGGCAGGGGGAGATGAATCTAAATAAAACTAACTCAAATACGAGGGCCCAATCGTATGTCCCCTATTTCGTGTGCGATACCGCGTATCACCCCTCATAACCCGCGAGAAACAGGATACTTCTGATAGATGCATCATAAGCGATATGACATTTCCTCGTGATCGTTCTGTCAATTCTTATACTGTTCGTAACACCATCATGAGTAACAACGTGACCACTTGTTGCTCACGGTAGAGAAGTTTGTCCAACACCTCAACCGTATACGAGGTGGTGGCTTCGGAGGATGTTAGCCAGACTATCACCTCTTGCACATAAGTGTGGCGCTGCTGTAGCAGATAGAATGTGTTGGGCTGGTTGCATGTGGCTAGCCACCGCTTGCCAGAAACCAGCCACACACTGGCAAATCGAAAACGAGGCGAGCCCTCACCTGTATCAGCAGCATGGCTTCAGTCCCATAAGCTCAGAGTAACTGTAGAAGTGTAAATCGTTATTATATCGTGAATAAAAGGCCGATTTTTATAAATGAAATATTGTTAGAAAGCTAACACTTGGGCCTAAAAAACACAAACATGTTACCTTCCTGTTTCACAGCAATTTAATGAAAAACCTATCGCGATGACATATAGGAATAAACATCCCATCCTTTTAGGCATCTCAAGACGATTAAAATGATACCTATATTGCTAGGTTGTGATAGATATTTCCTGAGATAATGAAGCATTGGGTCTGACAGCATTAGATTGTGTGAGGCACTATATGTACCTTGGAACAAAAAACTTATTTTCTAACTTGAAAAAATGTAAATTACTCTGGCTTTGTGTATAACAGGCTGATCTTTATAAATAAAGCATTGTTAGAAAGCTAGGACTCTGGTCTATTTGTTGGTGTACATATCATATACCTATGCTTTCGCTAAGATTTCCTGTTATAGCTTCAATACTGAGATCTTTGCTGTCAAATTGATATATTATTAGTTCATTACCTCAGGAAATATCTATCACAACCTGGTAATATTGGTATCATTTTAATCGTCTTGAAATGCCTAATAAGATAGGATATTTATTTCTATAGGTCATCACGATAGATTTTTCTTTAAACCACTGTGAAAACAGGAAGGTAAAATGTTTTAGTGTTTTTTACATAAACAATTCCAATGTTTAATCTCTGATTGGAAATCTCATTGATATCACAGGTATTTTATCTATGTATCCACAGATAGGCCCAAGTCTCAGGTTTCTAACAATGTATTGTTTATAAATATCGGCCGATTATTTATTACGTGAGAGCGATTTCCATCTTTCAAGTTAGAAAAACATTAGGTTCTTATCAATACTCTGGACTGAGTGGAGAGGGCTCGCCTCGTTTTCGTTCGATCTACTTAGGCGGCCATTACAAGATGGCGCCAGTGTGCAGAGGGTCTTATAGACCTCCCCTGCTACCCGCTACAAATTCCCTATGAGTTTTCTATGGACACTTTGTATTGGGTGGATAATATATGGAAGCTGGAGATCCTCCACACGCAGGGTCTACATTCATTCTAATAATAATGTTGTGGTATACCGCCACATTATGTATATGGCGTGTCGCTGCTGTTTTTTCGGCGAGGTTCTATAAGTAACTATCAAGGAGACGTAATATATTTGGACCACGGCACGCCAAGCGAACACATAAGTAGAACAGTATAGAACAGAAAACGGCGGCGCTGATTTTTGGGGAACACCTTGCTCTCATTTTCATTATATACAACCATTAAACAAATATATATGATAGACCAGTGGTTTCAACCTCCCAATGTTAACTTCAGCCCAAATCCATGGTCAACAGTGGTGTGTTATAATGCTCACCCATGTATGGTATATTGTGAACCTCTGTAACAACCACGGACCTATATAGTATGGATAGGAAACCCGGGCCGGCACTGTGTTTGTTCTATGATTTGTTCGCCTCGGCTATGCGTGACTGATTTCCCGCACAACCGCTAGGTGTCCGGGAGGAGACTGTAGTTCCAGTTCTACCCACCAGGATTTGTTTTCTTTCAAACAACATTTTGCAATGATGATATATTTATAATCCATATCTCAGCAAATAATAAGAGTAGAAACACAATTTAAAATGCACATTAATCACATTGATGATACCTATGTAATGCTGTTTTAGTTATTATCCTAACTTGAAGTGGGATTTTGGAATTGATATAAAGAACCTAATTACCTACATATTTATTAGGATTAAGAAAAAAATACTAGTAGTCTTAGCACCATGATTTAAAATATGCCATGTAGACCTGTATATAATTGGAATCGACGGTGAAATACTTAATTAAGGCCTAGAGCTATGGGAATTAATTGAAAATAATTTTTTCCCAAGACTGACTGCCTGAAAATCAGGGAAATTTGCCGGTCGGCCCCAACTATTCTAAGATGTATTTTCCCACTCAACCAGGCTGTCTTCCCCAATGTGGAACCTACTAAGAACAGTTCAAATTATATTCCTAGCCCTTCTGGGAGTTTCCAAACAATTGGCAGAGTTTGGGTGACTTTAGATGATGGCGCCACTGAGAAATGACTGATTTTTGGGGGGTTCACCTGTGAAAAATCAAAGTTTCCAAAATGTTCCCTGTCAACCAGGCCTTGCTTAAGTATTTAGCTGTTTTCCCCAATGAGGAACCTACTCGGAACAGTTCAAATTATATTCCTAGCCCTTCTGGGAGTTTCCAAACAATTGGCAGAGTTTGGGTGACTTTAGATGATGGCACCACTGAGAAATGACTGATTTTGGGGGTTCACTTCTAAAAGTCACCCTTTCAAAACTCAAGAATTTGAAAATATTCCCAATCTAACAGGCCTAATCAAACTATTTAGCTGTGTTCCCAATTAGAAAACTACTCAGAATAGTTGGAATTACAGTTCTACGCCTTCTGATGGTTAAAACTACCTGCTGCTACTGTGGTGCCGCCCTGGTGGCAAAAACGGGAACTCGAGAACAATAGCGAGTCATAGAGAGATAAGCCAGCAGGCCTGGGTTGCCAATCCAGGTCAGTCAAGTCCGTGGTAACAACTAAACAATGTCTAAAAACTAAGACAATAATTAACTCTTAAGTTTAGACAACCTCTCCTAGTTTTTAGAGTGTCCCCTCTTGTTCTAACACTCCTATCTGGAAGAAAACAACACCTCTACACCTCTACACTCATACCCGCCACTGACACCCTCCAGTCATCGCATACGGGAGCCCAGATTAATACTCATCCGGTTTTGCGATATTATGTTATGATATGTAGCTATATTTACACCATCACTATAGTGTTTCTCATGTCTATCCTCGTGTCTGGAATTAGAATACATAACGTGAAGTATCAATAAAAAAGAATATTAAAAGTACGCACATATTGATTATTAGAATCTCTTGATAACCATTTACAATCAATCGGTTTGTGGTATGTACCTGCCACCAAGTCTTATCTGACCTAGGACTGACGTGCCTCCCCTCTGTCTAAAAGGAGCATAGATTTATTTCTAGCCCTCTCAATCGGGTCAGTCCCCTCAAAGCGGCCCCGCGAGATTCGTTCTGGTTAAAAGATATTTCATGGGCGTGACTTTATAAAGTTCATCCACATATTAAAGTCCAATCGAACCAATTGGACGTTAAACTACCCAAACAAACAAATCCATATATATGGGATGAAAAATATAATCCCATCAGGTGTTTCTCAGGAGTTGTAATTTTTCTCGTTACTGTTTTTATGGAAATGCAGTGTACGGGTTTTTTTCTCATTTGGTTTTTACGCATATAAGACCTCTTAAAGAAGGGAGAATTATAAATTTTTCAATTATGTAACCTACTAGATTAACTATTTCACATGACTTCCTTCTCTTGTAAGTTTAGAGCGTAGACGTCAGACTGTGATCTGGGATCTCACCTTTAACAGCTAGCTCAATGTGGAATTTCCACGATCATCGAACATGATATGACGGCATGGGAGAAACGCACTTACCTTCGCAGTGAATAGCACAACCACCCCAACAATGATTGCAAGGTATACCAAGACATTTTTCTTCAGTCGCACACCTTTAGACATGACTATTTCGTTGGTCATTTGAAGATCAAATATGCTGAGCAAGCGTCAGCTCCGAAAAGGTAAGAGGAGGTATGCGGTATCGACGCGTCCACCGCTCTCGGGCAAATGGCGCACAGGTAGCAGGCGTCCCCTAGTTACACACTGCGTGTCAACAGGCCAGCGCGACCGAGCATGTCACAGCCCATCGTGTGGAACACACCCAATTCTTTCAGCTTTGGGGATTATATAACAAATGTCCACGTGTACAGTCACGTCTGTAACCTATTAAAGACATATTTGAGAGGACTTTCTGCTATTAGAACTTTGAGCAAATGGTAGGTTTATCTTTGGTAAATGAGCGTGCAAATATAAATGAGTAACAATTGAACGGTTTGGGTTACATTCAGTCTATGGAATATTTTCTGTGACCCTTGGCACCTAGTCAACTTGCCAGTTTCTAGGATCTAAACATATCAACCACCAGTTTGTCTTGAGGTAATTTGGCCCGGTGATTGGTCATGGACACTGACACACTGCTCCTTCCCCAATATCCGTTTATATGTTTGTTGCAAGACAACCTAAATGATATAAGGGATTCCACTAAAACAACATTGTGTTGAAGAGAGACTATAGTCGTGAGCATTTAATATGGGACAAAAGACTAGTTTTTTCTAACTTGAAAAGGGCAAATCACTGTTGTGTCGTGAATAACAGAACACCATTAGAAAACTAAGACCTGGGCCTATCTATTGGTATATATCTGATATACCTGTGTTATGGTTCTTTGATAAAATGACAGGTCGCACCACAATTTTCGAATTTTAGGCCTGAAAAGTTCTTATATTTATCCTACCCTAATATAAGATCCCGTAGGCTTAACATTGAGTTTCCGTATGCCATCGCATGCCACTCCTGGAGTTTTGGCTCCGGACTTAACTCGGCTTTGCCTCATGAAGTCACTATGCCTAACTCCAGTCATGGTATACTGTGGCCAAGATTAAAACTCATCCAGTTTTACGATATTACAGGTTGGACTCTCACTACCGGGCTGCCAATACACACCGACAACCTTTGCGACACGCTCTACTTCGCACAACTAATCTGGTCTCAGACCTATATATAAACTATCCTGTCACAAACACCTTTCTGCTGGGAGCTGTTTCAAAACCATAGACTTAACCCACGTTTTGAAACAGCTCCCAGCTGGTAGCATTGGTGCAAAAAGGTACCAACGGGGGAATCAATTTGGCAGTTGTTTAATGGGTGCTATGTCTGTTAATGATCTGGTTCTGTGTGTGTTATAAAACAGCTCCAGGAGGAGCATCTCGTATTCAAATAGTGAATTTAAACATGTGTTCTAGATTCCTGGAGACACGGAGACCATGTAACTTGGTCTATTCTCTAGAATAACTGTCTTCATATGGTAGAATGTCCAGAGACAAAGTTTTTCTGGGAAGCCATAACAAGATGGCTGAAAAATGTCCTTAGTGACAACTTCTTAAAGATTACTAAAAAAGAGGTTATATTTGGGAGATATGGTGTTGCCTCCTCAACCAGGATGGTCAATTATGTAATTTTACAAGCTAAATCCTTTGTGCATCGGCAGAAATTATTCTATGCAAATGACTTAGATATTATAGCTTTCATGGTGGAACTGAAGAGGAAATTAGAGACAGAGAAATATGTATATATGAAGGAAGGTCGCATACATAAATTTAAGTATTTAGCTCAACTGTGGGAGACAATCCAATAGGGGGGAGTGTGAACCTTTGGGGGGTGGGCAGTACTAACTGCAAATACTGTTTTGATGTGTCTATCATATTGTCTTGTTGTGTTTTGTCCTGTATGAAAATTTAAAAAAAAAAATCGGGAGAAGAAATAATATTCCATGGGTGAGATGTGACACATGTATTTCGAAAATCTGTAGAAACAGGGTAGATTATTTTACCAGTGCATGACAACCCTATATCATTTAGAAATGTATCTGTTTCTTTATGGCTGCTAGAATAGTTGTGTGTATATATCCTGTACAATTTGTATCTCATTCTGAAGTTACAAGTCACATTGAAACATGATTTTCATGACTAGTTGACAATAACATATTCTCCACAATAAAAAAAAAAAGAAAAAAAGTAACTGTCTTCATATATGAACAAACATTTGCGGTAGTTTCTGAAGGATGGCTTTACTCTAGTGAGATAGGTGTCTGTTACCATATATATTCTATAGGGGTGGGGATGGGGGGCAATATTTGTTTAATATTCCCAAGGGTGTGTGTAATTCTTTCAGTGTTTTTGAAAAGGAGAGCCTTTTTGTCTTTTTGTTGGGGGCGGGGGGACACACCTGTTTACCAATGCATGGTCTAAACACTGAACCACCCTTGCCGTAAATAATTAACATCCTCAATACCGCAGACGGTCTCAAATTATAAATGCGAATGCCCTCATCTCACATTTGTTGCAACGTATGACCTATATATGGCTACCTCCCGCAAGAGGAAAAGTTCAGAATAGATTCATGCGAGATAAAATATCAAGGACACCAGCTGCGGTTTTTCTATAGTGTCACAAGGATGGCTTCGGCGCAAATCGGCATTTGCCACGTTGCATCGACCGGAGTGACAATATCAACGTCAATATTTTACTGTATAGAACCACTGGTCCGTGACGACAAACGCTGCGACTGCTTGTTATTAGTCCAAGCTGTTGGAATCGACCGAGTTCGCCGACCTACTTGTCTCGTTTCTCTCCCGATAAGCTACAGGAGAGACGGGTCATACGTCCCACCTGAAGTTTACTTTGTGCCTGCGTAAATAGGTCCTATATTTAGATTAGGTCAGCTTACTGTATTCCGAGTCTGAGTAGTTGTACGTAGTACAACGCTGTGTTTCCGCTATCACTCCCCACATTATACTTTAGGACATACAGTAAAACCCCTCTTCCGGGATACCCCGCTTAAGGGGGCACCTCGCTTAAGGGATCAATTTGCTCGGAACGGAAATTTTTCCCACTATTAAGAGTTTATTTTAACCCTGCTTAAATGGACACCCCGCTTAAGAGGGCACCCCGCTTTAGAGGTCCGCTTACAGGTTAGCTGTGGGCGATACAGGGAAGGCTGGGGTCTTTGAAGGTGCAGTATTCAGTGAGCCGTCGCGGCTCTGGGCGGCTCACGGTGATTCCCTTATAGGGCTGCTGATTTCTCTCAGAAGTTACCGGGGGGGGGGGGGGGGGGGGGCATTGACCAGGGGTATAGAAAGGAGCGAATTTCACAAGGAAAGCATATCCAACCTCAATCTCTATTATCTTTTTTTGTTTTTTTGTTAATTTATATTATATAATTTATATTTATTTGCTTATTTATGTGTTATTGATAAACCTTTTAACCTAATAACCATTGTTTCCTTCATTTATGTAGGTATTCTCTATTGTATAACCAATGACAGACTGAAAACCCCGCTTAAGGGGAAACCCCGCTTAAGGGGATACTTGGCCCGGAACGGAGGGTGTCCCCTTTTACTGTATTAAGGCAAACTTTGAGATTCTTTGCGAACCAAACTGGTTCGCACAATAACGTTTGCAAAGGAAGTGTCATGAAACAATCTATCTAAATAATCTAAAATGTTTCATATAGTACAGTTTCAGGCCTTTCTAATGATATATAGAGCATGTATGTAGGGTGTGTAGTTGTCTCAAAACAATTCACACCGTATTTGTATCGGGCGGGTAGCTGACAGAGGCTCAGTGCTCGGCATTGACAATGCACACAAATTTAGAAATGTGGAGACTGGGTCAATTCAGGTCACTTAAGAGTATAAAACACTAACTTGGGAGTTATATTGTATGTCATTTATGTGAGAAAATATAGAATTAAGTCAATTTTCATGGAAAATAGGTGTGGAGATGAAGGGTCGGAGATGTTCGGGTAGAATTTGGCCTAACAACCAACATACCTTTAAGCTGCCGGTTGCCAACTCATAAAACAATCTATCTAAATGATCTAAAATGTTTCATGTAGGACAGTTTCAGGCCTTTCTAATGATATATAGCGCATGTATGTAGGGTGTGTAGTTGTCTCAAAACAATTCACTCCGTATTTGTATCGGGCGGGTAGCTGACGGAGGCTCAGTGCCCGGCATTGACAATGCACACAAACTTTGAAATGTGGAGACTGGGTCAATTCAGGTCACTTAGGAGTATAAAACACTAACTTGGGAGTTATATTGTATGTCATTTATGTGAAAAAATATGGAATTAAGTCAATTTTCATGGAAAATCAGTGTGGAGAGGAAGGGTCGGAGACGTTCGGGCAGAATTTCGCCTAACAGACGACATATCTTTGAGCTGCCAGCTGAGAACTAATGAAACAATCTATCCAAATGATCTAAAATGTTTCATATACTACAGTTTCAGGCCTTTCCAATGGTATATAGCACATGTATGTAGGGTGTGTAGTTGTCTCAAAACAATTCACTCCTTATTTGTATCAGGCGGGTAGCTAACGGAGGCTCAGTGCCCGGCATTGACAATGCACACAAATTTAGAAATGTGGAGACTGGGTCAATTCAGGTCACTTAAGAGTATAACCCACTAACTTGGGAGTTATATTGTATGTCATTTATGTGAGAAAATATAGAGTTAAGTCAATTTTTATCGAAAATGGGTGTGGAGAGGAAGGGTCGGAGACGTTCGGGTAGAATTTTGCCTAACAAACAACATACTTTTGACCTGTCGGTCGATAATTACTGAAACAATCTATCTAAATAATCTAAAATGTTTCATATAGTACAGTTTCAGGCCTTTCCAATGGTATATAGCACATGTATGTAGGGTGTGTAGTTGTTTCAAAACAATTCACTCCGTATTTGTGTCGGGCGGGTAGCTGACGGGGGCTCAGTGCTCGGCATTGACAATGCACACAAATTTAGAAATGTGGAGACTGGGTCAATTCAGGTCACTTAAGAGTATAACCCACTAACTTGAGTGTTATATTGTATGTCATTTATGGGAAGAAATATGGAATTAAGTCAATTTTCATGGAAAACCGGTGTGGAGAGGAAGGGTCGGAGACGTTCGGGCAGAATTTCGCCTAACAGACGACATATCTTTGAGCTGCCAGCTGAGAACTAATGAAACAATCTATCCAAATGATCTAAAATGTTTCATATACTACGGTTTCAGGGCTTTCCAATGGTATATAGCACATGTATGTAGGGTGTGTAGTTGTCTCAAAACAATCTTTGACTTTGCTTATAGATGATTTACATTATATCTTGGGTTATAAATATGTAGTATTTTTCTCTTCTATGAAATTGGTATTACTATTGATTTTTAAATATAGTATCAATATTTTATATACCATAATCTATACTCTTCAAGTTAGTCCAGTATAATCAACCATGAAATTGTGTATTATTGCTATTAGGGTAGGGCTAAGCCCCTAGCGGATGACTGGGGAACTACTGTATGCAGTGTATTCACCCAACCGTGACGGCCGCTCAGCGACCGGACGGGAGACACAGATAAGAGCCTCACACCTCTGTTGCTACTCCTTCTGTCTCCACCTCTTTGATATATCTGACTCTATGTCTGTTTACCTGTCCCTGTGTGAGTCTCCCTTCTGTCTCTGTCATCATCTGCATACTTCATTGTTTAACTACCTGGGTATTATTATCGATTAGCGAGTTTCAACCCATACATGGAGAAAAATCAAAAATGACTTTAATCAAAGTCTTTTCAAACTAAGAAAACAATGCTATCCAATAGACAGTAGTACTGCTGTTGCCATTGTTAAAACTATTAATTAAATCAAGCTAGAATATTGCGATTGTGATGCAACCTGTTTAAATGAAATGCAGAGAGCTAAGCTCCAGGTATGCCTTGATAATGCGCTACAGTATTGCTTCAGAATTAGATTAGCTCTCCACAAGTTTCCCTCCTTTTCTCTACTGACTGCTTGGTTGAAGATCATATATCTCTTTATATGAACCATAAGCTATTTTTTTAAAAGATCATTATCTGTCTCTCTGTGTCTCCCTCTCTGTCATCTTGAATGTCTATGATCAAGAGTTTTTTCTAGTCTATGGTCAAGTCTCAGGCACAAGGCTCAGTGACAGTATTGAAGGGAGTAAAACTAGTTTGTCAGTTCTGTACAAAGTGGGTCTGAATACAGTGTATTTAGATCTGTCCCATCAGAAATGACACTCTAAACACAGTGTAGTTAGGTCTGTCCCATCAGATACGAAAATGTAGCTACCACAATTAGTCAACCATACCAAACTCTTCATAGTCCAGTCAAAATAAACCCAACCGGCCACAAAAGAGGCAATAGATCTAATTCTAGTCGCATACCCCTCAAAATCCTATACAGCATGTCAGAATGAAAATAAAAAATAATCCAAGTGCTGGAACTAGGTCAAATTGGCATAGATCCTATATGGTTACCCCAAATCTATGTAATTCCATATACACATGTAATTCTGGTTTGAATTAAGATAGACACACAATTTATTGTTGAACATACCTTTTCTAAGGTGGGGAACTCATAAGAATTATAACAAAAATCTTTCAAAAAGGGCATTCGTGTAAATCTAATATGGCTGCCTGAAATCTATGTGATACCCAAATTTGTGTTTGAATAAAGGTAGAAACATGATTAAAATGCTAAACATATGTTGTCTTAGGAGGGGAATTTGTATAAACCACCAAACATGTCCTATCCCTTTAGTACATTAGTGTAAATTCAATATGGCTGCCTGAAATCTATAACCTTTATTCAAACCCAAGTTAGGGTTATAGGTTTTTCCCCAGCTTTCACAGATTTGTTTACATTTTGAAAAGTGTTCATGAAAGTGTATTTTAACATATATTCGTCATCCTTCCACCTGTTGGCAAAAGTAATACCGAATATCTTAACGTTCTCTCTTTCCTGAAGTGGAAAGGATGGGGGGAGGTCTGTAGAGTCATTTCCTATTTTCATGGCATATGACTTTTCGAAATTAATTTTAAGCCCAGAGTATCGCCTGAACCTGCTCAAGATATCTAATGCATGGTTTACAGATTGATGGTCGCCCAATAAACATGTGTGAAATCATCCGCAAATAATGACAGTTTGAAAAGTTTACCTTTTATATTTACCCCTTTTACATCTTGTGATTCTCTAATGGCGATCGCCAGTATCTACCAGTATAATGAAAAGATAGGGGGAGATACAACAGCCCTGGCGAGTTCCTCTTGTAGGTTGGAACCACCCAGTATGGTACCCCGCATTGGATACACAAGATGAAATGTCATTATAGATAAGTTTTATCCAATGTATGAATTCTTCCCCACATCCAAACAAAAACAAGTCAAAAATGGCTTCCCAAGACACTGTGTCAAAAGCTTTTTCAAAGTCTAGAGCTAGGAGAATACCTGCAAGGTTGCTGTTATTAAGGGAGTCAATAACATCTTGAATATTTCTAATATTTTTCCCTATATACCTGCCCTTTAAAAAACCAGTCTGATCATCATGAATGATGTCATTTATGGGGTTCTGGAGTCTAATGGCTAAGGCTTTTGTTAAAATTTTGTAGTCCGTATTCAGGAGGGTGATTGGTCTCCAATTCTTAAGCTCTAAACGGCTAAGTCCTTTCTTAGGGATTAAGGTGATAATTCCTCTACGCTGTTCCTGGCTCAACGAACCTGTTTCTCTAGATCTCATAAATGATTCAAAAAGTGGTTTTCTTAGATCTTCCCAGAAGAATCTGAAGAACTCCGGGGTAAGCCCATCTGAACCCGGAGATTTGTTACAGTTCAGCTTCTTAAGGGCATTGTATAATTCATCTATGGAGAAGGGTCTATCTAAGAACTCTTTTTGTGAAATCGAGATTCTTGGAATGAATTCTGGAAACACCAAATCGTTAATATTATTAAGAAAGGGATATGTTGAATCCTTAGTGTACATTTTTTTATAGAATTGTTCAATGTTGGTCAAAATTTCTTTTGAGTTGGAAGTGTTACATTTCTCCATATCCTCTTGTATAGTGTGTTGGGTAATACATTCATTCATAGAATTCTTCTTGACGATGTTCAAATAGTATTTGTTTGGACGTTCTCCTTTCAAAGCCCAGTTGATTTTAGAACGGGACAGTAAAGACAAGGTGTATTTTCTTTCCTCAAATTCAATGTCTTTTTTGAGTGACCCAATCTCGTAAGCTCTATTATAATTATCATCTTCAGCTTTATCCTCCTCCTTCTGTAGCTCGCTCAACTTTTTTTTTGCATATTTCTAAGTTCTTCTTTCTCTCTCAATCGTTTCTTTTTAGAATATTCCATGATAATCTCCCTTAATTTATACTTCATGAAGTCCAATTTGATTATTGGAGATAACTCACTATGTTCATCCTGTAATGTATTCAATTTTTCTCTAATTAAACTAATAAAGTTCTTATCAGCTAAAAGTAGATTGTTAAACTTCCAGAACGAAGGACCCCGAGGGGGTGCCTTCGATTTTAGTTTGAGAGAGAGAAGGGAGTGGTCCGTAAAAGACGCAGGTTTAATATCCATATTTGTTATTTTGTTTTTAATGCATTCCGATATAAACCAGTAATTAAGCCTGGAGGCTTGTTTTCCTCTGTGAAAAGTGAATCTCTTTTCATTCAGATTTCTTTCTCTCCATAGATCTCCATAGAATTCTATCAGGCCCATCCTGTAACTCTTGGAGGTTATCGGGCTCATGATATTCTTTCTATCTAAGCCTGGATCCAATGTTATATTAAAATCCCCCCTAGTAACAAAGGGTTCTCATCAAATTCTTGAACCCGTGAATTTAATTGGTCCGGACATTCTTGAAAGGTAAAAGGATTATCAAACCGTAAAAGTGAGTTTTCCTAACTTTCCTCTGTGACTCTCCTGTCACGTCACCCCTGTTGTATCATTGCCATAAGCAATACCACACTCAGTGGCGCCATCTAGTGAGTTATATGTTAACTACCTATTGGTAAAAGTATAGAATAAACGCTTCCTGATCTCCTACACTTCCTGGTATGACTTGACATGGTTGGCAGCGCTGGGATCCCCCTAAATTAAACCCCCCTAATGTGTCTGAGGCTACAAAAGGTAGGGTAAAGGGAAGAAACATCCCAAAGATCAAATTGTGAGCAAATTATTGCAAAAACTGAACATTTAAGAACACAAATCAAGAAAGATCATGCAGTGAGTGATAATAGGGGACCACATGATCAGTAAACATAGCCACCACAGTAAACAAAGAAAGCCAAGCATATATAAACCTATCAATGTTGACCAACAAAGTGTGCTACTACTGTGAACATATATTTAAGTAGCAAATGTGTCATTACTCACTAGCAAGTGGGTGCATATAAACAATAACAATAAATATAAGCACCAACATAAGTGAGGAGGGGATTGTGTGCTACAAACATGGCACTATCTAGGGCACCTCCAGTTATGTGTTTTGCCGGATAGGGAGACAAAAGTGAGAAATTCGGACTTTGGAAACAGAGAATGGATATTTATTCCCAAGGCACAAACAAAAAAGATGAACATTTAGTCCCATATATCCTACAAGGGCTAGATGATGAGGGTCTAAAGATCTACAACGCATTTCACTTAACAGAAGATGAAAGAAAAATACCGGAGCAGATTTTTGAGAAATTCGAGGAACGATTGAAAATCACAAAACCAAATTTCTGTGCCGCCAGACTCGATCTCCACTTCTTCTATCAGGGCAAAACCGAGTCACTTGACGAGTTCTACACAAGATGTCGCGAAAAAACAGTCGACTGCAGTTTCACACCTGTTGAGGAAAAAGAACGAATCGTAGAGCAGCTACTAGCAAGCACGCCAATCGAAGACTTCAAGAAATGGTTATTAGGCCAAGATGCCGAAGTAACTATTGAGACAGTTCTAGCAGAGGGTAGAAAATTTGAGACAACGCTCAACAGCATACGTCACATCAATGTTCGCACCAACAACACTACTACCCCAGCTAACATTGATGCCATACGTCAAAAGGGCCGTGGTCAACAACATAACAAAAAGGGAAAAATAAAGTCAGTATGCAAACGCTGCGGTGGGGACCACAGAAAGGATCCTAACAGCTGTCCCGCAAAGGATTCAGAGTGCTACAACTGCCACAAAACTGGACATTGGGCACATCTCTGCTTGCAACCAGAGCAGGGGAAAACACAAGCAAGACTGTCAAATAGAGGTCCATCGCGCGGCGGACGACAACAAAGACCACAGCAACGCGGCAAACAACAGAGACGTATACATGATGTTACAGCAGCAAGCAACTATGACAGGGACGAGTATTCAGAAGAAGAGGACTTTGAGACTGTCGAATACAACATGATCAGTCTCAATGTCGCAGACGTAACAGAGAAAAAACAACGCAAAGAGGTATTTGCGAAAATCAACATAAAGCTCCCAGAACAGCTCAATGATCAAACGAAACTACTCATTAACATGAAGGTCGACACTGGAGCCATGGGAAACACCCTCCCCCTCAGGATATTTCAACAATTGATGCCTGAGAAGCTGAACAGAGATAGAACACCGAATGAGGAAATCTCCAGGACAGCAAAAAACACTACACTTCTAGCCTACAACAAAACCACCATCAAGTGCTATGGCAGTATAGACCTACAATGTAGTTATGGACGGGGTAACTGGAAGACATTCCAGTTCCACATTGTAGATGTGACCAGCCCAGCAGTGTGTGGACTGTCGATGGCCGAAACACTGGGTCTCGTAACCCTGCACTGCAACATAGACATGCCAGCCCAAACACCAAAGACCATCGAATCGGTAAAAGACCTGCAACAGGTATACAGCAACCAATTCGACAGGATCGGTAACCTCCCAGGCAAAGCCAGACTACATCTGAAAGACAACGCAACACCTTTCATTGATCCACCACGCAAGTACTCGATCCACATGAAGCCGAAGCTGAAGGCAGAACTTGACAAGATGGAATCGCAGGGCGTGATAGCGAAAGTGGAACAACACTCGGATTGGTGCAGCAGCCTTGTAACAAGCATAAAGAAGGATGGAACAATAAGAGTATGTCTGGACCCGAAAAAACTAAACGAAGCACTGAGGAGATGCCCACATAAGAAACTGACGCTGGAAGAAATTAGCCATCAATTCCATCGGGCAAAGTATTTTAGCAAACTGGATGCCAAAGCTGGGTATTGGAGTGTAGAGCTGGACGAGGAAAGCCAACTGCTAACCACGTTCAGAACACCTTTCGGGAGATACAAGTTCTGCAAGTTGCCGTTTGGCCTCAGTGTGAGCCAAGACATTTTCCAACAGAAGATTGATATGATCCTGGAAAAGTGCCCAGGAACTGTCGGCATTGCAGATGACATAGCATGCTTCGGAGCAACGGAAGAAGAGCACAACAAGAATCTACACAACCTGATGATGGAGGCACAGAAAAATGGCCTTGTCTTCAACAGCAGCAAATGCATCATCAAAAAGCCCCAGATTGAGTACTTCGGTATGGTATTCAATGTGAAAGGAATGAAGCCGGATGAAGCAAAAGTCACCGACCTCAAAGCCATGCCTGCTCCAACAAACAAGACAGAGCTTCAGGAGTTTCTAGGTCTCATCACATACCTGAGCCCATTCATCAGGAATCTATCTGCCCAGGCAGAGCCGGTGAGGAAGCTACTGTGCAAGGAAACACCATTTGAGTGGTCAGCGGACCATCAGCATGTGTTTGACCATCTAAAAACACTGGTTAGCACAGAAGCCTGCCTCAAGTACTATGATACTGAAGCACCAACGTACCTCATGGTAGACGCAAGCCAACATGGGCTGGGAGCAGCACTTCTCCAGCCAGACCGACTACAGGACGGCAGCTACTCCACGGAAACTAGGCCTGTAGCGTTCGCGAGCAAATCCCTATCACCATCCCAGAAGAATTATGTGAACATTGAACGTGAAATGCTCGCAATAACGTTTGGAATCAAGTGTCTCCATACCTATCTCTACAACAGGAGATTCACTGACTTAGCGATCATAAATCACTTGAGATGATCTGCAACAAAGCCCTAATCGTTGCACCACCCCGACTCCAGGCTATGATGCTTGCGGTGCAAGATTATGACTTCAAGGTAAAATACTTACCAGGGAAGGATGTCGGACTGGCAGACGCACTCAGTAGACTGCCAAATCCCAAGAACAACGAGGATGTCAAGATGGATGTGCGAATTGAACATGTTCAGTTTACCAGTGACAAGATCCAAGCCATCAGGGACTCAACACTATCTGACCCAACCTTGAATGAACTGAAGGAAGTGATCTACACTGGGTGGCCAGAAACAATTAAGGAACTACCATCGGAACTTCGCCAATTCTGGTCATACAGGGATGAGCTGAGCACGGATAATGGACTCATTCTGAAAGGAGAGCGTGTTTACATTCCCAAACCGCACAGGCAGAGTGTGTTGGAAAATCTCCACACTGGACATATGGGAATCATCAAGACCCAGCTCCGAGCACGCAAGGATGTCTATTGGCCGAGAATCAACGAGGACATAGAGAATCTGTGCAAACAGTGCACAATCTGCCAGGAACACCAACAAACACAGACACATGAGCCATTGGAACCTACTGAAACACCAAGCAGACCATGGAGCATGATCGGAACAGACCTGTTCCAAATAGACGATGAACAGTACCTAATCATCGCAGACTACTACACCAAGTTCCCCTTGGTGGACAAACTGCCAAAACCAGCAACATCAGAGACAGTGGTATCCATAATAAAAGACCACTGTGCCATCATGGGAGTGCCAGACACCATATGATCAGACAATGGACCCCACTACAGCAGCCAGGCCTTTGCAAGGTTCACCAGAGAGTGGGGTATAAGGCACATAACATCTTCGCCGCGGTATCCCAGATCCAACGGATTTATAGAGCGCCAAGTTGGATCTGTGAAAAACGCAATGAAAAAGGCCAAAGAAGCTAATGAGGACATACAGCTGGCACTACTACGACTGAGGACAACCCCAATCAGCTGCAAACTGCCAAGCCCAGCGGAAATGATGTTCCAAAGAAGGGTGAAGGACACTCTCCCATCAAAAATCAGGAGCACTGACCCTATGCAGGAGGACATACGGAAAGAACTCAACTTAAGGCAAAGTGAACAAAAGGCCTACCACGATAGGAATGTGAAACAGATACCACCTCTAATACCAGGCCAGAAGGCTATGTACCAAGATGTCCAGTCAGGACGATGGGCCCCAGCAACTTCTTAGCAAGGGCCCAGGAGCCAAGGAGTTATATAATCCAGACTCCTAGTGGACAGACTCTGCGCCGAAATCGCATTCACCTTAAAGGTAGAATCACTGAGCAGGGCTAGTCAGGCAACCGAACGCCTGAGGCCACTGGACCACCACCACGTCCACCATGCAAGACTACTACGGAAGGCTGCAACATAACAAGCCTCCCAAACTGTGCCAACAATGGACCGGTTCAGAAAGGGACTAGTAACAGCAGTAGTGATGGGCAAAATCTCATGGGCAAATCACCAGTGCCTATGTCCAGTCCTAAATCACCTACAGTGGTGTCACGCAGTGGGCGAGAAATAAGAAAGCCAGTCCGGTTCAGTGAATAAGTTTGAGTGACTAAGATCTGAAATAGATAAACACATACAAGTAGTATATTAGTATTAATCGACTATATCTTACGTATAGTAGTACATACATGCTTTAGCTTTATCATTTTTACATTTACAGTCAAAAGAGGTGCTGTCAAATATGTTATCTTTTCAGAGCAAAAATCAAAAGTACTTGATTCAAATATTGCCAAGTCATTACTAAGTCATTATTCATATATTTTATTGAAAGACTTTCCAGCAAAGACTTGTCTCACTGAGACGAAGAAAGACTGATTTGAAAGTAGCATATTACAATTACAAACAGTATTTACTTTTATGCCAAAGACTTTGTTATATTACAAACAGCATCTACTTCTATGCCAAAGACTGTTTTGCCACAACTTAACTACTATGGTTGTGATACCTGTGTATACTCAACATTATGAGTAATATCTCATTTGGAAAAAGAGGGATGTTGTATCATTGCCATAAGCAATACCACACTCAGTGGCGCCATCTAGTGAGTTATATGTTAACTACCTATTGGTAAAAGTATAGAATAAACGCTTCCTGATCTCCTACACTTCCTGGTATGACTTGACAACCCCCGCTTCCTCGTGCTGGTTTTACACTTAGACCATGTCATCAGATGAAGAAGTCAATCTTTATCAGACAAAACATAAGGGACAGAGAGGCCGACCTCCAAAAAAAGACGTTATGTCCTCAAAACTAGATATGGTCCTAAACAGGATAGGCAAAATCGAAAAATCCCTTGATATTCTAACGGAGGCCACCAAAGCGCTAAAAGGGCTCCAGGACTCAGTGTGTAAAATAGAGACTCAAGCTAAGGCGATGGGGGACGACTTGAGCCTGACCGACATTCGGGCAACAGAAAACAAATGAAATTATACAGTTCTTTTTGAAAAAGATGAGCATACTAACTTCACTTTGCAAGAGAATCAAAATGCTATCGAAAAAAAACGAAAAAGGTCTCGATAGGCTACAAAAACAGATGGATGAGTTTGATAAGCTAAGCAAGGGCGGTAGCAGGCCGGGCAAGGGAACCACTTCAGATGCTAAACTGAGACAGGAGATAAACGATCTTCACAATAGCCTTCATAAACATCATCTTATCTTTTCTGGGATTAGAGAACGCAGAAACGAAGACATTAAGCTAACGATTGCAGAAATACTGATCAACACTGGAATCTGCCTAGAGGCTTAGAACATTGTAGAGGCGGTCCGGCTGGGAGCCTATAGCCGCGCAGGTAGGCCCAGGGAGGTCAGAGTATCTTTTAGGGATCTAGGCACCAAAGAAGATATCTTCAGAAGGAAAAATAGGGTCAAAGATAATCCAGTCTGCAAGGAGATTTGGATTAGTGAAAATCTGACAGATGAAACCAAAAATCATAGGGCCTTGCTACGGTCACTCCAAGAATTTGCTTTGGAGAAACGCATTAATGCTAGAACGGTGGGGGACCTTTTCATTGTGGACGGCATAACATACGGGCCCTCTCAACTTCAGCACTTACCAGATAAGATTTCGTTGGAAAAAGTTTATACAAAGCAAGAGGGACATACAATCTACTTTTATGGGCAGTATTCCCCTCTCTCTAATTTTTTCCCTGCGAAGATTACCATGGACTGGGTGGAATATATCTCGGCAGAACAGGCCTACATGCACCACAAGGCCTCAGCCGCGGGAGACACTCAGCCTGCAAAAATGATCCTCCTTGAAAAGGATCCCTACAAAATCAAGAAGTTAGGGGCAACCATATTAATAAAATGACTTGGAGAGATGAGGCCCTAAGGGTAATGGAGACGATCCTACTGGCGAAATTCGAACAAAACGAACCTCTCCATGCCAAATTTTTAGCAACAGATCAACTACATTTAGTGGAGGCTTCAAGAAGCGTCTTTTGGGCTGCGGGCCGGTCGCTAGGCAACCTATGTCGTGGTGCTCACGTCACGGGCCAAAACCATCTCGGAAAGTTGTTAATAAAAATCAGGGAAAAGCTCAAACCGGTCGGTGAGTAAGCTTTCTCTACTGATTTTGTTAAAGACCTAACGAAATATGTCTACAAGGCCTGTTTGGATAGTTACAGACTCGCGAGGGAGACACCTTCAGCGATATATTGATAGTATAATATAAATGAAACCAATGCAAAGATCACGGTGGACTTCACCCCGGGCGCTGGGATCTATAGGGTATCACAGCATATAATATATCTCCAGAAACAATGCCCTCTTCACCAATTCATTTTCTTCGCGGGAGTCAATGACATTACCACAAAGAACGGCCGACATATTTCCATGCTATCCCCCACCTGCCAAGATTCGGAGCTTAAGTTGTCTGGGAGGCTAATGGATGTTAATTACGATTTTAAGAGATCCATCCCCGGGACGAACATAATTTATGCTGCCATCACCGGGTTGGACTATAACCACTACACAGGTCATGGGATTCTCGAGCAGCAGGCCGTTATAGATCAAGGAGTGCTAGCTGTGAACTGGTTTATTGTTCGTTTAAATGAAGACAGGGCCAACCCTACGCCCTGGTTGGCCAAACTTGTTCACCCTAATGGCTCAGTCACACCGGGAAACGGAAGAGTTACGGAAGAATACGGACGTGTCGAGCGCAAAAAAGTGCCATCCGTTGGTATCCGTAGGCGAAAGTTGAACGGATGGAGGACCCCAATTCAACGAACCGGAAGAGAAACGGTCAAGTTGCGGACAAATACGGAAGAGTTGCGGAAGAGTTGCGGATGAGTTGCGGAAGAGTTACGGACAATTACGGACAATTACGGATGAAAAACGGAAGCACTTGCAAGTCGTACGGAAGAGTTACGGACGCAAACGGAAGATTAACGTAAAATTGCGGAAGAGTTACGGATATTTACGGAAGAGTAACGGAAAGCTTGCGGAAACTTTATGGAAGCACATATCCTACATCCCTACATCCATATCCATAGATCCCTACATCCATATATCCCTACATCCTTAACATCCCTACATCCTACATCACTACATCCTTCATCCCTACACCCCTACATCCTACATCACTACATCACTACATCCTACATCCCTACATCCTACATCACTACATCCCAACATCCCCACATCCTAAATGTAGTGATGTGGTGATGTAGGATGTAGGGATGTAGGATGAAGTGATATAGTGATGTAGGATGTGGAGTTGTGGGGAGATGCGGATATGTGGATGTAGTGATGTAGGATGTAGTGATGTAACATGTGGGGATGTAGGATGTAGTGATGTAGGATGTAGTAATGTAGAATGTGGGTATGTAGGATGTAGGGATGTAGGATGTAGGGATGTAGGATGTGGGGATGTAGTGATGTAGGGATATAGTGATGTAGGATGTAGGGATGTAGGATGTAGTGATGTAGGATTGGGGATGTAGTGATGTAGGATGTAGGGATGTAGGATGTAGTGATGTAGGATGTAGGGATCTAGTGATGTAGGATGTGGGATGTGGGGATGTAGGATGTAGTGATGTAGGATGTAGGGATCTAGTGATGTAGGATGTAGTGATGTAGGATGTAGGATGTAAGGATGTAGGATGTAGTGATGTAGGATGTAGTGATGTAGGATGTGGGGATGTAGATGTGGGGATGTAGGGATGTAGGATGTGGTGATGTAGGATGTAGGGATGTAGGATGTGGTGATGTAGGATTTAGTGATGTAGGATTTAGTGATGTAGGATTTAGTGATGTAGGATGTGGGGATGTAAGATGTAGGGATATAGGCATGTAGGATGAGGGATGTAGGATGTAGTGATGTAGGATGTAGGGAAGTAGGATGTAGTGATGTAGTGATCCTTACCTGTATATCTAGTGAGAAAGCTGTCCGTAATGCTTCCGTAACACAACTGTAACACAACCGTACCACAAGAAATACTTCCGTTCCTTTACCGTTATTCTGCCGTTTATATCCGTATGTATCCGCAAGTCTTAGGTATGTATCCGCAAGTCTTACGTTTCTCTTCCGTTATACATCCGCATTGCTTCCGTAAGCATCCGTTAGGCTTCCGTTGACATCCGTTGATATCCGTTGACATCCGTATACATCCGTAATGTGTCCGTTGGCAAAAAAAACCACGGCTGAGAAACGGAAGAGAAACGGAAGAAAAACGGAAGAAAACGGAAAGAAACGGAAAGAAACGGAAGAGTAACGGAAGAGTAACGGAAAATGTATCAGTGTTCTTCCGTAATCTTTCCGTTCAAAGTTTTCAACATGTTGAAAACTTTGACGGAGCTCTTCCGGACCCCTGCGGATGTGTACGGATGCCAACGGAGAGATACGGAGCTTTAACGAAGGAGTTGCGGAAGAAAGCGGACGTCTACGGATGACCATTTTTTTCTTCCGTTACTTTCCGGTAGGCTTCCGTAATCCCGGTGTGACTGAGCCATAACAGATGAGGGAAAAGCAAGCCGATATACTCCCTCCTACAAGATGGTCTACACCCTACAGACCACCTGCTCCAGCAATGGGCAAAGCAGCTTGTAAAAGTAGTAAAGAAAATCAACAATCCAGCCTATACAGCTCATTGGATAATCTATCCCCCTCCTTGGTTCGATTGACGGGGGGGGAGGGGGGAATACATAACTTTGATAAAAGGGGTGTAAAAATTTTTTTTTAAAAATAGGGGAATCTAGGAATATCTTCTCTGAATACAGACAACCTACCTCTCCTTTTCATCTCTACCCCCCACTCTCCTGGATCGATCGACCGAGAGGGAGGGAGGATATGGAAGGGGTACCAGGTTCATATTCGTATTAATGGTTTTGGCAGTTTTCCATAAGTTCTACCTGTAGCTTCGAGGTTTCACTACATGACAAATAATTAGTCCTCATGCTAAGAATGTTTTTTTTTGTTTTTTTATATATTTCTTTATTGAGATCATAAAATACAAGTTCCATTTGCTTACATTTGTGCTGCTTTTCTCTCAACAAAGAGGCTTGGGCCTCAGCCTTTTTATAAGGCTGGTTTTAATGGCCTGCCTTAGGGTATCAACCATAGCCCAAAAGAGAATTATCAAAGTCTTTCTAGATTTTTAAAAAACACTCCTTAGACATATTCAAGTATCCAGAGGATCTTCACATTTGTACAACAAGAAAATAGCAAGAGCAATAGTAACTTACAAACATTGGGGTCAGAGGTATTACCTACATGTCCAGGTCTACAAGTCCCAGATTTTACTCCTAAGGTTCGCTTTAGTAAGAGCCTTAAAACTCACAAAAGACTCTGTATTCCTGAGCAACGGAGTCTGCTTATTCCACAGAGTACCACCATGATATTTAAGAGACCTCAAGTACATAGCACAATTTGGTGTATCAGTGTAAAGAACAGGTGCATCAAACATTCTTACTCGTTTCCCACTGTTATCAGTAAATTCTCTGTTTCTAGACCGCTTATACATATAATTAAGTAGGTGCGCTTCCCTCCTATCTTTCAGCATTGGAATTTCTGCATATCGATGTAGATCCTTTACAGGGGTATATATATTTGCTTTCAGACAAATTCTTAACGCATTGTTCTGCAACACTTGGAGGGAGTCTGTTAAATAAGAGTGGGCACTATCCAACAAAACATCACCATAATCAAAGTAAGGCAAGATAGCAGTTTTGTATACATCAATAGCGGCCTTCTTAGTCAAGTAACTTCTCATTTTAGCTAATTGGTAGATTCTGAAGGAAACACTTTTCTTTACCGACGCAAAGTGATGTCTGTAATTAAGATCAGAATCAATAACAATTCCTAGATATTTATAAGATATTACCTGTTTCACTTCTTGATTATCAATAAAAAGCTGTTGTGCTACAAAGAGTTGATTCCTTTTCTTTTTCGCAAAGAAAAGAACTTGTTTAGTTTTTCCTATATTGATACTTAACTTATTTTGCACACACCAGGTTTCAAATAGATCCAGATCGTGTTGCACCTCTCTATACAGAGCTTCCAGATCATCTCCACTCTTAAAAATGACAGTGTCATCAGCAAACATCAGTATATCGCTAGACCGTATAGACCTTGATACGTCGTTAACATAGATAAGGAAGAGCAGAGGTCCAAGAATTGAACCTTGCGGTACACCATGAGTAATGTTTCTAGTCCCAGAAATCATGTTATTAGCCTTAACTTTCTGATATCTGGGTTTCAAGTAATTGGTAAACCAATTTAAACAGTTACCATTTATACCATAACGTGACAGTTTACTAAGAAGAATACCATGATTGACTGTATCAAAAGCCTTCCTGAGATCCACAAATACAGCCAGAGTAGACCTTCCAACATTCTTATTCGTCAGGATATGGTCTGTGAGTTTCGAAACAGCATCAATCGTCGATTTAGCTTTCCTGAAGCCAAATTGCTTATCAGTTAGTAAACTATGTTGATTGATATAAGATATAAGCTGCTGATATACAATCTTCTCCATAAGTTTATGAGAGATCGGTAATAATGAAATGGCCTAAAATTGTTAACCTTATAGGGATCCCCCCTTTCGGAATCGGAACAATCGTGGCTGTCTTCCAGCTCTCAGGAATCACAGAAGTTTGAAAGATACAGTTATAAAGATCAACGTACACCAAGGGAACAGCCTTAACCGAGTCAAGAAAGACACGTGACGATATTCCAGTCAACATCGATTGCTTATTTGGACTTATCTTCTTGACCAGTTCAAGAATTTCCACCTGATTTGTCAAGAGCTCATTCATGGCAAAATGAGACTCAACCAGATATGGACGCCAAGGAAGATACATATCAGCATCCAATTTAGACCCAACTTCAGAAAAATAATCATTAATAAAATTCGGAATCTCAGAATCCTCAATAATCTCCTCATCATTATCTTTTATTTTGATAGTATCTGGATCACTCCTAGCATCCGTGCCAGGGATAATCCTGCCAATAGTGTGCCAAAATTTCTTACTGTCAGACTTATTCTTTTCTAGTTCTGCCATTGTATATTTCTGGCGAGCAGACCTAACCAACTTGGTTGTAGCATTGCGGGCTTCCCTGGCTCTAACCCAGTCAACTTGATGGCCCGTTCTTTTTGCTTTAGTTAAAAGATTATCTTTGTCTCTAATACATTCTAAAATTTCAACTGAGATCCAGGGTTCCCTAGTCTCCCTCGCCAGAAAAGGACGAACTGCACAATCAATGTCAAGATAATTATCAATGGCTCTTTTTATAATGCTCCATTTGGTATCACTATCCTTAGCCTCATAAAATTCAGTCCAGTCATAACCAAGCAAGTAGTCCTTAAACCTAGAGTATACATACTTTTTATACGAACGGCCTCGTATCTCAACCTTCCCTAACTTAACCTTACTGGTCTTTTTTATAACAAACACAATCTGATGGTCACTTAGGGCATTTCTAAGCACACCACTCAAAGGCACATCAGAGAAGGATGTAAAGATTAGATCAATAATAGACCCATGTTCAGAATATCGAGTAACATCTTTGATATGCTGCTGCATACCACACTGTTCAAGCTCAGATAACAATCTTTTAACCTCAGGTTTCTTGGCATCTGAAATATTAATGTTGCAATCACCCAAGACAACCAGGTCCACTATACCTTCATCTTTAAGCTTGGCTAGTGTTTCCCTTAACAGGTTGACAAAAACGGCACAGTCCCCTAGTCGGGGTCTGTATACATTCAATATGGCCATTCTCTTTGTGTGCATCCTTTCAATTAACATAATTTGTAGCTCAATATCTTTGTTGCTGCAATTCAACCCAATAAATTTGTTTGCATCATGAGGAATGTTATCATGAATAAACATACAAAGACCACCTCCAGTCTTGGGCTCCTCGTCTTGTTCATTTGATTTCCATGATCTATCAAGTCTAAATTTCCTATAACCATTTAGTAAATAAGAGTCTTGTACATCAAGATCAGAGTGCCACGTTTCAGATACCGTTATTACATCCCACTTATTTTGTTGAGCCTCAACAACCAACGATTCATAGTTGGATTTAATACTCCTTATATTTGTGTGTATCAATTTAAAGCCCTTCAACCTAGACACAATACCTCTATCAAATAAGTTTGTCATTGTGAGAGTGGAAAAGAACCCCTTAGATCCATCTAACGTGAAGAAATCTTAATCCTATAATGTGGTTCAACACTAACAAGCATCCTTTTAGAAAGGCCATGAAGACCTGTAACAAACACGAACAAATATGCAGTGAACATCTGCAAAGAAACATTAATAAATGAAAAGAGAACAAAAATAACGGTCATCTCGACCATTTTTGCTTCTAGAGAGTCAAGACAGGTGTCCTACCGGCTCTTGTTCGGTCGGGGCCAGCACGTACCATCATACAATTAAGTCTTAGTTGGCAGCTAAGATCGTAAGAACTCTGGAGTAGACCAGGGAGTTAACCACTATAAGTAACAGCAGTTAAATATGATCCGTGCCAGGTTCGAGGGTAAAATATGTTTGTTTATCATAATAGATTTATGAACAATCCTAAAAAGTTAGATTGCTAATAATTTTGTAATGACAGTTACAAGGATCATCCCTGGGCCGCTATGGCTTTTCATAAGTAACGAGAAGCCAAACGCATATCAGGGTGTAATTATTTCACTATGTCGTTTTAGCAGTAGAAATATTTCTATTGAACGCATATAAGAAGTCACGAGCCCAAAGCTCAGTTAATTTGGGCGACGGATGGATGCCATCACTGAGAAGCTCTAGGTGATGTTTCAGTTTACCGTTCCTGTATTTATGAACGTGGTTTGCTATCCATGGAGATATAGTAGTTTGCGATGCATTTATCGTGATGAGGTTCTTGTTATATTCAGTCACAGCCTGAGAGACCATATTTTGCTGGGTTTCAAGTTTTGCCTTGGAACTCTCCGTCAGTGCATCATCTGGTATTTGAAACTCTGTGATACATCATCTTAGGTCAGGACCAGTCAGTGGGCATATAACAACTCTTGAATCAGGGTGATTACACTCCAACCAGTCATAACCCGCTTGAGCATAGGCTAACAGGTGCCCAACCAGCTCATCTTTACTTCCCCATTGCATACTGACTTTAAACCTTTTGGGTTTATGGGAAATAACAAATTTACTTGTGATATTGCAAACCCCCCCTGCTATGTAGATAACTGACCTGGGACAGTGCTTTAAGTGGTTATTTGCAAGAACTACAAGGTCTTGTAGCTTCGCCCCCGGAAAACAATACACGTCGACACGCTGCTCTACATTATTAATAGTAGAAATAGCTTCCCTGAGATTCCTTACTCCTGAATCACCAAAAACAACTTTATTTGGCAGCGGTTTCCAAGTACAAATCAACGCTTTTTCTAGCTCAACTATGTCCGCCTCCAACTTAGTTGGGAAAAATTTGTTTCCTACCTGTGCTTTAGCCATTTTGCCAATTGGGCAAATCGTACTTACTTAGAAATTACTGTGTACAAATTTAGATCATATATAGGGTAAAGGTAGATTGAAGTAATCAATAGTAAATCAGTCCAAGATAAAGTAGTGAATCAGACGTGGATCAGGGAATTAGTTCAGTTTTGCTAGCGCACTTCTGACCTGGCCCAGGAGCTGGCCAAGTTTATTCCCTTTCATTGTTTCCTTCGTCAGTTTGTTGATCTCGCCTAAATGGAAACCACACCCCCAGAAGTCGTTCTTGGTTGCTTCCATCAGCGTTTTATCTTTGGTGGCAAGGAGCATATCACGGAGTGTATTATTCTGTTCGAATTTGGCAGAAAGAATATTGTGCATTACTGTCTCTCTGGTTCTGATCCACTCGTTCGACGGCTTTAGGTCTCTCGTTAAGCTCAACGCATCCTTGGGAGCCCCTACAGAAAGAATCCGGCTTGCGGCATTTGTGTCCCCCATCGATTTCGCATATTGAAACTGGTAGCACTGTTCCGCTGATGAAAATGCTTGGTCACCGAAGGTGACCTGTACTTCGAAAAGGTTCGAAAACGGTGCGTATCTACCCTGGAAAGCCAGGCCTAGCGGGGTCTCGACTGTCTTAACCTTACTGATCAATAGGTTATGTGGGAGACTGTCAATCTGCTCTGAGCTATAGGTTTTGTTGTCGATGCGAATCGTGGTGCCTCGGACCACACAGTTCACGTTCTTCCTCCGTGCAACTGCTTGAATAGCTTTAAGATTTTGATTAATCCTACGTTCCTCACGTGACAGGTCATCCGAAATGGATACCTTTTTCCATTTGTCATTGCCCTTAAGTTTGTTTATATTTTGATAAATCAGGGACTTGGCATTAACATTGGCCAGATTAATAACGATGGAACGAGCTCTGTAGGACGGTTGCCGTCCACGCCTAAATATAGCCTCAATTTGTACTAAGTCAGGGTCGAGACCGATATCAGACATCAGCTGACTAAAAAGGTCCCGTAGGTTTTCTTTGTCATTCTCAGGCAAACCTTCTATAACAAGTATTTTACGTTTGCGCTGGTTGTTAAGTACCGATAACCTCTCCCCTTGCTCAGTGAGTAATTTGGTGGTCTGGTCTGCAGTTTGGAATATCGAATCAATGTCGTCGCTTTGTTGAGTGACGGACTCCTCAAGAGCATTAACAGAGTCTATTGTTACAGATGTGGTTTTCTCCACCGTATCTATCTTACTTTTAAGCGAGTTGATTAGCTGCGCCGTGGCATTCAATAGAGAACCATGTTTCTCAACATTTAGGTTTAACTTCGTAAGAATACCAGTGATATTGCACAATGCATTTTCATGTTTGTCTAACTGACGTTGTAACTCGTTGATTCTTTGAATAATGTCCAAATTAGACGAGTCAGCGGCTAATTTCCTCCCTTGTTGCGGTTCACCCACGATGGCGGCCGTGGCATCGATGAGGATCGCATGCGTAGCTGTGGGCGATAATGCAGGACTTGCAGCATCATCGCTAGAGTTAGCAGCAGGCGGCGGCGGTTTCACTGTCGTCTTCATTTGGTTTACCCGATCCTTGCGGTTAGATCGCCCTTTCCCAGCCATTTTGATCTACACTTCCAGGTTTGTCTAATTATTCAGTTTAGGACTTGTATGTTCCGTATAACTCTGTATTTAATGTCAAAGTAGCAGGCCCCGACACGAGAGCCGTCTAGTCTAGTCAGCCATCTCAACAGAACTTCTTTGATCATCCTTCCTTGGCTATAACCATACCTACTATTTGTTCGTTGAATATAGCTCTATGATATCTCTTGATGTTACTTCACATGCATTTGTCTATGCATTCGTTTGTTAAATCATATTTGTGAATGTGCTACCTTTACCATAAGATATTTTTGGACGTTCTTCCATACACTCTGTAAATAGCGAAAACATTTGTATTGTTAGAGGTTCAGTTTTACCGAAGGATGCAGAGTGAAAGAGATGAGATCTGGACTGATGATGGACTGTAAAGATGGACGTGAGAACTATAGCACAAGAGATGACCATCTGGAAAGAACGAAGGAGGACAGGGAGGAGGAATCTGTGCGAGGACAAGAGTGAAGAGAAGAGCTCAACTTCAACCTTAACAAGAACAAATAACGAAACAAAAAGAAGGAAAACCATGCCTTTGCTGTATGTATTAGACTATTGAGTTACCAAAGGGATAGAAGTCGTGACCCGATCGGTGAAACATCTTCTAAGTCAAAGTAAACTTCGTAATATAGCCAAGGTGGCATGCTTCAATTTGTGCCCATATTATTTTGTGACTTGCAGAGTATGGCTTTTGCATTATATTTCAACCTTAAACTATTTGGATCTGATTACTTCGTTAAATGAAGCAGGGCGATATGGGCTCGATACGCTAAGGTTTTTTAATATTGTGGCACTACTTAACCAATATGGTGCGGAATAAGAATCTATGAAGGTGGGACTGTTCCCCCGGCCGAAGAGTGTCTCAACTGTCTTCCTGACTGAAATGGAAGTTATGACCAACTTATTATGTTTCAATGTTCAATGTCATATTTTTGTTCCTACTTATTGTATGTGTCTCTTACTACATGTTATATTTTTCTGGGACTGAATCGCATGTAACTTATAGCAGACCCAGTCTACAGAGAAGGGGTTGGCCCCGGGAAAAAAGCCGAATAAGCATCCAACACGACGGGCGTTTAAAAAAGAAAGAAAATGACATTATAATCACCCTCCCTAATGGATAGTATAAGGATTGCATGTCTTAATGTAAATGGTTTGGGGGATGCAATGAAACGACGAGCTTGCTTTGCAAAACTGAGACCCAACTTTGATATTATATTGTTTCAAGAAACATATAGTACAAACCAAACAAATGATATATGGAGAAAAGAGTGGGGGGGGGGGGGGGGGAGATCTTGTTTTCAAATGGACTTTCTAACTCGAGGGGGGTTGCCATCTAGTTTTCAAGAAAATTGGATTACATAATTAAGAGGGTAGACTATAACGCCCAAGGTCGATATATAATTGCTCAGATTTCTATAGAAGGAGAGATGTTTGTATTAGTTAACGTGTATTGTCCCACCCAATCTAATCCACAGGATCAGATGGAGAACTCCCATAAAATTTGTAACATTAGAGCAGGATACTGATAGAATGCATTGTAACTGAGTCTAGCCTGTAGCTCAATGGTATATCAGTACCTTTATGAGACATATCTCCAATGTGATAATTGGTGTGTTATATGTGTTCAAACTCCTTACACTGTAGATACGACATTAACTGAACCTGTACTGTGCATATATGAAGTATCTCTATTTTCATTTCATCACATCACATTAGTTATGAGGTCATTGAGTGGTGCTGATGCAAAGTTCACCATCTTCCAGCGATCGATAATGTAAAGAATCTGATTTACGAAAACTAAATTCTTGCCATACTATTTACCCCATAAAGATCTGTATGTACCTCAAATCTTCAGAGGGACCGGGCGGAAGATCGGCCCATGCTGAACCCGGAGAGACATCATGTATGTTATGACCCTAATAAAATGCATTAAAATTTAAAAAAAAACAAAAAAAACTTGTAAATCCAAGTGACTGTAAATCTCTGATGAATACTGTGCATTTTCAGTGATTGTAGATTATCTTATTACTGTACTAAATTCACCAATTGTCAAAGTATGGATGGGTAAGGATTTCCCCCCATTTAATGAGGAAAATGAGGACTGGTACAATTACCAGGAGAGGCTGGAGTCTTATATAATTCTAGAGATATTCCCAATGATAAAAAAGTACATCTTTTGTGTGCCAAAATTGGGACTGGTCCCTATGCAGTGCTTAAAGACTTATGTTCCAGTGTGGCAGCCCAACAACCAAAACTTTTGATGATTTATGTGCGCTGCTCAAGGGCCACTACAAACCAGATCCTGTCATTATTGCTGAGTGGTACAAATTTTTTACTGCACGTCAGGGGGAAAATGAAACCATTACACAATACATTAGTCGCTTGAGGTCACTTGCATCAACATGTACTTCCGGGACGTACTTGGACGAGGGCCTCAGGGACATGCTGGTTATCGGTCTAAATTCTAAGATGAAAAAGACACAAACAGATTTACTCGCTACAGCCAACCTTGACAAAAAGACTGCTCAAGCTAAGTGTCAGGCCGATGAAGATGCCATGGCAGGGAGTAGTAAGATTCAGTGGCCTCAGCTGAGCCTCAGTGGGTGGGCAACAGCAGTATAACCTAAAACCAGAGTATGAATGTAAGGAACCTGCTAACATAAATCATGCTGTTAGGGTTGACCCCTATGTGGTTAATGCTAAAATTGACACTTCAACCATAAAGATGGAGATTGATTTAGGAGCATCTCTCTCTTCCATCAGTGATATTGTCTATTGTCCACCAAAACAAACCACAGCCCCAGGTTATTGAAACACGTAAATTCAAGGAACATTGGAGAAAGTTGTTGCACGAAAACAAAGAGTTATTTGACACAGACAATTCTGGTATTAAGGGTTTCACTGCTAGTGTCAACCTGAAAGCTAATATCGAAACTTTCAATGCTGAACGTGGCGGCCTCGCGACCATCGAGTAAGTGACCGATCTATCACCCGTGTTGGGGCGGGTGCCTAGATTATGTTGATTTTCCTATACAGAGGATGACTGTCATTGGTTCTTTTAAATCATGTGATCATTTCCTGCATTTTTGATTGGTCAGTTGACCAGACAAAGAGAGGCGGGAAATCTTATTGTCCAATGAAAGGCAGCATACTATCCAGAGTGGGTTGTCCCTGCTGGTGGCGCCTACCTCCCCATGGTGGTGGGGTGGTGGTGTTGCCATCTCTGGTGTATTGTGAGTACTACCTCTATAGGTTGTACTTCTGGGGCCATCTAGTGGTCATTTGTTGTATGCCATCTTGCTCTGTATTTTCCAGAGGCGGATCCTAGGATCTTTCTCCTACTTACTCAATAGTTTCGACATTACTTGTCTCTTCAGGCAAAATTCTGGCCGAATTCTTTAGTCATTGTCCTCTTTTTTGTGTGAAAAAAGAGGGGTTCTTGAGATCCCCCTTATGTGGGTGGTCTCTATTATTAGGAAAACCTTTCGGCTCCTGACCAGTCACTGTGAGTCGCTATGGATTTGCTCCTAGTGATATCATTGGTGTATCTTTTGTGTATCAGTTGTGGAGTGAAATTTCTTTTTGACGTGGCGTTGGTTGAAGCTTATCCATATCTGCTATCCATTGTATTCAACCCCATTGGTGCCTGTGTTTTCAGGCGGTGTATCCAATTATACTCGATTTTGTCTCGAAGTATTTTGGCTTGGGTACTGTCTGGGTGTCGGTGTATATCGAAACTTTGTTTTTCGAAGTGGGCTTCGCAGTTTTAGTTCCAATGAAAAAAAAGGGTAATATACGGGTTTGTGGTGATTATAACAAGGTCAATGAGTTGATTGAGGATAATGAATACAAACTACCGAATGTAGAAGAGATGTTAGCCAAACTTTGTGATGGTGGTAAAAAGCCCAAGGTGTTCAGTAAGCTAGATTTAGCTAGTGCTTTTAATCAGCTTTACCTGGATTAAAAGTTATCAGAAGTATTGACTATAAACACTCACAAAGGTTTGATAAAGCCAACCAGACTCACTTTTGGTATTAAACCTGTGCCAGCCATTTTTCAGTCATCAATGGACCAGATATTAGTTGGTCTCGATAATGTGTTTTGTTATGTGGATGATGTGCTTATTGCTACTGAGACTGAAGAGGAACACCTACAGGCATTAGCAGAGATATTCATACGTTTCAGAGGGTTTAATGTCAAACTAGATGAGGAAAAATGTTCATATTTCCTCTCAGAAATCCAGTATTTGGGTTACATTCTCAGCACAAGTGGCATAAAGCCTGTTAGAGATAAGTTGTCATGTATCCAGGATGCTCCCAGGCCTCAGGACGTAGGTGAGTTGAAGTCATTCCTGGGCATGATAAATTATTATGGTAAGTTTGTACCAAACTTAGCTAGTCACATGCATCCTCTGTATTCCCTGCTGGGTAAAGGTGTTGATTTTATCTGGTCAAAAGATTGTGAGGAAGTGTTTTGGTTTGCAAAACGGGAGTTGTCAAGCGAAAAATTTTGGTACATTATGATCCTAAGAAAGATGTATTACTATATACCCATGCCGTATATACTGTAAATACGCACCGTTTCGGCATATGACGTAAAAATACTGTACGGACCGCCGGTCCGTACACTAAAATACGGACCACCTTGCCATACACGTTTATTAACATATTGGTTGTTAAAAATTAAATTAATGATTTTTTTTTTAATTTCGGGTATATAGTAGATTTATAACGTCCAACCATGCTTGTACATGTCACAGAACTCGATGATAATTTACGGTTTGTACGGACCGAGGCATTTATGCCGAGTTCCGTACAAACCGTAAATTACCATCTCGTTCTATGACTAGTACAGCATGGTCAGGACGTTCTATATAAGTGTTGTCAGTTGACGCAAGTCCATATGGTTTAGGTGCCGTCATTAGTCATAAAATGGAAGATGGTTCAGAGAAACCAATTGCTTTTGCATCTAGGTCACTATCCCAGGCCAAGTCAAACTATGCCCAAATAGAAAAAGAAGGTCTGGCCATTGTGTTTGGTTTAAAGAGATTTCATGTGTATTTGTATGGCCGGCTGTTTGTACTGATCACTGATCATGAGCCGTTGACCTGGGTATTTGGTCCCAAGTATGGCATACCACCACTGGCGGCGGCACGGCTAGCACGTTGGTCACTTCTGTTGGCAGGTTACAGTTATGATATACGTTACCAGAAATCTAAGGATAATGTGCCAGCAGACTTAATGAGTAGACTACCGGTTGGCTCATGCAAGGACCATGATGTGGATGAAGTTTATATGTTCCATTTGACGGTTGACAGTTTACCGGTGACGGCTGCGGAGATAGCCAAATGTACGAAAACTGATAAAGTGTTGTCAAAGGCCTATGAGTTCACTTTGCATGGATGACCAAAACATTGTGATGATGTTGCATTGCAGGCATACTGGAGAAATCGTTTTGACCTGTCTCTTGAGGACGGGTGCCTTTTGTGGGGCAGGCGAGTGATAGTGCCTTCGTTGTTGCAGGGTCAGCTTCTGGATGAACTTCATTCATGTCACCCTGGCATGGTGAAAATGAAGGCCTTGGCACATTCATTCATATGGTGGCCATCTATGGATGCAGACATTGAGGACATGTCTTGTGCCTGTGGCACATGTGCAGAATTTCAGCTGATGCCCGTGGCAGCACCGTTAGTGTTTTGGCCCTGGGCTACAGAGCCATGGGAGCACATTCATGTGGATTTTTTAGAGATGGATGGTCAACAATATTTTCTACTAGTGGACAGTTATTCAAAGTGGCTGGAGGTTTTCCTCATGACTCATACTACATCCTCAGCCACAATTGAGAAATTGGAGGAGGTCATCTCACGTTTCGGACTTCCCAGGATTTTAGTAAGTGACAATGGTCCCCAGTTCATTTCTGAGGAGTTTAGATCATTTCTTCAAGGGAAGAAATCAAACATATACTGAGTCCTCCATATCATCCTCCTACCAATGGTTTGGCTGAATGTCTTGTTCAGACATTTAAGAGGATGTTCAAGAAATCTTCTCAATCTAAACCAATTGGTTCCCGCAAATCAGATGTTCTAGGTAAATATCGAAATCTGCTGCACTCAACAACTGGCAGGACTCCCGCCGAGCTGGTGGCGCACAAGGCTCCACAAACCTGTCTACCACTGGTGAAACCTAGCTTACAACAACATGCTGAAGAGTCTCAACTGCGATCCAAGGAGCTTTATGATGGACCAAGATCAGCATACAGACAATTCGATGTTGGCCAGCCAGTTTGGGTTAGGAATTTCAGGGGAGGACAGGAAAAGTGGATTTATGGAGTTATTTTAGAGATTGAGAGACTGCTAACCTATGTGGTTCATGTAGCGGCCAAGCTTGGCCAAAGCCGCAGAAGAGTCCATGCTGACCACATGGTACCAGACAATATCCTATTGATGAGCCCTAGGGAGTAGGAGAGAAGGAGAAGATGAGATTGAAGAGCGGGGATATAGAGTGATGCTCTATATCCCCACAGCCAAGCTGCATGCCGATCGTCTGCTAAACCCCAATCAGTGGGGTTCGGGAGCCAGTAACAACAAGGAGATACATCAGGGCCCCATTGAATATAAAAGTATCGTCCATGAGGCTGGACGATAAGATATGTTGAAGGATGGACGAGAAATAAACGAGAATTTATTTTCAGTGTAGCATAAAACTGCTCGTCCATGTGAGGACTCTCGTCCATGACAAATATCGTTCAATTATCGTAGAGTGATCGTAGATTTGACCTATATCCACGGGGACCACAAAACATGTATAATGGGGAACCGGGTACCAGTCAAACTGCAGTACCATGCCCTCTGGTATCATACCATGTATTTACTTGCACCATAGCACCCAACACTGTGGACCATCAGGTTAGGCGTTGGTCTCTCAGCCTAAAGGTTGAGAGTTCTAACCCAATCTGGGACAAACTTTATTTTTCAGTAATTTTATTTTTCTAAATACTTAGTGGCGACTTCCCATGGACTTAATCTCATTCAAATTAAGATATGTTTCAACTGAGAAACATTCGTATGTGATACATGTGTACCAAATTTAATCATTTGCTAATAATCAACTTCTTTGTGTGAAACACTTCCGACACTATCGAGCTATGCAGTGGTATGTCTGAGACCAGCAGGGCGAGTGGTGTAGTGCCTGTATATCTGTGCAATAGACGATTCAATTGCTAACAAATGATGAAATTTGGTATATACATGTATCACATATGAATAGAAGTCTCTGTTGAAAATATCTTTTAATGTGGAATGGATTTAGTGCATGAAAAACGAGTTTGACATCGGCTACGATGCCGAAAACATGGTCGTCCGCGAGGAGACTTGAACGATAAATAAACGATATTTTCAAAATGAACGATTTTTTATTCCACACCACTCACGATCGTTCATTTTATCCTCTCGTCCAATACTCATCCACCTCCACGATAGTTTTTTATAATACAGTTTGCCATCGACGAGACTTGTAAGATACTTTTTTTATCGTTCATTTTTTTATTCAACGGGGCCCAGGACACGGACACGGATATGTCGGTCACGTGCCGCCAAACGGGTCGCTTGCCACCATACAGTTGTGGCAGAGCCCCCTCAACACGAGAGCTGTGCCAGACCGAGTGTCTTTTTTAAAATTTTTTATATGCTTTATTTAGACTGCAAAGGTGTTCAGCCAATGGCCGGTATGATTCACCCTTACAGTATCGTTGCCGGGGTTGAGATCATATAATAAGAATCACTAATACAATAAACGAATATTCAAGCTCACACTTGTAGGATACAGTAAGTTTCTTAACATATAGGACTCATTTCGTCAATAACTTTATGTTATTGAACTTATACATAACTCACAAAGATAGATAATTTACGCAGATATCACGATAGGGAATTCTGCCAGTTTCTGAGATATGGGTGGCCGGCATCGTACACGGCAGCAAGCCTCCCAGTATCAACAACACAGAATCACGCGTCGGCCCGCGCCCACCGTGCGGCCATTGATTCATTTATCGTGAAAGAAATGAACAATGGAGCAATAATAGGACCATTTGACACGCCTCCGTTCTCCCCCTGGCTTCAAGTAAGCCCGTTGCTAACAAAGCCGGAGCCAGGTACCAGTGATCGTCGTGTCATTATGGCTCTGAGCTATCCGCCTGGAAGGAGCGTGAACGACGGAATAGCAAAGAACCATTTCCAAGGAAGAGAAGTCGCTTACTCCCTCCCTTCGGTCGGAGATCTGGCCGAGCTCATCATCCAGGCCGGCAGGGGCTGTCTAGTCTGGAAGGCTGATCTATGCAGAGCATATCGTCAGTTGCGTATCGATCCCCTAGATATGTACGAGTCACTCGTTTCTTTTGATAAAAATATTCCACTCGCTCTGCGAGCTCGTGGAATATTTTTATCGAAAGAAACGCGGTATGTGAGTATGTACCAGTAAGGTATATACATTTTATCTTATCATTAAACACTCAGGACTACAGTGGCTTCACTTCCGCAGCGCTCGCCTCGCTTTGATGTTGTGTAGCTTTTGCTGGTGATCGGTAGGCCGCTACTCCATAAATGGAACCAGCAAAATCCGCTATCACGGCGACCGCCACGCCACGCTTATGTGCAAGTGGTGAATGTCTATGCAATCCCCGTCCACGTTCAGCCTGACATCACCCCAGGCCAACTGCTTGGCATCCTGGCAGCCTCTCAGGCCGAAGGATTTAGTAGTGAGAAACCAAAGAGAGTTCCTAAGACCTTTGCGATCATTTATGGAGAACGCCCCCGGCTCCCAGTTTCTCTCTTCATCCTCCGAAGTTAGAGGCTCACACTGTAAATACACCGAATTAGAATTTTTTTTCAAAATATTTTTTTTTCATCCGCGCTTCAGTCTATATTTCATTTATTTTTAATTAATGCGCCTGTCCTTACATACATAAGTCCAGAATTAATGTACAAATAAAATCATTTTAATATATTTTTTTCTTTTCATAATGTATTTTTATTGTTTTTATTATATTTAATAGCTTACCTTGTTAGGTTTGTTGCCCATGCCCTGGGCCTTAAGATCTTTCTCGCGACTTGACAGGACCTGGGCCCCGTTGAATAAAAAAATTGTCGCCCGTGAGGCGATAAGACATAGTGAATGATGGACGAGAAATAAACGATAATTTATTTTCATTGTAGCATAAAACTGCTCGTCCATGTGAGCACTGTCGTCCGTGATAATATCTTTCAATTATCGTAGAATGTTCGTATAATTAACCTATATCCACGGGGACTACTAGACATGTCTCTCAACCTGAAGGTTGAGAGTTCTAACCCCATCCAAGGCAAACTTTTTATTTCCAGTAATTTTCAAACATTTCACAAAAGAATGATTCAATCGTTAATGAATGTTCGTCTCTGTAACGATTTAATCAAAGTTACACCGAAGGACGAAGATTTAATCATCCCGGGGCCATTTTATCAATTTGTCAATACTCCCCTTCCTTGATCAACTACTCATGGAAGTTCTTCACATCTCTAGCCATTTTTTCTTTGTTTCCTCGCTTTTTTTAGACTCGATATATTTTTCCAGTTCATTTAGTTTGTTAACTTCAGGTTGAATATCCTCCTCTGTATTGCCAAACTCTAAGTCGTCGGCATCTTCCGCAAAACTCGCTTCCAGAGCAAATTCTCCGCTGCAATTGTAGCAGATCTATGACTACGCTGTGAGTTCATTCCATTTGTTGATATTTGTACTCGCTAGTTTAGTATCAGCTAGAATCTTATTCTAAAAGCACTGTATCCCCATATAAATTGTTGTAATGATTACGAAATATTGTTTTGCCATTTTTATTTACATTTTCGATGTATTTTGCTAATATTTTACATTTATAATGGGTTGTTTACATTTTGCAAAGTCACATCCGGTTTTGGAGTAACGTCCTGGGACCTGTTTCACTAGACAGTGACATGTCTAGATGGCGTCTAGATGGTGTGTCCGGTTTCATAAGAACTAGACATTAGACTTCGTTTTGTCCGTTCTTGCTTGCACTGGTGGTGCCGCTTTTCATATCTGTCTAACACTTTTGTCACAGAACTAGTGAAACAGGTCCATGATGTGTCTAGATTTGTCTAATTCTTATGTTTGGGGTCTGTATTTCCTAGGGGCAGCTACTTGTGGTGTCACGAAACTAGACAAACCCAATGTCTGTATGGTGTCATAGACATGTCACGAGACTAGTGAAACAGGTCCCAGGTCTACGGGCTGCCGCATAGACCCTCGCGGCAGTGCAGACAGGTAAATTATATATAGCAACGGTAAGAAATTATGTTAGTTACGGCAGTAGGTATATAGTAATTAGCCTTATTCCTTCTAAGGGACTGTTTATTATTTACGGCAGGGGGGGGGGGGATGATCTACTGGAGGGGGGGGGGGGAATTATATGAGGGTATTTGCCTGGGGGGCATTTTATTTAGAGGTATATGCCTGCCCTGGGTGAGGCATTTAAATTTCAATGATTTACGTTTTTGTGATTCACCCACATAAGAGGTTCTAGAACTGTGTATTTTGGATAATCTATACAGTTTAGAGGCCAATAGTGTCTGATCTCTTCTAGCAGAGTTAAAAAATTTACATTTGCATGGTGATTGTGGCAGAGAAGATAATAAGGGAGGTTCTGTAAAACGTGGCAGTGCCATGTCTGTGGAGTGGGAGCTCATCAAGATTTCTTATGATCTGCCATGCAAGATGGTCTAGTATTCGCAATCTTTTAAAAGTTCAAATATATGAAAAACAAGCCAGGACTATTTTCTGCACCAGAAAACTGCAATGATTTTAGAGTTTGTAGTTTGTGCATGAATATGCTAAGACTATCAAAGAAAGGCAATACCACTGTTAGGAGATTGCTCCACGACCCCATGCAGTGCAGCTCCACTGTATGAACTATACTCAGTTCAATGGTCAATGTCAGGTGATTGGCGTGCAATGTAGCTTAGCACATACAAGTTGTCTTTTTGGTGCCTCCACTGTCTCAATAGAACACCCCTTAAGATAGGTCTCAGAGCAGCAGGTACATAAGCTCCCGTGCCAGCATGTCCTGACAGGCCAAGGGTTCACTTCCTAGATGGTGGATATCTAATCCTATATCTATGATATGCCAGTTTGCAGTCATTGCTCTTAAACCATCATTAATGGTTTATATTAGGGTATTTCTGAGGGGGGCTATTTTATTTTGAGGTATTTCCGAGGGGGGGCATTTCATTTTGAGGTATTTCCGAGGGGGGGGCAATTTATTTTGGAGGATTCGCCAAGCAAAACCCACACCCCCCCTGCCATAAATAATGAATGATCCCTAATGGGTAGGTGTGGAATGAATAGAGATCAGAAAACATGATGAAATGATGTAAAAACTATATATTGGTTGTAGAGAATATCTGCATGTTATGAACAATTCAAATACCATTTTGTTATTCTGATATTACTGTTACAATATCCAACTCAGGTAGAACAACCGCCATTGAAAAACTCTGGATTGTGGTGATCAGTTAGGAAAAGGATTCCCCAAAAGGTTTAAAGTTAGTCCCATTATTACTATACACCTATAGGTGAACGTCTATGGGTTACTAACCGCTGCTAGGCATATCGTATAAATAACGTTCGGGCCCGCCGAGTAGTAGGACGTATGGATTCCCATAGGCTTAAGCATTGCAAAATGTACGTCCCGCTGCTACATACACTACGTCGTACTAACGTACATTATCGCGATATAGCAAGAGCAGTATCCTTGTCAAAAACAAACAAACAAAATGGTGGTTCTCTCCCATTCATAACTTCAGAGACATGCTAAGACCTACCCGAAACAATTGGGAATGCAGATTGTCCAAATATCGAGGTAAATAACGTGCAGCTTTCACCTAAGACAGTTTAAATAGCTTAAGTATGCGAGACTGATGAAATCAACAAGTCCGACCGCTTCCCGTTCCGCCGCTCCGCGTTGTCGACGTCATAATTAGTTGGCTACCAGAGTTCCAGGTCGTCCTGTGTCATACATTTCATAGTCCGCTCCACGTCGGCAGTTGCCGGGTTTTCACCCTCCCACCTCCCGGTGCTCAGTGAATGTCACAGTCGTCGTATTCAAACGCTGATATCTTCGGTTTAAAATGACAGATCTGCATCATATTTGGTACGATTGTAGGTTATATCTGTGCCGTACTCGTGTTAAATTTTCATCTGTTGCTACACATCGATCGTTGCCAGGTTCTTACCGCTAGCGGGCCGTAGTGAATGTCATTAGCTTTGTACAGGAACAGGGGCATTAACCACGGTGCAGGGAAGGTCATGAAACAGCGTTTTAAATGAGTTGGAGGTGTATAGTAATAAGGAAACGTAGTGACTGAGCCCGTACGGGTGGCCGTTCGAGATCATTTTATGAAAAAATACGGCCCGACGCCGCAGGCGGGAGGGCTGTATTTTGAATACTTGAGTAGACAGGAAGTCAGTAGATAGCCTGTATAACAAGGTATATTGTTTTACAATAATGGTTTTCAGAAGATAACATGTCTCTACTGAAATGCTACCGTGAAATTAGCTGTAAAATTATTTGGATTCTTTGGTGCTTACATTAACTGCGCTTCCATTAATCTGCTTATCATACTGTCATTAGATGGTCTGAACTGCTATTCATCTTCTAATTTCGTTATTTAGCAACTCATCAAACATTTATATTCTCATTATCAGTTATCATAATTAGCTATGAAGATATTTAATGAAACAAAATGAGTCGCTGTATTACTTGCGACTGACGTATGCGTGTTGTTTTTATTGTATGACTGGATGTACTGTCTTGTAATTGTATTTGTCTATGACCGTAACTGGGAAGAACGTCCTCGGACGACAGTATGTGTCTGTCTATATCTGAATATAAAAAAAAGGTATACTAGACTGTAAGGTTTGTCGCAAAGGGCGGTGCTGGGGCCGGTTTCATAAATAATGAGGATAGCGCGCCATGTCAATGCAGGGACAACGTCATGCATGTACACACTGTGGTTAAGTGACACGAATACGGTGTCAAATGTTTACATTGCCTGCTTCACCTGACCCGCCCTAATCAAATATTTACTTGTTTAATGATAAAGCACCATAGCAACACTCTGAAGGACAGCTTGTGCAATATTCATTCTCTAAAACAGACATATTACTTTACACGCAAAAATTTCAGATTATCAGAACTCTACACGATGCCATTTCGTTTGAGACTGTCTTTCATAGTTGTTGTTTTATGAACTTAGACTTATTTAGGTCGGTTACTCCACCTGGTACGAACTCCACCCGTGGTTGACAGGAGGACTTCTGGTCCTCTTCTGCGCTTCTGGTCGACCAACCAGCGGCCATCACGGCGGGGTGCTGGAGAGGGGGTGGTGGCAGTTAGTCCTAAGCAATCAAACTGAGACAGGAGATACGAGTTTATACTCCTCCGATTGTGCTACGATACAGGAACAGCCCCCCCCCCCCCCCCCCCCCCAGTCCTTGGTCAACTCGGCCGCCGGGGAACTAATCGGTGAGGGACCGCATCTGACCACATATCTGTGCATGACACCCCCTAAAACATGTCACCCACCGATTAATTATGTCATTTTTGGATATCGGGATATGATGCCAAAAGACATCGTTGCAAATAAAAGCAATAAATCATTTATATTTATGTCCGAGTTTGATTATGTCTTATTTTCTAAATAGAAATGACCATAGCTCTCAGGGGTAATTACACAGTTCAACATACTATACAATAAGATGCAATTAAAAACTGGGGTTACATTTATTGTAATGCAACTGGGGCTTCCTATTTATTAACCCAGTTCCTTGACACTTACTGAAGTAACAATCAAATTGACAGTACAAAACTATATGCAGGACCAATTAACTTATCTGGCTACGTTCTTTCCCCAATATGTAGTGATTAATTAATTTTCGGTGACAAAGATTCCACCCTCACCCTGATTATATATGACAATTCGATCTGTGGAAAGTGTTGTATGTCACTTTATTCCACATGACATAGCCGTTTCCCTCTTCCTCAAGTTTTCTAGAATTTTACTAAGGGCGCAGTGGGGTGCCGGAATCATTCCAGTGTCTACCAAATGCAATGTCTTGAACAATAGACCAATATATATGCCATCTCAGGCCATTCCCATACGAAGTGCGTTCATCTACAGGCATAGGTGGAAATACAATCATGATCCTGCCACCGCTTACGCACTTGTCCAATAGAGTGCACCAGCGATGAGTGTACCGGATAGTCTATTAAAGGCTGTTTTGCATGAAATCGATGCAAATGGCCTCTCATGGGGTAAAAATCAAATTTGATAGTAGGACTAAACCCAGTAAGACAATGATAGCCGATATGTAGGGGTTATCCATGATATAGGTGGGTACCATTAAATATAAAAAACTGTTGCCATGGCAACCAGTCAAGGTTGGGTACCATATATATGCCCCATTTCAGCCTCTGTGGGCACCTGGATATAACTTTTTTAATGCATTATAAGAGGTAGTTCATAATAGTCTAGCATTTAAAAATAATACTGAATAAGAACTGTTTATTAAAATATGAAATCAAAGGTAGGGCTCATGTTACATTTAGAAAAAAATTTGTCCATCCATTCTAGAAAAGTGTTACCTTGGTTACCGTTTTCATGGAAATTGTCTGAATTGGCTTTTTTGTTGTGTTTTTTGTTGTTGTGTTTTTTTGTTTTGGGGTGGGGGGGGGGGGGGGGGACTTACCAGACACTGTACTTGAGCATGTATAACTATAGATATTTGATCAACGTGGAATACTTTAATATGAATTCGATATTCATTCCAAACTGAATCTGTTACTTGGCAACCATGTGCAACTGTTACAATTTCCCTAGCAACAGCAATTTTTAGGACTCTTTGAGTCATTCTGATCTACACTATCCTTACAAAATCAACTCTGTGTAATTCATTGTTGTGGATGGTTGTTTTGTAAACCGGGGTGCGTGCCTAGCAACAAACCTTCTTTTAGTTTATCTGCCTAGCAACCACTTAAATAAATATGCATTGCTTAGCAACCACTATTCCAAAACCTTATTTCACCTAAAATTATAATGACCCATATACAGATTGCATGCATTGAGCCTTTCTATGGTGTGCTTTGAGCTTAAATACTATGGCATGATCTGAAAAATTCTGATTGGCTGGGAGGCTGGAAGCACTCGTATGGGCAGAAAAATAAAAAAAATGGTGAACACCACCGTTTCATGAGTTCAGAGATGTTTTCTAAATACCCCTGACAATTAACCCTTTTCAGGCGAGTGGGTTGTTGGGTACCAGTAGCTGCAGGGGCCAGGATGCCCCTAGGCTGTATGCCTCTAGGGCGAGAATGCCTTGAGGCATTCAGGAAAGTTTCACTTGTCATGTGACCTAGAGAACTTCTTTATTGCCATATTTCGATTATTTTGAAATGGTATACAAACTGTATCAATTCACACATATATCTTTCCACACCAACTCTTTAAATGTTTCTTGTATTTACTGGAAAATGCCTGGATATTCTCGCCCCCTGTGTACATAATGCCTGTAGGCATCTTCAAACTCACCAACACTAATACATATAAACACAAACCAACTCACACCCACCAACTCAAGCCCACCAACTACATGAATCAACATTTGCAGCAACACCCACTAACAGCAACACCAAGCAAGACCCACCCATATCAACACCCATCAAAACCAATCAATACCAACAATGACACACTCCCAACCACCTACACCAACATCAACTCACAACAACACCAACACCCATGAATAACAACAGCAGACCCAAGCAACACTCACACCCAGCAACACCAATCAACAGATACATGAACCAACATTCCATTAATACCTATAGATCGACTCCCACACAAACAACCACCCACAGCAATACCCACATCAACACTGATGAACACCATCACCAACACTAACCAGCATCACCAATACCCACCCACAGCAATACCCACAGCAACACTGATGAACACCGTCACCAACAGCAGCACTCATTGATATGAATACTCATCAACAACTATGAACACCAGTATCAGTGAGTGTCACATCCACAAACACAAACACTAACCAACATCAACAACACCCATTAACAACAACCAACACAAACAGCAACACCCAATAACCCCCACTGATACCCATAACACCCAAAGCCACAACCACCAGCATCGGCACCCACCATCATCCACAACAACACCCATCAACATCTATCAGCACCAGCACCCAGTAACACCCATATCAACATCCACCAAACAAATCAACACCAACACCAACCAACTCACACTTATCGACACCAACATCTTTTAGTTCACATGGTTTTATAGAACCATAAAACCATGTGAACTAAAAGAATAGGATCCATAAAGAATGGTGCGAGGTATAAGATATTAGCTTAACTAAATTGAGTGTGTCACTGGCCGAGAGGTAGGACATATTCGGTCTACGTATGTGCATTAGTAGTCAGGTATCGTAGCATGTAGGGGTTAGTTGTGTCAACTGTCATCATCCAACCCATCTCATCATCCATCACTCTCATATCTCTACTGATCTCGATGTAATAAGAGCCCTACGAGATTAAGCACTGTACAACAGGAAGAACTAGCGTCAGCTAGATGTTGACAATAAAGTAAAAAAAAACAAAAAAAAACAACAACATTGACACCCACAGCAACACCCAATAACACCCATACCACCAACAACCATCAACACCAACATCAAAACTAACACCCACCACACTCATAGCCAGAACCATGAGCATCAACACCCACCAACACCCACAGGAATACCCATTAACACCAAAGCAACACCCATCAACATCTATCATCACCAACATCCATCATCACCCATTGCCACCAAAACCAATCAACACCAACACCATCCAACACACACCCACCAATACGAACATCAACACCTAGCAACCTACAGCAATAGTCACCAACACCCACAGTAGCACCCACCAACACCCACACGAATCAACACCTACAGCAACACAACAGCCACCCACAGCAACACCAAGCAACACACACCTACATCATTACCCACCAACACCAATCAATACCATCACTGACAGACTCAAACCCACCAACACCAATGTCAACACCATTAACACCAACACCCATCAACATCCACAGCAGGACCCACAAACACTCACACCAACCAACACTGCCTAACACCGACCAATCAACACTAACAGCAATACCAATTAATACCTACATGAAACCACACCAACACCCATATATAAACACCTACATAAATCAACACTCACAGCAACACCACCCACAGCAACACTCAGCAACACCAATAAACACAAACACAGACCAACTCACACAGACCAACTCACACCCACCCAATATATTAATCGACAACTGCAGCAATAGCCACCCACAGCAACAGCCACCAACACCAATCAACACCAACACTGACTGGCTCACACCCACCAACACCAACATCAACATCAACACCCACCAATACCAACACAAACGGCCATCGATACTATACTGCAACCTTGCACTATACCATACTACACCACCTTACACAACACCATACCAACTTACACTACACCATATCATCATGCACTACACAATATTATTATACCACCTTTCATTACACCACAAAACCTCACACTACACATTGCTACATATCACACTATACCATATTATACTCTGTCATACTACACCACATCACTTCACACTGTACCATATTATACGGAAACTGGCTTACTGTCTTCGTATGTCAAAAATATGCGGTGAAACTGTTGATCACATACATCCCGATGCCGTAGGCAGAGGGATGTATGTGATCAACAGTTTTACCAAGTATTTTGACGTACGAAGACAGTCAGCCTGTTTTCGTATTATTATATACCTAAAAATGGCGAAATTTTACCTGGTCACATGATCACATACCCCGTGCGTCACAGTGTGGCGTACGGGTTATGAATATGCCATGAGTAGGAGCGGGCAGTATGTGTAGGATATACTACCACAGGTATATAATAATATAGAAAGACATGGTTAGTGTGGCCGAATGGAATCTGTTCAGAGATATTTTTGTCAGAAATATTCACCTCAGTCTTCGACTTCGGTGAATATTTCTGACCAAAATATCGAGGAACAGATGGAATTCGGCCACACTCACTATGTCTTTTTATTATTATATACCGATATTCGATTTAAATGCCATTTTTGTACTTACATTATCAACCTATTTCAACCTCCGAAATAAGTCACGTGGTACGGTGTGGCGTAAAAATATTTTACGCCACAGTGCGGCCGAACGGAATCTTTCCTGCTATCGTGTAAAAGTGAGACATTCGTGCACCGGTATATAATAATACACCATTTCACATGAAACCACCCTACATTGCACCAATCATCCTCACACTACACCATATCATATTGTGTCATACTACACCACACCACCTCACACTATACCATATGACACCAACTCACACAAAACAACCTTACATTGCACCACAGCACCTCACACCATACTATCATCTCATACCTTACCATACTACACCACTTTACATTACACCACAATACACTATGTCTCACTACACCACCCCATCCCACACTACACCACACTACACTACAGACTACACCATACTGCAACATATCAAATATGCCACACCAAACCATGTCATATTATACCATATTACACCACCTTTCATAGCATTATACCACCTCACATTACACCAAATAAACATGCACTAGACAATATTACACCATCCCACACTACATCATACTACACCACTTTATATCACACCACACTACACCTTATCACACTACACCACCCCACACTGTACCACACTACGCTACAGACTACACCATACTGCAATATATCAACTGTTCCATATTACACTGCCTTACATAACACCACACTACCTCACACTGTACCATAGTCCAGCACCTTACACTACACAACCTTTCACCATGCTATAGCACATATATCATACTAGACCATCCCATACTACACCATATTATACCACCTTGCATTACACCACACTACCTCACACTACACCATGCTACATCTCACACTTCACCATATCATAACATGTCATACTACACCACCCCACCTCACACTACATCCTATTATACCACATCACACTACACCACCTTACATTATACCACACCACCTCACACTATATCATATCATACCACCTCACACTACACCAAACGACCCAACCTTCCAACCTACATTATTAAAGTACACAAAATACAATTTAGGGAAACGTGTACCGGTACTTTTTATGAGACAGGCCCCAGGCGATTCACGTTTAGTCTTTAGAAGTAGGTCAGACGTCACTTATATTTTCATGACGTCATAGAAACGTCGTTAATTTTTGTTGTGTCTTTTTTTACTCTATGCATCTCATATCAAAGCCAGGGGCGTACCCAGGATTTTGTTTCGGGGGGGGGGGGGGCACACCTCTGAAGATTGACAAGGGTCCAGCTAAGAAGACCCTCCTGTGAGGTACCGGGGCAAAGCCTCGGACGCCCTTAGATTATACAAGCTGTATTCCAGATTCTGATTCAGGGGGAGTGTGACCAGGGATCCAGCTCCTCCTGGGGGTTCAGGGGGCAAAGCCGCCAGAGGAACTTGAATTTCATGGATTATACAACCTGTACCAGGATTTTTTTCTAGGGACAGGGGTTACACTTCTTAGACTATCTAGAATTATTACCAGGGGTCTGGCTGCAAAACCCCCTCTGGGTGTCCAGGGGGCAAAGCCCTGAGAACATTTGGATTCTATAGATTATAAAGCCACCCCAAGGATTTTCTTTGAAGAGGGGCGCACACATCTTAGGTTTTCTGTGAATATTGTCAGTGTCTAGCAGAAAAGCCCCTTCTGGGGGTCCAGGGGGCAAACCCCTTGAAAGAACTTGGATTATATGCAATCTCTATCCTGGCTTTTGTTTCAGGGAACAGGGTTACACTTCTTAGGGTATATTGCCAGGGTTCTAGCAGCAAACCCCCTCCTGGGGGTCCAGGGGGTAAATCCCATAGAAGACCCTGTATCATAAAAATTCTACAACCTCTCTGTAAGATGTTTTTTCAAGGAGGGGGTTACATATGTTAAGCCATCTGGGAATATTGTCAGAGGTCTAGCAGCATGGCCCCACATGGTGGTCCAGGGGGCAAATCCCCCAGGATCACATGGCAATATTGCCAGAGGTCTAGGAAAGCCCCTAATCCCTCTGAAATATTTGGATTTTATAGATTACACAAGCTGTCCCCAGATTTTTGTCTCAGGGAGGGGAAGATACATACCTGAGACCAGGTACCAAGGGTCCATCATTAATGTCCTCAGAGGGGTCAAGGGGGTGAAACAATTTCTACTATCTTAACCACATTCCCCTCAAGCAGCATTCACCAGGGGCATACCCAGGAATTTGTTTCATGGAGGGGGGTACACCTTGGACTACCTTGAATGATTGGCTTGGGCTCCAGGGGGCAAAGCCCCCAGCATTACTTAGAATTTGTCGATTATACAAGCTGTATCTAGGATTTTGTTGAGGGAGGGGGTCATATGCCTGACACTATTCAGGGGTCAAGAAGCAATGCCCCAGTTGTGAGGGGGATCCAGGGAGCAATGCTCCCGGAAGAATTTGGATATTTATTTTAAAAAAAATAAATCTTAGGATTGTTATGGGACCTGAGATAGCATGGGTAGCTTGCTGGGGGTCCAGCAGCAAAGCCTCTGCTGGGGATCCAGGAGGCAAAGCCTCAAGATTCACTTGGGTTTTAGATTTTATACAAGCTGTATCCAGGGCCTGTTTTTCAGTCGAGACGATCGCTAGCTGAGATCTGCTGAGATCCGTGAGCGATCCTGAGACCATTTGTACAAGATACTGCACTCAGAAATTATTGATTTGAGACACTTATACTTATTCAAATTAAAAATGTAAATATGGAGTGACCTTGACCCTACCTTGCTCAAATAAAATCGAGCATTACAGTAGGTGTACACAAGCTGGTTGAGTGGGGCAGTGCCTGCATTTTTCAGATTTCCAGAAAAATGTTTATCACAGTCTTAATAACCACAAGAAAAATATGAAATCTGGGATATAGGTATGTCAGATTATTAGTATCATTCTAAATATTGTCTAATTTGAATAAGTTTTAGCACCTAAAAAAATAAGTTATGACAAGTATCAACTGGTCTAGACCGTTTGGGAGACCATTTCACTTGAAATCCCTTGAGATCATCACAACTGAAAAACACTGAAATCACCCAAAACAGTCGCATCTCAGTCTCAGCCTGAGATCCCCAGAGATCGTCTCAACTGAAAAACAGTTTGCCTTTCAAACGATCTCAACTTGAGATCGTCTCAACTGAAAAACAGGGCCCAGGATTTTGAGGGAGATTGTTGCACACCTGAGACTACCTGGAATGTTGCCACAAGAGAAATAGCATAGCCCCTCCCAGAGGTCCAGGGGGCAAAACTCCTGGAAGTGCTTTGGTTTCAGATATCATTTATACAATCTATATCCATGACTTTGTTTCAGGAAAGGGTTACACACCTGAGACTACCTGGGGGGATTGTGAGATGTCTTGGGGCAAATTGCCTCCTTTGGGATCCAGGGGCCGAACCCCTTAAGTGTTTGACTTTTATGCATTAGATAACATTTTTATCACAGCTATAGGGAGCCAATGTGAACGAACTGGAACAGCGGCTATCCGTTCTGATATGTCTAATAGAACATATTGGAAGTTAAACTATCCAAACAAACCCATGGTCAAAGCAGCACATTCGATATAATAATAATATAATAGTAGTATTATAGAGGTCGAATGACAAGCTGTTCCTATGATGTTGGTTTGGGCAGGGGATTTACACACCTGAGACAGCCTGGGAAGATGTGTGGTGATCTAGAAGCTAAGACCCCCTGGGGGTCAAGGGGTCAAAGCCCATGGAATCTTTAGGATTTCATAGATCATACAAGCTTTTCCCAGGATGTTGTTTCAGGTTGGGGGCTACATACCTGGAGAGATTGGCAGGGGCTCCAGCAACAAAGCTCCTCCTGGGAGTTTAGGGGGTGAAGTCCCTGGAAGCAGTTGGGTTTCTAGATTGCTAAGGGTCCTGTGGCATAACCCCTCCTTGGGGTGCACTGAAGCCCCAGTGAGGGGGGTCAAACACCTGAGGCTATATGGGGATATATTGAGAGGTCTAAGAGCAAAGCAAATCCCAGGGGGTCAGGGGTAAAGCCCCTGGAAGTACTCACATGTTAGTGACTCTATTTAGAGGAAGGGTTTTTACACACCTGAAACTACATGTGAAGATTGCCAGGGGTCCAGTTGCAAAAAGCCATCTGGGAGGTCCAGGGGTCAGAACCCCTGGAAGCACATGGGTTTCATATAATTCAGAAATTACAATGGGTCAGGGGCAAAGTGCTTCTTTAGTGATACAGGTGGGAAGGGGATGAAGCCCCTGGGCGCACTTGTATGTCAAAAGACTATACAAGCTATATATAGAATTTAATTCCAAGGAGGAGGGGGTCACACAACTGCAGGTGTCTGGTGGCAAAATCTATCTGGGGGTCCAGGGGGCAAAACCTGCAGAAGCACTTGGCTTCTATATTTTACACAAGGCACCTCTTGGATTTTGTTTCAGGGACCAGGATGGTTACTGATCTAAGGCTATTTATGATGATTGCTCTAAAACTGCCTCTTTCGGAGTCCAGGGGCCCCCTGAAGAGCTCTCTCTTTTTTGGGGACATATTTCCTTTGTTGAATGACGTACATATGGTAACAAGGGCATGTAGGGGGATTTTTTTAGAGGGTGGGGGGAGGGCACACCTGGGACTACCTTACATGCATCCTTCAAGTGACTACCCTCAACCCATACCCCTCTCCTAAGATCTTGTAAGTCGTAATCTGTACAAGGTTCTCACTATGCTCTATGGGAGAAGAATTCTTAATGAACTAGGCTTAGAGCCGTGAGAATTCTTCTCCATAGAGATAGATTTCAATATCTTATGTATGTGTAAATAGCCCATTCTTGTATAATGCTGTAACTTTTTAACTATGATAGATAGAAAGAAAATTCAAAAAACACGTGCCCCCTGTGCCCCCCCCCCCTGGGTACGCCCCTGAGTGATGCTACATTCTTTTGGTCAAAAAAGTGGCAGAATCATATTCCCCATGTAATGATTGACCAACATGGCACATTTCATGCAGTAGACTCTCCAAGTACTAGGATAAATACTTACATTAAGTCTCTATCATCAATGGCTAAAAAGCTAGAATTTGCTTTGACAACAATCAGAGCTGGCTACTGCAGTGGCTGTTTTGTGCTAAACTGGTTGCCATGGCAATTAAATTCTTAGGGAATGAAGAGAACAACTCCACATTATGTCCCAAATGTATACATCATGAAAATGAAATCTCATAAGTAGGTGTTTAGCTCCTATTTCCTACATCTATTATTCATATTTGCAGGAAATTGGTGGTTTCTAAGTAGATTATTATGCATTAAGGTTGTCATGGAAACAAAAGTGATGCTACATTCTTTTGGTCAAAAGAGTGGCAGAATCAGATTCCCCATGTAATGATTGACCAACATGGCATATTTCATGCAGTAGACTCTCTAATGGCCTTTTTGAGACTATACTCTTCTACTAGTTGCCATGTCATGCAGATTTGCCATACAAATGTCCAGTTAGTGTATCATTATCTGGCGGCTTTGGTCATAGAAAAAACCTTGTTATGGTTGCCATGGGAACAATTGAATGGCTTCAAAAAATGGTGGTACCTATCAATGCTGTGTGTTATTGCTAAATTTATCAATTTGTATGTGTCATTCATAAAATTATTCTTTTTATCCAACTTTAATAACCATGAGAAAACCAAAAATGGGGGTTCCCCCACAAATTGGAATGTTACCATGGCAACAGTTCTTCCAAGAAAACAGAAAAGGGCATATTTCCATACTGTACACTTTTGGCCAAAGAATGATAAATTTTACCGACAGAAAAAATGCATTTATTCAAATTTTCTTATAAAAGTATATATTATGTGTCAGTATGTATTAAATTTTGTTTTCCTTCTATCACCATGGAAACGAGTATGATGCTACACCTTTTGGAACAAACGAGTATCAGATTCAGATTCCTGAGGTCATAATTGACTAATATGGCAAGTTTCAGCCAGTAGACTTTCGGGGGTCAATTTTACCCATTTTTAGGCCATTTGCTCCTCTACTAGGTAGAAGAGCAGTGAGCCATGACAAACAGTCTTGCATAGGCCTTCAAAAGGTCATTCGCAAACAAATTTTGGGTGGACTGAATCTATACGGATATCTTTCTGTTTCAGTGTTACAATGTTTTATTGACCGATGGCAATAAAACGGGTGTTAACAATTACAACAAATTTTATGTAAACTGAGAGAGAAAAGGGTGATTATGTGATGACTCTGTGTAAGATTACTTTTATGTTCTAGGTAACTTGGCCAGTCATTCATAAAATTGTCAACTGAAATGGATATGATATGTCGCATCAGATGGGACAGTTTGATATGGGGCGCCGTTCTGGACAAACCCCTTTCGTCAATATTTTCGTCATACAGTATACCTTTCGTACTACTGAATGTATTTCGTTCACAAAATACACTACGAAACATATATTTCATACCCCAATAATTTTTCTTGGAAGACAAAAATATTTTACGAAATATATTTTTGTTAACACAAATTATTTGTTCCCAAACTAATAATTTTGTAAAAAAAAATCAATTTCATAAAAGACGAAATCCATTTCATCTCGGATGAAATAAATTTCGTCTCGGGCGATATTCATTTTGTCGAGTTCCGTCTACATACACCAGGGGGCGACACTGTGCCGCTGGAGGCGCCATACTTATACCATATCCCTTATACTTTCCTGAAATACTTCTCCCCTGTCCCAAATTCTTCTCCCCAAATCCCTTATGTGTTGTATCTCCAAGATCGGGTTCAATATTAATAATTCGTCACGAATTGTTCTTATTGATAACCGCTTATTAATAAGTTACAGGTTTAAAAAAAAAAATTCGAAACGGCCGGGGATCGTACCCGCGATCCCGAGATTAACAACCAATACTCTAACCACTACACCATCAAGTATGGAAATACATGGTGATTGAATGGTAATATAATCAAACAGAATTGGTACTGCCCCTTTACCATACTTTCCCTTCACCATACTGCCCTTCCACCATACTGCCCCTCTTCAATACTGCCCCTCCACCATACTGTCCCTCCACCATACTGCCCTTCCACCATACTGCCCCTCTTCAATACTGCCCCTCCACCATACTGTCCCTCCACCATACTGCAACTCCACCATACTGTCGCTCTACAATACTGCCCCTCCACCATACTGCCCTATTGTTCGTTTCATCCGTTGTGTGCCCAAATGGGCCTAGAAACGGCTGCTGGTTTAATTATTGACATTGTTGTTATTATTTCGAGGTATATAATATTATTATATACCTGTGGTAGTATATCCTACACATACGGCCCGCTCCTACCCATGTCGTAGTTATATCCGTGTCGTACGGGGTATGTATGTGGCGTACGGGGTATGTACAGCGGCAAAATCCAAAAACTTCCCCCAGAAGCAAAGTTAAAAATTGGATATTTTAAGGTATATGATAATAGAGAAACAGGCTGACTGTCTCCGTACGGATAAAATACTTGGTAAAATCGGCGATCAGATGATCCTCTGCCTTCGGCAACGGTTCATCTGATCACCTATTTTACGGCATATATTATCCGTACAGAGACAGTAAGCCTGTTTCTCTATAATATACAATACCGCCCTTCCACCATGCTGCCCCTTTTCCATACTGCGCATACTCTCCCTCCACTATGCTGCCCCTCTACAATACTGCCCTTCCACCATACTGTCCCTATACAATACTGTCCCTCCACCATGCTGCCCCTCCACCACACTGCCACTCTACAATATTGCCCCTCCACCATACTGTCCCTCCACTATACTGCCCCTCCACCATACTGCACCTTTACCATACTGTCCCTCCACCATACTGCCCATTAACCAAACTTCCCCTAAACCATACTGCCCCTTAACCATACCACCCCTCACCAATACATTCCCTCAACCACCATATTCCCCCTCAACCATACTGCCCCTCAACCATACTTCCCTGTGTGGCAGTGTGGTGAAGGGGCAGCATGGTGGAGGGAGAGTATTGTATAGGGACAGTATGGTAAACGGTCAGTATGGTGGAGGGGCAGTATAGTAGACAGGGACAGCATTCTATAGGGGCAGTATGATGGAGGGGCAGTATGGTAAAGGGGCAGTATGGTGGAGGAGCAGTATGGTATAGGGGCAGTATGGTGGAGGGGCAGTATGGTGGAGGGGCAGTATGGTGGAGGGGCAGCATGGTGGAGGGAGAGTATTGTATAGGGACAGTATGGTAAAGGGGCAGTATGGTGGAGGGGCAGTATTGTAGAGGGGCAGTGTGGTGGAGGGATAGTATGGTGGAGGGACAGCATTCTACAGGGGCCCATCTGAGATGAGGCAGGCACGTGTTCCTGGTGGTGTAGTGGTTATGGGGTAATGGGGTCTGGGGTTCGATCCCCACCCTACCCTAGCATTTTCACGTTTTTCTTTTTAATAAAAAAGGAAATACGCCAGTGAAGAGAGATTCAGTACAGAATATATAAAACAAATCTAAAATCTGTTGAAATTATTTTAGTTTTATGCGTAAAGAATGTGTCCTTTGCCGTTTGTTTACGTTTTTACGCTTTGTTTACATTTTGCAGGCTTGCTCCCACTGCCACTGCAGTGCCAGTGTGACTCTGGCGTAGGGTAGTAAAGGCTCTTAGTCTCCATAAGATCAGTTATAATGTTTTTTATGATTATTCTTTTTGTATTTCGGAGTAATATTTCATGTTTGTATTCTGTATTTCAATCTCCTACATGGTGTAGTCCACGATAACTGACCACTAAATATTCCCATAATCCAAGCGATGTCAGCCTCCAGCAACACAGGGACCCCTTGCAGAACCAACGTGCCAAAGTAGGCCTTACGTACGTGAAAAGTTAGGTGGCTTACGTGAATCCTTACGTGGCCACTTCCAAAACATTGCACATGAGCAGTCGTAGACTTTTTACGTACGGTGTACGTACGTACGTACGTAGTATCCCCGCTTTCTTTCCCTGTGTTTCAAAGTACTTCTAGTGGATGTTAGTACCGATAAAGCCATGAAATACCTAACTTTATCCTCATAATAACCCACACCCACCTGATATTTTGTGTCTGTGCACTTATTTCATAGTAACAAAGCTTTTTTCCTAGTTATAGTGTATTCTACTGTATTATCGCCCAGCACGAAGGCAGAGTAAAAAGTTCTTTTCCAAAGTTCTCTTGCTCTCGTACTTAAATTCCATTTCGTGTCAGCTTCTATGCTTAGTATTGACTCACAGCTATTTATTATATTCTAGTTGCATATTTATATAGTTTCCGTTATTGCGAGTATAATTATAAGTTCTTATTAAGTAATGTACTTGCTTCAGCTATTATTCATTTCAGTAATTATGTAATATTTTTAATTATTTTTAAGTTGAATAAACAACTGGATTGTGGTAATGTGGTTCACTTCTCTTTATTTCTTGCTCCTCCCAGCATAGCATTGCCATTGCTATATACATTTGCGAACTCAAGTGTAAATAATCAAAACATTAATTTCGAAAGGAATATTAAATAATCAGGTAGCGTTCTTTACAAGGAAACGTAACTATATATGTATTTATGTATCTCGAAAGAACCCAATAATAATAAAACACATCATAACGCCTACACACCATACTGAAGTGACCTTCCCAAAAGAATCCTTTGCAAATGATTATTAAAAGGCAACGTAACCTTATATTTATTTATGTAACTCGACATAACCCAATAATAATAAAACACGTGATAAGGCCCACACACCGGATAACACCATAATTCAGTGAAAATCCACAAAAGATTGATTTCAAAACGTATATTACAAATTAACATTGTTCTTTAAATAATCATTTCAAAACGTATATTACAAATTAACATTGTTCATTAAAAGGAAATATAACTTAATGAATCACAAATATACATAAATCTTCCACTCTTTGGAGTTCTTTCTTTCTTTCCTTTCGATTGTCACAACGTCTTTAAACAAAACTACTCTTCCAGAAAGATTTTTACAAAGATTGTCATGATTTCCTTGCTAGGAAGATAGCCTCCCCAAGCTAGGCATCTTCATCGTAATCTTTACTTCTTCTCCTTTTTCCTTTCTTTTTTTTTCTCTTTTTTTTTCGCTAAGGAGTGATACATCCGGGGACGTGTCAGCTGTTACACTCGTGTTATACGATTCGTCCTTTCCTCTCGTTTTTCCTGTTAAGGTGGAGGGCGTGGGGTCATCCCAAGGAAGGTGCAGCTCATATTCCTCCTCCTCTTTACTCTCCGCAACTTCCCCTTGGCGGCAACACTCCAATATACGTCCTAATACTGCAAAACGAAAGTAAATTTAAAAGTAGGCTGTATTTACATGTAATTTCTCTTCCCAGCAGTGGGTATATTTTAGAAATGGATAATGTCTCTTGCATCCATGAACCATTTTATGATATCCGTCTAAAATAAAAGAGCTTCAGCACAAACCACATTCCACATGTAATGCAATATCTATATAAATACTAAATCATACCCCGGGGCAGTTGTACATAATAAGAAAACATAGCCATATCATAAGTTGCTATATGTAGGTAAGATTTCCATCGTATCTATCTAGATTATATAATGAGAAATAAAAATTAGGCAGATTTTCTAAATGTTACTAATACTTACGAGCGTTGTTTTCCTTCATCCCCTCCTCTATGTTTCGTGCACACTGTAGAAGTTCCCGCAGTATCGTCATATCACGTGGTTCCGAGGGTCCATGGGTATGCTTCGCTGTGGCTGCCTCTTCTATCTTTGCCCCTGTGAAATTTCCAATGTAAATGTTCTTTCCGTCAATAGTGAAAGATCATTGATTATGCAGGCGCATAACCAAGCACTGGTGCCGTTAATATTTAGGTTTAGAAATCAATGGCTCTGTAAATATTCAAAAGGTGTTTCTCCTGACTGAGGGATGATTTAATACTAAATAGTTCGAATATTGTTTTCTCCTTAAAAGATAACGAAGTTGATATCTTGTGACTTCTGTACTGAAGTGCCACTATTCATCTTACACGTGAGTGAGCTATTCTATATCTTTTTCCAACATACTACTTTAAGTTGACTGATTTCTGCCAGTGATCCGGTTCTTTCCCATCTTTAAATACAAATTTAATGCTCACCCATGCTTGCATCGATATCAAGGAACTTTAATACCAATCGTCCCGCGGCAGCCATACGGAGTTTCCCGGGAGTTGTGCCCTTCCGCCATTTCTCATACTGTGAATTCATAAAGTCCTACATGTTACTAAGAAAGAATGAGATGAGTCATTTGTCTGTGACATCGTTCGCCATCGAGTTTTGAGTGCACAGCACTATGAACGAGGTGATAGTCAACCACTTCAAACAAGATAGTGAAAGGGGAGTTAGAACAAGCACACATATCTTTCATATTTTATCTTACTCTGGAAAGATAACATGGTTTTTTTATAACCATTTGAAAAGCAGTCGCCATACTTGTAGGCCCCTTCACAACTATTTCGAATTGCTATGCCTATAAACATTCATACGCGTCCCTCTCCGTGTCACTAGGTAGGCATGCTGGCTATGAAGTGGAGCGGGTAGCTAATATATATACCCCATCTTGTTGTTCATAGGAAGTAGTAGCGCTATTGTAAAAAAGTAGGAAAATCTAAGAATATACTTTACCCAGTTAGGTTATCCACACCTAATTCAGCTGATATTATCTGTCCCTACAGTTACAGTGGTGTTGTGTGTCTTTATTAGGGTTTTGAATGCACATACCTTAGAGCGATTTTCAGACAGGAAGTGCTGGAATTTTCTTTTGCACTCCTCCCCTGTGCGTGAGTATTCCGATATGTAGTTCACCTCGTCTGCAATATTAAATGTTAATATGATAATAATAGAAAGGCATTTTAAACGACTTTCCAGCAAATGAGCTCGAACGGTTAACCGTACAGTCTCAGTAAGTACGTTTTTTTCATAATACCTATCATCAGCATATTCTGTGTAAAAGTTGCAATCTTTCCTGTGAGATGTACTCCCTGTCTAGCGTTATAATTCCGCATAACCTCCCAGTACTGATTTTCTAGAAGAGCGTGTCTTCCTCACTGTCATTGTAAATTTTCCACCGTTCCGCGGGTGCAGTTCCTAAGAAACATGCACCAGTAATACACAAATATTACCCACCTGCCACATTTTCCCACCTTGCCTCTTTCTCGGGTACGCTCAGGGACTTGTCACGTAGTTTGCTTTTCAAGTTGAGGCACGCTCGCACCAGTTCCGCGACTTCGGTAGTGGTCCATGTGGGTCTCCGTGCTCGTTTCTCCGGGCCCGGCCCCTCATCCGAAGATGATGAGTCCTGTTAAATTAATTGCGTACATTGAATATATGTATGGGGAAGGTGAAGATAGTTGTGTGTCTTGCATTATTCGTAGAAGTTGGTTGGCGAGTTTTATTGCGGGTCGGTGTTAAGCACGAGTGACAGGATCGAAACGCCAAATTTGCACCGGCAGTAATTCCCCATATTTTCTGAATAGTACTCAATTATTAGTTAACAAGATTCCTACGAACCTCTGAGTGACCTATAATTACTTGTGAAAGGTTAAATATACCCCACCGTGTAAAAATCCGAAGACATTTCCGCTAATGAAGTCAAGTGTGTAAAACCGTCCTCTTTCACCGGTGTGCAGCATGTGAATGATGTTCTTTCCAAAGTGCTTGCGTGCCGTGTGCAAATGACCGTGCAAATAAACCTGATTACGGGGTAATTTTGTTATTGGTTTCATTTGTTCTTTCCAAGTTGCTTGCGTGCCGTGTGCAAATGAACGTGCAAATAAACCTGATCATGGGGTAATTTTTTTATTTGTTTTTCTTACTTCTACAAGTTATGAACGCTGTGCGCAATTAAAGTGACTCTTTTCTGAAAAGAATTGGTGATTCCAACTTTATAGGTAAAATCTTCTAATAGAAAAATTTCCGAAGTAGTTTCGTAGTTCCACGCCCCCAACTGTAGTGAAACCCTGTTGTTGGGAGTAAACTAATATGTATTACAGAGGGCGTTTTCTTCAATACAGTTTGGTACTACGAATGTCTCCACTCTAAATACCATATGACTTCCAATTGTAGGCAAACTCAAATCGACTCTTATGTGATCTACTAGAATACACAGTGACTTTCCCACATTTGGCATGGTGCCGCCACCTACCACTTCACGGGGGAACTAATAGAGTGACATTCTCCCAATCATATGTTAGCATTATAACTTGCCCCTTCGGAATCATGACTTACGTCTGTAAGTGCATTATGTCAAATAATACTTTATTCCCTAAATGTACACCTAGTAGAAACGTGGGAAGTTAATCTTATGAATAGTCTTCTCCTACCGCTTGTGGTTTCTATGTGACATTCACTCGCTATAGTAAATTGACGATTGCAAATGATCGCAGTTCCTTGTAGTACAATTAGGGTGGTTTTAAGCTACCGCAGGGTATAATGTTTGTATCCAGTACCATGCAATTTTATTCTGAGTAGACACAACGTAAAGAGGAATGTTTTTGTTCGGGGCTAGGTACCCTGGGAAAGTGTACGCACCACGCGGTAGTGTTCATTTTTCACACCTACGAAGGTGTCGTACCTGCTAACTAAATGTCTTACATTTTACGAATTGAAGAGAGTGCTACTCTAACTTACCCATACTTCTCAGTACTTTTATACAAATAAGAAACAATGTTATCAAACCCATAAGGAGCTGTAAATAGACCTATCACGTGTACTGTGCACAAGAATTGTTAATGTGAACCATTCTTTGGAGTGCCGTTCTCCCTAATGATATACAACGTTTAAAAATCAGTCTTTCTAGGACAGTTTGTGAAATTTTTGTTATAACGCATGTACAAAATATATAAATGAGTGCATTTGAAATTGTGGGTGCACTGTCGCAATGGAAATAATTTGAATTGCACATATCACTTCTTAACTAATACACTGTCTAAATTTTGTATTGCAGAATTTACCACGTTTCATCGGTACTGTAGGAAAGAATGCCTTCCCCCAAAACCAAGAAACGTGTGGGAGAGAGGGTGCTGTCGCACGCAAGGCGCGAGAAGGATGGGCACTATAAGAAGCTGCTGAGCTACCGACATGCGCGCTCACCTTCATTGTTGCCGATACCCAAGGCATCTCATTATTCGAAGAGAGAGGAGAAAACAAAGTTAAAACCCCGCACAAAAGAACGGGCGGATTCCCGTCAGCGCAAATGTAAATTTTCTACTTCCCCCGTCTTTGATGGTTCCCGGAAAAATAGGTATGGGGCAACTGTGCGCCGGCGCGGGGAAGAAACCCAAAAAGCTGCTACTGCGAGACCTCGTCCGGGAAGGAGACCTTCCTGGTTGGAGGCAGAGGTGTTGGCCCTAGCTCAGGTATGCCACCAGCACAAGGAAGTGTTGCGGGGTCACTTCCGTGGAACTGCCGGCGGGAGGGACGAGAAGGCCGATGCTTGAGACGATGTCGCATGTGAGTAAGACGCATTGAAATTAATGTTATATCCCTAGCGTACACCTACTTATTAATTATAGAACCCAGTTTGTACCAATAAATATAAATATATAGATTCTATTAAGTATTGGATACCTATCAGAGAAATTTAAATCATAATTCATTCCTACTATATGAAGCAATTCATAGAAAAACGTGCAATTTCTGAGAATGTTAATAATATATGTCACTTTTCATTTCCAGTGTACATCAACTCGGTTTCAAGGTACGACCGCACAGCGGATGAGTGCCGACGCAAGATCCAACATTTTGTCTCCGAGTCCAAGTTGAAGGTGCGTGCATTTCCAATGTCTTATCAAAAACTAAGAAACTAATTCTAATGAGTTAGAGACACCTAATTCTAATGAGTTAGAGACAGCTATTACAGTTGTATACCTTTTCAAAAGTGTATTGAAAACAATTGATAGATCAGATATTCTGTATTCCGTCAACCAGTATTAACATTTCCCAGCAAGGGTTTCTTTTTTAATAGTAAAGATAACTTCTTGCGTAATAATTTGTGGTTGCAAACATCTTAGTCATTCTTTTAAATGTTGTATATTTGTAATACATACAGCTATCCAACTTGGTGGACAAATATGGGAAAACGGGTGCTGGCTGCGTTGGGGAGAAGGAACAACTTTCCGAGGCTCAGAAGCTAGCTCTCGACTATGCTGGAGAAAGTGCAGTCCTTGGTAAATATATGAAAGAACTCATCTTTTATTGGAGAAAAAAAAGAAATCAAATCTAACATCAGTTGTATGTAAAACAAGACATAGGTTTCTGTGATTAGCTAGATATATATATGTACCAATACATATACCCACTTACACATATGAACAATTGAATAGTATTCAACTGAACTCTCTCTACACATTAACAGGCATCCCTGGTACAGTGGCCGCCCCACCTAGAAGAATCGACAGGGGTGAATTCGCCCGTATGCATGTCAGGCCTCGCGAGGGGGAACTACACTGGACTCCACCACCCGTAAAGGAGGGCAAGGCAATCGGAGAAAAAGTACCTCCGAGTCTGACTGTGCGGAAGAAGAAGAACAGGAGGAGGAAGAGGACCTGGTGGTAATAGATGACGATGAAGACCATCTGGAAGAAGAAGCCACACAGTACTCCCCCTCGCCGCTCCCAAGTCCTCCGTGTGGCATACTTAGGCGTGCGAGGGAACGTGCACAGAAGAAAGTATCACCTCCTTACCAGTCTGATTCGGATCTGCCTGACCATTCGACCCCCAAATCACCTACACCACCCCCGCGGAAGATGAAAAAGCAGGCCCTAGTACGAAAGCTCCCAACAACTTCTGTACGTCCCGGTACGAGCAAGACCAAGATAGATGCCTCTCCTGCGGAGGAAGTAAGCGCTCGTAGGCGGGTGAATTTGTTTCCAGCCCCCCCCTTCAGAGGAGTTGCTGGATCTCATCCGGGGCATACGCGACGAACTATCGGGAATAAAGGCCAGTGTGAAGCATGTAGGGCGTAGACTGGATTGTCTTGAAACTTTCTCGGACGGTATGCAGAAGGTGGCCGTAGCATTGGGCAATGTGGTTACGGTGCTGGCCATGCCAGACATTGGTGAGCGTACGTGTCCACTTCTATTTGGCTTCTACTGGAGAAATAATCTAGAATTGTATGTTAATGTTAAAATTTGCATTTCCTATTTAGGAAATATTGATCGATAGGAAGGGAGCCTTCGCACAAAGAGTGGTACAGCCTGCATTCGTACTAGGATTATTTTCTAAAATATATCATCTTAAATTAGAATAGGTACTTCATGAACATTGAAACATTTTATTTCATACTTATTGAGCAACATTTTACTCTGTAGTTTAATATGCCTTGTAATTGTTGTAATCGTTTTCTTTAGGTGCGAAGCGGGTTGAAGGTAGAAAATCAACTAAGAGAAACACCCCAAAGAAAGGTGCGTAATGTGGAGAATAGCGTAGGATTTAAGTAGAAGCCCCCTCCATCCCCTACACCCCCCGGCCTTTCTTAAGATATACACATAAGCATCTGGTCAATTGAAAATGCAGTTACCAAACCTGAGATCCCGCGTTCTTATTTGGCGGTAGCTAATAATATTGATTTCAACATATTACCCCTCACAAGAAAAAGAGCACGCCCACGGGTAAAGAGGCCGGAAGTGTTCCTGTGATGTGTGGAAAGTTCAAGGTGGCCCAACTCGTAGGTAAGAATCCAAAATAGGCAGAATGCAACTATGGCTGTACGGGAAAAGTGGAATGTCTAGAGTTCACCAAAGTAGCAGTTAATATATAATCTATTCTATATGAGGTGTTCTTATCAAGGTTTCCTACCTACTTACGCTCTTTCCTCTTTAGAATTATTTGCTTATCTTTATATATTGCTAAGCATTTCCGTATCATTTTACCCACAGTTCCAACACCAGGAGAAAACGATCTCACAACGGTGGACATGCACGCCGAAACCATGGAGGTCTCCCTCGCACGTGCCAAGGAAATGGCACATGAGGCTTCGTCGATGACAACACTCCATGAAGTTAATGGGGAACACGAGGAAGAGCAGTATGAGGAAGAGGCGAGGACAAGTACGAGGACGAGAATGAATACCTCCCTGAGACTGAAGGCACTCCCTCACAAAGCGGTGCAGAATCCGAAGTGGTGACACCCCGCCGTTCGGCCCGAAAGCCAAAACCAAAGATGTACTCCTAGGAGAAACTCTAACCTGTCAAAGATTTCTTATTGTAACATAACTCTTATAACCAGATGACAAGGCTATATTAGTTATGTTTTTTCAATAATAAACGATGTTACATGTGAATCGCTTGCAGTTGTTTTTCTAGTTAAATACAGAGTAAGAGTTCAATTAATTAGTTATTTTAGAAGAGTAGCTCTTTCAGTTCTTGTAAAAGATAACTTCCAGTACATGGTAATTTATGAAATGATGTGAAAGAATATTAAAGAATAACCGTAAAACCGCCAGATTGTTTTAAGACGAATATATTTATTAATATCATTATTAACAGATAACAAATAACTTTCAACAAGTACTTTGAAAACTGCAGGGAGCACCATCTTAAATTAACTATATACACAAGAAAGAAGCCTTTTTTACTAGGAGAAACACTGTTCTACGAACCGTCTACAGACGTGTCCATACGTGGGAACAAATACTTTGAAAACTGCAGGGAGCACCATCTTAAATTACCTATATACACAAACAAGAAGGCTTTTTTGCTAGGAGAAACACTGTTCGACGAACTGTCTACGGACGTGTCCATATTGTGCTGGTTTGGCCTGGTGTACTACACGAGGTTGCTCGTACTGTTCTTCTTCCACCTCCTCCAGCGAGCGATTCCGGGTTCCTTCAGCCACCGCCAAGTTGTGGAGGCAAACGCAGCTGACGATGATGTGCACACATTTCTCCGGGGAATGCTGGAGAACACCACCACTTCCATCAAGGCATCTGGGAAATAAACATTGTGGAAATAAACATCTGGGAAATAAAGAAATTAATGGGGAGTTACAATAATTTCCACATATGATTGCTTTCTGCTTGCTTCATCCGCAGTTTATTACTTATTTACTGTAGTTAACTGAAGTACTTACCTTTGTCCCCAAAAGAAAGCAATCACTACAAGTTATGCTTAATGTGTAATAATGTAAACCTACCTGAAACGCTGCTTGAGTGCACCTATAGTCCTCTCCACCACCGATCTTGTCCGCCTATGCCAGGCATTGTACCTGTGATCTGCCTCATTCGGTGGGTCTTGCATGGGAGTGAGAAGGTAGTTGCGAAGGGGATACCTGCAAAATATGAATTAACGATTGTGTTAGGAAATTGTTCTAAAGTGATAACTTACAATAAAAATATGTTTTTAGAATTCCGTACAATGCGATGAATTTACTATAGAAGTTCAGACCTACCCAGAATCGCCTAGGAGAAGGAAGTCACCAAACTGCCCGTTTTCTCCGTCCTTTGAAAGAGGGTTCATTCTCAGTACGTAGGCGTCGTTGCTTGCCCCCGGCCAACAAGCATCTACCGCCGTTATATACCCCTCGGCATCACATACTATCTGAAAGACGAAAGTGTCCCACCTAACTTTAATAAATTAATGAAACCATTTATACGCATTATTAGTTTTCCAACTTAATTATTAGGTAGTTAATAAGAACTATATATTAATAACAACTCTAATCACGAGCAATATTTCACTATAGGATATAAATTCTCTATATAATTGCATTAACACATGGCATATCCACAGAAATAATTTTTTTCACTAATAGGAATGGCCCCTACCATTGCGTTTATACTGGAGTAACCCTTACGGTACACATATCCAGGGGTGTCGTGGGGGAGACGTATGGCAATATGAGTGCCATCTATCGCACCTATTACACGTGGCTTTCCGTGTAAAGAACGGAATACCTGGGCCGCCTTTATCTGCGAAGCCGTATCAAAGGGGAACTGGACGTAGTCCTGTTGGTGGAAATACAGGAACTTTGTGAACTCGTCCACTGCACGGGAGACGGTAGATACATGTACCCCCTGAAAGTCACCCACTACTCGGAGGCTCGCTCCCGTAGCCAAGTAGCGAACCGCAAGCGCCACCTGTAACACAAGCATAGGGCACATTCATAAGTGCGTACATTGCGTAAGAGTGTATCCTAGGGCGTGTACCAAAGAAGAAGAAGTACATACATGTAGCAGTAGTTGTGATAGCTAATTGGCAGTGCAAACACAACAAAAACACTGGTGACCTACTTAATTATGCTTACCCGTTCCCGTATGGAGATCCCTCCTGCGCGCATCGATCCTCTGGTGGTACAAAATCCCGAAGTGGCAAATTCTTCTGCCAGATCCTCTATACAGGTGGAACTCAGTCGATATCGCTGCACAAACTTCTTTTCCCTGAAGCGCAAGAAGGGGTCAATACGCGGGTAATACTCGCGCTCATCTGGCTGAGCTGATCCCGCTACTCCCGCGGCCATTGTTGATATGTACAGCGCGCGTTCGTAGGTGCGTGACGTGTGCAACCAGTTTGCGACATGTTTACAAGTCAAAATATGTTTATTTCCGATGTTTTTGAGTAAAATATACATGTGGACCCACACCCTACAACACCTACATAGGTGTTGTAGGCTATGTAGAAAAAATGAGGGGACGATGACGCCTACGATACGTACGTAAGCGGTTGTGCAACGTTTTTTGCAGGAAATCGGCACACGGTGCGTATGTACGTACGTGCGTAACGGGAAAAGCGGTTTGTGCAAAGCGAACTTATGTACGAACTTACGTAGGATGGCTACGTTACGTACGTAAATTGTGCAATACCATTTTCCACGTAAGGCGCACATACGTACGTAACTACACACCCCTAACCTACGTAGACTGGTTGTGCAATGATTTTGACAAAAAATCCACGTACGCAGGTTTTACGTACCTACGTAGCAGTTGTGCAAGGGGCCCCTGTGTCGCCCCCTGGTATATGTAGACGGAACTCAACGAAATGAATTTCGTGAAAAACGAAATGAATTTTGTGAAAGACGAAATGAATTTTGTGAAAGACAAAATTTATTTCGTCCGAGACGAAATGAATTTCGTCACAAAGACGAAATAAATTTCGTCCATCACGAAATAAATTTTGTCTTTCACGAAATTCATTTTGTCTCGGACAGATAAATTTCGTCCATCACGAAATAAATTTGGTCATAGTTAACTCCTGGTTAGAATTTCCAGTAGCAGAATGCCACATCCATACTTAACCCTTTCTACGCCGGTAATGCCTTAAGGCATTCCCCTAGCGTGTGCCGGTAATGCCTTAAGGCATTCCCCTACTATACGCCGGTAATGCCTTAAGGCATTCCCCTAGCGTGCGCCAGTGATGCCTTAAGGCATCATTTTTCGTAAATAGGTTAGAAAGTCTTCTATTTTCGGCAATACTTAATTTTAGACACAAAACAACTCCAGAAACATGTTCTCCATATCTTTTTATTAGTATAAACAGGAAAAAAACATTATGTCATCGCAATGAAAAAAAAGATAAAGATCTTCGTAGGCGATGTGCTATATTGAACCCTAGCCACAGGCTTGTGTCAATGGAGGGGGAAAAAAAGTCTCCCTGCACTTTGAAATATTAATATAATTATTGAATATCGATCTAATCAATAATTAATGGTATGGAAATAAAGCCTGAAGTCTCTTCTTTTTTTTGGTATCATTCAAATTATCTAATTATTTCTCTAAGTTATTTAAATTTGATAATTAGTAACGCACCCCTCTGCGGGTTTAGCCATTTTCTAACGCTTGCAGAATGGGCCGGCGTATGAGAGGTCAGATGCGTCAGACGTGCGGCGTAGTAACAGAGACTCCCGTAGTGGGGGGCGGCCGTTAACGACGTATACGTGCGCTAGGCGCGGCAAGGAAAGGGTTAACTGTTGTTATCTTAACAGAAGTATGACAGAGTGATTCCCTTGCCTTCAATAATACAAACAGATTGATTCTCTGACCCACCTCTGCTTTTAGGAACAGGGTCAGTAGGGGAGGGGATATGTTTAAACTGTATATATTGGTACCTGGCTCCCTGCCTTGTTCTCAATATCACAGTAAATAGCACGCAGATAGCGAAGGGATAATTTCTATGCAGTACCATGAAAGTCTATATGGACCCCTATAGCCTCTAGATGATGTATATGGGTCAGATTTTCCCAAAATGTACAATTCAGGGTCCTGTTTTATAGACAGCGACGTCTTAATTAGTGATCATAGAAAAAGAGTGACTGATTTAGTGACCGTATTAGTGACCGTCACTGTTTCGCGTTGCATAGACAAGATCACTATTTTACAGTGTGATCACTGGTTTTTTTATCACTATTATTGATTGCGGCATTGAAAAACTCAGTATTTAGTAATCCTTTCAAAACGATCACTATTTCTATGGATATTTACCTGCCAACTAGCGACTTCGTCGAGTCCGAGTCCGCACAAATTTTTAAAAATGGGATGAAGCACTGCCTAAAGCGGGACTCGAACTCCCGTCATCCGCATTCTCACACGGACACTCTGACGACTGCTCCACAGAGTTGGTAGAAAGGTGTAGTCAAAATACTTAGTCTGGTGGTGGTCACTGGGTGGTGGTGGGTGGGGGGGGGGGGGGGTGTTGGGAATCAGCGGAATTTTGAAAAGGGTACCAGCGAAAGTTGAGATCTCATTGGTTGCTCATGAGAAAAGTAGATAAGAAAACTACAATACGAAACTTTGATTTCGGCATAGCTTGAAATGAATCATAAGAGAAAAAGTTTGTCTGAGTATAGAAATACAAAAAAAAGAGTAGCAGTTTACAGTTTAGTACTGCACGAGAATCTCACTCTCGTGGCTCTTCAATCTCCATGCTTATGTCTGGTTCACTTTGTCTCTATGTGCGGGACCAACTCCATGCGGATATTTCGGAAATTCTAACGTTTTAGATATAGTATGTAACAACCAAAGTACATCTTCGCCAAGTCTACTTCGAAATCAAGTAGACCTAGATATGTTGGCTGGTGTCCGCCTGTGTCAAACGTTGACAAGCAAAGTCCAAGTCAATTATAATTTACTTCATTTCTAATTGACTTGACTTTGACAGGCACATCTCTATGTGTTTGTAATGAATTGATAACGTTTGGACAAACCGGAAATGGAAATCAGATGTATATCAGCGACATCTTCACCTCCAATGCTGAAGAGCTTCATATTTATTTGAATTTTCAATTTCCGATATTGACTTGGCAAAGACAGTTATGGCAAGTTATGTCTGTGGCCTTGTCCATTTTTTACCGTATCATAAGTAGTAAGTCTATGTTTGGCCAGTAGTGGCATGTATAGCCTTGTCACTGATAGCGACCGTTTTCGTGATCGTTTTCGGAAAAATCACTTGTGATGATCACAACTATGCAACGCAAAACAGACACTCTCAATCGGTCACACATGTCACTGATCACTGTTTTGTAATTATCACGACTATAAAACGCAATGCACTGGAAACGATCACTATTAACGATTGTCACGACTATAAAACAGCACCCAGACTTTTGGGGCAACACAAACAAAATTCAAAAAATTTCAAGTAATCAATCAAAAAACCTTTCAGTTTTTACACTTGTTACAGTGAAAGTTGATTTTTCATATGGAACGTCCGAAATATTTTCAACATGCTATGAGTTGAAATACTGTCTAGTGATTCCTATTAGAGTACAAAGACAAGATTCACAATAATAATAGAATTTATACCGAACTTGTGCTATACCAAATTTCACTAAGCTCCTATGATTATTACCATGTCTATCATATGAAAAACTTTTGCTCACATTTTGGAAAAGTTGAAATTAAGCATAAAAAAATAATTAACTTTTTTTAAATTAATGTACACTAGCCATAAGAGATCCAATTTGGAAAATAAATACTTCTACACAAAGCTATACATCCCTACTGTACAGGCATGCAAATATCATAAGTTACCAGTATAAATATTATACCATGCTGTACCGTTAACCCTATCGCACCAGGTACCCGCGGCAGGGGTACAGTCATGGAGCCGGGTACTAGTGTCAGTGACTACCGCTAGAGGCCGGGCATATAGGCCTATCGTGAAGATTTTGATCTCTGTATCACGTGACATGACACATGATATTTAATACTATTTTCTATTTTGCCCAGAATATCAAATATGATGTTATATCTGCATTCTCTGAAAGTTTCATGTTTATTGAACGATTATTCCCAATTTTATCTTAAGAAACAAATATTTAGTAAATGATGCCTCAGGGCATCACCCGGCCAGCCCCGGTTGATGCCTTGAGGCATCACCCGGTGTGAATGGGTTAAATAAACCCATTTAAGTTTCGGACGCTCCTCCAAAACTTGTGCCCGTGACCAGTGTCCTATGTCCACACAGAACCACATGTATCACAGTAAATATTACATCCAGAGGCACCAAAACTGCTACATTTGTAGCAAACATGTACACGTACACTTCAGAAGTGTATTCAACCTTACCGCTACCAGCCAAGTTGTTTTTGAGGAAACCATGATTGGAACTTTTATTATTCCCTTAAATCCCCTACAGAGCAATGGAATTATATTACCCAAACCATATCGAAATTCCTGGATGAACATTGCCCGTATAAGAATTTTAGAGTTAAATCTAATCGTGAACCTTGGATCACCAATGAGTTAATGAGTTACGTGGGGTTCTTGGGCCACTGGCTTCTATAGGCCTGCGGGGGGTGGAGGGGGATCTAAAAAGAGGTTACATTCCAATTGACATCTAAACAAATTGTAAATAATTATTTATCTCATTTCCAGAAATATTGTTTAAAGGTTTTGTTTTTCCATTCCAGAAATAATCTCTAATTGAAAATAATATTACTTTCACTTGGTTCACTCATACATGATTAATTAATAGTTTAATCTATATAATTTATGGGGAGATAATCTATATAATTTATATATACATGAATTAGAAGCCTCTTGAATTAGAAGAATAACTGTATGTCTTGTGTATTTATATAATTCACACCATGCAAAAGCTTAACAAATACATGTCATGCAAATCATGCATAGAATGCTTAAATGTCAGAATTAAAAACTCACGGCTATGCTGAGATGACTTTTTTACTGGGGCGCCTTTTTCTCGCAGCACCGTCGGACCACAGCCCTGGAAATCAAAAGAAAACCTACATTGAGATACATCTTAAAAGTAACATGCTCCCAACACCTGCAATCTTGAACAATATATGCACACTGGAAAAAGTTTACACTGTTATCTGTTCACATGGAGTGAAGAGATAAATAATAATATTATAATTGCACATCCATACATTCATGTACATGTACGTGTAGACACAGCTTAACAATATGATGTACTCTCCAAACACCAATTCATTTCTACCTATCATGTAGCAGCTGCAGTACAGTGTAATAAATCTACAATTCTAAATGTGTGTACATAGTAAAAAGTGACTACAAACTACATTAACATATAATACTTACGCCAACTCCTCAATTTGGGTTGTCCTACCGGCAGAAAGTGGTGTTGAGTTGCTGGCTGTGGTCCGAGGGGGAGGGGACTTGGGAGGAGGAGGGGCAGGGGCAGGGGCTTTGCGGTAGAAGGTAAAGGGTTTGGTGGTGCAGGATGGGGCCGAGGGGAGGGGTGTGTCGGTGGAAGGGGTGGTGGGTTCAAGGGTGGGGGTAGCATGGGCCTTGTCTTGCGGGGTGGTGGGTTCAGGGGTGGTGGTAGCAGGGGCAGGGGGTTGAAGGGGCTGGGGAGGAAGAATTTTTTTTTCCTTTTTTTTTTCTTGTGGGTGTGGGTGTGGAAGCGGTGGAAGGGAGTGGGGAGGAACGTCTTCTGGGTGTGGGTGTGGGAGAGGTGGAAGGGAGTGAGGAGGTATGTCTTCTTTTTTTGAGTGAGGAGGTATGTCTTCTTTTGGTTGTGGGTGGGGGTATGATCGAGGCAGAGCAGGTGGGGGTAGGGGGGGATGGGGATCGAATTTTGGGGGGGGCGTCTTCTTCTGGGTGTGGGTGTGGTGGAGGTGGAGGGGACAGGTTCGGGAGGAGCCTGTGAGAGAGTGGAGGCAGGGTTGGCAGAGGAGGAAGAGGGGATTTGAGGAGCCTGCTGTAACCGTCTCCGAATCCCACTCGTAAGAGTTTTGTAGAGGCCAACATTCCTTACACTCTCTTCCGAGTGAAAGCAAAGGGAGCAAAGGTGTGATCACTGGAGCGTGACGGCCGTGTTCGCGGGCGTCACGGGCCGTCGCACACGCCCCCACCACCCACATCAAGAGAACAACATATTGTAAGGTTTACCTGCCCTGGGACCTGTTTCACTAGTCAGTGACATGTCTAGATGGCGTCTAGATGGTGTGTATGGTTTTATAAGAACTAGACATTAGACTTTGTTTTTCCCGTTCTTGCTTGCACTGTTGGTGCCGCTTTTCATATCTGTCTAACACTTTTGTCACAAAACTAGTGAAACAGGTCCATGATGTGTCTAGATTTGTCTAATTCATATGTTTGGGGTATGTATTTCCTAAAGGCAGCTACTTGTGGTGTCACGAAACTAGACAAACCCAATGTCTGTATGGTGTCACAGACATGTCACAAGACTAGTGAAACAGGTCCCTGTATCTGTCCAACTGTAACTGTCCAGGGAACTGTTTCAAAACGTGGGCTAAGTCTATGGTTTTGAAACATCTCCCTGTTTGTCCATTTAGGTTTGAATTGTCCTTCTGTTACACTTCCTTGCTTCTATTTAGCGTTTGTCCATACATGTATGGGAATCTCAGAGGTGTGATTTGTATGATAGAATGGATTGTTATATGTATTAATCATTCACTTAGAATACTAGGAGCTAATAGTATACAGTAAAGCCCCTCTTAAGGGGACACCCTCTGTTCCGGGCCAAGTGTCCCCTTAAGCGGGGTGTCCCCTTAAGCGGGGTTTTCAGTCTGCCAATGGTTATACAATAGAGAATACCTACATAAATGCAGGAAACGATGGTTATTAGGTTAAAAGATTTATCATTAATACATAAATAAGCAAATAAATATAAATTATATTATTTAGATGAATATAAATGTACAACAAAATAAGAAAAATAGATAATAGAGGTTGAAGGTGGATAGCCGATACCATCACAACATAAGTACTACATAGCTGAGGGAACACTGTATGCGCCATCATCCATCTGAGTCTTCAGGGTTACGATAGCTTATGTGTTTATTAGAGCGTACTTTTTGCTTCTAGTTATCCTATTAATGTTGAATTGCTAAACTCTTACTACGATTTGTGTTATGAACATCGCCCGGTTGCCGAAGCCCTCTGTAGATTACACTGGCAACCAAAATAAGCTCTAGTCGGGTTAAATAAGCTGCTTCCTTGACCCAGTAGCGGTGCATGTTTGTTACTATCCTGCCAGATCTTTGGTATTGCTTGGAGAGTGTGTTTAGTCATAACCTAGAGGGTAATTTACCATTTTGTTATTTCCTTTTGTGTGCATTCTTAGAATAAAACCACCAGACTTATTTATCAATTTGCTCTGCTATGTATTTTACCTATTAAGTGTTTCTGCCTTTAGAGCCTACATAGAACAACACTACCTGGATCGAGGCGCACAACGACTGATCCCGTGTGTGGTTTAACCCGACCAACCCCTATATCGTAGAAGGGGTAGGTTGCCAAACTATCCGTAGATATAATGATGGCGATAAAACATTGGTGAACCCCGCAGAGTGTCGCGGTGGTCTGATGAACAACACTGAAGCAATCAATTGTTCGCACGCTTCAGGTGTGGCGAAACAATGTGGGTAGCGCCTGAGGTGTGAATGCACGCGGAAACACAAAATGCAATGAAAGCCACACATCACCGATACGCTTTTTCACTTGTTTACTACTCGGGTATAAAGACTGTCAACAGAAGTGGCAGATGTCAAACAACGCTTGCCACCAGAACTCGACCAGTACTCGACAAACACTCCAGACATTTCACTATTTTGGATCTCTAAAGATATATCCTGTCCAGACACACAACAAAAGGTAACATGGCTGTTTCGATTGACGACTTGATCTCGGAAATGCACAAAGCTGAGCAGAAGTTTAAACGAGCGCACGATCAGTGGGTATTGCTGACGGGTGAGCTGGAGGCAGTGCAGACACGCTACGAAAGGGCGGATCGTCAGGGCAAGGGATCGGGCTCGTGCCTAGCGTTCTGCTCGTCACTACGCCCACGCATGGTCACACTGGAGAATATGTGTAATATGTTCTGGCAATACATGGACGCCACCGCTGATCGAATGGACGATGTCCGGCATTACCTCTATTTACAGTATGGCCTGGACTGGGATCTTATTTGCGACCACATCGACTTGTAATTAACACGTCATAGTACAACATGATTTCCGCACGTCCAATGAAGAAGGGCCGGGTTTTGAAAACAACGGTCCTGTCAGGACCCTTAAAGATAACTAAAGGTTTTGATCTGTGTTGCTTGTTAGTGGATTCTTCATTCGCATTCAATGAAGGTCAGTATGTAGTGCTGTATCCAATCACATTAGGTGTTATGTGTAAAGAGAGAACGAAACTCCTTTGCCACGGCATCATTTTAGCTTTATAATTTACTTATTTGTTAAAACTATCCAATACCGTGTGGACCTTGCGGGGGAAAAAACGATAACCTCCCCTCGTGCACTCTGGTCTACTGTTTAAATACAATCCATGTATTAAAGTAATGAGGTAGGGTACCAGTCTAAAGATCAAAACCGTGAAGAAAGGGAATGTTAGTGGTATTTAATTGACAGGGGGCGCCACCCACCGTCATCGGTATTAAATGCTAGAGTGATTTTCACTTGATATTTTTCATTTGTCCCCGACCTCGTAGGCAGAAATTTGTTGCGTGATACAGGCGGAGACAGACAATGACATCGTAATTGCACGTCTTGAAGCCTTCGGTATGATCCAGTGATGAGTAAGGGAGGAATGAAAGCGAGAAGCGTCTGCAGTATGATTGAGCCCAGTGGCGGCATCTGTAGTTATGAGAAATACTACTCTCTCCCAAATCAGGGGAGAAATATCTTACTGACCAACCGAGCAATTTTTAAACATTTTTTTATTCTCGTTATCTAAAGGACCTGTAAAATAAATAAAATATTTAGAAAATCACGACTCTATTTAGAAATTCAGAAAGTGCCCAGGAGTGATTGAATCGAATGACAGGACCAAGACGAAAACGATATCGGACTAGTTCAGGGTAACCCTTACCAAAGATTTTCAAAAAGGAAAACATGTATCATTCTGAAACAACTACGCCTCACAGAATAGAGCAGAAGACAATACATTGTCTCTATGCTTAGAAGTCATTCAGGCTACAATGCCTAGAGTATGTTCGATGTTGTCAAAAACAAGTTGTCTTGCTATTTTAAGGTAGACATGGTTATTTCATTATGAATGCAAACATTAAGGTGAATTCGGAAGTAGCTACCAGAGCTAGAGAATAATGAAAAAGGGTATCCTTCATTACAAAAGGTTATTGTTATTTGGAATCTAATATAAATAGTTATGGCTACTAAAATGACCAGGGTTTTATGTCTACTGAATTGAGATCCGCATGACAAAAGGATGGGAAATTCGAGAAGCAAGAGGTTCCAGGCCTAGTCATATTATAATAAGAGATTATCAAATGAGAGAAGTTTATATTGTGGACGAAGAAGCCAGATAAGGACAAACTATTTTTGTTTCATTCGTGCAAACTCAGCCTGCGCGAGTTCTCATCGCCGACAACTATAGAAATTGGGGTGAAATCGGCCTGATGGAATTGCAATTTTTCTGGTGTCGACTAATGGCAGATGTCCGGTAGTTGTCCGTAAAGTCGGCTTAAAGCCTGGCACCGCAAATCAAGCGGTGTGTGTGTAGTGGAGGGGGCGGGGGGGGGGGGGGGGGGCAAGAAAAAAGTTACACTGGATGTCTGAAGGACCCATTGGTCACCCTGGTGGAATCACCCCTTTAATCGAATTTTTGTCTCCCGCACTGCCCCCATTCGTGAGAATGCTTAGCGACAGCTAGATTCGGTCGAACAAGATCAATCCCAGTCCTTGACTTATGTTTCCAGAGCTTTCACACTTAAGTACTAATCGACTAATTAACTGTGCATCATATGATCTATCTATTGGGATGTGCAGAGGGAAACTTAGTAACTCTGGGTGCTTTAATGTTAATCCAGATTCTCGTCCAAATAGAAACGCCTGTGCCCGGATCGGTCTCACATAATTCCGCTTATTTTCCCATACCATTTTTTAATGACCCTCGTTTTACTATAGATGTATAAGTTGGGTTATCTTCCAAATCTGGAAATTATTGCTGAACTCACAAACACTGGGTTCGAGAGCATGTATCACAGAACTTAAATCGACGCAGGAACTGTATAAAATCCGATGCTTTGCCATTGACTTTTCTTTGAATGATATGTGCCCTAAATTGGTGCTTGGGTAAGTCTGCTTTGTATCTAAAGGAGGAAGAATGACTTCTGGCCATGCGAAAAAGGGTCTATTGCGATTATTATCTTCATATATGTACATTTATTTTCCATTGCATGCAAAGAACCCATTGAGAATGTATGGATACTCAATAAACCCCTACTCATTGTTTAAAACACTCAGATACCATGAATATGGTATACGGATTCAAATGTAATGGTAAGTTCGTTCGTATAAAGTTTTGATTGAACAGTTTACTTTAGAGCAGGCAAGAAATACGTCTGTCTTTTAATCCCTGGAATAAGTTGAATTTTCCCTAAGAAACGATGCAGTTTGCTATGATTATCAAACGTACCTTTAACCATACAGGGACACATTTCTCAGAGGGTACACCATAATTTATATATAACATCATAAAGCTTTATCAATTGTAACAGATAGCACACATGTTGTATACGCCCTTTGTGGTCATTGAAGACGCGATGTTTGTCTGTGCGACATCTCATGTATTTTTTCTTTTTCATTTCGTAAACATACAATCTGCTATTGCAGGTTTTCATTGCAGTGTACACAGTATTACATGATATGTACGTACAAGTTTCCATCCAGCTACAGGGCTCGGGAGCAAATATGTTATTGTTCTACAACTGGGTGATACATCTCCACATCCGGTTAGGAGTGAGATGTCTTATTGGTGAATAGTTACCCCTATATCCACCAGGTGGCTCGACTGCACCGACCAACACCTTCACTGCATCGGTGGCCTGGTTCCCTGGCCATGAGCTCAGTCGAATAATGTGAGGCAGCGTCATGATGGGGCAATATACTCACCCGCCATGGGGAAGGCGGGAGGCGCAGCGAGCTACCAACTGCAGCTGTTTTAGGGGCCTCATGGGAGAAGAGATACCGAGAGTCCGCTAGTAGAGACAGTTGCCAGGATATCACAGGGTCGTCTCCAGGAATGTGTATTTGTGGTACAACCCTGAGCTTTACGCCAATCGTGAAACATCTTGCCGGACGCAGCGACTGGGTAACAGACAGGGAAAAGGCACGAAGACACCCAAGGTAGAACTAACATTGGAATTTCGACGGTGAAAGTCTAGTCTGCTGTTCCTCCAGATATCATACTACAGTGTATATATATTTACATCACACATGACAATGTGTTACATGTGTTACATCACACATACAACATAAAAATCCCGTGTGAAAAAATGTGATATCGGGTCGACGCCTTGCTCTAACTAGGATTTATCCGGATCAATGTAGCTGCGATTGGAACGCATATTTGAATGTGGATATTTATTGTATATATGATGATCGTCCATGATGTCCTTATACTTTATGTGAAAAAGTGAAAAATAATACAGAAGTATTAACGACGATCCCATTGGTGACATATCAAAAGGATTAAACGGAGGATGGAATTCAAGGCAAATACATTGGGAAAGTACATTGAGTGGATTCTTTGGGCATACATAGGTCACACAGGTAGGCGCTACCGTGGAGGGGGGTAAACAAACAGGCGGCTGCTCTATCTTGGCCTGAGCTGCTCAAATAGGAACAAGAAAGCACCTCTTGCCAAAACACAGCTTGCATACTCAGGAGGAGCTGCAGAGAAACCGCGGGCAGCGGTACTGAGAGGGGAAGCTATACACTATGAATGAACCCATTCCCCCTTCACCCCATGGGGAACGAACGGGAGGCCGATACATTGGCGTTGTTGGATACGAAAAGCTACAATACTCCTGGTTGTATCTGATGGGTGTGGCTTTGACGAGTAGATTGAGCTGTGGTTGTGGAGTCCGTGCTACTAGACCGGGGAATACATCATTATTTCCGCTTGTTCGCCTGCGGGGTGCATGTACATGTGGTAGAACTGGCGTGAGTACTTTCTATTCACGAGCTGACTGGCGTCCATCATCCATGGTTCGCGCCATATTGTGGTAAAGCTGGCCGATCTTCCCAGTCTCCAAGCAGAATCTAGGCAAGATTCGTGTTAAGTTGTCTCTTTTGCGGTTACATGTATATACACATAGCAAAGTAACGGTGGCGCATTCGCTTCACCGATGCTACAATTGCTAATGGATGTGTATCCGTAAATTTCCCTCATCTTTTGATGAAAGAAATGTCATATTGATAAGAGTTTTATTCATACGAGAGTGTCCTCTGTTCATTGATGACGATGATGGGGGTGGTACGGGCGGTTTGGCTTCAGCTCCTTGGATGACGTTCGGGTTAAAACATCGGACGCCGCGCATAACGCTGTGCTGGCCGACGACAACGGCATCCTGACGGCGCAGACGACATTTTCGTGGGTGGAGGGTGGCGCCGGTGGCGGCGGCGGCGGTGGCGCAGCGGCGGCGGCGGGTGCCCCCCTCCCACCGACCACGGCGACAAGCCTGAGCATCTCAGCAAACGTGACGTCACCACAGAACGAAACGCTACCAGACGTAAATTTGTCAGATATTCTTGGCCCACGTCGCCAGGAACTGTACAAAGTTATCCCGGTTACGGTCGTTTATTGCATCATATTTGTCACAGGGATCGTTGGTAACGTGTCCACGTGCATCGTCGTCGCGCGTAACCGCTATATGCATACTGCTACCAACTACTACCTGTTCAATCTTGCTATCGCTGACCTCCTCATGCTTGTGCTGGGTCTACCACAGGAGACGTATTCCTTCTGGTCAGCCTATCCCTGGGTCTTCGGAGAGACGTTTTGTGTAATTCGCACTATGGCGGCAGAGACATCCACATATGCGTCTATTCTGACAATTACTGCTTTTACAGTGGAGCGTTATGTAGCCATCTGTCACCCTATGAAAGCACAGACAATGTCTAGCCTGCCCAGGGCCATCAAAGTCATTGTGCTCATTTGGATAGTGTCCGCTATATGCTCCGTCCCAATGGTCCTCCAGTTCGGGATTGTCTTCGTGAGGGACGCCCATGGCGCCAACATACTGGAGTCAGCCATGTGCTCTATCAAGCAAGAACGCGCCCTGGACCATGCATTCGAGATCTCGACGTTTCTTTTCTTCCTGGCTCCCATGACCATCATCTCTGTGCTTTACGGACTGATTGGCCTGGCCGTTCGCGAGTCAGCCCTGTCTCGTGCAGGTTCTGACACTTCTCACCACAGTGAGCAGACTGGGTCAGCTCTGCGAGCTCAGCAGCAGGCTCGAGCTCGACGTGCCGTCTTGAAAATGCTGGGTAAGTATTCATTACAAGGGACATAAATTACACCTTCAGAGTAATATCTATAATAAAGCGTTGTCCTGATGCTTACAATCCGGACAATGCAGGCACGAGGAAAACAGGAAAACTTCTACTGGAACCTAACCTCACATATTTGGGAAAGAACTAGGAGGATGTTGAAATATCCATGCTGTAGGAATGATAGTCTCCATGTCATTTCAAATTTTCAGGTTGTTTCCCACATCCAAATACATTGAATTATTCTTGTGAATAGTATACTCAAACATAGCCTCATCCCTTTACTAGTTTAGGAAAGAAAACGAAATTCTTGCATAGTGGGCACCTATTAGTCCCTAGCTAAAGAACCGCCCAGGTTTTCCAGTTCATCAGTAAACAGAGCCTAGGAGACAGTAATATAGTATCTATACCGTACATCTTTTCCTGTATCCCCTGTAGGGGTGTGAGCTACGATCGACCTTTGGTCGGAATCAAGGATGCCGTCGGGGAATGCATTCGAGAATTGGCAATGGTGTTTCGCAGAGTATTTCTATTGCCTGAGCGGCAAAGTTTTAAGCTCCATACAGATTATATGCTAATAGGGAAACCTAATCTGTGATGTGGCAGGGAGGACAGCTAGTGCTGTGGCAGATTACAATCAACTAATCAATTCAGTTTTACACAATACGAGAGATAGGGGGTGGGGGACTGGAAACAGAAATATGTTAAATTATATCATTCAAGCCCCATTGTCTTTCATTCTCTTCAATCGGGACTTACCTATGTGTTAATCAGTTTCATTATCTAAAGCAATATGTATTTTATCCAACCCTTAACACAGCATGGAAATTTCAGTTTACATGTTTAATTTTTGCATATATATATATATATTATACACACATATATATATATATATATATATATATATATATATATATATATATATATATATATATATATATATATATATATATATATGGCTCCTCGGGCGTAGATAAGGTTCTCCTATTTCGGGTCATGTATACGCCTGATTCTGGTTGACTCCCGCGATAGGTTAGTTGGAGTCATTTATACCCTACCCCTAATAAAAACACGCAATAGGTTTAACATTGACTCAATGTATTTGACAAGTCATTGAATAAAGTGTTATTTATGCACCGAAGTAAAAAAAAAACAATCAGGGACGAGATAACAAAAGTAGATTCGGCAGCATTGATAAATGTGGCCATCCTCCAGTGAGTGTCAACACGCTACTAACATGGATAATTACAAAATTTTCTCTGTTTATCGGTCAGGTGGTGTAGGAAAAAAAAAACGAAACCAAACTTGAAACCAAACTTCTCAATGTCTATACCAGTCTGGTCAGGTTTGCTACTCACTACACGCCTCGTGTAGTAATACACAACCTGCCCATCGTGGCATAAACATTGACAAGGCTAACTCTCGTTTGGTTTCTACTAATTACGCCACTGTCTAACCGCTCCGATCTTTACACCCGATTTGATACCATTTGTTTAATTACAGAGCAATCTTTTGTTTGAACTGATTTCTGATATTTCTTACTTCCAGAACACCATTGTTCTGTGTGTTCATGCTGGGTACGTTTATATAGGCTCTGCTCAAGCTAACACTTCACTTTAGGTCGGTGTCGGGAGCAGGGTCAGGAATAGAGGGAAACTATGTTCCGGTGAAAGGAAGTCAAAGTTACGAGGTAAGGCTTGGAAAAATTACTGCCCAAGGCCCTGGCCGCGGGCAGTAATTTTTCCAAGCCTTACCGAGTAATTTTGACTTCCTTTCACTGGTACTTGGTTTCCCTATTCCTATATACCTTCAAATGTGGTTTAATAAGAGACAATCTGATTGGTCTAAATGTCAACCTTGGGTAGTATACGGCAACCTTGGGTAGTATACCAACCTTGGGTAGTATCAGATAGTTACTCCACCCCCCAGAGCGTGGTGTAAGCATAGAGTGTACAGCCATAGGTATATAGGAATAAAGGTTTCAGTGTTGGTGTAGGCGCACAGGGAGTGTAGGGGGAGACTGAAAAGCAGATGGGGGCGGACAGGTGCACAAAATAGAGGTGTATTCATGTGTAAACATTTACATATACGACCTATACATGTGTTTATGTGGTGGTGTATAGATGAATAAACTGCTTCTTTTATGAAGTGTAATTAAAAAAACCGCCATATGTTTAGCATTGGCTAATTTTATGTGGTAGGTTGTGATATTAAGTGTGTTTTTGCAACAAGGGTAATATATAGATTGACCAAGTTCTTAACAACATAGCCGATTAGCTGACACGCTATGCCTCGATTCCGACTGCCAAGTTGCAAAAATCGGGATGTACAACGGAGTTAGTGATAAAGACAAGGGACTATCTTCATGAATAGACAGATAAAGTAAAGAGGGAGCTGTAGAGAGACAGAAAGTGCCTCGGAAAAATACAAGAACAGCGTCGAAAAGTGTGTCTTTGCCAGAGAGTGAAAAGTCGGGCAATAATACAAGCATGGCGACACCATGCATCGATTCGCTCCTGGTAAAGATTGGAGGCCTGGAGTCGGAAATTGAGAACCTAGAAAAAGAAGGTTGAAAGTATTAACGGGAACTTTGAAACAAGATTCGAGGCAATTATCGGAAGCACAACTTCAATATCAAAACGAGGCACCCCTGGCAACGCCGGACTAAAGGTTACGCCGTTTTCTCTCACCCTTGCATTCTTGTATTTTCGCTCAATGGCCGTATCGATAACTGCAATTTGAAGTTTGTTTATATGATGAATAAACATAATTAATGGTATTCAAATGTAGTCCTAATTAGATAATAACTATGTTATCAATGATATGTAATTTCAAAAAGTATAAGTAATTATAGTTTATGTCACTGCAGGCGGGTTGTTATCTGTGGTTGTCCCATATTGCAAATAGACAACTCAAATTTATCATATGAAATTTAAATGTAATAAATAGCAATAATGATTTCATACCTCCAGCTATAAACCAATATTTATTTGGAGTATTTACGCCAGTTATTTACGGAAATATGATGTGAGATGTGCGGAGTGCACAAATGATTTCTTAAGCACAGAAACAGAACAATTCAAGCTACAATGCCGAGACTGATATGTCTATTTTGTCCGAACAATTTCTATTCATATGTTTGTATAAGGTTGATAGTATAAGTATGACCATATTGTTAAAGGCAATACTATCTAAAACAAAAGTTGCCGACAACATGAAGGGAATCTACACCTCCACGAACATAATACAATGTCCCATGACATTTTGGCAACCCGGCAGTTCGGGACTGAGAAAAACATAGGCAATCTTAAATACACATAAAAGAATCATTTATGGTATCATTTTTCAAGGAAAGGCTATGAATCAATGTGTATTCTAATACTGCGAGTGTTGCCGATGAAATACGTCAGTACATGTATATGGCTATCTGCGAGTGTTTGGTGAACACCACTCTATCAGAGCCTCTCGGAATAAGTTTCATGCAGTGGTAGCTTTCATAAAATATGTCTCATGGATGTGACAATCATACGAATATTATGAAAATTGAATATGGCTATTGTCAAAGTGACAGGTGTGCAAGTAATTCCGTTGAGAAGCATCGCATTCGTTAACATCGATATGCTTTTCCGAATTGAACAAGGAACTCGAACTACATATATATATATATATATCTAGAAATTTACAGACGTCAAGCATAGCATTAAATATTAAAATCGACCAAGTAATTGCTTCAATGTGTAACAATATATTTTGCACAAATATGACACAAAAACAGCTTCCTAAAATGAGTTCTCCGATCCGGCCTGGAAGTAGGTGGCACTACAAGGCATGGCGGCCACCATTGTTTTGAATCACATACGTAATGCTAAGCATATTGGCAGTTTCGGAAGTTTATTTCTGATATTATTTGGTTTGTAAGGCTCTTAACAGTATCTCTCAGTCCTTTCCCTTGTCAATAGCAGAATTCTCTTGCAGTTTCAGATTAAAAGAATATTTGATGACTTCAGTTTGGACATTAACGCGATGTCAACAAATCATCAAAACTACCCATTTCTTCGAGTTGGCATGCTTAGATTAAGTCTGAATAATGTATATACTCCTATTTCAACTGTAACATATGCAGAATGCACAGAGGAAGGTCAATTAGTATTATATTTTCACCATTTCAGGCTCTGACAGCGCTTTGTATTTGGGTACAAGATGGTGGATCGATCGATTGTCAGGCGAATTTATAAAATTTGGAGGGTGTTTTGAACTGGAAGTCACCAGCCGGATCAGCAAATAAAAGTACCTTAAACTTATTATCTAAAACATCTTCGATATTAGATCATATATTCTAAGTTACAGGTGCCCTTGCAAGTGAATTTAAAACAATTGTGCTACGATGTTGTACGATAATACTAGTGCGCAGTTTTGACAGGAGTTGGCTTAACAGGGGTGTGACGTCATCGCCGCTCCCGAGAATGGCCAAAAAGGTTGAAATGAATGAGCAGAAAATAGGAGAAATTTGTTCGAGGCTAGCTAACGCAACTGACGAACAGATCGGGTAGGAAATAAATAGAAGCGAGGATCGGATTTCTGAAAGAAAACCAGCGGAGACCAAACATGATGATAAAGGCTTTGGCAGAAAACCAGGGAGAAAATCTGAAACAGGTTATTCTGGAGTTGCTTAGTGATCTATCTGTGACACATTATGGTGGAGTTTCCCCCATAGAACAAGTATTTCGCTTGGGAACTAATCAACAGATGGCTCGGAGTGTGTTTGTGAAACTCGCCTCATAAAGTCTAAACCCATGATTATAATCGTCTTCTATTCGTTGATATGAAACAAATTAAGCTATTCACACACGTTTAACCCTTTCACTACGCTGCATACCATCAAATACACACCCTGTAATACGCTAAACCAATTCCATTTTCACCCCTGTAGTAGGCTGGCACTTTTCACAATATCCACAGTGACGTCATTATATCACACCTCAATGGTAATCCAAAATAAATAGGATGTTATATACATGTAATAGTAATTATATTAATTACAATAAGTTTTACATAGGTTGGAAAAATAATATAAAAGTATTTGCGTTATTTCATTAAAAAGTCGCAATTACTTAAATTTCGGAAATGATGCCTCAAGGCATCATCGCGTACTACACCCGGGAATGCCTCAATGAATCACGGCGTACTATGCACGGGAATGCCTCCAGGCATCATAGCGTAGCTAAAGGGTTAAACATCAATATTTAGATAACAGCATTGAAACCATCGCGGACTACATTCTTGTCCCAACGCGAAAGGGTCGTCCACTGAAGCAACACTGCAGTGACACAGCTATACTTGTGTGCTTGACTCGCACGATCAAATAGGAGGAATTTAAATGGATAATCACTCTTTCTTAACTGGATAACATTGAGTGTTCGAGGCTCGAGGTCAGAGGCACGCTCGGTCCGATGGAGTATGTAAGCGCGTTTCTGGTGATGATGGAGGACCACCGGGCCGTCCCGGAGGAGGACAGGAGGGACATGTATCGCCACCTGTCCCAGGTATCGATAGATGCCCAGACCCGGCCGTGGGCCGCAGTGAGGCGTTGGTCTCAGTACGTGTTCGACCAGGTCGAGGCCGGTAGGATCTACTGGTCCGACCACGTGCGAATACAGGACGAGCGTGTCCGTCTCGCGATGACGGCAACCACAACGGCGCACGACGGCCAAGACGCGGGAAAGACCGGAGGATGGGAGCTGCCGTGCCGGGCATTTAATTCGGAGAGGGGCTGCCGCCAGCGGAACGGCCACCAAGATGGCGGAATTAAATGGGTGCACGTGTGCTCATTTTGTGATTCCGTTGGCAGGATGTGCACGCACTCCATACACGCGTGCAACAGGAAGCTGTTGTACGGTGGCGGGTATGAGAGTGCTGCACCAACACCTGCACCTGCCCCACGCCGGATGCCCCAGGCCGGACACACCATGCGCACCACCGACCTCTCAGGAGTGCAGAAACAACACCCAACGGCTTCAAAAAACGGACCGGACGCGCCCCGCGAGTGAGTGTGGCGCGTGTAACACCCCTCGCTCCCGGTACGAGTGCACTCAGCGAGGGCGACCCGGTCAAGGAGTGCACCACCCGTGACGTAACACCCCACGTGACCACAACACCGCGTGCCGAGCACGTGGGGGACGCACACGAGCAAACAACCCCTCCCCCTCAGGAATACACTCCCGTGTATGGGGGCGAAGACGGGCATATGGAGCAATTGGCTCGGCAATTGCCCCGGGAGGACGGCAACGATAACCCACGAATCGACTTCGCTGCCGTTAGGGAATTCTGCGAGACCGGAATACCCGCTCCCGGGGTACGGACCGACCCCGGCACGTTCGCCGGACATAGGCGGGCCCTCTGGCCCCACTTCTCCGCCCCCGGGCCGCCGGCGCACGCCGACATCTACGACCGGGTGCGGCGCACGGGAATGCCCAACGCCCTCGGGGCCCGGATCGAGATCCCCACTGATCTCAACATACCAGCCTGGACCCGCTACCTCGCGACTATACCCGGGAAGGAGGAACTCACGGATTTCATTAGATTCGGGTTTCCCCTCGGGTACGCCGGGCCGGTTACCGACACGCGGGGAGTGCCCAACCACCCCAGTGCCTCAGGGTACCCGGACCAGATAGCCAGGTTCATCGACAAGGAGAAGGGGTATTCAAACCTTATGGGTCCGTTCGAGGACCCGCCCTTTCAGCCTTGGTGTCACGTGTCGCCGTTAATGACACGGGAAAAGAGGGGTACGTCTGATAGGCGCGTGATCACGGACATGACGTACCCCAAGGAATCCAGCGTTAACGGCTATATCGTCAAAAACTCTGTCTACGGTGAGGAGAGAGAACACGGCCTCCCGACCGTGGATGGTTTCGTCGGCCGCCTGGTGGCCTCGGGGCCGGGGAGTTATATGTCCACCATCGACATCGCACGGGCATATAAGAACTTCCGGTGCGACCCCCTCGACTGGCCTCTGCTCTGCTTCGCGTGGGGGGAGGGGTACTACTGTGATACGGCCATGCCGTTTGGTGCCCGGGCCTCCTCCTACCACATGCAGTGCGTAGCAGATGCCATCGTCAAGATACTTGACCGCAAGGGGGTCGATGCCGCGATGTACCTGGACGATCTTATAATCCTCTCCCCGACGGCCGAGAAGGCGGCCGCCGACTTCGAGACAGCGCGGGAGCTCTTCAGAGAACTGGGCCTCCCCGAGGCCAGGGAAAAGGCACAGCCCCCGAGCCGGGCTGTAACGTGGCTAGGGATACTCATAAACTCAGTGGATATGTCCCTCAGTATCCCACAGGACAAACTACGGGACGTGCGAGAACACGTCAGGGCCGTCTCAACCAAACGCTCGCTGACGAAACGCCAACTACAGTCGGTCCTCGGTCGGGTCCTCCACGTGGCGAAGTGTATACGCCCGGCCCGACCGTTCGTCAGCAAGCTGCTCGAGGCCCTCCGGGGCATGGCCGGATACTATATCAACGTCAACTCGGAGATGCGGCAGGACCTCCAGTGGTTCCTGCGGTTCGCCGAGGGATGGAACGGCCATGCCCTGATACCTCGAGGGCCTCCCACCAAGTGCATCATAGTGGACGCGTGCCTGAGTGGAGTAGGGGGCACGGATGGGAGATACTACTATTGCGGTAGGGTCTGCCCCGTCGAGGACCCCGTGGACTGTATCGCCGAGCTCGAGGCCCTCAATACCGTCTACGCAATGTGTACCTTCCTCACGGATCGCGACCGAGGGACTCGTGTGGAAGTGTACTGCGATAACATGGGTACAGTCCAGGCACTGAGGTCGGGGCGTGCCAGGAATCCGGTCCTCGCCGAGTGTGCCCGCCAGGCATGGACAGTACAAGCCAGACTCCAGGTGGAGTTCGTGTACACTCACGTGCCGGGGGTGCTTAACACCGTGGCAGACGCCCTCAGCCGTGCCCACCTGACCTCGAGGGACTTTGTCACGGCCGTTAATTACATAAATTATCATTCTCTGGTTGAAGTGATCCCATGTACACACACCTCTTTCTACCCCGTTCTCCGTCTCGCCTGCAGATCCGGCGCTACGATCACTCCAGACGAGGGCATCTGCGCGGCAGTGCGAGGCGCGTGCCCCCGGAACGGTCGCGAACCAGCGGAGTGCCGTCGCGACCTACCTAGCCTTCTGCCGGAGAATGGGAGCCGACCCCCAGAAACCCACAGTGTCCTTCACCACGGCGTACCTAGAGTACGTCGCGGGCCACGCCCCCTCGCCGGCGACGGTCGCGAACCAGCTGTCCCACGTACGGTCGCACCTCCGGCTGACGGGCGGCGATGTCGCGGCAACCGAGGATTTCCGGGTGAAGCGGGCACTGGATGCCATGAAACGAAACAAGGAGTACCTCCCCAACGTCAAGCCTCCGGTCCCGATGGACGTCTTCAGGGCGGCCCTCACGGCCCTCACAGACTCCCCGATGCACGTCGGTCTGAGGGCCGCGGTTCTAATCATCTACTTTGCCGCGCTGCGGCAAAGCGAGGTGGCGCCACCGTCCACGGCGAAGTACGACTCGGCGCGACACCTGTCACGCCGAGACGTGGTCGTCACGCCCGGACAAGCATCGATCAGGGTGAAGGCGGCGAAAAACATGCAGAGAGCGGGGGAGGAAAAGACAGTGGTCATACGAGCCTCCCCCGAACCGTCCTCCTGCCCCGTCCGGGCGATACGGACCATGCTCGCGGCCGCACCTACGGCCGACCCTACGGCTCCGTTCCTCAGCCTAGCGAACGGAGAGATTCTCACGACCAGGACACTGTCGAGGGAATGGAAATCACTCCTCCAGAGGGCAGGCCAGCCCCCCACATACACACTGCACAGCCTCCGGAAGGCTGCCGCGACGCAGGCATTCCAGGCCGGTATGCCGGAACTCGCCATACAGCGGTATGGGGGCTGGAGGTCTAACGCCCATCGGACCTACATCAAAGACACTGATGCCTCCGCAGTGAACCATGCCTTGATCAGGTCCCTAAACAATTCTTAATATTTTTCTTTTATCCCACCCCCCCCCTCCTTATATTGGCTCTTGGCTATTTTATTTTCATATACAATTACCTACGTATTTTTCATACTACTGTATTGTATATCATATTTTATACTTATATTAATTGACCTTATTATACATGTCAATTACCATTATGTAATATTACTTACCATTCATATCCATATTACATATTAATATGATCGTCCAGTAAGGTCGACATAATCTTATTTCATAGAATTCAATAAAATTCTGTACTCCCAGCCACTGCTTCTCTGCTTTAATCCGGGGATAGGGTAATGGTAAACCCATGGGCATGGCTCAGGGGTAATCATTGCCTCCCCGGTGTCCCCCTCTACCGCGCCTCACGGGCGCCCCTCCTGCCCCCTCGCGGCACTCACCCACACCACGAGGTCACGTGGTACAGCCCGGTCCAGGCCCCGGCCTCACTTCTTCTCCACCCGCTCTGCAGTACGCACGTACTACAAGCACTAATTTCGTCCCACCCACCCTCAACCTTCTCTTTATCTTCCTACTCACGTAGGGCTATTTTATTTTCATATACAATTACCTACGTATTTTTCATACTACTGTATTGTATATCATATTTTATACTTATATTAATTGACCTTATTATACATGTCAATTACCATTATGTAATATTACTTACCATTCATATCCATATTACATATTAATATGATCGTCCAGTAAGGTCGACATAATCTTATTTCATAGAATTCAATAAAATTCTGTACTCCCAGCCACTGCTTCTCTGCTTTAATCCGGGGATAGGGTAATGACATTGCAGATGTGCCTCAGGAAATTTACCCGGAAGAGTGATGCTGATTGAAAAGTGTCGGGCTGTGTTAGGATAGGGGAGGGATCAAGGAGATAAGTAGAAATGATTATGGAGTAAGTAGGAGGATCATTTTGTTCATAGCACATCATGGCCACACAGCACGTTCATAGCCACACAGCTGCCGCCCCCCCAAACCGCCTAACCCCCCACCTAACCCCTGCCTAACCCCCACCAAAACCTCTACCACTAGAACTTGTGTATGGACGGATTACCCAGAGACAAAGCGGAGGGTATAAAAGTGGCGGGTGTCAAAGCAGCTTCAGCAGCAGATGTGTTGGTGGCGCACAGAGGGGGTGGCTGCGAGGGCGGCTGTGAGGGTGACTGTGAGGGAGGCGGCCGCATTCACACTACTTCTAACAAGCGGGGGGGGGGGGGGGGAGGGGAGTCAGAGTCCTGAGGAGGACTTCAGGCGCACAGAGAGCACAAATGGACAATACCCTGGTAAAGTGTGTAGGCAGAATAATCCGTCCACACGCCCTAGGGGGAGGCGGGTGATAGGCAGGGGATAGGTGGGGGATAGGCAGGGGATAGGCGGGGGGTAGGCAGGGGGTAGGCAGGGGTTTCAGCGTTGGTGCAACCTCTACCAACACCGACGAGTGAGGCGGCAGGGGCGGCGGGGGTCTCGATTCTTTTTTCTTTCTTTATGTTATATACGCCAAACGTATGTAACATTTATACGACCGGTGTATACATGTTGCACGGAGGATATTTTACTCTCATATACGCCTGGTGTGAAATACAGCCAAGACACGTCCGTATACAAAAGGAAACAGTCTTGTATACGCCTCATACGCTGGCGTGAAATATGGGCGTATATATATGAAAACAATTCAATCTACAGCCGATATGCACTTCCGAGATGGTGTATGTAGCAATAAACTGGTGCTTTCGCGCAGTGATTTAGCTGATGAATTAGCAAAGAACAAACCCCTTAAAATGAAGAAAATTACGTTCTCAAGCAAATGATAAGAAGCAGCTAAACAGATTCGATTACAAGTTCTTTGGTATAGAGACTGATAACGACCTTTCTTGGGATGCTCTGGTATCCATAGATCTCTACAAATGCGCTGGAGTTAGCTTATATTTAATTCACTAATTTTCTTTTTGAACCCTTTCACATTAATGCATTGAAACATCATTTGAAAGCTGAATGTTGAAAGGTACGTACACCGCTTGATTCACTTCTAGATGAAATACACGGAGCTTTCTAGTTATGAATAAAAATTAGTGTTTTAGCTTTTACTGTCAAATTGGCGAATTATTGTTAATGCCACGGTTATTACATATTATCAATCTATTTGGCGCTCCCTCATCGCAGCCTCTCAATAAGGCCCGACTGCTTCCGCTTTATTCAGCTACAATTTCACATTTATATTCACCATCTATGCACAAACTAATTTGAAAAGATAGATAGCTAGGGCAAAAAATATGGTTAACCCTTTTACTGGTCACACGATGCTTATCAACAAATATATCAATAAAGAATACCTCATATGATAAATGGTATCCCGTCAATAACTACCTTCCTATTAGGTCGTAATGGCAAAAAAATGCTAAAAGGTATTCGTCTATGACCCCTTAATACTGATCAATGCTCAGACTGAAAGCTACTGTTGTGCCGCTGATGTGATGTGCTTGTGCGCACGTTTATGCTTACATTGGGAAAATGTTTCCGGGATACATTACGCTCTTAGCTTACTGTAGTCCTTCTGGAACCAGTCCTTCCCTCCCGACAAACCAGCTGCCAGACCTATTCCTGTACCTAAGCCTTGTCCCGCTCCTTAAGTTAGCGAGAATGGTGGAGAAGATCAGAAGATTACTTTAATGGAAGGCTTCCCAATGGTGTTGGTCGTTCTTGGTCGAATAATGCTGGTGGCGTAAGACTTTTGATGTCCTAGTTATATCAGGGGTCTGGTTGACATGTGGATAAACACTCCATTATAGTTATAGTATCACCCTATGGTTTTGGCACAGATTGATATTTCCATTCTAACATATATAATCAAGATTGTAATAGCAAAATTCTGAACTAGAAATCAAGCTCTTTAGAATGATGAAACAGCGAGAACTATGACCGAGTCATCCCATCAACAAATAAGCTCACTATACCTCACTATGTGGGCTAACTGGAGCTCACTGGAGAAAAACCATACTGTCGGTGCACATGCTAACGACTCGCTTTTCTGGGGAAAGTAGTCCAGGCTAAATTGTTTTCTTTTGATAGTATTTTGAGTTATACTCAGTTTCCACCCGATCTTGCTTGATTCCCCTAAGGTAAAAAAAACCCAGAAGAGAAGCCGTGAATGGTCATACATGCCAACAAACTACCATGATTTCTGCTGTAATGGTGTAATCGCTTCTTCTGATGCTATGCAGTGGTGCAGCTATAATCAATAATGATTATCTTAACTCTATGTGTATTTATTTATCTTACCCTCGGTATTTTTCCAACATAGACTTAAAACTGGGTGGTCATTGTCAACGCCAATGGAGTTCTGTAAAAACAACTCATTGGGGGATATTGTCACGAATGTTTGCCGACAGCGACAGGGGTTACATAAGATAAGAACTGTATTCGATTCATAGCCTCTGAACATAAACCATTCATTTTTGTTTGTTTCATTATCTCACTCGGCTTTGCTTCATGAGTTTACTCTCCAACCAAAACTCATGGAGTATTTTCAGGAGCTATGGATCTCGATGGAGTTCCTTGATAACATTCAATCATGTCAGATAGTTCGCATCCAGCGAATACGATTTGTTTTGTTTATTACAACCAGTTCTGTCACAACAGGACAGATATTCCACTGGAAGTTCAAATAGAGTATAGCAATATAGTATACATAAACTGAGGTTACAGTGCCTTAATATCTAAGTGATAATGATGAGATGAAATGGTAAGGGGTTTACAGTCATGTCGGGAACAAGACACAATACGTTAGCTACACCATTCGTAGACAGATAGTTTCATTTTTACCATTCTTTTAAATTCTTGTTTCGATGTAGACTTCTGCACATTTTCTGGAAGTTCGTTCCAACACTTAGTACCTCTGTACCATGGTGACCTTTGATAGTGGCTACACTTTACTCTCTCGGCGACAAACTTAAAGAAAAACAGATCATATCAAGAAGGTCTGAGACTATTCCATAAGAGTCCGCCAGGTAGTCGGCCATCCGTAAAGTATGTACGCAGTGGTAGGGCGTAAACCTTTTAGAAAAGTTCGCCTTCGTCCATTCTACAAACTTTTGATTAGAACATGGAGGAGCTGGGGTCGGGCAAATCTTTCAGAAGTTTTGGATACATACTTCATGGGCCGCCCCTAATACTATTCGCCTGTTCTAACAATCACATTTGAGGCTCCCTGATTCCAATTGAAAATGTAATAACAAATCTTATGTACAATTCAACTGCATATTCTTCTTAAGGTAGATTCAGTAATTACAGATCTATGGGTAGTTGCGTAAAGCAAATTCAAATGTGGATGCGGATTCATATTAGGACAAAATAAACATTCTTAGTGTGTCTTTCATCACAGACCAGGGATAGGCGGGGTCTAAATTCTTCTCACTTTCCATTGCTTTCGGTTCTAGTTGAGACTTCATTCTATTGATATTTCGGCCATCGAAAGAAATCCTTAGTGGTATTCGTCTTCGGAATCGCTCGTCTTTGAATATTTGATGAGAGCCTAAGGACCTGGTGTTGTCAGCTGCTGTCAATCCCTTATTCCTTTTTGAGAAGGCTGCGGAGTCCCTCTTTGTAAGAATGACAATGGTGTTAGCTGATAGTAGGACATTCTTATGTTCTAACCACATCAAATTTGGGTAGAATCTGGAAACAAACATCAGTGATAATCACAATGGATACATCCAATCAGTCAACGATGGGAGTTGTGCTGCTCTTATCTAAGTAATTACAATTACTGTTGCTTCTGCCATTTCAAGGTTAATCAAAGTTATAATAGGTTCTACATAGTGGTTTAGTGTATGCTGCTACATCGTAGTTGTCCTTTAATGTGTTTATTTTTTATCTTCAACTTCAAAGGGGTTATAACAAAATCTCTATTTCTAATGTGTTTTTTTTATTGGTTTTTTTTATTTGGATAACAACAACATACAACTGCCGTCCAAGGACGTTCTTCCCAGCGATGGATTTTGAAGACCATCAACAAAGTTATCACTAAACAATCAATGCAGAATGTTAGTTTAACTCAAGAACTAATATTCTGAAAAGAGCAAGTTCATTTTCTTTTAATCCACTTTAATGCCTTTCGATATTGGAAACATCCCCTTCTGTTGTCCTTTTTGTATCTTCGTTCCTTATCTTAAACACAACAGCCCTGTAAAACGTCTGCGGAAGCGGCTCCTTTGATGTAAAAAATCAATGAACGAGAAAATAAACCCAAAATACTAACTCTCTCATGATTTGAAACCACCACACAGAACAACGTCTTCTAAATGTCGACTACATAGATTTTTTTAAAGTTTTTTTTTCACCATTTCTGTTTTACAGTTCTTCCAGTGGCTACTGGTTCAAACATTACATCGAAGTAAACTCTCCTTAAATTCAAGCTAAATGGATAGTGAGAAGGAGTAAAATGGGACAGTGTGATAGAATGATGTGATGAGCAAACTGCAAACTAAAAGATGCTCTTGTAAAACACCTGAGGGCGTATTGGCTTTGACCCATTGTTTGTGGCAGAGTGCTGCCCCTTGCTCAGTTGCTCAGAGGAACGGTTTGCTGCCGACACCATGCCCTACATTGTGGGCCTATCCTGTGGGAGGGAAAGAGAGACCCGGCGTAATGGGGACTGACTCTGATCGATACCAATTCCTGCTGAGAGGGGTCAGTACCGGCCGGCGCCACCTACTCAAGGCACCTATTTGCTGCATGATTACCCTTTTCCCGTGCCTCTACTCAACACCCGTCAGCTCATAAGCTCACATTCTCTTCAAAATCACAGACATTATAAAACCATATGGTCTTACCATATGGGTAGCACCGAGATGTAAGGCTATGGCAATGTAGGCGAAGTGGGGTCGCAGCCGGGTGAGCAACATAAAACATGTGACGACTATGGGCATGTTGGTGGCACCGACAAGCTAGGTGAGAGCCAAGTGAAGGCTTTAGCAACGTGGGTAGGCGTTGGGATGTGCGACAACGAAAATTCCCCTTGTGTATTGCCCCATAAGTAGTGAGGTTTTTAAAGCGTGCTCGCACGCATTATATATGTTGTCTATTAAAGGTTAGAATGGTCACATACACTTTCAGCATGCTGAGAAAAATCGTTCACTTCACATTCTGCGTGATGTTCGCTGTGCTATTGGATAAGAAGCAGGGTGCAAGTGTCTCAGTGTCTTAGAGGCATGCCCAGCTGACCATGACCAATCATTCAGGACCGAAATACCCCATTGACCCACTGTTGCCAGATGTGTTTTGATCCTACCAGGGTGGTTGTGGTCCCTAAGATTCGAGGTCAACTCTCGACTGCAGAGCCGTCCGAAGGCGCGAGAAAATATTATGTAAGGAGGTCAGGGTGAAGGTCAGGGTTTGCTGCGAATACAGTCATTGGCTACTCGGTCTACTGTATTCCTTATATGGAATTAAGGAAATGGAACAACTCCATGGTGGAGCACTCAGTCGGTTAGAAAAATGGCAAGTTGACTTGGTGCAAGTGGGTTACAGAGGACTGAATGTAACCTAAAACTACCTAACATCGTGACATTGGGAAAGGAGCAGAATGTCAGTATCTCAGGGTGCTATAAGCGTGCCCAGCTGACCATAGCCAATCACTGGAATATCTCATTCATCTACCTGTACTTGATAAATTTGGATCCTAGACAGTTGATTTGGTGCAAGTGGGCTACAGGAAATGGCCAGTAGACTGAATAAACCCAAACCTTTTAATTGTTATTTTCTATCAGTCCATTCTCATTCATCAATAATTTACATACCATAAGCTCCTAATTTCTAAGTTGGTGGCATCACATTGCAGCACATTGGTCTTCATAATCTTATAGTATTTGCAGCAGCTTTAAGTTCACTATTCCAAATCTTTCAGAACCAAGGTTTGAAGATTGCCCTATAGGCACACCCATGTACCAATACAGCGATAATTCAGACAAGTGTGCAAATGTCTCTGGTAAATGATAGGAGAACACATCATGTTCTTACTTATATGTATAGTTTACTCAAGTATGATGATTTGTTACAAAAGGGCCATGTATCAGGCACCAGTGTTTAACACTCTATTACCAAGAGTTGAATGTTATAAGAGAAACTTGCGATACTTTGGTGCCCTACCATGGAATTATCTGCCTGCGCAAATGAGGAATATTGAATCACTTAGCTCCTTCAAAATTGCCCATAAGGAGATACTTAAGAACTGTATTCCGTAACTGCAACTCATGACTGGTTGCAAGGGCGCCTGTGCCTGGCTATAAACTCCGGAAGGGTCTGTTGTGAAAAACTATTTGTTTTATGAAGGAGATCAATGCAATCTTCATTTTTTGTAATGGGTTAAGCTGTATTACTGCAGATGATGGCTCTTGTAACTAGTGGTGTAACCGGATTGCTGGCTGTGCAAGGAAATCTATATGTCTATATGTGATTCATGTTTTGTCGGGATGAACGGATTTAGAAAAAAGAAGTTCTAAGGGAGAACTGCCCTGTGTTCAGTTCAAGAGAATGTTTGTATGGACAAGTGGGTGCCTACAAGCTGTAAATGGATGGTCAGGTCAGAAAGACAGGTGTGAGCATTTGGATAACTGGTTCCAGATTGAGATAAGTATAGAGGGGATATTCTAAAATTATCTGATCTAGTCTCTCCAGATGAACAATCTTTTTATCGTTAGTCCTTGTAATTCACAAAGCAAAGCTGAATAAATTACCTAGTAGTCAAACGAGGTGGAGTGCGGACCAAGTTATTTTCATCGAGTGGGTTCCTGATTTTATCTCACCATGTATACATGATCGGGAACATTCTCATCAATGAAAACACTAATCCAATAAGCCACTGAGTATTGAGTACATTGCCTTCATGGTATGAGTTCCTAACGTTATGCCTATTTAGAAAAGTACCAGGTTGATACAGTCATCAGAACTGTACCAGAACTGTTTCTGTCATATGACATTTGTTCTGCTGAGAATTTGGTAAAGTGAACACACGCTCAAATTATGATAACTTATTGTAAAGAATCAAATGTCTCTTAAATTGTGCCCATGATTTACAAAGAGTCTTCTATTTCTCAAAACTCTGACTTGAGTTGCTGGAAATGTCACTTGGCTTTTGATGTAGTAGTTGTATGCCTCGTTGTGGTCCCTTGAGTCTGTTTGATTGAACCTGATGGTGGAATAATCATTTAAGCCTTTCTTTAATAAGTACTGACCGATCTTTCGGTTTGTCTACTCCTTTGATGTTCGGCTCCAAGAAAGAACGTCTGTAAACAGATGATTGTAACAGTTAATGACGTCCTGGATGACACCCTTACCACAATCAGTGAATGCAGCTTTAGGACAGTCGATAGAGAAATATGGCTTTGTACAGACATGATTTCCTCACGACCCCAAGAGAGAGTGTAGTTTTCGATACAATTACGTTTTTTTATGCCAACCTTATAATTTCTTCAAAGAGTCTTTTATGTCCTGTGATGCGAATCTTTATTCAGGTCATATAAGGGATGCGCTTTGAACACCAGAAGGCCCTTATCCTTAAAGGCTAACCGTGCCTTGAGCCAAATCTCCAGTGGTCAGCCCATTACTGACCAACCCCAGGGTCACCTCATGGTTCACTAGGATATTGATTCCCTCGTTCGGAACCGGACACAATTGCACGGGGATAAGACACTAGAAACCTCCCTATGGCGTGGGCATCGTAGCAATGAGGATAAGGGGCCATCCCTAGATTAATCCCCGAACGCAGCACTATCCTTCAGGTAGGGAGGATCAGCGAAGGCAGAACCATGTGGGTGCAGACAGCCTAGGTTTTGGCCTTTAATTTACTACATTGATTGTAGGCCTTCACTTTCCCATATAGACGGCAACAGCACACTGTATTATTTCTGGTGTCTGATATCATATCGTAAGACAGCTAAAACCTGCAGAAATACTTACATATAATGATGACCAATCCAAACCAATTAGTCTAGTCCTATCTAATTACTATCTAATCTCCCAGCATGTAGATGTCGCCTGCATGGGATCATATGACTTAAACTATTGCTTTACAAAGTATACAGAGTAACAATGTAAGACTGCTAAATGATGGCAGTTTTGATTCAGATCAATTCTATTGAATAAATCAATCGTGATGAATACCATCTATATGTGTTATTAAGTTACATAAGTATTTCATCTGGCATGGAATATCTTTTATTCAGGCTAAGGTCTTCCCACACCTCTAATTTGAGCAATGTGTCTGACTTGCTCTCTGAATCTTTGGTTAGATCTAAACCTTCTGCCCACCAGTCGCACAGGATGGTGTGGATTTAAGCCGCTTACAGGGTGGCTTCAGAACTGGGCCACAACAAATCCCGGTTAGAACCATGGATAAAATAGCCTTTTCTAAGGTTTTCTTTTTAATCATAGAAGAAAGTGCAGGGACCTGTTTCACTAGTTTCGTGACATGTCTAGATGGTGTCTAGATGGTGTGTCCGGTTTCATAAGAACTAGACATTAGACTTGTTTTTGTCCGTTCTTGCTTGCACTGTTGGTGCCGCTTTTCATGTCTGCCCAACACGTTTGTCATCGTTTTTCTTAAGGGTAGCTACCTGTGTTGTCACGAAACTAGACAACCCCAATGTCTGTATGGTGTCACACCGCGCCAAATGGAGATTTCTTTACCTAAGTTATCAAATGTATATCTTAGAAACCTATTGTGCTGATTCATCATTCAAAAGACCTGTGCTCCAAAAGCTCATGCAACCTTCCTTGGTCTGCAGATTGCCCTTACTTTACATGGGAAGCAGCATTATAGTGTTAAATCTTTCTAAAATACATTGTCGTATTTATTTCCTTGAAATCTAAGGATAGCGATTATCGTACATTGCAATACAGTCAGACTAATTCAAGTTGTTTATTGATATAGGTTTGACTCTTTTCCTGTCTGCGCCATAGACCTTTTTCCATAGATTGACTTCGCACCTTATCTACCTAGAGAACTTCCCGAGTCACTAAATAGCGTCAGAAACTAATGCATAGCTTAAATCTTCCAGCGGCATGCACGCAGACCAGCAATAGCTATGAAGCCTATCAGAAGATTTTTAAGTTAATGAACTAAATCCATAAAATTTGTATGGATTCGATTAAAAATGCAATTGCTGCTAATTGTCTGAAGCAGACTACGAGGCACATGTAGTATTATCTGAACCTAGGTCAATTTAGTTTTCTAGTGTTTTGTTAAGTTTACCATGCTTGGATAGAAGCGCTCAATACTATCGACCCCGGTGTTGCTTAAACGGCCGATTACGCTGACACGCTTTAGTTTCACGCCGGTCTCTTTCATTACGGCAGTACATTAGGCGAGTACCCGACATGAGTGAGCCATAAATTGGGTCTGCGGTGATAATGCCTATCCCGATTCTGCAGGGTAAAAAAGACCACCGGCGAAATTAGCTCAGTTACCAAGACGAGAGGCATACCAAGCCACGTAATCATACTGTCCAAGTTCTCTCGGCTTCACGATGTCCCTCTAATTGATTCAATTCATACATCCTTACCAACAAACCTTTTTCAATCGGCAGTCCCCATATCCTGACCTAGATAGACATCCATTCATCTACTACAAACCCAATATTGTAGCGGAAAGCTGATTTGTTGACATTCTTTAGAAGATGTATGGCTCAAGAGCAAAACCGGGTTGACAGAATAACCCACATAAAAAGGTGCCTCTTTAATGAATGCTAATGAATTTCAAATTGAAGTGTTTTAGACTGCATCATCCAGTTATTGTCATGGACTGTCTCCGCAGTCCTGTCTGCAATAGTAAACCAAGAATACGATCCCAAGGTGATATAATATCTACACGCATGCACGCACACATACAGACACACACTATAGTATATTTGATTCAACTTTGAGGTTCATTACGTTGATCTTTTGATAGGCGCTCTTCAGTACACAGCCTACACAAGATCACATTTGGAAATGAGGAAGAGGTATACAGCAAAATAGCACAGGTCGCCTGAATAGTATACGTGGAAGCATGGCGAACTGTATTGATCACTTCCCCAAATGTTTCCTGACAGCATATTTCGCAAGTTGCAGCTTTTAATTTGTCTAATTGCATCGCTCATCAAATTGAAGAGTTTTTCCATATGCAATTAAGAGATATCCATGATATCATGATATGATACCCCATCACAGATCATAGAAGGAAGGAAACAAAATTGAGTGAGAAGATGACGGGAGTTTGATGAAGAACGAAATCATCAGAGTGATACGTTCATGGTATCGATCATTTTCTTGAATGTCTCGAGTACCAAAAATATCTAAGGTAACTATGGTTAAGACTATGGTAAACAGATTGACTCGATGTAGGGAGATGTGTGTGCAGGACACATAACTGATCCTTGCGGACATTCATTATTGAGCCATTGAGGGAGTAACTGTTGGTGCAGCTCATACTCCATTATCCTTGAAAGTACAGGTAGACCTGATATACAATTCAAAAGAATGCATAAAGACTATGCGAATATTGAAAGCATATTCTGTGAAATAGAGAGGTTGAAATTTAAGTCCGAATCTTAGGTGCGTCGTAGCGTGCGTCGGAACCATGCATGCTTTTTACACATCCCAACCCCTTTCCGACGCACTGCGATGCATACTGACGCAGAATTTGCTTTCCTTCCAACATGCTCTACGACACAAAAATCGTCATTGGAGAGCGCGCCTGTGTGCATCGGGAGGTCTGAATTCTGCGTCGGTGTTGGTGGGTGTCCGACTAGTCGCATCCACCACCCTCAGCCTTTCCAGTACCCCCATACACAACTTCAGCCTCAACTTCAGCCTCAAGCACATCATCACATGAACCTTATCCTTAGACATTTATTCAATCATATTCAATCTCGCCCTCAACTTCAGATATTATTTGGTAATAAATGGCGTCACAAACAAAGCAATAATCCAGGTTCACAGGTAGGGGGTGCATAACTACGAACTTTTATTTTGCAACGAATTCCAACTGTTCGATCATAGTTAGGTTCTTGAAAATGCTTTCGTCGGAGGTGATGGGTCCGTAAAATGTTTGGCGATCGAGTTGCTATTAGTTGCAGCAGTGGGCGGTCTGTCATTGAAGGGCCTTCTACTGTTTCAACATTAGAGGTTGCATCGTTAGATCATCAGATAAACTTAAAACAGCATTTGTCGGGAAGCCCTCTATTTATATTTGATTAATTCGTTGGCATGAAACCCATGGGTAATTTAAGGTTCCTTGATAGCCCTGTCGTTTGATATTTGATTAATGAGATCTGTGACGATCATCACAAAATGTTCCTCACCCCCCCCCCCCCTCCCTCCTCCTTTTATGGAAATATTCTGAAAGGGAACCAATCTCTGCCTACTATGTAACGGTGAACAAGGTGCGGAAAACCCTAAACCGTATCTTATAACTCTCAGAAACAACACTATCTTGTCAGTTGGATAAATCTGTATAGTAAAAAAGAAGTCAAAATGTAATACTGGTACGAATGGTTATCGTAGTATCACTCATCACCACAATACTTAACCCTTTACAACTATTTACATTATTTATATTTTATCATGTATATCTCTGTAATTGTATCCGTTGAATGAGATTCCAGAATTTTGTTTGTACCACATTCTACCTACAGTGGAAGAACTATCCTTGTGTTAGAACTGTTTGTACTGAATTAAAAAAGCTCGTTATTCTATTATATTATTATATACCTATGCACAAACTAAGTACAAATACTAACTGCTCCTCGGGGTATAGTATTGATATCATACAACCAAGTTACTCCATCTAGCTTAGAACGCATCGCCTTTGGATTTGACATACGGAGTGCTTTGACAGACATACGGAGTGCTTTGACTGACATACGGAGTGCTTTGAAATATAACGCAATCTGATTGGTCGAGAGGCCAAAGCACTTGGCTGGGCGGAAAATTAAAAAATGGCGGACGTCCTCGAATCGCAAGTTTGACAATGTGTTATAAGTGGGCCGGAATGTGTAAATGTGCATACCGATTAGATATCAAGGCATCTAACGTGAGGCATTCACATGATACAGTTTAGATAGCATAGATATAGGAAATCAATCGATATCAACAAGCACTGACAGTCCACTCTGACGCTCCGTGTTGTCAACGTCAAATTACGTTGGCTACCCTAGTTCCAGTGTCGGAGGTGGGGCCACTGGCGTACATTTGACGAAGGTCTTTGGAAGAGGGTTCTTTGAAGCCAGGCAATCAAAATGTACCGTATACCGCTAGTCGTGGTGGATGCTAATCAGCCTGAAAAAGATCCTGAGTCAATGTGCAAGACACACACTGTATATGATTATTCCATGTCTTTCCCTTTCAGCCGTCCGGTGGTTGGCATATGGACGCAACATAGCAGGCCTTCGAGCTTGGTTGGCTGCGACACACTGCGCAGATGTATATCAGAGCTATCTAAACTGCATCTCACTATATCTAAGCTATCTAAACTATATCACATGGTTGTCTCACGTTAGATACCTCGATTAGCGATATCTTAACGGTATTGCATGCATGCCCCACGTTAGATACCTAGATACAAAGAACCAGTTCTATGCTAGATATAGAGAAGTTTGTAGCACGCCTCTGATCCTGTGCTCTCCAATCGTATCTCCTGCTATACACATGCTTACTGAATAACAGAGACTACGACTGGAAGTTGGTAACTATAGCAAGCTGACGTTCGCAACAAATACCGCTACTCTCCAAGCACATGTTACTTTCGTACAAGCTTGCCGAATGCGGGAGTGTAAAACAGAGCATGTGTTTGGAGAGTGGGCAATGCTTTCGCCATAGTAACAGATCCAGTATGTATCACAATGTACACAACGTCTTTGGCGACACTGTCTTGTCAAGTGAGTGGTGGTCTATGGGCGATTACGGTAAATTCTGACGATTTTAATACATTTGAAGATATATAATAATAGAATTACGACGTTAGCGCTCGTGTATGGTACCCGTACGTCTCGGTTAGGCTCACGGCCGTACTCACCGCGGCCTACGACCTTGGTGAGTACGGCCGTGAGCCTAACCTCGCCGTACGGGTACCATACACGAGCGCTAACATAGTAATTCTATATTAGCCAGCAGTCATATCTTGTGGACAACGAGAGCCTTGTACTCACACCCAACATTTGCACTCTCGTTTAAGTGTTAAAGCGTGTCCGAGCGACGGCCTAATTAAGCTACACACCGCTAGGCCGCGCTGAAGGGTAAAACATAAATTGCTGCTGCTAAGAAAAACAGATTATGGTAGGTTTCTAATTATGAATGCCTCATAAAGTAACATGTTGTCCTGGATTATGAATACAGAAATATTTTATTGAAGTATATATAGATGTACGTGCACGTACTACCACTTGTGTATACATGTTTAAACAGATATATGTAAATATCTACCAAGTCTCCCACACCACGCGCCGAACTACTTATTTAATCATGGATGCCATATAGTCCGAGGGGATTATTTCGCTGGGACAATGGACTCCCAAAAAGGATAGGGATAACAGATTAGCTAGCTTACAGACTGTGGGCACCAACAGCGCTGTCCTCATTTACGTAGGGGCTAGAGGCAACTTCCTCTCCGATGGTGTTGTCTTATCCTATTGCCATAGGTCATACGTTTTCTGAGGCAGGCGTCACCGGTAATCTTGAAGAGGATGCTGGATAAAAACGAATAACACATGCCTGCTGGGTCTGGATTGGAAGGTCCCATCGGTCTAACAGAATAGTAGGGCCTCGTGGTCTCAGAACACTTAGCTTCTGCTGAAGCCCTGGCGGCGGGTTGTGAGACTATGTGGGCTCTTAACGTTGGCGTATGCACAGAGGATTCGAGATATCAAGCAGCATTGGCGTCCAGCCTCCACGCGCCAGCAGTTCGCAATGACAATCTGACAGGTCTCTAGAAGCATCGATTTGTGGTACTCAGTTCCCGAATACAGATGCGTGACTCTGATGGCACCAGGGCCGGCACGTAAAATCCAATGTACAAATGTTCCCACTCAGTCTGAAACCAGACTCTCCTCTGGTGCTAAAAGCCTGCTCTTGGTAGTAATATACATTACAGATTATTGAACTCTGACAGGTAATAATGTGATTGTGATATGTATGAGATATGATTGCCATTCCTGACAGTAGTTATGTGAACTTGACAATAACTGCAGTTGTTATTTTCCTATAACACTGTCCGACTGTGATCCTAAAAGCGGACTACGGTCCCCCGACAAAACCGGGATTTTTTTTGTTCAAAGCCTTACCTCTCTTTTCGTGTATAGGCGCACTTACATGGCGTCTGGCATGTAGGTGCAGGGGGAGTGGGCGGGTCCAGATTCCTTGACCAAGAATGATAAGGATTGTATGATCAGGGGCGTACTTAGGGGGGGGGGGGGGTAGGGGGCACGTGCTCCCCCCCCCCTAATTCTTCCAGGGTGGTCTGTTCTATCTTAGAATTCCCTAAATACGCTCTTTTTTAAAACTTATTTCTATTTATTTTAGTTCAAAAGATATGGCAATATACACCAATGGGCCATTTCCTCGCAGGAAAGATATTGACATATTGATACTCATTTATACTGACGCATATTCAGGGGGGGGGGGGGCAGGGGGTAAATATTTGGGGGATACAGGAGCTCTCAGGTGTGCCCCCACCTCTTCGGATATGGAGATTTCTCTATGCCCTCTTGTTACATTGTCATTCAACAAAGCAACTATATATTCTATCAAATCCAAGTGCTTCCAGAGGCATTATACACAAGATCACCTCTGGGATTTGGCACTTCACCCCTATGTCAACTATATAACCTAAAAGACCATCAAAGCCAAGCCCTGTGGGGACTTTGCCGCCTGGACCCTGAAGGTGGCACTTTGCCCCTGGACTTTTTGCACGTGTACTACCCAGGTAGTCTCAGGTGTTTATCCTACCCATAATATAAAATCCCATAGGTTTAACATTGAGTTTCCGTATGTCACGCTGACTGGCATACGGAGGTTTATATGCCACTTGTGGCATACAGAATTGTTATCACGTAATATTCCAAAATCGAGGAGACAGGGTAAGATATGATCAAAACCTGATTCGTTTTAATATTGGCCACCAAATGCCACTCCTAAAGTTTTGGCTACGGACTTCACTCGGCTTTACTTCATGAAGTCACTATATGCCAAACTCCAGTCGTGGCATACGGTGGCTAATATCAAACTCATCCAGTTTTACGATAATAACCAACCAGTTTCTGAAACGAAATCCTGGATGATGTCTGATATCCAACTGCTTCCAGGGGCTTCGTCCCCGGGACCCCCAGAGGGGGTATAATACTAGTCCCCTATATCATCCTAGTCAGTCTCAGATGTGTAACGATCTCCTTCCCTGAAACAAAATCCTGGATACAGCTCGTATAATGTTAACAAAAAGAGTTTTCCTCTTTCCCTCCAGGATGGGCTTTGCTGCTGGGCCCCTGCCAATCTTCTGTAGCCTCAGGTGTGTGTGACCCCTCTTGCCTACATCAAAATCCAGGATTCTTGTAGTATAATCTATAGAAATCAAAATGCTTCCGGGGGCTTAGCCCCCTGGACCCCCATCAGGCTCTTAACCTGTGTACGCCCCTGATAATGAAGCACAACAAGAGGGGGGGGGGGGGCAAAAATGGTCAAAAATAGCATGACGTCATTTATGGACAACCCCCAAAGACCGGTAACCGGTATTACATGTACATAATACTGGAAGCACAGGAACATGTTCAGTTGCTTGGAAGAACGATAATGTATTATCGAAGGCAATAAAGATCTATAAAAATAAAAGAAGACTGGTAGACATTGAGCAAGATAAATAGAATATTTGAAGCATCTGAAGCATTTGAAGGAATCAAGATCGGCCGCTAGGTTTCATGTCGTCTTTGTTTGATAACATGTCGGAGGTAAGTGCCAAGCGCGGGAGTCCGTTGTATATTATAAAGGGATGAAATTTTAGGGTCAGAGCTCGTATCCCACCGAATTTGAATCACTCTGTAATTCACAAGGCGAAGCCGCGTGAATTACATATTTATATATACATCATATATATATATATATATATATATATATATATATATATATATATATATATATATATATATATATATATACATCTATCATTACTTAGAAGATTTAAACTTCCGAGCTGCCCCATCGTCCCAGTATGTTTGCCATAATGATTACACAGAGAAGGATTTGGAAAGAAAGTTTTATTGAATTTTATGGGAAAAGATATTGGAGTCACGTGATATAAGTCACGTGATCGAGAAAATAAGAGAAAATCAGTTGTTATTCAAAAGAAAGCCCCACGTAAGAAGTATGAAGACATGGAGAGTTTTAAAGTTTGTAGGGTGGGTGGGCGGTAACTTTTCCTAGTGAGTCCGTTCGAAGCGGGCGACTGAATCATGTGGGGATGCGGGAATCACATGGTTTGTGAGAACTCAGGGGGGAGAGTGAAATCCTTCCCGCTCATATTATACCCAACAAGTTGGGGACAGTGATTTCATGGAGAAGGATTTGGAAAGAAAGTTTTATTGAGTTTTATGGGAAAAGATATTGGAGATGAAGTCACGTGATAGAGAAAATAAGAGAAAGTCTGTTGTTATTTAAAAGAAATGCCAAAGGCCAAGGTCAAGGCCAAGGCCATCTCCTTGGAGGGGTCGGCCGGAACATAGACCCTGAGGGAGGTGACGGAAGCCCACGTCCTGTGATGGAGCAGGGCCGAGTCCGGAGCCCCGTCTAATGCAGCCTGTTGAGCACCTCCCATCTGGAGGGAATGGAGGGAGACCGATGCTGCCCGGGGAGAGGCGAAGGAGGCTAGGGCCACTCAGAGGAGGGCCGTGAGGCCTTGAACTGTTAACGAGGATCCTTCCCTGTCCAGGAATGCATATAGGCCATGGGTGGGGCCGGGTAGGCCCGAGCGTAGGCATGCCAGGTGGCTGTAGGGCAGGCCCGAGACCCGCAGAGATCCGGAACGCCGAGAAGGAGGGGAAGCCGCCACCCCAACGATGATGTAGATGTCGTGAGTTGCGCCGAGAAGCCAGAGGGCGCAACCGCACACAGCCGTGACAGGGTCTTTGCCGACTCCCTTCTGTAGTTGAGCTGCGACCATCGCGTTTGTGGTTGAAATGACGATCTCCGAGCCCCTGGGTGCGAGGGGGCGAAGGTCAGGGCTGACGAGGCGATTGAGAAATGGCCAGATGGCGCAACCGCTGTGGCAGAAGTGGCGAGGGCGGTTGTTATGTGTAGCCGTTCACGTGACAGGCGTAGATGGATATGCCACTCGATATGTGGGCGTACTGGTGGAACGAGGTGAGGTCGTGCCAGGCCTCGGGGTTGAGGTGGGCATGGCCCGAGTCCGGTGCAACCTTCGTGAGGGCGATGAGATGATTGATGAAGCGTCATGCGTGTGGTATGTACTGAGCGACATATATCAGGCAGCCGAGGATCGAGCAAAGCTCAGATTTTGTGGCAGTTTCCCGCGATAGCCACGAGGACAGAACTCCGGAAAGTTCCTCCATTTTTTCTCGCGGTACAGCCACCGTCATTGCCTGGGTGTCAATATCGTAACCAAGCCACTCCATTCTTGTGTTGGGGGGCTGGCATTTGTGCGGGGCTAGGCTTATACCCAGGGCATCCGTGAGGTGGAGGAACTGTTGGTAGGCACCCTTGAATCCTCCTCCGCCCCCGCGAAGTCGTCCAGGTAGGCGACCGACCACGCCCCCCCCCCCCCCCCCCAACCTGTAGAGGTACCCTATTGTATTAGTAAACCTCTGGCATGCGGCACAGGAGAGCCTAGCACCAAAGCTAGGGCAGATATCAATTTAGAACTCGTTCCGGTGCCGGAATCCAAGTCCAGTGGGTCTATCCGGAGCTGTCTGTACGCCCTAGACAAGTCGGCCTTCCAGATGAAGGCGCCTATCCCGAGGAGGGCGAGCTTCGTTTTTTAGTCCTGGATGGAAGGGAGGGTGTATTTCGTCCTTTTCTCCCTTGTTAGAAGTGGGGAAGTGTGAGTGTTGCTCCCTCCAGATGGGGAGATGGAGGCCCGATGGGAGCGAGACTCTCGCTCCAAGTCTGTTGGGGAGGCACGTGGCTCTGGTTTGCTGGTAGGCCCGCAGATTGAAATCCCAGTTTACCCATTCCCCGGAGTTTGGGTTCAGCCAGGATTTATCAAGACTTTTTGAGAGTACTCCGGGTGGACGTGGAAAGAGTTCCCTCTGGGCTCTATGGGTGTGGCGAGGGCCCTGGCATTCGTTGGCGTTGGCGTTGGCGAGTGCGGGCGTCGTTTTCCCGATGGAGGAGGGTGATGCGGAGGTCGGGGTTCCGGGGGCACGTCCGGTTCAAGTTTGAGGCCAGGGAGACCTGGCCTACTTCAGAAAGGACACAGGATCCGCCTCTGGGTGCACCTTGATCCTGCAGGCAGCCTCAGCATGGCGGTGGATGAGGCCGAGGTCGGACGCCGGACATGGAGTGTCCGGAAGATCGGCAGGTTTCAGGCATTTTGAGGCCTGGTGGGCGTTTCAGACAGGCAGTGGTGACACGTGCCATACCCACCCTCAAATGTTATCTGGATCCGGACTTCGGCGGACCAGCTTAACCTCCGTTCCACTATATGGGCCAGTACTACCTCGGAAAAGCTCCGGACCCCAGCCCATACCAAGTCCTTCACATCCATCGTTTGTTATAATTATCATCCATTTTCTCGAATGATTTAAAACTAGAAATTGCCATATTATTGGGTAAATCAATAGGGACTGTGTTGGTTTTCCAGCTTAAAAGGACTATAGAAATGCTTGCGAGTGTATTTTCTCTTAATCAATGGCTTTGAGGCCTGTAGTTAATAGGTTTCAAATTCGTTATTCTTACAACTTAGAAATGTACTGTAGTCCCATACATTTTTAATATGGTCTTTGTCATCTATGGGTAATGAAGTTTATCAACTCTAATGAAATAACAGCTATGACATAATTCAAGATATATTACATATTTTCTTCTCTAACTATAAGTCACCTCACACTTACACACCCAACCCTCACCGTTTTTCTTTCAAAACACACCGACCGCACTACTCATTCATTTTAACACACACCCACACCAACATTTTATCATTCCCTATTTGGTAGGGCTACTTATCTATCAATCAACAATTCATCTGACCAATATCAAGTATATTTGATACCGATTGTCTTATGACATCAACAATTACTTCAATCCATTAATTGTATAATTATTACAACAATTACAACGTCGTATTTATAACCATTTTTTTCATTTTCTTAATCATCATCATTTTATAAAATCCAGTCATTCAATAATTAATTAATTAATTTATACTAAAGCTACCTCGTAATCCATTGTATGCCCTTATCTAAGCAGTGCACAATATATTCATTCCAAAGTCGCTCATTTAAGTTAAAAGTAAACTTTATCTGTATTGGTCTGATTACGCCCGAAATAGTCTTCGATTTCCTAAAATGTTAGAATATTTTAGTGGCTTGTCTTTCATTTCGGCAAGCTGATTTATTGTCCCAAACGATCTCAATGAGCTATTATTAAAAGGCTTTTCAGTCTTTCCCAATGCTTTAAGCAGGCAGTAATGAGCGGCGATTTGGCGATTTTTACGATTAAATGTGAATCAATAAGCTTTGTTACCTTTAACAGGTCATCACTTCCACTACACTAAGTATGTTAAGCACGAGTATGTTTGCCTTTATTGGACAGTCGGACCAGCTGGTCACAAAGCTGAATGTGCTTCATAGACTACGGGAGGCAGAACGGTCTGCTGGGACCTCAGGCCCCCGCCCTAATGCTGTTGAGCGGAGTAACCCAATGGAAAGCTGATTAAAGCCCACCTCCCCCTTTAATTCACCAGGGAATATCACCAGTCCTCAGGGTTACATCCGGCGAACATTGCCCACTGAAATGCAATGAGTAACGAACTTAAGGCTCATGTTTTGCTGCTCAATTGACCCTATGACGATGCTTTCTGCGAGGCACCCTTTCAAGCTTCGTAACAGAATTCCCATGGGGTGTCCTAAAGATACAGTGCGATCGTCGCAGGAGCAGATAGGAATGAATAAGGATTTACGGTATAGTCTAGTGGAGACAAATTGTTTCTCGCTACTAACACTAGATGGACTCGTGTATCCAGTCTATAAATGCGGCGAGCTCCCCACTTCCGGCGGGGCATCTAATATAGTTGATGTTTCTTGACAGATGGACCAAATCACGAAGTGACGCGTTGTAACGGCTCGCATATCTCTTGGTATGAGCCTTCCGCTGTGAGTCGCCCTCTTCAATAGGCCTTTTGCTGCTCAAACCGAATCTCTCTGTTATATATCTTTGAATTGCCTTCCAGTTCATTGCATTTTACACGCTCTACAATCTGACTGCACAGAAAGCATGATAGAATATGTTATCGTTATTGTAATTCTATCTGCCCTTTTCAAATGCAAGAATAGTAAACAGAATTTGAAATTGACAATGATAAAAGAAAAACAGATTCAATCTGGTTGTGAAAATGCACAGATAAACCAATATAGCTCTTCGGGTGAACATCCGGACGGACTGACAGTGAATATATATATATATATATATATATATATATATATATATATATATATATATATATATATATATATATATATATATATATATAATAATAATAATAATATTCGGACCGAGACAAATACACCATCTTTTAGATTTTGGGAGATTTTCATCCAGATATCTACGTCTGTCACTGGTTATACGTAACAATATCATGCATGCATTTAGCTATCTTATAGAAAACAGTGTTCAATCAAACTAAAAGGGTAAGTCTTGGTACTAGTAGACTGCGAGCATATGAATAGGGTTGGGTTGGCCTTCATACAGGCCTTAAGCTACACACCCTGTATGGTTATCACTGAGAAGTTTCTCGAAAGTTGTTTCATGGATCTGACCAAACACGATGGTTTTGAGTACACATAAACCCCCATGAATGATAACGCCTGGTATGTTTGCACCATAATGGTGCATACTAGCGTATGACCTGAACGCTTCTATCGTAGAATGTAAGTGGGTCTATATATATATTGGCTCGTATGGTGAGCTCGGTTAGCCACGCATTGGCATTGCGCATTCAGAGACAGTTTTGCCACATTATCTGACATATATGAGCCATTGGCTGTGTAGCAAAGTCGACATCATTAATGAACACATCTAAATTTAGACGACTAAACAGAATTGCTGTATAGCCAGGACCGTGGCCAATAGCACTGCAGATAGGACAGTTCCATCTGCTATTTACCTGTAGGCTACGACGCATAAAAGGGTGTGTTTATATGGTTAAATCCGCTATATGCCATCGGTATAGAACACAATTTTAGTACCTGTGGTGTTCATATACGATTACCGATTAAAAAGACTATCACGTCCTAGGCAGTTTCTTATATATACCTATGGCCGAAATACTTAGCACTGCTAGAGGTGTAGTATTGATAACGATCGGGCGCCCTGTGCCTGCATAGGGCCATTTCCATTGGCCGATTTCCCATCACTGATCTACTACAGTCAGGAACCACCAATGGACTTTTGGTACTGCTTATCCAAAATAGGTCAATGGAAACGACTCAGCTTGTGAATTTTGACCCACAACGCTTTCTGCTTAGATATCTACTACCCTCGACGATATTTTATACTGACGCACAGACAGTGGTACCACGGACAGACTTTTTGGATAACTCAAAAAGTCTCTGTCGTTTTCGTTGGCCAACGGGGACGAGCCTTGTGAATGTTTGGACGCACGTGCTCAGTACAATGTATGAGAGGTCCCAATAAGGTTAGTTTAACACGTTTCACTTGGGTTATATATACGCATTGATAGCTATCATCATTTAAATATTTACCAAAACTTGGCACCCTATAATATCATATACCTATAGGCCCTTTTCCATTGGCCGATTTCGTCGGACAATGGAAACGGGTCTTATGGAAGAACATATTGTAAATACCAACCTCTGCTTCTGAAATGGTAGTTGACATGTTATGGCGACGTAGGACCAATACGATTGGTTGCACTTAACAAGGAAATACGTAAACGAAATAGAAATGGATAACATGCGGACTTAAAATTAGGAGTGCCATCGGATAATCCTATAGGATGGTTCCGGGGAATGGGACGAATAATATCACCAGGCATTTTCTAAAGACATGTCAGATTTGTAGGAGGTGGGGGAAGGTAGGGGAATTATCTGTATCTTTTATTCCTATCGTCAAAGAAAATGTCATGATAGAACCAAATGTAGGATGGATGTGTCATTCTTAATTCTATCGTAAGATATTCTAATCATTCCAGATATTAAAGTTCGAGCTGAGAGAGAGATTATCCTTCGAGAAGTGTGCATTATATAAGGGGTCGAATGGAAAGTATTAAAAAATAAGAAAAAGCCGCATCACAGCAGTGGGTACCAACCTGTATATCATTTCAAGGACTATACACTGTACGGCAAATCACTGAAAATATAACTACCATTTGGCATTTGATGAGATAGGTTGTACCATGAAGAAACTAAAAGCAACCCATACCGGCTGACACCCGATGACCTTACAGTATAAATCCCATCGTAAATGAAGCTGATCGGGCTCGCATTCACTCATAAAGACGGGAACCTGATGGGATGAACGCCATTCCAGCTGAATATTGAACTGTGCAGATCCAGCCACTTCGATCATTTCCATATCCTGCACGTACAATGAGAGTTCGGACATCTGCCCTTGGAGTCGCGTGTGTTTGTTCTATCCAACGATCGGGGTCACTTGGATAGTTTTCTCTACCTTGGGGCGACACCTAATAACCGGCGGCATTTAACAACCCTGCCCAATGCCAACCTTTGGGCGGCATTTAACAACCCTGCCCAATGAAAGTATATATGCTAGTGTGAGAGGTCCTTCGACACCTATCGTCGAATGACAGTAACTATCGTGCTGGGGGACAGTCTTTGCAGGGAATCAAAGCCTCTGAGGTCCGTTTTCCTCATGCCATAGAGACCCAGGAAAGATGTTGGTTAACTTTATTCAACACTTATGGACGACCTCATAGATGGCTACTTCTGTCTTAACGAACGCACTTCAATTTCAATAAACGATAACCCTTGTAAAAGGTACAGATAAGGCTGATCTTCCATATTAATTTTAACACACAGACATTCACGCACAAAACATAGCATGTGACATAATGCAAACAGATCTTTATATGTTTTTATTCAGTGAAATCATGATCTGTTCATTTCCAATTGATGATACAATCTCTTGATCTCTTCAATTTATTACTCATGGTTGCTATCTGATAGATCACTACAAATGTTACACATGAAGCGGTGAACGACTATACATTTCTGTTCAAAGCCTACTTATCTTGTTTTTGTTACTAAAGTAGTGTTTATCTCTCCATTTAAGCGTCAAAAGTATAGATGTGCTTCTATCCATAATCTATATTTTCACAGCCTTGCACATTCTAACATGATTCAGTCTAGAAACTTTGTTGGATCGGATAGGCCTAAATATAAAAGGATTGTAATAATATTGCATTTGTTGTTATCCAACAACTCACTTTCTTCATAATTTCTCCTTTATCAGTAAATTCCTCTCGTCACCTTCTTCTTCCTCAAAATTCTTACCTCGGCAAGTTGAGTGGTTGCAGTACAAATCTAAACAAGGCTACAGAAATTGTATAACAATGTATACAGCAGTCTGAAATGTGAGATGTATAGCAGATGGCAGGAATGAGAAGATAGTCTACATAATTGCAAACTGTTCATTTCGCATTAGATTTTCGAGATATCATTTATAAATCATCAGTGAATAATAAAACCCTCATTACCCCATATCCCTGGATGAACGAAGAGGCCGGAGTGGGCTAATAAAACTTTATTGAATTTTATAAAGGTCTTATTAAGATGAATAAGTGATAAGACATTATTACCATGAATATTAATAATAACAATAATAATAGATAATTGACAGAGATATGCTTGATGTCAATTATAATGAATATGATATGATAAGTATAGTTATTATGAGTTATTACATAAGTGTGTAATAAAGTAATAGTATAATGGCCCTACGAGGGTGAGGAGTAGGATAAAGTGGTGAGGGTGGGTGGGTAGAAAATGTACGTCTGTACGCTGCGAGTGTTGAGCAAAGTGTGTGGGGTAGGTGAGTGCGCTGGTTACGCACGTGGGTGAGCGGTGCAGAGAGAAAGCGATAGGTGGCGCACGGGGGTGCTGAGTGGTGAAGTGCGTCACCAGGGGGGGGGGGGGGGGGCAATGACCACCCCTGACCAAAGGCCATGCGAACAAATGCGGTAAAGACCAAGTTCTGGTAATTTCTCACTGCCGTCACGTTTATAATAAGACCGAAGGCCACCCCATCATTCCACCCGCTAACAGTTTTCACACAATCCTCCGGGGTGCCTCATCACGCACAACGCTCGTTTGCTCATGCTGTAGCATCTTCTACTTCCTCCGGGCGATAACGTAGGAGTGATCACGTTGTTCCTGAAATGTACTCCCATAGAAGTACCATATTTCTGATAAGGTTCATCACAATGGAGACATAGATATGGAATCTGTATCAACGTCCTTATTGACATGAAAGATAACTAGGTCCTTAGCCCTTCAAGAGCCACACACCATGTACCCATACTACAGTAGGCACCAGAACCAATTGTGGTGTTTGTATGACCAGCTTTTGGCTCTTATCTTGTTAAAAAAAATTACAAATTTGAAATGTCCAATAAATCTGAATTCTTATCAGAACTTTCTGAAATTTTGAGGAGTCACTTGCAACATATAGCCTGATATGTCCTGCAATAATTTTCTAAAAAGTTACAAAGGAACAAATACAGCATTTTTCTTCTATGCCCACGAGAATGCCATATGGCATTGTCCTGCCACAGCCAGGGGAATGCCATATGGCATTGTCCTGCTATGGCCAGGGGAATGCCATATGGCATTGCCCTGCCAGAAAGGGAGCTAGCCATCGACAATTTTGGAAGTCCCTCGCTTCCACTAAAAGAATCCATATATGTCGTAGGCCAACGAGGTTTTGATGATCCGCGAACATTAAACATCGCAGCTGGTGTATTATAAGAAATCTTTCATCTTGTAAATATCGGTTATTTGTAGTCCATTTGTCATTAAAGAAGACACCTTTAGAGGTGTTATAGAGGATGTAAAACTCGTTTTACAGGCACAAAATCTAATTCAAATTATATTCTTAATAGAGAATGGCAATTCCATCCATGCGTGATACATGTATACCAGATTTCATCACTTGTTAATGATTAAATCGTTTTTGGAAAACAAGTTTTACCAGTCACACTGGTTTACATGGACTGTCCCAATTTGACCTGCTTGACTCAGACATACCATTTGATGTGTATTGTGTATTGGCATTTAGATAGGAAATGTATAAACGTCTTGCACTTGAAATAGGTAAATTCTACAACAATTGTAAGACATTTTGTGTGGATGATACTGCTGACGCCCACGACCAGTTTTATGCTACTCTGCATAAAAAAGAAAAGGCGCCCAAGATGTGGTTTGTCTTTCGATTTATCTTTTCATTCATTCACAATATTATTCAACTGCCCCCAGGGTCAGGTGAATAAGTTACAAACATCTACAAAATAGGGCCCTGAGATGTGCGTTCAATAGGCATGACAGGTTATACTTGGTTAATGGTCTGTGTATTAGTTGTGATGTTGAGCCGCTTCTGATCCATCAAAATAATCATGACGTGAACAGACAGACACAGATAAAGAGAGAGAGACACAGCCAGAGGCAGAGTGAAATAGAGAGAGGGCACGACACAACTATTGTAGGAGGGAAAGTAGCTCTCTGGCAGGCAAAGAAGACGTGACAAAGAGAGACATGTATTACTGAGTTATAATTGGCATCCTTTGAGTTAAATCAATGCCCAGACTTTGCGGGAGGTACCGCACAAGCCCTCAGTGTGGGGACGTCTATGGGATGGTCCTGCTCGCCCCATCCTGTAAGCTAAATCAGTTTCACCCTAGTGAACAACTACCATGCTGCCTATTACGGGGTTCCGCAATGTTCACTGTAGGTTGTTGGCGACATTCATGAAGAGTTCTGTCTTATTTCACTCGGCTTTTCATAAATATCTTGGATTGGTTTCCCAATATTCGTAATGGCTAATAGGGCCAACAAGAATACTGTAATACTGCCGGAGGCTCGTCCTTTTTAGCAGAGCCAGGAGATAAAGGATGGAAAAGGCGGCGAATTGCCGGATTATCAGCAACGACTTCCCGTTAGCGATTGCTTCTCAATCCCGGTGCTGGTGTTCAGAGGCGCTGCACCATAAATAGGAGGATTTCATTGATATTCAATAATTACAGATCTCTAAAACCGATATGGAATTGTGCATGATTCACTTTGATGTTGTTAAAATTTGTAATTTCAAAGGACATTTCAGGATTTAACCGGTAACATGTGTTAACAAAAAGTAACACTGTTCACCCTAATTCTGCAATGCAGTAGAATCCAGATGGTCGATCGAGAGAGATACTAACTGTATGATTTTTGCCATTGTCCCCAATAAATTAGTTAATAACAACTAGATGATATAAATGGTGCATAAACTGGATGCACCATATGTTACTAAGGTATGACATTGAGTGTGGGAGAAAATAATAGGTTAGCTTTTTGTTAAAGGTGGAAATATTGTATTCACTCTAAGCTACAGTTTGGAAAGACAAGTTCCTATATACCAATTTCCGAACACTCAATTTACACACCACTGCTGGGGGTGCAGTAATTATGAGTTATGTAGTGAGGGTTATGTTTTCAACCCGGGCTGATGTTTTCGTCCCGGGCTAATGTTTTCGTCCCAGGCTGACCATGTGATATAAAGAGCGTCGGGATGAAAACATAGCTGTTGCAGTTACTCTATAAGGGTGGCCATTTTTCTTGGGCCCATCATAGATAAAGAAATATCCATTTTATTCGATATTTGAAGGTATTTAGGAATAGGGAAACCAAGTACCGGTAAGCAAAAGTCAAAGTTACTCAGTGAGGACCGGAAAAATTACTACCCAAGGCGTCAGCCCCGGGCAATAACTTTGAACTTTTGCTCAGTGGAACATAGTTTCCCTCTATTCTTGAAGGGGCGCCATAATGTAGCATGTTTCCATGACTAATCCATAACTACTATAGTAGTGCCACACACTTGTATTTATCAGAGGTCTTTCGGAACATAAGTCCTAGAACCTAAGGAAGGTCGGCCATCTTTATATTTAATGACAGCTGATGAGAGCGGTATCACCAACTTTTACTTTATCTAGTAGCAAAATTACATTTCGTTTCATTGGCCTTACATTTTACAGTAGATTAATTATCAGTATTCATTTTCTTTGCTACCGTAAATGTTCTTAAAATCATATTTTAACCCCCTGGCTATCTTTATTTCTATTCTAAATACGCGGTTTCCTTATTTCTATTCTAAATACGCGGTTTCCTTATTTCTATTCTAAATACGCGGTTTCCATAGTATATTTTCTAATTTGAAGGTTGTCAGACTTTTAGCGCACTCCTTGGTTCCTTTTATAGTAATCAGACTCAATGCTCACATGTTTGTGAAAGATGAGCAATCAGCTATAGCGTCTGCTGGTATGGGCCGTTCAGTCTCCGTCTGTGGAGTGAGTTTGATTATGCAAGCTACCTTGTCAGCTGCCTATTTGTTCATAGGGTCAGGTGACCTTTATCGACATTTTTCATTGGGCGGGAGAATTTGGAGGCCATTAGGGTTGGCCCTTTCTCCTGATGATGGCGGGTTTGGTGGAGGGCCATGCCGCGGTGCCCAATCTAGTGCCTTATGTGGAAACTATTCATGGTTGCCAGCTGGTGTGTGGATTTCTGTGGGTGTGTTTCACCACAGGGAAGCGGACACAACCTCACATAGAAAGAATTTAGGCTTACAATGTTCACATGTTGAGACAGGGCATTTTCCTTCCACCACGTATTTTCATTTCATACCTGGTTTCTTTATTTTGGGTGGTGAAAGGAAGGTTTGTAAAAAACAGTTTGGATAAGAAATACATGTGTAATTGTAAAGAAATATTTTAAAGGGACATAAAGGATATTCAATGCAAGAATGACTCATCTCAGCTTTCCTTGTATATGGTCTGGAGAAACTTAGACCTATGCATCTGATTTAGATTCGTATATACAATTAACGCTCATTTTTTCTCAATCCTTTACATTATACATCAATTCTGTAACTGTTCGCCTGTCTATCCCGAGCTTTTTTAAATATTGCTTCCCTTTCCAACAAACCACCATATATTTTCTTACGTCTAGCCTGCAAATACTTAGAAAGGGAAGCAAACGAAAGACTGCTATGAGCTCTGTATGAAATCGGAGGAATAAGCAACTCTTTGTCTGCCTACTCTAGTGTCCCAAATGTCCCACAGGATAGCATACTTGGGCCATTGTTGGTCAACTGTTACATTGACAACATATCTACATTATCTTTTGATAGTTCTCACTTATTCTATACCGACGATTTGGTTCTCTTTACCACAGCTACACTACATACCTCTGCTGTTCACAGACTAAATGATAACCTTACTAAACTTCTGAGTTGATGCATATGTCAACATGGCGCTGTGGTGAACGGACGTGCACGACCCGGTGAGAGAGAGAGAATCGACTTGTAGGTGTATTTAATCTAATTAGTGAAAACTAAGACGACGCAAATGTGAGTATTGGTCTTCTCTACCCGTTGGATCATTGTTGGTGTATGGATGATTGACATTTTTGATAGATAAAGCAGGATTGAGATGTTCTTATAGTAACACCCCTATTGCTATACGGTATCCATTATCGCTCACCTGTGAAAGCAATGTGGAGTGCGTGCTCTGCTACTCGCAAACTGATCTGTTCTGGTTCTATTAGCCCACCTAAGACAGTATACAGTAAGTTGGGACTTCTTCGTTTGAGTATCAGTAAGAAGGCACGAGTTGAACCGGTGGTCAATTTAGCTAATTTGTTTGAAGAAGTTGACACACGAGTGGAAGATATGCAAGAGACCACAATGGAGCCGAGTCAAAATGATTCAGTTTTCGTTGACGCTGTCTCTTCTACAGCCGCGTATGATTCTGAAATTATTACCGTGGATAGTGTGATAACTGAGGATGCTGATATGCCTCCATTAGAGGACCATGTTATAGATACTGAGTTCACTAAACTCTTCAAGATGATTGGTTCGATGCCTACCAAAGATGACTTGAAAGTAACGATTGCAAAATCTGTGAATGAAACACGTGTTGATATTGAGACCGTTCGAAGTGAGGTACTTAAACTTAAATGTCAACTGACTGAGTCTAATACTCGTACCAGTCACCGACAAACTGCTTTAGAGTGTCGCGTTGACTCTCTTGAGAAAAAGTTATCTGAGGTATCTGCTGAGCTAACTAGTTGCTGTCTTCGTCTGGCGACTCGCCCTACATGGCTAGGTACTCATGTTCCTTCTACTTCAGAAATTGCAAAGCGAGATTCAACTGATAGCTCTACCAACTATTACTATACTTCTCATGACCGAAACATTGTTGTCTTCGGGGTAATTGAGGAACAGGGTGAGAATCTAGAGGAATTGCTTAACGAAATTTGCAATGTGGTAGGGATTGAGATCAGTAGGCGTGATGTTCTAAGGATTGAGAGGCTTCGCAAGTCGTACCGCTCACTGCCAAACGCAGACAGGCCGGCGCCAATCATAATTAGTCTCACTAGTCCGCAGATCAGAAATATCCTACTCAATGCTGCCCCGAAGCTAAATCGTTCGCATTTAGCCTATGTGAACCTCGCACCAGATGAACCAATTTCAACTAGGAGAAAACGAGGTTTGCTACGTATGGTTAGAGGCTACCAACGCCGCATGAATGTCCCAGCACATATTGAAGGTGACTGCTTGTTTGTCAAAAACATGGTCTACACCATTGAAGATGCGGATACCATTCCTGATCATTTCTTACCGCCAGATTTCATTGCACGTAGAGGGCCAAAGGTCACTGGAAATCCCAGAACCTTAGATAAAACTCAGCTAAAGTTACTACAACAGTGCCCGGTGTGGTTGACCAAACTAAATTGGTGGAAAATGTTGAGATGGAGGTTGCAGAAGTGGGCCCAACTGATGAAATTGCTACACCGGATAAATTCACAATAAACCCAAATGAACAATTGTGTAAGACCGAGTTGGGGATCTTTTTCTCTGGTACTACCGCATTCATGAGTAATCTGTTTCCCTGTGAATTCACCTATCGTGTCCAAGAAAGTTGTGTTGACAGGGACTTTACCTTTACCTCGGTGGAACAAGGGTTCCAGTTTATCAAAGCGTTATTCAATGAAGACCATGAAACTGCTGGTGCTATTTTTGAATCCGATGACCCCTACGAGTGCAAATGGTTGGGTCAATCCCTACAGGTTGATAATGTGGATCTATGGGACCAGGCCAAGGACGACAAACTGGGCCAGCTTGTGTTGGCTAAATTTAGGCAGAACAAACCCCTACGTGATCGACTGGTCACGACCGGATCAACCCTCCTCATAGAAGCGACTCGTAGTTTGTACTGGGGCGCTGGTATTAGGTTTGAGACTGCCTCAACAGCTACCGACTTCCCTGGGAATAACAGGTTTGGCCTGATTCTGGTGAAGGTACGCGACGAGCTGGGTGCAAGCTAAGTGTACACGTCTATTTGTTAGTGTTCTTGTTGTTTGTGTATACCTAAACACGGCTCATAATGAGCACTTTGGTCATAGGAGACTCAAGGTTGGGTCGAGTGTAGCATATACTTAGGCAAGACCCAAATGTTATTGATGTAATAAGCCTTTCGGGTGCAACTTGGCATAGAATGGCAGACATGGCCTTCAGCTTGATCAACAGTATTGGTACCGATCTCCGCTTTGTAATAGTGTGTGGTGGTATTTGTGATACGGCATGGAAAGATAGGGCAACCGGAGAAATTGGTATCCAGTATAAAAATATCCGAGACTTTGTTGTTCATGTACGCACCACAATGGATGAAATAGATGCTCTCTTCTACAACTCGTATCACCATATCCGAGTAGTGTATGCGACATACTTTGGTGTGAATCTGTCCCAGTACAGTCCTCTACCTACTACATGGTTCAATCAAGCACATCTGGACATTCTCGTGCAACTAGCCAATCAAGAAATTATCAAGCATAATCAACGAGGATTTCTGGCCACACCGCATATCGCCTCTCTGGTGTTTATGTACCATACCTTAAGTGGTAAGATGTCTTTCCTGTATACGAAGTTATACGATGGTTGTCATCTAGATGAGGTACATCAGTCGAAGCTTGCCCGAATCGTCAGTCGAGCGATCATGGTGTCTATTAGGAACTGGACATAAATACAATAGTTGCTGTGGCCGTAAGGTACTCAACTAATTTATATTATTTAATCATTGATGGCTGCATCGTCTGAGTTGATCATCTATTGTTTATGACTATAAGACTGTGCTAATACATAATGTTGTAGTGGCCGTAAGGTACTCAACTTCTATTGACTAAGTATTTTTTAGTTTCATAGGTAATGCTGTGTGACATGTTTCCTACTTCTTCTACAGAATGTTTTTGTGATATTCCTCTGATGATGCTACATTGTGATGAGCATCTTGGTATTATATGTATGGATGATGATATGACATGATCTGATTTGATAGTTACTCACTGATAAAATGTTAATCAATGATACATATTGTTGTATAAGGACTGATTTACCATATATTTTTGGTTGAGACCCTCTTGTATCATGTGTTAAACATTATTCTGTTATGGCCGTAAGGTATGCAGAACTTGTTGGAAACTCTGTATTGAATAAGTTCTCGTGGTTTTTCTATATAGTATGATAATGCCATGGCCGTAAGGTATGTGATCCAAATTATCATAACTCACGGACAAATGATCTCATTCACAGTAATGGGGAAATGCAGTGTATCAAACTAATCTCTAACTAACATAGTTTTTCCTGTTTATAGTTAGATTTCAACTTATGGACTTAGCGATTCTCTCTCTCTCCCGCTTAAGTTCTAAATTCTAGAATTATATTTTCTATTTCCTATTAACTTTTCCTCCCCTGGTCAGACGGTGCTTACTGGACACCGTTTGACCTATTACCTTTTGGAATCGGCTGGGGACTTCCCCACCCGTTTTCCTCCTCTCATTTCATCCCCTCTCATTTTCTTCATTTTTGATATATGATTGAGCGTGGTTTCAAAATAGTCCAATGTAATATAAGAAGTCTCTATTGTAATATCGATCAAGTACGTCTGAGTTTCAAAGGGTATGATGTAATCTGTTTACAGGCCTACATCCACCAAAGTTGGTATTGAATCCGTCCGTCATTTTATTGAGCCGTCCGTCAAAAAACTCGACAGATGTGTCGACGGTTACCCGACGGACGGGAAAAACCGTCTTCCACCAACCATCCGTCCGTCCGTCCGTCCGTCCGTCTACTTATTGAAGCCCGTCCGTAGTCACGGATTAGTAAACCTGACCTAGAAAAGCCATGTGACAGTCACGTGACATCGGGTACTACGCATGAACAAATTGACTACTTTCGTTCTAGCACACACGCAGTTCCAACACGTTGTTCAAACATGTCGAAGCGCCAAAGGCTTCTAACTGATGTATCTGTAAACAGGTTCAAAGTGATTTCGTTGGCAGTAAGCATAGCTCTGGAAGATGCTGATGACGACTGCTTAATCGTTGGAGGGATAAAACGTCCGCGCCAACATGCTTTCTGGATGTCCCCGTTCCTCGAGCCACGAACAGACGTGACACAGCGGAACACCTTGGCAAAGCTCGAATCTGATTTTGTGCGAGTATGTATTTATAAATCTTTATCTTAAATCATATATACATCAAGCATCTTCAGCTACTGTGGTAATGATCATGTCAGTCCATCGCAGCATATTAAACTATAGTTTATATTTTAAATTAGAACAGCCCCCCCCAACCCCACTCCCTGTCAACCATGGTTCGACTTGTATTTATGCCTCCACCGAAAAGGGCGGGCTGCTCAGACTTGACCGTACGTCCAAATTTTATAATAAACCTTAAAAACATGTTAACGCACGCTTGAACTGTAAGCTGGTTAAACTAAAGAAATTATTAAGATAATCAACTTGTATGTATAATAATTGACCTCCTGTAATTATTATTTTCAGCTAGGCTGTCAAAGTGTGTTCACAAAAACAACAAGGATGCCTCCAGCAGTTTACATGGAGCTACTAGACCGTGTTGCCCCCCTCATCCGTAGGCAAGACACCAACTACAGGAAGGCAATAACCCCAGAGGAGCGTCTGAGCCTTACTATCAGGTATCTCACTAGAGGTACGTGTTCATTATCAAATAATAATTTTGTTGGTTGAATATTAGTAATAAAAAATATATATACCGGTACATAAGTTAGACTGTGCACTTAATTTACCTTAAAATATATGTCAGCGTCAAAATTCCTAATGTGCCTTTTCCTAATAGCAAATTAAAATTCCTGTATTATAAATATGAAGAAATAGAATCCTCTGAATGTTCCATCATAAACCAATTATTTCACATAAATCATCTTTATCTATTTATTACATAATTTTTACTGTAATTTCGGCATTACTTTTCCAGGGGACAGTGTCACCACTCTTCATCAAAGTTACCTCGTCGGTGAAAGTTCTGTCCTTCCTATAGTGAGAGACACCTGCAAAGCCCTTTACGCTGTGCTACATGAAGAATTTCTAAAGGTATTACAAGTCCTGTTAATATGCACTTATAAATTTAAAGTATATAATAGTATCTCTTAATTAAGAATCATGTAATTTGGTATTATAGTTCACTAATTACTAATTTTGTCACATAAAGAACGTTTCCTATTAGTTTATAAAAGTAAAATATTATTATTTGGACAATTAATCTGTTACTTTATGTTATGTATTAATTATGAAAATATTCTTTATTATTAATATCATTACTTTATATGTTTGCTAAATGTTTGTGGTCTTGTTTTCAGTCACCTAAAACGAAAGAAGAGTGGGATAGAGTTTCACAAGATTTCCACGACCGCTGGAACATGCCCCATGTACTCGGGGCACTAGATGGGAAACATATCCGCATAATAAAGCCCAAGAAAACCGGAACCCTGTATCACAACTATAAGAAATTCTTCAGTATAGTCCTCTTCGCCATGGTAGATGCCAACTACTCTTTCATGTACGTGGACGTTGGGGCTGAGGGACGATCATCCGATTCAACTTTGTGGAAGTTCTGTTCCCTGCAGCAAGATCTCAAAGATGAGAGCAATCCGTTGGGGGTTCCAGAAGCTGTCCCATTCCCGGGCTACAAGGGTGACCTGCCATACTATTTTGTCGCAGATGATGCGTTCGAGATGACGGAGCACCTCATGAAACCGTATCCCTCTTCCAAGTTAACCATGAAACAACGGATTTTCAACTACCGTCTATCACGTTGCCGTAGGATTGTCGAAAATGCCTTTGGAATTTTGGCAACACGTTTCCGGATTCTGAGAAGAGAGATTGATATGACACCTGAACATGCTGCTGAAGTAGTCATGGCGTGCATTGTGCTTCACAACTTCCTACGGGAACGTGCTGGCAAAGTGTATATTCCAAAGGAAGCAACGGATTGGGAAGACCGTGACTATGTGCAACACAGGGGAATTTGGAGGGGTGAACCTGCCCTAGCTGGCGGTGATCCGACCGTGATCAGAAATAGGAGTGCTCGGGTGAAGCAAATGCGGAACAACCTTGCCGACTGGTGTATGACAAAGGAAGGGGAACTGCAGTATCAGTATGATGTGATCCTGCAACATGATTTCTTTTTTGAACGTTAAGATTAAAGTAATCTTTCTACTCCAATCATGTTATTTTACCGGAAGAAATAAAACATACATGTAGATGATCTTTGAACTGTGAAAGAACAACTTTATTGTGTAGTATCAACAAAAACAAGAGTATATATAGCACATTCAAGTATTTATCTGTGCCAACAAATAAAAAATAGTACGTAACTGTCTATCTGTTGTGACGCAAAAATTTGTAATTTTCTGAGTATTTTTTATTAATATTTACTCCTATAATATAAAACAGACATCCGTACTGTGGACAGTACGGATTTCGCTCTTGGCCAGTCGTCAATTTCATACTGCCTCCTGCCGATGTCATCTATATGTATGAAGTTGACTACTGACTGTAAACACTAACTGTTCCGTCCACCGTACGGACTTCTAATTACGCTTTGGATAACATGAAAATGTAATTTCTGGAATGATTTCTTGTACTCATAGTCATGCTATCTTTGACATTAAAGCTAGCAACTATTTAAATGAAGGTGGTATCTGATTGTCAGCATAATATCTCCTTTATGCCATCCAAATAAAAGTTTTTTGATACAGTTTGATCACTTCTCCAGTCACAGGTTATTTATCGTTAACAAAAATCCAAACACTTTTTGATTGAAAGGCACATCCACCAAGGCCAATACAGTAATCTGGATGGACCATGCGCAGAGTAATTAATGCAGATGCAGGTAGAACTTTTCCGATACTGCAAGAAAAACATGACTTAGAACTACACATTTTCCAATAGAAGAATCTAGGAAGTACATCTTTTTTGTACCTTTAAATGAGAATGATAACCAACATGTAGATTTCCACCGTTATTCAAACTATACCTATATGACAAGTACTACCATAAATTAAATTAAATATATGAAAAAGAATATATGAGAACATCCGTAAAAATAAACTTTCAAAATAGAAAAATATAATAAACTTCATCTACCTTATTACTAATAAAATAACTTAACAAATCTGCAAACTTTTCTCAAAGGAGAATACAAGCATGGTTAACAAAATTATCCGTTCCTTTTGTATACTAAATAAACTTGGACGGGTCGTACCAGACTCCTCTCATGTCAAACAAACGAACAATACACACTACTAGCTAAAACAAGTATCTGCATAGCACCAGTCAGGTTTAAAGTAATTATAAAGTCACCATAATTATGATGACACATGATCGATTATCTCAACAACCTAGTCCATATCCTCCGACGGCCATTTTCCTCTAATAGCTTTCAAGGCAAGTCCGTAGACATGATGCATAAAAAAATCACGACGATCCTGCTCCATACGTTGAAGTTGAAGCACGAGTGAATCCGCCCACAACTGCTCCGGGGAAACTGAGTTCACGGCCGCAGCTGTAGCCTCCGTCTTTGCTGCCATTTGAGAAATGTCTTCTTGGAATTTGTCCATTTTTTTTTTCTTTTCTTCCATGAACAGCATCACTGGCTTCTCCTTCTCTTTATCCTTCGTTTTTTTAGTTGCCTCTTGAGCTGAGCGGTAGGAAGGACCCTGTTGCTTGAACCAGGTGCTCATGTCAAGTTTAACATCATATGACTTTTGAACTTTTGGGGCTGTGTCAACCATCGCAGCTTTTTTCCTTTCAGCGGCTGTTTTCTTAGTAGTACTCGGCTTCGGCATTTCTTTGACATTACTTACATTGTCTTTGTTTTTTTGTTTATCGACTGTCAAGGTTGAGTCTCCTGCCTGAAGATCCAGGAAGAGACGGCGTTCAGCCGCTGTTGTTTTCACCAACTTTGCTTTAACAGCAAACAGATCGTAAGAGTCCTGGATCCCTTCAACGGCTTCTTTCCCAGACTTTTTTTCAATTTCTTTTAGGCCGACATTTGTATTGTTTTGGAACGTCTTTTTCAGCAACTGACGTTTTGCAAGGGGTGCTGTATCACGACATGAAGAACTACCAGTGTCGACGTTGACGCCTACATCACTACCCAGGCCCCGATGGGTTTTTTTAATTTTTGATGGGTCTTCTGGTTTTTTTTGAGTTTTTGTCTTTTTTGACAGTCGATCTGATCTTTTGATCGAGGCATCAACAGCTTTCTCATCGGACAATCGTGAGTTGAAACTGTAATGTTTTGTATTCACTATGAAGTCTATTTCACTGCCAACCTCGGATGGGGTTGGCGTGGGCGGTTTTGGTATCGGTGACAATGTATTATCCAGTAACACTGCGCCGCATGGTAGTTCCTTGTCCAACGACGCTTCGTCATCAGATGTTATGTCCTAAAAAATCAAATAATAAATATGTGGATAAGTATGAATTTGTTAAATACATGCGACGTTGTTGAATGTATTAATTTGGTGCCAAACCATTTAATCAAACAAATGTGTAATGTCAAAATTTGTTTAAGTAAGTCCCAAAAAATAATTATCTATAGACCGACTGTGTTGACTTATATATTTGTTAGACTTTATACCAACTTTTACATGATTGCAATAGCTTTAAAAATTTGATATCTCACTTAAACTTTAGCTAAATATAATCTGTTATTCATTTATTGGAGAACGTATTGATCTACAAGACGCAGACGGGTGCCCATACAAGGTCAACTGATGACAAAGTATGGCTTCATACCGCAGGCTCGACGGCTATTTTTGAAATAAAATTGACGGACAACTAACTCCCTACAGGCTCAATCAATATGTTACATTGTAATTATACACTATACACCTAGTACTGTTTACTGAATAGATTCTAATAAAAGAAATGATACACAAAATGCCATAGCCTTTTGCTACAGCCCATTGTCACTACAGACGCAAAATTCTTTTATATTGTAGTTTAGTCTCTGTTCCCCGGAAATGTGTTTACCGTCCGGCAACATTCCAAGTACGAGTATGTAACTGCTGATAGAAACAATGGCATGTTTGACTTTTATGTAATGAAGAAAATAATGTTCCAGTAGCTAGTATTAACCATTAATTTACAAACAACATACCTTTGTCTTTCCAGTACATCTTGGAGTTGACTTTAAGTTCTCTTTGACTTTCAGGGATCCCTTGTGAGCTGGACTTTTCCCAGTATACGATGACAGGCTGGATGATGTTTAATGTGCTGCCGTAGGAAGGATAGCATGCTCAATATTTCTCGCTGACGTTCTGTTCTTCCCTCAGGTTCAGAGCCACTTTTGACGGAACGGTGCATACGTTGATAGTGATTCCGAAGGCTGGCCATGCGTGTCTCGATGATGTGAGCTGAAAGAAGAGAAACATTCAAATATAATTAAATTCCTGTATTAACAAGGGAATAAATAAATGATTTATGATTATTTTGAGATTTGTGTTTTTTACAGTGATAATTTGTTTTAATTCTAACATTAAACTAATTTGACCTTACAATTTGACAAATTAAAGGACCAACTTATAATATTCTGCCTGTTAATGGCTAAATACTATTCTATAGTTTAAGTAAAATATTGTGGCATTAAAGTTTTTTGGTTGGTATTACAGACAAAATGTGCATTTTAAAGTGTGCAACTAGTTGATAATATCTTTTGAGCAAATTTAATTAGGATGACATGCAAAATATGGATCGCCGGCAAAGAAATTACAAAACATTTTCAGAAGTACAATTTCATAACTTACGTGGTACTTGCAGTATAGTTGCAAATCTTTTCATTATCGTATTCCTGTCATCGGCATTAAGATACCCTTTGTGTTTGAAGTCGTACAATGAGGTTTCGTCTTCCCATAATTCGCACAGGGTCACCTCCCGTGTCTGATCCTCCGTCCACCAATCTTCATGATTTTTGTTAGGATCATCGTAGATGGAAGTATCCAATTGAGACATCCTCAATTTTGTCGAAGTACCAGCGTCGTCATCGTGTGCTTCAATGTCCGAGGGTAGTGAATCGGATTCATCCACAGGTAGTTTACTATAATCAAGAGCACCGTCCATGGTAAGCTGACTATCTTCATGTACATTGCCACTGGCCAAATCTTCAGAATCGTCTATGCTCACTACATCAGAAGCGTGGTCGGATTCTGGTAGACTTTTGACTTTAAGATTTGCCTCATACTCCCTAGATTTTTGTATAATGGCTAAAATGGCTTTCTTGTCTTTTAGGGAAACTCCAAATAGTTCTGACTCACTTTCTCCCCCACCATCTGTGCCGTCAGCGCCGTCAGGGACATCAACAATTGAACTTTTGTCAGCATCACAGTCTTCAGATTTGCTTGGGTCCTGCCTAGGAACCGCCCGCCGCCCGCCGAGTGTTGCTTTACGGGGGGCTGCGTTACTTGTTTCCGGGACATTAGAGTCGAGCACACAAACTTTATCCGGGGTGGAGTTACGCCTTGGACGCCCACGGCCACGTTTAACTGGTTCTTTTTTATCCTCAGATGTTCCCGCTACTGACTCAACAGTTTTTGATGCAGTCTTACCACGTTTAGATGCGGGTTGCTCTTTCTTTCCAGCGTTGGAGCGCTTTCCGCGTACCTTGGGCGCCATTTTATTCAGCCGTACAAACCTGGTCACATAATCAGGCCACATGACTGCCAAACACAACCTCTAGCGGATAGGAAACGTAGTAATAGTTGAGACATTTGACACTAGATGGCGACAACGGAGTGAATGGTGAATGCGCAGATATCCGTCGACGGGGAAAAAATATCAAACATGGTTTGATATTGGATCCGTCCGTCAGAATTGACATTTTATTGGAATTCTGGTGGTAAATTTAAAGTATTTAGACGGACGTTGAACGGACAAAATGACTTCCACCAACTTCCGTACAGGTTATTTGATTTAAAAGTTGACGGTTTGCTCAATTTTGGACGGCGACGGCCTCTGTGGAAGAGGGAATGAAAGATCCGTACAATTTTTCCGACGGAACAGTGCAAACGTTGACGGAGAAATACGCTTCCACTGCCGACGGATACTGAATTCCGTCGATTTTTTAATTTTTTTTTCGACTTTTCTTGACGGACGGATTCATCAACTTTGGTGGATGTAGGCCTTACCTGAGACATGGCTAGATGATAGGTTTGATAACTTAATGGTTAAACTTGATGGGTATCAATTATTTAGACAAGATAGGCTTAGTAGAGTGGGAGGGGGTGTCGCCTGTTTCGTTGCTAACGAGTATGCTCCATATTGTAAGAAAATAGATAATTTATCATGGACTCTTGATGAGATTGAGGTCCTCACAATGACCCTGAGTAAGCCAGGCTTAAGACGCATGATGATAGTAACTGTTTATCGACCTCCTAAAACTAATGTGCATCTCCATCTGGAATCAATTGGTAATATTTTAGATTCTGTTGAAGCTGGTAGTCGCGAACTCTGGGTTGTAGGTGACTTTAACTGTGATCTCAAGACTCGAGGAGATGCCAATAAGACTAAACTACATGATACCATGAAAAACTTTGAGCTCACACAATTAATTGGAGAAATAACTAGACCGAACCAGAATGATGTCGGTGTTGGAACAATTCTTGACCTTATGTTCACAAATTGTATACATGTTTCACAATCAGGAGTAATGGATGACTTAGTCTCTGACCATTTCCCTACCTATGTTGTTCGTAAGAAGTTAAAAGAACCGAAAACTAATGTTGCTTTCGAAGGCAGAACATATCGTAATTATAACTTTAGTGATCTCGCTGACTATTTAACAAATTTGAATTGGACCATTTTTTGGGGAAGTCGTGAACCGAATAAATTATGGAACTTTATTGAATCTGCATTGGTGGGATATCTTAATGAAGCGTGCCCGATTAAGCAAATGAAGTTTACAAATGCTAAGGATCCTTGGGTAACTGATGAAATCTATACTAAAATTGAGTTGCGTAGATTGCACATTAGGAAATTTAAATTATATGGTTTTAAGTGATGATCTAAGGATTGCTAGACGCTTAAATAATGAAATCAGGCAATGTCTTAAACAAGCAAAAAATGCTTTTTGTCTTGAACAGCTTGAACGAGTTAGTAATAAGCCGCATGATTTCTGGCGCCAAATCAGAGCCCTATTACGTACAGATTCAAAAGGAAATGATTGTCGTCTAATTGATGAGACAACAAATGAGGATGTACATATTAAAGAAACGGCTAAATTTATAAATGAATATTTTAGTGGAATTGGGGACAAATTATTCAAACAACGGGACCGCCTTGATTATGATACACTTCTAAATAAATTATCTGAAATGCGTAATGATACACTAAATGTATCTGTAGTACTATCTAAACAGGATGTTATGGATCACGTAAAAGAAATTAACGATAATAAAAGCTCGGGAATAAATGGGATATCAGGTAGGGCTATTAGGGATTGTATGCAAATATTATGTAAAGAATTCACTTATCTATATCAGTGTTCACTAGATTGTAGTATTGTACCTAATGGTTGGAAGGTAGGATTGATCGTCCCCATCCCTAAATCAGGGGATCTTACTAAAATTAGTAATTGGCGGCCCATTACTTTACTGCCTGCTCCCGCAAAAATTTTAGAGGGTATTACATATCAATTAATAACAAACTATTTAGATGAACATCAAATATTAAGTAGTCTTCAATATGGTTTCAGGAAGAAATTGGGAACCGCTGATGCTGTTTTCGACTATCTAGATGATTTATATAGGGCTTGTAATGAACGAAAAGTAGTGGCATCATGTTATTTTGACCTCAAAAAAGCATTTGATGCGGTTCCGCATAAGTTATTGCTCCAGAAATTAAATGGCTTAATAAAACTACCACCAAACCTGATAATGTGGACTGAAGATTATTTGAGAAATAGGAAGCAGAAAGTTATTGTTAATGGTGTCACATCCCCTACTGCTCCAGTGGAATTTGGCGTGCCCCAAGGGAGTGTGCTAGGGCCTTTGTACTTCAATTTGTTTATCAATGACATGTGTAATGACATCCCAGTTTGTAAAGCATATCAATATGCTGATGACTTGGTGGTGTTCAGTTGCAGTGAATACTCAAATGTTGCGCAAGAAGATCTACAAATTGCTGTCAGTTCTGTAGTAAACTGGTGTGTATGTAACGGCATGACTATCAACAAAGAAAAAACCAAGACAACATGGTATGCATCTGATAAGCGGTTGAATCATTTGCCTGTATTGTGTATCACATGTGAAGGAAGAGATTTAGTGATGGTTAAGAATTACAGATACCTTGGGATACTCTTAGATAGCAGTTTAACCTTTAAAAACCATGTTCGTGAGGTAAAGAAGAATGTTAGTCACAAAGTTTTCAAATTGGGAAAATCAAGACAACAAGTAAGTAAAGAGGTTGCCATGAAGATCTATAAGGCTGTGATAAGGCCACAGCTAGAATACTGTTCATATGTTATCGATTCATCCACCAAAATAGAAAAAGAGGCATTACAGGTATTACAAAATAGGGCGTAACAGATTATTCAATATCAGAAAATACATCGACAAAGAATTACGGAGTTGCATAATAAGTTGCACATTGATTTCCTAAATGCTCGAAGGAATATGCAACTGCTGTCAGTGGTTTTTAAGAGGTCTAAAAATGTTGCCTTGCTTGATTCCAATCTTGGACGTACACATAGTTCCAGTAAAGTGAAGTTCAAAACATGTCGTAGTAATTGTAATCACTATTTCAAATCGCCTATGTACAGAGCTGTCGTATTGTGGAATAGATTGGATACCAAGACTCAATTATTGGATACCAAAACTGCATTTAAAAATGAGATCAAAAGGATTTACTCGGTATATGAAATGAGATGAGGAATAACAATACCTAGAATATCTTAATCATTATCATCATTATCACCTATCTATATTATGATCTATGTAGAATTGTAGTCTACGTATATATGTAAAAATTCTCTGGATAACTTAGGTAATTACTGCTAAACAGTAAGGACCACGTATCTAGATGTACCAGTCTGTAACTAGTTGATACTGTATACCTACAGTGGAAGAACTTTCTTCGGAAAGAACTGTTTGTTTGAATAAATAAAAAAAAAATTTAAAAATTTAAAAAATGCACACTTAATCTCATGCAGATTAATCTTAAGAAAACAAAACTATGTATCTTTCGACCAAAGCTGAAATGGAATGAAATAGAACCAGATATACCGGAACACCGTCTTGAACTAAATGGCACTGTTTTGCCTTATCATAAAACATAACTATTTAAGTACTGTATTAGACAAGACCCTAAATTTGGAAGAATGCGTCAATCAAACAGTTACACAAATCACTCACAGGTTATTCGAGCCGGCAAAAATCGGCATTAATATCACAGTCTACCAGTGTCAAGATTTACACTATTCATGTGTGGACTATTCGGGCTATTTTGTCGGTGAAGCAAAATTGTCATTACAAGCTAAGCTTAAAAAGAACATGCAATAGGGGTCTGCGAATTTTTTCTATAACTAAGATTGGAGAATGTTAAGTGGATTATTTACATAACACAGGTGATGTATAAACTCTGAAGTCTTTGACAAAGCTACAATACCTTCGATTGCGAAATATGAGGAAATTTGCAAGAGGAATTCAGTATGTTCAATTGATGTTGATTCTAACACAATTGGCATATAACAATTGAAGCATAACGCTATAAATCTTGCGAGAAAACACTTGCTTAACACAATGGCAATGATATGATTCTCATTTTTATCGGAAAGGGTATGATTACGATATTATCATAAAACTTGATGAGTTTCAATCTTGGCCACTGTATGTCACGACTGAAGTTTGGCATAGTGACTTCATGAGGCGAAGCCGAGTGAAATCCGGAGCCAAAACTCCAGGAGTGGCATGCAGTGGCCAAGATTAAAACGAATCAGGTTTTAATTCTATCCTACCCCGTCTTCTCGATTTTGGAATATTACGTGATAAAAAATCTGTATGCCACTAGTGGCATATAAAACTCCGTATGCCACTCAGCGTGGCATACGGAAACTCAATGTTAAGCCTATGGGGTTTTATATTAGGGGTAGGATAAATCTACATACTGTATCTGATATGTTGACATTTTCTTGAAATACAGTAATGTGACCAGGTACAATAGAATTATATGAATAGCAATTGAAATGATGGGACTGATTATCCGGTTTCCTGTATTAATGCAGTGCCAAGTGTAATTCCGTTTTAATGGATTGATTCGGGGTCAAAGTATGGGGAAATAATGGGGTTATAATTATCTGACCCCTGGATCCCTCTCTGGGGGACCCTTCTGATTCGTGCTCCCCTGGCCTGAGGTCCTGCCCATTTTTGTAGATAATGAACCTATTTCTATGACCTTAGTGTCCTTCCTATAGGTTTTTCATTATGCTGAGTTGATTTTTTAAGACTTTTATTTATACTGGCGTGCCCTCAGTCTCACATGATCGGGCGCAAATGCGCAACACATAGACAATAGGCAGGGTCAACAATATGCAATATATTACTAGGTAATTACATGAGAAAAATTGCATGTAACCAATCAACGTCCACCTTTCGGGGGTGCACAAGCCACATAGATTTTCATTGATAAATAGATCAGATATTCAGTAAATGAGCATTAAGGGATCTTATCATATAATACCTGGTGTTGCAAATTTTTGAAGTATTTCAACGAGTTCAATTATGACACTTTCAAAATGACAGGAAATACATTTCATTTGCTAGCTGTTATTTATGTGGGTTCATTTCCTAAGCCAAGCCTTCCAATCTGTCATCAGGTGTAGTTTTGCTGATAGCACAAATACCCCATGGAAGCTGTTTGGGGCACTTTGCAGCACACTAATATTTCATTTCCTCTGTCATTTCTTTCACATATTGTACTGTATTGCTTAACAAAGAAGAGAGTGAGTATTTTGCATGCTTTATTCCAACTCGAATATCTCAAGTCCCACTGTGCCTGCAAAACCGACAATGAAACAAAAAACTAAAGGAACCTTTATATCAATCTTTTACGTGATTATCTAATTGTATGATTGCAGGGGAATGAATCTGAAGGAATCATTTTCGGATATGATAAAACGAACGAGCAATGACGACAATTACAGAAAGAGCATTCATAGTTAGCTGCTACTTTGCCCATTTGCATTCCCAGACTTAGTTCGCTATGATGCCTTGAGACACCCATGGGCCTAGTACGCTTCATGCCTTGAGTCATAATTTTCTGTTCTAATAGGTCAAAATTCGTGGGTTACAATTCTTCGCTCTTCCATTATCCCATTCACGACCATTTTAGTGCTAACACGAGTAATTTTCATCAGATTGAAATCTGGTTGTCTGCTATATATAACAACAAAAGAACTAGGTGGATAATTTACACAGTATGATTATATGGATGTAAGTCTATATATATATATATATATATATATATATATATATATATATATATATATATGACTGTACAATTACGTAACAGAGACGGGAAACAGGAATGTAATATCATCACTAAATACAATAGACAGTGAGGGATTACAGATATAATAGTAATTTATATTGCAAGTTGACACATATGACGAGATTAGTCTCCCTCAGAATTTCATCGCAACAATTAGTAATCAAATCAAATACACATGGGTGCAGGCATTGAAGGTTGGTATAATTCACAGAGGAAAAATTGGCAATGAATATATATATATATATATATATATAAATATACATATATATATATATACATATATATATATATATATATAAATATACGGGCTACATTTAAGGCCGAATGAAAGGCAACAGTCAACAAAAAACTCCCGGTTCCCTTCAAGGTTCCAGCTGAAACCCTGAAACCTACGGTGGTCCGGAAAAATATTTATACTGCGATAGGCAGACTTGATATCAACTACTGCCATATAACATGAAGGTGATAAACCTGACAAAATGTCTTCTAACCTGACGAACTTAAAGGTCTTGCAGGTCTCAGTCATATGGTTGTTAATAGAATCTCCCAGGGGGCGCTTGGCGTCGGTGATGGGTCGCAACTTACCATTCTTTTTGCGAACAGCCCCCATGGCGTGGACGCACTCTGGGCACTGACTAACTTTTAGGACCTTATCGGCTTGCATTTCCTGGAGAAGAATATTAGACATCTGTGATTCAAACTCAGGATTCACAATTGAACTGTAATTATCACAATAATAACTGGTGTCAAATTTATCATCAACTATTTTAAATCCGTTGAAAATTCCATCCAGTAAAAATTCTTTGTCCAAAGTGTCATCCTGCAATTCAGTGCACCTGTCAAAAAAGACACATGGGTTTAATTGTAGCCTGCACCCGGACAATTTGTGATCCCGGGTGCAAGGACCTTCACACAACCTTACCAACTCAGTTTGACCCAAGTGAAGAGTTCTCTTACCATCCTCGGTTGAAGATACATAACTCCTACATTTAGTGCAACTATCACGACCGGAAAGACCCTCCGCGTGAACACAGGTACTCCGTTTTTCTGGAGTAGGATATGATACATCCTCACCGTGGAAAACAGCAAAAACCACATCACCATCAGGACCTATAGGTAATTCTACTTCAGTACTACCTAAAACTGATGGACTGCCCAAAACCGGGAATTCTGAGCAAGTACCAAGACCCGGAAAAATTGAAAGAGACGGTGTAATAAATTCCGACACATCCGACCACTGGGCAGGACATCGGCCCTCCGAAGCGGGCAAAAAGTAATCACAAACCCGGCCCTGATTAGCTACAACATCTGAAGTAGAATTCACTTGACCTCGAGCGAGCTCCTTGAACCCGGTCCCAGGCACCCGGCCGAGGTCAGCCGGATCCTATTTCTGGTCCTTAGGTTTAGTACATGCCTGCACTGAGTGGCCTCCCGCGCACTCAGCGCATTCATGCTTGTACCTGCATCCCCCTGTCGAGCATCCCTTGCGGTCGTTGAAAGCCCAGCACACACCTAGCTTCTTGCCCTGCCTACTCTTCCAATTCTTTTCTTTGTTAGCTCGTTCCTTTACTTTGTCTTGTGAGGTCTTGAGGTTCTCGTGACCTAGACAAGTAAAAAAGGCCTCATGGTCACCATAAGTGAAAGAACTCAAACCCAAGACCTCCGCTTTCTCCCGTACCATCTGGTCATACCTGACTATAGCTGGCCCGGTATAAAACTTTGATTTATCCTGTAAAAACTGAATGTGTTTACAGTAACCTGCTGTTTGGACCCCTCTTTCAGCCATGGCTGCACACATGCTGTTACTAGCAGACAAGACATCATCAGAGGACATATTACTAGTAGTTTTACCAAACGGCAAATGAAGTTCTAGGTCGAAGACCACGCACTTACGTCTCCGTTTCTTCTCATCCGAGTGGCAACAAGTGGACCCCGCACCGGCTTGAGCTGTCCTGTCCAAAACCCCTGGTTTTAAAAAACCCGGAGAAAACTTGTTTTGTTGGGAGTCCTTTTGACCATCGGGCCTAGCGCTGTCTACCCCGGAAAAACTGAGGGGATAAAAATCCCTAGTCTGGTTGCTAATTTTCCGTAAACTGGAGTCGTCCATACCCAAACTATGAGATTTATTGAGGGACTGAATGCTAGGTGGAAGTCTGAATTCACCTTCTGCAGCCATTCTATGCCCCCCCACTGCTCCTAATTCTTCCTCAGCCTCAACCTGAACTGGAGTAGACCCAGTTTTACCAGAAGAAAGTAAAGTCAACAGTTTTAAAGCTTTAGCCAAACTCTTTGAGTTTTCCTCAACCTGAGTGAGTAGCCTGTCTGTCTTATCCTCTGTTTTCCGGAGCCTCTCCTCCCACTCTTGGTCCACGTCTTCATCTTGCACCTCAACCTCAGCATGTGCCTTTAGATATTCTTTGCTGTCTGCTTCCATGACTTGCAAATCTATAAATGACAAATAATTCTTTACTTCGGCCCCTTTTTCCCTACACTTAATACGTGCTGCTTCTGCGAACTTGCATGGACTAGGTCCCCTGGGCCTGTGGGTGAACCCACACTCTGAACAACGGACTAACCTTGCCATCAAAATTTTTCCAAATCTTGAAGTCAGCGTAGTGTGTGTAGGGACGACCGTGCCGGGTTGAGGTGATGGATCGAGTGAGGGCTGGTCTGGTTCCCCTGGTGCGCTCGTCAGGTGCGACGCTTGACGGTGGCGCCGCTCCTCCCCTGGTGTGCCTGCGAGGCACTAAGCGTCGACCGGTGTGCCCTCTCTCGTTCCGTTTTATACTGGAATAGGCCTGGGAGGTCTATTCCCCCTATACATATATATATATATATATATATATATATATATATATATATATATATATATATAAGCTGCCATGAATATGTTGAACAGTATTTAGATCTAGTTTAACTGGCTGGCTTTAAGTTGGACAGATCTCCAGGACAGTATACCATAACGGTAGAGTGTTAATGAGGACAAACCGGAGACAAAAGGGCGGACAATTGGGCCTCTCAATAAGTGGCTATAACAGGTGTACATCTGGCTAGTTTCCTGACCACCTTTTTGAACTGCAATCTTTTGTCAAGTTTCCTCACTAACTCAGGTAGATTGTTCCACAAACTTGTCAGCCACCCTCATGAATGATAGAAGCAGCTCATCCTTTCTCCTTTTTAGAAAAGGGATTTTTAGTATTGAGTGAATTTCGTCGAGAGTGTGCACCCTGAGACCAACTCGCATGCAGATCCGTAATCCATGGTTCCGGACTCTGTAGTTTGTAGTTCTGTAGTTTGTCAAGAATTTCTTTCGTTGCACAATTATGCAATAGGGAGGCAAAGTCAAACAGAAGTATCATTGTTTGCTTATATATTTTACATGCTGTCGACCCAGTTAGCTGATATCTAATTTTACTGAAAAGGAATAGATTCCAATTTACATTTGTAATTAGGCATCTGATATCTTCATCCAAAGTTAGATTTTCATCCAGGATTACTCCTAGATAGGTATAGTCCTTAACTCGAGCTAGTTTGAATAAGCCGAGGAACAAATCAGGGAGGGGCTTTCTATTAAGTTTCTCCTTAGAACCAAACTATAATACTTTTGTTATGGCCGCATGGATATCGGTGGTAAGTAAATATTACCTATATATAGTCCAGTCATGCAAATCATCTAAGCCCGCCTTAAGTTTTGATTTCACCATTTAAAGACTAGTGCCTGACTTGAAGATGACCAAATCTCCGCATATAATTTTTTTTTCTTTAATTTACTATAAGTGTATCTCTCGCCAGTGCGAATTTTTCAGATACTGGGAAGACGGTACATGATTATATATATAAAATGCGCGTGTACATTTTATGTTGCCTAAATGTGACATGTTATTATTACAATAAGGTGTTATCAGGTGAAGAGATGACAAGGATGTTTACATCAACATATTTGAAATTCAGCTTCTGGATTTACAGTACAAGTTCTACCAACTCTTTAAAGGCCTCAGCAGAACAGATATCTTGACAGGACTTTGATAGGGTATTAAAGGTCCGCGCTCCTCGCAAATAGGGGCAGTTAAAATTAGTCAAACTCTTAGTGAGAAAATTCTTGAAAATAACCTTGTCAGCCTATCTAGTTGTTCTATGCGCAGTTTCAAGCCAGTCCTTGTTTGCCCTATTTTTATACATAATCAGACACAACTGTTTTTTACTTCTGGCTTCAAGCGGTCTCAAGCCAATTAGCTTGTACAAATCGTTTACAGAGTGCCTACTTCCAACGGCCCTGGTGGCAATTTTAATACCTCGATGGTGCAACTTATAAATTTCTTGCAAGTCCTTTTTACGAAAGCTTCCCATTAGGAATGAGCAGTATTCAAAAATGGGGACTATGCTTGAGATATAGACATGGATTGCGGCCTCCTTTGTCAAGCAATTACGTAATTTGCTAAACTTAAAAAGTCTTGAGTTCACGTTTTTGATGACCTTTTTTGATCGATGAGAGAGCACTGTCGAACTCTACTCCAAGGTAATTATAATTATCACAATTTGCTATAACTTCTTTGTTTAACTCAAGCTTTAACAGGGGACAGTTCTTTAACTTTGATCTTGTCGCAAACCAAATGCTTTTAGTTTTACGCACGTTTACCGTTAAACCATTTCTAGTGCACCATTTTCCAAGTTAAGCAGGTCGCTTTGCAGATTTGAAATGCATTGAAAAGGGTCAAATCTGTAAGATAGACTTTGCCATTTCAGAATGTCCACAAGATCGTTTATATGAAATATAAACAGCAGGGGTCCTAGAACGGACCCCGGCGGAACACCGTAAGCCACCAATTTCCACTGCGAATATGTGCTGCTCAACTTGACTCTACTGTCAAAGTAGGAATTCAGCCACTTCAACGTAATAGGGGCGAAATTCAATTTCTGCAGCTTTGAAATGAGCGCCCCATGATTCACACTGTCAAACCCCTTCTTAAAATCAATAAGAACCGCACCAGTAACCAACGCACTATCTCAACTGAGAAACAAGTCGTTTACAATGTCATAAATTGCATCCACAGTTCCTAGGCCTGCTTGGTAGCCCTACTGGGCACGATCTATGGAATTGTTGTCCTTCAAAACGAACTTAAGATAGTCGTGGATGACTATTATGATCATGTCTAAAAGTCGTTATGTAGTAATTACCAGAGAACCAATAAAACTGATTCTGAAAAAGGGGTGCAGGGCCCAGGTGAAGGTTCGCACTCTCTGCCAAAGAATGGTAATGTTAAAATGGACTGAAGATAGCTATAAAATGGTGTCCCATTGGCTGTCGCCAAAAGCGCCAGCGTACTATAGCTAATGAAATTACACTATGATTGCGTATTTCAGGGCGTGTAGGGATCAACAGGCAGCATAACGATAGGTTTGAAAATATGTAATTGACTGTAAGAACGGCGAGTGCATCAGATACGAAAGTTAATTTCCTCGTTATTTTCCATTAACGAGCAGCCATCTTGTCACGTTCATGTTTTCTTTGTTGTGAAGCATGGTCTAATTATCACTGTCTCACCAGGTACTCAGCCTGACTGTATAGAGGACTGCAGACGGTTGATGAAACGTGGATGGTATAGTCCTCATTCGAAGGAGTCTAGGCCCTATATATTGTTTGATAAAAACTTTCATTACCGTCATTGATCTCCTACATCGTATTTAAACTTCATATCATTTGCCGAGACAAGCACCTGTAGTTCAACGTGCATCTTTGAAGTCATGTTTCAATATACTGAATAACCGATGTCATTGAATTTGACCATTATTCAAATTTATCAAACTAGGAAGATTCCGATAAATAATTCGGTCAAACGTTGTGATAGGCAATTAAGACCTGCATGGTCCCAACGTTCATTCGTATCACACTTTATCTGGGTGTTGGGGCTTCATCCTGCTTTCAATCGTTGCCTTCCAAACACATACAGAAACGGTCATGCCGTGATGCAATCCTACTAATTGCTACAAGCTGAAATACCTCGAAATAAAAACCAATACTTGCATAGTTTTCCCATGCCCACGTACTATGCATCTGTGAAATCTTAATCTGCGGGATGGTACCTACATATCATATTTTGATAAATATCGAAAATCCCTAGGCTATGGTTATCCAAACCTTTCTCAACCTATGGAAAAGGAATTATTGATGTGGATCTTATTGCTCATCTTGCTGTACTCCCTGTATAATATAATGACCCTACTGGGTTCAGTCTGTAGGCCGCTTGAGTCTTGAGCCGCTCAGCGGTCAGAGGGCACCGACCAGACGGTGGTAACCTTTGCCGGGCCATGTGCAGTGACAGCCGGGCCCAAGGATTCACCTGCCCTGTCACTGTAAACGGACACCACCATCCTTTATCGGATATATGCTATGACAGTCATTATATTAAGACGCTTTGAACGGACAGAATAACATTATATGTAGGTAGCTATACGACGTAAACAGCTTGGAAATAAGAGTAATCAGTACGTATACAATACAGGGAATAAAAGACCCATATGTATTACTCGCTCTGCTGCGGCCGCTGCCTGCAGATGGACTGGAGGTGCAGGCCAGTATACGCTGCCAGTATATCTGCTGTGTTATCTATATACGACGCCTTCCTGTCTGATCCTTCATCTTATCGGCGCTAGAGAGAACTCCTTGCCACTCCGTCTAAACGTATTTTTCAGCACACAGCGTTGCCTTGGAACACTTCCAGAGAAAATTTGACATGATGCGTTAGGTTATCAAATACAGTTAGATTGATATTATGAAATCAGTTACAGTGTCTGTGTCATGATAATAAATTATGTGAAATCGGTAAAATGTAATGGATGTGCATTTTGTTAAAATCATCATTGCGATCACAAAAGAGCATCAATATCAGGATATGATTGTTGCACTCATCGAGGGTGAAATTACCGCTAATAAACAAATATATGTGGAGTGTACATATTCTTAAAGACTGGAAATCAAGGAAACTGTCTGATTGTAACTCTTTGGTCGATATTGACTCTCATCCAGGGCGCCTTCAAAGCCCTGTGGGTATGGGCAGTGGTTGAGCCGCAATGATTGCTCTCACAGGGTAGACTCACAGCTTGAGCTGCACGCAACCATCTACCCACTCTACTGCTGTGCCGATCTGATTTGTGAAGGCCACATTCTGCCCGTCCCCGGTATTTTTACCGCACCCTAAATGGAGGTGCATGTTCAATATGAACCAGGGGAGGTGGCTGGGGACCCGATACAGTGCATGCTGACCATGCTAGTAGTGCGCGTGGTAGGAGGAGGTGATTGAAGAATATTGACATCTGACGGGAGGAAGTATGGGCTTTTGGTTGCCTCAGGCCTCCCGATTGATCTCTTTCATTATACGTATGGAATACACTGGTCAGATGCTCACAGAATGAACCTACTTTTACTTGCGTTCCATCGCATGTCAAAACTAGTCGTCCATATTCATGAAACCAATTATTTCAAATACAAATGATTATAAATATACTCGTAGAGAATATTTCTACAAAATGATGTCATCTCGAAATTAATGAAAGGATTACTGTCGAATATGTGATAACAGATAATACATGGCTGTGCTGTAGGCGAATCGAGATTCAAATAATGTCATTGTAAAAGGCCTTGATTAAGCTTATCATCAACAATATTAACAAGAAATAGGCACATAATTGACCTTAGAGGAAGTAACATGACGTTATTCGTTCTCAGGAGCTTCAATACGTGTGCTTGATTTGAGCTTCAGTCTCCTGGCAGCTGATGGTCCCCGCCACTGACCACCTCCTCCTCCCCTTTGCAATGAAAACGGGCGCCCGCTGTGATTCTCCTTAGGGGAATGAAGTGTGCAAGATGCAATCAATACCTGTCTGTCATACCTGACAACTGGGTGCCGCTACTGAAATCAGTCTTGGGGATTGCATCTACCCTCAGCCTCAGACTCAGAAAATATGACGTTTGGAAGCCTATGCTGACGAGTTAGGTGAATGCGTGGCACAGTATTCCATTACTGGTAATTAATGATGTGATTGGATGTCATTTAACTCCGCTTTGGTCCAGCCAAAATGTGAACTTGGGTTTTTTTCTAAAATAACCGCTTTTCTTAAGAATGTCCCCCGTGATGTCTGGAACAGGGCCCTGGCATGCGCGACCATTGCTTTAAGTAAATGCGCGATGAGTAAAACACTGAAGTATCAACTTTAAGTGTTATGCTACGTTTACACCATCACCCCGACAGTCCCGGCAGTGAATTTTCCTTGTGGCCATACTCCCTCGGGTCTGCCGTACTTCGCCTTAAGTCACCGTACTTTAGAAACGTAAGTCGACTTGGCTGTCGCGGAGCTGCCGGGGAGCTGCCGGGAAATTTTGGTTCTGTCAAAAAATCCAGTGCAGCAGTCCCAACGATTCCCGACAGCCGTAGTTGGCCTTGTGGCACCAGCAACTTAGCAGGACTGCCGCAATTCACCACAAGTCACCATGGGGATGATCCGTAGTCTACCGGGCTCACAACATAAGTCCCACCAATAATTCAGCATGTCTGACGCAATAATCAGGTGAAATATGAACCAATAGCTCATATATATAGGGCATTTTGTGTTGGCGATTCCGGAAATCGCTGCGTTTCTCGCTTGGTCTGTCGGAGACACACCAAGCGAGCGGAACCCTTGGCGATTATGGACCAGCGAGAAATGGAATCGCACAACATTTCTCGCCTACAGGGTGGGCGGGGGTTTTGCTGACTTGCTGACAACTTTGAGACACACCAAGCAAGTCAACGCACCAAGAAAAACGGTAGCGAGAAATTCCTCTGGGCGATTACTACAAAACTTGCCAAGTATGAGCGATGTTTGATACTTGGCGATCACTTCATCGGCAAGTGAGCCACTCTATGTTTTGGTGTTGCAAGGTGATCATGTGACTTTAAAACTCTATCTGATTGGTTCACTGGTTGTCACTAATAGGACTCGCTCACATATCGCTCACAATGACAGAAAACCCAGTGTATCCCATTTTTTGCCGGTACTATAGCAATTTTATGTTGGCGATTATGTGGGCGAATTTGGTATCCTCGCCAACATTTCTCGCTTGGTGTGTCTCCGGCATTAAGTCGCCAGGATATTTGGGGTTGAGCAGAGCAAAGGCAAGAAAAGGTCATAAAAAGGTCCATGTTCACTTACGGTTTGAGGAGAATTCACCGCTGAGACTAAGGGGGGGGGGGGGGTGATGGTATAAATGTAGCATTATATCGGTTTCCAGCCACTCTGGAATTACGCAGTGGATCATACCTTGTGATTCCCGTCCCTGAGATTCCACAACTTTGTTGCTGACAAATTGTACCTTCGTGGGATCCGGAATCGCATGCGGTAAAATTCAAATATGTTTGAATTTATCCCTGCGATAAAGGTCTTGAAGCCCTGCATCGCCCATGGAGAGAGTTATCTGCCACCTGTCCCAGAATTGCAGGGTAGTCCGGGCCAACGAGGCACATCAATTTAGCTGTGATTTTTGTTTACATTTCTTTCATATTGAAACAGAATAGTTCAAGTGTGAAAGGTCACCCAGCGACCAACATCCGGAAGCCAGACAAAAGTTCATCGATAAAATCATGCACCACAGACGAAAAACCATTAAAATGGGAATATCAGATGCAAAAGCTCAATTGAAACCTATTCTCGATCATGTAAAAAATCCCAAAACAATATATTTGACAAACAAAGCGCATGAAAACAGAGAAGGCGAAAGTATCTGACATGTAAATAGTTGGACATGGGCCAAAACCATTATCCCCTTTCACATTAACTCAAATGGGTGTAAGGGGAGAAGCTCCATGAAATAAAAAATCAGAGGGAGGATGCAAAACGCTACTCCTTAAGCAGTCATTAGATCTCCTTTGAATGTATGTCAGTTTCTCTAGTGGGGATCTGCCCCTTGGTCTTGGGCACGCTCCCTTTGTCAAGGTCAAATGTGTTGAATGCCTCTACTGACTCTTGTCATTGGTTTCGCCAATTACGTGAATGAGGATGCTACCAGAGGCGGTATATGTGGTTGCTTATCATTGACGCCGCCGTGGTGCATGCCTCATTTTCTCCTATAACCAATACCGCGTCAGATCTAATGAATAGTGAGGCGAGACAATGTGTAACTTGAGATTGCAGCGTAAATGAAGTACACGCAGCTTGTCGAGTTGGCGGCAGGCTGCGTGCTACAAATAGGCGCTCTTATTAACGATAGGCGGATTTGTGTTGAGAGTATTGCCGGTGCCGACGAGATATCACTTATGAACAGTCTCTCTGGTAGAAGTGGTGGTGGTAGTAGAAGTAGATCTTTGTAGTAGTGTAAGGCAAAGGGATTAAGGAAAATAGGAAACACTACTGTTCCTCAATCGACACGTACATTCTTAGCCTGAAACCCCCATCTCGAATTTGTGCTGACTATTAGATATGAACAATTCTTCCAGTTGAATGACTATCAACTTCATATGTTATTTGAGTTAGTCAAATCATATAATGCTTAAAGGATGAGGGCGTTTAGACAATTTTCAAGTACAATTAGAAGACCTGTCGTAATAGCCCTCTAAGCCAAAGGTAGGTTGATCCGAAATTATGGGTTACCCATGGCCGTTGGTCAGGGGTGGTCATTGCTCCCCCTGGTGTTCCCCCCTCTCGCGCGACACGAGCGCCCCTCCTGCCCCCTAGCGGCTTTCACACGTACTGCGCAGTCACGAGCGCGGCCACACCATCGGTCCCGGTCTCACTTCTTCTCCAGCTGTACTGCAGTACACACCTACTCCAGTCTTTCTCGTCTTTTTGGCCACGTGCTCGCTGCCTCATACTCCACGAGTACAGGCCGGCACGTCCATTCTATCACGAGGAACACGCATCACGAGTGAGGAGGAGAGATCAACATGGGTCCACCGAATACGCGCAGTAATCCCGTCGCTGGACCATCCCAAGGACCAGACACAGAAGGTACGGTCACAGACTCGAGACAAACGGGCACGGACCACGTGGCGTCGGTCTCCGACAACGGGTCGACCGTTAAGTCCTCGAGGATGACCGCCCTGGAGAACAAGATGGATACCATGATGGAGGCCATCAACAGAATGTCTCGCCAACGATCCTCGTCCCGGGCTTCGAGGTCGAGGCCGCCGATGGAACCGACAGCCGTGGAGGCCCGGACCAGGGAATGGGCGAACGAGCAGACCGCACGGCTACCACCACCGAGGCAGCTGCGGGAGCAGTACGTGCCGGAGGATTTGCTACAAAGGGAGCTCGACCGTGAGGCCCTACGACATGAAAGAACGGCTGGTAAGTTGGCCTCAGATTTGACCACCTCTCGTTTAATTTCCAAGCCGTTCATGTTTGTGGACCGTGAGGGGATATATACCCTCAGTCAGAAACTCGAGGTCAGGGGTACGCTGGGCCCCCTCGAGTACATCAGTGCTTTCCTGGCTCTCATGGAGGACGACCGTGCTACCCGGGAGTGTGACCGTAAGGATATGTATCGCCACCTCCATCAGGTCTCCGTGGACGCGCAGGCACGGCCGTGGGCCGGCGTGCGCCGTTGGTCTAACTTCATTTTTGACCAGGTGGAGGCAGGACGTATTTATTGGTCGGATCATGTACGAATCCAGGATGAACGGGTTCGTCTGGCCATGACCCCTACGGCTGGGAACGGTTCAAGTCAAGGAGGAGAGAAGTCCGGAGGGCACGAGCTACCATGCCGGGCATACAACTCGGAGAGGGGGTGTCGCCAGCGCAACGGCCACCAGGAGCGGGGAATTAAATGGTTACATGTGTGCTCCTTCTGCGACTCGGTCGGCAGGATGTGCACACACTCCATCCACGCCTGTAACCGCAAGCTATCGTACGGCGTGGGGTACGACAGTACTCTGCCCACACCGACACCCCCACCACACCGGACGCACCACGCCGGACACTCGGTTCGCGCCGCCGACACCAAAGCGCTCCCACAACAGAGTTAAAAAAACGGACCGGACCCGCCCCGCGAGTGAGCGAGGCGCGTCGCTCGCCCCCCCCCCCCCCCCCGCCCAGTACGTCCGCACCACAGCGGAAGGGGGGCTCAACGATCAAAGGGTGCATCAGGGGTTACGCAACACCCCACGTGTCAACAACACCTCCCGCCGGACACGTGGCGAACACAAAGGACGCTTACGACACGCCCACTGAATCCACTCCCAGTATTATCAGTGATAGCGTGTACAGCGAGCAATTGCCTCGGCAATTGCCCCGGGGAGAAATGGACACAGCCGCTCCACCAGACTTCTCGGCCATAAGGGAGGTCTGTGAGACCGGTGTCCCCTCCCCCGGCATCCGGACGGACCCCGGGGCGTTCGCGGACCACAGGCGGGCCCACTGGCCGGACTTCGCCGGGCCCGGGCCGCCGGGACACGCATACATCTACTCGGAGGTGCGGCAAACCGGGCTGCCCAACGCGCTGGGGGCACGGATCGAGCTCCCATCCGACCTCAACGTACCGGCCTGGGTACGTTACCTCGGGGAGGCACCGGAGAGGAGGGAGCTACTGGACTTCGTGTGCTACGGGTTCCCTATGGGGTACATCGGGCCAACCAGCGACACCCGAGGGGTACCCAATCACCCCAGCGCCACGGGGTACCCAGAGCACATCAGAGAGTTCATTAAGAAGGAACGCGGGCACAGTAACCTACTGGGACCATTCCAGGAACCCCCGTTCTCACCCTGGTGCCACGTGTCGCCGTTAATGACACGCGAAAAACGAGCCTCCAACGACCGACGTGTCATTACGGATATGACGTACCCAAAGGAGCAAAGTGTTAATGGGTATATCATCAAAAACTCAGTCTACGGGCAGGAGCGCGACCACTGCCTCCCGACCGTCGACAGCTTCGTCGGCCGCCTGGTGGCCTCCGGGCCCGGTAGCTATATGTCCACCATCGACATCGCCAGGGCATATAAGAACTTCAGGTGCGACCCCCTCGACTGGCCGTTGTTATGCTTTGCATGGGAGGACGGGTACTTCTGTGATACGGCCATGCCGTTCGGTGCCCGGGCCTCGTCGTACCACATGCAGTGCGTGGCAGACTGCATCGTGGGTATCCTCGGCCAGAAGGGGGTCGAGGCATGTATGTACCTGGACGACCTGATCATCCTGTCCCCGAGCCGGGCCAAAGCGACCGCCGACTTTTACATCGCCCGTGAGCTTTTCAACGAACTCGGGCTCCCGGAGGCACGAGAGAAGGCACAGACCCCGGCGCCGGTCGTTACGTGGCTGGGCATTGTCATCAATGCCCCGGAGATGTCCCTCACCATCCCCGAGGACAAGCTGCTGGACGTACGGGCGCATGTGAGGGCGGTCGCAGCTAAACGATCACTGACGAAACGCCAACTCCAATCGGTCCTCGGCAAAATACTTCACGTGTCGAAGTGCATACGGCCGGCCCGGCCGTTCGTGAGTAAGTTGCTCGAGGCCCTACGGAGGATGTCCGGCTTCTACGTGAATATCAACGCCGAGATGCGGCAGGACTTGCAATGGTTCCTCCGCTTCGCTGAGGGCTGGAACGGCCACGCCCTCATACCTCGCGGCCCGCCTACCAAGTGTATCATCGTCGATGCGTGCCTCTCGGGCATCGGAGGTACAGACGGGAAGTACTCGTACTCCGGGCAGGTGTGCCCTGTCAGCGACCCCGTCGACTTTATCGCCGAGCTTGAGGCACTTAACACCATATTCGCGATGAATACGTTCCTCACCGACCGGGATCGAGGCACGCGGGTAGAAGTCTTCTGTGATAACCTGGGCACCGTCCAGGCACTCACATCCGGACGGGCAAGAAACTCAGTCCTTGCAGAGTGTGCCCGTCAAGCCTGGATGGTCCAGGCAAAATTACAGATCGACTTCATCTACACGCACGTTCCGGGGGCACTCAACACCGTGGCGGATGCCCTCAGCCGTGCTCACCTGACCTCGAGGGAATTTGACAAAGCGGCCACCTTCACCAAATTTCATTCCCTCACTGAAATTACCCCATGTACCCACGCGGCATTTATTCCTGTCTTACGTCTCACGTGCAGATCCGGCGCTACGCTGTCTCCAGACGAGGGCATCTGCTCGCCAATCAGAGGCACGTGCCCCCGGAACGGTCGCGAACCAGCGGAGCGCCGTCGCGACCTACCTCGCGTCCGCCGGCGGATGGGGGCCGACCCGCAGAGGCCCACGGTGAGCTTTACCACGGCGTACCTCGAATACGTCGCGGACCACGCCCCCTCGCCGGCCACGGTCGCGAATCACCTCTCACACGTGCGGTCGCACCTGCGACTGACGGGAGGGGATGTCGCACCCACGGAGGACTTCCGGATCAGGCGGGTCCTCGAGGCGATGCGGCGAAACAAGACGTATCAGCCCAACGTGAAACCACCAGTGCCTTTGGCCGTGATCCGGGCCGTCCTCGCGGCCCTTACGGACTCACCAATTCACCTCGCTCTACGGGCCGCTATCCTGATCATTTATTACGCGGCTCTGAGGCAGAGCGAAGTAGCGCCCCCGACGGCCTCGAGGTACGACGCGGCGCGACACCTGTCGCGCCGGGATGTGGTGGTCGGCCGTCGACACGTGACCGTCCGGGTCAAAGCCGCCAAAAACATGCAGCACGTGGGGGAGGAGAAAACGGTCACGCTGCAGGAGTCACCCGATCCGCGGTTCTGCCCGGTACGTGCTACACGCCAGATGCTGGTGGCGTCCCCTACGGCCAGCCCCGAGGACCCGTTCCTCCAGCACGTACACGGAGCGACCGTTACGACCAGGATCCTCACTAAAGAGTGGAAAGGCATTCTGCAAGTGGCACACCAGCCGCCTACCTTTACGCTGCATGGACTTCGCAAGGCCGCAGCTACCCAGGCATACCAGGCCGGTATGCCAGAACTCTCCATCCAAAGGTATGGCGGCTGGAGGTCTAACGCCCATAGGACGTACATAACGAACAATGACGCCGACTCAGTCAACCGTGCATTGGTACAGTCCCTACTCAACAAAAACTCTTAATTACTCCCTCCCACCCTCTCCTTTTAATGGCTCTTTGGCATTTTTATTTACCATATACAATTTATCATGTATTGTATCACGTACAATTAACATTTATATTGTATATCATATTTTCTTATCATAATTGACCGTTACTCTATTTGTCAATTACATTTACCTTATTACTCATATTAATATCATATTCATATGTCGTCCAATAAGGTCGGCATAAAATTTTACCATATACTACCATATAAAATTCAATAAAATTTTATGTTCCCAAGCCCCTGCTTCTCTCCTTTTATCCAGGGTAGGGGTAATGGGTTACCCATGGCCGTTGGTCAGGGGTGGTCATTGCTCCCCCTGGTGTTCCCCCCTCTCGCGCGACACGAGCGCCCCTCCTGCCCCCTAGCGGCTTTCACACGTACTGCGCAGTCACGAGCGCGGCCACGCCATCGGTCCCGGTCTCACTTCTTCTCCAGCTGTACTGCAGTACACACCTACTCCAGTCTTTCTCGTCCCACCCACCCTCAACCTCACCCCTTTTTCCTACTCACGTAGGCCCCTTTTTTATCCTTTTCCTACTCACGTAGGCCATTTTTATTTACCATATACAATTTATCATGTATTGTATCACGTACAATTAACATTTATATTGTATATCATATTTTCTTATCATAATTGACCGTTACTCTATTTGTCAATTACATTTACCTTATTACTCATATTAATATCATATTCATATGTCGTCCAATAAGGTCGGCATAAAATTTTACCATATACTACCATATAAAATTCAATAAAATTTTATGTTCCCAAGCCCCTGCTTCTCTCCTTTTATCCAGGGTAGGGGTAATGGGTTACCCATGGCCGTTGGTCAGGGGTGGTCATTGCTCCCCCTGGTGTTCCCCCCTCTCGCGCGACACGAGCGCCCCTCCTGCCCCCTAGCGGCTTTCACACGTACTGCGCAGTCACGAGCGCGGCCACGCCATCGGTCCCGGTCTCACTTCTTCTCCAGCTGTACTGCAGTACACACCTACTCCAGTCTTTCTCGTCCCACCCACCCTCAACCTCACCCCTTTTTCCTACTCACGTAGGCCCCTTTTTTATCCTTTTCCTACTCACGTAGGCCATTTTTATTTACCATATACAATTTATCATGTATTGTATCACGTACAATTAACATTTATATTGTATATCATATTTTCTTATCATAATTGACCGTTACTCTATTTGTCAATTACATTTACCTTATTACTCATATTAATATCATATTCATATGTCGTCCAATAAGGTCGGCATAAAATTTTACCATATACTACCATATAAAATTCAATAAAATTTTATGTTCCCAAGCCCCTGCTTCTCTCCTTTTATCCAGGGTAGGGGTAATGAAGTCTGAATGGCATCAGACCTTGAACGTGCATTACTCCTAATGTTCATACAATGCCAGTGAAATATATCAATGATATGTTTTTTGTCGCACAAATAGATGCCCATAACCAGGCGAACCCAATTACTGCAGCGAACCCCTGTCCTTCGCTCTGTATGCCTCCAGTCCAAATGCCCAAGTGCAGGTTCATTACTCTGCTCGATGACCTTCGATCGGATCAATGAAGACCCAAAAATGTCCCCAAAAAGGCGACGATCCTGGTCAATGGGTTATCACCACCCCATTGACTCCTTCAACAATAAGTTGGGCTTATGTTGGTGATTTTATCTCACCCCGTGTTGATAAAACAGTCACCAAATTAGCCATTGCATGTTGGGTACAATATCTTCTGCGCCGAGGAGTATGAGTTCCAAAATTAAGCCTAAGGAGAGAAATACCGGAGTGAGATAATATAGTACAGAGTAAAACTTGGTTATATCGAACTCAGTTACAATTAACACTTCCAAGTAATATTCCATCCATTTCTATAATACTAAAACGTTGTCATAACAAAGTCTCTCTAGGGATACAATAAAGTATCACTGTTGAATTCTTTGATGTAAGAGGCAAATCTCATCTCACATATCTGGTGCAGGTGCTAGCGAAAGGAAAACATGAATACAAAATGGTACCTTCATATTCAGGAAAATTTATAGACACAAATACAAGAACTATGTTCTATGTCGTCTTATAATTTATTCAAATGGCCGTCTGCAGTGATTTAAGCCTGTTCATACAAAACCTGGTTGAAGGAGCTTCCTTATGATAAAGTACATGGAGCTTCCTTATGATAAAGTTTTACTGTAGTAATTATTTGCTTCCCTGCAATTGTAGATGGGAGAGTTAACACAAACTCTCCAGTCTCAGATCTTTATCTATGTAATTGCATGGAGTAGTAATTATTCTTTTAGCTTTTTATTTTTATATCAAAACATTAACTAAGTTGTACCTTTCCCCCTCTTGTTATAATGTCATTGGTTCTGGCATTCGACAATGATATCAACATACATAGTCTTCTTCGAATGCCCCTGTCGTGTTTATCCATCAACCTAATATTCATTCTTTATAACAGAGTGCTGCTCATTCATTCATGAAAGTAATCCATTTATCTCCTTTCTTGCATCTTTATTTTTGTCGTTCAAGTTAGTTTTTTATGCAAGGTTGTTTCGTAGCACGCTGGATTATATATTAAGCGTAGAATTACTAAGAGCTAATCCACATGTTTGTTTTAGATCATTTCGTCTCCTCACCCACTTACCTTTGAGTACCAAGTTCCAAGAGGGAATATCTTATATACATGCATGATTCACTCTACTTCATTAAAGTTAAATTTTAGATTTCTCATTTTCGACGGGCTCCAGCACGTAGTACGTAGACTGCGAAATACGATATATGCACGAATCTTTGTTGCCACAAATAGCGGGCTGGCCACATGTGGCATATTCAATGCCGAGTGCAAATGATATGCGATCAATCGATACCCTTGCCCTTAGACAGTTGTCTAAAAGGAATATACAACCAACCTTTCAAGTGGAGAGCACTTGCACGTTATATTGAAGAAGGGAAGGTTTTGTTACAACGTCCCCGGACTGTTAGTCCTTACTGGAGAGGTTAAATAATGTCGGAATGTTATGTACGTATGCACAGTCAAGAGGCAGTCCTGAAGAGGAACATCAGAGAAGATGTTCCACAGAAACCAAATTTGTATCTACTGTGTTCGCAGACATTCCACATCTACAGGAAATAATGAGAACGAAGCCCCTACCTCTTGTTCACCCACAGTAACACTGCATACTGGTAATACGGCAAACAGAAGCCAGACTATTTTTTGTCTTGGCACAACGTTGCATCAGCGCAGCAGCTTAGTGTTGTCGTAATGGGAATTTGGTTTTCTATAGGTCAGACTGATTCATCAGCTGTCACACCAACACCGCCTTTCTTACGGGTTTACTTCTACCAGGCAGGCACCTGTATCCGGTTCACAAGTATCTTAGGCAAGTTATATATATGAGGGACTTTAGTAGTGCCTCAGTCTCTACCTATTTTACTTATCCCTTCCACCTACTCTCTGATCTGCAACTTCACCTATGAATGTGTTTGGGCCTGCAAGGCATCAGAGGAAGATTACATGTAGAAAATTGGTTTGCCCTTATTTGATTTCTGCAGTATTGAGTGTTGTTATTAGACAACCTGTGCAAGTCTCTACCGAAGTATTTGTGGAGTAACTGGACTAGTCCATTGAAGACTTCCTGAGAAGCGAGTACTGAATAGATCGTTGACCTTTAACGTCTATTGTCTATACCTTTCATCCTTTAATATAGTCAACTGAATCTTCGCTATACAACAAGACTAAAAGTATTCCATAAGATATTTCAAATATATATATATATATGATGCACAATTGTGAGTTTCTAGATGGCATTATAAGATTCGATCAACTTGGAGAATGCAATACGACAATAATAATAACAATATACAATCTGGGTAACTTTGCATTTTGAATTTGGGTCTTGCGCTGAAAGAAGACTGATGTGAAAACGCACGACCAACCGTTAGTAGAATTATTGACATCAATAGCTATAACCACGCACTAGGGATGTACCATATAAAATTATCAGTAATACCTTGTATCAAATTGTGTTCGCTAAGTTAAAAAGCACACCTACCAATATCTAAATATCCAGCAACTTGTCCCTTGTACACAACCACAGCCATAATTCCTCTCCTCCGCCCGGATTTTCAAGCGCTCACCCCACCTCAACACTGGCGGATGTCTCCCGTCGTAACGATCACTTGAGAAGGCCAGCCTGTCCCTGACCCCATGCACTGAGAACGTTTCCTTGCAGCATTGCTCCCCCTCCCCCTATCACCGTAAGCTGGAGACCCAATACCCGAGAAGTCCCTGGGACATCCCTTGCCTGCCCAGGATAACTTCCCGGGGCTTAGGTTCACGATGATGACATTCATCTGCAGGAAATTTGTCAACCAAAATTGACCTCGGATAAAATATCAGCCAGAGGGAAAGTCGTCTGTCCACCAGAATCTCTATCAGTGTCCGTTGAACCTCCAGAGGCCTCCAGAGATTTTTCAACAGAGAATTCTATTCATATGTGATACATGTATACCAATTTTCATCATTGTTAATGATTAAATCGTTTTTGAAAAATGTTTGACCATTTGCACTGATGTACATGGACTGCACCACTCGGCCTGTTTTCCCCAGACATACACAATATTGAATGGTTTCAGATACAAGCGGCCGTATGCAGATGCTCCGAGTAGTTGATGCGTAGTAATATCCGAGCGTATGCGAGGATATTGCGGAGAGTTAACTCCGAGGAGCATACAACCGCTTGTATCTGAAACCAGTCTATATTGTATTTATTATCCACCTTTTCTGGACAAGTGGCATGTCAATATCAGTTCGTTTTAGCTATGCACTATTTTTCCATACGCACTATTTTTCCGTATGCGCCACCCGGAGCATACAACATATCCGTATGCGCCGGGTATGTCCATACAAACGCCCTATGTGTTTTCTATGGACACTTTGTATTAGGTGGATAATAAATACCACTACATCACGCGATGTGTATTAATCAGTGTGTATCACCATTTATATAGGAAATGTATAAGCACATGGGAATAGGTCAGTTGCAAAACAATTGTATAATATTTTGTACGGACGATAGTGCTGTCACAAACACCAAGTTTCATGCTGCCATGAAGGAAAAAGGTCGTCCAGGATGTTGTTCATCGTTCGATAGCCTTATGGATGACAAAATATTATTCGATGGTCCCTCCTGGCTCAGGTGACCCTCAACACACCCTTCTTGGCTCCTCCCCCCCCCCCCTCCTTCCCCCTGGTCCCTGCTCAGCCCTGAGCATAGACCACCTTCAGTTTTCAGGAGTTGGGGACATCGGCACCTGCAGGCCAACCGTAGGGGTCTGAGGTAATGGGCCGCAACTTCCTTCCTGGGACAGTCACTCCTGAAGTGTCCCTCTTGGTTGGAGATGTAGTACTCAATAGAGGTGTCCTGGCCGCTCTCCCTCCGCCTTCTGCGCTGTCAGCTGGGCGGTTCCATCGCCAAGCTCATCTTTCAATCCCCCTCCTCTCCCCTGCTATTGATTCCCCAGCTGTCTGTACCTACTGGTTGGTGGGCGTATTGCCTCCACTTACAGTGCTGTGGTGAAGGCTTCCCCTAGGGACTTGGGTTTGGATTGAAAGATCCAATGCCCCTCCACTAAGTGCTCCTGCACCATGCTGTCCATTGCGGATTTTTTGGCTTCTGGGTATTCCAGTCTCTGCGGCTAGCTGGAGTCCTCACCATCCAAGCACTCCTTGGTGTGAAGAGCCTTGTAGGTCTCCGCCGGGTCGTGCGGCTGAATCGCCACTCCAGAGCAGCCAATAGCTTCATATATACCTCTCCGCAGTGCTTGGTTGGCTTGATTCTGGTGGGGACTCCCCAAGGCTGATGCCCCAAAACACACTGGCAAAAAACACCCTTTCATGCGAATGCACAGACCAAAATAGGCGAGGTTCTTAACCAGGATGCCTGTATCATTGAATGGCTTTTGGTGCCGCTTGCCTCCCTCCTCCACAGTGTGCCTAGGAGACCTATGAGGGATTATCCACTGTCTCTGTCTTCTGACACTAACCCCATGGCCAGCGGGGAGTGCCCCTGCCAGCCCCTGTATAGTATGATGGGAGGGTTCACTTACTGCATCACCTCCAGCTCCTTCTTGAACCCGGGCGAGGAGTACTTCAGGTATGCATGTTTTGTCTAGCCGACAATAGAATTCACTTGAATGAGACTAATTATACCGGATTTCTCTCCCTACGGCCGCCACCACTCATTAAATGCCAATGTTCTCCTCTTGTCAAATAGCTCGTTGATTAGTGGCGTGACCGCTGGTGAAACGGTGGTGGATCTGCGAGGTCCAAAAGTTAAAAAAATTACGCATCGCATATTTCCCATCAGCTACCACCATGGGCTGATCACCTGACAAGTTTCTGGAAAAGTATTCCCAGTATAGCTCGCCATCAGTTGAAATTACTAATTTTCTCAAAACGTCGGTGTCGAGTATGGCTTCCGATGAACGTCTGCCAAATGACATTTAACAAGTCAACCTACCCCTCCTACATCGACCGTTATCTGCAGGGGACCGCTGATACACACTGTGGATGGGATTGGACTGGGGATTCATGGGCAGGCCCCGTTTTCCCCACCAACTGGTCGAGGTTGATCACAGCCTGCATATCCACTCGTATGTGGATATCTCAACTGTGGATTGTGCCTTTCGTTTGCTATCAAGAGACAAGTAATGCACGCCCGAAAAAAATACATGTATACATACTGCAGAAAAAGAAAGGCAGCTTTGGATTACTGTATCCATACTGGGAAAATATGTGGTAGTCCGCCTGTTTCTGTATTATCAAATACCTTACAAATTCCAAATTGCAACTCTCAGTTATGTTGATCAGTTGACTTTGCACTCCATGAACAGAGGATACGGATGTTGTCAATATCTACGCTTGATTCCATATCTTGCTGGACGACAGCTTTTGATAGGAAGTTCCATTTCAGTCGTCCAATCAAAGAACGAATAACATTTATGCGTTCTTCTTTCTTTTCACATAGCTATGCATAACACTAGCCATTTTGAATAACATCCTCAATTCCTCTAATGCTAACCTTAATGGCATGTGACTACGTCCCCATACATCACATACGTGTTGTACTGCCATAAATACGACATGGGTAGCAGCGGGTGTATACGAAGGCTATATGGCCAGAGGTATAAATTGTATAATATCTGTGTGTATCTAGCATTGCTAGATGTTAAAAACATTCAGAAGAGGAACTTGGTTATGACTGGCTACCGCTCGTGTATTACTACGGTTCAACCTCTCGTGGTTTACGGCCACCTGTCCACAAAACCATCGACTAATGTCTATATACGCATCATTATATCCTCATCCGGCTTGAATCCATACACACCGATACCGAATAAAATTTAGCTGGAACTAGACGAGCCTTTCTGATTGTTACTGATAGTATTTCTATGCGAATCAGTACAAGACTAATGAGATATCCTAGTGAGTTCCGAAGAATTCGATAGCATATACCAAAGCTATGATACTGCTGTTCCTGTTCTAATCTTCCCCATAACAGATCACATGAGGAGGCAGAAATGGCTATTTTGCATGCAAATGGCAACTCGGGGGGGGGGGGGGGGGGGGGGGGTAAAAATTAAAGTTTAGACTGGGACCAAAAGTTCGGTGATGGTGATATCCTATAGGTCGGGGTTATCTATGGTCTGGGTGCGGAACGCCAAAGCAACCGGTCAAAGTTGGGATCTTAAAACCCTGATTATATGTTTGAATTTAGCAGATTCAAAAAGACACTTAAGAGATATAGCTATAGATATGTAATCAACATCGAATAACTGAATAGGTATTGGTGAGTCTCACATCCACCAACACCCACTGTTGGTACATGGTGTTTTAAAACTAGGAGCGACAGAAAAAATTATCTTATCCTGCTATTTGTTGAATTCACGTTACTTTAAGTCTCTATGGTGGATAGTTTTACAAGGCGATAACCAAAAAATCATAAATTTTAGTTTTTGAGAAGGGGATGAAACAAAAGTTAGTTCAATTTTCATTATGATTCATGAAAATCTAGACAATTAAAAGAAATAAACTGTATTCGGTATCCATCATCATAATTTCTATTGACAACATCCATAGTCTTTAATGCAGATATATGGTGATCTTTCAAATAATGATTACATTAATCACGAAGAGGAATCCATTTAACGGAACCCTAATCGTAACATGGCATGTGTAACGCTCCCATAACGTTTTCATGGACTCACACAGATTAAATGTGGTATTCCGGCAAGGCTCGCTATATCTTATTGACACAACCCTGGGTATGCTGTTGATGTTATATAGAAATATAATTTGGTAGTCATATCTCCTACTCAAGCTAATTACTTCGTTGCTACAAACTTTCCCTGCCCCTCCTCCGTATTCGAGCAAGAAAATATTGTCTTCTAATGTTATGCGAAAATGTCAAAGGGCTAATGCACACATTAAGGCATGCTTATCCAGAGTTGGACATTTGTAATTTAAACCATCTACTCTCGTAGAAAAGCGCGGTGTTTTGTGCAATATGACTATCGTCCTTCGATGCACGCATCTGCACACACTCTACATCGTCATTCTTCGTTTAATACGTTGAGATTAATACCAATGCCACTACTATATCTTGCTGTTTCTTTATATGTTATTCGATTTTATTATATATATTTCCAAGCCTGTTATAAATCATGGGTAACGAGGCGCTCTTGGCGTGCTATTATTTTACTGATAGACACTTGATATTCACATTTGATATACATATTTGCGTCAAATTGTGTACATGATTCTTGGACTATCATTGATGGCCCAGGTAAGATTCCTCCCACTTCACTGAGATGTATACCATAGACAACCGCACGGGTAAAGGTGGTTACTTTTAATGCTTCACCCCATGATCATGTGAGGTGTGTAGGCCACTCAAACCTCTACGGAGAGATTGATGTAGCTAGGATTAGAGAAAGAGGGTCATAGATACCTTCCGTCACCCTGTCTTCACAATAAAACTGCTGCCTCTATATTAACTGCCTTTATTCTGTCGTCAGTATCCTGTGCGTCAATGGCAGTCTCGCCTTCACCTCTTTATCTCACCCCTGGTACAAGCTTCGCCATAGAAATAACATTAGGAAAAAATACTCAACGATCACCCCCGTAAAGTGACAATACTACGCCACGGCCGTGGCGTAGTGAATTTGAGATGACGTCATATGGATTCGCTAGGTATATTCGAGCTATTCTGATATTCTGATACTATCTAACATCATAGAAAGGGGTGAGATAAATCCAGAACCGCACTCGAATCGTAAAATAGACAATACTCCACGAGTTTGGATGTGCCATAATCGTCACTCGGCTTTGCCTCGATGACGATGCGGGCACATCCAAACTCGTGGAGTATTGTCTATTTATACGATTCTCGATGCAGTTCTATATAAATCTGCCACTGACAGCCGAAAGCTGTATTGCATTGCCCGTCGACATTCCACTGACCACTGGATCCTCACTGATTTTTACCCCGCCACCAGTCTCTCATCAGTCCTGTGTCATGTGTATAAAGATCCCGTATATTTCCACCCCGTCATCGTGGTTGTGACTGGCAGGCCTGTAATGAAGCCGCCCACATGTTTTAGAGGTGTCATCATTTTACATGAATAGATGTATGAGTGTGATTAGTGAGTTTCATATTTCGATTCGACGCTTTCGAGGCATAAATTCGAGTGGTTGTTGTTGGCAAAGGCAACACCTCATTGTGTCAAATATTTACTTATCAGTTCGGCGGGGGCTATATGGAATATGAGCAGGTTGATGTAACCACGCTGCGTTTCTGCAGATTTCCATGCCATGTAAAAAAAGACGACCACCAACATCTGCGAAGGCGTTGCAAGAGAGATAAGCGTTCCCACCTCCCGAAGTTGTTGCCGGTAACACATGGTTATTTTATAAAGTGTGAAGATGGCAAATGATTCGTAGTTTCTGCTATGGTTTCACCCAGGATCAGTGGAAAGTATGTCCTTCACTTTGACGAGATATTTCTGCTGGGGAAAATTATTAATAGATGTAGTTTGGCCATCCGTGAAACTCATATATAATTCTAATTTGATTTTAGGACGTAAAATCCTGAATAAACCTTTAAGTAATCCGTAACACAAGGGAAGCTGTATCTAGTATCCTTTTGAAATTATACTCCTCTTTCAGGTCTAGTGAAAATCAAGTTTCAAGATATTACTTTCCTAGGTATGTGAAGGTGACAGCAAGGCCAGAATGCATTTGAAACCTGATATTCACTTCAAATCTGTGTTTGCAGATGTTCTCTCAAGTTAATTTCTCGGCCTATACTAATGCAGTAGAGAATAAAAAGAATGTGTTGAAAAATTATATGACAATGTTATGCCCCCTTATCATAGTGTTCGTTGCTCTTTGTGTGCCTTTCCATACTATCAATGGAGGAAGGAAAGTCTTGACATCTGCTGCAGAAAATAAAAGGATTTGTAAATATCTCGGGTTTCTAAATTTATGATGCACCCTAGAAACTCAGAAAGTCAAGAAATGTGTAGCCTTTAGAAATTTGCTCAGAACTATCAACTCAGGACAACACTATATCCTGCCACATGTTTAATAGATTGTTCTGCCCCTATCTTGGAAGAAGAACCATGCAGTGGAGCTCTGCGGCAACGAGAATATTGTCTTCTTTTACCATTCCAAAATTCACCCTGGTGCGTTTACTTCACAAAGACACCTAATTTGGCTGGCAGCATCCGGTACAACTAGTGAATGTCATGTAGTCCCCGGGAGGTATACATATATACCACAATGTTAGAAGGGAGGAGCTGAGGATATAATCCGCCTCGTCGGCTCGACAACGAGTTTGAATAGTGTTGCTACGTGAATGAGGCCACATGTAGAGCACTGGTAAACACCGCACGACAGGAAATTGTTAGACGTATCTGGAAATATGAAGGTGGCAGCCTAGATGATACTAGACGGCGACGGTCTAATGACTTTGGGCCCTGGTGCAGGAACTAGAATTAGACGAGGCAGGCCCACAGTTCTGCCTGTGCCTATATCAGACCTGTCTTTTCTTGGCTCTACCTCCCCCGGCTTAACAAGATCTCAATTATCCGAAATCTAAATTAACCCGATAGTAATGAAATGATGTTCCTGTAAATGTACAAATTCCGATCCGAACACGTGACACGGGACGTTTACAGCGAAGCGTTTACACCGAGCTGTAAACGTCCCGAGACACGTGTGAAGATCGCAATTTTTACGTTTACAGGCACAGCGTTTTATTTTTACTATATACCTAAAAGATATTCATATATTTACCATATTTTAGAAGTAGGGTCGATGTGAACCGTAGCTTTCGCCTCCTCCGTGGAATGCGGCTGTGACGTTGTCGCATAGCAACACACATAGCAACCTGCATAGCAATACTTCTAGTCGCTTGCAAATCAGCGGGAAACAATCGGGAAGAAAACTGCCGTTGTTCTCTCATTGCAGTCCCATTTTGAGGTGAATGCCTAGGTTTGTTCACATTTATATTTCCGTACTTCCGATCTTTTCCCGTAATTTGTGTGCAGATTTCCTATTTCAATATAATTGGGTGCCTCTTATTTATGTACTGCAACGTTAACGTTACCGATTTAGAAACGATATAACACGTCGGCCATTTTGAAATGATGACGCAATTTCGTCTTTTGATGCTGGAAAACGAACCGAGATTTACTGCACAGCTATGCAGTACATGGTAGAGAGCAGCGTATAGCAATTACGTCACTTACGGCAGTAGGTATATAGTAATGTCTCGTGTCGTCTCAAGGTGCCGTATGCGTGTATCAGATCGGTCCACCCATCGGCAGTAACGGTGGTCAGTTATAGTACATATCATTCACGTCAATATCTTCATATAGCGATATTTAAATGATTTAACACGTGTTCACATGTTCAGCGGCCTTCGTGTTTGTTTCAGGATCTATTGAGCAAAAGCCCTGATGAAACTTCCGAAAACTACTTTGTCTTTTCTTAGGTATTTAAAAGAAAAACTAATCATTCGTTCAGCATTTTACTTCGGTATTTTGGAATTGGCCCCTGCCCAGTTACTGATATAGGGATCAATAGATTTTGAGGATGCTGTATTAAGATGTCATCTCTATCTGGCCCACGCAGGTCCAATGAACGACCCAGGGAAAGCCCCTCCACAATCACCCCATCTGTGACGCCCGTTTCTTGGCATATCTATAATAGAGGTGAATTGGCTGGTTGGGCCTCCTGCGTAGCATCTCATAATTTATTAACCAACCAACTAACTCTCCTCCCCTCTTGAAGGTCCTCTGCATTGAGTACATAACCGACGAACCATTTCTATGTTGGCTAAAAGATCTGAGACCTCTACCACAGGTTCCTCTCGTCACTTTACGCGAGCAGGTCTTGATGGTATTGCGCCGCCATGTTAGGCACCACCCTTCTATACCATACCATTCCCATAACAACCTTCATGGCCCCAGCGAGCAGTTTCACCAAGCCACCCTACTCCTAACACCACTTGACATGCCTAAAGTAGCCTGGCCGTTCCTTTAAGGCAAGGTCAGGGACAGGAAAACAGTAAAAGGGTGTTCCGGAACGTGGCCTGGTGTGAAAGTGTTGGTTGACTGGAGCTGTGTGAAGTCTGTGCCCCCTGGGGTCCTCGACATGGTCATTCATTCGCCTCTTTTTATTCATCAGAGTTCTGCCGAAAACTCTATTGATTTTTTGTCACAAAGCTTTTTCTCGGCATAACTCCTCCTAAAAACGAGTCTACAACGTGTTCATTCATTAAATCACCTATTTCTAAGGGACAATGGAATTAAAGCGACGATAGTGATTTATTTGAGCCTCAAAATCCGATCGGCCTATTGAACTGTTATAAGAATAATGTTCAATGCAAAATGTGCTAGCCCTGCCCAATGATAATGCTTATACTATGTACCCCATTCTCATGAAGTACTATATTTTGTCGTGGTTATTTACTTTTAGAATTCGAATACAAGCTACATTTTGATACCTACTTACGGATATAATCAATTATTGACATCATCAAAGAAGTGATACTAAAAAAGAAACATGCACCAACAGCCGAACACTCCATTACTGCTTACTGCTGTTCAGGATGTAATACTTCTAGATTTACATATGGGTTAAATCTTTCGTATCAAAGTTTCATCCAGGACATCATGTGATGCTTTCTCAGCTAAGCAAAGACCCTGTTATGGGTGTCCACGGTGTGGAGCATAGACTATCTTCATGTATGACGGTCGTCGAATCGACATGATTGCAAGCGAGGAATTTTACATATATTCACCCTGACTCAGTTATCTTATATTAGTCAGATTACAACAGACATATGTATCAATACTTGACAAAAGTGAATGAGGGGAAACATCCGAGAGGCAGAGAACGGAAAATTAATTAGATAACACAAAAATGGGTGCTGATGTCTCACTCTCCTGTGTGTTACTATCTATCAATCTGGCATGGCAACTATATGTTTTTATTTCCCCCGGCGCTTCTTAATTGTTACTTATAGCAGCTTCGGGGCCTTCAGTATAGTATATTTATTCCTGCACCCCTAGGAGTGGGCAGTATTTGATATCTAGAGATTCGCCCACAAGTATATAATGATATGCATGGCAGATTATTGACCTCGGACAGATAACGATTATCCCCCATTATTGGTACTGGGGATATAAATGCCAAGACTACTTTCCTTGTGAATTTCTCCAGACAGGTTTCCGGAGACAGCTCCTGTATCTATCACTACCTAGCATGCGATCTCCCACCTAACATAGATCTCACCAAAGTGATTTGGGATTCGCTGAATGGTGATTGATAAGGGGATCATGTCGTGAAGGGGTTAAAGGTGAGACATCACACGGTGGGTGGTGGAAGCCCTGCCCGGCGGGCCTGTGGGTCCTGCTGACTTCCTCATGATGGATAGTGCGAATTGCGCGGCCCTAAGACCCTCTCCAGCCGCCTTTCTATGTGGGTGTGTTTTGGGTGTTGCACAGATGATAAAGTGCAGGAGCAAAGGGAGAGGTATCTAGGAGCTGCCCAACTGCGTTAGCCAGACCATATACCCCTGGATTGACATGAAGTGTTGTTCATTTGTGTTCACATTGTTATGATAGTATAGAATACACTTGGATGGTGAGATTTTGGGCGACCAATATAGTCGTCCCTTTCCTGAGGCTTATTTATCCTAATCGTAATAAAAAATCCATGTGGCTTAACATTGAGTATATGTATGCTACGGTGACCTATATGCAAAAGTATTGACCAATCAGCGATCAGACCGTGAGCTATTACAAACAAAATTCCGATTGCATTCATAAATGGTTGATTAAAATGTTTTCTATCATGTTACACAATATTGCGAGTGATTTATCAGCCAAACAATTATACACTCAAGGAAATCGAGTTATAATCGCATTATTCCGCATTTTGACATTTGTTGACACTCGCCGACCGCCAAAGGTTGCTGGTGGAGCCATTTCGGATTTCACAGTCAAACCAAGACGACCTGACACACTGTGTCAGGCTTTGTAGTACAATTATGATTAAGAATAAGCCAGTGGATGGAAAATAGGCCACGATTTTGACGTCATCCTCACCAATGTCGCAGCTTGGGGAGACTCGCCTAGCTGGAAGCCCCTATACATGCCCAATACACTGATCTGTGTAGGCTTTTAGGGGTGACATCAATATAAACTGTCATGTCGAATGGATACATACTGCCAGCGATTCCTGCAGAGAGCAAGCTGGATGTCAGCCAAGGCTGTTGACCTGGTCGTAGTGTGCCCCGGACTCGAGCTCAATTTTGGCCTCCTCAACAACAAGACTCACTTGGCTGGTAGCCCCTTGCATGCCTTAAGTTTGGATTCAGATATTAGAAATCATTTCATCCAACACAATACACTGATCTGTGTGGGCTTTTCGGGGAGACATCAATATAAACTGTCACTTAAAATGGATATGTACTGCCAGCGATTCCTGCGGACAGCAAGCTGGGTGTCAGCCAAGGCTGTTAAACTCATCTTAGTGTGGCCCGGACTCTGACTGTTCAATTTCAATTAGGCTTTCTGAACAAGGCGAAAGGCCTGTGCATAAATGGATTTCTGTGAGTAAATACTTTTAAACATTAAAATCTAAATAACTGCAGTGTAACTAAAGTATCAGTGAGCGAATTGCGACTGGGTCTGTTTTATGAATGGGACAGGGTCGATTAACAAGTAGACAGCAAAGGAAATGAAGTCATGCCAAAATGTTTTTCGGTATTTGTTTTATGATTATCTTACAGACGGGTTGGATAAAATCAAAACTTCATTGAAGTATAGGTCGCCGTAAGCCATTCATGGAGTTATGGCTAGGGATTTCACTCTGCTTCGCATCATAATCATTAAGTTGTTCATTGACAGGAAGGCCACTGACAGCTTGGCCACTGACATGGACATTGCAGAGAGAAATCGTTGACCTGAAATTGTTATTCCCTGTTCCACCTGATGATTATCTGCAAAAAGTATCAAATAGTGACCGGGTGCTGCCAAAATCATCAGGTCAATATGTTGCAATAGGCATATTGCATCCTAACAGTCAGGGACTGTTGCATCACTTTTTCCACATCTTCTTTTGGTCATGCAGGGTATTTTGTGATCTTTTATACACCTTGCAGGTTTTTAGGGTAGGGTGTCCTACAAGCTAGGTCATACAAAGTCATAGGGCATATCTGCTGTAAATTTAGTTACCAACCTTGGTAAGATATCTCTGCTGAGTACTTTTCTCACAAATATGGATTGATATTTGGCCACTTGGTCATTAAGCCAAAGAAACAGTCCAGTTTCTTTGATTTATTTAAATTGGAAATTGCCTGGAAGAAGCCTATTCTCATTAATCTGTTCTCATTAAAAGCTAATTCTTCCAAGTGAAACAGCACTCTATGCTGTTACACTATATGATATACTATGAAGAGACGTCACGAGTTTGAGTCTGAGTTTATTTATGCCACGCATTTTGTTGGCTCCATAATTTCACGAGTCGAAGACGAGTGACATTACGGAACCAACAAAATGAGTGACATAAATAAACTCAAACTCAAACGAGTGGCGTCTAGATTTTATCCTACCCCGTTTCCATATTTTTTCAATATCAGAAAGTAGTGACATAAACAACACTTTATGTCACACCCGTGACATAAACAAATCCCATGTTAAGCCTATGGCGTTTTTTATTAGGGGTAGGATAAAGGTACTGACCTTCCTTGATATGGACATTCTCCCCTTTCGCTGCCTTTTTTCCTGAGTTCTTTAACTATTTCAGTGTGTTTGTTTATTCAGCCTTAACAGGGTACCCATCTATAACCATAGGCGAACATAGTTCTTCTAACACCTCTCCAGCATGTGGAAAGTTGCCTTTAAAGTCTCAGAATTAGGACAATTGGGCTATTGTACGGAAAAATGTACAATGACTCCCATTATGGAACATTTGGTATGCTGATTTGAAGGCTGCATAAATAAGATATCCATATATATTTCTCTAACAAGAGAACTAATTGCATATTTTACCATGGAAAGGCAAGAAATGTTACAATGAATTCTGAAAATGTTGGCTTCCTGCTACAAAGAACAATTCCTGTGTTTAGTTCCAAGTATGGTGCATCATGTTTCATACTTATTTTATACTAAATCTTTTTATAGGTTTCAATTATTTCAAAGCTAAAGGTGTGGGCAAGAAACACTTAATAATATGCATTTTCTGTTAAATTAGAATGTTTTCTGTCCATGAACACCAAATATAACTCTGTCAGGTCAATACAAATACTATGAGCTTTTTTAGAATGTAGGAAGGTTAAGAAATTGCCCATTGTATGGGTTTTTTTTGTACAATATCCTCCGAGGTTGTCATTTTATTATGATGATTCGCCCGCTATAGGTAGCATTGTGTGCATTATCTCCTGTATGTTCTGTTGTGTATATGCGGTGGATAATAAGCTACATGGTACACAGACACTTACTTTACCTTCAATTCCAAAGCCCTATCCCCATTGCACTAATATCCCTGGGACTGATAATTTAGATTTCAGTACAGATGTTCTGAGTTTATATCCCTGTTGCCTTCCCTTTCCTTGGCATACTCTCACCTTTCTCTTTTTCTTGTAATGATGACGTCATGCAACACACAACTCCCCCTCCCCCATTGCCGTGCATTTTCATAGACCCCCCCCCCCCCCTCCCCCGCTGCTGCTTGACGTTTACGTGTATTTTCTGTCCAGGGATTATAAGTTAGTATACATTTACTTGGAAAACAATAAATTATATACATGATGGATACATAATAGATGATAAACAGATTCCTGGAGGCATCCTACAATTCACAGTGGATATTACAATATATATATATATCTTTAAATAAAAAACTAGCGACCCACTCTCTTTAAGTTAGATATGATTTCTTAAACACTTTAAGGTCATCATATTCAACTTTTAGGAAAATGACATAGGTTTTGATTTTCAAGGCATTGTCCGATTTGTTATAATGAACCTCGCGCGTTGCGGCTCCTCATATATCATGTGACACCTGTGCGGCCATATCAATAACTCAATTGTTGTCGGCTTGGAAAACCAGCACGTCTCGCTTTAACAAGTTTAAACTCCCGAGTGTGAGTCCGTCAGGAAATTACGTGTCGCCTCATTAGCCAATAACAGGTATGGGGCTTGAAAAAGAGAGTCAGTGTCGTTTTTAAATGAAAATTACTGGAAAAGCGAAAGCGGATATCTAAGTTTTTGTACCAGACCGAAGATTATGCCGGCCTATTTTATCTCACAATCTTTAGAATTCTCTCCTTGTCGACCACCTTATTAATCAGCAATATATTCTATAGTTAAATGTGATGACTAAGGCTTACTGAAGACTATATATAGGATACCCTCCTTTATGGTGTATGGTGGTCTCACGCCTGGAAATTGTCCCAGTGTGTAGCAGTACAATACAGTACCAAAGGTTAAGGGTGATGTTCATCATCCTCGCTGTCACAAGGGTCTTGGCTGGCTGTCCTCTACCACTATCCTCGAATATTGCTGTGTCTGAGGTTCGCACTAAAGTGACCAGCTGACCCTCGCATGAGTCCCCGGAAATGCAAGTAGGGACCTGGTGGCAGGGCAGCAAAGAGGCCGTGTTTATTCTACCTCCGCCATGTAGGTATCCTACACAGGGATAATTACTTCGCCCAGCATTACTGACATAACAGATTCTAAAATGTCATCGGTCCAAGTACTAAACTAATATACTGATTCTGATTGTATCTCGGATATCAATCTTTCTGCATGGGAGCTATATTGATAATTATGTTTGAGGACTGCGGTATTTCCCACCAGTCGCAAGTTGCAATATTCAGCAAGTTCATCTATTGGGCATTGTCTAGTGAGGCACACTGATTACTCTCGTCCGTGATTGCATTGCTAGAGTGGTTAATCACATTAACCAAGAGTAATGACGAGGCGTTCTCGGCGTTTGTTTCAAACTTTTCAATTTAAAGTGCCGGCCTGTGTGTGGTGCCGTATTCTTCTGCTACGCTCCAATGGTTTTCTATCAATTCCTCACAGAAAATGTAAGATTTTTTGTTTCTTGATAGAGTATGAAACACTAAAACCACGATTTGTGTGAACTGATTGAGAGGTAAACGTGCTTTCGTAAAAGCGCCTTCTGAGCATGTGTCTGCCAATACAAAACAACAGACTTCAGTCTCCATGGGGACCTTTCTATTTTGATCCGAAGTTGGGGAGTGGATTCTAGTTCTACGTTGTGCTACTCGGGTTTGAGGGAGGAGAGTAGACTTGCTCAAGTCTTTGATTATGAACATTCATTAAATGATTAAAGAAATCGGAATACAATTCATTATAGCATGTGTCCTTCTCTGACTGGCCCATGAATCACTCAGAAGGAGTGGAGGGGTAGTATACAGGGACTGAGGCCAGTCTAGGAGGAGAGCTATTGACTGGTGCAGATCGCCGGCTGGCGTGTCTCTCTACACGCGTTGGCACGACACTACTCATCTCAATCGAAACCTCTAAAGAGACTCAGATGGCAGGTAGGTGGTGTAGCCTGTGTTTTAATAGCTTTGCAGTCATCTTTCTATCCCTTGCCGTCATTGTAGTGAGCAAATTATGACGTTTTTCGTGATACGATATGTTCTATGCAGTCTTTGCATACCGATGTTTGCAGACCGATGTTTGTCGGCTTAAGAATGTGTGAGTTAGCGCATGCCTGGCTGCCACCTTCCATGCGGAATCTAGCTGTTGTTGTGCATCCATTTTATGGTGGCGCAGAACAGCAAAACATCGGCAATTAAATTTCTTTATGTTTCGAAGTAAAAAGAGATTCATCAAAGGTAATTAATCAAGCATTGGGAAACAGAGGGAGATCTCCTTCTAAAACTAGAATTATCAGGTACCCTTGAGAAATTGAGACATCGAGAAAGTGATTTAATTTCAAACGCTGGAATGCGATGATCTGTTCAGGGGGCGTATATAGTAGGACAGTGAGGAGGATAAGGACAAAATATACTACATGTACTAGAAAATACGGATTCAAGTAAGATGGCTACTATCTCGGAAAACTAATTCAGAAAATGGGAAAGTATACTAAACAAATGCTCTATCGAGTAAACCTTTTTCTATTTTATCTATTGAATATTCCACCAATATCATTCATGGAACTCCATCTACTCCTACATAGATGTGCATGCTACCAGATACTCCATTGCCACTCAGTTTTTGCAATGTGTGCTGATAGATCAAGCTAGTAGATGATGGAATCGTTCAAGTGTGTACTGTCATTGTGTCACTACTAAGTGTTCCACCATGTAGAAATAAAATAGTTTTTATAGGTTAAGACCATACTATCTTTGTAAGAACACATACTATTTCTGTGACAATGCCGTTTATTGTCTATCGTGCGGAAATTTAATTTCCGCAATTTAGAGGTAAATTTCCTCTCACAAAAATGGAAAAATAGAGCAGTAAATAAGGGCATTCGCTCTTATGGTTGATTTCCGAAATGAGGTAGCTTTACCGGACACTGTAATCATCCTAAAATCACAAGGACATTTTGATGTTATCATCAAACGGTAATTAGCTGCTTTAGAGGAAAAAATGGAGAGAAAGACAAATCAAATAGTATCCTTGAAGTGTAAAGAGTGGGTATATGATTAAATCAACTCAGTAATCTAATAACATCTTCCCGGAAGGCCCTCCTTTCGAATGAAGTTTTTCTTCAGGAATAGTTTGGATGACCTCAAACGCTTTAGAAAGGAATAGGCGTACTCCACAGCTATGTTCATTGAATGAATATAATATGATATGGTATTGCAAAATTGATAGATTTATTCAAAGGATTCATGAATGATATTGCCAAATGTAGTTAAGTTATGAATGGTTTATTATTGGGTGGGAAATGAAAGTGCAGGTAATTGCGGTGTATAAGTCATATTTGCTTTGCAATACTTGATTTTCTTGTCATGGTATCATTTAACTTTATTATTAAACAGTCTAGAATGTGATCGTTGTACCTCTACTTATTTCTGTTTACCCCTGACCGTCTGGCTATCGATTACGGCATTTGACACCAGCCATGGTATGTCTACTACCTAATCTGGCGCAGAATTTCAGGTGGAATCTGGGATACAATTTCCAGGTCGACGACTTTTTATTCCCACAGTATGCAAACTGGCACGACCTGGCGATTACCTGCCTTATTGATAAAATCAAGCCGGGTACATTTAATCCCTGGCAGACCAATGATTCCCTCTCAGGATCATTCGTTGGCTACTTCATTTTTCGCTGCAAGACAGTGCCTTTCTCTCACCAGCAACGATGTTTACCATAAAGGAACCTCACTATATGTTACTGGAAATCTATACATATATTCGGATGACCTGCCTGTGGGATGCTTACCTGTCAGCAGCCTGTCCCTCAGAGGCCTGGATTTAATATTATCAGACAGCAAGGATAGGTAGATGAATCGGTGTGTTGGTGAAAATCACTGTGGTCAAATCGGGGTGTGATTGAAAGGGTGTATGAGTGAAAGAATATTTCAGTGAAAGATTATGGGTGTCATGGGGTTTGAATGAGCGTATGGGTGAAGGGATGTCTTTGAAAAAGGTAGACGCACATCAAGCGCACAAGGCCCCTGTGATTGCTTAAGGTTTTCCAGGAGACCCAGTCGATAGTGATGGGGACAGAGTTCGCACTGTGGGGACCCTGAAGGGGATGGGACAGCCGTTACAACTAGATGACGATACATCTGACAACTTGAACATGAACTGCAAAGGAAGATAAGAGATGCTGGATTGTTTGATTAGTGTTATTAAACGCTAATTGTTTGCCGCTCACAGCTCCGTTCCTCGCTGATGAATGTAGCAGGCCATAAAATATAGTTTTAATTTATTCCTGAAGGTGGGTTATAAGTACAAAAAGCGATGGTTTTGTGAACAAGACTATTTGGAGCAGCAAACCCTTGTCCAAAGTTCTCACAACCAGACTGCTATGAGGAAGGATGACAACAATCTCCACAACCATCCTCACCCACTCCTTCCCACACTCCGAATGACAATGTCCGGCTTTGGCCCTGCCACTTGACTAGGCAGCAGGGATGATGTGGGAATACACTGGAGGGTTGCAAGTGTGGGGTGCAGGTGGTCTGTGTGTCCCAAGGGCATGTTGTCCGCTTTCTTAAGAAGGAATGGGTATTTCTGACAGAGTGCTAATCAATGTTTATGCCTCATTGACCAGAAACGGCTGAGACGTTTGCAGCGGTAATTGAGTGTCTCGTTCCCTCACTGGGTGTTATTGTTATTTGTATCTCCTATGGAGGAGCACACTCTCGGTCAGTACTTTTCCGCAACCACATCAGCAGTAGGAGAGGGTGTGGTTCACTTTCAGATGATGATCATTGCCACTCTCCTCGCAAATCTCCAGTTTGGAAAGCAAGCCCAAGCATATTGAAGGGGGGCTAGGAGCCTACTGTTCTGGGAACCTCTATTCTACTTTCGCTAAACCAGAGTTACAACGTTGCTGGGTATATGCTCGCTCTCAAACGCAATAAATAAATTTCAACCTTTAACGCTCAACACCTTACTTAGCCTTATTTCCCTGATATGACCGCCCGTGCCTCCTAAATCATAGGACATATTAACAAATCGATTGGGTAATCCGGAAGCGGTGCCATATCAATGAAGTAGTATTGACTCGAATGCTATTCTTTGAACTCTGATTTGAGTCGAGAATGTAGGTCTAGATTCCGTGAACACAATAAACATAATAAACACAATTAATGGCGTGTCTGTTTTTACTATTTTCAAAACCAGACAGTTTCACAGTACTGTGTCGACCTGAAAAGACAGGTTTATTACACTTAGCATCTGGATGAATATGCAGTGGTTGACACTGCGTTGGGCTTAAAATTTTGATTCTGTGAAAAGCACCTTCCGCCGGATATACTCACATAAGGGCGAATCTTGCATCTGAATTGGACCATTGTTTTTTTTATATTATAAATACCCTTTGCAAACAATCTCCATCATGCAAGTTGTTATCAAATGGCCACAGGAAGGCAGGATTACCGTCAGTGGGGACAATACCGCAGATACACCCTATATAATAGTATGTTGCAAGGTAGACAAGCAGCCAGTAGAAAGCTGTAATTGGGTTAGTTTGTGTTAGTTCGTAATACTAAAGTTCATTCGTAATACTTATATTTAGAAACTACTTAAGCTCATCTTTGAATAGGATGCAAACCCGGTGAGAACCACTGTAATTGGTGTATTTCTCAGGGCCTATATTTCAGCCAAGTGCTCAGGGTAACTTAATTGTAGTGTATGAAAAGTCATGTTTACCAAAGGAGGACACATGCCTAGATACAACCGGCACTGATGTGTGTCATGGCCACCGGTTGGTGCCCATTGCGCGCAAGTCGGCGACGTAGGGCATCCAATCTGTAGTCAAAGAGTCTCATTAATACAGATCATTAAGTGAACGAGGCAGACACTCATATCAATTTAATTGTTCGTGATGTGAGCTCTATTTGTTGCAATATACCCTCTGAGGTTCTCTCAGAGCTTATATGTTCGCAACTAAAGGTGTGTGCAATTAGTCAATGGCATTTTCTTGCGATGCAGGCGCGCGTTTAATAATGCAGCCTGGAGGTTTCCTAGGTCCATCCCAATTTACAAACTATTACCATGATTCTGATCCGCGGAAAATACAACCACGCCGATCAAGTGACTGACAATATTGTATTCATTATTCAGCATTTCAAATATAAGTTATCAAAGGAAATAAAAGAATCTCGCCGACCTTCTCAAGCACTTCTTTGCAGAAAGGGTCTTCTTTTTCTGTATCCTACTGAGTAGGAAACGGCTTTCAGTATCCTACTCGGTATCAGTTTGTAGGCTCTATGGGTTTAGTATACAGACTACGTATCAGGTGGATGATGAAGTTATTGTTTAGTGGTCCTCTGTTAGGATTGTTCTAGCCTCATAATACTTAAAAGGTCAACCAGTTGGTTTAATAAAACAAAAAGAGGAACTTTTGGTTTATCTCCATCTTCCCTGTGATCATCCTCGCTTAGACAGGTGCCCTAGCTCACGACACCCCTATGGAGTGATTTGGGTTGCACTTGTCAACCAATATACTATTATTTATCAATTATACACGTACATAGCATATCGTATCATATAATCATAATCATATGTACGAAGAAAAAAGTGACTGTACAAAACTGCAAAGGAGAGATCGACCTACTCGTAGAAGTCATGCTTTTAATTCAATTTAACAATTCCAAACTGTGCGCATTTAAAAAACTCACTGTCATATTATGGACCATTTCTATGGATCAGTCGTCCTCTAGAAGTTAGAATCATTCTAGCATATAGAAACTTAGAATTGTATACTAAAAGAAGATTACAAAATTCTATCTCATAGCTGAAAACAAATGCTGACAGCGTTGTTCTATATTTAGTCTTCATAGATTGTCAAATATAATACCATAGGTCCTTCATGGACTAATGGTGCCCCAACTTTTGTAGTAAGATGCAAGTTTTTCCTTTTATTTTTCACTTGAACTGTAATGTTTGTATGTGTATATGTTAACCCTGTTTGTTTGATAATTGTTATTCTACTACTACAGAATGAACTTAGACTGAACTTGATTAAGTGTACCACTGTCTATGTTTTGAAACCAGCATTATAAGATGCAAAACATCGACAGGATAAATAAACAATTTTTTTTAAATAGCCATCAAAATACGGTCGTATATATCTCAACAACAGCAGACCTGCTACAGAATTGGAGACATATGGATGTAGATTCAACCCTATAAGGTCGGGTGCCTGCGGCATCACCAATCCTGGTGGGTGATCCTTTTTTATGCATCAGTGAATCACCTCCCCCTAAAGGGTTGAGTCCAGAATTATATATCAATCATTATGATTAAATGATATAAATTTGTACTAATGGAGAATAACCTATTTATAATTTGAGAATGGTATTAAAAGTAGACGAAGCTGCATATATATATACTACATATATACTACATTATAGTAGTTCAAATTTCTGCTGTATGATTAGGCTTAAAGCAAATGACCACCTTTATACATCAAGAATGACCTCTTCTCCTCCGCAGGCTCGCTGGTTTATGCAGGGCTTAGGCTGGTCGCTTTCATAACATTTGTGTGCAGCTCCCAGCACCCTATTCTTAACAGCATATTGACAAGCAGTGTAAGTAGAATGTGGGGGCAGGCTTAAACTTTCTATCGTCTGGAAAAGGGATTAAATGATGACGGCGTTAAAGTACCACATTTTACTATCCCCGGTAGTGGTGGGGAGATCACATTACCATAAAAACTATATTTTTTAGTGTATTGTTTCTCACTGTAGTATGCATGCCTAATTCACTCCAGTTGGTGTGACTTATGAGATCAGTGTGTGCAGTTATAATCAAACATAAGGAATCTGTTTAATTAATGAATTCATCAATCTATCCTAAGGCAACGTCTAATACTCCATTCAAACTTTACAATAGCTACTATAATTAGGAGGCGCGACCAAACCAAAACTGAAATTCAACCGCCTACCCCTTTGGGGGAATTTACTGCCTTGCTCTACATTGCTGCTAGCTGGTGCAAAATTCAACCTCACGGGAAATGCAAGCGCCCAGAAAGGGGTAAAGGGTGCTTGCCTTCCTGCCGGAAGCAGCTCCGTGATGCCTCGCGGCAGCGTTCTGCCCAAGTAAGCCATGTTGGCCGCCACCATGGTCAGAGGTCACACAGGCAAGATTACCCGGCCTGGCGTTCACTGTGTTAGGGTGATTGAGCAGGCGAGAAACGGGCTTAGAGAAGCAGGTTATATTGCCGCTGTAAGACCAGTCCAACCGCATCTCACACATACATGATTCAGGACGAAAGCCGATAAAGTCAGGCTTGGCTTTGATTAAACGGCAAATGACCAATAGGGGTCTATGGCAATATATAGCTCTTTACTCTTCGGTTAACTGTTGGCTTAGATTTAGTACAATATGCCAGCATCACCAGCTGACAACGTAATAAATCAAATGGTTTATTAACGTTCCAATTATCAGCACAGCGACATAAACAAACCATTTTCTACAGGCATGTGCAAAACAGCAAACTCGTTTTTTTGCGTTCAGCAAGACCTAGCAGTCGCAAGGCGTCGCTCAGTCAGAGACTAGTCAGTGTTATCTCCGCCTATGTAATTTCAATGCGTTCAAACTTACCCTCGTTTTGGAGACATACTAGTATGGCTTTTTTCCACATAGAGTACTTTTCATGAATGCCTTGCGGAATGAAAACATCTTGTGCTACAATTGAAAATATTGCACTAGATACCGAGCTTACAGAAATATTACAAAAAGATATTGCCCCTCATGAACTTGAGCGAACATCATGAGCTTCGATTTGGTGTGTGATTTGCCTGGTTATATTTTATATAGAAGTGAACTTCACAGGCCTACAATAAAATAGCCAATCTACAACATATCAGATTTTAACCCGTAAATATCAACTTCCCAACCACAAATGACTAGCATCACGCCCTTGGTGTTTGACTGGCGGCTGAGTCTGCTTATAAACCGTCAAAATGGTCTTATTCCCTGAAGTGGAATTCACCTTTTTAGGGTAAATGTCGCCAACAATTGCAGGAAAAAACATGTCTCAGGGAAATGGAACCCCTTTAATTTAGACGTAGAAATTGTGTTAAAGTATAGAATCTCAGCAGGATTTGTCTCAAACACCCTGTGAGATATATGAATCCCATCCTGTGAATCCTACATTAGTTCGGGCGGTGTACCAGCGTATGCGGCCGTTCGAAACACTAGCGGAACAATTCGCGTTTGCTTAGTATTCACATACACAGACACGCCCACACCCACACCCACACCCACAGACATAGATGAGAATGATACCTTACGGCGTTAATAAATTAATGCAATTTATACATTACATCGCAAAGATTAATGTGATTAAATGTTATAAGATCACCAGAGATCTTTTTAGAGTACGGCCTCCTTGTAGTCAGATTGCCTTTGTCACCATAAATGTTAAGCCACGCATCCATTGCTTTTAACATGGAACCATGTTGCAAGCGGTGGATGCCTATGATATAGCTACGACATGGCTATCCATCACAATTTCTGCATCATAGCCATGTCAGAATGATAAAAAAGAATGGTATTCATAGGATGTATGAAACTAAATTAATGCATCGTCGCTGTGTCGGAAGGTTCTGTATCGTAGGTTGTCGAACACCTGTCGTAGCGTGTCGGGAGCTCAGTGAATTCCCTGCCTATACCTTTACTGAAACATCGCACAGGGAATCTGCCAAGGCTTGCAGCTGAATTTACTTTGATTGAAAATATAAAAATGCGATTAGGTATTCAATACCCCTCTATTATGTACTATATATTCTATTCGATGTCTACATACAACTGGAAATATAACTGTCTTCTATGGATTCAGATGAAATAACTTTACATTATGGCGTCCAGCTGAGGTTGATTTGATATTGCAAGACAAGTCAAGAACAGCCGGTTACTTTTGGGTTTGTAAAGGGGAGCGATCTCTCTCATTCCTTTGTTAATGCTCCTAAGTGATTACTGAATGCTGTTCTTAGTGAAAACTGATGAGATGCCTGCCTATTACTGTTCTGGTCTAACTTCCTCTCACCAACGTGTTTTACCAAAGACATTTCTGGAATCTTGATCGTTTGTTTCTCACATTGGCTTTCTATCAGTTGTAGAATGATAGAGGTAGCCTAATGTCAAGTCAGGACATTCGACTCTCCGTGTTCTCTCCTAATTCCAGTAACCCCTTTCAGAATGAAATGCAGGTTCCTAGGCAAATTGAAGCAAGCACTTCACGTGATTGTAAAATGGCTGTTTAAAAAGGCTTTGGTGCGCCATCCCCGCATTATTTATCACGTTGATCCCAGGAGGAAGGCCGTAAAAATCGTAAAACGTGCGTGTTACACAAGCATTTGACTATAATAGAAAAATGTATCATTGCTTAATGGACTCACTGGGCTACTAGGCATGATGTGGAAGGTTTGTAATCCATCAGAAGGGCAGCCCAGCAGCCCCTCTCTTCCACTGAGAGGGTGTCTCCACTCACCGACACCCCACCCCACCTATAGATACGTCTTCTGCCCTGCAACTAATGTTCCCAACTGACTGCATAATCTATCTATTCTCTCTAATTACAATTCTCTCTATTGAAATTCACATTCCATGGTAGTTTCAGTTTGCAGCAATCGATAAAAGTCAAATATGCTCAAATAGATGCAAAATTATGATAACGTTGATAGAAAAACTTTCATTCCACATAGATTAAATTTGCTAGAAGGGATTCGTCCGATCCTGTTCGTCTAGCTTTGCGATAAAATGTCCTTTTTACAAAGATGTAATTGTAATCATTACTGAAGAATCGACGAGATAGTGAACGCGGTCAACCCATTTTAGTCTCAGAAGGATGTGCCCTTAGGGGATGAAAGGCAAAGCAAGAAAAATGGACTGATGTGCTTCAAAAACCAACAGGAGTAGTTCTCCAGTGTTACGTTTCTGCTGTCCGCTGTCTGTCTAGTTCTTTCATTCTTTACCCAAGAGGCGTTTTTCCACGTATCAACCGTTGCCATATTTTAACCTTCGATAGATTTTATCTATCAATTTTTGTGAGGAGGCGGCTAGTGGAAATATGGAAAAATATCATGTGCGAATTTTGGCGATTTGGCACCACTGCTGTATCCTCTAGCTAGTTGTGAATGATTTAAGATGACGAGGTGGCTGTGTAAAGAAAAATGTTGATGTACATATATATGTTATGAAGGATTGATAGATACTTACACGGTAACATTTGGAGTCTGTATATATAATTGATTTATCAAAATAGTGTAGAGTGAAATTGTATACATAGGATAGATATGATTAAGAAATTTCACAAAGTGTGTCGGTTGGATCAGAAAATTGTGGTGACTGTATTTGTGAACGATGGCAAGAGAAGTGGAGCGGACGGAAGTGATTGAGGGGAGGGGGGCTGGGCAACGAGTGAGGCGGGGAAAGGGTGAATAAAGGTTATGCATTGGGAGTGTTTGGTGCGGTAGGGGATTGTGAGTTCTACAAGAAGTAACAATAGTCGGTTGACAGGTAGAAACAAACCTTAAAATGGAGTATCTGTTACCTTGGATTTTTGGCGCTCTCACCACCGTCCCCAAGTTAAATTGCATAGAAATAGGTAATATGAGGCAGACGTCGAGGCGAATTCGGAGAGGAAACAGATGTCACAAATTTCCATTCTGCGTACAATTCTTCCACAGCTTTTGTTCGACAGTGAACTTGGTAATTGAAATTAATATAAAGGTTAAAGGTTGCAGGCTTCATTATCCAACCTTATGTGTCATCATGGGCAAGAATGTTCGGGTGTTATTTGCCAAGTAGTTTAGCCCTGCAATCATCATTAGTTCTACAGTGAAGGTGACGCTCTAACGAGTTTAATTCTATTGTAACCGAGTTCTATGTAATATTCCCAGTTAGGGGCCATCCCTAAAGTAGGTACGCAGAATTTCTGAAATTCTGGACCATCCTTCTTGCCCCCCCCCCCCCCCCCCCCCCGCCATTGCGTGTACTTTATGGATGGCCCCTTCAAGGGAAAACTAGAAGAGGGAGCTTTTAGATGTCATAAAGTAGAGCATTAGGGAAGATCCAGTGAACAATATGAACAGAGGAGATGTTGATATAATTATATACATTATAGGATATGTATTCGGGATTTTTCTTTCAGGCACGTGGATAACACATCTTAAGCCCTAGAATCCCCTAGAAGGACTTGTATCATCAACATTTTACAAGCTGTCCCCACGACTTTGTTTCAGGGAGGGGGTCACATGTTTTAACCTATCTGGGAATATTGGTAGAGGTCCAGCAGCGAGGCCCCTCTTGGAGGTCCAGGGAGCAAGTCCTTAGAATCACACTGATTTGTAAAGCTGTACCCACTGAACTGGGGTCCAGGGGGCTTTCCCCCTGGAAAAATTTGGATTTCATATATCATACAAGCTGTCTCCAGGTTGTTGGCTCACGGATGGGGAGATACATACTTGAGATTGTAAGGGGTCTAATGGTACAGACCTTCCTGGGGATTCAGGGGGGGGGGGAAGCCCCTGAGAACACTTGGATTTCAAAGATTATACAAGTTGTAAGCCCTCATGGGGAACTAGCGGGCAAAGAGCATGTGATTACTTGGATTTCACATTTATAAAAGTTGTACCTGGGGTTATATTTCGGGGAAAATTTACATACCTGAGACTACCTGGTGAGATTGACAGAGATCCATTGGCAAAACCCATCTGGTGGTCAAGGAGGCAAACCCCTAAGTAATTGGATTTTTCGATGAGGGGGATTACATACCTGAGACTACCTAGAATATCAGTGGGGGTCCGGTAGAAAAGACCATCGTGAGGATCCTTGACAAAGCCTTTGGAAGGACTTGGCCTTTGTACACTATATAATTTGTATCCGGGATCTCGTTCAGTGAATGAGGTAGTCACATACCTGTGCCTCCCCTCCGGGTACGCCTCTGTCTATGAATGTCTATGTGATATTGCGACTTCATCCGAAAAGATGCAAGGTAAAGAGGTATCATGCAACGTGATAAGTGTATTGCCGTTGGATGGATGTCACATATTAATACAGTCTAGAGGGTCATGCTGTCAGTATCCTGCTTCCAATCTGGATATGGATCGAAGGTAGTTGCCAGAGTGGTCGCCGTGTGACTGTCCATAGAACCAACACGATGTCAGCCGCCATGAGTAGACGTTCCTCATATCTGTGTTATTCTAGTGTCGGGGACAGAGTTGATTACTGTTACGCGCGCAGCTCCTCGTCACAAGATTACTGAAGTTATCCTGCTGTCTACGCCTCGTTAAAAAGATTTAAGCGAACATGATCAATGAGCATCCCGTCGCCTTCGCATCGCAACAAGGATGTGAAGTATGGCCGCTGCTGTAGCTGTCTGCCACTAATGATTAGTCATGTGTTCGTGTCTCATTGGCTTATGGCTCCTTCTCATGGTAGAATGAGTGATTGTCACGTCAACTTCATCCTGTCGCAGTGTAATTTGATTTCCTGTGATATTTCTGAGGCGTGTCACAGTGCCTTATGCGATATAGCGAAAGAACGACACATAGACCAGGAAGAATGTATTACCCTGTCACCCTTGGGCACTCAGTAGTGTCCAAGGCTCGTTAGAACAATAATTCCCCATCATACTTCACACTAAGGTGTGCTGGATTGGAATATATTTGAATTTACTCTCGTAATATGATCCTAAGATGTCTCAGGCTCTCTAATACTTCAAAGGGCCATAAATATAGCAAACAACAGAAGCCCGCCTAACGGACACCCCACGTAAGCAGACTTAAGAGATTCGTATATGATACTCTGTGAAAGGATTGATTCTGGGTAAGATAGAGACCTAGATATCGTGTTAGTACTTCACAAATTGTCATTTGCAAAATTCAAGCTTGGCTTCAAATTATTTACGAGACAAGGGCTCCTCTTACTCCCGTATAGTCCGAGGACCTTGGATAAACTATGCTTAGCTTTATTAAAGGAGATCAAATTATAGGAGCCTTATAACTATCATTCGTAAAATGATTCACATCAATATAATTGGTATCCAATTACAAATATTTGATGAGTCAGCGTTCATGGGGATAGGTGTTATCTGGAACAATTTCCAAAAAAGGGCATAACGCTACTCGCAAGAGAACAATGGACAAATTCATCTTCGAGAATAGACAGTTGCACCCTTTGAATTTATGATGAGAAAAAACGTTTATGATTACGTTTAGGCCTATCACATAGGCGTGGTAGATCAGTATCGATACCACATATAAATCTGAAAATTTATATTGTGTGTTCATGTTGATATTTGTACCGGTTTCGGATTATATACATACACATATCATCTTGTTACATTGATATTCTAGTAAATATCTTTATCCCTAGGCGCTCGACTCATTTGTAACCAAGACAAGCATGTGTAGAACTGGCTATTTTGCTGGGTACCAAGCACGTTACAGCAAATGACCCGGCTGATTGAATTATTCCTAACCCATGATTCAGAACCAAGCACGGTCAGCAAAGATAAACATACCATTTGTCACTAGTCTAGTGAGGCGCGTGTTGCTTTTCAGTATCATAACAAAAAATGTGTACGTTTTCATCAGCTGATTTGTCGTGGCATAGTCCTAGACAGAAGCCGGAGTTTGTTAATGGTGAACCAGTAGAAACATGAAACCAGTGGGATCCCTTTCGAAGACGACAACTAAATTACACTTAGATAAACGTGATTTGTCAAACACTGAATACGACATTTGTTCAACGTTGTTTGTTATTTTGACACAGAGTCTTTCATTTTTGCCAAATTACACAGCTGAACATTCCCATTCTAAATCAGATGTTTATTAAGACCCTGGATTCTGCATTGACAAAATGAAAATCACGGAATGAGGTTTTCAGGAAAAACAGTACAGTTGTACGACATAAGATCACGCAACGGAGTTGGAGTACAGCTTTGCTTAACATACCGTATTTCAGGAAGGTATGGCTTGCATTGATATATATATATATATATAAATCATCGAGATACGAGATAAAAAATATGAATAAAATAGGCACACCATAAAGCCATACACGGTTGACAGCCAGCTTACAAAATGTAAACAAACAGTTATAAGCAATAACAAACGGGAAAATAGACACAAGGTAAACAAAAAAGCAGAAATGAAGATTAAATACGAATACTGAAAAAAAACACCTTTTTTCATATTTACGCCACCGCGTAAAAGTATACAATGTATATTATTATATACCTATGCACAAAGTCAGTGTAAATATATACTTCTCCTGGGGGTATACTTATTTTACACAGAATGCACTGTACGCCGTGAAACATTGTACTGGTCACCTTGGATAGGGACAGACTGCACTCTTTGGGTGATAGACTGCATCCTTTGAGCCTTACCTGCACGCTTTGGGTGACAGAATGCACGCTTTGAAAAAATAAAGCAATCTGATTGGTTGAGAAGCCGACAACACAGTTATGCGCGGAAGATTTAAAAATGGCAGAACCCTTCACTTTGCGAGTTCTGTGGCGTAGTACAGTATCCACGGAGCGAGTTAGTGTGAAAATATATCAAACTTTGAGGTAGAAAACGAGTATGATTCTCATGATACACTTTAGATCAATCGATACGAACACAGACACTCGCCGAGCGGGCGACTCGTAGATGTCAACAAATAGCGGGACCCCTGTGATACACTGCACCGCTCGAGTACAGCTGTCCGACAGGATGATCGAGCGTAGCAGGGTGACCGTGCATTAATTTATGCGGCGGTATAATGTATTCGCGCCTGCGCGGTGATCACTTCCGGTTGTCAACTTCCGGCATGTCTGCTAACGTACACATCGTCTTTGCGAGTTGTAAAAAGTGACTTTGACGTCGAATTACGGTCAGTTTTAGCGAATTAAGACCGAATTAAGGTATATAATAATATGAAACCATAGTGATGGTGCCAATAAGGGGTAGATTTACTCGTTGTTTCAGAGAAATTTGTTCTGAACGAGTCGGAACCGAATAGCAATTGTGCTTACAGGCATGTTACGATACACTCTCATGGGTCAACTAGACCATAATTGCCCAATTTCAAACTCGCAATAGAGGAACCTCTCAATAGTTGGCACCTATCTTTTGGTATCCAATGTTGTGTGATCACACCAATATGAATGGATCGAAGCTGTTGGCTTAATCTAAGATACAGTAAAGTCAAGTAGATGCCAACTGCCCCTCCCATTCATACCTCCCTAAAACAGCCTCAATAGGGCGTTGCCATATCTCAACAGCTATTTCCAAGTCCTCCTTAAGTCGTTGAGATTGTGAATCGTAGGTCGACTTGGCTGTTAGAGAGTTGCCAGGAAAAGTTTTGCTCTGTCTAAAAATTCACCCTGACAGTTCCGGCAACCCCTCAGGGTTTATGACTGCCAAGGTATGGCTCAAGTAAATGGGGCTTCTGCCACAGACCTCAACTTTTCTTATGTTGATGGGCTCTGTGAACGAAAGTCAATGGGCTTTGATTGAGAACTTCTCGCAGAGGCCGCCAACTTGAGTCCTGTCCCGTCAGGAAGCCTGGCGACTTATGGCGTGTCAAGTTTGACAAGGCCAATGTGCACACCATGGGGTAATGAAGCTCATTGACTTAAGGCGACCTATGTTTGATGTTCATGTCCACCTAGGTTAAGTTAAGACAGGTTGAGATTCATTTCCGTCAACTTGCATCTGCGTTTGGTATATATATGACTGCATGGCTGACAGGTCCTCTTTCCATTTCCTGAGATTTCTGTTGCTGTTGAGATATTGAGAATCTCCAGGAGCATCCTGAACTGTATTCCAAACATCTGCCCAGCTTTCACTCAAGGACCGGATGTGGATGGAGAAGGCACTGTCCATGGGCAGCACATTATGAGAAGTCAAATCCTGGTATGACAGTATGAGGACAAAGCTCAGCAAAATCTATAAGCTTGTGTCCAAGTCTGACCAGGGTGCATAAATGCTGATGGCAACTGAGAGGTGAATCTGGGCTAGATTCCAATTCCTGGTTCCACACATCACTGTGCTGAGAAGTTGTACTGTATTGCCATTCAAGCCATCAGCCAGTCGCAGCGGTACTCAGTCATCCAGTGTCAGTGTTCCGGGCCTGCCATCTTCTGTTGCGTCAGATGACAACCTTCTGACAGCCACATTGCCAGCATTGACACCATCTGCTGTGGGGCAGGGGCTGATCCTGGCATACTCATGAGTATGCTCCAGACATTCATGAAGGAAGCTGTGAAGCCAAAGCCAGTAGTCCATGCTTTGAGTTCTGCTCTTTATGGTGTACATAGACAATATGCTGAGCAAACTGCAAGAACACCATCGCTTTGAGGCAGAGCAACATATCATCAGTGTTCTTTAGGAATGTCAGGCGCCCAACAACCAGGAGTTGGCAGCAGCGAGACTGGCAGTACCAGCAGATGATGTGGATCCACAACGTCTCTGGTCATGGTTTGGTCAGTAGCAGCTTTCTCAGCAGCAGCAGCAGCAGCAGCCTTCTCAGCAGCAGCAACAGCTTTCTCAGTAGCAGCAGCAGTCTCAGCAGTCTACACATCAGTGGCAGCCACCTTCATCACAGTGGCCTGCACATGTTACGTCCCAGCCAGTTGTGTGGCACTCACAAGACAGACATTTGGTGCAGCAGCAGTTCCTGACTATGGATATGGCCTGTCCAATGCCACCAACTGCTCCCACATCCTGCCTGCCATCAACATCCACATCCACACAACAGTTGTCTACTTCCAGCAATTCGCAGCTGTCCACAGCCATGCATTAGGGATTGTCATTGTTAGATATATTATACACCCCGATTGGATCTCCATCTTTCTCATCGCTATTTCGATCTAGCAGTGTCCAAAACAATTGACCAGCCCCTCAGCACCCGCAGCAACGTTGGGCATGCTTAGCACACCCCCATCCAGAAAGGAGAGTGATGCCTCTGATAAATGAACTGTGAAAATGACTATGGACTATTTATATTTTCCTTTACATTTTTGAAGTGCCTGTGTTGCCTTGTGAAAGTGATACATGTGTGATTGTTATTTACTGCCACTAATACTGATGGTACTCACTGATGCTGATGCAACAAGGTTTTTTGTCAAGAATTACTAAACTGAAGTTAACTCTCATCGTTTTCCCTTATAGAAAGCATAAAAGTAAAATGAATGACTACTCGAATACTCTTACTCTTACTTTGAAAACAAATTAACTTAGAATTAGAACTGAAACAAAACAAATTGCAACAAATTAACTTGGAATCAAATTGAACAGCTTAGACTCTAACTTGGAATTGAAAACACTTAACTCAATATAGATATCATCAACCCTTTAAAGGCAGGGATCTGTGGCAGAGCCCTGTTAGTCAGGGCGGGTGCTTGGGACTGGTATAATGGGAGGGGACAGGCCAATTTTTGTCCAAACCATTATTCTATCATTTGATCATGTGATATCACACTTCATCCTTATTTATATTATTTGTTTTACCAAATATTATCAGATATATATCATAGGTTTTTCTCTGATTTTGATCGATTATTTCTTCATAAAACAATGAAATCATAAATATTACTAAATTTCATAAATAATGCCTCATGGCATTATCTGGTCGCAGGCGAGGTGAATGCACAGGGAGACACCGAGGAAGCCTCGCAGAGTGCACTTTTAACATGGAGAACACTATCAGGATGCTGCCGTGGAGTTGCCAGGGTGGGAAAAGGGAGGGATGACCACGCTCTGCCATAACTTACCTTCAGTTGCCTTAACTTGACCTGTCCATCATAAGTAAGTGTAAATAATCATAAGTGAACGGGTCATAACTGACCGTACATCGACCTGTCGGGCTCCGAACGGAGGTCTACGTACTGCGGAGGCACGATGGCATGCTGACCAGACCTCGACAAGACCACGTCGATCTATGTCAGCATCAACTCAATGTGGTGGGCCTCAAGTCGACAGGCTATTTTAGGCCAAGTAGAGAGGAACCATAAAGATGTTATAAATGTTCCACGTCAACTTAGGGTATGACCAAAAATCACAGTCGGGACTGTCTGGGTGATGGTGTAAACCTAGTATAAAGCCGGAGACACACCAAGCAAGAAACGCAGCGATTTTCAGAATTGCCACATAGCCACCTCATTAACGTGGACTCTTGGGCTCAGTCCCAAGAGGGTAAACATTTTCTTCTATCTGGCACTCTATTACCTAATGCAACTGCCTTTTCTCCATAATTGTGGTTACAATAGATTTGACTTCTGAGTCAAATCAATACAAGGTCAGATGGTTGCAGTAAATGATAAATCTGACATTTTTGCGTTGCGTTGCATGCAACCTTGGACTATTCCTCTATACGTGCCTTTGTGATGAAGGCGTTTCAGGTGTAGGGAATCTTCCTACGACATGCGGGAAAAGATACTTTTGATCTAAGGAGAGGCTCCTGCCATATCCATAGTAACCTGCAGGACCAATGACTGGCTTGGACTTTGAACTCTGAGGCAACCTGTTTGTGTATGATCACCATATTGCATCCCCACAGCTATGAAGAAGTGAGTGCCCATATTGAAAGAGCCTCTTCAGTCGGTCCGTGTTAGGGAACGCCCTTTCCTAACGACGGTTGCCATATCCCTGTGCGATAGCAACCAGTACTGTAAAAACCTTTAATAAAGCTTAGAAACCCCTGAAAAGCGAGTCTTTAGACTAGTTCATCACGCTACATATAGAAGTTGCAATATGAAATCATATTCAAATGGCGTGATCGTGGATGTGCAAAGAAATGACAAATTTAGATGTTGACTCAGAAGGCACACTGCTTATTTAGTTTTCGATTCATACTAAGGAAAATCGTGTATTTTTAAAGATATTTGTAACCTGCAGACAAATTTGCTATGCTATTTCAGGGCTTCCACTTTCCTTCAAGATGTCACCAGATGATGACATTACCTTACTTTTTAATGCAAAGCTGCATTATAACCTACATTCAATGGGGGAACTTACTGATCAAACACAGTTTTATATAGGTATAAGGTAGCAGGTGGTTGCTACAAATTACGGTAAAATAGACTCTATACTCATATTACACATTCAAGCACACAACTAGAAAAAAAGTATGTTATTAGCTACAAAGTGTGCCATGAATGCCTGCGAGTTGAGGCCCCTCCCACGTGTGGACAGCTAATGGGCAGCCAACGAAATTAGGCCGGACGTTGGTCCTTCCTCCCACAGTAGGAGAAAGGTGGAGGCCGGTCAGTGCACAGGAGGTCCTCTCCTAAAATGATTCTGGAGAGAATCTTGTAAAAAGTAGGTATCTCGATTATTCATAAAGCCACATATCTTCTACCCAGAGCACAGATGAATATCATGCGATCACTTCATTATCTACCATAATTCAATAATATGCCAGGAATACCACCGTTTGCTTTTCACCATTCGGGACCCTACCCATGGAGGAGATTGGAGAAAATTAGTAAGGCTGTTCCTAGGACCCGAACCCTGGTGTCACCGCCCGACAATAGCCGTTCCATCCCATGGTAGTTAATTGAATTTCAGCTCAGGATCGTATCGATCTTGATCACCGGATTCCCGAGAGACGGTCTTCTGGTCGGACAAGACGTGGCTGGGTGCCTGCTGCGAAACCTTTGTATAACATCCACTCCACTCTGGCGCTGGCCTATCTTGGCGGTTGATTCTCCAATAGCCCAGCGGATAAAAACAGGTTTGTCGCACTGATGATGTTGATTGTCATTTGTAGAAGTTCACTGTGGCTACGTTGTGTAGGATGGACAGTGGAAACATTGCAGCAAGACTTCCATGGGTATGAGCCAGTATAAATATGATGACAATGGTAGATATTATTTAACACCACATGCTGGCCTGATGTGTCATTCTAATGTCCATTTTGTCTAATAAAAAAGATGGATATGCCCTATGAATATATGATCAAAATAATAAGCTAGGTGTGAGATTGAAATTATCTTAATAGCATGGAGTAGAGTAGCGAAGTGAAATATGGATAAAGTAGAATGTTGTGGCTTAATTTAGGCATCGGAATATTAGGATAGGTCCATAGATTGGAAAGGCATCGTTGGTCGGTTGAGAAAATATGCGCTTTCAGGCATTCCATTTAAAGTCAGGTAGTTGCGACTTTCCGGCATGTCTAATACATTTTCCTGCGCTCAGTAGCTTTCTCACTAGTAACTGGAATTTCTTTTAGTCGTTTCGTCTATACCTATAGGTAGTTTGACGATGCTGCAGAAGAGAGGTGACATCGTTATAGCTACGGTGAGCTTGTGTAGTGCTGAGGCTTTGGCAGCTGAATTGCGCAATAAAGTTTCTGATGCTTATATCAGAAATAGTGGCATTACAAAGCTGGGAAATGAGTATGGCTGACCGCAGACGAAATGGATTGTAGATGTTGGCAGTGCCAGCACTCGAAATCTTATTCAGAAGAGATTTCCAAGTACAATTGCCTTTTTTTGTGTATCGAATTTCCTTGGACGTTTCCACGAGTGTCGTAGTTGCCATTGAAATGGTGTTAATTAAATGAATTACATGTGAGAAATTGTAAATATACTAGAAACAAGGTTCAGAGGGAAGAGGGTGAATAGGATTTTGAATTAGATTTCTATTATTTCAAGTGTACATTGAACGCGATGGTTACTAGGTCTATCCGTAAGCGCTATACAGCCAATGGTCAGCTGTTATTCACGATGAAACCAACGCAAATGTTGCTCTTCGAATAATATGTAACAGAGCTCTATATATCGCTAATGTCTTAGGGAACCAAGGTACCTACCACACCACAGTTTACCTGGAGCCTGTACGATTGGTACCATACGGTGTATACATAGAGGGTCTGGAGGTATGCAGTACAACTAAAATGGCTATAGATTCGGCGTTGCTGCATGGTTGTGATAGTACATACAGTGCCTTAAATAATCTTCCTGTTTCAACTGTTTTAGAAGTTTTAGTTTATTCTCACGGGAAACGTCTCAATTTGTGTATAGTTTGTCAATCTGGCGGTATGAGTAGAATCTACAGAATGTCAGACAAGCCCTAAATCATGATCTGTTTCAGACATTCATTCTCCGTAACAATGGTCCAACAATCTAGAGTTCGAATCTGTTGAAATTGCTGATGAATATCGTCTCTGTAAGGCCGGCATCAGGCATTGACAAAATACAGAATATCTGCAGCGCCAAGGGAGCTGGACTGTGAGTTGAACTACCGACCTTTGCATGAATACGACCTTTTGCATGGGCGGGGGCTTACATGATATGTAATCTTCGTAAACGCCCTCTGGCTCTGACAGCAATGCAGGTGTCTCCAGAAATGTTTGCTTGGACCATCCTATTATATTATGCTGCCTTTGTAGTGGCGAGAGAGGAACTATTGTACAAAGGGTAGAACTGATCGATATAAACTGGTAGTTATCATTTAATAGTATTCAAGCTCGTTCGCTAAGACAGTCCTAGCTGACGGATGGTCATCCATATATGTTGATTGAAGTTGACCCATATTATCCTTGAGTCTTGTTGGCATACAGAAAAGAGTCTTCATGTACGCGCCTAAATTATTCAAGAGACCCCTCTGACAACCTGTCTTGTTCTGACCAACAATGCGTGTCAAGCAAGCGAAAGTATGACAGAGAACGTTTCTCCCTTAGGACGACCCAACTAATCAAACGCAAACTCTCGTATATATTGTCCTGTGTTGCCAGAATGATTGTCGGTGGATTCAAAAAAAATTAAACGGTCCCCAGGGTAGGGATTCATTTAATTGACAGTTCAGATCTGCTCCATTTCTTCCTATTTCTATATCAACTACCAATCCAGAATATATAGAGTTAATGGTGTAAAGGGTGTATATACGCAGAACAGGCAAACGTATAAATATGTAAACGTTCCTAACAGAATAGGAAAGAGTACATATGACTATGTAAAAGTTCGTATCCATATATGCTAGTGGTGGATATGGATTATTACCCAAAGACGTAATTATGATAACTAAATATTTTTCAAGTAAATGAGTGTATTATATTGTAATGTCCCAACATCCTTGCTCCACCTACATGAAATGAATATGAAACCTGACATGATGATAAACTCTCGTCTTCATCTTTTTCATTTGTATATATCATGTTGTTTGTTTGTTTTTGTTCTGGCATGGTGCCTGACCTGTTATTTTCTATGTATATCCTTGATCCTATATTGAGCCCTGACTAAATACTGTCCGGGGATATATTGATAATACGTTTTGAAAACACACTCTGGCCACTGGAGCCTACGGAAGAGCTACTCCAGTATAAATAAAAACTGAAAAAAAATATATTAAAAAAATGAAGTACATGGAATGATTCGGAGCAGTTTCTGACAAATAGCTTCTGCTTTGATCTGTAGAATCTCATTTAAGTCTTGTCAGAATGGAAGGGAGAGAGCTATCCGCCCAGTTCAATAAAAGTGTTTTTCATTGAAGTTGAGGTGCCTAGCACACCGCTCCTTGTCAATCTTGACCTGTTCAGAAAGCTGGCAGTTGTCAGTGCTGGATCTTGGCTGAGGTCTGTGGTAATTGGAAATGCAGGACAATTGTCACCCAACAGCCAGTCATACTTTATGCAGTCTATTCTTATGCTATTGTAGCTGCATATTATCATATATACCGGAATGACTGACGGCAGGGATTGATCAGCAGTGAGACATACGACAAGGACGATGACAGGAGCAGTGGTCAAAGTATAATAACTGTCGAAGTCTATCAAAGACACTGAATCATACATATCATTAGGTGATCAATAGTAATTTGTCTATTCTGGAAAAGATATGAACCACCCATTTTTCACTGGAGTTTTTGCCATAACCATGTACACAATACAACTATAAATACAAACCGTGTTTTCCACTCAAAAATTGTTCTCAATCAAGCTGCCTCATAATAAATAATATGTTATAAGTGGAGATCTAAAAAGAATCCCCTTTGAAGAATTATTTCTATGTACTTTTATATTGGCTATAATCATCCTCATCCTTTCATCACCATTTTTGTCACAATGAATAATGAAAAAAAAAGGTTTTTCACTATATTTTTAGTATGCATTGTATATTATGGGGAAATATTTGAATCATAAGAAAAGAACTATGGACTCCATTAATGCCAATATAATGGAAAGTCCCTATGGCTAAAATGTGTTCATTATTTTTTAGTCCCACTGTCTTCACATGAATTGAAAATGAGATAGTACCCCTTGAAGAGGCTGCGTAAAGATGATTACCTAGATAGTGCTCGTCTTTACTTCGCCCATTTATATATGTCTCTGGGTACAAAGATTTGAATTAAATTTTGATTCTCTCAGCCTCAAAGTGAAGTCCGGTCAACCTATGTCTCACCCTGATGGATAGTTATACCCTCATTATCTGAATTAAGTATGAGATATTAGCCTGTAAAAGATAAGTACTCATCTTAACGTCGCCCATTTATATATGTCTGAACCAAAGAATTAAATTTAAATCTGATCGGTTCAGGTTCAAACTCACCTTTAACCTTTATCTCATCTGCCATCCTGGTCGATATTAACCTTCAAAAACGGCGACGTAAAGATGAGTGCTCATCTTTACATCGCCGATTTATATATGTCTCTGGAAACTAAGATATAACTTGAAATTTGATTGTCTCAGCCTCAAACCGAAACTCAACCTATGTCTCACCCTCCCTGTCCCACCCTGGTCACATGAGATATTGTCCTTTAGAAACGGACGTCATAGGATTGCCCACATTTAATATACATGGATTGTCCTTTCAAAGGAAAGGGAGAAGGATGAAGACTTGAAATGCCCTTTCAGGCCTTTTAATAAATCAGTAATTGTCCTTACCTCAATCCTGAAAACTCTCCTATTAGAAGGTGTCCTTTCTGATACTGGTAGCCTAACTAACCATTATATGATAAATGTACAGACTCGAATAATGTTCTTTGGGGTTCCTAAGAATTGTATGTGAATAATATATTCATTCTCCATTGAATAATGATACTAATGATAATGATAATAATGACAATGATGCGTTCACTTCTTGCTCCCTTTTATGATAGTTATCTTTAACTTTTAGCTCCATACTAGACCACAACACATAATTGTGGCACTTACAGAGCTCTGGAGAACGCAATATACAGGAATGTACCAAGGATACAGCATTACCTGTTCCAAGGAAGTATAATATTCTATGAATATTCATACCCCCCAAATAATCTCTCATATCTAAACTTTAAGGTGGAATACAAACAGTCCAAGCTGTCTGTCACGAAAAGACGCTTGCAGAACTTGTGAAGACACACAAAAAGTGCAGAAATTGGATTGTGCAGATAGAGATCACGGATGAAAAGAAACATTTTGAACCAAACAACAATTAAAAGATCGAGAGGCCAGCAGAAAAAAAAATGAAACAAACTGGTCAATAATCCGAAGTCCCAAGGCTTACGCCTGATGAGGGCGAACAAAGGCAAAACCACGAAAGAACTCTCAGAAGCGTAAATAGAAACCCAATAAAAATCCAAAGAAATGATGGCCCAACACAATATTACAGAAAATAACAAAATGATAACATAAGATGGTCCTTTTGTTTCCAAACATTCAAAGGGAAACAAAAGGACTATTTAAGAGAAATGGTGCCCTGACTTTTTCACACTACATGTATATGCACCTAATTATTATATTATCCTATAATCTTTGTCTCTCCTTGAGTCCTTTTAAATGGCAAGGTTGCCTGCCTTTGAGTCATAATGCTCATACCCGTCGCAAATGTCAATTTACTATAATGTTGTACATATGTTGCCTCTGAGCAGAAGAATGAGAAATAGATTGTATACTGTAAATATCTGCTGGGAGTGCATTGAAACCAGTCGTAATACTGAGCACATCCCAGGATAAATAAATGTTTCAAAAAAAAAATGTAATGCAATCACCGGATCGACAACCATCGGAAATGCCCATCAAACGACAAAGTATTTTTATGGATTGAACACGATCATCCTGGCAGATGAAATAGCAAAGTCGATCAATACTAGAGTTATCATCAGAATAATGAATGAGATTCTGATAATCATGAACATGGCCTTTCACAGGCACCGCTCTGCGTGATATACGGTAAGGCCCGGCGTCCACCTACTACGATATGGCACCGATATGGTCTACGATGCACCTCCCGATAATAAATCAAAATCGCGTCAGAAGGTCACCTAATATCGGGGCAGTTGACCACGTTTCTGCGATTAGACACCGATTAAAAACCCATACAACGCATGGTGGATTGGCTTGTCTAGACATATGTCTACGATTTTGCACCTTCCCGATATGGCACGGATTTTGACATTTTGTATCGGTGCCATATCGGGAGGTCTACGATTCTGTCGTAGTAGGTGGACGCCGGGCCTTTAAGGGGTATCCCACTATCACGATTTGAGCCTCAGACACACTACGATAGCCTTACGACAAGCGTTCCGATGAAAAAATGAAATTTTTATCAGAAGGAACGGGTCCATCGTAAAAGCTAGACTCGTTCCTTTCGATAAAAATTTCATTTTTTTCATCGGAACGCTTGTGGTAAGGCTATCGTAGTGTGTCGGAGGCTCAAATCGTGATAGTGGGATACGCCTTTAACAGTTTCTAATTTTCTAGATGTCTGGTTGTATGTCTGTGTGATATACGGTTACAGACCAGTGGATTGTTTAGAGAGTACAGTGTTCCTGTAGTGTTCCTGTTAAAGACATGCTGCCGTAGAAAATATTCAGGTCTGACCATGGTCCTTTTTTATAATGTTTATTCCTCATTCTGTTAGTGTTATAGCAGTTCTTCCATAGGGAAATTATGATACATTCCCCAATTGCGAGTATATACAGGTGTGTGGTATAGAAATGGGTATAAATAGTGGAAGAATGAAAGAGTAATACACAACAATCACGGACACAATAAGATATTCAATCTTTAGCTTTGACAAGCAATTTAAAGAATTCTTTAGATTCAAGCTTTTTGTAAGCTCTCCATTTTGCTTGACTTCGGGGTCTGTGACGGGCCTGTTTTATTTTCTGCTCCAACGAGAGGCTAAGGTCCGAGGAGCGCTCGAACGAGGGTTCTACTTGATTATCCAATGTTTCGTGGGAGGGAAAGTTGAACCGTGGAGGTCTCCTTCTTCTGAAATGTCCTCCCCAACGAGGGTTAGAAATAAAATGGGCCCCTGGTCGTGGAAATTCTGGTTTTTTTTGCAGTGGAAATGCAGAGTGGTTGTTGCGCGATCGCTGGTCAGCACACTAGTCCTAGTAGTAGTACTGTCATTAATTTTATCTTCTTTTTCCCTGTCCACAGAGTCCGCTTAAAGTATGAGGTAAGGTTACCGTGTACCAAACGCTTGGCCCCCCACCTTTCATTTTTTGCTGACTGTAACTTCACCAACCAGTAAAGACGGCCACAAAGGGCACGGCCTTATAAATAAGTGGATGAAGAAATTGAAGAATAGGAAAAATCAAACTATATTGAATCTGAAATAAAACAGGGAACACCTATTTCAGCAAGATTCTCCCCGGCTCCAACGTTCGCGAGTGCGTCTCTTAGTATTGTAACACTGGAACAGCATTCGCCAAAGGACAACATTTTATTGCACTGTCTAATATAATCCAGAAGACACTGCCAAAAATGTAATCGGACAAAGCTTTCATTGAGTTTTTTTCTTTTTACACATCCTTGGCACACGGAGTTATCTTTACGATAATAACCAGTGGCTCCAGTACTCTTCGTTAAATTCTGTTTTTCGTCTCTATAAGTGTTATTGGCATGGGTACTGGTATCCGTAAATGTCATTAACGTCGGGAACTAAAGCACATATAATATATGAATAACATTAGAATGTAGCTCTGGATGTTCGGGGTCGTTTTTAAATTCGCAGTAGACTACTCAACTGCTATTTGTATGGGGTAAGCACACAGTTAGATCTTGCTGCGATAGCATTACCCTTTAGCAGGAATAGCTACTCCCGTCCGAAATCTAACGTCGGATATCAGGAACTCAGTGCATTAAGCGTCTGGCTGACAGTTCAGTACGAAATTGTTGGAAAGAGGAGACGGTAATGATGTGCGTCACATGGAAGTGTCTGGTTCGGCACTAGGTGGCAGCACAGACTTGGATGCTATAGAGGTCATCATCATGTTAGGTCTACTCTCCTCTCGAATTAAAGGTAGCTCCACTATAACGACCAAGCAGATATCTATATTCTACGTTTAATTAAATGCGAATCGTAAATTCTGGCCATTAATTTAGAATTGAAAATTAGTTCTGCCTAGTAACTTAAAAATCAGTTCTGCCTAATAGCAAATATATGAACTAACACAACGTCCGAAGAGACGAACTGATTGCCCAACAGGGGAGCGTTTAATAACCCTGTCTAACAAAAGCATATAAAACACCTCCCGGGTCTATGCAACGCGGTTTAGTGACGATCGCTAATCACGGTCTCCCGATCGGTGTGGTTGTATTGCCTGGAAATTCGAGACAGGTATGATGTATGTATTTATAAGCACCACGTTACCCTCAATGGATGTTTGAGGGACAAGCCGAGCTGTCAGTTCTGTTACAAGACCACACCGATTTATCAGTATGTACTGTCCAATGTTATGCACCAAACACGATAGATGATGTCACATGACCCTTTTCTGGTGCACATCGAGAATAATTGATAACACGAATGGAGAAGTGGGACCCTCTTCTGAGCATCAAAAGGCTTGTTTATCAATCAGCTTTCCATGTACTTGTAATAACAGCTCTCTATGGTTCCCTACGGGGATATTGCACGGGGCGTATGCTTTCTCTACAATACTTGTTAATCTGAGAGAGGATTGCTCAGAGGACTTTCATGTTCACTCTTTATTTCATCAGGATGCCATGAGCATGGGAATACGCCACTGTACCATGTATAATACTTACTGTACTGAACAGTTACGAATAAGCAACATATTGATAGGATTGGGTTAATTAAATGTAGTCAGGACGCAGGAATTGAAATGACAAATCTTGATTAAATCATTATAGATTAGTTAAGAGTCAAACCCATTGGGCTTCCGATGCACACCGACGTGCCTGACGACGTGCTTTACGACCCGCAATTGCATTTATTTAAATGGGCGTCGGGGTGCATCGGAAGGTCTGAATTATGCGTCGACATTTGGTGGGTTCCAGTCCTTATGCAATTATTCATGACAAGCGCTTTGTTCCCCTTCAATACTAGTCAAATCAATTATCAAAAGACCAGCTCAAGTTTCCGTAAGGCTCCTGTGCTCCTATATGTGTTCATGTAGCACTGTTAGTCTACAATGCACTACACATAACCTATTTACCGGTCTGTAATTGTTTATTTTTCTAGAAATGGACACAGTTGATTCGTCTGCATGCTATATCATCTGCCATGGGAGGCCCAATACATGTGCATACAAATGATATTAGACGTTCATGCTAACATTGACCTCTCCCGGCTCAGTCGTCGGTCTCAACTAAAAACAATGACATGAATTAGATGTTAAGCTTCTCAAAATTACAGAAAGCCTCTTTTCATAATACCATCTGCGTCGAGTAATCAGAGATGGGGCCATCCATAAAATACGTACGCACTGAGGGGCTGGGGGATGGGAAGGGGTTGAAAAATTTAGCAAATTTTGCGAATGACCCTTCTTTGTTCTATATTGCGTACAATATTAGAGTGGAGGTGGGGGGTCAGAAATTCCAGAAATTCGTAAAATCCGAATTGATAGACACATGACTCCTTAACCATACGTCTCAATGTTGCAGCATACCTAACATAGCAATGGTCAAAGAACCTGTAAAAGGAGAGACAGTAACCCTGTCAAAATAGAGAAGGATAGTTTGATGATTTTTATAAGGTGGTCGTTGGAGGCATAGCATCACGATATGTATAAGAACTGCTGGGGGCTCCTGTCCCACAACTTGCACTGTCCCCTATTTCTACCTGAACAGCCTGGTGTCTAGGAACCTCCCCTCCCTGGAAGGATGGTTGGCTCTTTGCCACGGCTTTTGTGTGATCACGTCTCGGGCTTTTGTGTATCTCTTGGTGGTAGAGGCTCAGTCGACTCTCAGCACTGCTGTTCATCTGCTCACGCTGGACCCAATCAGCTTTACGCATTTAACCCCTACAGCGTGTTCGAGACTATGAGATATCAGTAATTCCTATTGTATGAATTGTCCTGCTTGTATCCTGTCAAGGGCATGTTAAATGTTTTGATTCAGCAGACTCGGTAGGGCTGAGAGTGGGACCGGGTTTTATGTTCGGTTCTCCCAAGTGCTGTGAGGCCGGCCTTCTGAGTTATGAACGTTTTGGGGCTTTGACGTATTTGGCTCTCTCACATTTGGAGATCCCGAAGGAATTTCCAAAAATGATGTATGCTTTTTGTTTGCCTACTTCATAGTATCTTTTTTTTCTGTTGTTTATACGAGCTTCGCTCTTCTTAATTGATCATTTATCCAATTTCATTTACATGTAATGACTAACTCAGAGCATGGTTATGGACATAAAATTTATTGAGTAGACTTGAGATACAAAACAATTTTATAAGTCCATTATAATATACTTAAGGTAGAGACAAAAGTTCAGGAGCTATAAAGAAGCCCTACGAAGTAGAGGTTGAAGAGAAGAGATTGAAGAGGTTTTTTTTTAATGTAGGGTGGGTTGGTGGTTCTTCTCGTTGGCGTCCCAGGAATGAAGTGGGCGCAGGGTTGGAGTGGGGTGGTCACGTGAGCGGGACAACGTGACCGGAACCACGTGAGAGTCCTTGACGACGGTACGAGTCCTAGGCAACCATGCTCTGTTCACATTCCAGCCAACTCTCCAGTTAGCCCTAATGTTTCCTACTGTCGTCATTACATTACTTCCGTTTATCATCTGTTTTATCCTTAACCCTTCAAGAGCCACACATCATTCACCATGTACCCATACTATAGCAGGCGCCAGAACCAATAGTGACCTTTGTATGGCCGGCTTTTGTTGTCAATATTATTAAAAGAAACTTCAAATTTCAAATTTTTAGTAAATCTGTATTTTATATTAGAACTTTTCGATATTTTAATGACCTACTCTCAACATTGAGCATAATATCTCATACAATTTTTATGATTCTACGATAATTTTTCAAAAAGTTACAAAGGAACAAATACAGAGTGGTTCATCCATTCCATACGGGAATGCCATATGGCATTGTCCGGCCCTGGCCAGGGGAATGCCATATGGCATTGTTCGGCCCTGGCCAGGGGAATGCCATATGGCATTGTCCTGCCAGAAAGGGTTAATCCTTTAGCTATATGTGTTTTGATCCAGAACGAAATGGATAATTTGATTGCAGGTCATGTGTTTTTCCCCCGTTGAGCCATCTTCATTATGAAAACCTTTCAATTTTAAATTGACCATAAGCGCTAGCTCTCTTTTATTGGATTTTAGTATGACTAAATAAGGATTTAATGAAAATGATGATTAATTACATGAATTGGAAATAAGGAGTAATGAGCGATATGTGCAAGACAATTTTATTCTTACTTCCTTTATCCGTTTTTGTTTATACAGAGTGATCTGAAATAACACCAGTGCTTTCTCCTCCAAATATCATTATATAAAATGGATTTATTCCTTGTTTTCATAGAGCAAAACGTTGTAGGCTTGAACGAGTACAACAAACTAATTACCACGGGGGCACCCTATAATTCGAGAGAATGGGTGTCCCCAGGTACAGTTCTAAGACATAAACAGGGGGACAAAAACATAGAGGGACCACACATTGTTGGCGGGGGGGGGGGAGTTATGTAGTACATTGTGAACTTAAGTTTCATGATTAGTTTTAGTATAACTTAACCTTGTCTCTTATTCATTGTTGTTCAGCAACAACGTAAGCAGGTTTGAGCATCATCCCAGCGATTCAAGTACATTTTCCCATTTCTTGAAAATCCTTTCTTTGTTTTCTATCATGCATAAATGTATTTCAATAGCTTAAGACCTGCGGAATTCAACACGCCTTTCATAGATACACTTTTTCGTTATTGTAGAAGAGCTTTTGGCGGTAAATATATGGTTTCATGTGTATGAGAATATAATTGGCGATCTGTGATATTGTATTCTTTTGTGAACCAAAAAGGACTCCAGTTCTGGAAAGAGGGAGGGAGATATACACAATATTAACTGGTTTCAGATACAAGCGGCAGTAATCTTCGAGGACAAGACGCATAGTAATCTCCGAACGATAGTGAGGTGATTAAGAAGAGTCTATTCCGAGAAGATTTCAGTCGGTTTTATCTGAAACCAGTTTATATTGTATTTATGAACCACCATTCCTTGCTAATAATTACGATGCTCTTCTGAAACTTGACCGATGCGTTAATAATAATATCGTTCCTAAATTGCCTGTGAGGTGACAGTCATGTATCCCTTCACCATGTTGGTTTCATATTGTCATCGGAGGAGGGACTTAACCCTAAAATATGGGACAAAACAAGGTAAGAATTTGCTGATAACTGTAATCGGACCGATTATAGACCGATTATAAGACACTGCCAAAGATGATTTCACCAAACTTGAACTGTAAACACTGTCGATTGCCATCTTGTGATCGTAGTATCGTCTGCTGCTGTCATATTGGGTCAAACTCAAAACAATGCTCGCTAGGGGCCCGATGACGCCTTGGGAACTATTTCCAGTAATCTCCTGCAGGAGGTTACGGGCCTCAGTAATCTCCTGGTAACCAAATACTCACACACAGTGCTATTCCTATGGAGACTCCGTATTGGGTGGTTAATAAATCTAGTGTCTTCATAGCATCTTAATAATAAACTCCCCATATGAATTATTTGTATTTAGCTAAATGATGTCCACCTTCGCCATTGATTACCTATTCCAATTTACTATGAATAATCTTGGCTATGATATGTGACTGTCTTTCTAAAGTTTGAAACATTCAAAGGATACGTTCACGCCACAAAGGGGGTGTTTTCTTAAGAGTGAGTGACCCTGGGAGCAAAAAGATTCATTAGTCTGAAGTTTTTTTGTCAGACGACAATCTGACAATTTCATCTGATCCACACTATAAGAAGATTAGAGGTAGATTAATGTAATATTTATTCTATACGTTGTCTCTACGAACATCAGGTGTCCCTCAATGAAAACATACCTGGACCAACTCGCCAAAATATTTTTCATCTTACTGGGGCCGACCCATATCAAATATATAAAAAAATATTCATATTTCCAATTATGATCCACCGATATTTCAGTTACTGAATCCATCGACTGATAATATATGAGAAAATACTGCTTGCGTTTGATATAATATTTATTCAAGTTACGAAAACAATCTTTTGACGAAGAACGCAGTTCTATACGTTGGAATACGGTGACTTTAATCAATATCTGTTAACAAAAAAGCAAAGGAATCAGCTTCAAATAGCAGTAAAGAAGAGCTTGAGGATGGCTCTAGTAATAACCAACGTCAAAGATATTTATTTGGAACTGCCTTATGACCGTTTTAAGATAAAGTTATTATGCCCTAGGACAGCAACTAAGTTGCCTTAATTGAGCGTATTTATTTATTTGTATACAGGCAGGAACCCTACATCACATGTTTCGAGACCGCATGCTTCAACAGAAACGACGTAACGAGGATTATTTTCCCTTCATCCCTCCCTTGAAACATAGGGTTCTATATGCCGTATTGTTTTATGTCTTTTACAAATAGATATTGTTTCAACCGCAGTTCGCCTTGTGGTATACATTATTAACTATCAAGAGGTGGAGTGAAACAGGAGAACATGCTTTTGAAAATGATTATTATGATACTTGATTGTTTAAGACAAATATCAACAGACCTAATGGTGTCCAGTACCGGAATTAAACTATATAAAAAGGTACTTTAATCTCATATCGATTTACTTCTGAAACTATGAGGTTTCCACGAAGTGATGTTTTTAAAGCGAGAGTTAGGGAAGCGTCAAGGGAGACAATGCAAGGAATGGTTGGATAGCAATGTTTGAATGTGTTTCACAAAGATAATTTGTTTAACAAAGGTAAATCAAAAGATCCTTTGTAATCTTACATGTCAGCAGTTGATAAGTACAATACAAGAGATTGAACGTCTTAGATGTACGAAGATGTTGATTCCGATATCACATCAGAGATACCATCTCATATTACTCATTATCCTACCCCTAATATAAGATCCCATAGGCTTAACATTGGGTTTCCGTATGCCACGCTGACTGGCATACGTAGTTTTATATGCCACTAGTGGCGTACAGCATTGGTATCATGTAATATTCCAAAATCGAGGAGATAGGGTAGGATAAAATCAAAACCTGATTCGTTTTAATCTTGGCCACTGCATTCCACTCCTGAAGTTTTGGCCCCGGACTTCACTCGGCTTCGCCTCATGAAGTCACTTTGCCAAACTCCAGTCGTGGAATACGGTGGACAAGATTAAACCTCATCTAGTTTTACGATAGTCCAAAATTGTTAAATCATCCTATGCATTCTTAACTTTAAGGCATATCGGACAATTTGGCTTGTAAAATTAAAACCATGTCATTTTCCTGAAACTATATTATAATATTATGATCTCTATGTGTTGTAGAACACATATCTAACTTTAAAATAAGGGGTTAGTACTATGCTCGTTTTTGATTTAGAGATCAATATTATGATGATTTTACAATAGAATGTAAAGACAATTTTAAAGTTGTTTTTCACATGGTAAACCCCATGTCATTTTCCTCATACTTTAACAGAATATAGCAAGGTCACCATCGTTATTTTGGGAAGAATTAAAGAATTTCTCAGTACATTTACTTAACTAAATATTATTTGACCTAGGATAATCTTACCAGATGGCGCCACCATGAACTGTAGGATATGCCTTTAAACGACATTCTCTCTTTCTTCTTTCAGTTGCCGTCGTGGTGGCGTTCTTTATCTGCTGGGCCCCGTTCCATACCCAACGCCTCATGGTGATATACCTACAGAAGGAAGCATGGACGCCACAGCTCAACCTTGTCTTCAATGTCCTGTACTACCTCTCAGGCGTCCTGTACTACGTTAGCTCCACCATCAACCCCATCCTCTACAACATCATGTCTCTGAAGTTCCGCCAAGCCTTCAGAAACACTATCTTCCGACCATGCCGCCGAGCGCGTAAACGCCCAAAAGTGGTCGCCTACAAGTTTTATAGTAAACCTTTGAATTCTGACTCGTATGTTACTATGGTGGCCGTAGCAGCCAATGGAAGGCCGGCTCGCCCTCAAAGACGAACAGGACCAAGTCAGTCGAGCTCAGCGAGTGGTGGTAGCAGCGCCAAGATCCTTAACGATGACCAGTGTGAAGGAATGGAGCTGGAACACATGCTGACTGAGGCCAAATCCTACTCTGACGCCTCACCCAGGACTTGTGTCAGTAATGCTAACTACCGCCCCTACCACAGCTATGCCTAATTAGTATCCCTCTCCTGACAACAGTTTGACACCGGCGTCCAGCTGAACTGTAATTTCTGTCAGGCGAAAAACACACTTATTACACATGGTGCCATACCCCTGCCAAACTGATCTCCTGCTGGCCATGTCTTGTCAACCAGAATGGTTTATATAGATCTATGAATTTATTTTTTTGACTATTGCATGACTATTATTACATGGTTCCGGAACGAGTTGACGTGTTTTGCGATGTCGCCTTTTATTATCGTCTCTGCTCTAATGACATATTTTATGTGAATTACACATACGCCTTTTTGAATTCTACGTGCGGTAAAGTTAAGTATTGAGTCGCCTGTTGTCAAGACTTTACTTTGACTAGAAATATAGGAGGAAAGATCATCATCTGAGTGTTGTAGTCCGGAGTAAGCCGCGTTTGTCACACATTTAAGACGATGTCAATAAAGGTTGTATACATTGTTCTTCCATATAGCTTCCCGTGAATCATTCTATTTCAGGTTCAAACCATCAACAATTTGGAAGAGGTATATTTTAATCGGCATGAATAGGAAAGTAATGCTCTCACCTCGACTATTTTACCAGCTTGGGAGTCCTTACTTGGTCATAGTATATATCAGTGTGCAGTCAATCCCTTTAATAGTGGTCGTGAAGTTATGATGCTATTGTTAGTTGTTCTGGGGAAGAAGCCCCCAGCTAAAAGTCTCAAATAATCTGGGGGATTACAGCTCTTTCAAGGATAATCATCACCTCCGTTTTTTACACAGTGATCTTTATCACTAAGAAACAAATGGCCAATAGAAGGATTGACTCCGATTTGAAAATTCCCAGATACCGGAGCCCTCCAGAATAAATGCGTATAACTACCTGGTATGTTTTTGTCCTCATTCTATTTTAGAAACATATTTCACCCAAAGATATCTTCTGATTCTGAAAAAGTAATTATACAATATTTTATGCCATACATCTTCTATTACCAGACGTTATCTAATGTATAATCTCATCATATCCCCGCTGAAGGGATTTCTGTTAAGAAAAAGTTCTTTTGAACGGTTTTGTGTGACAGAAGACCACAAAAGCTATATTACACTCCACGGGGCCATTAGATTTGCAGGGCGGATACTCGGATGGACTTCTGCTGCGAACATCATACCTGTCTGGTAAGTCAATATGTAAAATAGGCTCGAGGAGCATATCCCCTTCCGCCTTTCCAAATGCGTCTTGATATTGGATATTTTCTTTTTCCAAGAAGCCGCTGTAATGAGTGTCTTCCATTCCCGTGAACACGTACATATATTACCCACCTCTTTTCCGAAGTCGCAATTGATAAGGTATAGTGTTGTTCGCCAACATGAGATTCTGAACACCAAAAATATCAGGTTGGGATATCTACCATTCACAATAAATCATTATGATCCAAACTTCCATCGGTAATCACAGTCATAAAACATTTTGCATATTTAAAACACAGTAAAAAGGAGATCTATAGATAGACTGCGTAGGTGTACAACAGATTACCTTCATGCTTTTAACAGTGCTGTGGCCTATGGCAAAATCTGGCACGACAAATGTCCTGCAGCATTCAGACCTCATCTCGACTCTATTCATGGTTCATTCTTGTTAAGAATCGTGTTACAACTACTCATTATGGACACTGAAATACAAAACCAAAACCATTATTTTATATATATATACACACACAGAACATTACCATGATTTTGATCTGCGTGGTCGTAGGAATATTGCATAGTGTAAGCTACAAGGAAGATTCGACAACCCAGTTAACACAAATACGTTCTAGCAACGTAAATTTACGTATTTATTTGGGAGGATTTACGAAAATTTTACGTAGAAGGATCGTGAAAATGTTAAGGTTTGTCTGTAGAACGTATGCTCAAATTCATGTAAGTTTTTTTTTATAAATTTACGTAGATTTACATAGTCAAGAAACGTAAATTTCCGTCTCTTAACAACATGAATCAATGTAAATATATCAACAGAGATTTTTACATAAATGGTAGGTTATTTCATGTATTTTAGAAACGGAAATCTACATGATTATATGAATATATATATATACATGGTAGCTTTATCTACATAAGGGAATGTTTATTAGGGGATTTCTCTGTAAAAGTGAGTATAATTACCCTGAAGGTGTCCCCATGGATATACTCAGCTATACTCAGGTATAATTCTGCATACCTTTTTTGTCATAGGCCCCATCACTTGCCTATAATTTTCTCTCAGCTGGGAAAAAACTAAACTTACATTAATATCAACACCACACACCTACAGAAAGAAGTCCACCAAACTGCCAAAATTACCAAAATCAGGATAATTGTAGTGACAAAAAGATCAGCCAATCATAGCCTGAATGACATTAATGAAAATTGAAACTGCTGGTTTGGTAAATTTGGTAAATAAACCAACTTTAAAGGCCATAACTTTACACCCCTTTAATAGTAACCTTAAAATTATCGTAGATCTATTACAAAACTTGTTTTTATCACAGGAGGGCCAGTAGCTGTCTCGCTAGTGTAGAAATACCGATGATTATCACAGAAAATAACACAGGGGAGGTATTTCTTGGGTGTTGCAAAGGTTAGAAAATCCCTGGTTCTGGAACCAGTTACTACATTTGCTGGGGGGTTGGATTTGGTTTTACTTATAATTTGTAATTGATATTGATTGTCTGTTGTTTATTTCTTCTTGGATTGTTGTTACTGGCTACCAAGGGTGTGGTGGTCACCAAGGAAGTCCTAGTTACAAAGGAAGTCCTGGTTGCTATATTACACTATTTTCTTGAATAACTTGTTGTTTACTTTAAACCCCCAGTTTCTCCCTTTCATGGGAATAGGGATCCAGTCTGTTCACTTGTGATATGTGCATATACACATATAGTCAAGATTATGTGAGAGGGTTTTTAAAGTATAGATGTCCACAAGTGAATTCAATGTAATACAGTTTTATTCCCTCAGTACTGTGTGTACTTTAGACAATGCCTGGCCACTTGATTATTATAAATACACAACTTTTCCTACCTCCTTTACTGTCTATTAAATGAGAGAAAGTCCTTGAATTGTTCCCTGACTCCTTGTGAAATATTCCAGTGTCCTTGAAATATGCTATTGGTGTTCCCTACCTTATAACAGTCACATTATTCTAGCAGTCTCACAAACATGTTCTCACAGTCTGATAGCCACTCCAGAAATGAATCTATGTATGTATTGTAAACAGAACATTTGCCTAACTACCACCTGCCTGGTAACCTGTGAGCGTGCTGAGAAGGCATTTCCTGTGTTCATATATGTTATGAATCGTTTCTTAACTAGCTGGTGCCTCTGAGGGTTATACAAGTATGCAGCAGTGTTGAGGAAAGTTCTCCAGTCTGTTACAGGTGCCACTGAGGGTTAGATGAACATGCTGCAGCTTATGCATGAGGATTAGTGTTGACTGAGGCCGTAAATCTGTTTCTAGATGGTAAACTCTATGAATTTCTGTGATAAACTCTCTGACTGATTACCTATAAGTGAAGTATTAATTTCCGAATAACTTTATTGCTGTAATACATTGGCAGAATGCATGTTTTCTGAAGAGGAACATTGCCATAGTAAATTTTATGTTGAATTTATAGTGATGAAGGACATCTGCTAGCAAAATTAGGGTCATGAATAAGCAATTGAAGGTATTATCACTTGGATAAGATTGCTGTGGTGATTTGGGAGAAGATAGAAATTCATCACAGTGGCCGTCATTTACCTTATATTTTCTTCAGGCAGCTGTTCCTTTATTAAGTTTTATTCGTTGAAAATACCTTTATTTTGATATTACAGATTACTCAGGACATGAATGACAATGCAAGGGCCTGCAATAACACTGCGATAGTCTCTGCTGCAATAGGCCAGACATTTTGCTACTAACTTTAATAAGATGATTGTTGAAAAACATTGCACTGTCTTCTCAGAAAAGTTCTTGCATGGCATATTACTAAGAGTCTTAGTATGATGGGCCCCACTCCACAGCCATGGCACTGCCAGGTGTTACAGGCCCGACCCAATTGGTACCTCTGCACGGGCATATATAAGGCCAGAGCCTCCGCAGGGTCATCCCACTCGCTCAGCGGACGTCGCAGTGAACACACGTAGAATGGTTACAACCTCACGGAAGGCGCTTTACACCCCTCACCAACCCCTACACAAACTTCACTCCTGCCGGAAAAGTATCCCCGTGCTGCTGGAAGCTCTGCCCGAAAATCTACTCCAACTCTACTCCATCTACAAGCGGTCTACTGGCGGTTCCTGACAAGACTGCTACTCTCAACCATCTACAAACCACCCACAACCACCACTCAAATCCTACTTATTACTGGTTTGATTCTACCCGTGTCTTATTCTACTGTACTCTAGTGTTGTCCTGTAGACTAAATTCACTAGAGTAACTCTGTATTACAGACCATTTATAAGATTTCACACAGATTTATTTACAGACTGGTAATAATTATCCTCTCAACCACCTGTATTATTTCTCTCTGAGAAATAATAAGTAAACGAACCTATTGATTAAAGAACCCAATTCAATCCCATTTCCTTACAGTAATACTCAGTAGATTATATCCACTGCAGTAATACTGTATTCCAGACCTTAAGAATGCACCCGGTTTTATTTTACAGACTTGTATTAATTATCTCCAAACAATCCTTTATTTCTCCCTGAGAAATGAAATATAAATCATCTAAAATCAATCTACTGTATAGCTTATACCCAAAAGCCATACACCAGTCCTTAGACTATATGAAATGGCACATGAATGGTTTAACTCCATGGCTTCAAACATAGATTGTTACCTAGCCAATGCCATAAGAAAGAAACACTCAGACTTGCTAGATGATAGAGTAGTTAACTACAAAACTAGAGTAGAAAAATCTATCCACACAATTTAATCTGATAGTCAGACACAGGTTTGAGCCAGGCGCTAGGCTCTTCAACAGGCCCTACACGGAACCCAGACATCCTCTGGAGCACAAACCCATTCTAGCTCTCATAAAGCATGACTTCACTAAATAAGACATCTCCCCTTATGAACTAGGCTATAAAGCTATAGAATGTATAGAATTCATTGACAAAGTCACGCCCCACTGCATAAATGTATACACTGATGGTAGTGTTATACCTACAACAGGTAGGGCAGCCTCTGCAGCAATCTGTCTCGAGGAAGATAGGTACACATGTAAAAGAGTGGCCAACCACTCATCTACCCTCACCACCGACCTTGTAGCCATTAAATTAGCCCTAGAGAAATGGGACTACAACATGGTAATTCACTCAGACTCGTTAGGCTTGATTCAGACCCTCAGCAACACATTTACACATAACAAATTAGCCATAGAAATACAAGAAAGAATAATTGAAAGGGACAGTAGGAACATCCGCACTCTCCTTCATTGGATTCCATCACACTGTGGCATTAAGGACAATGATTATGCTGACCTAATTGCTAAAGACACGGCAATAAATGCCAATAATATACATCTCACTAATGGGCTCTCAAGAACCCAAGCAATGAAGAAGATAAAGACCAGCGCTAAACTCTACTGGGAAATACTAAAAGAACAAGACCTAGATACCAACCCTATTTCAAGATCTAGAGACTGGTATCTGCTAATCAGAAACAACTTGCCACCGGTATCCCTTAGCTTATCAAAAAATATACAACACATTGCCACCAGGTTTAGGTTAGGACATCGCAAATGGGAAGACATTCTCGAATACACTAATTGCTACTGCGGGACGAAAATCTTCTCTATCAAGCACATTCTAACCAACTGCCCTTAAGTTAATTATGGCTCCATCAGACACATACAAAACAAAACATCTAGGAAGGAAAGAGCAATTAGGATTCTCCAAGTAGCAGCGTAAGAGGGGTACTTACCCCATGTCCACTTCTATAAGGACAACGAGGATCTGTTATGGTAGCATGGGGCGAACTATTTGTGGTGCATGTGGCCTCCTTGTCCGTATGTCAAGGCACTACCCAGCAGGTACCACAGGAGCTTCACCCAAGACATGTGTCCTCAGAACCCTCGGAAATGAAATGGTTGGACTACCCAGGGGTGCTGGTGGCCTCCCTAACCCCGATGGTAGGGCACTATCCATCCAGTACCACTGATACACCCATACACCAAGGATTTTCTTAAAACCCATACCTAAACAAAGTGAAGGGACACCATGGGTGATGCAAGTGGCCTCCCTGACCAAATGGCAGGGCACTACATACTTTGCACCTCCCTGGCTACCCACATGGCATGATGCTAAGGTCAGGTTTTACACAATAACTACCGTCCAAAGACAAAGTAATATGCATACAAAACACAACTTCTAGCTTTTCATGTAGGAAGGGAAGATCTAACGGAATAATTAGGATCTGAAACGGCTGCATGGGGTGAGTTACCCGGGGTGCTTATGGCCTCCTTGTCCGCATGTCAAGGCACTACCCATCATGTACCACAGGATCTCTACCTAGGACATGTATCCCTCAGATCCTACGGGAATGAAGTGGTTGGGCTACCCAGGGGTGCTGGTGGCCTCTCTAACCCCGATGGTAGGGCACTACCCATCTACATGGACTTCCTAATTCCTAACACCATGGACTTCCTAATTCCTAACCTCAACCCCAACCTAAAAAAAGTGCAGGGACACTATGGGTGATGCAAGTGGCCTCCGTGACCAGATGGCAGGGCACTACCCACTCTGTACCTCCCTAGCTACCCATATGGCATGAAACTAGGCATGGATTGACATAATAAACCATTTGAGCTAATACAACCTAAGCACAGCCACAGGAAATAACATCTCCCTGTCAAAATGGGAATAACACATCCCATACATGTTATTTTGTTATTGTTATTTTGTTATTGTTTTTGTTGTTGTCCCTAACATGTTTTCTGTTCTTTTCTTTTCAGATATAGTGTCGGTTAGGACTTATCATCAAGTAAAAAAAAACTATCCAAAACGGCTACGTCTCGCACTGACCAGAGTAGGGTTTCAAATATAAAAAAAAAAAAGCAGGGTCATCCAGTCAAGCATGACACGTAGGAGAGTGTACAGACCTTTACTTGTCCACACAAAGGGCTCTGTGATTACTGGTTATGACTACAATAACAGCAGTACATTGACCACAACAAGAAAACATGGTAACTAATACAATGTATGCACTATATCTATGTATATCTGTGTATCTATATGTGTATCTGACTGTCTTTATCTGTCTGTGTATCTCTTTGTGTCAGTGTATGTATCTGTGTGTACCTGAGAGTGAGAGTGTTTATCAGTGTGTGACCGTGAGAGTATCTGAATGTCTGTGTCTGTCTGTGTATCTCTGTATGCCTGTTTCTCTATCTGTATCTATGTGTATCTATGTATAGTATGTGTGTCTCTGTGTAAACCTGCTCTTCATGCAAGATATAAAATCTACACTCACTGTGAATCCATGTTATGCATAATGTATGAGTTGTGCATGCCCCACCTGACCAGTGCTCCCAGCCCCCCACACACGAGTGACCATTGGCCCTCCCTGCATGTCAGGTATATCCCCCCCCCCCCCTGCTTGGTCGTGGTGCGGCATGAGGACTGTCACCTGTGATCCGTAACAACGCTGTAAACACATATGCCTGTTCTCTCATTGTGTGAGGGGCGGGCCTTATATATCTTTAAAACATTCTCAATGAGTAATTGGTGTATATAAGCTTTAATGATGATGTTGAAAACATGTGCAAATAGCTTAATCAGTTTTCATGGCAGGGTTGAAGGGAGTACAAAGTGGGTCTGAATATAGTGTATTTAGATATGTCCCATCAGATCTGACTCTATGAATACAGTGTCTTTAGATGTGTCCAATCAGATTTGAAATACCATATTTAGAAAATATTATCATCTAATAGTTTCCTTTTCTAGTAGCAGATTACAATAGCCATAACTAAGTGTCTATCATTTCATGAAAGAATTGACATAGTGAATCCTTTTGTCTTCAAAAAGACTAGAAATGAAAATGCCTATTTTAAGAAACCAAGTCAGTAGTGGGGCAGGGGTATGTGAAGGCTTGATACTGGACCCCTGCTCATTTAGCCAGGCCTATATAGTTGGGACATTGAAAGTGAAGTGTTAAATTCTCTGCAGTAACCTGGAAACCTGGGTGAGCATTCTAACGTCTATATGACGTATATGAGCGCGTTTTCCCGCGCTCAATAAAGTGGTTAGTTTCGCACAGTGTGCACTCACAGGGGATAAATGTTCTCTCAGAGTTACCTGTCCATGGTCCGTGGCCCACCGATCCCTACCTAGAAGTGTCCTGTAGTTCCCCTCCCACCTGGCTTATGAATACCCCTGACTGGCCCTGCTGCCGACCTGATTGGTCGCGACCGCTGTTGGTGCCATCAGACACTAAAGAAGAAACCAACAAGTTTTGGTCAAAGTCGTCGTTCTCCACGAGTTGTAGGCGGAGGGATATGAAAGAGGCGACAGCCAGTGAATGTCATGTAGCATTCAAACGAGTTGCAGAATGACTTCTTTGACCAAACGAGTTGCTTTCTGTTTTTATCTCACCCCTATACACATTAAAAGAATGGATGACACACAGGATATAGACCATGGAGAACAGACCGCAATACTCGTAGGGGCATGGAGAACGAGTTCCTAATGTTAAGCATATGGTCATTTATTCCAGGGGTGAGATAAAGGCCTGTTCTCTCACCGTGTGAGGGGCGGGACTATATTTTTTTTAATACAATTATCATCAGGACTAATTTACATATCTCAGCTTTAACCCACTTTACACTTAGCCAACCACTTCTACAACTCCCAATGTACAAACATTTACATCTATGTATGTTTCAGCTACCTGCTTACGCATAAGTGGCAAGCTGGCCATGATCTTTCATATTTGCACCATATATATATATATATATATATATATATATATATATATATATATATATATATGTATATATATATATATATATAATAATATATATTAATCCCGTAATGTGTGTACTGGGTACTGTGGGCAAACATTTTCATCTGTTATTTACATATAAATATGTGCGTATTCGTCGAGAGTAGGTATATGTTTGATTAATGTTTACTACGGTTTCCTACAGTTTACACCACGCATAGGTAATGTCTTGAGGGGGGGGGTTGTAAGCTTATGTATGGAACCAAATGCGTGTATATATATTACTGGCATCGACTATATGCCCATGGTTGATGCGGTTTTAAGGCAGTATTCCACCAGCGAGACGAAAACGTCGTTCAGCGTTCGTACAACGTTTGCTGGAAGATCCCACGAAATCCCGTGCGATGATTCTTTTTGTCTGGTTGGTGGAGCAGGTCCCAACCCCGCGCGATGGTCATCTGGGCGACGTCTGCCAGGGTTGTTGGGTTCGCATGGGCGTCGCGTGGGGGTTTCTAGCCGATGCACCGTGCGTCGCCTCAGGGTTGCTGGAGGGTCGTGTAGGTTTGCTGGCAAGTCGTTTGTAGCTTCTGCTGGGATCGCCCAAAAAGCGCTTCCACCAGCCAGAATTTTCAGGCGACGTTCCAGCCGAACCTCCTACAACCCTGTAGTATAGCATCGGCTGGATAACTGAATGCTTAGTTCTTGCCTGGTGAAATCCCAGGCGACAGATGCTCCCACCCATGTTCTCAGGGCACATCTATCTATTTTTGCATGGGTATGGTATGTGGAAATGAGCAATTAAAGCCCCTTCTCCCTCAGTTATTCGCGTTATTTTTTCTGCTTGTCATTTTTGTTTGTGTTTGTTTGTATCTATAGTCGTAGGTCTCACACACTAGGTGGCACCACAATCGGCCACCGGTGTACTGGTTTGTTTCTCACGGGTGGCGTTGCGGTCCCTTATCACTGATATGGGTGATACCCCTGGTGGGCTTATCTGACATTGCGCGTCCAAGTAATTCGCGCCTGCCTTTTTTTCGCACACACACCTTGCTCGTCTTCAACTGACTCACATCGCTTCCAAAAACTTCCTGATCCTACAACCTCAAATCAACCATGGCCGGTAAACGCAATACCTGCAGGACGAAGAAAGTAGAGGACACACCGACTTCTCCACCTCCTCCTCCCCCTCTGGAAGTACAAGTCGAGGTTTTACCTGCCCCCCCACCTGTGCCTGCAGTACGATGCTTGGAATTGAGCAGTGCGCCCGATGGGATCCTTTCCGTGGTGCGTGAGGTAGAACTGAACCTCCACGAAGAGAAAGCTGCCCTGAACCCTGTGGAGGACAACGGGGCGACCGAAGAAAACGTGGACAGCGACAGCGGCGACGAAGAAGTGAGTCGCCACCCATCAAGCGAGGCCGAGAAGGAAAGTGATCCCCCTGTCGATTCACGAAGCAGCTGCTCCAGTGAGGCTCCAACTGTGCGCCACAAGGACCACAAGGACCTGGAGGCGGAGAAATCGGCGCGGGATCTGGAGCGTCATAAAGACGCTCGACTGGAGACGGAGCTCTGTAGGTTATGGGAGCAACACCCAAACCTGTACGACATGCGGGACGAGCATCACCGTGACACCAATGCCAGGAAGTTGTCCATGAGGGCCATCGTGGAAGGGCTAGGAGTAACTGGTAGGTTTTATCATACCATCGTTTGTTACTTTGTATTTTGTCCATTTTGTCGTTCGGTTTATAAATGGCTCAGTGTTAGTGCACAAGGTATTATGTCATTGGGTTTTGGCGGGAAAGTGCGCCGCCATGCGCCGCCATGCGCTCTGCCGGATAACTCCGTGGAAGTGCCTAATTATATGGGTTTATAGTCAGTCAGGATTTCAATTAATACACTTGGTAATTTCAATATAAGACTAAGCAATGGTTTTCAGGTTTTCTGATTATGTGTATATGGCAATTCAACTTTGCGCATTGTTGGTGAAGGGTTGTACCATACAATGCCTGGGACGGCGTGTCAGACTCGCGGGCGACGTGGCGCGGCCCGCACCTATCATGTAATCCCATCGCCTCCCCGGCATGTTGTTCCAGTAGCATTTAGCCTAAAGAACCATGTGTGTTCGGTGTAAATAACTATATCTACTGTGAAGATAAGGCTGTTTGTTTGTGTCAAAAAACCTAACCTTGTATAGGCTGTGCATGGAAGATGATTATGTGCTGTTTGAGTTGTTTGTGTTTCATGTTAAAAAAAATACATATAATCGCAACCTAAATACTAAATTCATTTCAGTGGAAGTGGTCCGGACCAAAATGAATAGTCTGCGCACCACCTATGCGAAGATCAGATCGATGGTCGGTCCTTCAGGAGGCTCCCCCCAGAAACTGACCCACAGGAAGGCCGATATAAAGAGGAAGTGCGCGTTCCTGAGGCCCCACATCAAAAACACCGCAGGAACGACCAACTATCAGTCGAAAGTGCCTTCGGTAAATATGACAGTTTACCCATTTAAATATTACTAGGTGTAAACACAATATGTAAACACAATATGCTACGTCGCATAAAATAAGTATGTGGACATTGGATTAACTGTTTAAGTAGTATTGACAATTTCATTTGGCAAACCTATGAAAAACGTTACATGTAAGTCTAGGTGATTTTTGATGCTCATAAAATAAATAAACGCATGATAATTTCTAGCTCTAATAAGGTCCGCACTATAGCAAGGAATTACTAATCGCGCCCTAGTTTCTAAATAACATTTTTCCATGTAACGTCTAAATGTGTCGTCCTTGTTTTTTATTTTGTTCTACCTGCAACTCATGTATTCCTTTCCGTTTAAAATTTTTGCAGACCCTCGCACCGTCCCATTCGGCCACCGACGACTCCGCTGAGGACACGGAGACCCGCGAGGAGTCAAGAGTCTCCACTCCTCGGCCAAAGAAGCAACCGTTCCCTACCAGTCTGGGAACACCTGACATCAGTCGGATCCAGGACTCCCCCGATGTGCGTCGCTCGCCACGCATGCCTAAACGGAAGGAGATGTCTGACTTCGTCGTCGGCAGGGAGGCCGAGAGAGGTGGTACCGCCCCCAAACGAGGTGTCCGCGTTCTGCTGCCGGTGGCTCAGCGGGAGGGAGACACAGACGATGACGACGACCTCGGTGTGCCCCTCGAAGCCGATGCGCAGCCGGCTCAAGCTGAGTGCACAGCCACACCGCCTCTGCCGCCAACACACCACCGCCCCGCAACGAAAGGGCCTCAGAAGAAGAAAAGTCAGAGGGAAAAGAGCGATGAGAAGGCGGCCATCCTGCATCGGGAACGGACGCAGGTGATCGACCGGCACATGGAGGGCCTCACCGGTGTCCTTGCGCGAGGGCAGTCCACCAAGTGTGAGCATATGGACAGTGAGCATGGCCTGGTCTGCTGCACGGTGGCTAGAATGATGGGGCGAATGGACGACGCCGTGCGAGATCACTTCCAACAGCACATTCTCAACTTGGCGATGGACGCGGTTCGCGGAAAGTGGCCAGCCACTACTTAAAATTACTATTTCTTAGACACCTTTCTGTACCAACTTTGGCTGCCTTGTCGCTCAGTCGCCTAATCGTCCGAAATAAAAAAAATGTATCTCACCATGTTTTGGAAGTTTTTATACAAACTATTTCGCCCCATATAAGCGGGATTATCACTTGAGAGGTATAGAGCTTAAAGTTGTTATAAAAATTAAACAAATTGGCACCCAAACCCTTAACCCCACCCCCCCCCCCCAAAAAAATTCATTTACTCCGTCAACCTATCTTAATCGCCTAGTCGGGTAATCATTCAGAAATATTTTATTCTTTTCTAACCATCTCAATTAGTAATTAGGTAGGGTTGGCAAAACAAAGTACAGGGGGGAATACAACAGTATAACGTGGAGTATTAGCATTAGTTGTTTTTGCAGTTGCCTATACTTTATCTTGCTTGTAGTTCAAACTGAAGTCACTTTTCAATCGTAGTTATTATAACGTCTACTTGTTTCATACACTATAGGTTTGCGTAGGTTAGGTTTATGTTGATTGTCCTCAGCTGCTAATATGAAAGCAACGTGTTCATTACGCGGTGACCGAGGCAAGTCTAGTCACGGCCGGCTGCTAATAAAATTTGTGTTTTAGCGTGATTGTAATAGTCTCTTATTCATTTCTACACATAATTGACCAATAACTTGATACACCGATTGCATGGTATCTCATAAAACGTATACACATACCTTACAAGCGTGAGACTGGATTAGTTATGAAATGTTGAGCATCGTTTTCCTTTTGGGACGATCGCCTCCCAGTTGTAAACGTCGCGTTTGTGTGTAGGTTTTGTGACGTCATCAATTTAAGATAAGCTTTATGAGCAGTGGCGCCACGCCGGCAGCAAACGGACGCAAGTAGAAGTAATTGTTTGAGTTATGAACGTTTATTAATAATTCCCCGTACAGGCGATAGATGGCGCCTGACCATAAAACTTTACTGAACTTCCCAATCTTTATTGTTTACCAAGATTTGTATACTAGGAGCATGTATCACCTGGAAATGTACAACTAATGGCGTTATCAACTATAAAACGGTACAATATTAACTCGCCAAAAAAAAACAAACGATGCATGTTGGGTGACCTCCCACCCACACCCCCCCCCCCCCCCACACACACACACACCACCAACCCACAAAATGTCACGCAAGATGCCCAAGATCGTGCTGTCGGGTGAAAGGAGGCGCTCCAAGGAGGACCTCATGGAGGAGAGGCTGTGTGTGCTGTGGAGTGAACACCCACATCTCTACGACACGGGCCACCGTCTTCACCGGGGCAAGGCAGCACGCCAAGCATCCCATGAGGAAATTGCCGGCATACTAGGCATCCCCGGTAAGAATCAGATGTGGAACCCATCTTTCACCGTCAAAACATTAAATTATGTGAAGCGTGGAATTGCATACGAAATGTCTTAAGCACTTACTAGTGAGCCTAATCTTTCTTTTCCATTCCTATTAAGGAATGTTTAAAAAATTCAAACGAGCCGAATGCGTCTGAGACAACTTTAATTTTTTTTCTGAAACCTGTGTATTGAACAACGAAATGCAAATTACATAAAACGAGGCATATTTTCTCTAACTGGAATAGTCGAAAGTGAACAACTGAATTGGTAACAAAATGCAACGACAATAACGTTATATATAAAGCAAGTTTATTAAATTAAAGTGATTAAGTATTTTACAATATTTCACATATTCAGTGTTCCGCCTGAAAAGGAAGCTGCGCTCACTACGGACCACGTACACCAGGCTGCACAAGAACGGGACAACGACGCCGCGGCAGCGCATAATCGTGCAGCGCTGTGCGTTTCTGGCGCCCTTCGTCAAGGCGACGGACGCGGAGGTGGGTAAACGCGAGCAACATTTGTATATTACATATGATTTTATGCCACCCGTAAAAACTTGGTGCCATAAGTAGAAGACTAAATATAGTAGATTGGCAATGTTGTATTCTTCAGATGTAACTCGAGGGAGGTTGTAAGTCAGCGAACGCATGTATTATCCTACCCCTATAATAAGATCCCATAGTAGCCATACAAAATTGTTATCGCGTAATATTCCTAAATCGAGGAGACGGGGTAGAATAAAATCAAAACCTGATTCGTTTCAATCTTTGCCAATGCCGTCCACATACATTGGCCAAGATTATAACTCCTCCAGTTTTGCGATACTGTTTTCTACATAAAATTAATACAATTATTTCCCCTTGTTCAGTCGGCGGCATCTGAAGACGAGCCTGTGGCGGGGCCCTCAACGCGAACGAGGACCCAGTTGAGGGTGCTTGATACCTCCGATGAGGTGAGAACCAATAAATGTATATGGATTAATATCGCGCTTGCACCCGATAAGACGGGCTGCAAATTCACCGTTACTTGATCTATAAGAAGTGCTGAAATAGCAACTGCATGTCAGCTATTTATCAGTAAATGGCTGTGTGGCGCAGCGTCCAACGCGACTATGCACCAAGTGACTGATGTATTTCTATGGAAGATAAATCGAATTAACCACGGCGGGAAAGCAGGTTTTAAAAATATAGTGTTCCCAAGTGAAATAAAAATAACCAATAGAAAATAATTTCAATTGTGTTCACATTCAAAGGACTCCGTGGAAGAACCGCGCCTCCCACCCAAGAAGAGGACATCAGCCCGCAAGATTGCGCAACCTGAGGTTTGTATTAGAACTATGTAACTACTATAATAAATGCAAACGATTTTCTACAGAGACGCCAAACAACTTTACATGAACTTTCACACACATATACACCCACAGACCTGTAATTAACAAATAAAACTTTAGCCGACCGAAGGACTAAGCGATGATGCAAATAGAATTGTAGACGACCAAACGACTAAGCAATGATGAGACTATAGTCTGTCGTCCAGTCGCCCAGTCGCCTAGTCGTCTCTCGCATGACAACCAATACTTTAACACGAGAATTAACATTGATCCATAGCACGCATCGATTAACAGTATTAAATCTGGCCCAGGCGCCCCGTCGTTGCTTCTCGCACGACAACATTAATTTCTAACACAGGAATGTACATTGATACATAACACGCTTCTATTCACAGTACTAAATTAAACTTGTACTACCACGTTCACAGGACAAGCAAGCCAATGATGTAGGGAATCTAATATTAACTTTGGCACAGTATCTCTGACATGCATGATTCAGCATTTTTCTAAGGTAATACTATTCATAATAACTTACATTCTTTCAGGAAGCACCCATACTGCAGCCTGAGCCAGAACCGCAGGACCCGGCCCCCCAGCCCCAGGCAGATGCCCAGGCCCAGCCCCAACCCCAGGCGCAGGCAGAGGCCCAGCCCCAGCCCCACCCCCAGCGACAGGCAGAGGCCCAGCCCCAGCCCCAACCCCAGGCCCAGGCAGAAGCGCAGCCCCAGGCCCAGGCAGAGGCCCAGGCAGAAGCCCAGCCCCAGGCCCAGGCAGAGGCCCAGGCAGAAGCCCAGCCCCAGGCCCAGGCAGAGGCCCAGGCCCAGGCCCAGCCTCTGGGACCTCAGCCCCAGCCCCAGCCTCAGGTGGCCCAGCCCCCCCCTCCACAGCAGCAGCTGCAGCCAGAGGTGGAGGCGGAACTCTATGTCCAAATGGCTGAGGTATGCATCGTTGACGTTTATCGGCTGAAAATGTAATAAATTTTTAAGTTAACCAACGCACCAACAGTCAAATATAACATACCATTTGTGAAGTATGTAGAATGATCTGAACAACAAAGAAGAGAAAACTGTAATTCAAAAAGGTTGCCTTACATGGCACACTCTCACCGCCATTCCCTGTTTAAACTACTTCAACTTCGTTTGATTCAACCTACGTAAAATCTGCTTATACATAGAGTAAAACTCCGCTTCCTCACTTGAGAGGACAATTTGCTCGGAACGGAAATTTCCCCCCGAATTAAGAGTTTGATTTAACCCCGATTAAGGGGAAACCTCGCTTAAGAAAACGGTAATTCTAAACGATTGCAGTACATGGCACACTCTCACCCCCATTCCCTGTTTAAACTACTTCAGCCTTTCTCGGATTTGGAGGAGACCGTCCAGCACCACTGGTCGGCCATGATACGGGCCCAGATGATGAGGATGACACGACGGAGAAGGGACCTGTTCCGGTCGGGGGTTGCAGCGATGGCAAATGATTTTGTTGCTTTTCCTTAGTTTCTTTTAAATAAACCTTTCTTTCTCTTTCTCTAAGAATGTCCTTAGTCGTTTTCCTTTATGAATAATACCTCTTATGCAAAAGCTGCCTTGTTCTGCCATGATAATGCTCCTGCAGGGGAAACGCACCAGTCCTTGAGATTAGTCCGCAGGTTCTTGACGTAGCGCGAGTGAGCGCGCTTGCTGGGCGTGGCAGGCTGGAGGGGCAGGTAAACATCGCGAGCATCGTCCTGGAAATGATCCTTCGAGCCAGTTGGAATATAACCCAGAGGCGACCTGGCACGGAGGAAGTTGTGCAGGACGACGGCCGCCATGATTACCGGTTTCACCCCAGCAGGCTCCATGTCTTGCTCTCGCCGGAAGATACGGAAGCGCGCTGCCAGGATACCAAAGGCGTTCTCCACGATCCGGCGACAGCGGGAGAGTCGGTAATTGAAAATGTGCTCTTCCCTCTCAAGTTGTGTGGACGGGAACGGCTTCATCAGGTTGGGGGACAGAGCGAAAGCGTCATCCCCAACGAAGAAGTGCGGCATCCGTGTGTCGGTGCCCGGCAGTGGTAGGGGTGGCGGGATGTTGAGCGGGTTTGCAGGCGACTGGACATCTCTATAGAAGTCGCTGTGGCGCCAGAGACCAGAGTCGGATGAGCGTCCCTCGGCGCCCGCGTCAACATACAAGAACTCGTACTCCGGCCCAACCACAGCGAGGAGCACCACTGAGTAGAAGTGTTTGTAATTGTAGTACAGCGACCCCGACTTCAGAGGACGGCGGATCCTTATGTGCTTGCCGTCAACCGCCCCCAGGGTATTCGGGAAGTTCCACCGGTTGTAGAATCCGGCGGCAATCCCCTCCCAGGCTTCCCTAGTATCTGGCACCTGAAAATAGAAAATAGTCATTACAAGTTATACGGACCGATGTGTTAGCGTAGGACAACGCCCGCCAGTCCCCCCGATAATCGTGTAGGAAACTCAAAATAGTAGGAGGTACATAGACCTTGCCTTAAAAATCAAGGATTTTCTTTTCCAATAACCAGGTCAGATTCATGCCAAAGTGTAGTATTCTGTTGTTATTCACCGGTGAATTTATTAGGTTTATTAGGTTATAATTGATTAGGGAAAATCTACAAGTACAAATGTTACTCAAACCATGGAATCCATGATATATAATCTTGCAACTTTAATGCATTTCAGTTTTTTATCCCATGGCTCTGTACGGACCCTGGGTAAAAGCGTTAAAATACATATTTTGAACCTGAGTGATTTTAAACACCTTCAAATATTCGCCTGAGAGCGCCTCGGCAATCGCCCGGCAGGTGTCACGCACGATGGGTAGGATGGTGCTCCTGCCGATGAGGTACGCTAGGTGAAGGGTCGTCACAGAGTCACCTAGAAATAAAAACCATACAGTAGTTAAATACGATTAACAAGGAATAGCACAACGCGGTAAATACAGGGAGACCTCTGAGAAACGGTAAATAATTGTTTTCAAGTCATGTTGCACACAATGGAGGTATAAAAATTATTATAAACAGTTAGAATTATATTGGATTGTGAGGGAAAAAAATTAGGAGGGTAGACACTTTTATTATGAACAAATTAATTAATACCTAATGACAGGTAACGCAGTGTGAGGGTTAGGCGTTCCTCTGATGTGATGGCCAGGCGGTAGTTGGTATGTTGCCTGTAAATCGCCGGGCGAATCTTCTCTAGCAACATTAAATATTCAGTTTGCGTCATCCGCAGAGACGCACGGAACTCTTCGTGAAATCCCAACTGAAAAATATAAATGACGTATTTAATAAATAGCTATAGACAGTAGACAGTAGATAAACATTGACATAACATTGACATAACAGTGCATAAATAACAGACAACGAGGGTAATAATCGACGTAACGATAGATCCAACATTAGCACACTAACTTTATCTTAAAACTGATGCTGAGCAGGTGAAGCAATTTTGGCGGGCTTTCCGTTATGAGTTCATTATTCCCATTATCGCCCACCACAAGGACAGGGTGAATGCAGCTGGGTGACAACTATTTAAACTCATACCACTTAAACATTGATCGAGACACGACAAAACTTGAAGGTATACAGGAGTGAATTACTGCTGACAAAATCCGGATAGGAAATAATAAGAAAAATTAAAAATTGAAAGCTGGGAACCATATGTAAACAACCACACTCACTCGTAGCAATGAGGCGTCCAACTTGGCCAAGGTGTTTCTTTCTCCTTGTTTCGTCCGATCGTGCAAATATTCCGCCATCCAGAAATCATGCTTTCTTTTCTTGTTCGCTGAAAACAACAGATCGTCCTTATCGTCATGGTTTGTACACAGGTACAAGAAACTTGTAACTACAGTGCTAGCCACGGGTAGAGCCATGTTTGTAGCGGCGATCGAAGAAATGGCGCGTAAACTGACACTGGTTACCTGGGACGACTGGGCGACTACGCGACTCACCGATAACCAGCAACGAACAAGTAGCTGCCGCTGGTTTCCGCCAGGTTTGACCTATTTTTGGGGGGTACAAGCGAGCCGGCGAAAGTGTCGGCTAAAAATTCTCCTGGAAGTTCGGCTAGAACTTGGAGTCATCGGCTGAAATTGTGTGGCTGGTGGAAGCGCACCAGCCGACGTTCCTCGCCTCAGCCGACGCTTGCATGGCGACCATTTATACGTCGGCTGGAGTTTTTGGTGGAGCAGCGACCCAATTCCAGCCAATTCCAGCCGACGTTCTAACACGTCGGCTGGAGCGTTGGCTGGAACGTTGGCTGGAGCATCGGTTGGACAAAAAAAAACGGTTGTTTGGTGGAATTCCGCCTATACTCCATTAGTGGGCTCCACCTACTCTACACACACACGCACCTGTTACGGGGTTGGTGGTCACTCACTACTCTACAGAGCTCCAACAGGCTCACACTCCAAAGACTATCTGACGATTTTTTCAGAACTTCTTGCGATGCCAAATAAGGCATTGCAGGTCGTGTGGTACGAAACATCAAGCACCCTCAGGGAAAAAATGCCGTATGAAGTATATGATTAAGGAGGATTCTAAGTCAGAACAGGTGGGACAAAAGGAGCGTAGGGATCGTGTGATCAATGCCGGCCACGACAGGTCTGGTACACCGACTACACGAGATGAGGTGGCCAGCCCTTCAGGTAGAGAGTCGGACTTTCCAACAGATACGGACTCAATGAGTGACTAAGAATCGTTGGGAGTCTGGTTTGTTGATGGGTTTTATGACCGCGATTGGTCCGACTGTAGGAGAAAAAAAGGGAAAAAACAAGTCTCGTCACCGTTCAGCTTCGGTGGAGGTTGGTAAGGCAAAAACCAATATGGCGTCCATCGAGACCTCAGTCAAGGAGCTGGCTGATGAACTTCATGCGACTAAGGATAAGTTGGCCAATATTGAAGGGTTATTGAATCCTTAGGTGGACGTAGGAGGTATCATAATCGTAAAACACGCTATTCCAGCCCGGAGGAGGATCGAGGCTGCATGGTCTTCGTCAATGACCCATTGGAAAAAGAGAGTTCCATCGGTCGGCCGCCATCGCGGAAGAAGCAAGACAAGGAGAGACGATTCAAGGGATCGGGTTTCTCCAGAGACGTGCCCAGCCTCAACTTCATCTAGATTGTCGTCGTCCTCTTCCTCATCAACTTCAGCAGGCTTCTCTTCGTCGGGATCGTCTCTGCAGCGCCTTCGTTGCAAGCATCACCATCGTCATCACCGTGCCCTGAGAGGTAGGAAGAAAGTATACAAGTTAAAGAGATTTCTTCCCAGAGAGGAATAGTCAAAACCTATGACCGAAGAGAGACATTGTGCCATAATTGTAAAAGGGGGCAGAATATTCGCAAGAAGAATCTATAACAAGTTGAAAGCTACTAAGAAACGGAAAGGATCTCTTAGACTAACGGACATAGTTCTACAAGATCTACGGTGGTGGCAGTCTTTTCTGCCATTATTCAATGGCAACACGAAGATAACAGAGCCTCGTCGGCCCACTTGTACAGTATTCACAGATTCCTCCCCCAAGTGCTGGGTTGGGGGAATCTCGGATCACAATTTTTTCTATGGGAGTTGGACATCCAGTTTTGATTGTCTTTGTTTTCATTATGAGCGCTCCCCCGCACATGACATTTATGATGCCTCGAATATTAATGTGTTAGAGATGTGGGGGTTACTGACCGCTCTCCGTAGGTGGTCGAATTTTTTCGCGGACAATTAAGAGAGTGGACTTTTATTGTGACAACAATCAGGTCAATAGACCTTTTTCCACTGGCCGGCGACGCGCCTTATCTACTTGGTTACGCAATGCTTGCAGCCAAGCCATCACATGCCAACATATTCTTTAGCATTGGAGGACTGAGTGTATAAGGCTAATATGTTCGTAGATTACGTTTGGATTATGCTTAGACATAATACATTGAATCCATCGTATTCTATGGTATTCCAGCTACAATTTGGTGGGTTTAACATTCATATCGGGTCAACAATGCTTAATATATTGTTTAGATAAACTTATTTATAGAATTCATGTTGCATATACTCACCCTTGCATATGGAATCCAACCTATATATCTTACCTTTGTCTCATTAGGAATGTCATATATATCCATACATATTTAAATATATATATGGTCGATATTCAGAATTTGACAGCACTTCAGTTTTAGAAACGTCCAGTGTTATATCTCTAATAATAATGAATATATTTATGAATTACTATGACCATTGCATGCTCCCCGCAGGGAGCTTCCCTGCCATACATACTTTTACCTATCTGTTAACAATATCTGGGCTATTATGGTCCAAAAACCATGTACAAATGCCCTTTTTTCCATAAAAATTTCCATTTTTATTATATGATCGTCTACACTTTACAAAAAAAAACTCAGATTCATTACTGAATTAGTTTTACAATAATGTAACATTACAAAGTAGATAAAAACAGGAATTTGAATAGTTTTGCCAAGAAATTTCCATTATTTTCATTAATATTTGTATTGGCTAAAATTGAACTCTGCCTCCGTGTACATTACTTAGGAGAGTGAAATACCTGGGTTATAGTGGTTTACAATATATTTTTTGTATCTAACAAATAAAGCAAAAATACCTCTGGGCCATGCCTAAAATATAATTGATCAAAAATATGTGTAGTAGGAGAAGCATGGCATTAATTGATTTGGCTAAAATATGCTTCTACCTCCGTGTACAAACATATTTATTAATATTTCTATAAGATCTGCAGATACAATTTGAAAAAGATATAATATGAGTAGCATATGACTACATCTGTCCATGTGTAAAATTGAATTAAAATCCTCCCACACACTATGGGGTTATATTGAAAAATAATGTACACGGAGGCAGATTCTGCCTCCGTGTACATAGGTTTATATCTGTTTTCAAACCAGAAATTGGTCTGATATTGGTCTTAGTGTTGGTAGGTGGTGCAGTCAGTGTTGGGTTAATAGGTGTCAGTGTTGATGAGTGTTGATGTTGATAGGTATTGGTGTTGGTGCCATGAAAATGGCTAAAATGTACTTCTGCCTCCGTGTACACACATATCTATCAATGTTTCCATAAGAACTGCTAATATTATTTAAAAAGGATACAATATGAGTATATTATGACCACATCTGTCCCTGTGTGAAATTGCATTAAAATACCTAGGACAATTATGGAGTTTTAGTGGAAAATTATGTACATGGAGGCAGGTCTGCCTCCGTGTACACCCTTATGCCTCCGTGTACATAGATTTATCTCTCTTTTCAATCCAAAAATGGGCCTGCTGCCACACCAACACCCACCACAACTTAAAGCCACACCAATAAATACCTAATCCAAATGATAGCAACACTTATTACCATCCAATATCTACCAACACCAACACCCATTCACACCCACACTTCACATAACCAACACCTACAGACACCAATACCTACAACCAATATACCAACGCTATTTCACCTACACACATCCACAGACAGCACAACCGACATTTACCAACACCAACACCTACAGCCACACCTACCAGCACTTACTCCACCTCCCAAATGGGTGAATTAAAGATTAAGTATTGTGATTCTGCCTCTGTGTACAAGGTTCTACCTCTGTGTACATAGGTTTCTATCTTTTATATAGAATAAATGGGTCTGTAGAATGAAAGGGAGGCCTGAAACATGATGGAACAGTACACAAGCATCATATATGATAAATAAATCAATGGGAAAAAAAAATTTTGGGGGTCAAACATTAAGGAGAAAAAAAGAATTGACAACCTGCTAGAAAAGGTCATTTTCAGTCTAAAATTGTTTAAATTGATATAAAAAAAACCATTCCAAATAAACCACACACATAATTCCTAATGTTTCCTAGCAGAAATAATGTATAAATCACTATGTAGGAAAGGAACAGATCAAGTTATAAGCTTTTGTTTCTACCTCCGTGTACACTTCTGCCTCTGTGTACAACGTTTCAATATTTTATAGCTCTCAGCTGAATGGTTCCACATTCTTTAAATTAACCACATTTGTTGTGGGCATGGTCATTGACAAGTACATATTTTTTTCAAATTTGTTATGGCACTTCAAAAAATTTCCAGTATTCATGGAAAAATGCCAAACTCTGGAGGAAAATATTTTTCATACGTTTAGCAAACCATATTTTCATTATATTAGACAGGAAATATTTTTCACCTTCTTTCTCTAGGTGAACATGTTCTTTTTGCAAAACAAACAAAGAAACATCATTATATTAAAAATACAAAAGTCAATGAAAGATTTCTTAATTGATATACCTATGTACACAGAGGCAGAAATATAAAAGAGACTATTACTTCAGTATGGCATACTGAGCCTAAGATTAGTCCAAACTATTAGCCATTTTGGAGATATTACCATAAAACTGTCTGCATCACATGGGAAAACGCCTAAAAGGATCTGGAAAATCTTATTTTTTTACCCTCTAGGTCTGAAGTGCTGTCAAATTCTGAATATCGACCATTATATATATATTTATTTATATATATATATATATATATATATATATATATATATATATATATATATATATATATATATATATAATGCACATGCATCTGTTATATATATATATATATAATATTATACATATAACCCATCTGATACCTTATAAAATCATTATGTATTTCACTTGGGTAGTTTTATATGAGATGGCAAATAATATATTTCTTAAGATTGGCTCATCTCTAAATCATAATGTCTGGCATTTCAGATTCCAAAGTAATTGTTTTGCATATAATTGCTTTGTTATAAGAGAGTTTTTGTTCTATGGAATTAGTACACAATCCATGGCCAACAATGATGTGTTATGATGTTTACCGATGTATTTTATTATGGGGTTTTGTTTTTTTGTTTTGTTTTTATCAATTCTTTATTAGGGAAATAGCTTTTTACATTCATCACCATTCTTCCACAATGATTAATAGAGAGTGATAGATGCAATGAATGATATAGAAGTGGGAATGATATACATAGTAGACTAATACAAGAGTCGAATGTCCCTCTTAGAATGTCCCTCTTAGTATGTCCCTCTTTTGGCATGTCAGTAAGCTCTGTATCAACTAAATCAATATATAAAAACTGAGGCAATATTCAACTCCTAAGTTTGGACAACCTCTCTTGGTTTTTAGAGTGTCACCTCTTGTTCTAAATCATTGCCTGAAATACTACAAAGGACATAAGTAATGAGTTAAATAGATATTTTGTGAACATGGGAACCAACCCAAACCATGCTCAACCTGCGATAACAGAAGATGGTGACAGACAAGATGCAGGTAAAATAAAACAGATGCTTACTAAAAGTAACGAAATCGGAGCGACAGATAATAAGGAAGTTGATAAATATGTCAATAGCATAAAAAATGGCTAGAGTACAGGATTTGATCTAATTAAGTCGGATAGCCTAATACAGCTGTTTACGACAAACCCTGCAGCCCTAGTAGACTTAATTAATTCAACTCTTGAGTTAAGTATTTTTCTGCAAATCCTGAAACTTATCCGAATACAATAACTGGAGAACAATCACTGTTTTAAGTTTTATTTCGAAAGTATTTGAGAAGTCATACATGCAAGATTGTATACAGAGCTATCTGAAATGAATTACTTGATAGCAAAACAATTTGGCTTCTTACCTAAAAGATCAACTGCGCAGGCAATATTTAGTTTAGTAAATGAAATTCTAACCCAACTTAATAATAAAAAGGTAGTACTAGTTATATATATATTTCGTAAAGCGTTTGATTCCGTAAACCATAAAATTCTAATTAAAAAATTAAGCACTGCCCACATAAATCCCCGTCTAATGAGTCTGATAGCCGACTATTTGAGAAACAGAAAATGAAAACTAAACTTAGGGAAGATGTGTTGGATAAAGAAAATATAATAAGTGGGATACCTCAGGGTTGAGTTATAGGCCCCCTGATTTTTTTAATTTTTATTAATGATATTACAGCCTCATTAAACCATGTTAAGCCCATACTCTATGCAGATGACATAGTCCTGATCTCAGAAGGTAGAAACCAGCAGGAAGCAAAGGATAGAATGGAAATGGATCTCTCAGAAGTAAAATCTTGGTCTGAAAAAAGAAAAACCTTAATTATAGTAAAACAAAAACAATGTGGTTTGGGACCCAGAGGAACATGGATAAAAAAACTAGTGGTCAAGATAGGTCAAATAGGTCAAATCTCCTTATCCCCAGTTCAAGTATATAGGTACTTAGGATTACAGATAGATAGTAACCTCACATTCAAGGAGCACTTTAGTCAATGATCAGATGGTGGGTAGAAGATGCTGACCATATCTTTGAAAATGTAGAAATAAGAACTAGACTGGACAAAAAGATTAAACTAAAACTTCTGAAAATAAGATTGGAAAAATTTAGACAATCCCCCCTAAATAGAGGAAACGATTATTGGAACAGATTACCTGGTGATATCCAGAGGTAACCATAAGGAGATAATTTTAAATTTAAAGTAAAGGAACTGCTGCCAACGATAATAAGACTGGAAGATATGGAGTGACAGGTTTTTTTAACATAATGAGCTATGGTAATTAATTAAGAATGACTATCGAACATTACTACTGCCTCGGTGTGTTACTTGGATACGCTGTACATATTGTGTTTGTCCTATTCTTGTTCTGTTGTCCTGTGAAGTGTGCTGTGAAGTCCTGTACCCTGACCTCATTATGGAAGATCGCCCCGTACCAGGCGAATAATGTTGTCATAAATATGTTTACTGAATAAAAAAAACAAGGTTTTGAATTTTGTTGGATCCGCTTGGAGTTTTTCCCGCACATAAGGATATATTGAACCAGACATATGCCTGGAGACTGAAGTGCCACAAGAGTGAGATTCTCGTGTAGTGACACAAGAGGGCACTACAAATGCTTTTTCTCTTATGATTCATTTCGATCCATACCAAAACCAAAGTTTACTATTTTAGTTTTCTGATCTACTTTTCTCGTGAGAAACCAATGCTCTCCCCACTTTCGCTGGTAGGTAATCAAATACAGCCAGGGGGAGACTCCTTTTGTCAACCGGGGTATAGGTGGGGACACCTGGTGTTACTGCGTCAACTCACAGTCTGCCTTATGTTTTCATATATATCCAGAGGTATTGGAAGACGGCATAGATAGAATATGTATACTTATTTGGTGTGTATAGATGTATCCAGTGCATTTACGTTTAGCTATATACGTGAGCGTGTATATTTGGATATATATATATATAGCTTTGTATACATATATGTAAAGAAGGTTTACCTACAGTCCCCGATACACACATTATCAGATAACAGATCTCTTATGCCATAAGGTCAGAAACTTTGGGTGTCGTTAATAGATAACTTTTGCTCTAGGGCGGTGTCTGTAACACACTGCGTGTTTTTGTGATGCTATACAACCTATCCTAATTTATTCTGTATTATTTTCATTATTGTTATTTCCTATTTCTAGTTGTAGCTTGCTTGTTGTAGAGGTTCCACCATCAAGTCAATAGTCATATTTGTTTGCCTCCCTTTTTTTCAAGATTAAATGCCTATACTTGCTTTGCACAGGCTGTCACTTATTGGACATACGGAAATAACAATACGACATGATCATGATGGCTGACTCAAATAATGTGTTATATCATGTCTTTAATGGGCATTAGGCCAGTCGTAGGCTACGCCTAAATCAAATCCGTCACAGGTGAATGCTCATTGATAGAAATATATTGAGAACACGGGTCATCAAAAACTCTATGGACTGGAAGCGGCTGCTACCGTAAGCCGATGACTGCCGACACTGGCAACCAGAGCTACGTTGGGGTTGGTTGCCAAACTAATGACTACCACACTTTGATACATGTACACACGCCATAGGAGGCGCCACTGTTTTGAGCTTAGTTCCGCAAATTGCCTCTAGATAATGCTACAGTAATATATAGCCGAATGCATTACAGTTATGACAGGTATCTCTGTAACAATTTATGATTATAGGGCTATCTTTATTCTAAGTATTTTAGAAATATGATTGAAATATGTAATGAATGGTGCATATTATGTTGCTTGGATGTTTAAAGTTATTCAAATTAGGTGTTATTTTTCATGATTTTTATACTCTAATATGAGGTGACTCTGCAGTGACAAAAAGTTTCCCATTCTTCTTGGAATAAAGATAGAAGCTCAATTCAAAGTGTCCCACAATGGCATGTAAAATCTTTTTTGTAAGGCCTAGGTCTCATAAAGCTGAGCCATTTCTAATATTTCATCTGACGGGATACTTTTGATGTTTTGATGTCAGGCAAAGTATCCACACTGTCATTCCATAGTGACATTTTCTCAGATACTTTGAATAAAGATAGGAGTTTGATTCAAAGTGTCCCAGAAAGACCTGTAAAAACTCTTTTGTAAGGGATGAGTGCCATTGTCATTCCGTAGTGACAAAAAGTTTCCCATTTTCCTCAGATACTTAGAATGAGTATCTAAAAATATATTGAGAACATGGGTCATCTGTGAAAACACTTTGTTTTTTCATGCTGTATAGTACATAATTTTGATTAGCTGTACATATGTTGCGCTGATATGCTGCATGGAAATCTACTTGTACCAGCTATAATGGAATACGTAAATCTAGGCATACATTGAAACCAGCCCTGGTTGGTGAGTATGGACCCAGTATAGATAAAAAAATTAAAAAAAGAAGACAGAGGCACAATTCAAAGTGTCCCAGAAAGGTCTGTAATAACTATTGTGTTAGGGCTAAGTCTTATAAAGCTGCGACATTTCTAAAATTTTAATCTCGGGGAGTACTTTTGATGGTTTTTTTTCATGTCGAGCAACAGTCTTAACACTGTCATTCTATGGTGACAAAGAGACTTTTGGTCATAGAGACTTGTATATATATATATATGGATTATTTTATGGAAGAATACCATTTGTCTTAAGATTTGGACTGGATACCTCCCGCTCCTCCCCCGCACTGCATGACGTCATTTATGGACGGCCCCATGCCGTATGTAGCATGTATGGTGAATTTTATGCGAGGGTGTAAGTATTCTGGGTGTGGCGCGTAACCTACGCTCGACCTACCTACGCTCGACCTATGGCTATGACCCGACATAGAGGCTCAGTGAGGCAAGAGTCAACCTCAGACTCGTCTGGTCGTTTCAACACCACCATGCCCTTGACCTTCCCCCTCCTACGAAATAGACCAATGTGATTGGCTGAAAGCAGGGCGCATGAGTACAGGCTGACTCGTATGACTGAATGGTTGTGTTCACCGGCTCGACCGATGTAGTGAGTCCCCGCAGACTCACTAGCACTGCCGTTTTGATTTTTCATTCGTTTCCTTTGAAAGGCTTAATCAACGTTCCTGCTAAGCTAATCATATACCGACATCAAGTTCCAACAGGACCCGAGATTGACAGGTGAGTGTTTACGACTGGTGTCGTCGCATGTTGGATTTTTATCCACAGCAGTAGCAGGCTCATGGTGGAGGTGTTTCCATCGACCGGGTGACAGGCGTCGACAGCCGGTGGATGGTTCAGTCGGACCCCCCTCCATCGTGCTCATCCACACAGGAGATATTAAGCATTCACTGGAAAAGTCATCATATAAATTGAATTGATTATGGGTGTCTGCCGTAATACCTCCTGAGGAGGATCAGCCCGGAATATGTTGTTGTCATATTATTATAACGGCCAGCGCAGACAGTGTCTGTATGGTGGAGTAGCCAAGCGGGTGCTGCACTCGGGTAGACCGAGATGGGTAGATGCAGGCGATGCTGCCAAGTGGTAGGTGTGATGCACACGAGGTGATATCATAGCCATCGGATCCACCACCGCAGTACATCTGTCAAGTAAGGGTGACCTCCTCTGTGGGTGTGTGGGCGTGACAGCACTAGGGGTATGAACCTTGCCACTATAGGGGTATAGTGACTACAGTCCGGAGGTACAGGTTGCAGACAAACTTCGTCAGACTTGGGTCGTGCAACGACTAAGAACAACTACACTAGAAGGAAGACCTATGGGGGTGACCTTCCACCTAGAGTGCATATTTATCTGATTAGTCTACAAGGAGCTAGCTTACCTTAAATGCTATCATTACATATTTCATCCAGTATCCAGTACTCGCCGATTGTGGCTGTATGCAAAGGGACGGGTGAGGGGAGGCACTATTGGAGAGGACCGGGCATGAATCCAACACTAGTTCTCCACTGTATATGGGTCGGCGCTCAAAAGGGGGTGGTGGGGGGGGGGGGGGGTGAGTGCAGGTAGGTGGCACCGCAGCTGCCGCCTCCGCCATGCCGTGAATTCTATACAATCTCCATCGACCTTCCTCTAGTTCACGGCAATCCATTGTCTCGAGATATCATCTCATTTACCAGTGGCGTAAGAAATTGACAAAGCGTGTGGGCCGAAGAGGAAAAACTGTTGATATGTAATTATTTCAAATATCCTCACTTGGTGGGAGTGGGGGCTTGGCCCTGCTCACCAAATATATTTGCCTCCGCCAATGTGATTGCACTTCAATACATCATACATGTTTGATAAAAAGATCCATACAAATTAGTCATGTACCTATACAAAATGAAATTGAGGTACTGTCGACTCTGCGATCGCGGGATAAAAAAAAGAGTTCAGTTGGCACTTCGGAAACCTGCTCCTGATCGAAACTCATCTGGTATGACTATAACATCACCAATGAAACCATATACACGTACACTTAATAGTCAACACTATTTTGATACATAACAAGAAAAGTGTCGTTTCAGTTTCCAAATCTATGGATGAGGTCATTTATTACAGCCACATAGCCTTTGGCTCATTGTTTTTTCTTGTTTTGACTGTGAGGCGCATGTCGAACTTGTTGGTTACCGTACATACAGTCTGTGTTTGGTGAGTAAACAAACATTTCATGCCTTAGCGCTTACTACATGCTTAGGTCAAGTGATGTTTACTGACCGGTAAGTGCAACAGGTTAGACGCGTACTTACTCTTGGTTATAGCAACGAGATGACATCGTCTGCAACTCTATGATCCATACCCTCGCGAATATTGGTGGCAGATCATGGACCTTTTCAAACTTAACCGTCCGTCTCAGTCCATTCCCCTGACCGATCTCATTTTCATCTGTAGTTTTCTCCAATACGCCTATGACCGCTGCTCATCCAGATAATGTCCCAATATCTATCAATCTAGCTAATACCAGCCCCTTTAATATGGCTGCTGCTCTCATCCGACTGCCCCTGCCCTATACCATCGAACAGAAACCTCTAAGCATCCCACAACCCCATCATAAGATATTCCTTTGGGTAAATGAAGAGATCAAATAAACAAAGGATCAGTATTTCACACACCACCAACCTACCAAAACATCGAGTAGACTATATATGTATGAACACCTCTTTACCGACACCACCTTTAGATATAGGGCCCAATTCAACTTATCATAACTTGATCATAAATTTCAACCTCACCCTTAACCTCAGTCCAATACTTAACCTCACTGTCACCTGTACCCAAGGACACATTTCTAGTTTCAACCTCAACTTCAGACACAGCCTCACTCTCACCCTGTGAAGATAGACCTTCAACTGCAAACTCACCCCCAACCTCGGCCCCCTCTCCATCAATCCCAACGTCGCACCCTCACTCGAAGGCACACTCTTGCCCTCAACCTACGATCTCACCTACTATTTCTTTAGAGCTGGTGGCCATAAGCATAGCGATCATTGAGTTGTAATAGTGGGACATATCCATGAAGTTCTATTGCAACTGAGTGCACCGTCAAAGAGGGTTTCAATGGGACCACAAAACACGCAACGATTGAATTGTTCATAGTGAGCTGTAGCATTGTGAGGGAAGGATATTGTGCTATTTAAGTGTTGCACCCCGACCACTGGGTTAAGTGAGTACATTCAGAGTGCAGTGCAGCTCTTGTACGCCATGTAGCATTAACTAAGAGGTCAGATATATATATATATATATATATATATATATATATATATATATATATATATATATATATATATATATATATATGGCCAACAGTATTGTGTGCCTAGAAACATACAGGACTTATAGTTAAAACAATTCTGATCATTTATACTAGCATTTGCAAAATCATGATTAAGGCTAGAGACTGTAGTTCGGCATACAAGCATGATTAAACCTTAATCGACCTTTTAAAACTTGTATTTTACTATGACTTATGGATGGCGTGGCACACCGACTCCTCCGGAACTCAGATCACAAATCTTCCACACATCGATGAGTATAGTGCTGCATGTTATAATGGCCGAACAGTAAACAGCATTTATCGTCCCTGGATGCGCCTTTGTATTGACTCGTAGTACTGTGCGGCCACCGTGAATACGATCTGTAGGGGATGCCATCGAATCTTAGCATTTCCAGTGTACTACAGTACTCTGCTAGAATTCTTATTGATTATGGTAGCCTACATTACTCTATAGATACGAGTGAATAAGGATGAACATGAGTGAATCTTCTGAAATAACGATGAACCTTAGGGCAGCAAGCATTATCACATGTCCTTTAGTCGCTTGTCATAGTATAGTGTAATAAGGTAATATATCAACAATATATAAATTATTAATAGTCCTTAATTTAGTTTAGGATACACAGGGCTGAGAAGGTTGCCTGAGAAAACTGGGTTGTCACCCTCAGACGCAATCCTCTTAGACATGACAGACCATAAATATCAATAGAATACACATGATCGTGTCTTTTTTAATATTCAGTTGTGTCTGTGTAGCCGTCAAGTGCAGCAAGGTCATACTAGTACAATGATGAGAACTGTCAGATATATATGTTATGGCATTCCTTGCATGTGTACTACATATTCTATATTGTGAATCGTATTTCTCTATATCTTAGTTATATCTGCACTCAACGAACCAGTATACTGGAAAAACAATAATTGAGAGAAAAGGCATTAACTAGCTGTGAAGTCACTTTTCCATGTCATCCAGACTGTGTCACCACTCTGTAAATATACATGTAGCCAATCGGAAGGAGGACATTCATACCCTACTCCCATGTCATGCTCGGAGGCCTGACTGGACACACTCAGGTATATCCTTTACACTGTTTCTATTAGACACTGACATATTTCCATTTTGTACTAAAGACTCAGTTTGACTCATCTCCAGTTAGTTAGGATTTAGCCAAATACTTGGCTTGAGTCTGGCTTACAGAACACCAGGCCAGAATCAGTAATCTGGAGGCTGACTCAAAACTGTCACCATGATGTAGGGAAATTAGAGAGACCCTGTGCTGCTGGGATGTGGATAGGACATTTGAGGCTCTAGAGTTGAGGATCCTCACCTACAGGAGTACAGAGCATGCTTTGCTAACAGTGACATTTCATTCAGAAGATTCTGTACACTGACTGATAACTGTTATTCTCCATATTGGCATAAGCATAGCGACCATTGACTGATTGAGCTCTTGTACATTGTGAATTTCGTATTCTTCAGGATACTAAACACAACTTAAACTAAACAGCTCCTGGATCCATCATTTAAATCTGCACCTTAATAAAGTATGTTTTTTCTCACAAAACATCCATTGTTATATCTAGTGGAGGAACCAACCTTGTTATATATATATATAGATGGACAAACGCACAAAGTAATTTTAAAAGTGCCTGGTAGGAGCAAAGTTTATAGACAAAGAGAGACTATCAATTCTGGATGGCAGGACATTTGTTGGTTTCTCTACCCCTGATGAGCAATTATGGCCCCTACTACCCCGACCACTACAGATAGAACCTAACCCTGGGATCTGGGGAAGTAATTGAGGCTAGTAGAATCAGGCTTGAAGATTCCCTTATGCTATATGTTATAGGCAGTCCCGGCGACCACATTTCAAGGCTACAGTATACAGGATAAATGCGACATGACATGGCTGACCGAGCCAGTATGCAGTGTCCCGTTGAACTGGTCTGCAGTGAAACACGAACTTCTGCATTTGTCTGACACCACACGTTCCTTCCAATTCCCACCATGTTAGGGCCGTCTCTTTACGCTTTCACACGCTGGGCCTTGGTAGCCTTTGTAGCCTGGCGGAATGCTTCCTGTTGTGCTGCACCAAGTCCTGAAGAGTGGCTGTTTTTGTTCACAGCTTTTTATGTCTCGCTGAGTTGCCAGACAGGTTAGTATGATCTACAACATCCTGTGGCAAGTGCAGTGTAAATATGACGCGCTACGCCAGGGACCTTCATTCACCTTCCAGCAGTCCCAGAGAGCACATGAAAAGACACAGCTATGCTGTGAAAAAAACCCAGACGTAAACTGACATAAACCCCAGCGCCGGCCATACAAGCAGAGCACCGGGAGCAGGAAGACACACCTGCACCCAAAGCTGATCCTGATGCTGAAGAAAGTGCTTTTGCTGCTGCTGCTGCTTCTTCTGCTGCTGCTGCTGCTGCTGCTGCTGCTGCCATTGCTGAACACGGGTCAGAAACTGAGCCAGAGGCTCTGGAAGCAGAAGATGCTCCTGTTATGTGGTGGGCCATGCCGTGAGGTGTTGTGATTGAGCTCTTGCAGCAGAACCCAGTTGCACAGGTAGAACGTGACTCCCTTTGATGCTTCTGCTCCAGCTTCTTCAGCTGATGCTCATGCTCCACCTCTATACTCCTTGTTCAGGTCGGGCTTCAGATGACTGCCTACCAATATTGTCAGATAGTACCCCGTCTTCTATGCTGACTCCTGCAACCACGAATAACCTGATATTCTCATGTGGCTGCTTGACAGCGTTCTGACTTAGTGGGGAACCTATCAGCACATACAGCCGCATACGTGGATGGGTGTTTCCCCAGCCTGCCATCAGCCTACTGTTGCATGGCTGAGCAACACATCATGGAAGTGCTGCTTTACTGCCAAAAGGACACAGACATGGCGCCACCCTCCCCAACCCCAACCCCACCGTCCTGTTCAACCTATGCAGTCAACACCACCTGGCGAGTCAATGCCGCCACGTCCTTGGTTCGGAGATACTCCGTACCAGGCTCCAGTTTGGCAGAATAGGTGACGAAAATCATCGAGATTGATTTTAGGATCCGATCCAATATATCAGCAAGATGAGAGGAAATGATGGTACTCAAAGATAAGATGTTATTGTTCATGGTTCAACTTTGCATGACCTGTAGACTCACCTCTTTTAAACTCCTTCCTGATCAGCGATATCAGATCAGATATTCCAAACTTTGATCTTCAGGCGCTTGATATGGACCCAGACACCTTACCCTAGTGACCGCAGGTAACCGAGGAAAGGCCTGCAGGGTAGATAATGGTTCTTCAACAGCTTGAACATATTCACTTTCCCAAAGGTCGTCAAGCTCTCCATAGTAATTCTTGGATTGCACACTGGACTTTCACTCCGGCTTATTCGTGACTTTGATTGTAAGTTACTTACCTATTTCTAATTATCCTAGTAGACAATGCCAACAAGATGATGGCTTGATGCATGGTATACTCATGAAAACACCCGCAAACTCTGTATGGCTTAAGGGGCATTTTCCTCAGGTGATAAGGTCATCATTGTATGAAGTACGGACATCATGATCAATATAATCCCGAAGGTGGTAGACCTCATGCTTTTCTAAAGTGGGTATGTTATATATGTACCCTCTTCCTTACTTCCAAGCCTCTGTCTTTTTGTCCCCGGTCTGTTATTGCCCTTTCCCGAGAGTAACTAGAGGTAACAGGAAGTTAAAAACTGCTATCTTTCCGGATACGTAATTCTTGTTTGGGGATTCAGATTCTTTCTGGTACCGTTTGGTCGCTTCCTCGCATGACATGGCAATGGAAGACCAATTACGAGATCCGGGGACAGCCGAGTAGTGTAGGGTAGTCATTTGAGGCGAAGGTGACCGATATTCCCGGATTGTATGTTTTAGAAAGTTGCCGACTTTTGGATTATATGTGAGAGAGTCAATATGCTTACGTCTCATGCGATTTCACCTAACAAGCAGCTCCGTGCATCTGTTTTACTACTTGGTCCTTCTATATTTAATTTCGAGTATTATTAACCATGGATAAGCTGCAAATCCCAGACAATCAATTCTAATGTAACATAAATATACATAAAGGAAAGAAAGCTCAAATGAATGCCACATGCATTGAATTACAGAGTTTTGACATTAAGAAGAGGATAATGAACTGATATCTAAATACAAATGGAAATAACCTATGTCGAATGGAAGTCAACTGATATATAGGGCACATATCTAATAGTAGCATTGACATCTTCTCAGTGTTGTGATATAAATATCCCAACTTATTATCGGTCAAAATTGATTGGAATAGTAGAAATACACATATTGATAACTGTATCAGTCTTGGTCACATGGAACAAGTGCTGCCGTTCAAAGTAGGTAATCAACCTTTAAGTACGGTCTAAACTGAATGAGGGATGAAATATTTCAAGGTGTTGGTACAGAAGACTAGGTTTTGTCAGACACATGTAGGAGAAGAATACGGAGCCAAATGTCAAGACCGTCCATGCACCGAGGCAGCCCATAGAAAGGTCAACTCTGCAATATTTCCATCTGACTGACTCCGAGTCATTCTAATGTAAAAATAGTCGGTAAGACTCACCTGTCAATTCCTGCAGGTTGGTTTTAAGGGAGCATTGGAAAGAACGTTGGCACACTGTACCACACCCATACGCGTTCAATTTATACGAGCTAATATAAAGGCACATTCATACTGGAAATGTGCGACAGCTACAAGGAAATAATCTCTGAAAGATCAAACAAAAAGTAATAGATAAGGGCGTGGTGATAATGTTGCCAGGCTTCCTTGATGATCGTGTGCTATGTGACCAAGTCGTTGAATAACACACCATCAGATACATAGATCTATGGATGCAAAATGTCATTATAGCAGTCCAGCCTTCTATGATTCATAATACATGAGAGTAAGTGATGGCTTCCGAGACCACGGAGATCATTGCTTCTCAATGATAAAAGTGGCAGTACTGAACCCCCTGCTAACCCCCTCCCAGCCCTTTATGATTATTTTACCTACCCCTAATAAAGAACGCCATAGGTTTAACATTGACTCATTATATTTGACGGAACGTTGAATAGTTATATTTATGCACCTAGGTGAATAAAAAAACCGACCAATCAGGGACCAGATAACGAAAGTAGATCCGGCAGCATTGATAAATGTGGCCATCCTCCGATGAGTGTCAACACGCTACTAACATGGATAATTACAAAATTTTCTCTGTATATCGGTGAGATGGGGTAGGATAAGTACAAAACCGAACTCGAGTTAGCCTTGAAAGGCCTGGTCAGGTCTGCTACTCACTACACTCGGCTAACGCCTCGTGTAGTAATACACAACCTGCCCATCGTGGCATAAACATTGACAAGGCTAACTCTCGTTTGGTTCCTACTAAGTATTCGTTGTGTGCAATGCGATAACATGTGTATGCAGCAGTGTGAAGTGCAGTGAAAAGTGTAGTGTTCCTTAGATTGTAAAATACCTGCCTGATCGAGGACAATAGTATTGCTTTCATTGCATGATCCTTACAGATTCAATGGCATTTGATATGTACCATCAGTGCGACTTGCTTGTATGAGGTGAGTTACCTAAGTAACTAGTGTAAAAGCGAACTTTATTGAAAAAAAAAAGCTTACAAAATTAGAAGCATGACGGTAACAAATTCTGGAGAGATCAGATCAGTACTACCTGATAGCACTCAAGTCCAAACAATGAATTGAAAAAATGAACTTTCAGATGAATATATAACTGTTGAACAATTGCTGGATTATAAAAATGAATACTTTCTGCAAATACGACCGAATCTGTCTGCTAATATGGATGATATCTGGGGCAACACTATGACAAAAACCCTTTATCCTTACTATAGAAACAAATGAAGAAGAGGTTGTGCAATTGATAAATGGTAAGATCATATGGAAGTCCTCGGGTGTAGAGAGGGTTTCCTCAAAATACTCAAAAATGATTCTGAAAATTCCCCAAACCTCAGATAGCACACTTATCTTTCTCTAGTGGCGTAATGCCTAGGGCATGTAAGCAGGGGGGAGTAGTTCCATTGATAACATAAAAGGGTTCGAGACAGTATTCAGGACAGTATCAAACTTGTAAACTATGAGTAAAATCATAGAACGCATAGTCCAAACAAAGCTGGTTGCTTTTGTTAAAAATCGCAACCTATTGATAAATGGTGGTTTCAGAGCAGGGCATACCTCAACTGACACAACAGTAAAACTTACAGAAGTTGGATCTCTAATCAGCTAGATAATCGAACATGATATATAAATGTCAATAAAGGGAAATCAAAACCTGGTTATATCACTTGTGGTTTGCCCCAGGGTTCTGTTATGGGACCCTTTTTTCTGCTACATGTCAATGACATGAAAAGTATTGTTGAAATAAATAATATCTATCTCTACGCGGACGACACAGTTGTTTCTGTGCAAGGAAACTTTCCCCAAAATCCTGGAAATGAAATGTATGAAATACTGAGTAAAACCAAGGAGTAGATAAAATAAACTAACTATAAATATTAAAATCTAAATACAGTAACCACATGCAAATCATAAAGAAGTTCATGGACCTACACACCTACGTATTCTGAAATCGGCAAATATGCCTTTCGTTGATGAAGGGGATGTTTTTAAACGAAGGCAATGTAGAGCTGCTTAGGGAAGCGAGTAGTCCCGTCTTCGCATCGACGGTCACCTTCATGTTGTAGTGCATGCTGTGGTAACACCGGTTTTCGAACGGAGGAAAGTGGAGCGTGTAAGCTGGAAGGCATACCTTTGCAAGGGCCACTCAACACACCAGATATGTTTCTATCAGCTACTGACCTAAACTATTGAGACCATCGGATATCCTGGGTCTAAGGTATTCATAATTCGATCGTAAGAAACTGAACGGCGATAGCAGTAGCACCTTCATATAGGCGCACATACACAGATATATACATGTACACATACATACATGTATATATATTTGTGTGTGTGCTAAACAGACATAAATACAACGAAATAAGCTACGCAGTTGTAAAAAGGGTATGGCTCTGTGATACTTTCTACAGACAAAGCTCGGTGGTATTTTCCGTAGCAATGACCAGACCGTTTCCCAAGAGTTATTGCACTTCATCAGGCGAAGCCAATCTGATTCTAGACAAGGTTATTGCACAATTTATTATCCAAATGTTTTCAATTCCGGTTCATAGTGAACTCACAGCTAGAGGTTATCATTCCTATATACCTATGGCTGTACACTTTATGCTTACACCACGTTCTGGGGGTGGAGTAACTTATGGATACTACCCAAGGTTGCCGTATACTACCCAAGGTTGCCGTTTACTACCCAAGGTTGACATTTAGACCAATCAGATTGTCTCTTACAAAATTCATATGAAAAGCGCAGTGGGGAGTAAACATAAAGTGTCAAGTTACTCGATAAGGTTGGATCTGGCTTCAGGTTTGATGGTGGATGAGCAAATAAAGCTAATTATCGTTATTAAACCACATTTGAAGGTATATAGGAATAGGGAAACCAAGTACCAGTGAAAGGAAGTCAAAATTACTCGGTAAGGCTTGGAAAAATTACTGCCCGCGGCCAAGGCCTTGGGCAGTACTTTTCCCAAGCCTTACCTCGTAACTTTGACTTCCTTTCACCGGAACATAGTTTCCCTCTAATATTGTATCTGGTCTCATATCATAATAATTTTATCACACATACACGGCAATAGGCTCCTGTTACCTTTGATTCTACCTAGTAATATATATCCAGAATGTATCCTTACCGCTACTAGTCCTGGTATTTACCTATCTACTTCAGAATATAAATGGTGTTAAATGAAATATGATATTCCTTTCAGACAAAATGCATATACCAATAGTGTCCAACCTGGTCAAGCAGTATGAAGAGGCGCTGCCACACGCTGGTAAGTTTCTAAAAGTCAAAGAACATAACACCTCTCCCAAAAATGATGAAGATATTGAAATAATCTATCTTATACTATGTCATCTATTTATCGTCGTAGCTTTGCTTTACGTTCTAGGCTAAGTCTAATTTAACAAATTGAACGTTAAACTACCCAAACAAACATACATTCTAGGTTCAAGCCATAATGGCATAAATTGAAATTACAATGTTCTACAAGAAGTCCGGACAGTAGGATTTTAACCCCATAGCACCTCGTTTGGGATTAATATTGCTAGCCTCAGATCTCTCAAGACATATGGTTATTATAGAAAGTCCATACATATATCAATAAGGATAAATCCAATCGGTCCATGCCACCTTCTCAAACATCATTTAGCTGTCATACCATCGGTGCTGATATTCGTCTCTGTAAATGTTGTTTCTCGCAGATCCACGGACCCGGAACTGGTTTCTGCTATGGAACTCCCCTGTGTATGTGTGGGTGTTGTCAGCCCTGTACCTGGCCTTCGTCTGGGCTGGTCCCAGAGTGATGGCCAACCGTAAGCCGTTCAAACTGCAGTCCTTCCTGGTGGTCTACAACATATCCCTGGTTGTCCTCTCCCTGTATATGGCTATCGAGGTGGGAACATTATTCTAGCTCATCATAATTTCTCTTTTCCGATTTATTAGATTTCCGCCACCTAATATCAAATTGAAGACTCCGAATTTTCGATTCGAGTATGTCTGTAGTTTACTATTTTCCAAAGCCAGTATTTTACTCAGGACTACATCGTGATTCCTTGCCATCCTATGTTATCTGTTGACAGAAAGCTGTGCATGATACTTGGGGTATCTATATTGCCGATAGCTAATACAATAGAAATTGACGTGATAATGCTCATATGATTACTATCCTATTTGCAGATGATATTAAGTATCTACAACGCAGGATATAATTTCATCTGTGATGGATACACGGCTGAGTCTGTCAAAAATCCAGGAGAGCTCAGGGTAAGACGATCTATTTTTGATGGTCAATGATGCCCATTGAAGTGTCACAATAAAACCATTAACTGACTGAATTCAGAACGTGTTGCTATAGATGAAGAGCCGTTGACGAAAGACTATAATCTTCTATTGAGACTCATTTAACGAATGCGCATTAAAACCTCGTTAGGGGGCCATACTAATTGCTGAACAAAGGTGTGCACTTCGTATGTTGTGTATGTGTGAACTACGTAATGGGGAAATCAAACATGAAAAGGGGATTTCTGTTTCATGTCAAAATGTCCCCTTTTTACTTCTTGGGGTTTCTATTGTAGGTATCATATGTATGTTGTTTATGAGTGCTCAATACTTGACTCTTTCTTTTTGTATCCTATGCAGGTGGCCCGTGTTTTATGGTGGTATTTCTTCTCAAAGGCAATAGAATTTATGGACACCATTCTCATGATTGTGCGAAAGAAAAATAACCAGGTTACGTTTCTACATGTCTACCACCATGTATCCATGCTCAACATCTGGTGGTGGGTCATGATGTTCATTCCAGGAGGACTAAGTAAGAAATGTTTGATGATCAGTCTTCCTATATTATATATGTCATTCTATAGAATGTATAAGACGTTCACCCCGAATCTTTTCTCCTTGTACTACCAGGTAGGAGAATTTCATAATGTGTGTATTTCCAGAGGCAAACATCTGTAAATGATTAACAGGGGCAGAGTAATGTTAGCAATCTTAGGAAATATTAATCACAGTGACACCTGGAAGACAAAAGTTTTTGAAATAAGTTTTCCATTCCGCCTTTTGTATAGACTACAAACGTTACATTCTTGGGACCTTTTCTAACCATTAGTGAATGTGAAAATAGAAGTGGAATTGAGTATACACTACTTCATATTTCAGGTTGGTTCGGCGCTTGGGTGAATACAGTCGTGCATGTTGTGATGTATTTGTACTATGGACTTTCTGCTATTCCGTCCTTGAGGGAGAAACTCTGGTGGAAGAAGTACCTAACGATGTTCCAACTGGTAACTCATCTTTTGTCATATTGTTTTGTAATCTATATAACCGCGTATTGGATACGAATTAGGCAAAAAATAATCGGTAGAGAATTGTACGCATACACAAGGAAAATGTATATAGAAAAATTGCACGGCAAAGGTAATTATTATGATAACTGTGTGTGTCGTCTTTCTATTTAACCATAGATGCAAGGAAGAACTGTAACGTAATTGCTAAGGGTGGCAGAAAGCAATTACTTCTAATGATAGTTTCATCAAAATTCAGACCTGCCCCCAGACAGTGAGAGATCGGGACTGTGTGCATAGCTTTCAATGCATACTTAGTTAGTTCATTTCTGTTTTATTTTAGACAAACTATCCAAAGATATACCGAAATTTAATCTTTTTACTCGTAGTAAAATATCTACTCCAACTGCAATACAAATTAAAAAATTCTTGGGGACCAGCATCTGTTAAGAGACCAGCACAAGGATGAACGCTCAAAGTTTCAGATGTGAATATCATTTCATATTTTGTTTTGTTGATATAATTTACTTCTTTGGGCTACCCCAACTGCAATAAAGATTAGAAAATTCTTGGGGACCAGCATCTGTTGAGAGACCAGCACGAGAATGATTGCTCAAAGTTTCAGTTGTGAATATCATTTCATATACTAATACATGTACAACGGAAACCTAAACCAGTGGGCGTGGAGCACGGCTCTCCACTATAACGTGTTGCTCACTATGTCTCGGTATCCACTCAACCACTGTATTAAAATCTACGCAAATCTAATATTTCAACTACTACGCGTAGTTACCACAAGCCTTAACCGATAACAGTCACGGACGCCAATGAAGTTTAGCCGTGAGGTTTTAACCACTTTGATATATTCCAATATGTTTTATATGTTTATCTCACCCCAGATATTTTTTCTCCATAGACTTAACATTGGAAACTCGTATCTAACACCCATTAGATATTTAGGAAATATATCCAATGGGGGATAATGTCACAAATGTTAGCCCATTAGTCAATATTAAAGGTGAAATTACCTATTCAGAAACCCATTCAAGTTTAGGGTCAGGGCTCGATCCCATCTCATTTGAATCACATATTAATTCACGCGGCTTCGCCTTGTGAATTACTACGTGATTCAAACTCGATGGGATACGAGCTCAGACCCTAAACTTTCATGGGTTTCCTCTATAGTATGTAGCTATTATCTATAATATAATAGTATTATAGTATTCTTTTATACATATCTATTCCAATTATGTCTGAAGCTACTCGTCTATTGTCTTACAGACACAGTTCGTGGTGAATCTGAGTCACTCCACCGCCATGTTGTTCGCATCCTGCACCTTCCCCCAGTGGGGTAAATTACTGCTTGTCGGCTACATGGTCAGTATGCTCATACTTTTCTCCAACTTCTACATCAAGTCCTACACCCGACGCTCGCCATCAGCCAAGCGCCCTGTGGACGCAGCCACTGCCAACGGGAAGAGCTCCATCCATGGTGACCACATCAATGGTAGTGTTACCAACGGCACACTCAACGGCCACGCCAACGGCCAGGCCGACAGCCTTACCTTTAGACATATCAGTGCCAATGGCAAACATACAAAGTGATAACAACTACGTTACTAATGAATTCGTTTATATATGACACATTAGTGTTAAGGACTGACTCTACGAGGTTATGAGTCGTAAGATATTGATGTGTGGTAATCGTATTGTGATGCACCCGTCTTTTAAAAAGATCGTATCGCGAACGACCCGTGGTACTTGCGACTCATTTGTAGTCTAATCACCACAATACCTAGATGGATAGATTCTGACAAACCTATCGATAAATACTCAACACAATTATCATTTATACCATTCGATTAAGAAAAACGTGACAATCTACTGTTGTTGTCGTTGCGGTTACGGTTGTCAGTGTTGGCTACAGCCATGTGTGTAATACAGGGATAATGCTTGTTTCTAGTTCGCATTTCATTCTGGGCTGCTCGCATGCCACCCGCATTGCTATTTTCAAAACACCGGTATGTTTAAAGGGGGATGTGTTATTGTTGATGCCAGATACAAAAGAGTAAATGATAGGCATCATATAGACTTAATTTCACATTACTTATTAGTCTTATGCAAAAGATTGTATTGCCATGCCCTCCAAAAGGCTGAAACAAATGAAATCAAAATATCATGACTTTTTCGTGGTAGAATATTAATCAGAGATTGGTATAATGTCTTTTATTTGTAACTTATTGTGCCGAGTTGATGTAGCTAATTTATTATCTCATTTCATCTTAAGTAAAAACCGATACCGAATTGAAAGAATGAGTACAATACAGAATACAGTAGTACTGTGTCCATTTTGTGTCGTGCATTAAACACACACGCAGAATGATCGTAACCATACCAATTGACAGGGAATTGGCCTTGCAGTGCGCATTAATTACCCACCGATTAATTGCCTTGTGAACCTACAATCTGTTAATGATAAAGCATTACTGTTTCCTAGCTGTTTTCTAGCTGAATTATATTCCGTGGAACATATATGAGTAAATGGATATTCGGTTTGGCCACAAGTAGCATATAACAATTTTCACATTGTTATCCATCAATAGGTGCATGTCGATCCGCATGCCAAGTTTACACATGCATGCCAAGACATTCGTTATCTACGAGTTATCCCAACATGATAACTGCAGTACTTTCTATCTAAATCATAATTCCAGTCCTTCTCTGTACACTTAAGAGGTATCTCTAATAGAAGCAGTGTATGTGCACTGACCAATCTGATTAGCTAAAGGACTGGCCTGCATCCCACTGACAATGATACTGATAATGCGTTTATTCATTACTGAAGCATCTCATCTTCTACTTTACCTTCGGAAAATATTAGCAATTTCTTGTCGTCAGCGTCAGCGTCAGTGTTATTAAACTCTGAATGGGGCTGGACATCGTATTTGGTGCTGAATCCTTCTGACGTGTTCCTTGCTGCATATTAATCAGTCCTGATACACCGAAATGAAGATATTGCTTTAAGTCTAAGCTATGGATTCTTTAAAGACTGGTATGAGAAAATAACCTCTGGGGAATTGTACTCCATTCGGTATTCATGTTGTTATCTCAACTATATATTCATGCTGTCTCATATTTCTATTAGGTTTAAGCATCAAGCAACGTGTATCTAAAGCAATGGCATTCAGCAATTATCAGCGGATTATAAGTGAGTTTATCTCATTATTAAGATTTTGTCTCTCAGACGGACTTTAATACAGCTTCCTTTCCCCCTCTATCCAAGTACTGGAAAATGTCCACAGATAAGTATCCTAAACGTTAATCTCTTGAATCGGATGTGAGTGTAATTTTTGCTTTCGAATTCTACACGTGTACGACTGCCATCAGGCATGAGTAAGAATTTTCACCTAAATTCGTTTAATCATAATTTCATTGCGTTAGATATGGTTTATCTTAGCTTTGATATTCCATTGTGTGCAACAGCATAGGCATAACTGAGGAGCTCCTGTGAATTCATTCTTTCATGATTCCATTAACGTAGATAACAGGAATCAAGCTAATCTGTCATCACTTATCATATTAATATGTTAGTTCATTGTTCTTTCTGTGTATGAGCGTGCTTTTTCATTGAGTTTTATGTCCCTTAGCCCTTTACACCCAGGTAATATACCCACCCCCATCTATCTAGGCCGCCGTATAGGTTCCGTTAGTGTTTGTGATACCTCATTGACATGTTAACGTTGTAAACATACAATATACAGTATATAAGACTAACGTAGTTCATGTGCCTTATCACCTGTTTGTTTTCATATCATCCAATTTTAATGTCGATAAAAGAAACATCTCTTTTAAGCATTTTCATGTGTGTGTGATCTATCATATCCAACGCCCGATGTTATATGTAATACCAAACCCGGCCATATTATCATGAAACATCACGAAATTTCATATGATTGTTTATATGGCATGAGTTGTCTTTGCGGAATGATATCACTCATCTCTGCTTCGCGATATCTGTAGCAGAAGACAATGAATGCCATATAAACAATTACATATATGAAATTTCGTGATGTTTAGATTTTATCCTACTCTGTCACATGTTTTTAACTTCATATGTTACCAGTGGCATATAAATATTTTATGGCATAACCGTGGCATACAGTCACACCATGTTAAGTCTATGGAGATTTATATGCGGGGGTAGGATAAACGAAGATATATGAAGAAGTGTGTGCATTGATGTTTTCCTTTGAATAGTTATCGATGACCTTTTGTGAAGGGTATTTCGATGACTTTTTCTGAAGGGTATTCACGCAAGCTGATCTAACATTGATGATGACCTTGCATCGTATCTCTAGGTACATTTTGCGGTCATCTGGCTCAAATATAGAAGAAGTGATATCACATAGAGTGCTATGAATGTGTCCAATGTAACCCTCTTGTGACCTCAACGACTAGGATCTAATGTAAGACGACATAGTTTTACGGGAAATAGTCTCAATGATGTGTGATAGTCCGGAAGGTGAGCATCTTCTATTAGCGTAATATGCTATAGATGAGTTTTCCATTGTTATATGGCAAACGAGGACACCCTTCACAAAGCTGGGGATGCTAAACACTGAATTGAAGAGAATAGGATAGGAAGTGTATATCAGTGTTATTAGAACTATATTCAACTACATAAACTATAAGGGCCATGTTTATGACCATTGGTACAAGTATGTTTTGAACCAACGTGTTTAAGGTACATAGCATTTAAGAAAAGAAACGGTTTACACATTGATGAGGCAATAGGGCATTTTGTGCAGGCTTGAAAGACAGACAGGCATTTATCCGTTTCAGTGTACTACTTCACATGGGATATCATTCCAGAATGTTCCTTATGTATTGGCGATGATCCATGATGGTTGTTATCCTTATCTGTTGTATTTTTGATCGTTGATCACTTGTACAATTTCTCTCAGTTACACTGATACCATCACAACACGCCGCAGTACAAGGGAGATGGTCAATAGTTGGTACTGTACTGTCCATTTGTTGTGGACACGTGCTTGGTATATTCTCACATATTAAAATGCTTCATTGACGTTAAGATGGCCAATAAATTTACATATTTCCATGATGGGGAAAAGGGACCGCATATAAATGTATCTTCCCCGACGTGTACGATTTGCAAATCAATACATTTCGCACAAGTAATGGGGATATCGACCCTAAGAATTAATATAACATATCATCACATCATTTATAGACTCATCTATCTACTTTCTGGGCTGTAAACAAATAGACATCAAATTACGTGTTAAAACGGGATGTTACGTATTGTGAAAGCTTCCAGACTTTGTTGATGGACGCACAAAATGTACCGTTCTTTAAAGTTACGACTGTGATTTCCTGTATCTCCACTTCTCAACCACCATAGCGTTTGCGGCTAGGTGAAATAAGGCTTGCTTAAACTGTATTTTATATTTGAGGTAGTCATGCTATTAGACAATGACCTATGCATGATCATAATTATGGAGCTCCTATATGCAGCTGGCTTAAATCTTGTCTTGAATAGTTGTGGGTGCATTCCATGTGCTGTATTGCACACTCAAAGCTTCTACATTTAATGGCGCTTCATGTAATTGTGCTATGTTAAAGTGTAGGCTATTTAGAGTCTATCAAAGTGTGAGTTTCTTGTTTTATATGAAGGCAACGTTTGTTATCCTATTACCATAGTCTTAACGAACAACAGATAAAAGTATATGAAAACATAACGTGCGTTTGTGAGTTATAGAATTAAATAAGTGTATAGGATTTGACATATCGGTAAGAAAATACCGAGTGGTTAGTCGTCTACCTTACTGATATTTCCTCACGATGGATGTGGTGATAATCCAGATCTCTGCGATATTATAACCAGATTCAACGCCATTTTCCCTCGTGACCTTTAGCTTTGTCATGAGAAGCTAGGGTTAACCTTGAAGAAGTAATTAACCTTTTAGCTATGCTGCAAAGAACTAAATTATACGCCCTGAAATACGCTGCTGCAGTGTCATTTTAACCCTTGTAGTATGCTGGCCAATTTCACAATACCCAGAGGGACGTCATTGCCTCATTACTACATGATAATCCAAAACAAGGATTTTACACAAAGTAATAATATTAACAATAGTTTTACATAGACAGGAAAATATCAAAATATTCCCATTAATCCATTAGAAAATAATTATTATTTAAATTACTACGCTCAGGAATGCCTCCAGGCATCACGGCTTACTATGCCTGGGAAGGCCTCCAGACATTGTAGCGTAACAAAATGGTTAAAGAACTCCTAGATAAAGGAAATGGAGAATTGTGTCAGAACTAATGGTCATGGTACTATCTCCCTGTTACCCTAGGGCACTCATTAGTGTCCCTAGGCTCGCAAGAACCTTAATTCTCCTTCATACTTTTACCAACGTAAGTATTCGGATAATTACCTATTCATTTCCTAATTGAAGTTCAGGATGATCCAAGACATTTCAGATCCAAATGACAGTGTGACCTATAAACATTTAGGCCTAGCGTCCACCTACTTTGGAAATTTAGACCTTCCGATATGAAACCGATACAAAAAGCAAATATCGGAGACATAACGGGAAGGTGCAAAATCGTAGACATATGTCTAGACATGCCAATCCACCATGCATCGTAAGGGATTTTTATCGGTGTCTAATCGCAGAAACGTGGTCAACTGCCCCGATATTAGGTGACCTTCCGACGCGATTTTGATTTTTTTTTATCAGAAGGTGCATCGTAGACCATATCGGAGCCATATCGTATCACTTCACAAAGTCCTTGACTAAAGGGTGACGTTCACCAACCACAACAAGGCTACGACAATGGCTTTCCGACAAGGTCCACGACAGGCCTATGATTTGAAGGCTTGTCGTAGCCTTATTGCACTTGTTATTGCTGAAATGGTCTCCTTTGCACTCACTTAATATTAGGAAATGTTTAAGACACTTATGTTGTTAGCTCATAGAACTCAGACCTTACATGGATTAGACACTGAGTTTATTATTTGGAACCATGACGATGTCATTCTGCAGTTACAGAAACTGGTGAAGTGCACCAGAGGAAACCATTCTGAGAAAGGCAAGGTAGACAAATGCCGATATGTCTGCACAGTTCTACAAAAGGACACTCACCTTAGATGAAAACACATTCCAGAATATGATTCTTCAGTCAGGGAAAGACATATAGACTACCAGCTGCCTGCACACCTTTTTCTGGATGAGCACAGGTGACTGTTGAACTCTGCATTGGCCACCGACCGACAGTAATGAGAAGTAGATATCCTATGTGAAATGAGAGTTACCTTGGTTAAAGGTGATTTTCGACCGAAAGTCTATGATGCCACAGGGTCGTCGGATGGAGCAACGGTCCTCCCAAGGACCATTGTCTCCCTACCCATAACTCAATGTAACAGCTCGCAACAACCTGCCTTGCTTGCAAGAAACAGATCATCCAAGTGATTGTATATAGCGTCAGCTGTACCAAGATTCTTTCGGAAGCCATACTGTTCAAGGCTCTCATGCTGTTAAAGAAGATGTTCATTAGATTGTGAACCAGCTTTTCCGGAACCCCAGTGGGGCTCTGCAAGATAGTGATAGGCCTGCAATTGTTCATGTCCTGCCTCCTTTGGGGATAGGGACAACTGTCCCCACCTTCCACTAAAGTGGCGTAATGCTCTGGTCTAAGGAACACTGGAATAAATATGTAAACTCATTGTTCAGAAACTGCATACAATCTTTCATAGATGTCTGGTAAACCGGATCCTTTACAGGAAGCAATTTCATTCACTGTTTCTCTAACCTCAAATCTACTGACAGGCATTATCAAATCACTCGTTGTGTTATACATATTTTCTTGTTTATCAATGATAGAGTTATAATACCTTAAAATCCTATCCGCAATCCCACATTTGCAAAGAATTGATTAATGTATTCCACAGTATATATCACTGGGACTTACTAGGTCACCTGTATCATGGTGTCTCAGATGACAAGTATTCTCACTAGCATCCTTTCCCAAAAGTTCCATTATTAGCCGCCAGAACTCTTGCGGTTTCTTTTGATGTTTTCTAGCTGCTCAAGGCAGAATTCAGACTTAGCTTTCTTAAGAGTTTGTTTGTTGTCGTCATTAAGTTGATGTTCATTAGTATGGTCCCCGGATTTAATGGATACATCAATAAATTTACCACGTGGGTTGATTTTACTATAAACCTCATCCATTATCCAAGGTTTCTTTCTGTTCACAAGTTTCATATTCCTAAATGGGCGAAAGTTTCTAGAATAGATTGGGATAAAATCCCATAAGAAGTTTGGATCACAGCTTGGCCAGAAGGTCCCCAGTCCACCTCGCAGAAAGAATCAGCGAGAGAATCAACATTGTATTTTTATATGAGCGCCCCTTAAAAGGAAATTCCTTGCTTTAGCTTTCTCTTCTTTATGCATACTACAAAGACTGGTAGGTGAGGTCCCAAGGTACTGGATAAAATCCGAGTTAGTATAGATAAAGTCCGATACTGTACATACCCTGTCTGTCTTCTTTTCGATTACGGCGGGTAATACCCATTATTTGCTGTTCTAAATATCTAATACATTTTTCGGAAACAATCTAAGGAGGGGATCTATAGATATTTTCACGGTCCAATAAATCTGAGGAAAAGAGTACACAATTCAAGCTAACCGGAGAGATTGGCAAGGGTCCAGCATCGAAGCCTGGGGGTCCAGGAGGGGAGGCCCCTGGAGGCAGTTGATATTAGATGGGCTTTATATTGGATTTTGTTGCAGGAGATGGGTGGTTACACAACTGGCACAACCTGGGACTAGTGCATGTGCCTCGTAGGGGGCCTAGGGAGGCAAAGCCCCCGAAATGCTTGGCTTTCTGAATTTAAGTGTCATAATTGTTTTGTTCAATGACAATTTAACAAGGACTTTTTTTTGGGGGGGGGAACAAGTATTATTATAGGGTTTGCACATTATGTTACTTTACATTTCGCAAGAATTTACGCCACGCTTATATAACCTTATTCTATGATAGTTCTATTCCGGGAATGCTATGTACTCATTAGTAAGTGAGATTTTCAGTATAGACGTTCAGCGGGACATTCATGTATGTGACTGTAGATTCAATAATCACATTTCATAAAATGTCTCTGTACTTCAAGTGCCTATATCCTTAGCAGTTTATCTTTCTAAAGGGTCTAAAGAGTGTTTTGTAAGTTACATAAAGTTATTTGTTTATTATCATGGGTATACATGGATGTTTCTACATAGTCACGAATCGTTATGATTACCACTATCATTAGTGACAAAATACATGAAAATCACTCTGTTATTATTAATGAAGCATTTTCCTGTGGTAGTCTTATGTTATACAGACACACGTCTGTGTTCTAGAAAATTGTCCAAATTGCCCGTCACATCATCCTTAAAGAGGGCATACTCGACTTTGTCAAAGCGCCGCTTCGACTCCGGTTGGTCAGCCTCTCCCATAGATATGGGCCTGGTACGTATACGCCGCTTCCCCACCTTGGCCTTTACCTCTGAGCTCACTGTCCGCACGCTGATGTCATCGACATCGCATTCCGGCACCATTGTGTGACCCAAACTTTCGCCGTCTGCTTCCTCCCGGTCAAAGATGAAGCCAGGCAGACTCTCCTCTGGTGTAACGTCACACTGCTGATCGGGGAATGAGCACTCAGCTTCATGCTCCTCCCGTATTGTCTCCAGTGATGGACGAGCCACTGGATAAATGAGGTCACTCTCAATGGGGCCCCGGTCATGTCCGGCGCCTGGCTCGTGGCCAATGTAAGTCTCATCCTGGCTGTAAATGGTGGCCCCTGGGTTAGTATAACCCTCTGCTGGGTTTATCGTTAAAACACTGGATGCATTTAGTTTACTTTGTGCATTGCTCACATCTACACAGTCGAAGCTCGTATCACTCTGAGTAAGGATGGGGTCAGCAGAGCCCTTTAAAGATTCAATTGCCGCACGCTCGTAGATCTCAGACTCGTAAGAAATGCTGTCACTTATATTGCTCCTCCCCTGTTTAGAGGATATTCTGGTAATGGAGTTGGGTGGTATATGCTTCAGATGTGCAGAAACATACGCTGAGTTGGTTGTAGGGTAGCCAACCCCAGCGTAGGTGTTGGGTATTGATACGCATGCGTGTGCAGAAGGACGCAGTGAAGACAAACCATCGGCCGTTTTTCGGTGGTTCCTTTTGATGGAACTGGATGAAACATAAGAGATACAATTTAGACGAACTTTAGATTACATATTTCTATAATTGCAATTACCCAGTCCAGTGCAGGGAGAAATTATTGAAACAGATTATTGGTCAATTGAGGATAGAATGGGCCACATGAATGTCTGAAGATAGAATTTGATTTGACAATATTTCTGTCAATGGATTGTAGTTCTATTCAGACAATTTGAATATCTGTAATTGACTGTTATTCTAGCTTTAAATGTAAATCAAATATGCTACAGTATTTCGCCCCATGAAAATATAGATTATAGTAAGTATGGAGGCAATATGTTAGTCTCACTCTTGCCCCGCAGCATGATACCTTTGGCCTTCCCAGGCGTACCTCAGAATGAGCCATACTTTTTCTCAAAGAATGATATACGAAATTGCCTGAAACGTGAGGTAATATAAAAGACAAATACATGTTTATAACTTGATAGAATGAATAAATTGTTTTTTCCAAAGGAGGTTTATATAGATTGGGTTTTAAGTGGGTGGTATCTCTAGCAAGACATAAGGCTGTCTTTAACTATTGGGCATATAGGAAGAAGAATAAGAGATGAAAACGTACGTTTTGTTTCGGATCCTGTATACGATAATGACTGTGAGTATTATAGCCAGCAGAAATAGCAAGACAAGTCCGCCCGATATTGCACCAATTATGGGAACTGCAAGCAACAGAAAATGTCCGACTCTAGGTCAATGATTCCCATTGTTCTTAAACTTTAACATAGGGTTAACATGGGGTCAAAGTCGCCAAAACAGTACATTATCATCCATCGCATACAAAACAAAATACCATAACTGTGGTATACGGATTCACATCTGTGGTATACGGCCTCAAGCCATGGTATACGGGAACATAGTCCCTATTGTTATACTATTTAGTAAGGCAATTGCTGGGTTTAATTTTGTCGAGTATATGGATAATTGTCATTTATTGTCTATGTCACCCTTTGGATTATCTAGAAACAGTTGTTCTGGATTATTTAATAGTAGCATGAAGTAAAAAGGTTCATTTCTAAAGAAATAGATCCCTACATCAACCAGGCTAGTACATATCAGCAGAAACATATAAATTTTGATATCTTAATCATAGGTGTGATGGATTATCTTCATTCAGCTTTATCAGTAAAGCGTGCTGTCCCTAGCTGGTTTTTGACCTCATCCATCTTATCAAGTCATCTACTGGACAATCTACGGTGTATTTAGAAACATGTAGGAAGCGTTTGCGCTCAATAAAAATAGATCTATCCGATTGATTTTTAAGAATGATTACCATCAAGACCAGGAGAGACGGCTGCAGCTTCAAATGTGGGCTCCATTGATCCCGAGAGTGTAGTGGATGCTAATTCAGAGCCTATAAAATAGTAATAGTTTGAAATTTCGAGATAAGGATTTACAATAAATACGAGGAGGAGATTTGTAGTTGGTATAGTGTGGCCTTGGTCGCTATAAAATACCATACAGCTTGGAATTAAGTTCAACTATTAGATAAAACCCATCCGCTAACGGCTGAATTTCTCTGAATATGGGAAATAAGTTGAATATATGGTTGATGAAGAGGTATATATTATGTTACGAATTTTCTATCTAAAATTACCTAGGGTAATGAGTGTACGGTCCAGGGTTCAGGGTAACATGTTCTGCCTACAGTGTCGCCCATACAAGTCAATCGTTTAAGAGAATTCCTACACTCTATGCGCCCCAATACTAACTATACAGAGTCCAATGGGCAAATGATACTGAGATTTTTGCAGTGAATAGACTGAGCTACCTACTTGTGTAGGGCCTGAGAGGCTCCATCGCCCAGACAGGGACCATCACCTCAGTTGCAACAGTATTTACCATGATTACTGTTGGCACAGTCCGAGGAGTGGTACCAATAGTAGTTGGGGGATGGGTCGTCAGAGTTTCACTGTTGCCTGGTATTGTGGATTCTGGTAATGTTGGTCTTAATGAGGTGGATGGCTGTGTTTCCTCTCTGATAATTACCTGTGCTGTCGTCGATTTACGTGGTTCCGTTGGAACAGGTGTCTTGGCTGTTGTGCAAATAAAAGTTGATATATATAACGGTAATTCTACCCGAGAGATATCTCTTATTGATGTTGACTAGGTCAGTTTTACTACAGCTTTTAGCCACGTTGGTCTATATTGCTCTGCAGAAATATTGTAGGACCAATGAATCAGGAGTAGAACAGGATAGGAAACGTCAGAAAACATATATAACCATGCCAATAACGTTGCAGTCTACTGTGTACGTAGGGTCCAAATATATCTAGCACCAGTGTATCAATGCGGCACTACGAAACACTGAGACACCGGTACTGGCAAGCATCTAGTGAAGACTGGTTCGGTTTGGTTGGTTTAATTTAATGTTCAGTTAACCATTACAGGCTTTTACCAGACTTTCTCAAGGTTGTTTTACACCATGTGCAAGGGTGGTTCGAATCTATGTAATGAAGTTAGGTAAAAATCTCACCCCTACACATTTACCGAGGTGAGAACCCTTTACTTCCCACACCAAACAGACATGGTATGAGAAGGATTGGCCTTTGATATGGCAGTCAATCTATCAATGCTGGGAATGAAGGAGAAGAGTGGCCGCAGTGGAACTCGAACCCACAAAGTCCTACAACCTTGAGGTTACAAGTCTATTGCCTAAAGGGGGTATTCCACCAACAAGACAAAAACGTTGTACAGCGCCCATATGGCGGTTGCTGGGGTTGCTGGCATATCAGCTCAAATGTAAATCATCTGTCGGGTTGGTGGAAGCACACACCAGATGTTTCAGCAGGCGTCGGCTCTCCTGCCAGACGTTTCAAGACGTCTGTTGGAGGATATTGGGGGTCGTTGGAGTGTCGCTTCACGGTTGCTGAGCGTCTGGCAGAAGAGCCAGTTGAGATGTGCTTCCACCAACTAGATTTTTTCAGGCGATATCCCAACCGATCCTCCAATAAACCTCCAAGAGACAGAATTTGCCCATCTGGCGAAAAACTGATCAATTAGAATTTTATCGGCTGGAATTGAGCATCTGGCCGATGCATTTGAAGACTACGACACCCGCCCGCGGGTTCTTCCGGGAGTTGCGGCGAGGGAATGCCGCCAACATGGTGCGGCCAACACCGGCGATACCCGAAGCCGCGAACAGATATCGAAAACTCCAACTTTCAGCAGAATTCTAGCACCATAGAGTGCCATACACATTCATAACATCAATCCTTGTCTTTATTTACCTTCATTGTTCAATTTAACGTCAAATTCCGCAGTTATTTCACCTTTTCTGACCATTCCCATACAAATCCCGGCATAGCGACACACTGCTTCGCTCGATATGCGTTTTCACAAGTTCAGAGCGTCGTAGTGTATCGCCGCACGCTGCGCCGCCTATCGGAGAACTCGATTACTACGTAAAATGCGGCCAACATCCACCAGTCGTCGCCACGGCAGGGGCGTCGGCTAGGATCTGCTGGAACTTCTAACCCACCAGACGCTCATATGGCGTCCAAATGAACGTCTGTTGGGGGTTTCGGTGGAGCAGCAACGCATTTTGAGGCCATTTTTCCAGACATTTCAACCGACGTCGGCTGAAAGGTCGGCTGGAACGTCTGTTGACGTTGAAAAAGTGGTTGTTTGGTGGAATACCACCTTAATACCGGGGACACACCAAGCGAGTGAAGGCAGCGATCTCTGGAATCGCGACACAAATTAGCGTGTATGTGAGATATTATTTCATAGGAATATCTCCTGCCTATAATTTAGTATCTTGGAAGCAATGGTCAGGTGAAATATGAAATAATAGCTCACATATAGGCCATTTTGTGTTGGAGATTACGGAACTCGCTGCCTTTCTCGCTTGGTGTGTCTCCGGCTTTAACCACTGAGCTAGATCTGGAGTCTATGTCTCCAACTTCTAACATCTAGGCAGCGTATCTAAGCGTGTTTTCCCATGCTCAATAGATACAGAAAAGAGTCAAATATTGTTTTATAATTCCACGCTCATTCACCAATGATAAAAATATAATTTGTTGCTAGTTTCTCTTTAACTCATAAATCGAAATAGTCTTTGGTTGGGCAAAGTTGCAGTATCTGAAATTATTCCCGAGAATATGAGAAAACGTAGTGACTGAGCCCGTACAGATGACCGACAACGGCCAGGCGTACGGGCTCAGTCACTACGTTTTCTTATTACTATACACCTCCTACTCGTTTAAAACGCCCTTTTATTGGCTATACAAAGATTACTGCAATTCACTACGGCCCACTCTCAAAGCAAGCGCGAACATTATTTATACTACACCCCTAGCAGCGGGCAGTATTTCATACATGTTCGGCCATAGGTGCATAGTAATATATATTCCGGTGTCCTCACCTGGACACCATGCCCTCTGAGCGGCAATTCCTGCTATAAACATCTATGATATGGCATAATCTTTCTATCCTGATAAGATCAAATACATGCCAATTTTATATCTCTATTTTCAGAAAACAATGAAATAGTTGACCTCTGTACAGCAGATTTTGATTGTAAATGTATTGACCTGAATTTTGAAAAAAGGAATGCATAATGTGATTAGAGATAGTATAGAGTAGATAAAGTCACAACTACTCAAGACCAATGTCAAAGATGTCCAATATTTGAATATGTTCGATTATGTACATGTATAGTGAAGGTGATACATAAGCAGATGGGGCCCATGGTAAGTGTACTGTTAAACTATTATACTATCACAAATATGGTGAAATCAGCATTGTATTTTAAACTACATGTATCATCAAAGTTCAGTTGTGTTATCATGCAAGGATTGTATTACAAGGAAGACCAAAAAGAAACTATTGATTGCAATCAAGACCTTAAAAAATGTCCCTCCTGATTGATTGGAGATACATGACCTCAAGTTCCTCCTGATTGATTGGAGGTATATGACCTCAAGTACTTAGAAGGAAACTACGTAATTTACTCAGCATCGCTTCGTGAATTACTCCGCAGCCAAATTCGGTGGAGTACGGACCAAGTTATTTTCATCGAGTGGGTTTCTGATTCTATCTTACCCGTATTACATCATTTATTCATGAAATAACTCACCAAATTAGCCATTGAGTATTAGGTACAATGCCTTCACGGCCGTGGAGTACGAGGTCCTAACGTTAAGCCTATGGAGATAAATACCGGGGTGTGATAATGCCCTGAATGATAGATATGCACACTCACGGACACAGTAGCCGGGGTCACCATTCCACTTCCCGTCCAGTGAACAGTTTACCCGCTGATTACTCGATGAAATGGACTGGTAGCCAGCATGACATTCGTAAAGGACAAAGTCGGATGTGTTGAAGGCCTGTATTCGCCCATTTACAGGAGGTGCTGGCACCTCTGCTGTTGGGCAGCCCTCCACTGAAAGATACAAGTGATCAATCAAGGGGCAGGAAAATTAATTATCTTATTCTTTATCATCAATACATTGTACATTTGTTATGTCATTTCATTCTTCAATTGCCCTAACCATACATGTGTTCGTCCAACAGCCTCATTCCCTGTAATATTGAATAGAAAATCTCGGGCATCTACAATATTAATCTAAGGTAATATAAATACACTATCTAATACAAAGAACAACACAACCGTGCTCATGACATTTTGTGAATTCGTTGTTTTAACGAAAAGGCTCATCGGAAATAATTGTTCTGTTTATGATTAGAGGCAAAGCTCCTCATGGTTAGATTTACACGTGGTTCGATGACGTCGAACATCGACCCAGACCCACCCCCACCCCCAACCACACACACACACATCCACACACCTCCACACACCTCCATTCCAGACACCTGAACCTGCTGTATTACGTATCTCTTTCGCTTTTTTTTCTCATATAATTAAACCAGCATGAATTGCATCGAAGACCACAAAGGCAGTTGTAGAAATGAGAACGTCTGGGCGCCAAATGGGTTACATGAATCTTGTCCATGCATGAAGGAATATTTTTGTTGGTTTGGGTTAGGGTGGGTTTTTTTTTATTCGGTAAAAGATACGGACGATGTACATTCTCTTCTTCTTAGAACCGTATTACCTTAAACCGTGGTCGCCGTGAAAGTCAATTATCAATCTATGCAGACACATTAAGTGGACCATGAGAAGGTTGTGCACATCTTCTCGATAAATATGCAATGTATGCCCTCTTTCCATTACAACTATAAAATGTTGCATATAGTAAAACCCAGGTGCTGAAATGTACTTAAATAAGGGCACGACTATCTATCATGCACCTCTTTGGAAAAGGAGACCATTCTAGGCTAGACACCTGTTCATATACAAGGCTCACTAATCAAAACAATTGATCATCTTATGAAGGTATATTATTGTAACATTCAAGCAAGATTAACGCAAATTGCATCAGCTACGATTCACATACCTCTAAATAATAATGTCCATGTTTGGATGAAAAAAACAGTGTTATGGGCAACCTGACCTTTGCAGGTAACAATAATCTACCGAGGATTAATGTGGGTATTAAAACCGATTCTAATGAGACAGTTGTTCCGATGACAGATGTATGTGTAGCCATATGGTTTGGTTGTGTTAATTAAGTGTGATGCTGAATACGTTCGGAAATAAATGTTTTGCTAGTCTAAGGATTGTAATCATATTTCCCTTTTCACTGTCATTATGGCTGTGCATAATACTTTCAGGACGTAACAAACTACAACACTGTGGAACAGTTTTCTCAGAGGTATGGGAAGAAGTGTGGGTCTGTCAATATACCCCGACTCCCCGCTCAGTTCCGCTTGAGGTCATAGGCTTCTGGTGTTGCATTATGTGACGGTCACAAAACTTGTATGTCTAGATGGGTATTGGATTTAGCTAACCCAGTTTCTGAATGAGGTAATGCTGTTCGTGCATGAAATGGTAATGTTTGCATGTAACATACAAATTTGTTTGCATGTTTGTATGCCTGCATATATGTCTGCATATGAGTGCATGTATATGTATTTATCCTACCCCTAATATAAAATCCCATAGGCTTAACATTGGGTTTCCGTATGCCACGCTGACTGGCATACGGAGTTTTATATGCCACTAGTGGCATACAGCATTGTTATCACGTAATATTCCAAAATCGAGGAGACGGGGTAGGATAAAATCAAAACCTGATTCGTTTAATCTTGGCCACCACATTCCACTCCTGAAGTTTTGGCTCCGGACTTCACTCGGCTTCGCCTCATGAAGTCACTATGCCAAACTCCAGTCGTGGAATACGGTGGACAAGATTAAACCTCATCAAGTTTTACGATAATGAGTGTTTATATGTGTTTGTATGTGTGTATGTATGTGCATACATGATTTTATATATTTATATGCTGTATATTAGATGTAGGGAACAGGAATAGTGACCACAGTTATCATTGTTGGTTTATGTCACCACGTTCTACATAATTTTAAGAAACAATAACAAACATCCATATAGACTTGTGTATACTGTGGTATGGCTTTCCAGATAGCGCGAATAACACCTTGACCATATGGTCTTGGGCTCCATGAGTTTAGAAGTGTCTTCTATTCACCCCTACTTTTATATTTCACAAGAAAGCAGATTAATTCTAGTTTACTTAGACTACTGAGCAGGGCAGGTCTGTGTTTATCAGCAGCAGATTTTTAACGTTGTGTAGTGCTAAGAGGGCCGGGAATAGCTGTGTGTAACTATAAACCTTTGAATTCATTTTGGGTATCCCCACTTAAGCTCTTTCAACTTTTTCTCTCACTTGCTTGACAGATGTAATATATCTTATATTGTGTTCTCTTACAATGCCACCTTTATCAGTGATCACTATACTTGTATTCTGTATCTTTAGGGACACTATGCTGACGAGGTACAAAGGAAAGTCATTATATAACAGCATTAATGTTAGGGTATGTTGGGTTGTAAGAAAGTTGTGGTAATAATCCGATCTTATCTTAATGCTCCTAGCTCTCAATGGTGAAAAGTACATGTACTTATGGCGCTACAGAAATGGAATATGTGTGAACAGCTTGTTAATCATGCATCATGGCTTAGATATACATTGGATGGATATTGGAAGTTCTATTATCTCACCCCTGGTCCCCCCCCCCCCCCCCCCTTAGACTTAACATTGGAATAGGAGTGAGATCAAGTCTGAACCCCGTTCGACCCATAGTCACTGAAAATATGCCATTCATTTTGGTTTGCTATATAATCTCACTCGGCTTTGCCTCGTGAGATAACACCGCAGCCAAAACTCATGGCATATTTTGAGTATCTATGGATCTCAATGCAGTTTCTTCGTAATATTAGGAAACGTCCTTACTGTGGGCGAAACGTTTATTGTTCGAGGTCAGTCGCCGATTTCATACGGCCTGACGCCATAGGCGGAAGGCCGTATGAAATCGGCGACTGACCGTGAACGATAAACTTTTCGTTCACAGTGAGGACATTTGCTTATTATCATATACCTTAAGATAATTAAAAACTCTATTTTAATTACTTAGAAAGTTGCAGTCACAGCGGGCACGAACATTATTATTACGGCATATAATAATATCTTTGAGGATATACAAGAGGGTCCACTAGGATATAGTATTGTAGATTTTCCTCAAAAGTTCACTTTGCAATCGCTAAATAAAGACTGTGGATACGAATATTATGGTAACACATGTGTTTCCCGTGGAATCATTTTAGCGGACGTTAATTAGTTGCGACACTTCTTGAATCTCTCAGGATATAAGTGGGATTTGGTTCGGCAGAGGATTTGAAGAAAAAAACAGAATTACATACACTTGAAGACACCCGGAAAAAGAGTATTTTAACTTCTTCTGAAATGCACATCGCATGAGTTTTATAAACAACTTTAAAACGGTTGGGACAGTGTACGTAGTTATAAATTTTAAAACAGCTTGACAATGATCATTTTGTTTGCATGGAGAACCTAATAGTATAGTAAACGTATGATAGTTGTATAGTAAGAGAAATAATTCATCGTCATTCTCAAATATGTAGATATGCTAAGTATTGATAGAATTATGAATGTAACCATACCTCGGTATTCAAAGAGAAATCCTCTGAATCTATTTTTTACCGAGCTCTCGAAGACGACAGTGACCTCATCGTTTTCATTGAGGGAGTACATAAATCCATGGTCTGCAGCATTAAGCTGGCTGCCGCAATAGGTCCGGGTCATCTGCCCATTTCCGACCTGCCTGAATACCACATAGTCGTAGCACTGGCGGGCGTGCGCAGAGAACTCCATCTAAAATAAAGATTATATATATATTGAGTTATTAACATCAAATGCTAGATATGTTCTTTTATATTATTTCCAAATAGGACTCTGAGACATCGCTGACGTTTCCACCCCACTCTCATTCCATGGCTAATGAGAATCAGGACTATCCTACATCGAAGTACATTGCATAAGGTTGCCTTAAATCATCGGGGCCTATGGAGCCGTAGTCCACCAGGATATATTCATTCAACTTCCAAAAGTCACACCAAGAGAATACATTGAATTAAGATACATGCAAACCACTGGAGAAGGTGAACAACTGTAAACAGTTGTGAACATATTAGTTGGATGAATCTTTATGGACCCTATCCACTCCTGTTTTACAACAGTGAAGGGTGTACAAGTAATTCCATATCACACATATAGGCATCTCTGTGTGAATTGTATCCCCAAAGCACACCAGGGAGCTGTTTCAAAACCATAGACTTAACCCACGTTTTGAAACAACTCCCAGGACCGCACTGGTGCTGCTCCAGGACCGCATCGGCAAAAAAACAATAGTTAGCCTTGCGGCACCACCAGCCTATCAGGACTGCCGCAATTCACCTTAAGTCAACGGGGAACGTTCCGTAGTCTACCGTAAGTCGTCGGGCCAACCCCGTCAAACTACGGCAACCTCAACTCAAGGCAGTGTACCTGCCGGGACTTCCAGGTTGATGGTGTAAATGTAACATTGAGTCTAAGGCCCAGGTGGCGCAAGGTTAAAACTTTTAATAGAGGAAGAACTTGAGAACTTAAACAAAGAGGTATGAGGTGCTACTATGAGTCAAGACTTCACTTATTTATTGACAGGATGGGTTCTACTTTTATTCACATTTCAGGGGGTTGACATGGCAGGCTTGGCAGCTGTGAGCTCTGTACTCTCATTGGCTGTTGTGACAACAGCCAACAGGAGATGACCAAATCTTTCTGTTTGAGTGCCCATTCCGGTCTGTCACACATGCTGGGAAGCACGCCGATGTCATTGTTAGAGCGCCTGCCCCCACGTGGACATGTTAGGAACTATAGAGTTGACTGATAACATCACTCTCCCAGCAGATCTTTCGCGGCACCATCGCTTGCTAATACAAGCAGCCGCAGGAAGTAGAGCGCAGGATCTCTGCTTGAAGAGTGATAACATCAGGGAGGTAGAGACTAACCAGAATGGTCACTTTTCCAATTCAGTCAATTTGTTCACTAATAAAGTAAAGATAATTTTGATTATCACTTCCTTCTCAGAGAAACCAATATATATTGGCCACGATAGGGATATATAGACCTGAACTTTACACTACGATTGATCTTTCCATCTGGAACAAATAGTAGCCTGCACATTTTTTTTCCACATCGATGGTCGCGCCATCTAGTGCTAGAATGTATAATGGATCGAGAATAGAGCCATGCGATATATGTATCATTTGGATGCACTATAGTCAACTTCAATTATGCCACTAACCTACCTGCAGATCGAACATGGAGATGACCACCTTCTGCCCTTTACGTCCCTTCACCACCCGATCACAGGCTCGCCCGTTCGAGTACTTGTCTGGATAGTTCTCGGAAATGACATAACCATGAGGAGGCCATGTTATTGGCTCAGTGTCACAGATGGATTTGACAGCATTTTCTGTTAAGAAGATAAGATTAAAAATAAATTAACACGCCTTTCAAAAATGAAGGGGAAAAGAATTTCCTAATCTATACCACATCTGACACAAGGGTTAAACAGAAATTCTTGCTGCTAGGGGTATTTCATGTAGACTATAGATACACCTCCGCATATTATTAAACTAAGATTAATGGTTAGAATTGTCCATTCTATCTTTATGAATTATATATAATAAATCAACAATCTAATTTTCTAAAACATGCTCGATGTGGGTATGTTTGCCACCTAAAGCAAATTGATGCTGGCAATGGTTCAGTGGGAAGCTCTAGTTCCCTTAAGGGCATGTGGGTTTTAAGTATGTCTGTGGTTAGCAGAGATGATTAGGTCATCAGCAAGGGCATTGGAACTTTTCTTCGATAGTTTTTATAGCATTCAATGGAAACAGTAATGCTGTCAGCCAAATATCTTCAAGCCCATATGGCATAAAAAAAAGAGGTTGCTGAAAAGTGAACGAGGGATATTAACGTTCAACCTACTGTTAGGTTGTTTTTTTTACTAATTTTACCATTATGTATAGCTTGCCCTCAGAAGATGTAGTAAAGCTAGTTTTTATTTTACTTAACCATTGTCAAACCGAACTCTTCCCCTTTATAGCAATATCTTTAAAGATGATACGAGAGGTGGTAATCCTTCAAACAGCATCTTTACATGGATGGAATTCCTGCAAATGATCTCTGGACTGCATGCATGCTTGTAACGTGAACTTCTTGGCGTAGCCCTTACCTTCCACACAGTCGTATTCAACCTTGGCATAAAGGGGAACTCCGGGGCAGTAATTACTTTCAGAGAACACCTCCGCCATGTCCTGCCCTTTGATGATGCACTGCCTCTTCCCAAAGCAGGTTCGTGCCAACCCGCCCACAGGATCGGGGTGTTCGCAGTGGCGGACAGCTGGTGGGGGGCACGTTTCTTCCGGGCCGTAGTATGACGCATTCCGGATCACTAGCCGTTGTGTGGCGAGCGGACAAGTAAGCTTGAGGGATTGGCCAGGGCATGCGCTCTTCACTGTGACTGTGAGCAAGAAGATGTTTCTCAAATTCAATTGGGGAAAGTACAATAGGCCCTACTATCATGCATGTAATCAAATATATCAACATAACAGCATATTTCAAGAAAATTGGGTCTTCTTATACACACATTTGATATTTTAGATATTTACAACTGGCTTGTTTCTCCAAGTACTGACAGCCACTATTGACATGTACCTCTAAAAAGGGCGTGTGGAGTGTGAAGTTTTGGATGGGTAGGTACGTATGCGCGGGCGTGTATAGAAAGGGGTATGTATGTGAGCGTGTGTAAGGGTGTGGGTAAAAGAGTGTTATGTGAGTGTGTGTAGGTGGAGGTGGGTAAGCGTGAGAGACTTCAATTTAGTGTCCTTTATTCATCGCAATGGAGATTGGGTCTGGGAGTATGTGGTCAGTGAGGCTTGACCAAGACAGTCAGAACAACTATTTGAATAGAAGTAGCAGTAGGGGTGTCTAGGACACAAAGGGAGGACACGAGTGGGGATCTCCTATTAATTGCTGGTACAGCTGGAGCCAGAAAGCCAATGTCTGTGCAACAAAACAGCGGGAGAATGGTGACACTGAAGGTGAATACGTCTCTCTCTCTAAGGGCCTTGAGGTATGCCGAGAGGACCACTGGTCAATGCAGGCCCATCCCGGCGTGACACAGGCCCATGTTCCGGGGGCCATGCAATTAGGTGTCGCTAGCTGCTGGTTGCTTTCTGGTGTTTCGTGTCGTGTTGCAATTGTTTATGCAAGGTGAAATTGGTGCGGATATGTTGCGCTGTATGAAAAGTTTAGCTATATTTTGGAGTGTGGATATATATATTTTTTAATTTCACCTCTCCTTCAGAATGGTGTTAAATGATAAAATCGTTTTACAGATTTAAAGCCTGTGAATGTTTTTGATCAGATTAGTTGTTTGCTTTCCAGAGCCATTTGTATCGGATGTATATATATCCCTCCTGCTATAATATCGTCTGAGTTGAGTGTGTCTTATTGGAATGTTTGTACGCAAAGCTGAGCAATGTTCATAACAGAATAAACACGTAAATGTGAATTTTACCACGTTCTTCTATGGTTGCTTGGGTGTATGTACGCATAAAAGTGAGCGCACACATTACATACAACCCTCGTAGCCTACATATCTATAATATTTTGTAAGTAAAGATCCTCACAAAAGTGAATAGTGGTGCCCATCTCTCCTATGGATAGGGCTGTAGGTATGTCGCCAAGACATGCCATTTATTCAACAGGTAGATGGTGGCAGACTCCAGGTCGAGGGTAAATAAATGAAACTGGGATCAGGCGTTTAACTATGGGTTGAGGGGAAGTCAACATAGCGAGGCATGGGAAACTTCCCTCTCTCGGCGCCACCCTACCGTTGCCTTCCCAACGCAAATCTTAGGAATACCTCTCATATAGTAGACTTGGTAGTTGTGTCTATTATGGTATTATAAACCCTACTTTAAGAAATGGTAATATATAACGATGGATAACTCCGTCTGTGAGTAGACCTCCATTTCGCTCTTCTTGTATGAAAAATATGTATTCCAGCCGGGTTTAATTATCTGTTTGGTCTATAATCATAAGACATGTTGCCCATTAAGGGGCTTTGGCCCGTCTACGGTGCTGAATGCTGAGGTCTACATGGGTCACTGCAAATCACATGACACTGCAAACAGACAGTCGTACTCAAATTACCTACCCCACCAAACAATAATGATAATAAACACTTGACATATGCAGCCACACCTACCTATAATGACGTCATTATATTGTACCATAGACACATGTTTCTATTGGACCCACAAGGGATATTACAAGAACTAATTACGTCCAGGCTGCAGCAATCACAATATCCAATAAAGACTTTGACAAATAGTTATACATATATGTGTCTGTGGGAAAGTTGCCCTTCTCCATTCAGTGGAACAAAATGGCATTACTAAGGTAACAAGAAATGTATTTTGTTCTGAAAGTGGGACATAGCTTGTATGAGCGTTAAGGAAGAGTATAGAATAGTTTAAACATGTTGAGGTACCAACGTAATTACACTGATATTGGAGAAACAAAGAGGCAATTTTACCGGACACGGTACGCACTTGGCATATGTCTACGTAGTTATGCCGTTACATAGCAATAGGAATCGTTTCTATAGTGCCCCCTGGGCAGAAACATAAGGAGGCCCGATTTGAAAAGCCTTAGTTTAACGACAACCTTGAAAAGGACAAAAGCATATATAATTTGACATAGGTATCGAACATTGTAGTTATTATTGTAGAATTCCTGGCTTATTTGTTACATGAATATGAATATATATGCCCATCAAAATAACTGTTATCGGGACACGCTCGACGTAGGAGTGTTAACCACGGGTTGATATTCCCACCTGTGGCTAAGTACATGTACCTCTAAATTACTATGAGAACCATCACCCTCAATGGCAAGTGTTATATTTCCATTGCTGCTGTCACCCTTGTTCATGAATGACTTTAATATTGCCTCCTAGCATCCGTTATTTCCATGAACTGTATTTTAGTATTTTCTTTGCGCTAACTTGACTTTCGATTCTTAAAAACACTGGTGTTTGTTATCTGTGGACAGGTTCCACTTGTAAAGTAGGTTGTTTGGCTTTTTTTAATTTACCAAGATAATCGACCGGCTTTATTGGCCTAGTTCCTGAAATCAATGCTAAGAGAAGCTGATGCATGTGGTAATTCACGCCTATCCCAAATAGAAATTCCACCTCCTGAGAACCATAACGAATGATATCGGAATATATATCGTTACCAATGACATTCAATAATCATTATGCATATTTCTGTTCACCAGAGGAAATAGCACTCACTGTGGGAGAATATCAGTTCGGCCTGAGTGGGATCTCTTTCAAGTCTTTTCTCAGGAACGGTTCATGGTTGCTATGTTTTGTTGGTATTGGTTTTGGCAGCAACAAAAGCTCAGGACATGGTTTCTTTCCAATGGAATACAATACACCTTTCAAAGATTTTTAAACAAATGTAGTTTGCATCAATTATGCATTCAAGTATAGTTGATAATATTTGATTGGTAATATGATTCAACTTTAAGGATACAAATATGCCGCGTTAGACTGTTCCAGTTCAAGCACCCTGGGTTAGTACCAATGGGATCCCCCTTCCGTTATATGTCCTATCATCCTAATGTTAAAGAAGACTGTTGATTGCCTTTGACTACTTGTAAAAGGCGTATTATAAGTAAAATTGTAACTTACTATCAGCATTGCAAGTTGTCAGCTGGCCCACTAACAGCAATAGAATCGGCCATCTCGTCATGGCGCCTCGCTGGTCAGTGGCTATTCCCATTGTTCACACAGCAACTCCAGGGGAGGTGCCGCATTCCATCCCCCCACCTTTACACCCTGGTACGGGGATCCAATGACCCTGCTTCACCCGTCCAGGTGGGTTCCCCAGATGGGCAACAGTGTCAAATCAATACCTCCAGGGCGCCAGTCGCACGGTAAAATTCCCAGCTCGTGAGAGAGTAGCGCATCTCAACCCTGAATCCGTGTCCATCACCTTATAAATATCTCGCGGACGGTTCTGGAGGCCAGGTGTAATATACCCCGGGTGCACAGGTGTATATATGCACGTATAAATAACCCGCAGGGTAGAGCGGTGCGCCTCCACGGTGAACTTCACAGCAACGACGGCCGTGGCGCTAGTGACGGTCACTGAGCGTGTCGAGAAGAAGGGGGGCCTTCACACGGGAATGAATGACTGCCTCCAAGTGTACCCTCGCCAGCCACCACTGCCAACAGTCGTCGCCCTGGCCACCACCACGCCGCGCTGAACCCACCCTCAACGTTGTATAGATTTCACTGGGCCGGCACCGCTGATGTTACTGAGAGAGAAACTTGTTATGTTAGTATTCTAAAAACTACTAAATTTAAGTCAATACTTCTCGTATAAAAATATAAAAGAAGCCGTTGCGCAGCGTTCTGGTCCGCTTGTTTCTCTGACTGTATATGTTCTCGGCGTAAATCAGATTTAATCTTGGTTGACATTGCAATATTCATGGGAACTTAGGCCAGGTTCCTTACGTTATATATGCAGATGTTGATTTTCTTTTTACAATACCAATGTTCTTGACATTCCACTTTGGTTTCCAGTGCAAGCTCTATTAATATATATATGTGTTCAAATCGTGATGCCTCAAATACCTTTTATGTGGGAAAATAACCCCATGGCCATGTGTTTAAACAAGAAACAATTCATGAATATGAGCTATGTTGATGTAGAGCGCTCTCACGCTGGTAAGAGGCAAGGAGGGACTTGGGGGCCTCCTTTCCTGTCTTCAGCCTTCAGTGTAGGGAAGAAATGAAATCCGTCTCTGAGTTTGTTCACTATTTTCCTTGCAAAATACGGTATAATGTTTAAAGTGCGGCGGTCGTATATGAATGTAAAGTTTCGTTTAAAAAGGAAAACAGAATGTCGTTTGCATCCAATTCACTTCCTACTCATCCCGAAAGAGATTCGCCATACGATTTAATATGATGTACAATTTAGAACAGTATGCTGGCCATTGTGCTAAAATCCGGAGTGTGTTGCATAGCCTGGAGGAATAGTGGTTAACTACAGGGCTCAACCTGAGGAGGCGGCAGCGCTGGTGACAGTGGGCATATATATGTCCTTGTTATTTTGAAGTGTCTCCCTTTCACACTTGTGGACAAGTAGAATTGCCCGCAGGTCTGTCTAACGCTAGTGACGGTCTTATATTTTCTATGTGCCTTTACACGGGACAAATCTTGTTCAAAATATATTGACTCAGCAGTGTTTAGCAATGTTCATGTTGCACCGTCTAATGCTATCTCCAGTAAGGTATGTCGGAATGAATTTGATTGTGTCTCAGGTCAGTGGCTATGTTGACGGTGAGGAAGAGTCTGATGTTGAGGGTAAGGTTTAGGTGACTGAGTGTGAGTGTATGACTCAGGATAAGGGTGATATGGTGAGAGAGAGGATGGGTCTGAGGCTATGGTTAGAATTTAGAGTGTGGCAAAGGGTGAAGGTGAATATCTGTCTGATACAGGAGCAAGGAATAATATAAAGACGAAGATGTGTGGCATATTTTACAGTGCCAAGAATACTGTACAGTTAAAAAAACACCTTGGTTTTCAGTCTCTCGATGGTTAGGCTATGTAGTATATATTACCTTTATAAATGTGTGATATTACAGGGGCGTCAGAACATTTTGAAAGTGGGGGGCGAACTGAAAATTTGCTGACTTTTTCTTGGTATGAAGTCAGACTTTGGCATTGGCCTGTTGCACTGGGTTTACCGTAAATCTGCGAAAAGTCTGTGAAATATTAGGTCTTAGCCTTCATTACACGCGACAGACTTTGACATTTTTCCATTGTGAAAAGTCAGGGCTTAGCCATCATTGCACAGTAAAAGGTCAGACTTTGACACTTTTCCATGGTGAAAAGTCAGGGCTTAGCCATAATTGCACACTAAAGAGTCAGATATTGATATTTTACCAGGTGAAATGCCAGGGCTTAGCCATCATGGCACACTTAAAAGGCAGACTTTGACATTTTTCCACAGTGAAAATTCAGGGCTGAGCCATCATTGCATTCTAAAATGTCAGACTTTGACATTTTTCTGTGATGGAAAGTCAAGGCCTAGCCATTGGTACACACTGAAAAGTCGGACTTTGACACTTTTCCACAGTGAAAAGTCAGGGCTTGGCCATCATTGCATGCTAAAAAGTCAGACTTTGACATTTTCCATGTTGAAAGGTCAGGGCTTAGCCATCATTGCACGGTAAAAGGTCAGACTTTGACACTTTTCCACGGTGAAAAGTCAGGGCTTAGCCATCGTTGCACTCTTTAGAGTCAGACTTTGACATTTTTCCACAGTGAAAAATCAGGGCTGTCATTATTGCATGCTCAAATGTCAGACTTCAACATTTTTCTGTGATGAAAAGTCAAGGCCTAGCCATTGGTACACATTAAAAAGTCAGTCTTTTGGTTAACACTTTTCCACAGTGAAAAGTCAAGGCTTAGCCATAGTTGCATGTTTTTACCCTTGATGGAGTTACATTTGAAGGTGCTGACTTTTTTGGGGCTGGCGAAAAAGTATTCTGACGCCACTGTACGCCTACCTGATGCCTATGCATATGGGGAGCCGATCTGGACATACCCATACAGTCAGATATTTCGTCTTATTTTACTCATTCCGTCCCGCGGAATCATTTTTGCCACGAAATTAATGCCACGAAATGATATTTTTGACGAAATAACTTTTCGGAAAATGATACAAGTCACAGAATCTATTTTATGAAATGGACTTGTCACAGAATGAATTCATGAAATGCATTTCGTCAACGAAATGAAATCACGAAACGAATTATTTTACGAAATGAATTCACGAAATGAATTTCGTCAACGAAATCCACTTCTGAAATGAGTTTTGTGAAGTCCATTTCATGAAAAGAAATCTAAGTGTAAACTTTGAAAAATTATTTATGTGCACTCTTAAATGCTAAAATTGGTCTTCTCTTTACGCTTTCACTGACATTAAATAGCATTACAATATCGGAATCATTCGAAATAGTTCGCATTTTTCTCTATCCCATTGAGTAATGAAAAAAATGGTTAACCACTGCTGTTTTAGGGCGTGTTGTAACCCTTAAAGTGTGTATTAAGGGGGGGGGGAGTAAAATAAATCATAAAAATGTGTAAGGCATCCAAAGATGCTAATATCATAAGACCGTTATGGTTAAGACATGCTCATCATAACATTTAGCAATGTCTGAAGCAAAGAAAAAAATATTAATATTAAAAAACCTTTAGAAAATCTGAAAATATGTTCAGCTTCACTGTCCATTTCTGTCCACCATGTTCTGTACATTTCTTCTAATAAAATGATGTGAAAACTGCAGTGACGTAGGTTAAAGATTAGATTAGGTGTCACACTCTTTGCTATTCCAGGGAGCTTTTAAAACATCTTGGAACATCTGAACCAGTACTGTCCACCATTTATAAACTTTCCGATTGTAGCTTTTTGTCACGTGTCAACCTTGGTAAGAAATCGTCAACCTAAGTAAGAAAACGTCAATCTAGGTCAATTGCCATCAAGGCGAAGCCTGGTATCGATTACGGCCTATCCAAAAGAGTGGAGTCTGGTGTATTTTATGTTTCGGGTGTAGTATTGGATTTATCTCACCTTTTTCACTGACATTAAATAGCATTACAATATCGGAATCATTCGAAATAGTTCGCAAATCCAGTTGGTTTATAGCGTGTGACGTCATCTCATATTCACTCTGCCACGACCATGGCGTAGTATATTGTCACTTTGCCGGGATGATCGTTGAATTTTTTTTCTAACGTTATTCCCATGGCTAATCTTGTACCAGTGGTCAGATAAAGAGTGTCCACCCATGGGTGTAGAGGAAGGAATAAAGTATCCTGGACTTGACAGTTGCAATCCTGGATGCACAAGTGTGTTACACGACGAGCCCTGCTGGTGTTATTGCCCATGTTTTGTTTAGACCTAATATTTAGCTAGCGATAATTTAATTGCAGCACTGAAGCTGGGCCTCTAAACTCGACAAGAAAAAGGGAAGTTGTTTCAAAGATAACATTTAACAAACTCTGCTATAAAAATATAAAACAAAATTATTTAGTTAAAATTGTTTGTATATTCAAGTGGATAAATCTTATGTACGGAATGTAATTTAGTATTAGTCGCTTCGCTGCTCCTATGTAGAGAAGGACAAACAGAGAGCAATACTTCTTCTACAATGGATGAATCTGATGATTGATCAGACGGGGGGGGGGGGGGGGGGGGGCACTGGAGGACATGATCGCAGCAGGAGTGAGGTTGGTTCAGGTTTCCTAACAGCAGGCGGCAAGAGTTTTCTCTTTGAAATGAAAATTAAGAATACGGATTTCATTTATAATATCCGATAAGAATCGAGGATATATTGGGACTTTAATTTGACTGCTATCGTATTTACGTTATGCCCTCTTAGCTGTCATCATGGATATAAATTGGTGAAACTGAAATTGAGAATACTGATTTCACTTACAATATCATAAGAATCGAGGATATTTATAATTGGAATTTTATTTGACTGCTAATGTATTTGCAGTATGCCCTCTTAGCCATCATCGTTGTATAACGCATTGGTTACATTACCTTTAGCAAATGTCATCATTGTATTTAAACAAATTTCTAAAAAGCTTTGGGTCAGTAGTTATAGTAGGCAACATATGAACATAAATTTTCACATCTTATTCTCGGCTACAAGACTAATCTAAACTGTATACCATTCATGAACTACATAGTTATGCCATTCATGCAACGTCCATATGCTTAGTTTAGGTGACCTTGGCTACAAATGCAGTAGCATCTAAGAAGGAATATCATGAAAATAATGTACTATGTATTTTTGATAGCTTCCTTTGCCATTTCATTTGGCTTCAGTTTACAATATCCCTTTCAAAGTGATATAATGACTAACAAGGAGTCGAGAGTGTGGAGAAAAATTTAGGTATTATACAGTGGCTAGTATAAATTGGCGTAATTTATACATTGAATGGATTAGTGTTAAATCAATAACAGTAAGTAACTAGGGTATTAGAATACAATCTGAATGATAAGAGTTATACTGGATTATACATTGAGTATGGAAATACATTATGACAAGACATTTATAAAGTTCATACCAATAGCCTATGCAGAGCTATGAAACTTTCATAATTGTCTAAAAAAAAAAGGGCAAAGCATAGCTATGAAAGTTCAGTTTGCCAAGTAAGGAGACATGGAAGGAGTCAAGGACCACATTCCAGTCTGTCATACCTCATCGATGGGGATCCAGGAAGAGATGGCAGCGTGAGCCCTCCCGTGATGGAAAGAGTGGGCAGTGTAGGAGGATGAGTTGGCGATGCCTAGTCGAGATAACAGCAGACAAAGAATATTTGCAAACTGAGCCCCAGTGAATGGGACTCCCACTTTAATGACAAACATGGGGTCTAGCAGAGCTGCAGGAGCCAACGCTCTGTAGGATCCCCAAGTTGCTATCGGACAATATTTGGAGTTAGGCAGAGGACAAACCTTGATGACCTGAGTGGGCCTGGCAGGAAAAACGTCTCCAGCCACCGGACCTTCGGCTAAAGCTATGTCAGCGTCCAGGACAGCCGCTAGTAGCCATACCTGCTGGGCACATTGAGCTGCGAAACTTTCTCTTTCATGCTTGCCCAGGACCACTCGACGGGCTCCCTCCTCCTGCGTTATCAGGACAATAGTCGATCTCACGTGAGCATCCTTCCATAAGAAATGAGCAAGAGATAACAAAGAGCTGATCTGAGTGACCGGCGACAGAAAACGAGAGTGGGCAACCAAGTGTCTGGCTGGAACAGTATTGATTTTGGAGTGTCTCAGGGATCTATCTTTGGCTCCCTGTTGTTTATATATCATATGAATGATGTAGAACATGTGTTTGATCGTGAACAGCATCTTCTCTATGCTGATGACTTGGTCATTTATTTTTCTAGTACTGACCCGCAGGAAATCATAGAGGTACTTCTGGGGGTCGTGGACAGATTTTACACTTGGAGTGCCACAAATCTATTAACACTGAATACAAACAAAACCCAGATCTGTTGGTACAGTCCTAAAAACAAGATGAAGTCACACACTCATTTAGAAGTATACTGGTAAAGCTCACAAAATATGTACCAATGGGGTGTGAAAATGGAAACAGGAAACAGTAGTCACCTTCTTTTATCTTATTTCCCACCAAAGTAGAGACCCTCAGGGACCGGGAACAGCAACAATTGTCACTCAACTCCTTTTGGTAAGTCTGCGGTGAATCATTGAAATTTGCATATATTTTTGTAAATGTAAGCATGTTTTCTACATTATCGATAACCTTCTTAAATTGAGCCGTTCAGCCAAGGAATAGGGGGAAACTATGTTCTGGTGATCAAAAGTTCAAAGTTACGAGGTGAGGACCGGAAAAATTCCTACCCAAGACATCAGCCACGGGCAGTAATTTTTCTGGTCCTCACCTCGTAACTGACTTTCGCTTACTGGTACTTGGTTTCCCTATTCCTATATATCTTCAAATATCGATAAAATTAGTTATTTCTTTACCTATGATAGCCTCAAGAAAAATGGCCACCCTTATCGAGTAACTGCAATAGCTATGTTTTCGTCCCAGCCCTCTTTAATATCACATGGTCAGCCCAGGACGAAAACATCAGCCCGGGACGAAAACATCAGCCCAGGACGAAAACATCACCCTCACTACATAACTCATAATTACTGCACCCCCAGCAGCGGAATGTAATTATAGTGTTCGGAAATGGGTATATAGGAATATCCTTTCCTACCTAATCAAATCTATTTTTCTGATATGAATACAAGTTTTAGTCTTCACTGACTGTATTCAATATGTATTAAATATATTGGCAGCTTTCCTGTACAAGATTATAGATATTACCTGTTATTGGGAAAAAAGTAGCAACCATGAATAAGACTTAGTTTCAAATCCAGTAACCTTTATTTCTGACACCTGATAACTAGCTTGACCTGAGAGACTTTCCCCTCAACCCACCCCAGGATATCGTAGAAAACATATCCATCCCACAAGATGACCAAATGAACTACATATGAATACAGCTAATCTCGAGCTAAATATATGGTAAAATGTCAGTCATACTCTTACGCCACATCATAAAGATGCCTTAAATCAGTGTCTTTCATTGCTGAAAAAAATATACTGTCACTCAATCCAGATTTCCAGATGAGTTGTCTCAACCCAGTGGGGGAGTGTACCTGCTGGAAGGAATTTTTGTGGAAATGTTTTCTAGTGGAATTTTTTTAACATGGCATTCGGTGGTCCTATCCATATTTGCTATCTATAGTATTCATTCGGGACCAGGGGGGGCTAACCTGTCAGTCTATGGATCCGGTTATACTCAACAACAAAATTTCCGCTGGATAGCATTTCCACGAAAAATCCTTCCAGGAGATACACTCCACCAACGGGTTGAGACAACTCTAACAGGAAAGAATAAAATATATGCATTTTTCACACAGTGCAGATAATACCATGTTGAGTGCATCCCTGACATCAGGAGCTATAATTTAGTTTTAAATTGTCTCTAGAGCGTTGTGTACCTGCTATATGCTAGGTTTACACCATCACCCAGACAGTCCTGACAGCCCCAACATGCCGTCCCCGTATCTCGACGGGTAATTCAGAGATGGTCTTATGTTGTCGGCATTGCAAATCGTAAGTCGACTTGACTGTCAGGGTGTTTCTGACTGTCAACAAATCTGAAGTTGACGGGACTTCTGCCACAGAGTGTAACTCGACTTAAGTCGACTGGCATGGTGGTCATAAGTCTACGGGCTTCGGTCGCGGACTTCTCACAGAGGCAGTCGACTTGAGTCCAGTCCCGTCTGGAACCCCAACGACTTACGTGCATGCCAGGGGGTAATGAAGCCCGTCCACTGCTACTGCTGAAATGCAGGATTCGCCTGCTGATGCATCAGATGTTACGGATGTTCAACCAGATACACCGGTGACTGATGCTGCTGTTGAGTCCACTGCATCCCTGCATGATTGTGAATCAGAAGACCAGGAATCAGCACCCTCTGCAGAGCCAGAGTCATTGGAGGCAGAAGAGGCAAAGGAGGCACTCACCCAACCACGTCCACATCGCCGCCAAGGACCACAAAGTAATTCAAACTTCGAAGAAGAAAAAGAAGTTATCATAGAGTATCTCCAGCAGCAACCGGAACTATATTCCAAAGTTTGGCTGGGGGCCGCTGGATATTTATGAAATTGTTTTTCAAGAGGAAATGTTTTAACAATAAACTTTGAATTTGCACAGAATGTAGGTGTACCATCATAATTTTTAATTCTAAATATTAAAAACAGAAATATAAAGGATAACATATTTCATTGTGTGATAAACCTCCAAATTCTGAGTTCAGAGGACAATGCCCCCGTCCCCTAGAACTGTACATGGTCACTAGTAGCCGTCCTGAAGTGTGTAGTCTTGCCATAGGCGGCCCTCCTTATAGGGTTAAAGACTGCCTGTGGACAGAGAAGGCACAGTCCAGTTACGCCATCTGCTGCGTGGGCGGGAGGGGGAGGGGGAGTCTGATGATGACAAACTCATGAATATGCTTCAGTCAGTCCTCAAGGAAGTTGTGAAGCCCAAGCCAGTAGTTTTCAGTCAGAGTTCTGGCTTGACGGTGTACATAGAAAATGTACTAAACAAACTACAAGAACACCACTGGTTTGAAGCGGAGCAGTGTATCGTCACTGTTCTTCAGGAATGTCAGGCCACCAACAACCGTGAGTTGGCAGCAGCGATGTGGATCCACAACAACAAGGGCCATTCATCGGGGGAGTGCAGCAGCAGTCAACACATCAGTGGCAGCCACCTCTGTCACAGTGGCCTGCTAACGTAACCCCCCTGCCAGGGGTGTGGCACTCCCAAGACAGGCGTTAGGTGCAGTAGCAATTCCAAACTATGGAGATTGCCTGTCTACCACCACCAGCTCCTTCCCCATCCTGCCTGCCCTCCATTCCAACATCCACAACAGTCTCCCTCCACTGATCAGCAACAGTACACATCCACGCAGAGGTGATCGTCAGCAGATGATATATCATTCTCCCAGCTGGTTGGATCACAATCCTTGCATCACTATTTGATTCCAGCAGTATCCCAAGCCCCACACCCCCAAGCAGAAAGGGGAGTGACGCCAAAGATAAATGTACTGTGTGATAATATCCAGGAACTATTTACAACTATCACATGATGATACACATGAGGTTATTATTTATTTATATTCATGACACTGATACTGATGGTACTCGCTGATGCTGATACAATATTTTTTGCTAATAAATTTCTAAACTGGAGTTCACTCTCATTGTTTTCCCTTATAGAAATAAAACTCATGCTACTCATACTAGAATGGAACTCATACTAAAAAAATGAATAAATTATAATTGCAATGAATTAACTTGTAATCGATTTGAATATTCCAGACTCTCATAACTTTGAATTAAAAACAATGAACTCAATAAATCAAAGAATATTATCATTCATATTATTACAAAATTAGACAACTTTTTTTATACATGCATGTATTTCATGCCTGCATTATTCTGAATCAGAAGACCAGGAAGAAGTACACGCTGAAGAGCACAAGTCCATGGTGGAGCCTGCCGCGGCACTAACCCATGAATACCCACGTCCAAGTTCCTGCCGGGAACCAAATATTAATACAGACTTCTCTGGACTTTTTCATAGAATAGAAGGAGATGGCGATCAATTTCCTGCACCAGAATCATGTCTTGTATACCAAGCAGCTGACTGGGTGGAGGGATGAAGCGGTGAAGGACAGGATACGGATGGACTTCCATGCTTCTACACCAACTTCTCCGAAGAAGAGAAGGAGATGGCCATCAAGTCCATGCACCAGAATCTGTTCTTCTATGCTGACAGGATTCAAGTATGAAGCTGCGAAGGACAGGATATGGACAAAGAAGGCAAAAAGGAGAGGTCCATCACTGCTGAGAAGCACGAAGTTGCTAGAAGGAAGAGACTTCCATGCTTCTACACCAACTTCTCCGAGGAAGAAAAGGAGATAGCCATAAAGTCCCTGTACCAGACCAGCATCGGTACCATGGTGAGGCAACTTGAGGTGATGGCCAGGTGAGGTGTTGCATCACAAACACACTGGAACACAGCGACTTGTCAGGTCTCTAACGTATGTTGACGTACGGCAGAGACACAACGGCTTGCTGACCAGACCCCGACAGGACCACTTCGATACATACTTAGTAGAAACTGAACGAGAGTTAGTCAATGTTTATGCCACGATGGGCAGGTCGTGTATTACTACACGAGGCGTTAGCCGAGTTTAGTGAGTAGCAGACCTGACGAGAGTGAAATAAACATTGACAAGGCTAACTCGAGTTCGGTTTCGTATTTATCCTACCCCGTCTCTACCCTTTTGGATTACTCAAATATAAACATCGATTGAACGACCAACCGAAGTCCAACCGGAACGTTTCAGTCCAACCGGAACTTTTTTCGGAGCAGCTCACAATCTGGTCGCTGATTGGTCGATTTTTTGTATGCCCCTAGAGGCATAAATGGCACTTTATGTCATGGCATGCCACATTAAATTTGCCTATGTTCCTATGGACCGTTTTTATTAGGGGTAGGATAAATGACAGTCTCAACTTGACGCGGTACGCATTAAGTCGATGGGATATTTGGGGCAGAGCGGGCAAAAACCATAAAAATGCCATAAAAGTACCCAAGTCCACTTACAATTCTGCCAAGATCCATCGCCGGGACGGTCGGGGAGATGGTGTAATCCTAGCATGGTGTAAACCTAGCATTAGTTCCTTTACACGACCGATAGTTGCGGCATGGTGTTGGCAGTGGGATGCAGTCCTCCTCTTTCTTAATTACAGAGAATTTCCAATTCACCTCAATGTGATTATCAAATGATTAAAGACGTATACTTAAATTTTATTTGGCAGACATTACTCTGCTTTATAAGTAAGTCACAGCACAGCGCAGACAGGGGTAGTTTGGCAACCAACCCCTTCTACGATATAGGGGTTGGTCGGGTTAAATCACACACGGTATCCCCTGGGTATCCCTTTTGTGTTCTCCTAAAACCTAGTTGTATTCTATGTATACTATAAACGCAGATATCCTTAATATGAAATATCCATTGCTTACAAATTGACAAAGATACCACAAATTACATTCAAAATATTATGAAATAGTACACAGGAAAGGAATAAAGATAATGGGAAATTGGCTTTGAGGGTATGACATTGTATAACAAACATATTTTACCCTTTAATGCACCCAATATTCACCAGATGGCGTATTCCTATCTAAAGGTATAAGTACTACACAGGTGGGAACCAGCAAAGGGTCAAGGCGACATCTGGATTTAACCCGACCAGAGCTAATATTGTGTAGCTCTGGTTGCCAGTGTAAGACAGGGGTTGGTCGCCAATATAGAGTCTCAATGCAGTGAGAACTGCACCCGAGAGAGGGCGCCACCATCAGGACGTCGCTAGAGCAGAAACACAGATGTGATGACCTGCGAATTTGTCGTGATTTGAGAAAAATGACCACAAAGCTAGAAGTTATTATCAACTTGTTGATATTTTTCTCTGTATTACAAATTCATCTTTATGTTACACATAGAGAGAAGCGCACAGGGCAACGACGAAGTCGCTAGTAGACCTATAGGACAATATCGTTGACATTCGGCCACCAGGATACTCCTATCCAACAGGAGAATTAGCTTGTAATCACTGTCGGGCAATTCCTAAAATCTTAGATAGTTCAGCATGACCTATGTATTAGTATTGTCCCTTTGCGTTTGGTGGGAGAATTCAGCACACATTCTACAATTTGTCTTCTATTCTGATTCTCCGGTCATCCGCTAGGGAACTCGACACGTACCTTCCTTAGTGTTTTCATCATATTCCATGGTATTCCAGCTCCAATTTGATGTATCATATGATACTTTAGATATAGCTTAGATAACACAAGTATATGCAAATTGCATACACAATTATACATTGGTGTGATTGCAGGAGTGTTGTTTTTTGACAGATTAAATTGTTGGAAGAAGCTAGAGTATTGTATCAACGAGTCTGAGCTGTCTAAACTTTATAGTTGGAAATTATCTTGGTTTTAACTTGGAGAAAGATAAGCATATTTTAGCTAGGCCTGCCAGTGTATTATTGTGTATACAGTTTGGGTATACCTGTGTTATCTAAGCTATATCTAAAGTATCATTGAGTTGATAGATACATGTATGGCACATCAAATTGGAGCTGGAATACCGTAGAATACAGTGCAATTACCTTTATCTCTATGGAAATGATGTACATTGCTATTATAAATGTATTACTTTCATACATTCAGTGGTCCAATGCTAAAGTATATGTTGCCAGGGGTATGTTTGGCTGCAAGCATTGCGTAACCACGTAGATAAGGTGCGACACCGGCCTATGGAAAAAGGCCTATTGAAAATCAGGAGTTGTTGGTTTTGTGATAATCTATACAATCTTATTACAAATCCTAATCCTTTCGTATCATGATAAGATCCCATCAGCTCTTAAAGAGAACAACAGGGCTTAGTTTGCGTAACAGCACAAAGCCACCATTTTGTGAAAGTTTCATGAAGATGATATGGGATCTACGATTATGTTAAAAGCAACTTTTTTAAAATAATTGTTATACATTCTCTTATAATACCATCATAATATTGAACCTTAAATCAACAACCTACATGGTGACCATGAGATTTTTAAGTCTACACCACTTTCAGATCATCATATTCAATTTTCTGGAAAATTACATCTGAACACATCGCTTGCTAAAAACTCTGTCCTGGATATTTTCGTATTCTGACCTTTCCCTTGCATATCATGGGACTTGACTGTAAGCTTGCATGCAATTATTTTAAACCCATATAGGCCTACTTGTCATAAGCAAATGTATACATGACCTTATTGTCAGCAGTACCATTCCTATCTGATTTATCATGTCTGAATATCTAGAGGAGTGGTTCAATCGTAGGCCACCAGAGAGCGTATCGACTCTCCTCTAAATGCGTCCAGGCTCAAATTCTGATGAAAATAACACAATGCTTCTCGCTACCTGTGTTGCGCTACCGATGCTAGGTGCGTTGTTGGCAACTATTTTATACATCATATCCCTTTATGGACAAATAGGGAATAGAATATTGATTGTAAAGTCTGCTTGTGTAGGTGTATGGCGATGGTTCTGGTATGTCCTGGTCCTATTTTACCTAATAGGAATATATTTCTGCTCACCTTTTTCACATTTCTATGATTCTTTTCAAGATCCAGGTTTTCGTCGTCTGTTACTCCGAGGTACATACAACTCGTAGCATATATTAACTGCTTCAGGCCCGGGAAAGTGGCTTATTAGCAACTCCAACGCTCAGCGGAAGATTTCTTCTCAGTGGACGGGAAACCTCCATTGAGACCATTTTATCGTGGCTTATGCTTACCGATCTATGGCATTACAGAAAACAAACACTGGTGTATTTACTACTTGCTTTTATTGAAATTGTAGGTGCTCCTTCATTTTACATTTGTGAAAATAGACAATTTACAATGATCTTTTCGTACTCTTTGATAAGAAAATATGCCATGTTTCAAGTAATAATCACAGTGTTATTGCATGTTTGCGATCCAAGCTGCTTCATGACCGCTCGTCTTGACGACAAAAACATTACCTTTACTATCTCTTCATTGAAATCACCAGGATACGTGTGACATGATGGACAGAGATGGTGCATAAATGGTTTCGTTCTAGTGATGTATTTTATATACTGGAGCGAGGTGGAACTGGGGCCCAGTATTTGGGTAGTTTGGGGAACCACATTTATGTACAAGGACGCGAAGTAATTCATTGGAGACGCACCCATTACCTCTCTTCGTATAGATAGCCTGCGTGTAGTACACACACTTACATGTAGAACCAGGGTATATCTACCCTCTCGGCATTTAGGACTATAATACCTTGATAGTTAAATTCACCGTATATATACAGGAAAATAAGCACAACCACAGTACATAATCTAAGTGGAACGAGCTACATAAAAGATGGCTACAGTTGGGCAGATTCACATTACTTAAGACCGTTAGGAGAATCAAATTCACCTTCAGTGGATTTAGTTAATTACATCGGGTAATCACAGTTGTCAGGAGAGGGGCATCCTGTGAACCCGGATAGAAAGAGTCAATACACACCAATGGGTTTAACCATATCATCTATATATATCCTTTCAACGCTATTTGAATTTTATTTTGTCACTTAATCTGTCGGGGAAACCAAAGAGAACAGGCAGATTGTCACTAATAAACAAACAGGTACATAGGAAAGGGTTGTCGGTTTGCTTCCTGTTAATCATACACAATGAAACAAACATTAAACGTCCCTTCACATGATCCAAATACTTTATGAAAGAGGAGTTCATAATTCAATCGTCAAATTACTCAAGTGTACGTGGTTGAACGTGGTCGGCACGCTCTCCATTTCAAGTATACCCATACAGGGGCAGGCTCAGTGGGGATGGGGTCCCCTCTGCCTCTCACCTCAACTCTACCATTACCTCCTTGAAACGCCATAACCTTCCGTTATATCGCCCAGTCAATCCGATTTCTCTTGACGTGAATGAAAACCCCGCCACTGAACAGGCGTAATTAATAACAAAAAAGACAGAATTTCCCAGTAATACAAAGTACCCACTTTCATCTGTCAGCGATGACATCTGACAACCATGAACACAATTCGGATTATAAGTTTCTATAAATTCCCTGGAAGATATCTTATCCACACATCGTGTGCGAAGACGAGGTGCAGAGATCAGTGCCGATTTTAAGCTGCTACATGGAGTAACACAGGCTGGTTTTCAGGAGTTCTCAGGTAAATAAACACACTGCCTGTCGTGCGTGCGCGAGTTGTGGCCAATCTCAGCAGCAGCTCTGTCTAGCGACACGTTTACAAAATGAAACCAACACCTCACTGCGAGGTATAATTGGACACAAACAAAATATTGATTTAATAATAACGGTAATGATAATGTCCTAAATGAAATACATAATTCAAGTCAGTACCTCATCATGCACAACTTCAAATGTCCTGAATAGGTCGATGTTAACATTAGCTGGGAACACCCGGGTGTCTGCTATGGGAATTTCATATACAGCCATAGGATTCTTGCCCTAGGTTACCGAAAACTGAGTTGTGTGTGCACTTGAAAGTGAATGTTTAAAGTGACACCTAACCGTACTGCGCAAGTATAGTTTTAAAACTGAACAATTTCCTTTGAATAAAAGGTGGAGCTACGCTACAAAATCAGGAATTACACAAAAAGCATTGTAGGATGAGACCTAAAATCTTACGATTCTCTACGTGATATACACAAAGATGAAGCACCTGTAGTGTCTGTAGGGGGTCTGTGGGTGCGGCCATCCTTTAATATATACAGTGATGACGGTCAGAGTTGTTTCCTGGCGCAATCCGACATGGAAGCGACTCGACTTGCTCTAATTCAAGTGACGTGAGATGCATTCACGGTGGGTGCCCTAGCCCGACGCGTGGCAGATCTACGGCCACCATAATCCTAAGGCGGGTTGAGAGAAAAATTACACACACTCGGTGCTGCCCTCTAGCAGCAGGCACCGAGCCGACAGTGACCACGTGTGTAGCTGCCACCTGTTTTCACTTGCTTCTTATACATATTTTTTTTTTTTGCATTTTACAACGGTTTCTCACATACGTCCATGACTGAGAGCAGCTTCCCTTTACAAAGTACAACTCTAATATATTTTTTTAACATTGAAACTAAGCTTGTTCATTAATTATCTCCACTATGAAGACTAAGCACTCTTTCTCTTTACCTGCAAGGAGAAGCGACACCGCATTACCGTAAAAACGCTCCAGTCTGCAGTCAAGCATGTTTTCTGCAGTCTTGTTATGTTGCAACATATAGACTACATTTAGATAGCAGTGGTGACCATTTTATACAACATACCTTTAATATAATCTGCCAATATTTACTACTGCTGCTTTTGCATACTCCAGGTGTCTGTAAAAACTGTTGGACTTCGGGGCCACTCTTATGCCAACATGCTGGCGTTTCGATGGCAAAGAATGACAATATATGATTAAATCCCAGCTGTTTGTATCATCTCTAGCCCTGATCACAATATTTTGGAAGACTTTGTTTTCTCTTACGCTCTTTGTTGCCAAACAAGCGACAGTAGAACATGCTGCAACAGTCCATAAGTATTGTAATAATGACATGATTTCCAAATTCTTGTTCCACATATATAAAGTTATAAAATCCTTAAGCAGAGTGCGACCCGAACAGAATGTTCCTCTGTAATAAACGGTATCGTTATAAAATGAACAAAGCTAGATTGACAAGATAGCTCGATGATGGTGAAATGTTTACAAAGGACCCTCTGATGAAATGAGATGGAGTACACATGAAGTTAGAGGAAAAGGGAGGCCAGGCGGTCTGGTCTAGTGTTTAGTAGTTACTGGCTGGACCCACGCCCCCCTCACGGAAGATTCAGACGTTATCAATATGGCACGGTGTAAGCGAGGCCATGCCAAAGACGCAGGCCTTGATGCACTACTCAAAATGGCACCTCGTGCCGTGTCGCCCAGGATACAGAGCCCACGCCAGCACCCCAGTCACATGGCCGGCCACAGAACCCTCCCCTTCTGGAATGCTAACTGAACAGCAACATCCAAACAAAATGTAACGGGATCACCCCCACCGAGAAAAAAAGGCAGTGTACCGCGGACAGTGCAGTCTACAACATCGTTACTATTTCCAATAAATGCAATTAATCAGTATACTAACAATGTTATCAGGAATATACGGTATTGTTAATAATACTACATGCAATGTATTTATTGCTTCTCAGCCCGTCTGGGTGTATCTCGTAGAGAGATGCCTCCTTGAGAAACGCACTTTTTATGCTGATGGCACATAATGTGTATGCGACAATGAGCTCATGACGACCTAGTGAGTATGTGATGGGGGTGATGACTGTCTCCTCAAAGACGGTGGCCCTGTCTCCACGCTGGCTAGGTCCGTAGTCCATACCTGAGGCGTGTGTCGAGTGACAGCAGTGAAAGGAGAAAAACTCCTCGTTTCACGTCCTACAAGGAGACGGGCCACACAGCACACTGGAGATACCGGGCTGGGATCGACCACTGCTTTACAACACCCATGTCGTGCATGGCTGTAGGGTGACCATCCTAACTGACCGGACAAGTCTGAACCCTGTCAATTCAGCCCCATCGCAATCTCATCAGAACCCCCTGCTCAGAGAGCTGATTCTAAAAGCTGACCGCTAAGTTTGTCATTGGAGACTGAGACGGGCACGCTGGACCAAGGCACTTGTCTGTTTCGGTGTGTCCACAGTGCCGCCCGTCCCAGGCCGGTGGTCAAGGCCCCGCGCAGCCGCAGTTGTGGTCACAAAAAGTGGTGTTTGTTGGTCTTGTCGGACGTCCGCATCCAGGGTTCAGCTTGATATGTAGATGAAGCTGCCGAATCCGTTGCTTAGGTACCAACACAGCTGAAGCAGCGTGCTGTCCATCCACCGATGGGTCCTCTCCATTGGATGCGTAGACTTCGTGAGGACCGGCTTCTGCCCCTACAGTGTCAGACTCCAGCTAACCAACAATCACATACAGGCTGTGCCCTCAAAGCCACCCTGCGTATCCTGATTCGATCACTCCTACCACTTGCGAACAATGTTACGAATGTTTTTTTCTTTTTTCTGTAATATGTCGTATCTACAATTCCAGTGAGTGTATATAGTAAAATACTGCCCATTTCTCCAAAGCTGCTTTGCCTAATGTGCCAGCTACAAGCACTAACAAATTCTTCAATTCTTTAAAATGTACAGTCATCTATGGATATATGATACATTTGTTTAAAAGCTACAAATTGTAGGATGCTATACATGTTGCTATAAAAATTGGAAAGCGTCTTCCTGTAAAATAGTTCCCATTACCCTCCATTGGAAGGAAAGCGTAATATATGCATTAACAATGAAATTGTGCTACATGAATACAGTAACAATGATGGCCATTTCACTTGGATTATTCTCATGTGACGCAGCGTCCAATGTGCCGCGGGTTAAGTTGGTGCCGGTCAGGGCCCCCTGGGCAGCCTCCCCGCTCACTGGCGGCACACCAGCAGCAGCTCCTTGCCAGCACTGAATACAAAAGGAAAATACTCTTGATGTGGCGCTGGATGCGAGGACATGGCGTCCCTTTGTTAATGAACGGCGTACCATCAGCAGTAGCGTCCACGCACGCGCAACGAGTGGTGACGCCTCCACACAGTGCTCAGTCTGAGGGGCGCGGGTCATCTCCACCCCGCGGCCCGCAGCTGCCCTCGGCTGCCGCGTGCTGTCTGTACATAAGCTGGGTGTCCTTACTTCACTGCGCACAGTTCCCCCTACGCCAGGTCCATGCCGTCTGGCGAGAAGAGTTCTTTGTGGAGTGCCGGGAACTCGACTGTCGGGTTGGCGATTTTGAACTTGTTCAGGACGCGGATGTGTTTGAGGGAGAGCTCGCGGAGGATGGGCAGCTTCTCGAGCAGCGCCATCTTGAACTCGGCGTCCTCCGGGTGAGCCTTGCCGATCTCCAGCTTCAGCGCTGACTCGATCTTCTCCCCGAGTTTTTGTATGGACGCGGCGTCTTGAACTCCTGGCCGGTCTGCATCAAAACACAGAAATATGGCTTATTACTAACACTAGAATATACAGGGGCTATTTTCCGTTGCTGAAAAAAGTGGGTTAATAGTCTAATGACTGATGTATTTTTGTTTTCTATGTAATATATAATTTTCCAGATATGAAGTACAAGCCTTCTAGCTACATCTAAAAAGAATATATATACACATGACTAAAATTTCCAAAATCATAAAGCTATCACATAGCATGTTTTCATAATATACATCTAAATTCCATAGGCGATAGCAGAATTAGAGAAAGTAACAGTCACCACTGCCAGAATTATATTTCCGATGGTATTGGCAATATATTTTTACTTGTTCGTTTACTAAAACATTGATAAGTAAGCGGTGCAAATGGAGGTGGGAACTAAAACATCATGGGCCGATTTATATCAATATCTAATATTTTAATTCAGGTCGACAAATCACTGACGGAAGTTACTTTCACTACAACTATCTGGATATGCGTATCACCAAAGCCAGAAGTAGGAAAACCAAAGTTAATGTGTTGAAGTCCAAAATACATGACTGTAGGGCATTCAGTATATTTTAACTACTTTTTGAATGTGATCGTTTAGCTCGTGATAAGTACTAACAAGAACGAATGGGAAAACCATAGTAAAATAAAAATTGTTTTTGTTGTTGTTTCGCGATATATAAGTGGGTTTCCCTAATTTTTGTAGTATAGGACATGCAATACGGCTACATGTATTTGATTTCACCCGCTTCCTTATCTGAATGGGTCCTTTGAAAAATCTGTTTGTTATCAATGTGATTTCAATAAGACAAATGTGCAAAACATGAGTATTTAATTAGTCATGTCCACATGGTGAACGAGTATACTGTTAGGTAAACTTACTAGGGTTTATAAGGGCGTAGGAACAGATAAGGGCCAACTCGTTCTCCGTTAAATTGAGTGAAATTAATTCCTTTGCGAACTCGAATATGCTCGTCATGGCTTCAGTCTCTTCGTCATCTGGAAAAGACCATTCATGGTTATTAAAAGTAGACAGTACGAATGAATTATGGAGATCCTTACTAAATACACCGATGTAACCTCAAGCCTGTTGGTAGATACATGCTGCTCATACCCGTCATGGATCCCATAGTTATGTGATGTTACATGAAATGGGAAACTTGTTAATTCGTATTCTGTCCACCAGATGGCGCCACTGGGAGCGTGGCTCAAAATGCCCGAACGAAAAATCAAAATATTAAATTGATTGGTGCATGTATACATTGCGTAAAGGTATATAAAACAAAGAATCTTTCACTTACTCAAGTTGGTAAATGCGTCGAGAGGGACAAACGCGGATCCGAAGATGACTCGGTTGGTTTGTAGGTCATAGGCACGACATAACCGCATGAGGGCAATCTCGAAGCTTCCTGTGAAACATAGAGGATGCAACAAATTTAGGAAAACATCAATTAATAGAGTGGGGCCGATACAGTGAAATATCCTATACGGGATTTGCATAACAGTATTTCCAAAATGTTATTTAAGGAAACGCCGTGTACCAGTCACCGATTCATTGGTGTTGTTTAACACAACAGTGGCGTGATCGACCCGAAAAGAAAAAAACATACCATATGAATACTAAATCTTTATTTCTTTGATAGTAGAGTGTTCGTTTCAATTCTCATGCGTGATAATGCACCTAAGTAACACAATCATTTGATGAAGTATGCACTCACCTCCTTTAAGTAGCATGATTTGGTCATCCTGTAACAGATTCATGAAACCAGGAACCATCTTTGCGAACTCGATAATATTCTGTACAGTCATCGTCACCTTCTCTGCAATCTCCACCCACAATTGCTCGTGTGTCTGCAGATATAAATGGCCCCACGTGAATCATAATTGCAAGTAAGCAAACGGAAATGCCATTATCAAAGGTTAACGTACCCCTGCCTACATTACCACTAACATGTCAAAGTTATTTTCATCTACTAAAATTAAATGCACTTTATTTCGGGTTTCATTTGCGAATACCATATGTTCTTAGTGTATGCTCTACACATTCAATGTTGCATTTCATAACATTTCCATTTTGCCAAGGGGTAAAACTATGTTGCCTTTATTCAACCACATTGCTCCTGAAAATTAACTCCAAATCAGACTTCAGATAAACCCTCAAAATAACGCGTTTAAGCACATAACTGACTTTGAATACAATACATGGTTACTTAACAATAACTTAAGCCCATGAGGAAAGATGTGGTATTTCAGTCTACTTAGACGTACGTTAGACTTTGATATGCATATCTGATAAAAAGCAAGAAGTTACTTGCATAAATCTTTAATATACTGTTCACATTTTGTGTATCGTCTTCTTTTTTTGTGTGTATGAAGTTATTTGCTTACCATAGACACGTAAGCCTTCAGCTGTTCTGGTGATATTGTCTGAGCTCTCATCGTCTCGATTTGTTGGTTCGTGAAGAAGCAGGTTCGTGTGTGAGCATCAGCGATTGCCTTTGTTAATAACCCTGCAAGAAAAGAAGAATACTATACGAAGGCTCTTAATTGCTATCCTTGTTCAAAGTCCATGGATCAAATGCATTAGTTGTCGTGATTATCTGTCGGTGCCCATGCAACATAGTGCATCACTTTCCCGTGTCATACTTGATAATGTAGTGTAGTGTATATCTAAACAGGAAAACGCTTTATCGATAATTTGATTGCAACAAATTGCGACGTAAAAAAAGGTTTTTTTACAATCCAAACCAACAATTTCAATGGGATGTACTCTAGTCTGGAAATCACTTATTTATCATACTTCGACACGAGGCACATGGTCTTGTTGTTATACACTTACCGAGGTCGATGTCGTCTGCGTTCTTGATGACGGCTTGTGTGGGGTCCGGCAATGTGTAGGCCGTGGGATCGACTGCCACTGTCGTCGGGTAAGTCGTGGCTATTGTTGTCTGCGGGTATGTGTTAGCGTAGCCGTTCGGCGGGTAGAACTGATGAGTCGAGTATCTAAAAGAGGAGACATTGGGCCTGGTCACTATTTGCGTATAAGTAATCATTGTCTAATGCAACGATTATTTCACATAATTTCATTCACTTCTATCTTCCATCAAACTTTATATTTCATCAGTCTTTGGAACACGCATGAAACTTTATATAACTATGCTTAACCATCTGGCAATATGTACAAAAGTTAGATAGTTATATTTAAGACTACTACACAATGACTTTCTTCCCAGAACATGGAGTATTAACGCTTACATGGAATAAGGCAACCGAAAACGTATGCAACGTGAAATGTCAGTTTATGAATGCCTATTGTTGCTCTTCGGTACAATATCACCCTTGAGAATAATTACCCTATTCCGCATGATAATCAGTTTTTTTATAGGTTTACACAGATTAAAAAAAGGAGTCACTTGGGCATTATTTTCAAAAGCACGTTCCTGAGCTCTTGGACTATGAATCTCCTTACAATATGGGCATGATTAAACCAGCATAGGGAGATCAGGCACAATGACATAACCCATGACGTCAGAAGGTCATTATCACGACACGCAGCACCCCCATCATGTCATCACCCATCGTCTGGTACAGAACCCAAACCCTGCTGAGGTAGGGTGCCTAATGAGGCCACAGCGGGGTCATAGGGGCCGAGGGTGGGGTGGAGGGGGGCGGGGGAGGGTTGGTGGGGGTGGCCTCAGGACGTGGATCCTATGGATCCCTGGGGACCTGCTCCGTGACCACCAATCATGGCCAAAACGGTCACCAGGGTTTACGGTCATAATACCAGGACACTACTATGTGCCATACACTGCAGGGCGTCCATATGTCTAACTTTAGGACTTGAATATCATGAATATCTGGTACCATGAATATGTGATGATCGAACTCTTGATCCTAGCCTTGAGTAATGGAGAACACGATCGGAAGGGAGTCAAAGCTTTACGTGAATGTGTACTGAAGGTCCTCGTAATCGATAATCCATCTATTTTTCGTTCGTATGTTTTGTTTCTTTTTTCAAACCGGGATGTGGCTTTTCTCATATAAACGGCATTGGTGGTCCAGCTCATTCCCAATACAACAGATGTGAGAGAACTGGACTGAATTGGATTTTACGTTTATGTCAATGTAAGCTGATAACTTCGCTGTTTCACGTAGGTTTGAGGGCCCTGAGGAAGATATGGATAACAGACGGAACGTTGACTGCTCCATTTAATTTAGCTATTTCTCAAATCAATGAAATCCATTTTACTTGTATCTACTTATGAGAAAAGGTTATACTGCATACAGAACCTTCGACAGGAACATATGTACATGAAGTCACATAGTCTCCTACGATTACAGATGACGCTATAGCAGCTGTTCGCTACATATTTACGAGTAGGTCACACAACACATATACACATAAAACACTTTATACGTGTACGTGTATATACTTACGCAGGATATTGGTTGTTGTTATTGGGCGTAGTTCCGTTGTAAGGCGACCCGTCCGGCGCTAGCCCGCCATTTATCCGGATCTGTTTGTGGAAGTTGGCTTCATCCTCTACCTTCTCTCGTTGTTTCTTTGACATTCGACCAAATTTGACGGCTGTTGGGATAGAAAAGTTTGACCTCAGTACATCGATATTTATAGACTGGACGTGGCAGGGTATGGTGTGTAACTTTGGGGAGTATTACACACGCGTACACACGATGGTGAGTTGTAGTACTAAGGCTGTCATGGGGTGGCAACCTGATTTCTAAAACTGTGGTTTATCGCTGGGCGACTGAGGACATAATAGCCGGGTAATGACATCTCCCCTATTACCAGAGGTTGTTAGCGGACTATTCTCTACCCCCCCCCCCCCCACCCCACACACATATCCTCCCATACAGCAGGAGGCACTGCACTCACCATCTCGCCCCATCTCCATCGACTGACAGGAAATGGGTAATGACATCAGTCATACTGTCCATACCATCAGATATGTACTGTATGAATATTGCATGATAAAAACGTGGAGAATTCACTTTACCTTCCACCCTAATCCCAATTCTTCGATGACTGCTGTGTTCGACTAGGTTCATTGGGATATTGCACTCACCCAGTAATTACAGATTGTGAAAAAGACGAGAAAGCTATAGATATGATAAAGTCTTAGGGCATTGCCCCGGCTCCATTCATTTTCGACCCCCCTTATATGTTGAACTGTTTCTCCCATGGTGCGAACCTAACGGGGTAATTGCCTTCCGAATTGGGTAATTATGAGAACGGGGCGGCACATGCGGGTAAAGTGTTTCTACTCCTTCCAGCGATAAATGCCCAACCTGTCAGACCCTCATCCACTCAGTCCTCCACTTGCAACGCACTTGTGATACTATTTTACACTCATAACTTTGTTATATGTCAACGCACTTCAGACTCTACAGCACGTAGGAATGTACTTTTATTATTTTATCAAAATGGATGTACGTGTATATCTATTTACATACATTCAAAATATTTAAAGAAAAAGTTATGAATACCCACAAACTCCCAATATCCAAGTATCAATTTGATAAACATGCATGTTTAGATTAGGCAAATCATTAATTCAACAATGTTAAACCATAAAAATAGAGGCATGCTTTATCTGTTTGCAAAACCCGGGTCCTTTAGTAGAATGATCACTCCATCAGTCCCCCTCCGACAAACAACTCCCTCTTTACCAGAGAACCACTCGTATACGTGACTGTTACTGTTGGCGGCTATGGTAGCTTGCATTACTCACCGTCTCGAGACATGCCCAGCGCCAGGCATTTCTGTAGTCGACAGTACTGACACCGGTTTCTGTTCACTCTATCAATGACGCAGTTTTTGTTGCGGGGGCACTGATAATTGACAGGTCCAGCCTGACTTCTCCTGAAGAAACCCTTAAAATACACAAAATAAAGCACTGATTAGAAATATGATAAACAGTATTCAGACGTACTACGGATGGCATTTTGTTTCAATAGAAAACATCAACTGAAACCCCCCTTATCCTGCCAAATTATAGAAATAGATATGGAGAGAACATTGTGCCCCACTTGCCCTATGTGACTCGTAACAAAGTTGAGCATGCATACGTAGTAACTTTTCATTGACCACTTTGCAAGAATCCTAGTCTTATTTGCTAAAAACATATATACTGCACTTGCCACCTTTCTTTCCCTAAATACCCAGAGGTTGTAAGCGTAGTAAGGACTCGTACCAGAAAGACAGAATTTTTCATTTTGAATATAAACAAAATCTTAGAAACAAGGGCATCATTAGCTCTGGGTACCGGGACATTTGGGGGTTCTCTCCCCTTTATAAGGATTTTGTTTGTTTGTTTGGTTTGATTTAACGTCCAGTCAACTATTATAGGTCCTTGCCAGACTCTCAAGGTTCTTTTACACCACGATGGTGGTGATCGAATCTATGTGATGAATTCAGGTAGAAATCTCACCCCTTTATTAGGAATTACAACCCCATTTCTAATCTCCTAACCATTTCTAATAAGAGTCAAAATATAGTGAATCATTTATTTTCAGTTCTTGATTTCTAAAAAATGTTTCTAGTACTAAATTGCAGGACATCAGAATGACTGGCTCATCAGGTTATACCCAGCAAGTATGTAAATGCATGTTGAGTTTCCAACAGGCAAGCCAGCCTGGCAAGAAGGCACACCAACTGTTGATTCTTAAACACTTTTATGAGCTTTTAAATAAACCGATAATGTGGATTTATTGTCATTTGACAATCTTATTTTGTGTCAAGTTAACTTCTAAGATTTCCTGTACACATCAATCTGCATGGCAGGGAAAATATAGGTTTCTATAGGTTCTATAGGTTCCTTTGAAAAAAATAAAGGCTCAAGATTCAAAATATAGATTTTTATAGGTTTCACTGGGAGGCCTGCTAACATTCTAAAAAAAAAATTCCTGTATTATCTGCACTGATACATCCGTTAGCCATGACAAAATAGGATAGTGGTCACTCGCCTATATACCTGAATGGGACCTTCTGTATTCCCACACTTTAAAATCATTGGCATCACTTTACCTAACCTAAACTTCAATCGGTCTACCATCGCTGACAGTGAGGGCGTAGAGGGTTAAATGCAGCCCGAGTGACCAGTAGTGAGCGGGCGCTGACAGGATGCTGGGCTGGCGGACAGCGGGGGCAGTGTGCGCCTGCTATGTGCTGGCGGCACCTCATTAACTTCCCTATTTACGGTTTTCATTTCCTGGAAGCCGCGACAGTGAGGAATCGAGGGTAATCGTAGCCAACTAGTGACAGGAAGTGCCCTGTCTGCGCTAGCTGCCTTTCAAATGTGATCATCAACAGGTTAGCTCCACTATAAAAGAATCCCTACAAAGGCAACGCAGCAAGACAATACTGAATTTGTTTCTGTGGGATCTTTTTACACCACATTTTAGTCAAATCAAATTACCCTCACTCAAACTACACAAAAGGGATATTATTCAGTAGTGTTCGGAGTTGGAAACTTGTCCGTTTAGATGGTGATTATAATCAATAGAGAGACAGAGTAGATGGTAAATGCCGTTAGTCTGGGTATTCACATATAGGGCAATGGCAATATTCTTGACATTTTCTAAAATCATGTGCAATTATTGTAGAAGTAACATCAACATCCGTAAAACCCGCGACCTTACTATGAAGTGGGAGGGGAGGGCATACATCAACCCGTGATCTAGTTTCTGTGCGCAGAAAAATGGGTAGCATGGAGACTGAAGGCATGTGTAAACTATTACCAGTTCGGTGATATATTACAAGTGATGGCTTCCCACGAGAAACTTTCATCTCAAAGCTATAATTTCAAAATAGACATTTCTCATATGGTTTTGTGTGAAGGTGAGGTTGGCTGAAATCCATCAATAGGCCTGCTAAGGGATAATCGTCGTAACCATGGCCTGCAATCAGCACTCACCGAGCATATATATATACATGTACAGGGCCTCGGTATCACCGTATAAGGGCTTTGCCCTCAGGAGAACCCTGAATATCCACTGCTTCTCATACCAGTAAGGCCCAGCCTGCTTTTAACTTTCAGAATGCTGGAATAGGTTACAACGTTGGGTAATCGGGCTAACATGCTATTCATTAACAAAAGAATACGCCGCTTTATGATAAAGATTGTGAACTGTTAAGCTATCAGTAACCCGATGACAAGTGACTGGCAATATGATATATGACCACTCTCCTACGTTTCCACACTTAGACCCTGCGTTGTCCAAGATCGCGGTCTTGACGATGAGTGTGTGAAAAGTGGTTGAGGTTTGGGAAAGGCGGGTAGTGTTTGTGTGCGTGTGGAGAGCCCTGCCCTCAGCCACACCCCCTCCCTTGCACGGGTCACATCAGGCCGGCAGTGAAGTCAGCTCACATGGTGTCGTTCACTACACCACCGCCGCCACCACCACCACCGCCCATACACCACCACCTCCTAAACCGCTCGCCTCATCCTGCCCACGTCAGCCTCCCCTCACTTCAACACCCCAACATGTTGCTCCATTCCCATTTCAGCCTGGTGCACTATCCTATCAAGCACTTAGATACACATGTTGCTTGTTGATGAGCTCCCGGCCACTTCAAACATCAAACTAGCAACACGTGATAAATTGGTAGGACCTATTCAGAACCATTACCCATAAATATTGCTTATATTTATCAACAATGACGAAAGCAACTACCTCTATCTGTAATAATCGTTTCTGTGTTTGTGAGGATGCACGTTTCTCCAAATGGTGATGTTCAAGGGCAATGTTAATGTCAAACGATTTGTCACTCGGGACGCATCAACAACATTTGACAAATTTCAGAACAGTGTGTGATAATCACACCCCGAGACTAGCATCAATTGCAAGGATTAGTATATTATCCTACAGGGAAACATCTGGGGATGTTTTGTATTTACCAGCGATTGCAACTTCTCAACTGTTTTATGATAAATGCACAATTAGCAAACTCAAGTATTTTCCATAGACGTCATCCATATCTAAAGAAAGATAACATACACAAATATATTCTGGAAACTAGAAAAGTGTGTATGCATTTTTACGAACGCGTGTACTAACTATTTAATACGCAACAAATTATTTCCACAATCCAAGATTTCTCATAATTCATTTTCAGGATTATTCTTCCTAACTGATGAAATGGGCATTCCTGTCCTTGGCACCCGTAGGGTTACAGAGCAGGTTTGTCTAATAACATAGTTTAATCACATTTTAATTTTAATTTCAGTCATAATGCCATGGCGGATATAAAGGGAGGATATGGCACTGAGTGTTACTTGACAGTCTCCCCCATGTTTCAAGTCTGCTATAATAGGTTACACTGCGTCACGTCTCTTGGATATAAAAGTTACGGATGCGATTAAAATGGCACGGGGATGAACTGAGTGGTTCCTATCAGTCAATATACCGGTGTTCCCTGTTTTAGATGTTTATTGAAGGTCGTGTGATAACAGTAGATATTATTGGCCAGCTACCTGCAAAATGTCTCGTATCGCCTGTTACCACAATGTTGGGTCCATAACCATTGTGTTATTTCTGTTTTAACTCAGAAGAGAGCTGAGGTCTAATTTTTTAATCTAGACAAGTGTTTTGTTTGTTTTGTAGACACGTACTAATTATTCGTATCACTAACCTAGTAGGCCTAGTCAGTGACAGTCTAATATCAGAGTTTAAAGCAAACACCTACTACTGATTTGGTTGAGCAAATATATACAAGATAATCAACACGAATAATTCAGAACAACCCCCAAACTTGACAAGTAAACTCAAAAACTAATTCACGGTTTCATGTTATCCATATGGGTTTCTATATTTGATATCTCCGCAACAGTTTAAAAAATAATCAAGTTTGGTGCCGTGACCAATTATAAATTCATATTGAAAATTCCCTGCCGTGTTCTACACCCGTGAACCTGGTGTGTACGTACACCGCTGCTTATGTAAATATGACGTAGTAGGGACGTCCAACAGGAAAATTAATGGTAGGACTCTCCTTGATCTTTGTAGGAAATGTTTTATCCTTCGAAATCTATATTCTTGAATATTTCTTACTCCTATGTCCCTAGACTACAATTCACCGATTAAAACAATCCGACAATTATTCTGACACTCTGAAAAACCAGTGTGTTCCAGTCACGTCCTAAGAGCTCTATATAATCGCTTGTATTCCCAAGTTCTAGTTATAAGAGTGACACTAGAAATCATTCAAGTTGCTCTAGTTGGTTACAAAACAATCTGGTCTCGAAAGAGTCCACTATCAAATGCTGCTGCTCAGACGGAAAACTTCTTTCAGCATTTAATCTGGTTTGTTTTTTGTTGTTGGTCTCTTTCCTGTATTTTTGGGGTGGGGGAGGTAATGTATGATTTAGTTTCAAAATTTAAGCTAGAATAAATCATTTAATGATCAATCAAGTCAAATGTGAAACTGCCACCTGACATAAAATAGGACGGTCTGTCTGTCCTCTGGCAATTATCTCATTTATTGTGCACAGACGTAAAACGCCATCAAATAATCTGCTGATAGACAACGATTTAGGTTGATTCTCTATTTTTGTGCGCGAGTCACCAACTATGTTTCTTAAATAATAGTAATCACGCCTTTGGTTGCTCGAAAACTATTTTTTAAGGTAAAGGTTTGAAGGCATAGTATAGAGTATCATGTTATGTGGGTAGAATGAACAACAACAACAATAATAATAATATAAAGACGTACCTTGCAGCCTTCACAAGTGATAACACCATAGTGGACCCCTGACGACTTGTCCGAGCAAACCTTACAAGGAATTACTTCAATTTGTGCTGAAAAGTAAAACAGAAGGCATGATAAGTTTCAGACTCGAAAAATAAAATTCTTGAAAATACTTTATCTAGGTCACAGTCACGCCTTCTGGCTGACAAGAGACTGTAGCTCTTCGTGCGAGTAATAAAATACGACACGGTCCACCGACTTTCAAAGACCTTAAATCAAACTTACTAGCTAGTTGCCTGGCAACCTTTTTTTTCTGAATGCTTGATGTTTACCTGTAGAATAGGATATGAAGATCGTCTTAAACTTGGAGTTGACTTTGGGGCGGGTGAGAGTAAAAGCAGGGAAAATTTTATTCGATAACTTAGGGCTATTAGACTGATTTAGTCCTGTTTTCTCAAGTCTTTATAGTATTGATCATAGGTTCATTTGCTTGACTACAAAACCCATAATCAAAATGTTCAAACAGATGCAGGTCAGTGACCTGAAGCACATGGGGTCACCAGTAAGGCCATCTCTGAGGTCACCAGTAAGGCCATACACGCGGGTAGTAACACCTAAATACTCATCTGTATTACATCACCTTCACCAAAATACCATACCGTTTACCCTACACGCCATACCCTTTCCAGTAACACAATACCATGCATAGTGAAACGCATCAATTTGTTATCCTTGATGTCACAAACAAGAGCATTGAGCTTAGCGGGAACAATCCACTTCAATCTTTGGACGAGCTAAGAATTCTACCCCCACATATGTACGCTATAAACACTGTAGGTATCACCCAAAAGAGGACAGGGGATATAATCCTCATACATATATTAGGTTCTTGGACACATAAGAAGATCTTTTTTTTAATCAAACTCCTCTTATGTGTCCTTACAATGGAAGATTGACTCATTTGAATCATTGCAAACTATCAATAGTTGTCTCTTGCATGTACAGCGGGATGCCAGTGGTAAAATTAACACACTTTAAAAGTTTCTCATCAAGTTACTGTCGACTATTAAAATGAGATGTGTATAACTAAACCGATTCGTTGTTTTCAATGTCACAATTTGGGATAATATCCATTGATAATTCTACATGATTATCTGCAATCTAACTTTATAGAACAGCATGTGGATGTAAACTCGATGGTTTCCCTTTGATAAACTGTTTTGATTTTTCACTCGTTTAGAGTACAGGGGCAGCGACTAGTTCGTTATCAGCACGGTCCGTGCGCTATCCTCTCTCACCTAGAGGCAAACAGATGGATAAGCAGGCGCCTCGAATACAAATATCACCAGTAGGTGGGACTGTTAGCTTTTGTCGTACCCGGCCTCGAATCATATATAATGCAGGTACTGCGTGCAGGGGGAGGAGTGGTGGGGTGAGACTATCATGATCAGTGTAAGCTTCCCTGTGTTAACTGATCTTTCCTTTGGGAGACCAATCGCAGATTTGGTATAATAATAATTCTGATGCGACACACATTATACGTGAATATTTCATTAGAAGTCACTACATGGTCCCATTGACTGCCAAACAATTATGTCAAGTCCATCCCCAGATTTTGAAAATACTTGGGAGGTAAAGTTGAATTACCAAAGCAGAGAATCTTCCCACGCGAGGGGCACATGTGGGTGCAAACTAGCCCGGTCTTGTAAGTTAAGTCGTTAGGTTCGAGACTCTGCGATATTAGTGCAGTCGGTAATTACCAAGTTCATTAAAGCAGTTACAGGGGCGTAAGTGTCATGGTAGAGGGGGAATAACGAAGTAGACCAGATAGCAGTGTGAAGAGACTATAAATTCCAAACGCTATTCCCAACTAAAGAAATATAAAAGCATCACATTTGAAGGTGTGAGGCGCAGACAGTACTTGTATTTACATTGACACAAGCATGTCTTGCTTTCTGTCGATATGTTCTATTATACTCTATAAACTCAAACGTGGCGTTATGATCTTTTCCCAAACAACTAGTCTGTTCCTGATCCATCAATGAAGTGAGTGTTTATCCAGTTACACATCGTATTTCCTTAATTTCAAGTAATTTCATAACTTTCCAACGTTTACACAGACTGTTTGGATGTACATGCAACTTACATGATATAGATTCGTAGGACAGTATTCATATCTTGTTCTTTGTCAGAATAAAAAGCAACTTATTTGTCACGAAAGTTGGTATAACTCTGTAAGCCAGTTCTGATGTACCACGATGTTTCTGCGTATATCCGGTGGTACGTTGTGCGAGTGTTGCTTGGTACACTTAAAGATCTTTGAAGTGAATCAAGAGAGTAACAGTGACGAGCCATCTCCTGCCACGTGAATCTGGTAAGAGATCGTGGGACGCGTGGGCGCTGTGCGGCTCAAGCTCGCCGGTCAGGGCTGAGGTCAGCCGAGGTCAGGCTCTTCAGGGTCGTCACCCCGGGTCACCGGGCGCATTGTGGTTTTCGGGTGAATATATCTATGATCTGTTACCTGCAACAGACGCCTTCACCACACTGTCACAAGAGGTTTAACACCACAGCCAAGCCTTGTCGAGTGTTATCTGCCTATTACGATGTCTCCGCAGTTTCCAGGATTCCTCTAGTGTGAGATAATAGTAATCGTATATCCTAAAACACGTTTTTTTCTCTCACCTAAATGCTGTATACCGTATTCTCACACATATATACTGTTGGGAGGACTTTCGACACTTTACCCAACACAATTACAGTCGAAACACCAGAGATTAGTTCAATACCATATTGTTGGTTAGATCAGGGACCTATAGTATTACTGCTGATGTGGTGTACCATAATCAAGTATTGGCTATGGGATAAACCAGAGAAAACACCATTAAGGTGTATTGTGGATTGTAAGACCTGTGCCTATACTGTGACTGATATCTGGTCCTCACCAACTTTAACAGGCCATAGTGTGAAGAGCCTGTTGATAACAGACAGGCCGTTATCCGATTAGGGATTCAAAATGGTCAAGGCTTGAATACCTGGTCTCGGGACACACTTCGGACCCAACTGGATTGCTTTAGTGTATAAGATCATCCGAAATACAGTCTGATGCTACCGAAATCCTTCAATTCCATAGCTGGGAGTTCACATCCTTGAAGCCCGGATTTCAAACGGAATACTCTACTCATTCGCAGCATTCAGAGTAGAAGGTGGTACTGGACTGCGTCAATTTCAGTTGCTACTCAAGTTTGACCATAATCAGCCACATCCGTTTGGTTGTTATCCCTATCTAATAAGTGTTTAGGAAATGACTGACCTTGGGGGATGACTCCAACTCGAACCAATTAATCGGGAACTCGATTTGATTCAGCTCTTCAGTCTCAGATCGTGAAAATAAACCTAGACTAAGGATGATTTTCTTAAAACAATGAGGTGAGAACGGAAGACGTATGTCAAGTTCTCTCAGTGCACACACAATAACAATTCAGATCTTACCAGAACGACTTCCTTTGACAGACTCTGCACACTGCTTTACAGACAGTTCCATAGAGTATTGTCTACCGATTCCATGATATTACTAAAATCACGATAGGGAATACTGGATATATATATATATACTCCACCTGTACCAATTTACTCACAGATCACTCGGATGGAAAAGAGAAAAATCTAAACAGCATTGTCCTGATTCTATTACCAGTGTTTTAAACACTTGAAAAAAAACCAAAGAACTAGCATGCATATATTCACATTAAAGAAGTTTCTCATAACCGACCTAAAATTCATCACATCCACCAGATGTACGAAACATCGTCAAGCAAACTGTTAGTCACTGTTCCTGCATAATCCATTCCTTTCTCTATTTTTCAGCTGTAGCTAGCGCCGTTTTCTCCATTACACCTTATGGTGTACTCCGCCTGTTTACAAAGCAGTCATTATTTTGAAGGACATATTTCATATTAAACAAATACAAATCCCATTGCGTAACAGCCTATAATAAATCTTGAAAATAGGGGGAGCATTCGTATAAACTTCAAAGTGGGAGGAGGCAGTCAACTGTCCAAAACGCTAGAAGTATTCAAAATGGTGGTTAAAACAATTTTAAACACTCCAGGACATGTTCAAGCATCACACGTGTGTGGCAAAGATCTCCATAATACATTAAGCTACATGCCAAACATAACTGTTAGTATTTAACTATATCGTCACTAAAAAGATGAGAAATCCCCATATCTAAGGATAAGGGAGAATTATCAAGTAGGGTGGATTGGATAAGTGCAGGTATTATATTCAGGGCGGAGGCTAGCTGGTAGCTACCCCACATCACATCCCGAGGTCTGGCATTAGACCACACATGATGTCTGCAGTATGATATATTGAAAGTAGGTGCTTATTCCGTCCCCCGATCTGAACTAATTAAGAGAGATGCTGCTACCTGCAACACCAGCAGGCATTGTAATCTATATGGAGATTACATCAGAGGGCCGATGGTGTGCCAGCTCCTTTATTGGGCCTACATCTAGTTCCAGTCGAATTGCTAAATATTTCAGATATCTCTATCTGGGTACTGAAGTGGTGTCGTTCTTGGCGGTTTTCACACTTTTTTCATGTTTAAAACTTGAGGCAATCCTCGCACACGAAACGTACATTTCTTCGAGCTTCAGCTCTCACCTTCAATATCAAGTCATATCACTTTAAAATGTGACTAGAGATGCCTACGTTTCATAAAGCAAGTAGCGTAGTGTGAATGGGCAATATGGATTAGGTTCTAATTCAGCGCCTGTTTAAGGCACTGGGTGCATCTCTGACATTGCCGGGGCCTATTAGATCAGAACAACTCAAGATCAACTATGATCAAATGCCACATGACGTGCATCCGCCATTTTTTTCCACCACCATGTGATGAACCACAATAATGCATTAGTTTTTAGAGGTCTAGATAGATTCACCAAATGTTCCTCCAACCGACACCCTCTGTTTAACTCAAAGTAGTTAATATCTGTAAAAGCAGTTGATTTAACATGAAGATATCACCCTCCGATACGTCACCTTCCAGTGTTAAACATTTGTGCAGGTGCACAGAGAATAGTGCGAATGGGAGTTTCAAAAGAGAAGAATATGTTAGAGGAATCATAGTTAAATTAAAGAGCATAAAACAGGTAGAACATAGACAACGGGAGAAAACTGGACATTTTCGCCCTTGATTCGTCAAACAAAGATTGAACAAAGAATAAAAGATCTTAGCAGTTAGACACAAACTAGCAAACGATATACAAGCATGCATTAAATAATTCATTTCCCTTGCGATGATGAAATAGGAAAATGAAGAACCCTACATTCAATTACTTATAAATTAATCGTTTTTCGGATAGAATTTATCCCCTTTCTCCTGGCAAGCTGTTAAATCTAAAGAATCAAGAAGTGTTATTTTATAAGCACCACACACCACAAGCATCCTATCTTGCGATTACCTTACCCATTAGTCGCCAAGCCTAAGCATTACCTACTGTCAGTTGGGAAATCGTTGTGATTTCTACACTTTGGTTGAGCTTTTGCCGGTTTCCATATGTTTTGTTACAAGTATGTGCAGTCTACTGTCTATACGATGGTGCATGTTTCCCGCATCAATTAAAAGGACAGGAAGTGCAACAGAGCAAGAGAAGATATTATTGTTTCCGAAATTTTGAGGCCCAGATTGTTAGCTATATCTACGTATCTAGTATATAGATGAAGAAATTTGGAAGAAAAAGAGCGAGAAAGCAAAGGTCATTTTTCTAGAAACGCACTACTACAGTAAAGACAACACATAAAGAGAACGGTGATGTACGGGGAAAAATGGTGTGGATCTTGGTCATCGCATTCGGCAGGAGCAGATATGGAGCTGCTCGCCAGGAGCGCTGACTACCCAACACTTTAAGTGTGTGTTTGTATGGGGAAGGGGGAGGGGACCTTCGGAGTTGCTCATCCACGATGTAGCTGGTCACAAACATTTCCCAGTGCACAGTCAGTTGTTCAAAGAGTACGTACAGGTATGTGTGGGCCTGGATGTAGGTGGCGCCACCACTATGAGGCCATTGTGAGGTGAAGCGGCCTCGCTGGTAAGGCCCCCCGGCGGCACGCCTCCCCCGGCTGTTGGGGAGGGCAGGCCCGAGGCCGACAACCCGGTGATTGGGGAGGGCTGGCCGGCCCCGGGGGAGGGCAGGCCGCTAGGAGATGGGTGCCCACCAGCTGGGGACCAAACTGCAAAGAGGAGCCATATTAGCATCTATACGGTGATCAAGTGGCATCGTCATCAATAGATTTCCAGCAATGTTTAAAAAAGCTGCCCATACCATGCCCATTATATCTGATATCAAAATAATAATAACATATTACTAAATATAATTCCTAATGGATCCATCAATTATATATATACGGTTCAACATAGTTCCCAATCAAATTCTCCATTAGATAGGTTTTAAGTGAAACATAATACCAGGAGGTAGCCTAAGGTAGTTGAGATATGAAATCTATACCCAATAATATTATAAATAACGGTAAGAAATGCTCGCTTTTCTAAATGTCAATAAAAGTTTCCCGCAATTACCGCTAAGAACTGGACAGATTCTCACGGTCAAGAAAAAAGGACAATCTGAGCATACTATAGATTCAATGCTTTTAGATTCCTGGAACGTCACCATGTCCATTCCAGCAACGGTTTCAAAATATACATAACATATTACTGGAATATTTATCATATGCAATGAAATATAACACAAAATGAAACAAACAGAAAGTGTGCTTCTATGTATTATTACATTGTCATGACAGATAAATTCAAAATAACAAGCTAAATCATGTTTCGAATCAATAGTTCCTTAATAAGAGTTGAAGGGCAAAATCAGTTTAAAAAAGGGGTGACATAATTCAGTACTCTCTCGAGCTCCCAATCTCATTTGCCAAACTAGGTAATCTAGACTTACCATGGTATCAGAGGTACCAGAATGGATTTACCTTTCTGAAATCTTTGCAATTTGGACGTGTATACACAATTTATTTGAGCCCCTCCAACCTGCAGCAGATTTATCCTCTGTGGTCTGACCTGCGGATGAGGTCAGGCCAGTCCCTGAACACCCCATAATGATCTCCAGCTGTGGCAATGAACGGCAATTGCGTAACAGACAACACTGTTGGAGACGTGAGGTAACATTCATGCCCTGTGTTATACAGATTATATGAATGTGTAACAAAGGCAGTGACGATAAAAATAGATTAATTCTTTGAAACTTGCGTTGAAACGATCACATCCGCAATAGATACAGAATACAAATATATGAGGCTTTTAAGAGGATTATTTACTGAAAATTTTAATACGGAAAAGACAGTTCGATATTTGTCATCATTCATTTACGCTATCTAACAGTGGTGTACAGGCGCATCTATCCGTTTCCGGTTCTAATAATGAAATAACTATGTATTAACAAGTTTTTAGACAGATGGCTGGTAACACAGCAACGACTTCAATGCTGTTTTATCTCTAGTTCAACTAACTTCAACGTTCTGTATTGTGTTATCAAAGTTACCGCTCTTCTACTCCGATGGTATATTAGATCACACTATTTGTGTGTTACGGCTGGGATTTCTCCCTGTGCCCCAACACCACTGAACGTGTGGTGGCCCTGTATCATAGTGATCATACAACCGCGTACAAGAACAAGGTGAGCTTCTGTTGCCGTTTTAGTGGCTTAATAAACTAATGCCAATGTTGTGGGATAGTTTATAGCTAGAACATGGAACAAGATGTCCCACTCAACTAAGGATTTTTGGCGGACGATTCTTCCATTCGCTTCGAGGCGAATTTGACTGTTTGCAGTTAAACATACGAAACCCTCACAGGCCTAGATTGAGGGAGCGCGAAAAATGAGCTCACCTCGACCTGTTTCTCTTTATCATGATCGTAGAGTGGTATGGCCAAAAAACACAATCTGCCACGTCTAATATATAATGCTGTAAATTTGAACTGTATACACCACTATAAAATCAGGCCGACAAGTACGGAGGCAATGAGGCTCATACAACTCTCTGCACATACTAACTTGTAGAGGGATTTCTAGTGTATTCTAGTCAAATACTTGTGCCATATTGTTCCACGTGATATAGGGATAATTACATTACATCACCAGGCCTGCTATGTTTCCCAATTTCTAGATGATCATTCAACAGTCTACGTCCGAAAGATTTCTATTCGCATATTCTAAATGGATATGAAGTGAAAAGGCGAAGCCTGAAAGTCTATTCATTTGAATGATGTCCATAGACATATAAATAAATGTGGCTTATTGAATTAAATTTGTCTTACAATAACACCAGCCACTTTCGTGGATTATTTGGAGTTCTCTTTGCCATAGTATTCCTGGAGCTAACGAAGCAACACAGCCCTATTGCATTAAAGACATAGAGTATGTCCCTGGCAGGCAACCAAGAAACGAAGAAGTAGGCCTAATCATAAAGTTATGTCACGTTTCTATAAAATGCCAAGAAATAAATGACTGCAGGCTAATGTTCGAGTATTGTTATTTCCCTTCAGAGAATCATTTATTCTTGTTCATGAATATTGCTGCACAGTATTTCACAATTTTAGGATGTGTTTACAACTGTGTTGGTTTTCACAACAGTGGCACATTGGCAATACCGTTATCTATGTAGGTCACTACTATTGTAGAAATTGCTCATACAAGTTTCCATTTCTGAATTTCATCACTAAGTCATCTCGGTCAACATCTCAGTAAATTAAACCGTCATTACACTGGTCATCTTACAGTCACCTTCAAGTATACCATCAGAGCTTCTATATAATAAACAAAATAATACCCTAAGAAATAATTGGAGTTGCAAGTCAAAATCGCATTGCTAACAACAAAGAAAAGATACGTCCTGAGAGAAAGGCATTCATTCTAATTACACCATTCAATTCTTAAGACATGACAAGTCTCGTTATTATAAATGTGTAATTCATAGACCTTCATAATGAGGCAAAGCACCCCTAATGAGAATTTAATCGGCTTCGTATCCTGACTGCTTGTTATCTACTGCTACACGTTCACTGAACTCTGTACCGATGAACTTATAGTTCTAAATAGATATCCTAGGACACAGAGAGAAGTTACCTAGGGGAGTTGCGACTATACGTATTTCAGACTTCTCACTCTCACTTCATTAATTTTGAAACTGACGAGTTCTGCTCTAAGTCTATATAATTACTATGTAATGTCTAGGTAATTTTGGTTGTGGTTAAAATATTTGTATCCGAAGCAGTTATTAGAAACCCGTTTCCCGTCTTCTGCGACCAGTATCTTTCTCTTTTCAGTGGAGAATAAAATTTCCCCCTTATAAATATCATAAGTAATGCACTGTTTGCTACAGCATTGTTTGTCACTTTCTCATAAATTATCAAGTGACCAAGATAAAATGTTTTAAAGTGTATAGCCAGGAAAGTGGCTGAGATCACAGGCGCTACAGCGGGCCCCACCCTCTAGAGGCGGTGTGGTGGGCGTCCCCGGCCGGACCAGGCCCCACACGTCATGAATACAATGGGTGCGACGCGCCGCTCCGCATACCTATACGGCTATGCAGGTAGGACAGAGACACTGAACAACTCAAGACTCGTTTATGGGACCGGGACTGTGCCGAGTACCGCCATGTGTAGTTTACCAGAACGTCACAGTGTATGCTGTGGTAGTGATTCTCAATGATCACCCTAGAACCTGAATATAAATAAGTGTAACCATGTCAGCGCGGTTTCGTCTCGTAGAATACCATTGTCTCACTGTACTCATGAAACGTATCATTTGCATAGACCGTGCCGAGCGGTGGTTTACATATCGTGTATGGTGATGTTGGAGGGGGGGGGGGGGGGGGGGGAGAGTGGTATTTCATTATCGTGTACGAGGTGCCCTGAGTAATGTGCTCTACGGCTGGCCTTGATTAGACAGGATGTGGTTAGATGTGCCTCCAACCCGCCCATGATAATCATTGTCTACCATCAACTGCTCCTTTTCATCAACCACTCGTTCATACTTCTAGATAATAACTTGTATACATACATCAAATTATGAAGGCTTCCTACGCTACAGTTCATATTTATACTTTTATGTGTGAGAGCAGTGTCTTAGTATACTTTCAGTTTTTCAAAAGTTCCCATCCATCCCTGCTCCCTACATGGTGCTCCTTTCCCTGGTGAGGATCAAACAGTGGAGGTTTCTGTGCTTTTTGTCTTGCTTTACTTACATTTATAGTCGAAATGCACATCGCTTGGCGGAGAGTTCCCATCTGTAAGCAAGAAACCAGAAAGAGGTTTACTGTGTTATCAAATGTGTTCTGGCACTACAGCTCAACCTCTCGATAATGTTTTACAAAAAACACAACCCCGGCTTTTCTTCCATTCTACAGAACGTCTTGAAAGGAGCCGGAGGATTTGAAGAACCTCCAGGCAAGTACACTTTGCATCGTGCACACCTGCGCCGCCCCGACTCAGTGTAGGGGTCTCCCCAGGCTGCCACTACAGTGTGCATAGGGAGCGGGACAGTCGACGGGAGAGCCCTGCCCGCCACCATCCCGTCCTGCACAAGCCAACTTCTCGCACCGCCGGAACTGCTGCACCGCGGCCGCCACCACCACTCCCACCACCGCCTCGAGAACATAGAGCATTTCCATCGGCCTCATTAACTTATATACACAGAACCATTTTAATAATGGGATCTGTTATACACATCACATCTACATACAGTTGTCATGGGAAGGGAATAGTGAGTGGTATCTTACACTGAAAAAAAACCCCAGTGTATGACTCATCATACTGCCTCCGGTCCGTCTATCCCCTGCGTATAAGAAGTGAGAGGAGACCAGCTCGAGGACGGGAGGGTTAAAATGCCGTTATATTCACCAAGCACCAAAGTTTGGTCGCCCACATTAGCGTAGCTAAAGCTCTGTGACGTGAGGTGGGGGTGACGGTCGGGGGCCCTGTTGTGCGCCTTGGACTCGGGAGGGGTGGGTGTTTGAGTGTGGGGTGCAGGTGGGGGTGGGGGTGGGCTTTCGGTAGAGAAAATGATGCAGACTGGCTTCTCCCAGTCCCACGGGGGTCCTGGCTCTGAAGCGCGATACTTGAACATCAGCCAACTCCTGCCAAGAGAGAATTTTGGTTTGCTTCCGAACTCCGATTTTATGACGGGTCCAGTAAAGTGTTGTATTAGTTAGCTTATAATGTTTCCGTACACAGATTATTTATGGGGCTCGATAATAAATTAATATCTGTGGTGGATTTCTATCTCAATGGTGCTACAAACATACAGCTCCATGCCGAATGTTTCAATTATTGTAACGTTGATTATGGTTTAGACCTTGGCTTAAACTGCACAGGAGTGGTCTTAGGACAAATACATGTACCCTAACAATCTACAGCTGACGGTACGGTTCAAGGACTTACCACTGGATTGTGTTGACATCTTGAAGCGCAGCCAAATATCGTATTATCAGTGAAGTGAGACTAGAGAGCTACAACGGAGTCAACGGCGATTATAAAAGACTATCTCATCTTTGTGGCCCATTCTTGTGTATTGAACATATAATACAAGTCTGGTTACTCCATAACAGATCGACTTAATATTATGTTATTTAATGTTCTACAGGGAGTTAGTAGAACTTTTTTTCTGGTCCAGTGCATACATAAATACATACCAGGGTTGCCATAAACTCTGGATGTCAAATCCCAGACTTTTCCATAACAAATTTAATTTTCCCCTGAAAATTAACGTGAAAATCTGTCATGTACCTTGAGCCTATAAGACACCGACCCGACTGCTGTGGCCGATTCTACCTTTGCCCGACAGATCCGTTGGGTCTGTGACAATTTACATCAATCGGATCGATATACGCGCTTCACCGACCCGATTTTATTGCTTTTCCCAATGGCTCGGGCATTACTGCCATGTCAGATATGACCGACTCTTCCCGACCGTAAGATTTCGGTGTACACACTTTCACTGACTGTTCCCGATTCTGAGTAGGCCGCTTATATAGTGATGCTATGAATCCCCTCATTCTATACCCGAGTATTTTATACCGCTGTATAGGGTTGACAGAGGCGATTATAGATCTGTAATCTGTTTTGTGATATTTTGAATTTATTAGAAGTTATTAAACTTTGAATTATTGCTATATATACATATCACCCGACCCGAGGCCCAGTCGGGTCCGGCTCCCGCCTGCTCTCTTTGATCTCAATTGGGGTCGTTTTACAAGGTTATAAAAGGGGGAGGTGTGATCAGGAAGAGTCTCCATGTCGGTGTCTTATAGGTATTATAGGTATAAAGCCTATAAGACACCGACCCGACCACTGTGCCCAATTCTACCTTTCTCCGACGGATCCGTCGGGTCTGTGACAATCTGCATCAATCGGGTCGGTGTACGCACTTCACCGACCCGATTTTATTGCTTTACCCGACGCGTCGGGCATTACTACCATGTCAGATATGACCGACTCTGCCCGACCTTAAGATTCCGATGTACGCACTTTCACCGATTGTTACCGATTCTGAGCATAGACCCTATTGAGGTATCCCGTAATCCAGTCTGTTTTGCAAGTTCCGGTTTTCGCTGATTACCGACGTTATATGGTGATAGACCCGTGACCCGTAACCCAGAATTAATGCAGTTTAACGGCTTTCAGAAATCCTCAAATTGAAATTCTGATGCCAGAAATGGAAATTTCAGCTATTTCTACATAGAAATCCGAAATTATATTCAGTTTCTCCAGTTATAAACCAGAAAACTGTGGTTCATGTTGTCGTAGTGTGCCAAGTCTATCGGGAGCGGAACTTTGCTTTACCCGGGCGATAATCGAGAGTTTAGTAACCTCTGGAGGATCTATGCCATTTAAAAAGTGTTGCCATCTATCCCTCAGTCCGATTTACAAGTGTCTTATATCGATGTGTAGGGGAGAAACAATCGATCATAGATCTGAAAATCGTTTTCTGATATTTTGAATAGACCAGAAGTTATCAAACTTTGCATTATTCCCTATATATACTTATCACCCGGCCCTGGGCCCAGCCGGGCCCGGCACCCGGCCACTCTCTTTGATCTCAATCGGGTTGTTTTATGAGGTTATAAAGGCAGGAGGTGTCATCGGGAAGAGGCATCGTGTCGGTGTCTTATAGGTATAAGACATCGACATTTTATTCCAGACTCTCACCGAGCCGATGGTCGGGATGAATCGGGAAAAAATGTCGGTGTCTGATAGGCTTAAGACACCGAAATTTTATTCCTGACTCTCACCAAGCCGATGGTCAGGATGAATCGGGAACAAATTTCGATGTCTTATAGGCTTTAGTCACCCTTGTCATTCATTTTTCTGTGGTTTATTTTTACCAGCATCGTATGTTAAATTGTTATAAATCTTTCTTTCCAAGATCTGTAGTCGATGTGATGGTGCCAAATCACAGCAATGCCTTTTATATTTGAAACATTGGGTTATTCATTTTCTAAAATATACACAGATTTCGAAGGTGTAAGAGTTCCTCCTACGATTACGTAGATCCGGAAATTCCAGTTAGGAACCGAGTAAATCTTCCCTGACATTTTTCAGAATTTCAGTTGTCCCTGACAAATAACCAGACTCCCTGACAATTCTCTGACCTTGAAACAATGAATGTTCCCTTTGGCTTCATTGCATACACATACATGTACGTCTGTCTGTTTTATGCCGGGCGAGTCAGATAATATGTAGAGTAAGATCAATTGTTGATTCTGGCAAGTCCTTCGTGTAGACGATGCATTGGACAGGAAAGTTGGCGCGTTCTGTTCAGAACAACCAATCCATACGTCAGCCTCCGCAAATTTTCTCTAAACCGTCCGACTCCAGAACACCAGTCCATTTATATATCAAGTATAACTTATGGTATAGCCCTAGATGCACGTTTAAAGATTTAATCTATGCCAGAGGAACATGTTTCTCCCATCCAATGCTATCATTCAAGTCCAGAGGTTTGAACTGAAAGATAGCTGATTTAGTCAAGTGATGTATGAACAAGAGAAAGACACTTCTTGGATGATTCTAACTTTAATAGCACCAAATAAAGTGATAAGAGTAAAAAATAAACAATTCTTTTGCTTTTGCTATTTCTGTGTCTGCCGCACAGTTTGGGATTCCTTTTCTAGCAGCCAACGGGGGCCACGGCATACCTTTTTCATCAATAAGGTTCATTGAGCCACTAATTTTGAATATGACCAAATTAAATAATAATTTTGCTGAAGCGTCATTACTATATATTACTCAACTGGAGTAACTTCGTAACCGTTGCTATTTGCAGTGGTGAAAATTTGGGACTGAGAACATTTAAAACACTTATAACGGTATCTATACTCCTGATTAGTAAAACTGAGACATCGACACAAGGGTATATAATAATAATAATAATACCTAAACGTGTTAGCGAGTCTATTCCCAGATCAAATACGGCCATCTGACGTGGCGTCCTCCTAAAATTGTTACACATACGAAGACAAGGTGCACTTATAGATGTCACTGACATACTACGGGGCCATCCATTATGTCCGTAGGCAAAACGTCCGAGAAATATGACCACAACTCTCCCTTTTATATGCAATAGATTAAAGAAGGGATGAACGCAAAATATTTTTTTAAACTACCCCACCCCTACTGCCCCAAAATGGAAATTAAAACTTTTTTCAAACAGGGATAACCTATGATATCTTAATGATATGCCAATAACACAGATTTTTACTCTTTAATTACGGAAAATGCATGTTTTACTAGTATACTGAGAGGATGTCAATTCATCCATGTGGTTTGTGCCCATAATTAGGACAACACAGTCCTAGGTACCTTACTCTTGAATTCCCTACTACATCAATTTCTCCTATGTGCACATCACGAAGATAAAATGTTTGATTCATGAAAACGTCCAAGATGTCATTCAAGGTTGTTTGTTTGATTTTACGTCCAGTCGGCAATTACAGGTCCTTTCCAGGCCTTCTCATGGTTCAGCTTTTCTTACTGGTTTTACACCATATATCAGATCTCAAGAGCTGAATTCAGAGAGAAATCTCACCCCTACAAAATGGCTGAGGTCAGAGTTATTTCACATCCGACACTACATAGCAGGGATGAAAGTTGGGACTGTTGAAAAAAAAAGAAAATTTTATAGATTTATATATTTAAAAAAAATCATAACCTTATATTTGGAACAGAATGGCTATGAATCGATATATATTCTTGTGTTGCCAGTGTATATGAAATGTCGGAATTCCGTCATTTCTCGGAAAACTTGCATCCCTCACATAGACATGGTATGAGAAGGACTGGCCTTTGATATAGCAGTGGGTCTACTAAGGCTAGGGATGGAGGAGGAAGGTGGCTGCAGTGACACTTGAACCCACAACCTTGGGATTACTAGTCCAGTGCTTTAACTCCCAAAAATATCATTCGAGTAGTAGCCATCTTTGACTTATGTCGCACTGTCTTATTATCAGTTCACCATACAAACAACTGGACTTTTTGTTTGTTTAGTTTAACGTCCAATAAGTTCTTCTAGACTTGTACAAATGGAATATGACCAAGGTTGCTATGGTCATATTTGTTAAAAGAGCAATTCAGCACATAGCTGAATGCTAGGATTGCAATTAAAATACATATAAACCATGTCCCACCGTCCACAACATTCCATCTGCCACTAAAATTATATGTTCCTATCATTTCTCTTTACAGGGTAAATAATCAGCAGACGAACTGCACATTGTGTACAAACGATACATATAAACGTGTGGCCATTTTTTAGGACAGCAATGAATGCAGGTATTGATGCTCATCACAAGAGAAAGTACATGCATGCGAGTGTATACCAGCTGTGTCCTGATAGACTGCATTCGCCGTTCCAGATGGGTCAAGCTTTTCTACCACCGACCTATCCGATAGGAGTGTACTCTGTTGGCAGTGGTTGAAGCCAAGTAGGTTGCTGGGACTAGAGGCCGAACTCGTTGGGGCGTCTACGTGTGTAAGTTAGGCTTCTTGTCTGGCCTAGAGACCCGGTGGCCTGCCCTCAGTCAGGTAGGGACTACTTACACACTAACCCACATCCCTGCTTCGCCCCAGCCCACTCGGCCTCAGTGCGTGTACTGGGACCTCGATCACACAACAAACCATCCGACCCAGACCCCCCTACCTCTCTACCTTTCATTTTCTTTCCTCTTTTTTCCCCTCTTCCCGTTTGCCTCACACACATACCACACCCATAGCACTCTTGACGTAAAACCACAACACCCCCCACCCTCCCTACTCATGCCAGCCACCCCAGCCACCATGGCCGCCGTCCGGCCAGGCCGTCGAATGATGTAGTGATCGGCTCTGCCGCGCAGAGAATCAATACTCAGTACTGTCAGCGTGTGTGCTGCTATTCTGGGTCGATTGGTCACCAGCCAGTTGCCTGTCTAGAACTGGGCCTAAATGATCAGATCTAGTCCTTCATCAGATAATACTGGTTATTATCTTTTCACAAGGAATAGAATATGCGGTATACAGGTTTGAATTATATCTATAATAATGTCAAATGTAATTATGTAGAAGGAAATGTACGCTCACATCTTATGACATTTTAAGTCCCCTACAAATATCAAACAGCACCTGAATTATATCATACTGTTCTCTGTATGCTCTCTATTCAAGCTGTTTGAGCGGGAGTAGAAATGTCTTTTTTTTAAATGACTGTGCTCATTTCGAACAGGTGAACCAGAGACTGCTCACATACATGCATTTCAAAAGTATTTTTACATTGATGGCTTGGCTAAACCTGCAGGGATCACACATTTTACGCCGCTTTCTACATACCACGTCAGTTTTGATCGATCCAGCTGACTTATTTAGAATTCAAGATGTTTACATTACCACCATTGGCAACTTTCCATAGAAACCATTCTTATATACATCCTTGATGGTATAGAGAGAGACATGTCAGGCAGAACCTTTGCCATTTTGATACTAACAGTAGAACACTCAGGTCGTCACATCCTGGTCACATAATATCCGTCTTTCTTCAAAGATGGCCTATGCTTCACTTTATTAAAGTGCGTGTCGAGAGTGTCCATCCATCCATGGGTATGGTGGCGAGTAACCAAGGGAGGATATAACAAAGTTCTACTGCCTTTGAATCTAAGAAAATGTGCCAATATTCGTCTTAATGTATAATCAGGCTGTTTTCAGATACTATCGTAAAACTGGATGAGGCTTAATCTTGTCCACCTTATTCCACGACTGGAGTTTGGCAAAGTGACTTCATGAGGCGAAGCCGAGTGAAGTCCGGAGCCAAAACTTCAGGAGTGGAATGCGATGGACAAGATTAAAACGAATCAGGTTTTGATTTGATCCTACTCTATCTCCTCGATTTTGGAATATTACGTGATAACAATGCTGTATACCACTAGTGGCATATAAAACTCTGTATGCCAGTCAGCGTGGCATACGGAAACCCAATGTTAAGCCTATGGGATCTTATATTAGGGGTAGGAGAAATGTACATTACTACATATGCATGCTCATTTCAAACGGTATGCTAAAGCCGTTGAAATATCAACAAAGTGGCGACCAGGTCATTATTCCTTAACCGTAAGTTCCATTGACTTAAACCAGTCGCGGAGGATACATCATGCAATAATGGCCCTTGTACATGTCATACAATAGAGGTTCAAGTTTGCAGTCTGGAATATGGAGGGTTAACAGTTGGTTAAATATGTTATTGACGGCAGTACTGACCGGAATTTTTCTTTATAGATGTTGATTACAGGACACTAATCGACATCGCTGCCATGTTAATTCATAATATGTACACTTATTGGCAATGTAAATTCTACAAGAGTTTCTGCAGAGTTTGTTGGTAGGTGGTAGGTACACGCCATAAAGCAGTCCTGGGTCTCATGATAACAATATACACATGTACATGTATACATGAAGAGAGACGATATAATTCTTTTAGTTTTTCATCGGAGCCTGTACATTATGTGCAAGTCTTTTGCTTTCTCACTCCTGGTAATTTTTACCCATAAACTTAACATTAGGAACTCGTACTCAATGCCCATTGATTATTTAGAAAAAATACTCAATAGGAAATTGTGTCACAAATGTTAGCCAAAGAGTCAATGCGAGAGGTGAGAAGAATTCAGATACATATTCAAGTTTACGATCAAAGCTCCATCCCATCTCGCTTGAATTGCTACACGATTCACGCAGCCTTGCCTCGTAAATTACTACGCTATTCAAACTCGATGGGATACGAGCTCTGTCCATAAACCTTCATAGGTTTCCTCTCTAGTCCCATATACCATTGCTCAAAATTGCAATCGTTTCAGAATCAAATAACTGCTTAGGAATCACCATCATTTCGACCTCATATGTGCACATTATGCTACATAAAACAGAAGCACCATGCTCATAAAAAAGTGGCCGTCATGATCCTTACCGAATAAAATGTAGAGGGCAGTAATGGAACTCGGTCATAATACACATTCAGTACACATGTGTATGGAATATATGATAAGGTTGTATGGGTACGACACGGTTAATCATGCATCTCAGTGATCTTTTAGTTTGGTCCTGCGTCAAGGAACGCGAGTTGAAGGTGCGCGTCATCTTTGTCCATGTGAGCTAGGTTGGATACCGGCAGCTGACAGAGACCCTTCTCAACTTTGGTCAAATGGTCTAAATCTAGCAACGCAGTCATTCCTGCGATATAGAAACATCAGAGTTTATATTACTTCCACTGGACTTCAGCATAGACTTATTTCGAAATCCACAGCCAGAACTTGGGGAGTAGCATCGGTCCAAGTAGGTTTATTCTTGTATAAACAAAACCTTTGAAAGCATCTCAAAGCAGAATGCTCCAGGTCTTGCGGGCAAAGCCTGCAAAATACAGGAAGCGGCAGCATCTATCTATAGATGAATTTGATAAAAGAGATGAAATCAGTGGCCTCAAAGCTCGCCGGTTGCTGACCATAAAGGGCCTGACCACCTCGGGGCCTACGCCCGGAGAGACGACGGGGAAGAGACGGGGAGGGGATGGGGGTGGGAGGAGCCCCCTCCCCCCTCCGCCCGGTTCCGGTCCGGGCCCTGCCGCCCGCATTATTCATTCAATTATACACCGTGAGAGGACCGCCATCATCATCAACATTCAAAGCTCAACGCACACAACGATCAAACGCCTGATGAATTCATTATGGTAATGAGCTTCAGCTCAGGGGGACCGATTCCCGTGCAAGTCGGTCGCCGATATATCGTCCAGGGTTATGCTATCAACAGGCCTGACATGCTGAATACTAAAACAAGACAGCATTGAATACTGTCATATTCTGATATGGATCTAGAGGCGGCTCATGCAGTGTGTAGATTAGGAGAGGCGCAGCATCAATGTCATTCATTGATAACGCACGTCTGTTTTACTCGATTCAACATAGCGCCCTTCGGCCCTCCTGGCCGTATGCCCCCAGGGTTAGCAATGAGACCTTACTTGTCCTACAATACTAACACTGAACATTAAAAGAATCAGAATAAAGTTAATCATTCGCTGGTATAAACATCAGCTTGTTGCACTCCCTTGTGATCACAACAAAAAGGATGTGTAGAGTACAGGCCTTTCAGAACAGACAGAAGTTGTAGTATATTTTTTGCATTATTTGAATATCTTCTAGAGACTTATTCATTTACATATTCTTTTTGTTCAATATATCGTTAGTCTTATATAAAAAAAAAGGTTTAAAAACACAACTAAAATATCACGAGTGTTCAACTGCAATCTAGGAACTAAACAATTATTCATGTAATCAATGTCTAGCCACAATGGATACTTACTGGTGTCGGCTGATAATACTCATAGCATTACTGTAGCCTATGTAAAGTCTTTTGGAAGCAAGTCTGACGAGATCTTTTTACCTATTATTATATACCTGTGTACGAACCTCTAGGAAATACTACCCGCTGCTGTGCACGACGTATAAATTATGTTCTGGTGCATTCTATTGATATTGTTTGTGGGTGTGTGAATTTCAGGCATAATAAGGAACTACGGCCCTTCGCTAGTGTCGGGTCGTAGTTACAGGATGAAAATACCTAGAACCGCCATCAATACGGCTTAATAACTACATATTTTAATAGTATTTCTATCTTGCCTAAAATATCTAATATCTGGGATCTATTTGTCTATCTGAACCATCATACAATCTACGGTATTGTACCATTATTTCACCTCAGAGACAGGTCAGACATGCCTCTTGCTACACTACCTCTATATGATTTTCAAAAAGTGCCACTTGTTTACAAGGCAGCATGTCGTAAATTGACAATCAATGGCTCGTGGAAATTATATCTGCCATACATGATATAATGTCAATAAAGCCGGCATGCTAGAATCCTGATGTAAGACAGCATGCTAGAGTTCCCATCTCGATGGCATAGTTGTCTTGTGGAGTGTAAATAGAGATGGACAATCATACACCGCATGGTGGATTGTGTATATTTATCTATGTTCTAGAAATTATAATAGATATACCAATGTGATAAATTTCACTACCTGCTTCTCAATGTTGTGCATGTGTGGAGAAATACCTCTGCCATGCACATATATTGTTACTTATGACTGTACCTCGGCCTGAAAATTTAATGGCTTACCAGAACTTTCTTGTTAATTGTAGATAAACTGGTGAAGGTATTTCATAGGCAGTCACACTTCACCGTCAATAAATACCTGATATTGATTGGACAAATTATCTCATCTACATTTCACTCTCTTCAAAAACAACACTTGAGTTACGCGTAATTTGAAATCTCCGAGAGATATTTCCATATGTCTAGGTTCATTCTATTGGTTTTGTCCTGGGGAAAATAGCTACTACCATTAATGTCCACAACTTCAGTATAAGTAGCCAATTCACTCAGGAAACTCAGGAATGCTATAATATGTGTCACCATAGCCACTGCAGTTGTCCTTTGAAACCTGAGCTATATGGCTTAGAACCCAAGGCCACATGATCAAAAGTTTCACTTGATTTCACTTCAAGACAGGACCAAACAAAAGCTAACAGCCAAAGACATACGAGAAACGACGATCCCATAGAAGACGGCAACAGACAAAAGAAGGCTGTCTAGTTCAGATCTATGTTTGAAATGCAATGGGCAGAATTGCGCAGGTCCAAACTGCGAATGAAATTGGATGCGATATTCAACAAGGGTGCTCGAGATAAATGTAGATGTTTTGCAAAGTGTTCGCAGTTGTCTAGAATAATCTCGTGCACCGGTTATTATGTTTTTAAGACACATCTGGATGTAGAGTTCCCTTCCATGATAAACTGTGGCATATTTATTTTCAGAGATCTACATTAACACAGTATCAACTACTGTTTCATGTAGGCAACAACATATCCGGAATCTCACTGACAATATACCTGGTACCTATCATTTACTCATTAGCTTCTGTACAGTCTCCATTATTGGAGTACTTGGCTTGGTCGAAGTACGAGCCCTTGAATCTTGGAGATGGTTAACATTATCTTCGTTTTACGCCCAGTAGGCTGACAACAGTGAGATTAATCGATTTGAGAATCAAGGCGAGGTGGGGACACGGACATAGGACTTGAACAAACCGGATTCTGGTGGCCGTGTGATAGCGCGGCACAGGGCGTGGAGCGGCTAGGGTTTGTTTGGGCAACTTGGCGCTTGTATGCCACATGTGACCAGCAAGGAGGATCAGTGTCAACACGCTAAAAACCCGACTAGGCTGTTTGAACAGGACATGAGGCTCTCCTTTCACCACGCTACACCCACCCCCTCCGTCATGTTTATTCAGATTCCCAGGCTGCTGGGTTGTACGTGGAGGTAACTGTATTGGCGCGGTCTGGCGCCTCCGGCACAGAAGGGTGTCAGTATAGTAAGGAAAGGTACACCGTATTGGAATAAAAATAGAAATGTATTTTCTCGTATTCTACTTCTTAAACCTAAAGTGAGATGATTAACCCATTTTATTTTCAGTTCAAAATGGGAAACAACTATTTTACACGTCTTTCACATTCTGTCATCCGTGCAATTTAATATGACTAATTTCAGGCCATTGTTTTCTCTTGGTTTAACTTGAAGCGAAATTCTAATGACCCCCCCCCCCCCCCCCTTCTGTGATTCCCCATCTCTAGAACTTACAACAAAAATGGTGGCTATATGTAACCCCATACCCAAAAGTATTTACAGCCATCACTGAACTGCTTACTCATGGAAGACCTAGTACTTCTGCATGGGAACTGAAGACGGCTAGAGCCTTCCTTTTTCTAACCCGTACACAAAGACACGGTAGCCATAGGTCGGTGAGGTAGCTGTCAGCGGCCTGTCTCAGGGCGGGATGGCCGTGGAGGGCGCCACATTCCGTGCGACCACTCCTGTTTGCGTTCATCTGGTGACGCCCCGGGCACGCCCTGTGTGACAACTACGGTCAGACGCGGCAAAGGAACAGAAAACGCCAGGCGTCGTCGTCCCAATATCTTCTGCTGACATAACAAGCTTCGATTTGTAATCGGCGCTCATATCATACTGAAATGAAGGGGATATAGCCACAGATGTGAACACTATTTCCTCTATCAAGCCCATGAGGCCTAGGGAGGGGGGTGGGGCGGAGTTGTCTGCATTTATTGTACGGTGATATCGAGCCAACCTGTTGGCAAATTAATAAACCAATATTTGGCAGAGGTATAGGCCAATACGCAATGGCCGACAAACGGCTTTTCAACGAGCAGGTATTTTTTAGGCAGGCAGATTTCGTTAACTTTTGCTTTGGCGCAAGTATTGTTAAATGCTATCCCATTTTAACTAATCAGGAATCTTTCAATTAAAACTGGGAAATTAGGTATGTGATAAACAGACAATTCGGACGTGTTCTTCGGAAACACTATATTGTGGTATTAGTAGTTTTTCCTAAATAGGACCAATTTACACTTTATAGACTTTCACAAACTGGTCTTTGCATATGCCACAATAGTTAACTGCTCTGGCCAGTCGTGTATTCATCATGAACGAACGAACGGTAATACTTGTGGCATCTACACCAGCACTTTGTGTAAAAGGGGACAATTCATATGTAAATTTGTTGCAATCCTAACCTGATGAAGGCGTGTATCACCTAAAACGTTGGTTCTATACAAAGAGGTGAGAACAATCTGTTCTAATCTCTTTGCCCTATGGAATGAATCGTTAATTCAAAAATTCTTGGGAGTGGACTTCCGTTATCGATTTGGCTGAGGTAAACAGGCTTCTTTACTACCATTAATGTAAATTGAGAATTCTGTCTTTCACTTTATCCGACGACAATTCCCAAACTACATATAAATGTATATCAATAGTCCTATTGAAATTGTTAATGTTCCATAGTTGCAACCTCGAATACTGCTGGTCTTACTCCAGATATGCTACGGTAGAGGATCATCATCGTTCATCATTGCTGCCTTAATTAGCTTTCAGCTAATACATTTAGGTCGGGTACTGCAGACTGTAAGAAGATTCATTAGAGCCTGTCAGGAATGCTGCGAATTAGGCGACAGGGCCGTTGGCAGATAAACTTCCCCCTAACCACCACTGATATAAACACGTCTTAGCAACAGAAACGAGCCTTCCTCCAACTCCGAACATCCACATCGAAACACACGGTCTCAATAAAAGCGTGAAGCTCATCGCAGCCAACATAGAAAGAAGATTCGACAGGATCAACAAAACAGCTTATATCGCGTCTCCCATGTGGTTGTTTAAAACAGTAAAACAGGACAGAAGGGCTAGGTCGGGCCAAAGCGGGGGCATGTGAGGAGGGGGAGTGACAGTGAAGGGACACACCGCACTGCTGTCCCTCCAATCCTCGGTCTCCAAGCGGGCTGTGGTGAAGCGAGGACTCGTGCCCGTCCACCCTCCCACCCAGCCCTGTGGCCGCCACCGCCGCCTACCAGTTCACGCTCGCCAGTTTCAACTCCAGGTCGGCTTCCAGCAAAGTTCAAGTGACACAGTAACTAACCTCTAGTCGTGCTAGGTTTGCGAACCTGCTGAGTTGGATCGTAGTAACCGACGGTGACGCCCGAATCTGCCGGCGAGAAGTCAAAAGGCGAGGAGGACACCATGGCCATCTCGGCGTAGCCGGGCGTTCCGGTCGCGGCCCACATGGTTCCGTTGTAGTGTGGTGTCGACTGTGGTGTGTTCACACTGTGAGCAGTAGGAGCAGGACCTGGGACCGCCCGCCGACCCCTGCTCGTCGCCCGGTGCTATCACAGTGGTAGCACGAGCTGCTGCCGCTGGAGGAGCGGGCGGCGCGTCGACTACGTCCAGGCCCCACTCCCCTCTCTCCGCGCCGGCTGCCGCAGCCAACCACGCCATTTACTCGTCATTACAAACAATTATGTATTTGTAGTTACATTATTGGGCCGGCATAATTGTCACTAATTGGTGTAGGCCGGTGAAAACCGATGAAATTCAGACCCAGTTCTGGTGCAGTGATCACAAGTAATTCTGGGCTAAGTGGGGAAAGGCGACATGAGTGGTATTGGATGTAGTGAATCAGACAGTGGGGTTCATAGGACTCACGCCTGTTATACCCTAATACACTGCAGATTGGTCCTAAAGACGAAATATCAATGTATGTACTTCACGTGTAGTTTCAAAACAACAGGCTGTATTCAAAATACCAATGAAGAATTACAAAAAAACTTTAGAATTGTTCCCTGAAAATATAAGGGAATAATACAAACTGCTAAATATCAAGACACAGTGATACTTATGAGCATATTTATAAACCTATTTAGGCCTATTAGACTTACATCTTACTTCTTCATCGAGGATGAAAATGCATTTCTCTTCAGCGCCATTCTGCACTAGAGGTTTGGATATTAAATATGCATCTCCGAGTGAATGACATTACATTTCTAGTTCCAGAAATCATATATTGTCGTACTCCAATTTATCTATTAGTTCGTGTTAAACTTCCAAGTCTTCAGCTTCTAATACTTAGGTCGTTTTATTCTATAAAAAGTGGAATATATAGAGACATGGTTAGTGTACCTGAATGGATTCTGTTCAGACATTTTGGTCAGAAATATTCAGTGAGATTGAGGTGAATATACGTCTGGTAAAAATATCGAGGAACAGATGCACTTCAGGTACACTCACTATGTCTCATTATTTTTGTATACCTTGAAATCGTTAAAAAAGCAATTTCATAATTTTACAACTCACTTATTCGAGATGAAACTCACTTATTCGAGATGAAAGTAGTCACGTGGTATTGAGGGACGTATGAATATTATTTCATCGCCCGGTGACGGATAGAATCCGTACTTCTGGGCAGTAAAAGTGAGACATTCACACACAGGTATATAATAATAACACTGACATTCTAGAAATATAACTTAAAAGACATACATTCAGCTAGCGATGAATACCTAAGGTGTTTTATAATGAGGACTAGATCTCCTCCAATCATTCTCTCGCCATTACCTTTTCTGGTGATTATGTTGAATGAATTGTGTGAGTATCAAACTTACACTACCCTGCTCGGAATACAATTCGTGTCACGTGTGGGCTTGATCAGGGTGTGGTCTTTCACAATGAACAGAGAACCACGTACATGTACATTCTCAGAAGTTATAAACTATAATCCAAATAATATAAAACAATGTTTTTCCATCAAGTGAGTTACTCCGCTCACTGTATTGTCCCTCTATTATTCAGCCAGCTATTTCCTGCTCCTTGTTTTCTGAGCAGTTACTATGTTTCCAAGTCTTCATTGTGTTCATAGTAAACAACAACGGATAACAGAGAGGCCAGGCTGAGAAATTGAACGACTCTAGAGGCACAGTGATATGGAACAGTATTGAGGTGACCTGATGGCCCCATAGGATTGGGGATACAGAGTGCATGTGTGTGTACACACTTGTAGACCTGGGCACCTGTCCACCCACAGCCTGACCCACTGACCAGCTGGGTTACTAACCCAGTCGGTCCGATGTGCCTCCCGCGCTCGTCTTTCTATTCGCTGTTTTCTTTCTCCTACTTTGCTGGGTTACATGGTGCGATACCGGCCTAATTGTGGCTGACTGACCTAAATGGTCACCCTATTGACCCAGTTGAACTGATGTACACAAACCCACGTGGGTGAATTCAGAAACACACTGAGGGTGTGTGAATAGAATCGTGGCACTGAAGGACCACAGCCACCTATACCAGACGAAATAAGGATTATAAACACAACCTGTTCAATAGATAAATTCAACTGATAGCTAATCACAGACTTTAAATTGTTGACGCTATGCATTGAAACGAACTAGTACAATTTCTCTCCTTAAAACCAGCCGAGATTTATGCAGAAGGTAGTCGACAAAAGAAATACTATTCTAACAGGATAATTCAATGGACACGTTGCATACGGATATTCCAATTATGTGAGATCAAATTTGAGCATGCGAACATCAGTCAGATGGGAAATTAATATCAAGTTGTCATTTAATAATCAGAATCTATAAGTACCTGATTACCAGAAGCATAGAAACATATAGCACCAAATCAGATATAGGCGACTCCTTACATCTGTTCCAAGGTATACCAATAGAAGTTAATGAAAGGAATGTCGGGAATAAGCTAAGCATGGGTGTCGTCTTTATGTATTAGGTATTTCAATTTGCAATCCATTGTTTTGTGGCAACACTGATTTGCAGTCTCTTATTAGTAGTATTTAAGTAATTATTCTTCCCATGCCAACGATGTGAACTGTTTATTTCCCCAGCATTAACTAACAAATGGAATAGTTTCCATTCCACATACATGACGTTCATACATTCGTTCGCTCAATATTTAAATGGTGAAATAAAAACTAAAGGGCTGATTCCACCAACATGATGGATTTACTGTGGTGTATCTTGGTATGTCTCGTTGTGTCTTACAGTGTCGCACTTATGTTGTCGCAAAACGTAGCCGTGAGGTGTCAGGTGTATATTTTGGTGCTCCACCATCGCGACAAATGGGCACGCCATCATTCAAACCTAGCCCGACTTAGCACGACACCCAAATTGTGACCAATCTCACTATGTCTTGTGTGTCGGTGGAATCAACACTTAAATTGTCCACCCATATATTCTGAACTCGATGCCACCACAGTACTAGTGGTTAGTTCAAAACTGTTCATATCCCATCCTACATGAATCATTAGCATTTTATATCAGCATTCGCCAGTTTTATTTTAGTAAATTTCTGAATATGTCTATTCAAAACCATCTCTATTCTAGATCACACAAATCATGAAATGCAAGAGTAATACATGAACTTTATGGCGAGTAAGAACTTTATCATTTCTATGATTAGATACTGGTAGTGGTACGGTACCGATATGTTAATTGTTATGCAATATAAAAGCACACCTTGAAAATCAAAAGAGCCTATATTTATACATTATGTAATACATATCTAGTGTCTATGTTAGGTACAATAGTGTATAAAATAGATACTACTACTAGTCATATTTATAGCTCGGTGGAAGGCAACACTCGATAAATAAATTAAAGTCTGACAGTGACAATTGTCCTCAACTAAATCATGTGCATTACAAATCCGATCACCTCAAATTTAGGTCTATATGTCTATGTATTTATATAAACTGAAATCATATTATAAACCAATATGAAATAGCATTTAGGCTAAACTTGATCTAAATTGTATAATTTCAAACGTCTTAATTTTAACAATATCCTAACAAACTTTAGTTTAGTTTTACCTTTAAGAATCTCAAATCGGTTTCCAGATTTGGCAGTGTCGACACAAAATGGGGTGCACACACCTCTAAACGTGTGTGGTATATAACCATTAACAACATATCCTAGTGTTTACGTATGTTTGAGCACTATTTCATTTTATTTTTACTGAAGCCATTCTACCAGCTGCACAGGCATCGAGCCACATCCTGTGCCCACCGGGCCACGTCTGTTTGTCAGCCCAAACAACACAAAAATGGCGACCAGATCGCCCGCACGAAAGGAAATACAAAGTCCAGTTTGACAACGAGATAACGATGGACGGAAAGGGCCGGTTAGGTGTGTATCGCTCTCGGAAAATGAATATGCCATGGCAAGTAAACAAACGCCGTGCTCGTCCGGCGTTACCAGAAATTCATGCCGGTTTTGCCAGTGTACGTTGGCTGCCAGGCGAGCATCCCGTCTCGGGACAGGGCGCCCTCGGCAAGGGGGTGTGTCGACAACTTCTGGCAATCAACCTCCAAGACAACCATAACCAAAGACACCATCTTGTACGCAAAGACTTAACCGCCCATCAATCATAAAGCACACTCAGGATCATGAGCGAAGGTTGAAAACACACCAAAACAAACTGTCTACTGCCGTGCGGTGAAAAATTACGCCGCACAGCAAGGCTAGTCTCGTGAATATCAGTATAAATAGCACCCGTAAATGAACAAGCCACGCTTGTGGCTTCGCGATGCACATGGCAGTTTAGCGCCATTTTCTCCATTCGGGTGGTGAATACCGCCGTAACAACACGCGGTCAGGGTTGCCATCTTGGCCTACAAAACACATAAGATCCCCGGAATATTTGAACTCACCTTTCATATTCGTCGACATGATCGGTCTTCTAAATTTCTACCTGTGGAAAATCTTCCGACACACTGGTCGACAAAAGGATAAAAATAACCCTAGGTCTCCTCATTTGCATATAAAGGTCATACGCATGACCTGACATAAATTAGCATATATTTATCTCACGTGGATTTGACCTGATTTCGTTTTCCCTGTGTTTAAGCAAGCTCCATTTATACATTTACTTTGGTATATAATTTCGGAGGATACGGAAATATGTTGCTGTGTAAAAGTTGATGATAGCTTGCAGAATTTGCAAGAGTACTACTCTCTGGTTCGAGAGTAGATTTGATGACGACGGCTCAGCTTCACATGCCGATTCATAGGTGTCGCCACTGCATTCCCGCCACTCTGGCCTCATTCTCAGATCGTAAACTTCCGCTATCATGCCGGGGAAGGCCAGGCAGTGTCGCTGCAACGAATTGACTTTTCTCTCCAGACATTGAGGCCTAATACAGCACCAAATCAACTGTAAATCACCCACATGGGACTTTTTATATAAGTGAACTACATTGACTGCATCTGTCTTTTAGTGTGATTAGTATGTATATAGGGCCATTCAGTTATTGAATACGAGTCGCACACTGACTGAGTGAGTGACGATTGTTGAACTTTCAGGTTTACAAATTACATGTATAGAGATCTAGTACTAGTAGTAGTACCACTATGTACAGTTCGTGGGTAGGCTTACCGAAAAATAACACGATATACCATTTGATTTCAATATACGATACCGCATCTCAGAATTACCACTGTTGAGTGCATATGGTTATCGCTAAAAGGCCCTGATAATTACGCAATAATATACACTAATTTTTCGGGAGAAGGGGGGGGGGGGGGGGCGGGGGACACGTATTTGGAAGACCAACATGCTTCCCCGCCCCCACGGTCAACCAGATCTAAAAAGATAACTTTAACCCCCCCCCCCCCCCCCCCCCCCCCCAGGGAAATAGATTATCCCCAACTTTATATGCACATAGTATATATTGGTAACATTGGGTATCTGGTCCATTAGGGACTGACCATAAATGCTGTTACACTTACACATAGGAGGTTGGAGATTGATTGAAAAGTGTGAAATTCAGGGGGGGGGGGGGGGGGGTATCCAGAGTGGTGTGACACTGACAGAACGTTTAACACACATCATCTCATATTATTTATTCACATTTCTTGCTTCATAAAACTTTTGTACAGGTAACTTCAATAAATATCCTAATTCGGAAACCTTAGAGGCAACTTAATTACATTTAGCCTATGGGTGATACTGCTGAAATGCAATTCCTGACTGTATTCACCGTCACGCTATTTCACGACTTTTCTTAGAGAGCACTGTGTGTACATAAATTCAGACTTGCTCTTGGGGCGGGTCTTGTTACTGGACCAGAGTAAATAAATATCTAGAATTCCCTGATACTTTTTTTTATCTGTTCTAACAATAGAATATAAATTTAAGGCCAGAAATAGCAGAATTTGTTTTAAAATATATGGAAATGGTATTGAACTTTTGGGAAATGTACTAGGAGTAATATAGAAAGACATGGTTAGTGTGGCCGAATGAAATCTGTTCAGAGATATTTTGGTCAGAAATATTCACCGAAGTCGAAGACTGAGGTGAATATTTCTGACCAAAATATCGAGGAACAGATGGAATTCGGCCACACTCACTATGTCTTTTTATTATTATATACCGATATTCGATTTAAATGCCATTTTTGTACTTACATTATCAACCTATTTCAACCTCCGAAATAAGTCACGTGGTACGGTGTGGCGTAAAAATATTTTACGCCACAGTGCGGCCGAACGGAATCTTTTCTGCTATCGCGTAAAAGTGAGACATTCGTGCACCGGTATGTATAATAATAGCTCACAAATACTTTTCCCTTAAGGACATTTGCCTTTGCTATTAGAGTCCATTGGAAAATTTAAGTTAGATATTAGGATATAGCCAACCATTGCTTGCAAGGCCCAAACATGATGGTGAATACATGTGCTCTAAGAACCATTTCTTTAGAAAATTCTCCTGAGACAACCATATTAGAAAGGATGAGGAGATTTCAGGTATGTATACTTGAGACCCTTCTCTACCAGGAAAAAAATAAAAGAAATCATTTTGGAAAACCTTTTTCTTTTTTTTCCCTAAAATATTCAATTGTACAATTTTCGTGCAGTTGGCCCTTATACGCTTGAAATGTGTTGGGAAAAGTATGGTCATAACTTAAGTTGTTATGGATGGATTTCTTGTTATGAATGAATACACCAACCCACTGAAATAGTCAAACACTTCAGGAAAAAAGGCAGTCAAATGGGAAAAAATGCCCTCATCAAGGAAAGTCAGTACCTGTATATGCTACAAGTGATTAAGTGTTATTTCAGCAGAAAGTGCTATTCCACTCCGGATAGTTCCCTTTTTTTATTAATGAGGACAGGTTTCTGCCAGGGAAGCAAGATGCCTATTTCCATGTTTTCATCTGATGATTTTGACTGATTGTGACATATTTCACCACCTGCTGACTATTTGACACTTTTGGGCAGATCATCATTAGGTGGAATAGGGGATAACAATTTCAGGTCAATGATTTATCTCTCCAACATTAAGCAATTCGGCACCACCTGATGACATTTGGGCGCACCTATTATATGTATCTGGGTACATTTGATTGGTGGCACACTGCAGGTTCACACCCCGGATCCTTCAGTGGTCACCTCCCATGAAAACGAATGCCTTTCCCTAAATGATGACAATTTCTACCTTAACCATATTCACACATATACGAACCTTGCCAGTGTGTCTATTGGAAATACACTCCATGTACTGTAGCTTAGGCAGGGATTTCTTTCAGGCTTCTCTGTGTGATAGAAATGGTGCTCCCCCAACCAAGAAAGTAAATATTGAGCAGTTTTCAGGTGGAAATGGTCTGTTATGGGGCTGATGATTATGCACAAGGATAAATTCCATAGTGCTACCCACTAACTTTTGTACAGTGCCCATTTTGTGGCAAGTTGACATTCTGCAATGGAGCTCAGGAATGTGTTTCTGCATCATATACATGGATGTTGAAGTTGTAGAGTACAAAAATGAGGAATATGTTAATTTTGATGGTCACTCACCAGAGCAGACTAGTCACGGAAATTAGAAAATCCCAGAGTTTCCAGTCAAAGGTGTGCAAGCACCATGGGTTTATGCTTGATCAGAACTTCAGCATTGCATATGACTGGTTGGTCTACAGTGAGCAGAAAGTATAGTAAAATATCAATAGCTTTTCAGTGATCCAGGAAATCAGGAATTTTGTCTCATGTATTAAATATTTCCTCTAAATCACTCGAATTACAGTAGCTTTATTGAAGATAAAGCTTTAAGTGATAACTGTTATGCTGGGGGGGGGGGGGGGGATGTGGGTCAAAGTGTAACCTTGGGATGGGGTAGGGAGTAGGATTGTCCTAAAAATGTGCTAAAAAGTGTGACATCATTTATGGCCAGACCCTGACCCTGGAACATTAAAGTATAAACAGTAAAACCCCTCTTCCGGGACACCCCGCTTAAGGGGGCCACCCTGCTTAAGGGGTCAATTTGCTTGGAACGGAAATTTGTCCCTCTATTAAGAGTTTATTTCAACCCCGCTTAAGGGGTCACCCCGCTTTAGGGGACAGTTTTTCGGTACAGAAATGCTTAAAAACCCCGCTTAAGGGGACAGTTTTGGAGGGACATCATATCAAAAATACTGAAAATTCAGTTCATTGTGCCGTTTGTACGGGACAGACAGTTGTCGCAACCAGAACAATAGACTGAATATTCCTTTGTGGGCCCGGGAGGCCGGAGTGTGTTTTTTCACGGTAAAAGCCAATACCCACTGAACGATTTCGTTTCCACCGATTAACTCCCTGAATCGTCAGGGTTATTTAACTTGTCTCAGGCGAATATGTACATCGCATCGACTATTCCCACAACGTTTATGGCAGCCATTAGCATGAGTTAATCGTAAGCAAATTCTGTCCACACTGGACGACGGACTGCGTAAATCGTGAGCGATTTAGGGCCACCGATAAAGGAACAAGTAATAAATCTCAGTATATGGGAGTTAAATCGGTGAGCTGGCCTCAGTCTGTGTGTGGCATGGGCATTTCTGCTCACCCAGCGACTAATTAAGGGCCATAATTGGTAGGAACCACGGGGGGTATTTCTTAAACTCCGTTGTCGGCGACAACGGGAAGGAACACGTTCCTTAATTTATCTCTCCCGATTCCGGATCATTGGACTGCAATTTGTCGGCGACAAAGGTACATCGCCATGGGGGGATTTCCAAATCTTAGGCAAATTACTGTAGGGGGGTGTCACATTGGCCGACACATTTTCTAGGCCTCGCCTGAGCTTACGATTGTTCTTTTGTCGCCGAGAAAGGAACATTCATGTTCCAAAATCGTACAGTGTGCATTGGCTTTAATAACCACATCTCTAGCGGCTGTGGGCGGGCCACAGTGAGTGGATATTAGTATGAGCGACTTTCGCACCCGTTGAAGGTAGGGGGTTAGAGGCCCGCTTACAGGTTAGCGGTGGGCGGTTCAGGGCGGGCTGGCGGCTTTGAAGGTGTGGTATTCAGTGAGCCGTCGCGGCTCTGGGCGGCTCATGGTGAGTCACTTATGCGGCCGCTGATTTCTCTAAGCCTAGACACTCCCTTCAACGAGCTGGACCTCCTGGACCTCCTGGAGAGGGCCAGGAGACACTCCATGAACAGAAGCAATACTGAGGTCCGGGGGGGGGGGGGGGGGGCTGTGATGCATTGCATCGGTACTGTTAACAGAAATAGAGGTCCTCGTCCACCGAAAGTGCAGTCCACCCTCAATGCCTTCCTGGGACTGTGAAACTGTATATACATTGTACTGTACATTTACATGTATTATCTATTTATATTCATTTATATTGTATAATTTATATTTATTTGCTTATTTATATATTATTAATAAACCTTTTAACCTAATAACCATCGTTTCCTTCATTTATGTAGGTATTCTCTATTGTATAACCATTGGCAGAGGGGTCACCCCGCTTAAGGGGACAGTTGGCCCGGAACGGAGGGTGTCACCTTAAGAGGGGTTTTACTGTACATTTATATCTCTTGGAAGATGACCCAAGGGTCAGTTCCCATTTATACCTTGCTATTCAAGAGAAAAGTCAAACTTCCACAATTTAATTCCATCGTGTCTGCAGGACTCCATCACCCTTCTTGATTCACTGTTTCAGGGCAAGGCTAATGGTTGTTGAATAACACGCAGAACTGGTGACTGAATCTTACCAATGATTGTGATGATCAAGTCTACACTTCATATGTACAGGTGAAGTTCAGTGACAGTACAACAAACAGCGCTGCTACCATGGGTTCACCTCTATTACAGCTACTTTTGCCAGGGTTCCAATGATGACATAGATATACATGGGTGCGAGTTTTCCGATATTTCATATATATATTGGCAACACTCAGACTGTTAGAATATTTAGTGGCTCTTAGCCATCATGTTCCAAAATAATGATGTAATTCTTTTTTTTTCAATAAATGATTTAAATCTCCGAATTTCCCTTCAGTTCTAACTTTCGTTTCAATCTGCAGCAACGAAGGTAAAGCACACCGTATTCTTAACCTGCTCTCTTCACAACTCCCCACCCCAGGGAGATGGAATAGTTCTGGGGATAAAGAAATTTGAGGGAATGCAGGAGACAGCAGAACGGCTGAGAAGACTGTTTTACTGGTCAACACTGCTTTGACTGCCAATGAAAGCATTTTTCTGTGATAGCAGTGCAATGTTTTACAGCGATCGTCTAACTAAAGGTACCTGCAACATCACAGACAATTATGTGATGTTCATATAAACCCACACAAGGGGACATGCTAAAGGACAATGTTTCTGTGATATTTTTCTTTGTTATTACATACAAATGAGTGCCCCCCCCCTTTGATTAGTCAAATAAAGCTCGCCCTAGTATAAACAGCAAACAAAAAATACGTCCCCAACAAAAAGAACTGGGGAAAAGTCCCCCCCCCCCCTCAAAAAAAAAAAAAAAAAAAAGTCTTCCCCAACCCCCTCGTAAACAAGAAATAAACGCTTCTGTAGCGGTAACCAGGTTAGGTTATTCACCTGGCTGTGATAGTCAAGCTAACCCAACTTTGGTTATGTTGTGAATTGCCGAGTCATAGGTTGGTTCAAGGTTGGAAAGAAGCAGAGAACTTTCTACTCACACCAAGACAATGAAACACACAAGTGAAAGTAAACACTAACTTTTTTTAACAAACACATGCTGCTATATGCTTATCTGGGAGAGCCGAGGCTCAATCCCGGGTTACAGTGCCCTAGCCAAAGCTATGTAACTCACAGGCAGGTTGGGTACAGTCAACAAAGGTTTAATAACCAGGACCCAGCCATTGAAAGGGGAAGGAAAATTCCCACTCACTGTTAGACTCCAGGTCAGTTCCTCTATAAAGAAGCACTACGAGTGATCTGCCAGCCTAGCTGTGACCCAGATATATGGTAAATTCTCACGAAACGTCTACATGAGGGGTAATTAGTGGTCAAAAATTATTGTCAATATACACTCAAAAAATTATACCACAATAATCTATAAGTATTGAACAATCCGTGACAAAATTTGGGTAAATTAAAGGCATATCAGACAATTTGGCGTGAAAATTGAATTCAATGATCTCTATGAACTGTAGAGCACATATCTTACTTAAAAATCGGGGGTCACCGTGCTAGATTTTAATCTAGAGATCAATATTAAGATAATTTCATAGAATATAATAGATATTCTAAAAAGTCGTTTTTCACATAGTAATCCCATGTCATTTTACTCAAACTTTCACAGAATATAGTGTAGGTATAGTACTACCTATTTAAAAAATCATAGGTCACCGTCCTTGTTTTTGAAAGAATTGAAGAAAATCATATTTTTCAATACATTTCCCTATGTAAATCAAGCAAATGAAAAAGGGCATATTTTCCCTATTGGCCCAA